>JACJVS010000003.1:3651846-4869129 GCA_017655985.1 Incumbomyces delicatus
CTGGGTCAAAAATTTCGACATCTTTACGTAGACCAACTCCAGTTCATGCCTAAGCTGATCTCAGATGCCGATATGATCTATCTCCGAGCCACTCCGCTCCCGCGAGCCCTCGAATCGGTACAGCAAACATTCTGGGGCATGTATCCTCTCACCGCACGAACTGCGTCGTTTCCACCACCCACCATTGTCACTCGCACACCAGCAGACGAGACCCTCTTCCCCAACGACGGCAACTGCCGACGGTTCGCTCAGCTTAGTCGAGCTTTCGCACAACGAGCGGCTGACCGATGGAACAACACCGATGACATGCGCTACATCACCGGCAAGATCTCCAAATGGATGCCACCGAATAGTAAAGAGGTTGCGGTCGACAGTCATCCACGACTGAGCGGCGTCATGGACACCATCAATGCTACCCTTGCTCATGGCCCAGAAACACGTCTTCCTGACGAATTTTACGATCCAAAAGTCCGACAAATCATATCGCGCATCGGTGTAGAGGAATGGTTTGCAGGGTATAATGAAAACAGAGAATATCGCACGCTCGGGATCGGTGCGCAAGTGGGTGACATAGTTGAGCGCATGGTCAGCAAAGTCGAAGGTGTCGGTCTGTCTATAAACGAAATTGGAGGCGAGAACGGCCAGCTTGGACGTGGACGAGGCGGAGAGACTGGCATCATCTTTGCTCTAAGCGGCTGCCACGACACCACCCTTGCTGGCCTTTTGTCAAGTTTTGGCGCATTCAACAATGAACCCTGGCCACCGTACACGAGCCACGTAGCAATCGAGCTCTTCCGAGACAGGAAACAAACGTATCCACCACCACGCTCAGCGGCGGCATCCCTCGAAAAGTCCGCTACCGACAAGCCGGGCTGGTTAGCGAGCATGCCTCGTCTTGGCACCTCCACGAAACCACAAGATGCCTCCTCCCAGACTGCCGAACCGACGTCCGGGTCCGGCATCGCTCGCCGGCTCGTCACTGATCTAAGCGAGGCCGAACGCAAGCGGCTAGATGGCTACTACGTGCGGTTGAGGTACAACGATCGCGTGTTCAAGATCCCCGGATGTGCGAAACCGGGACGACATCTCGAGGGAGATGATAGCTTCTGTACCCTGGAAGCGTTCAAGCGCATCGCGGACGACTTCACGCCAGCGAACTGGAAGGTCGAATGTGGACAGAACCTCGATGGACCAATCCCTGGCCTGCAGGGGAACACGCAGGAATGGGCAGGGGATGTCGGCAGCGATCGATGAGCTGCCCTATATTTTTTATTGTTTGCATTAAAATGACATCGCGACGAATGGTTTGGTAAAAAAAAAAGGAGCTTGAGACATGGGATGTAAAGCATGCAAAGCGTGATTAAGCGTGATCACAGTGTCACCTCCTGTACAAATACCCAATGGATCCTACCTGGTCTCTTTGAGCTGAGCAAAAGTTGGAGTTGGATTTCTGTATGTAGTCTACGGCAGGTTTGCTGGATCACCCAAAATCGTTTTACCCTAGATCGAGAGTGCTACGTCTTTTTAGCAAGATTAGACGACATGCTGGCTAGGACGTCATGCCACAAGAAGAACCCATCTACGTTTGCCAAATCAATACCTTGTCGGACTTGTTGGACTGGCTCCGCTCATGGTGACATGTGCTTCACTGCTTCGTTGTCGTTCCGCGAAACTAGGGACGGCGCCCGCTCGGTGTTGTTGGAGGTGTGAGGACCCGACCTCCTCCGCATCACCCCGAGCAGTATGCGGTGGTGGAACGGGATATGAAGCTGAATCTAGCTCGGGGGTGGCTGGCCTGTTGTGCTTTGGATCAGCACCAAAGCTGAGAGTGGGAGACGTGGGATCGCGGAGTTGGCCTGCTGCGCGGTTGAACAGAGTGTAGGAGTTGTCCTGTCGAGAAGGTGCTGAATAGGGCGATGGCGCGGCGGGAGCAGATGTCGGATCGGCATTGTCGTCAGTGAATGGATTTTCGGCAACGTCGTAATCTTTGGTAGCTGAGTCAATGCGGCGATGGCCATTGGGTCGCATCGAATTGTCAAGCTCACTTTGATACGCTTCGTATGCATTGAGTGGCTTGGATGCCGGTGGACTTGCTCTTGGTGGGCTGTCGTCTTGCTTTCGTCCCGGAGGCGGTCCTGGCGGAGGCAGGTACAAGTGCTCGATAGGTTCGATGGGGCTGACGGTTGCTGCAGCATTGCTGTACAGATCGTCTGTTTCATAGGGGCTGTTGGGTTGTCCTTGTTGTGGAAGTGGCTGGATTGGTGAGTGTTGCGAGTGTTGCGGGTGTTGTGGGTGTTGTGGGTATTGCTGGTATTGCTGGTATTGCGATTGATACGGTCCAGAGGGTTGTAGTGGCAGAGCATTTTGCATTCGTGCGGTCGAGAAGTGATGTTGCGTGGAAGATTGAGGCAGTGGTGAAGCGCTTGCAGGAGCCTGACCTGTTCCTCTTCGCGCTTGCAGTATTGCCCGTTGGTGTTTCGTCATTGCCGTGTTCAGCTGCTCGCTCGTCTCGATCAGGGTGGCCATTGTCTCATCATCGGGAAAGGGGTCCTCGCAGGCCATGTACTGTTGGACACTCTTTGACGCTTGTCTGGATCTTTCTGCAAACTCCTTGACCAGCTCGTTCCCCAGCAGTTCGTCTTGAGGGGTGGACAGGGTCATCTGGATGAGGAGTCTGGCGCTGGTCTTGGCCTCCTCTATGCGTGCGGCGAGCTCCTCTGGAGGGGGCAAACCTCGTGGCGGTCTCGGCTCGCGTCGTGCATTGGCGTACGGGTGGCTGTAAGATCGGCCCTGGTCGTTGTGAGCGAAATCATGGCTTAGGACGGCGGTTCCATCAATGCCTACACTTCGAGAGTGAATTCTAGCCGAACCTCCCTTCTCTTTCCGCCACATCTCAATCAACGCCATCAGGGTGTCATTGCCATCTAGCTTTTCCGCTTCAAAGTAGTCCAACGTTTCGCGAGTAATTTGCTGTACACTCGAGTCTTTGCACTCGCGCAACAAGGTCTTGATGGTCGACACAAAGTTCTTGTCGAAATTCTGGGTGAAGACACGGCCGGGATTGTCGGTCAGAATGCGCAGGAGCATGATGGCATTATACTGAGCGTAGCCTCGGTCGAAGTTTTGTCGAGACAGGTACCGCTGCACCGTTACCGCCGCCTCTCGTGCAGCGGGCGGACTCGACTCGCATGCATCGACGATTGCTGGCAGATGGAGGTATTCATCACCAGCACTGGGAGAGCCTGGGGCGCCGGCCTCGCAGAATGCTACTGCCTCTCGCACAATGACGGCCTCGGGATGGTCACCCTCAGGCAACGACGAGGCCGCAAAGGGTTCATTTCGGCGATCATTGCTCTTAGATCGCACGTTGTTGGTGGTGCGCCTTATCGAGCCGATGAATTTCTTCATGTTTGTTCTGGTCATGGTAAGAGAGACTCACAAAGCTACCTGGGTCAGCAGTGTCGCGCTGGGGGGGCACAGGGAGGCCACAAATGACGATGCCTAATGTGGAACAGGGTCCGAATAGCGCGGCGGGCGTGGCAGCCGTTGCAGCTCGCGTCTCGGGCTGAATGCGTTAGCTGTTTGTTAGCTGCCTGTGATAAAGTCACTTCCTCCGTCCTAGGGAGAGGTCAAGAAGAAGTGACTGCTTTGCCTTGCTTATCTTCAAGAATCGCCGTCATTTTTATGAGTATTTGAGATGACGAGAGGCAACGTCATCCACTGACGCTGCAAAAGCTCTGCATACGCAACTGCTCAGCTGATCCCGACTTGGCGAGCTGTGTGTGTTGCAGGCCCGCTGGGCCTTGCCTTCCAGAACGCGAGTGCATGTGAGGCTGTGCAAGGCAAATGGAATAGCAGTTACAGCTGCACGACCCGACGGCAGCTGCCGCTTGAAGGCTCACCATATATTACTGATACTTCGTACTCGCAACACCAGACATGATCTGCCGCCCGGTATTTATGGGTAGATTGTTTCCTTGTAGTTTACGAAGTACTGTTCTCTGCTAATTTTCCTCCTCACCTTTTTCCACTGCTGCTCTGCCTATACATTGCAAATACGGCAAGGAGAGGATTCGGACAAATAATATGCAGGTGGGGTAGCTGGTTCGCCCGTTTGCTCTGACACGACGTTGGGTATATTAGGGTCTCTCTCTTCCCTAGTTTCTCAATGTTTACCTGTTTTGTCTCCTTCGGTTTTTCCACTGGAAAGACCTTTCATTTACAAAGTATACCTGAAGCCTGGTAATCCCGCAATGACCTTTCCACCACTTGCAGCGCGCTTATTCGCTCTGACAAATTTCAAGTCCAAAACAAGAGTAATAATAATTATCAATCCAGCGGCAATCATGCAGGTTATTATCCCCGGCACGTATCCTGGCTTGTCCTGTTCTCTGAAGACGGTGCCGCCAATGATACCACCAATACCACCTGCGCCAACGAGTGTGGCGGAGCAGAGAGCCCGTTTCCATTGACCACGGATGTTATTTGCTTGCCATGTAAGCACACATGGAACGTTGGCATTGGCTGCGGTGGTGGCAAGAAACACTCCAAAGTAGCGAGCACCGACGTTCTTGGCAAACCCAAGAAGTGCTAGACCGAAGAGAGCCAGGATCCCGTTGGCGATGATGAAAGGTGAGCGTATGTGATGTTTGTCGCCTGCCCAAGCAAAAGCATACATTACGATCGCTGCTAGGACGTACGGTGGAGCGATAAGACATTGAGACGCTGCTACTCCAAAGCCCATGCCGTGGAGGATGATCGGAAGGAAGTATGCTATGGCATAAGTTATGGTGGTAGTGAGCATGAAGAGTGAAGCGAAAGCCCAGACTTTGAGGTCGAGTCCACCCTTGAGGTATTCTGTCAGCTTGAATTCTTCTGGGATGGCGTCGTGTCGATCGTTTTCGATGCGAGCGACCACAAAAGCAGCTTCCCTTTCCGAGAGGAATTTGCGCCCGAGGCCTTTCTTCGCAGCAAGCTCCGGAAAGTCGACGATGAAGTACCAGCCAACGATGCCGACAAAGACTGTCAAGAGACCCTGAAGGATGAATATCCATCGCCAACCAGCAAGTCCGGGACCGAAGTAAGCCAGCGCTGTTGGGTCCTCCTCTGTTGGACCATGATGCACACCCATCCAGGGGCTAGCTTGGTACCCTTCGCCAGATAGTTGGGAGAATCCATATGCAAGAATACCGGAGAAGGCCGAAGCCATGCTGCCGATGAGGTAGAACACCGCATTTCGCTTTTGGAGATCATATCGAGGATACCAGCAAGAAAGTAAGTAGGCGCAACCTGGAAAAAATCCCGCTTCGAAAATTCCCAGAACGAGGCGCAGAGGCATTAGTTCTTTAGACAATATCAGCCAGGAAAGCACGTAAAGGGGTGAGGGTTTACTCACGAATCCAGGTCTTCACCAGCCCGAAGCAAACCATAGTCACGCCCCATAGGATAGTAATCCCTGGTAGGAACAATCGAGGGCCCACCTTGCGGAGGACGACAGTGGCTGGCGGTTGAAGCAACACATATGTAATAAAGAACAACAATACGATGATGCTGTATCTCTCGCCCGTTAAGACCAGATCAACCCCCATTCCAGCGACAACCGCAATTCCGAGATTGGTCCTGTCCATCAGTGACACGCAATACATGAAGCCTAGCGTTATGACGAGCCGATAATCGATCCTTCGGATGATCTTTTTCTGCTCCTCTGGAGTGAACGCATCGATACGAGCGTCATTGACTGCTTCTGATTCTTCCGAGTCGGCGTGTTCAAATTGGCCGACCCCACCGGCCTTATCCTTGGTAACCTCAGACATTATGACGGCTGTGAAGAACTTGCGGTGTAATGAAGGAAGAAAGGACTGAGCCTAGTGGCAGAGAATGGGTATCAATGAGCAACAATGCCTGGCTAGACAGTGGGTTAGTAAGTGGAAAGGCAGCAAAGAAGAAAGAGGATAAGATTGGACACAGAGCAATGCTTATAAAAACTCTCCGGAAAATACACTTTTGTAGATAGTAGAGTGCCAAGACCGGAAACTGTGATACATACCACGCTAGGCGAACATAGGAAGAGGTGATGGTTCACATGCATCTCAACCCTTCCCCTGATCGACTTCGAAAGGTCTCGAACATCGCCAGAAGCTTTCTTAATTTTCGTGAAGACCTTACAGCGTGTGCCAGATTCCTTTTGACGTGCTAGATCGCAACGCATGGTGCCCGTCCGACACTACTCCGCAAAATTTAACGCAGCTTTGCGGAGGTGAATCCCCGCAACACGCATCTAGTGGGACGAAATTCCTCGCACTAAATATTAAGCTCGGCCAAGAACCGAAAGCAAAGTTTGGCCGGTACTATCGGACGCCACGCTGTTTACTTGCAGGGACTCTAAATCTCTACTCCGTACGAAGTAGGTAAAAAATGCTCCACATCTAAAAGGTACAATCTCCACAGTTAGGGAATGCTCATCTTCTATTATTGTCTGAAAACTCGGCAAGACCGAAGTTACCGAGGCTCGGGTGTGTGCCACGCTGCGTTGTCGTGACCAAGCTTTGAACAACCCTCGGGAACTTTGCGAAAATGATGCCGCCTCCCGATTTTATGTCGACCTCGTAACAGTCTGGCCGGCCAGTGTTGCATCAGGTAAACATGTTCACCGTAGATTGGTCAGTCTGCTGCGGGTGGTCTGATTGCAGATACGAACCAGTGAAACCGTCTGCCCATACCGAGAATACATACTCCAGAAACCAGCCAAATCTGCCGTACCAACAGCCGATATATAGTACTTCGTACTAGTAGCTGAGTTTTGGAGAATTACCCCAGTACGAGACCTAGTCCAATTAAAAAGGCCATGGTAGGGCCCACTGACCCCGTGCTACGAGAGCGTCGTCACAAACGTTCGCGATGTGCGCGACGTAAAGTCAAGTTTCGTCACCACACACGATATCGATCGAAAACTAAGCCACCTTAGTTGCTAGTAAGCCATGGTGGCATGCTTTTTATCCAATCGTGTCGTCTCTCGAAAGGCTTAACAAGCAATGATAAAGCTTTCACGTTGGAATTATGCATTGCTTATGCAAGAACCCATTTTTTATTTCCATATCCGATTGGCTGATAGAACAACGTTACAGGTTCTTCGAGCGCCGCAAGTGGTACCGCACATCTTTTACCACCAAATTTTTGAATGTGCAACAACTTCAAGGACCTTGATTTTACGGGTTCATAATTGATTTCACTCTACAGCTTTTTCGACAAAATAACGGCAATGTAACTGAACTACTCTAAGATTCCACCGTTTTATCACTCATACTTCAATTGGGTTCCCTCAACCTTCCAGGCCTAATGATGGACCGTCCTTACCGAAGCCAACTTTTTCCGGGCTTTCCGCACGGAAACCCACAGTTGAGACTACCGTCCCGTGGGGTCCCCGTATACCGGACAATGCGACGAAAGAGTGAATATATCGTGTTGATATGATGAATGCTAGCCAAGGCCTACAAGACTTGATGTGTTTGTGAACCAGTATTTTGCCTGAAAGAAGTAGGATGGTTACTTGAGCTAGTGTTTGTAGCCAATTCATAGTGAAATCAACGTCGTGATTGTTGCACAATGCAAATCAATACCTTGGCTCAGGCCCAGGGCGTCACGGCGTTCCTTAATTTCAGCCTCGTGAAACTGATTGGCAAGTTTTGGTGCTCAACCATTGTGCCGGTTTTCTGCGATCTTCTGTTGATATACATACAGCTTCGCTCGAGGAGAACTGAAATCGTGAATTGAGACTTTTATGCGCGACGTGTTCTAATATTATGAGCCACGTCGTCATTTTGATCAGGCCAGCGCCCTAAACACTGCAACTGTCTTCTACTTGGCCCGCGCTCCCACGAAATGGCTTACGTGCCACCCGCCTTACGCCGCCAAAGAGAAGACGCTGCAAGAGGTAAGGTTCTGACCAATGACTGCTCCGAGAAGACCGGTGGGAAGAAGCCTTCTAGCGGCCCGGCAGGGTGGTGGTCCATCGTTGATATCCAGAACCACTTCTGGCCCAGTAGAGAAGACTCGGTAGATCTACGACACGAGGCTAAAGCACATGATGAAGCAGCTAGCCCGGCTTTCACTCCTCATGAGAATGGGGGATCAGATCCAAGTGATACTCGAGCGGACCACCAGGCGCGGGGAGAAGGCCAAGTCGCTGTTCAAGTCGAGAGTTCAACGCTGCCCAGATCCCGTCAGGCCCACGCCCACAGCACCCTAAACAGCACCGAAGCAGAACCCGACAAGCTAAAATACGTGCTGCTGTTCCACGATGCGGTAAGTAATGTAAAAAAAGGCATTGATCGTGTCTTCCTGCATGGGTGCCTCCTTGCATGACATTTGGTTAACCGGGTGCCGCACTACCACCACCACCACCATCGATAATATTCGCTGATGTTATCTGTTTTGCAGCACCCACTGTGGAAAACAGAGCACACAATCTACGTCAAGTCAGACCTTCATCTCCTTCCAACACCACGGGCAGCCTCACAACCTCATGCCGAGCTTTCAGAGCAGCCCAGCCCCAGCCGTGGCCTCATCACCGACACCGTAGCCAGGGCCGACTTGGAACGTACTCCACCACGACCACCACAACAACAACCACCCTTCGTCTCCCAGATCCTGGTCTTCGAGCAGCAGTCGAAAAGCCGCACCAGCAGGAGAGACTTGAGCCAGCAACCCGCCCGTTTCCGCTTCATCGGATACTTCACGCTTACACACATTGAGATCCTAGCTCCGCATTCCCCGGAACTAATTCACATGCTCGAGCAGAAATGGACACGGACCGGCCCCTGGGGCCAGCAAAGACAGATCCATCGTGACCCGGAACAGTGGAAGAAAAGTCTCGGCTACACGTGGGCGGTTCTGAAATTCGACAAAGAAGACGAAGCCTTGTGTAAGAAGTTGGGGGAACCGAAGATTGAGCGTGGTTTAGAACAAGAAGATGATGAAATGGACAACCAAGGTTCGCTACTTTCTTCGGGACGGAGGATGAGGGGGCGAGGACCGACACAGCCGGAGAGGGAGACGGAAAGGAGAAGAGGCGTGAATGAAATGTTGAGGGAGATGAGGCTGAGCACTGCAAACGGAGGAGGAGAGTGAGAGGGAGAGAGGGAGAAGAAGGGGGAAAGATTCTCAGATTCCTCGTTACGCCCACACAGATACACACACTGGTACAGTCACAACCGGATTGATTCGAGTCTCACGAGAATGTTCTCAATGAATGCAACTCCGATTGTGACGCCGTCTTCATCATACAGATCCCGGCAATTCGAGAACACATTGTCCACACCCTTATCGAGACAGGTCAGACTTGATACCACGATTTCGGTGAACGTCCTACCCATCAGCCGCGGCAAATCCTGTCTGGCCATCTTGATGAACAAATCCTTGACTTGATTCGCACACTGGCGCTCTTGATTCGGGGCGAGGTACTGTTGGATGGGTAACGATGGACCGGGCGTGATCTCCCCCCGGTGGTTAGCATTGTAATGGAGGAACGACTCCCACAGCCCGATCTCGAGTAGACAAACACCGAGGCTGTAAATGTCGTGCTCCATGGTGTAATACTCTTGTGGGCGAAGGCCTTGACGGCTTGGATGACGATATATATTACGCTCCCATCTCATGTCGGCGACGAGGTTGGAGTGAGCTTGGGAGAGGCGAATGCTCTCGAAGCCAACAAGATATGGTATGCTAAGCTCTTTATCAGCATCTTCAAAGACGATGATGGTCTCGGGACGAATGTTCTTGTGCACAAAGTTGGCGGCGTGAAGAGAGGTCAATGCCCGTGCTAATGATTTGGCAAGGTTGAGGCGAGCGTCAAGACTGGGAGCCGACTGGCTGAGGGCTGATCGGAGTGCAACGGGAGTTGACGGCTGCGGAGGGAGAGCGAAGATGAACTGGAACTGTTGTTCCTGCGAATTCGCTTCGTTGCGCTGGAGGACACCGAGACAACGCAGCAAACTCAGGGACGAGACATCACTTGTCGTGAGAAACTTCGCAAGCCCACGGACAAAGGTTGTAACTTGGCGTTGTTCCGTTCCTGGTGGATAGGTAGTCGTGTCGAGGAGGACCGACTCGCCAGATTGAGTTGCCCTATCCAGTTGCAGAGTGGTCGGAGCCAGAGTGACGGAAGGGCCGGAAACGAAGGAATGAGGAACGAAAACGGATTGCTTGCTATACGATAGTTGCCGTTGTTGAACAAGCTGCCGGATGTTGCGAACGACCGAGACGGGCTCGCTGAGACCTTTGGTGTCTCTATATTTACTGCTAAGCAGCGTGGAATCGATATCTTGGTGCGGAATCCGTGCAATCAAGTACCACGAGGGGTCGAAAATATCGTGCCATTCTTCGAGATCTGAAACAATCGACCGGAGCTGTTTTTCGAATAAGGAATACTTCAACTTGTTGGTCAATTTTGCGTCGATTGACAGCTTATTGAGCTCAATGCCAGCAGTCAGGTCTTTTCCACCAACGTCAGAAAATTTGACTAATGCGGTCTGAAGGTGAATGTAGAGTCGTCTGAAGCATTCTTCCTGGAAGGTCTGCAAGCGAGGATTGGTGGTCTGGGAGATCTCGCGTATGATGCTGATTTGAACGGCGGTCTTTACCCAGACTCCCTCGACACGGAGGATCAGATCGCCAATCCTCTCATTAGCATGCTTATATGCGCTGTAATGCGCAACTAGCTGTTCTCCGGCCCTTCAAGAAGACAAATTAATGGTCAATGTCGAGACGAACGTGCAAGCTTGGAGAGAGGATAGGCGTCGGATAGGGCCGTTCCTCGAGCAAACTTGAACTTGGGACGTACTTGATCGCTGCCTCGGCAGCTTGCCAGATTGCAATTCCCGCAGCTGCAGCTTCCATCCCAGTCCTGGATTCAACAGCCCCGGCATTCGAACAACCGTGTATGTCTAAATCAACCTTTGTAGTGGCAGAGATCTCGCCGCTCGGGAGGACTCGTGTCACCACCAAATCAAATTACCTGCTTGTGTGATTTGCTGCATTAGCTCCCGTGCCTTGCGGTCAGCTCGTCGACCGGCCAGGTTATCCTAGTAGTGACTACGAAGTACTTCGTCATTCAGTTCTAGGTACTCTCGCCGGGGATTTGCTCGCAGAATTTGCGGTGGCTTCACTCAGCCTCGTCGAGACCTTATTATTGAAACCTCAAGAATCGAATGTGGCTTAAGCATCTGTTGCTCATGGTCTGCTTGATCACCAGCTTTCAGACAAATTTTTAAGAGCCGCGCAACCAAAGTGTATCGATTTCGATGCTTCGATGGAGCACTGTACAAAGACGACTGAAATGTTCAGGAACGATGCGCAAATGTGCTTGTGGACGGTGCCTACCTACCTAGAGGTATGTAGTCTAGTTAGTGTGCCGGTCCCAGCCCGTAATTTAGAAAGGCTAAAGGGCTCTGCTGTATGATAATAGCACGCGCACAACTCGGCTTTTCCGGATGGACACGCAGGCTGCCGGAAATGGATCAGAGCACGAGCGTACATGGGGCTCGACCTGCACCAGACAGATGAATTATCGTAACTTGTTGAATGGTTCAATGTTTAAGCCTGGCCGCGCAGACTGCGCAAGGCGATGCCGTCCTAAGCTTGCCTCGCCTCAAGAGTCGAGGTTCAAAATTCGGAACGCACCACAAGCGATGCTTGTCAATCTATTACAAGACAACCACCCATGGGTCGCCGATCAACTAGTTGCAACAAAAACCAACCTCCACTCTCCATAGATCAGATCGACTATTAATCTGTGAATGACCATCAAATCCATCTCGCCACGAGTATCTAACTCTGCTCATCCGACTCTCTGTCCCATCTGATCGAAGGGTGCATTTTCTCCTTCAAATGAGTATGTGTCTTTGTCTGAAATCTACTCATCGATGATCGATTTGACCTGCCTCGCCATCTTAGGATCGATATAGGGAAACACATCAGGCCAGTCAAAGTGCAGCCGGCGGACGACTTTCTCCACTGCACAGTCACGATTGCCGTAGTAATAGGGGCCCTCGTCAGGGTTAAAGGCGGAAAGGACGGCATGATCCAGAGCTTGCCTGCGTTTGTCCTCTATGGCGATTTTCTGGAGCCTAAAGTCTAGCCGTCGCCGCGCTTCTTCCTCGCTAGCTTTGTTTTTGCCGAGCTGGCAGCCGTGGATCATTGCGAGGTAGTAGGTGATTTCGTCACGAAGGGACTTGATCTCGGCTGGTTCGTCGCATTGTGAGGGGTTGAAAGCCGGCTGATTAGGCTCGTTGGTGGCGGAAAGTTCTCTGGCATTTACATTATTTCGATCCTGCGGGTTTAGGTCTCGGATTTGCCGTTCGTTGTCTGTTATTCGCTGCCAGTACTCTGCGGTCTTGTGGTCGTAGTCGCTGACGACGGTTTGCAATTCGCGGATCCTTGTTCTCACCTCTACAGTGTCGTGGTCAATGGCGTTACAAACACTACAGTCGACATCGTCGACCACATCCGCGTCGTGGTCTTGGATCTGGTAGAATGTGGTTACGTCCGCTTTCGAGCAGGTGGTGTTCCATTTGGCGGTTTTGTTCGAGTAGACTGAGTGGTCCTGGCATTCCCGCCAACACGCCTGGGCAGCAAGTGGATGTCTCTCAGGGTTACATGCTTTGGTGATGATGAAGACTGTGTAACACATCATGGTTATGTCCGCTGCGGTGAGGACACCAGGGCGAGGGCCTATATGTCTCTGGTCACTTGCATGTGCAGTCTCTCCTTGTCTGACGGCCCTGCGGTCCCGAGGCGAGTCTAGGAGTTTTGGCTCTGCACGAAGTCTGACTGGCAGGAATTTGAGAGCGAATTTGCGAGGTTGCATGGCAAAGTCGCACATACACTGGGCTTGACCATTATAATGACACCACAACCTTCCCGAGGACAAACACACGGGCACAAACACACCTGAACTCCCAGCCCGTTTGCAAAGCGCCGTCACCAAAGTGACTTGGCCATCCGGCTAGACTGGCCTGTCTGCAACAAACTAGATGTGGCGCCCGGTGGTTGGCCCGAGTCAGGCAGAACGCTTCCCTCGCCATGTCGCCTCTGAAGCGAGACCGTTGTGCGGAAAGTGACGCAGGCAGAAAACCCAGGTTGCAAAGATGCGAGCCTCAATCAAACGCTGGGTATTGTGGATTTGTTAGAAATCAGATGTTCGACGATGAAAACACTGCTATGTCAGGAGCATTTGCGAACGGAACTGAGCTTGTCAAGATTGGGTCGATGGATGGCAACATATCGCATGATTCTGGAGCTTCATTTTATTCCTCCATCCTCAACCTCGTCACCAATGCAGGAGGTCACCATTGTCCTCACTCTGTTAATAAAGTCCGCTTCTCTCCACCAATGCCGTCGCCGGGTCGCTTCGTGTCTAAGAAAGCCTGCTTTCTTAGACGAGGTAAATGCCTGCCGGCACCATATCCCATCCTATCAGGCTTGTCTGATACAAGGCTCCATTGGATGTGCTGATAATATCTAAAGGTTTGAGTAATATAGTATACAAATGGTTGCGTAAAGGCCGTAAAGGTCGTCATAGAACATGGGAATCCCTAGTCCTCCAGAATAACGAATGTGTAGTCTCGATTTGACGGCTGTCATTAGCGCCACGTGAGGTCAGGATGGTGGAATCATCAAGCCCCATCCGGCACGGTCTAATCGAGGAGTAGAACAATAAAACCAAGGCCTCCCACATTTCCTGTTTGTGGATTACCGTCGCAAAATGAAACTAATTGACCATGTCCACAGAATTTCATCGGTTCTCGAGCACCTCAAAGATACCCTCCAAAACCACCGGCGGTGCAGGTGGTGGGGTTTCCCTTCCAAAATTCAGCTCCCGATCCAAGAGAGGTGTAATTGGACTGCTCTTGAAACTCACAGGAGTCCTCGGTGTGCCGCACACGGGTGTGGTCGGTCGAGGCTCGAGCATTCCTAGCCCAATTCCCTCGAAACTTGAGAGTGATGCAGAGCGTTCTGCCTCAAGGGCCATATCGATGGTGGATGGGTGTCTGCGGATTCTGGATGCAGACAAGGTTGGGGAGGGTGCGGCAATGGAGGCAGAACTGAAGGAAGAAGAGGGAGAGAAGGTCGAGGAGGAGGGAGAGAGCTGGGACGAGGCAGAGGCAGAGCTGCAGAGAAACTCTGCCTCGAGGAGATTAAGTAAGTCGGCCACGGTTATGCCTGGGGGAAGGTTGAAATGTGGTCTACTGATGCGCTTATAGGCTGGGGATTGCCTTCGACTAGTCGGTGTGGTGGACTCTATCTCCATCAGACCATCATCGAGGCCTTCTCGCACTGGTTGGGGCGTCTTCGGTTGCCGGACAGAAGATGGTCTGAACATTGTTTGTAAGCTCAGTCTCAGTTTGTGGCCCTTGTTTCGATGGCGTTGCATGGTAGGCGGATCCATATTCATCCGAGCGGTAGTGAGATTCGACGAAGGGTCGTCGCTCTCGATTGCTGAGATGGCTTGTGCCACGGCCATATTTTGCGGGGAGGTATGGTTCATCTCTTGGACCAGGTATTGCAGCTGGTTGTCGTCGAGATCTGCCAGCAGATCGTAGAGGCTGCAGAGAGAGGACCGGGATTGGTGGTTCGGTTTGGAAGCAGGACGGTGATGGACGGAGGATGCAGTTATGTAGGAGGAAACGGTCATTGTTGACGTTTCCATATCGAGCCACGGGATGGGGTGGGACATGCAGCTGTCTCGATCTTGCCTGATCTTGTGCAGATCGTGTTGGGCTCGCGTCGTGTTTGAGGAGGATGGAGGAGAGCTCAGGGCGAACGGATAGTATTACGCTGGAGCAAATGATGCTAGGGAATCGAAGGAAGGGCTTGCTTGCTAGGGATCCGTCCAAAGAGTGACTTGGACTGCTGTCATCCAATGCTTAGAGAACGAGGGCGTGAGACAAGCTGCAGCTGTCTGGGTCGAAGCTATGCAGGTCAATGAGTGATGAGGGCTTTGTGAAACAGAAATGCAAAAGCAAAAGCAAAAAGGGTTCCTTCTACTCCGCCGACTCGAATGAAAGTGCTGGGGCGAGGGAGTCGCATGCAGGTCGGTCTGCCACAAATAGAGGAATGAGCAATGAAGTCGAACTCCTTCATCTCCGCCTAAACGTCAGGACCCTGGGAAATCTTGTTCAGGTCCAGCGTGAGTGGCCGTGGATCTATAGGTGCTAAAATCGGAAGCTAAGGTAGATTTGCTCCAACTAGAACGGGATGGCCTGAGGTGTTACCGAGCTAATGCTGCCCGCTTCGGAAGAGGCGTGCCAGGGGACGCTCGTGCACGCCGCCAAACCATCGACCCGTCGCAAAGCGTTCAGACTGGATTTGCAAAGTACACCACTGTTTCGGAGCTGGTCACCCGTGTATATGTATATACAGAGTCAAAATATGCATTCTACAGGATATATATATACATAAAGTAAAGTTTCAAGAGATCCATTCAAGCTAGAATCTCACCATTGCGGGGACAAAACGATGCATTGGTCGAACTTCCTAGATGCTCTGTATGTACGGAGTATACCTAGGTTCTCCCGGTGTACAGACAGAATTCAAGCACATCCATCCGGGTATGCCGCAAGCCGCTATCAAATGATTATGTTCGCAATCCCCCCATGTCAACAAAAGGTATATAGCGTGTACAGGAGCACATTAGCAGGCACGTCCCAATTTCTCCTATGTGATCAACACAGCACTTTGAACGGCAGTCGTCTCAGAAATGAGCGTGATGAGCTTACCCTGAAGATCGGCTGTCGAGGGCGCTGTTTTGACTGGATGGAGCTTCAGCTTAAGGGGCCTTCGACATGTTTCGAATCTCGGATGCCTGTCGATTGTCTGCCGACTTTGCATCGGCGCCGACGGTAAGGCTCACGTTGACTTTCTAAAAAGTATGACGCGTACCACGCGTCTCCCACGTCCAAGGCTCTCTTGTTCATCGCCAACAATACATCTCTCGTTTCAGGTACTCTCTAGTTTGCTCGCGGCATCTCAGTAGTCATACATATACCTCCAGCCGGTGTCACGTTGATGTCCTGGTTGATAGGAGACATCTATGTACGAATGAGCAGTCACCACTCAAACATTGCTTGCATCAGGAGGTAGCACTGTGGTATATATGCGTGACGTGTTGCAAAACGTGCCACCTGACATATGTGGTGCAATGCCACTGCGTGGACGTGGACCTGAAGTCCGTCGTGCTACGTAAATGTTGCAAAGAATCAAAACAGATTTCCGCAATAGACAGTGCTGGACAGCCCGTGTCTGTGAGATTGCGATTTTCACCAACCCATATATTGCAAACACAGCAGTTCGTCACCACTGTACCTCTGTGCCAGTTCCACATCCACTGGTATCTAATGGCATTTCACTGAATCCCCAACGCCGTTGCTATGCAGATCTCCTCCGATGTGCGCTCGTGCTCATGCTCATGCTCATCCAAGGGTATCTTGTGCCATCGCTTTTGCATCTCGAAGTCGAATTGCTCATTCCAAGCCTCCGATTCCATTCATTTGTACGCCACCGCGGTGGCGCAACATGCCAAACGCCTTCCAAATCATAAATCATTGCTATTCAGAACCTCTCCTCATATCAGTAGACCTCCCGGGAGCACTCGGTTTTCGTGTCGTAAAGCTTCGTCTTAAGCTCTCTCCCCATGCGGACATGTCAAAACTTTCCAATAAATCCTGTCCCACCGTGGTACTTCCTTGTCTGCTGTGAGACCCAAGTGTTGGTGTCATGGGAGGTGATCTATCCGGCCTTTCTCGACTGCCATGATATTCCGTATCCACATTCGACAGGCGTCTCGGGCCATCAGTCGGACTCGACTTCGGTGATACATCTCCCGCTGATCTGGTGCTCGCACTTGACCGTTGCCGTGACACGTTCGTATTGATCTTGTGGATGTCAGGCAGCACCTTCCTTGGCGAAAGAGGTGCCGTCTCAGTGAAATCTCTCGCTACTACCTCATCCCCGGAATCCGGACTGTCCTCTGGGTTTTCCACAAAGATCTCAGGGATGCTTATTTGTGGTGGGCCTTCTAGCTTTGAGGCTCGTTTGAAGGATTTGTGTTTCTTGAATCTCCTGGACCAGTGAACGGTGTCGAAGAACTGGATGACGGTGTTTCGACGAATAGTCTCGTGCACACGTTGTAGCCGAGCCCGCCGACGCAAAAATTCCTCAAGCCGGAGGCTTTTGCTATCGCTAATAACATTATAATGTGCCAAAATCATCAAACATATTGTAAACGATATGCCCTTTTTAGGATCGGCTGAGAGCATCATTTCTTGGTAAAATACTTCCATCTGCATTCGCCTTGTGCGGATCTCCTGCAAAGGTATTGCATTAAGACGCGAATTCAACATGTCCAGATCAATGCCTGCCACAATCCGTCTCGATGCTGTCGTCTCGCCTGGCTGCACGGAGCAGTCTTCCAAGAGACTCCTCACCGTGAAGTCGCCATCGTAGATACGCATCTGGAAGACGCCAGACAATTCTCCGAGGAGCCTCGGGAATACTTCTTTCGAGATATAGCCGGTACCTTTTGGATCAAACTCTGCCCAAGCTGACTTGAATCGACGGATTTCAGCTCGGCTGATGCTTGAAAGTCCACCGCTGCGTTGGTAAACGTACGAGAAGCTCTCGAAGATGAGGGAAACGAAGAGCGACACAAAGATGTACATGCTGATAATATTCCAAGACACAAAGAGGCCTCGTGCCCAGCCCTGACTTCCACAATCTCCGTCGAAAAAAGTATCACCCATGACGCAAAGGGGAGGTTGGATTTGCGCAAAGTCCTCCATCACGGCATTCCACCCTTCTCCGATGCTCATCCTAAACAAAAGGATTAGAGCCTTTGGAACATTTCGAAAGTTGACGTTCCCAGTTTCATTGTCCCCAAATCTTGTCAATGAGAATGCTTGTGTCAGCGCAATGGCAAACACAAGGAAGAGCACGAACCACGTTGCCAGCAGGTTTGCTATCAATGGCAACGAGGCAGCGGCAGTTTTGAAGAGCTGATCCAGTTGATTGTTCCTTGGTATTAGTAAGAATGGGATCGAAACCAGAAACAACTTATGCAACTGATCGATGATACGATTATGTATACTGCCAAGAGCCATCAGCGATGTGACAAACGCGCCGGCCACGGCGGGAAGAGAGAAAAGGTCCCAGGAGCTGCGGCGGAATCGATTCCAGGTCAGGCCAGTGACTCGTATCGCAATATTGATCATGAAAACACATGTAAAGACGAGGAAGGTCAC
Organism: Incumbomyces delicatus; assembly: GCA_017655985.1. NCBI lineage: Eukaryota > Fungi > Ascomycota > Eurotiomycetes > Chaetothyriales > Trichomeriaceae > Incumbomyces > Incumbomyces delicatus. The sequence continues at coordinate 3,670,140 of JACJVS010000003.1, forward strand.
AGATCGGAATGTCTCCCACCATGGCGGCTCAGGGTAAAACTCGAGGATGAGAAGAAGTAAGTGGAGCAAGAGGCATGTCGTGATGAATCGAGGATACCTTCCACGCTTCTTTGACGCGATCTTGTAACACCACCTCCGAATCTCGCCTGTGTCGGCTGATAGAGATTTCTTCGCAGGCGTTATCCGCTTCAGTAATTTACGCAGCTCAAGCCACGACCTTTGGTCCGCTGTGAGGAATGCCACTCCTGTCTGTTCTGTATAGTTACGCATGAACACGGAGATGAAAAGAGTGAGCACAAAGACAGCCCCAAGCAAGTTGAAGACGATGAAATATACGGCATTGCCTTGTGCTGCGAAGAGTTGAGGTTGTGATCCAGCACCTGTGATTGCCATGCCACTTTCCATGACCCCTGTCCACCCTTCTTGAGAAACGATCTGAAAGAGTATGAACAAAGCACTGGCAAAATCATCGAAGCTGTAACGCGGATTCGACACTGTTCTTGGTGACACAACAGGCCAGTTATAGGGAGTATTGATGAACTCATTGATGCAGTTGGTTAAGTTGCCATCAAAATCGCCATCGTTGCACGATTCGAATTTGCCATTGAAGAGATTGACACCGAGTATCGCAAAGGGTATCAATAAGCTCAAAGAGACGAAGGCTGCAGAAAGGACCTTGTAGCCGCCGACGACGATGACCGAGTGAAAAGTGGCTCGGGCACTGTCGCTGACATTCAAAAGCCTTAAAGCTCTTAAAGCTTTGAAGGCCCCAACACCACGAGTAATCGAGTCCTCTGCTATCAGGGTTGTAATGACGCTGATCCACAAGCTTATGAGGACGACGACGTCTATCAAGCCCCATATGCTTCTGAAGAAAGCATTTGGCGTATAAAAAAAGCCATCGGCAATGATCTTCACCAGAGCTTCACAAGTGAAGACTATTGCGAAGCCCATGTCTGTCCATACTACCCAGTTGTTATAGCGGTCAGCTTCCGTGAAGTTTTGCTTCTGATAAAGTGGAGTCGTGACACAAGCTATTACAACCATTGCTACGATCGAGGCGTATGTGAAGGTCGAGAAGGCATACCAAGCAGGTTTCCAAGGCATCACACCTTCGATGCGTTCATCGCCTCGTGATGGGCCAACAATGTACTGACAAGCTCGTCGTAACGGGTTGCTGGGTTTAAAAATGAAGAGTGAGGTGTTATAATTCGGATGTCTTGTTAAATATTGCCTTTGCACTCGTCTTCGGTTCTCAGTGGCCGATCTCACTTGCTTTGCCATGGCGAGGGCGTCAAACTCTTCATTTGCACGAAATGAGATGTGCTGTGAGTAGAACGGGTTCGGATCCTTCTGGTTGTGACCGCTAATCCTGGCCCAAATCTTAGACAAAAACCCCGGTGTTACCGTAACCAGAGGCAAATTCGAGATTTGGGTTGAAAGAGGTCTTGATGAGAGAGGCCGCGCCTTATGGCCTTCAGTTTGTTCTTCCAAAAAGTCAGTGAGAACTGCATCTTTGAGCAGCTGCTCGGGTGTAGCACCGCCGTAGTCCAGGGCATCACGATGTCGAAGATGATCGCGGCCCATTTTGAACATGGACGAAAGTGCAAGGTTGCCACCTGCTGTCTTATGCATTTCTTTTTGTTGGAGGAACGCCTTCATCTGTTGCAATCGCTTTTCATCTTCAGAGACATCGAAACTTTCTTGAATGACTGCGATAAACATGTTCAGAACGATCAGGTTGGACATGATGAACCAGAGAATGCAGAATATCGCTCCCAGCCAAGCAGTACCCCACCGAACATTGAATTGGGTCACATTGTAAAGAACGCTCGTCCAGTTCTCACTGGAGAAGATGATGTACATACCGATGAACGAATTCCAGATGTCGAAAAATTGTACCTGGATGGATTCGCCCCCTTTGTCCTCGGCAGGGATGTCGCCTCGAAACATTTGTGACGCTAATATTGCTGCTAAAAAGGTAAACAAGAACACAAACACGATCAGGTTTAGTAAACCAACAGCATTGCCAAACACTAGCATGATCAGCTCTCTAGTAACTGCGATTGCCAAGACCACACGGTAGACACGAGCAATCTGGAATACAGTCAGCCAGGCGTAGGGTTCACCAGAATTGCGGATCGGCGGGATCTGGATGATCGTCGTGACTATGGCTAAGAAGAGATCTGTGCAGTTTTGTCCGCTCTTGAAGAAGTGGCGCCAGTCGCAGGCGAAACGAACGATGATTTCGAACAGCAGTAGGAACGTGACAGCAGTCTCTGTGTTCATGATAAAGGACTCTCTCCAGTCACCCATGTCTGAGCTCCGAAGACACATGACGATTAGGTCGACTGCAATCAGCACGACCCAAAAAAGCTTCGTCTTTGCGAACATTTTCTTGAGCTTGTTGGCGCGTGTGGGACTGTGGTCATCTTCCAGACTGGGTTCATCCTTCTCTGCGGTTGTAAAGGCACTCCGCTTGCTCTCTTCGCGAATAATTTGAAAGCATGAAGTAATGACGGCGATCAGCAAGTTGACAAGCCACAAGCTCAAAACAACAATGCCGACTGCGAAAAAAAGAGCGGATATCAGGTAATCAGTGTCAATCAAATAGTACATGAGATCACTCCAGGTGTTGGACGAGATGATGATGAAGACTGATTCAATGGACTGAACAATATTGTCGAAGCTGACAGTATCGTTGTAAGGGTTTAGGCTGTTTTCCACACACAACGAGTTGACCGGACAAAAGTAACCCTTTGCTTCTTGTGAACCGTTTCGACCGTCTTGGGTGAGCCAAGGCATTGATTCACCCGTGGCAATGAGGTGACCCCCGCAGAATTGGATGCTTTCTGGGGCAAGGTTAAGCGTATAGTTCTCTCCCGTTCCGTCGTCACCGACCCAGACGCAAGTCCTGCGGAGGCTAGACTTGAAGCTTTGGACCCCGACGATGGCAAAGATTAGCCAGAAAAAGCCAATCAAAAAGGCAATGTTGACTAGTAGTGGGGCAGCTTTCTTGAGACTTCGAAGGATGATGGTTGTTCCACCTGTTAGGCCCAGGAGCCGCAGTATACGGAGACAGCTCATCATGTTGAAGATGTAGACATGATGAGCGGTATCGGAACCACCAAGGCGCATGCCAAGCGAAATCCAGTATGAAATGACAGCGATAAAGTCAAGTCTGTTGAAGGAATGCCGGAGGAAGGCTCGCTTCGCGAGGCGTACCCTCTGCATTTGTCGCGAGCGGCCCGGACCTTGCTCGTCAGGAAGACCAGTGAATGCACGAACAATAGAAGGCTGAAAATCGACACTAGCTCTTCTCTGTGGCTTGTCGTCCGGTTCATCGTACATCGAAAAGTAAGATCCAATTTTCGCCCAGGCCCCATGCATAAGACCTTGGGATCTGTCTAGGGTGCTGTAATCGCTCGGATTGATTATGAAACCGGACACGATGACTCTTGCGACGACTTCGAAAGTGTAGACGCAGAACAAACCAAAGATAGCGTAGTCAAAGGAGGACCTGCCCCATTGCCGTGATCGAGTCTGCATGTACTGTGCATCTGGGGCGGCATTTACTGCTAGAAGTACCGTCTGAGCAACGATGAGCACAAGAATTGTCGGTTCCGTCAACGGATGAGTCAACAGGTCGAGCAGCCATTTCCTGACCGGATTTTCAGGGCCGAATAACCCGAGAGAGTTTCCCTTTAGAGGGTTTATATGCCGAACAGGAGGCGCAGGAAACGCGGGAAGAGTGTCAGAGGCAGAGAGCTTCTCTGAGCCTGGCGAGGTTGAGTTGAGCTGATCTCCTGGAGTATCTGGACCGGCCTCGATGTCTTCAGGAGTGTGCTGGACGGAGCTCGTCTTCCGCGACCGGTGGATCGTTGATCGTCTTCGGATACTCTGTTCGACCATTTCCGAATCATTGCTGATATTTACTACCCTCTCCGATATGCCCCTGAAGATAGAGCCAGCTCTTGCCAATGGAGATGGAGATGGAGATCGACTGCCGGAGGGCCGGCGTGCGTCTGATGGAAGGCGCCATATGCCACTACTTGAGCTTGGCTTGCGAACAACACCGACATTTGTGTTGAGCGAAGGTAAGTCATCACCCAGGAAAGAGCCGCGAGGACTTCTGCTCGGAATGACGGTGTCATCAGCGAACTGAACACTGCTTCTTTTCGATTGTTTTTCATGTCTCTGGCCTGTGCTTGATGCAGGGATAGCCTTCATGGCCGAAGACAAAGCTGTGTTCTGTGTTAGAGGCGTGAGATCATCGTCGTCATCCTGAAGCGAAAGCGTAAGGTTGTTGTTTGACTGAGGGGCGGCGAAGTCTCTTCCCACCGAGTGTGAAGCGGGCTGATCCACAGAACCGGCGTGGTTGCCGAATGAAAGGCCAATGTGCGCGTTGGCGAAAGCCCGTGCATCATCTGGAGACTCTACGGTGTCATCACCCGAAGGGCCAGCGATGTAGGAGTCGTCCCGGGCATCGGCAGACGAGTCTGGATGTAAAGGTAGGTATTGTCTCCGAGCAAGCAACGAGGGTGTCCGGCCGTGCCCAACGCTGAATCGGCTGGTGTGCTTGCTCCTTGAGTTTTGACGGGAGTTTGTAGAGCCGGCAGTATCGGGTGGTCTCGAGAGGTTCTGCAGCGGTATCGATTGAGGTGCTGGCTTATCTGGCGATGGACTGCGGCGGGAAGCCATGATCAACTCGTGATTGCGCCTGCCTGATGCGAAGTATGTGGCACGCTCATAACATCCAATTCTACCTCCACATGGCGGGATATATTCATGAAAAGATGACGCTTTCTGATCTTGAACACCCACGACTCGACGACTATCTAAACATGTCTATCTCGCGAATTTGGATCTGTAAGATGGCGCTGAAAGGACACAGATGGGCGGAAGCGAAGGACAGGCTTCGAGAAATCAGATTACAGTAACGATCGTCGACAGCAATTAAATCGGGGGAATATTCAGAGCGTTGTTGAAATGTCGTCGAGTTGCATACAGTTTCAGCAAAAGTGAGCGAGCAGACGGCATCGCAGCACATGCGACATCCCACGAAATTCGTGCCGGCAGCCCTGCTACACGGTCCAACCGTGCGCTATCCGGCGGTCGCGTCCCGTTGGAATGGAGCCCCTAAGCCCGGACGCTGCCTGCGCCCTCCAAGCTCTACTCAACAAGGAAAGGCGTCTCACGTTTCGAGTTCAGTTTAGCTTGGCCCCAATCGAGGACGACGTAGCTTCGACATCAAAGGGGGGCCGGCCAAGGGGCTATGTTAAGTTCTATTTGTGGTGAACGGAATTTTGAGTAAAATGGCGTTGTCTGCTGGTAGAGGTGGGATGCTTTATGGATGGTTTCTTTGTTCAAGACATCAGTTCTTTTTCACAATCGACACCACGCCAAGCGACATTCGTGGTCGGAGACTTCGCAAACGAGATCATGCTCGCTACAACTACTTCATACATCAGTTTATAGGCCTCCTTGCTGGTGTTTTAGAAGGCTGTGAGGGTAGAAAGCTGCAAACTTGGAGCGACATAATGCGCATGAAGGACAGCGCACAAGGTTCTCGCCGCTGTGATGTGGGGCCTGACTTCTACAGCAACTTTGAGATTAATCAGTCTTCATATTGTCATCTTCGGTTTCATCTTTTCCCACAAAGTCCTTGACACCGTTGAGAAAAGCTTCAACGGCTTCTCCTCCTCCCAATGGTACACCACCCCTCCTCATGTAACCACCGTTCTCTAGGGGAATATTGAGTGCTTCTCCAATGCTTGGAAGACCGCCATCGCGCAGAGCAAACGTCAAGCTAGCAAGACTCTGTGAGAACTGTGGGGACCGTAGCACTTTCTTGACCAGTTCCTTTTTCTGCTCCAGGCTTAAGGTCTGCATCGATGTGTCGCCGTCGCCGTCGTCATCTCGGGACAAGGCTGCCAAGTTTGGAGGCAGGAACTGCATGACTTGGTTGACCCTGTCCTCTGAAGCTGTTTCTATCCAGGATGTCGTTGCCGCTGGTGTCAATAAGTCCTGTAACGTGGTGAATAGTTTCTGCTGTGCCTGACCGCCTCCTGATCCAGGCATTGACCGAATGAAGTTTTGTATGATCGTGCTCGCGTCCAGATCTCTGCCAGTCCTAAGCAAGCCGTCAGTAACATGGCAATAGGGACCAGTATTCCGCATACTTTTGGGGCTTGTAACCTACGCTCTTCCACCATCAGCACCGCCTTCTCTTGCGTCTTCCCCTTCATCACGAATGTCTCCGCCTGTGCCCCTCCGGCCCTCAACGTCCTCCATATCTGCGTCTTCGTCGTCATTCGGAGGATGGCCAGCGCGCATCTCCGCGACTGCCGAAGGGACATCAACATCCTCTCCTTGCAATAGACTGTTGACCACTTCTCCGATCTTCAAGTCTCGATCGCTGAAGAAGGATGGGTCTCCACTGGCCGATTGGCTTTTGGACTGTAGCCAGAAGAGGTGTCTCTGTGAGCTTGAAGAAAACTTGAGCACAAATACTCGACCATTTACAGTCTTGTTTCGATAGGGAACGAATGTGCCATCTGTCGGAAACATGATCAGATCGACCTCGGGGCAATCGACCGGGACAGATCGCGGTCGCCAGCAAAAGTGCATCAGGTCGTCCTCAGAGTAGAGATATATGTAGCCCGGGGTTGATACAGGTTGCACCTTTCCCGTGGATTCCTGCAAGACGTCAGCGACTGCGACCAAGCCTGCCTCTCCTACACTCACCTCCAAGTTGCAGAAACCAGCTTTGAATGTGATGATTGGTTCTATCGACATGGTGGCGGTTGCAGATGCGTTGCTGATTTCAAGTTCTTTGCAAATTCTCCTGCTTTAGAAAATGCACAAGCAGAAAGAATGGTGGGAGGGGGGTTCGTGGATGTGCTACAAATCGCACGTCCGTACTCACAAGGGCCCGGAAACTAAACTTACGTAGCTTTCGTGCCTGCTAGTGCGGAGTGTCTGGGTGCCTTAGTGCCTTAGCGATAGTTCGCCGCACCTTCCCAATCTGTGATCGCGGTTCGTATCTTTTGGCGCCAAGACCACACCCACAGAGGTTTCGCTGCTCACATCCGACCGGCGGCTCTATTGCGAACTCCCAACCACGACGTACAGGTCTCACTTCCAGACTCAATCTGAGAAACCCTTTCCTCCAGGACTGTTTGAATCAGCCCAACAGTCTTCAAGATGTCCGCCGCCGACGCCAACTCAGCAACGACCAAGCAGTTTGGCAAAGGCGAGAGGACTATCCCCCATCACTCTCAAAAGGCTTCCAGATTCTACCCTGCCTACGACGATAAGCAGCCGAAGAAGGTGCGTGCAAGCTTTGCGCATCGTCACGAGCGCACAGAAGGAGAAGTTGCCTCCAAGACTAACTCATGAACCAGTCACGCAAATCAATTAAGCCCACTAAGTACCGAGACTCTCTACAGCCTGGTGCCGTTCTCATTCTCCTCGCTGGACGATTTCGAGGCAAGCGCGTAGTCCTCCTGAAGCAACTCGAGCAGGGTACCCTGCTGGTCACAGGCCCTTTCAAGGTCAATGGGGTGCCACTGAGGAGGGTGAACGCACGATACGTCATTGCAACGTCGACCAAGATTGACCTGAGTGATGTCGACTCGTCGACACTAGACAAGGTCTCGAAGCCAGATTACTTTGTACGAGAAAAGAAGAGCAAATCAGAGAAGAGCGAAGATGCTTTCTTTAAGCAGGGTGAGAAGCCAGAGGTACGCAGGCAGTCTTTCAGTGGTTTCGGGGTGTTGCAGACACTAACGTCAGGCCAGGCAAAGAAGCCAAGCTCTGCTCGAGCATCCGACCAGAAATCGATCGACAAGCCCATCCTATCGGCCATTAAGAAGCAAGACATGCTCGCCAGCTATCTTGCATCAAATTTCAGCCTCAGGCACGGTCAGCGACCTCACGAAATGAAATTCTAGATGTTCGCATGAATTGGGGAGGATGATGGCCAGGTTGTTGTTGATGAAGGAGTCCGTGAGGATGCTCTGCAACGTGCCGCATTGCATCAATGAGGCGGCTTCGAGGAGGCACACGAGTTGGTGGGCAATGACTTTTCTCCGGCACATGTTTGTTTTGATGGAGGAAAAGAGCTGGACGTTGCACGCTGTTACCAAAGCCTCAGTCGCGATAATGCGCCAGCCAGGAAGACACCTGACACGGACAGTCAGGGCACTTTGTGTGGGCCGAGACGCGAGACGATAAGCTTCGTGACTTGAGCTTGAATCAATGTCAATAACAATTAAATTTTCTCCAAGGTCGCCGACATTCACGCTTTTGTCGCATTGACAGTGAGAGACGCGGTGCGATGCTAACTCTGACAGGATGGTGCGGTGACTAGGTGTCATGTGGTAGGAGTGAGTTTGCTCACGCTGATTAACTCTGAGGAATGCAGGAAGTGCTGAGGATGGAGGAGACAAAGCCAATGGATTGGAGTACACTCCAGCAAGAAAGTTGTGGCATCTGTACAGCATAACGCCGTCCTTCAGCTTGCGTTCGTGCGCACCAACTTGGCACCCGCCCCTCCCAGCGATCAATCAGAAGCACTATCGCTCTTTGATCGCCTTGTCCGACGTCGTCCTTGACCAGCGGGCACATTTCCGGGCCCGCTCTTCCCTCTAGCAGTTCTTCTGACCTGCGCAATTCCCTTATTCGCATGCCTCAAAACTTTGCCCTGAACGTCAGCTTCATCGATTTCGTCTGCGATATCGTCCATTGCATCGTTCCCAACGCCCGTCCCAGCCAACCAGTCACACAACCCCCAAGTACCAAAGTTACCATTCCCATGTGTCAGACAATGCGACTCATTCCTGCTCGCAATACCTCCAAGTACGAAATGTGTGGGCAGTCTGGCATAGCCAGAATGTGTGAACGTCTCCTCTAGGCTGATGACGGCCAGGTATAGCATGAACGTAAGTGCGTGGAACCTCCAAAACATCGCTGGCAGGTACATGGGCAGAAAGCTCCTCAACAAGTAGACCAGAGGGTGATCATATGACGGGCTCAGAGGGAAGGGTACCCTGACTGCGTCATGATACCAATGCTCATGCAATTTTGACAGATCCCGTACGAGCGCATTGACGGGCTGAGCTCCTCCGTGCAGCAAATATCTGTGCACAGCCCAAGACAGTGCATCCCGCGCTAGCAGACCTTTGATCAGGTCTTTTACAATTCCCCATGGCAGAGGTAGTGTGGTCGTTATCCTCAATGCAGCCGTTCGGCCGAGTTGCTCAGTCAGCAACCACTCTACCAGTCCCTGCACCATCACCCCCAGAACAACGTTGAACAAGCTCCATCCAATCGTTCTAGCAAAGCGAAACACAGTCTTGCGCTTGGTGTTTTTGAGAGGCAGGGCATTGTCTCCCAAGCTCTTGAAGTTCGTGCTGACCCCAGGAAACAGCACGTCTATGGCCAGCATCCCAGCACTCGGCAGCACATAGAATATGATCTTCACCGCCAGGCTCGCAACGACCTCCACTCTCAGTGGAGGATGCGACAACACCAGCGTCGACCACGTCAGGTAAAAGAACAGCAAATTAAGGCTGGTACTGTAAGATGTCATGGTCGGGATGAGCAGGAAGGACAGGAAAGGCAAGCCCATGATGGCGTCCGCTGTGTGGCGGAGAGCTGAATACGTGCTAGTGAAGGGCAAGATCGCCGTCTCAAGCATGCTGCGAGCGACTGAGGGAGGCGGTGGACATGCGATCGCACTGGGCATGTAGCCATTGACTGAGGAGGGGAGGTAGCAAGCGGGATTGAGGGTGGACAGAGCAACCATCTTATCGATGTGTGAAGCAGTAGGAGGTGTGAGTGCTAGACCGTGCTAACTATTGCTTACTGAAAGGTCGGCGACTTCGAGGTTAGCAGCCATATACGGATATCAACGAGGGTGCATGATCGATGTTGATTGTAAACATCTCGCCTCGAGCGTGTTTGGCTTTGCTTTGGAGGCTGCCAAATATACGAAGTAACGCCTAGATGCAAAAACCCCGGTTGGCCGGCCGAACCAAGGTGCCAAGCTGGCGGCAAAGCACCAGCATGTGATCAACGAGTGTGCATGTGCTCGACCACGCACCCACGGTGTTCATTGCGCTTTTTACTGCATTAGACGCCCGTAGGGGAAAAAAGAGTGATCGGAGAATGCACCCCTGGCTTAATCCATTAACCGGCTCGACCTCGAGACAGTCTCGTTCGCAACAACATGCCAAAGATGTCGAACCGTTCAATAGTGTTGCGTCTTTTAGGACGCAATGTCATCCCCAGGCTGCTAGTGGCAATAACACGTGCGTAGGGCCTCCTTGTGTAGCACGATGTCGCTAAATTGGAGCCGACGTGAGAAAACATTTTTAAATCCTCTTACACCATCTTCAAGTGGAGGGCAAGCATCTCACGCTGGGTGAATCCTATCACGAAAATTGACCAGCTGGCAATCGATAACGGATTGCAAAGTGCCACATACAGCGATTGACTAAAAGATCGCGTGAACCCATGTGTTGAATGCTCCAGAAAAGACAAGCTGGGCAACATCATGCCAACACGATTATCTTATGCTGCCATGGCGCAGCATGCCTCATTCGAGCATGAACGCCTAAAACTATCAGACAGATCTATCAGACTATTCCAGGTGCAGCGAGGTGGAAAGGATGAGCCAATCAGTTTGCGAATGACCCAATTCTCTCTTCATCGACGTCCAAAATACAAAGCTGTCTCATACACCTGGGGCACCGCTGACAACTCGAAGCGGATACTTGTCAATGGCAAAGCGTTCCCGCTACATCTCAACCTGTGGAACTTGCTTTACCATCTGAGACTGAGCGAGGAAACGTCCTTCTTGTGGGCCGATGCACTCTGTATTAATCAACTGAACCTCAGAGAGCGTAATTTCCACGTCCAACTGATGGGCAAAATATACCAACAGGCCGAGTCCGTGATTGTATGGCTCGGTCTTCCGTCAACAGATCGGACAGAAGTCCGTGCTATGGATTTTGTCAGAGAAATCGCGGCCTTTCGAAAGCTCCATTCAACTACCGCATTCATTGGCACATATCTCAAGGCAGAGATACAGCATCGATGGGAAACTCTTTCTAGGTTCACAAATCATTACTATTGGCATCGCACTTGGATAATACAAGAATTTCTCTTTGCGCCTAGAATCGAAGTCCTGGCCGGCTACCACAAAGCAGAATGGAGCGACTTTGAAGAGCTGGTGGAGTTTTTGAGGCATAACTCAAAGTGCACACAGAACGTAGTCATCGCTCAAATACTACAAAGCCGGACCACTCGACTGACGCTTCGACGCAAGGCTGCAAGCCAATCGACACTGCTTGAATTGCTCCAGGAATACAATGATTCAGCATGCACGGAAAGAGCCGATAAAGTTTATGGTGTTCTTGGGCTGGCAACCGATTGTGCGGAAGACCCGGAGACAGGAGAGGCGAGAGGCGTCAAGCCTGACTACGACAAACACATTGTCGATATTTTCTTGGACGCTTTTGAATGTATCCGATCATCTCTCCCTTCTACCACCACACTTCCTGCCGCAGCTTTGCTAATACTTCGAGTCTTGTACATTCAATCCCAAGATATCATAGACTATATCACCAAATTTGAGTCTTCATTGACACACACGCATCCGGCAAACAATTGTTTCACTACGTATCCAGAGTATGTGTCAACTGTTCGCACTGTTTTCCGGTGGTCAAGCATCAGAGACCTTCAGCGACAGCTTGAGATGTACGACTGGGGCGAGCACATTGGCTATGAGGTTCGCAAAGTCTCGTCGAACACTCTGGTGCCCTCAGGGAAGAACAAGGGACGGCGTCCTTCTGCCCGAACCATCCATTCTGCACTGCCACCAGATTTCATATCGAACGTCATAGAAGCAGCAAACGACTGTCCTAATCTGGACTCGCTTCACAACTACCCCAGAATCCCCGATTTCAAACTCCCATTCACTTACATCGGGCTACACAAGGAGGACAAAAGATTAGCCGACAACGAGGAACTTCGCAAACCAGCCGTCATCCTCGAGCAGAATCCACTCGACGAAACACTCCGTCTCGGCTTCGCATGTACCAGTGTCCAGCGCGGTGATCGGATCGTCCAGTTCAAAGGTCTTGATGCAACTCTTCTTGTGCGGCAGGCTGGATTCGAGAGCATTCTCCTTGGTAAAGCAATGATGGTCAAGAATTCCGCAGTCATTCCTGAAGAACCCATCGACCCGATCTGTGATGCAAACCAGTGGTCCTCCCATTGTTGGGCCAAATGCAACCAAGAGCTGCTCCAACTCGAGACGAACGCGCTGTCCTTGGCTGAACTGCTGACAAGGAGTTGAAGTAGATGTATTGGGGCAGGCCCAACAACATCATTGTGACTGGTTCATGCGGTGAGAATCCGATGCGATTATTTTCCCAGACACTCTTTGTTGTCTTTAATCTTCTAAAATTATTCACTGCATATGAAAGTTTGTAGTGACCATGTGGCCATGGTCAGCAGAGGAGTCATTATCTGCTAGGCACACTTTCGACTTGTTGCAATTCACAACCTGGAGGCTCATGAATACGATCCTGGATCTTGGATTACTGCGTTTCGACATTCTGCTAGTTGGTTAGGACCTACCTCGATATTGTACGGACCTATGGCACTGTTCACTGGCTCGTCTCGAGGAGGTACGGGAACCCGCGCCGCAGCAACAGCCGCAGCCGCAGCCGCGGACAATATTGGTAGGGTTGGGTGTTATGGGTTCGTTCAGTCTTCCACAGCTTGGACACTTTTTGACCAATTACTCTACGTTCTTGAGCCGGAATCGAACCACACTTTGCGATCTTTTGGATATGTTTGCTTCCCATTTGAAGTCATGATTGACCAATCTATCTCTCCCGTCCTACGCACCTACTTTGCATGCTTTTGTCGCGAAAGGACACAAATTCACGGCCGATTCGGCCCTTACCACGCTGACACCTAAGGTTGCAGCCTCCTCCGAGAGTCATATTTGTGGGGGGGAACGCAAGGTCATAAGCTCCTTACAAATGACTAACTCTCCAAAAGCATCATCTTCCACATTGAGCGAGTTTCCTAACAACTAGTCATTGCTCGCCGATTGTGCTTTTATGATGGTCTCCAAAGCCTTCGTGGTCCGTGGTCTCTTGTCATGGTTTTTCTGACTTCTCGGACAATTCCAGACCCGTCGCAACCCATCGTTCAGCATGGGTCTGCAAAGACATTGACCTAGTGAAAATTAGTGGGATTTAAAGCTCACGCCTTGACCTCCTCAAGGGCTTTGCCCTCTCTCAGACACGATAATGATACTGCTTCGACAATTTCGGTTATTCCAGCTATTCTAAGTTTGACGGCTTTCGATTTCGTGCCTTATGGGCGTCTCAGGTACACCTTTGTAGCGAACTAATGTATGCAAGGTTTGGCCGAAAACCAAGATCCTCGTCACGAAAATGTCCAGGTCTTCATTTTTCCTTTTTTGGATTATCGCTCCGAGCAAGCATCACGAGAACGGCAGCCGTTCAATTGTGGACTAAGGTATGGCGTGGAACCTCAGCCCATAACGGAACACGCCTTCGGCACGAAGCGAGTCTATCTGCAAGCCTAAGTTGGCTTTCTTTCATACGGATATGTTGTGCTCCGTTTGTTATGCCTTAGCGGCATCTCTCAACTCATACTTGCACCGTGTTAGTTCCAAAACGTCGACCTTCGCGTACAGCTCTGAGCAAAATTGTGAGTTAGTATCAAAAATCTCGTCAAACCGTGCACGTTCACAGAGAGCTACTAAGCATCTGTCACTTCGACACATACTGCGCAGCTAGTTTCGTCACTTCGTCGACCTGCAGGGCACTCGCACCTAGGTAGTTAAGAGGGTCGCAGAAACCCTTCAATTCGTTCAACGACACCTTATCCGTGATGTCCGGCCTTGCGGCAAGCACGTCATATAGCGCCTGTTCGGTCTCAATTGCGACTTTGCAGGCCTCATACACCACCTCATGTGCAGTGTTTCTTCCGATATGGGGAGCTAGGCCCATCATTACGGCCTCTCCCACGATCAACCCATTGGTGGAAAGTAGATTCCGCATCATTGCTTCAGGCTTGACTACGAGTCCATTCAGCGCGAAATTAGCCTGATGAAGTGCCCCAACCGCAATCGTGAAGGCTTCAGGCACAGCTGCCCATTCTAAATGCCATGGTCCAGATTGGCGCTCGAAGTCAGCAACCATAGCGTCAATGCCCAAGGAAGCTTTTTCGCGTAGCAATTTGGATGCTGCGAGAATAATTTCCGAACTTATAGGGTTTCTCTTTCCGGGCATTGTTGAGCTAGCACCTCGATATGGCACGAATGGTTCAGATATTTCACCGAGTTCGTTGCTGGACATTATGATCAAATCGTATGCTATCTTACCGAGTGAGCCACCGACCAGGGCGAGAAGGTTGAGGATTTCAGCGACCCCGTCACGAGCAACGTGCCAAGTGATCGGTGGCTCTAGAAGTTCCAACTCTCGAGCAAGAGCCGCCCTAACGCGAAGACCAGTTTGTGGATGAGGACCCAAGGAGGCTAAGGTGCCAGCAGCGCCACCGAACTGCACCAGAAGGTTATTTTGTTCCACACTATTAAGGCGGTCAATATGTTGCAAGAACGGAAAGAGGTAGACTGCGCATTTATAACCAAAAGTGACCGGCAAAGCATGCTGCAGATGCGTTCTACCGGCCATAGGTGTATCGCGATGCTTCTGGGACAGGTTGGTCAAGCAAGTGATCAGGTTGAGCAACTCTTGCCTGACGATCTGTATGCCTGATCTGATTTGCAGCACCATCGCGTTGTCCATTATATCTTGAGTTGTAGCGCCCCAATGTATGAACTTAGCAAATTCTGTAGGAGTCTGCTCAGCCAGTTGTCGGATTAGTGGTAGCACTGGATAGCCGACTACGTCTGTCTCTTCTGAGAGACGCTGGAAGCTGCGTACATGAGTAACAAAATGGCTTTCCCCGGAAGATTTTGCTTACTCGATTTGTACACCTTTCAGGCTTGATGTAATCGCTGGGCCTGCCTCGGAAGGTATGACGCCAACCTTCGCTTCTGCTCGAGCAAGAGCTGCTTCGACATCAATTAGGCTCCTGACATAAGCCTCATCGCTGAAGACCTCGCGAATCGCCGGGGTGCCAAATGTGTTTCGAAAGACCCTTGAGTCAAGTATTGAAACGGCCATTATCACGTTTGTTCGAAATCGTCCTTTGGAAGGTCGATCTTATCCCAGAAGTTGCTTCGTGCAAGGCAATTATCTGCCTTGATCGCATCAGGTAGATGAGAGCTCATGAAGCGAAAAGTTGACTCCTTCTCACACGTGCGGGGCTCGAAGGGTTGCTGAGGCAAAGCACAATGATCCTGCCAGCAATGGAAGGCAGTACGTCACATACGATTAATGGTAAGAGCGTAGGAAAGGAGGAAGGCTCGAGGGCCCATCAAAGCTATCCCCATACTGAATTCTCCGATCGCCTCTGGCCGTATAGGTTCGGGTGTACCATAACGCCTCAGTCAAATGCTAATGACTTGCTTACAATGCTGTGCTTTTCTATGCATAGATATTACTACACGTTTTGTGGGAGGTTAAGAATGATAGCACCCAACTTAATTTCATTTGTTTCGAGGCTCTGACGCCACAACAAACACATCAGTTGAAACTGAATGCCGGCAAGTAACTGTGGTAATTTTTGTAAAAATGATCCTCCAGGCCTCCATGCGGCCTCGATTCCAATTTGCTTGCCCTTCCATTACAAGAAGACATCCTCCAACCCATTTGGCATCTTGCTGCTGCCGCTTCTCTACTGCCTCTAAAGATGAATTCGATCAGGTCTATTCGTTTCTCTCCGTTTCGAGTCCAGTAAAGTACAATCTCTTTTCTCCTCCACGAGTTTGAAATAAAAATAACGGTACCTTAAAGTAGCATTCTGAGATAATGTCTTCTTCGTCTTATCTTGATGTCGTACTTGACCATCCTCCTTCTCAGATGCAAAGCGAAAGCAAAAAATCAAAAATCAAACCCTTCCAACGCCGTCGCTGATGACGAAACAGAAAGGTCGCGAGCGTCAGTCATCACATGCCGAGATGCACGGCACGGCTCAGCCGAAGATGATGTGAAGACGAACGCGTGGACCTGGAATGCACGGGCTGAGGAAGATAGACGGCCAATTTAATGGATCCACCTTATCACAGCCAGCAATTTATGATAGTACATACAACTAATCCTCCTTGGGCGACTGAGGAGAATTAGGAGAATAATTTGGACTATTTGGAGAGTACTGCGGGCTTCTCGCAGCGGGGCTTCTAGGCGAAGCGTTGTATTGTGGACTTGTCGGCGAATATTGTGGGCTAGTCGGTGAACTGGGACTATTCGGGCTGTACTGCGGAGACGCAGGGGAATAGCTTGGTGAGGTCGGTGATTGGCGAGCACCACTAGAAAATTGGGGACTGGTAGGACTGTACTGTGGAGATGTCGGACTATAAGCAGGTGAAGTGGGCGAAGTGGGTGAAGAGGGACTGAACGATGGTGACGTGGGCGAGTAGCTTGGAGATGTCGGCGAGCCACGATAAGCCGGTGAAGTAGGAGAATAGCTTGGTGAAGTGGGAGAGTAGCTCGGAGACGTCGGCGATCCATATGTGGGTGAAGTTGGAGAATAGGCAGGCGAAGTTGGACTGTAGCCTGGACTTGCGGGTGAGAACGAGGGTGACGTTGCTCCATACGCTGGACTTGTTGCTCCAAATGCTGGCGACGTTGGAGAGTACCCGGCAGCACCTCCTGGAGAATAGGTAGGTGATGATGGGCTTGCCCCGTATGGACTTGAAGGTGAATATGCTCCAGGACTGCGGCCCCATGGGCTGAAGCCGCCACCAGCACCAAATCCTCCTGGCTGGTAATCCGTGAATCCGCCTGGGGCCTCGGTTTGCTGGTTGATTGGTGAGAAAGCGGAATTGTAGTCAGGCGAGCCCAGATTCTGACTGTCGTGCATCGGTGACCCGGTGTCATACGGGGTGGCAGCCCCGTCAAGAAGCTGCTGATTGGTTTTCATTCCCAGCGGACCGCCGAGTCCGAGGAAGCGGTTATCAATCACCACAGTGTCGAGCATATCATGATCGAGTAGGATGTCCATCACACCGGTACCGACCGGTGCAGGTTGTCCAAGAATCAAATTCTCAGAGACACCTTGACAGTCGTCGAGCTCAGCAGCCGCCGCAGCATCCAGCAAGATTTCAACCGTTTGCTCAAAAGAACATCTCATCAATGCACCAGTGTCTGATCGGTTGATGCCGTGTCGGGTCACTGGCATGACATAACCTCGATTGGTCATCACGTCACAGAGAATGCCCATGTGACGGGCATTGACATAGCTCCCATCGAACGATAGAACATTCGACAGCTCCCGGTAGATAGCAGCTCGACAGGCCTCAATACCAAGAACTTCGTGCACTTCAGTGAATCTGTTTGTATAAGTCCGTGTCGGGTCAACTCCTTCGATGCCAAGGACTGCTTTGAAAGCGCTACCACTAGTTTCCAACGTGTGTTCCGTGAATTCAGGCTGGTCCTTGATGACTTTGATGGAGCCGTCTTCCATAACCATTGATCGTTGCTTTTTGTCAATAAACGCACGTTCGATGCCGTGCACACCACGGAAGACCAGGTCATCCAACATGTTGTGCATGAAGCGACGAAGGACTTCGTCATGTTGTGCGGCATCTGAATCTTTGTCTTCAGTATCGATCATGGAAGCGAACGCGTCACCGGCAAGACGAATGCGGATAGTTTGCGTTGGTGCATTCTGGTCGCTTGCGAGGACACTTACGGAATTTTTGTGCTCGTCCTTCATCTTGTTCACGACATCATTGATTGTCAACCTCTTGTCCAGGAGTTTTTCTCTGCTGAGAACGATTCGTAGCAGCCATTTTGACTGAGAGCCTTCAAGACTTTCGACCTCGTCTTCCAGCAAGAAGTACGAATCTACAAAGTCCTCGTCCTCAGGGATGATGGTGGATGTGATATTCGGGTCGTACCAGATCTCCCACGACTCGGTAACGGACGCTAGTGAGGTATACGTGATGCGACTTCGAAGTGTATTCGCAGCCTCCTGGTCGCGGATTTTCTTCGGCTCCTGGTAGACGGTCATGGAAGGTGTCTTAATATTCCTCGATACATTCAAGATCTCTTTCAGTCGTGGCACACCAAGTGTGACGTTCTTGGCGGAGACACCAGTGAAGTGGAAAGTGTTCAAGGTCATTTGCGTAGCCGGTTCTCCAATAGACTGAGCTGCAAGGACACCAACCATCTCTCCTGGCGAGACGGCCGCAGCTAGAAACCTGCTCTCGATGCCCCCAATGATGTTGTCGAAGGCTAATTTGGTTAGAGAGTGCTCAAGGACAAGGCGCTTGAAAGCCAACTTGGATCGCAACTGGGCACGGATCAGAATAGTGGCGTTCTCTTGAGCCTCCTTCGATAACTCATCGTCGCCACGAATAACAGGGAGACGATTCATCAAGCCTTCAACAGCATTGAGGACATAGCGTGGGTCCAGGTCGGTCTTGTCCCCACGACGGATCTTAAAGGTCTGTTGCGCTTGTTGAATAATGCGAGCAACATTTAACGGAAGATTGAAAGAGGTCTCAGCGCCAGAGCTTGAGTCGGCACGAATGCCTCGCATGAAATTGCGTGCTTGTTGAAGTTTCTCAAACTCCTCGTCAAACATCGATTGGAGATCAGAATCACCGGTGAGCTGATGTGCCTGGGTGAGAATCCCTTTCCATTGCTTAGGGCTGCCGTTGATGAGATCCACCTTGAAGCGGGTTTCAAAAGCGGCAGTGGAAGGAGTAATGATGTCCACGTTTTGCCCTTCAATGTGAGCGCCATCGAGGCCGTCTTCGCCGTAAATGAATTGCATGACATTTCCACGAGAATCTCGGACTGTGCCATCGTACTTAACAGAAACTTCTTCAAGCGCCTTTACAAGTCTTCGCTGAATGTAGCCAGTCTCAGCAGTTTTGACAGCAGTATCGATGAGACCCTCGCGACCAGCCATAGCGTGGAAGAAGAATTCGGGAGGGGTCAAGCCTCGGAGATATGAGTTTTCAATGAACCCGCGCGATGTCGGGGAGTAATCATCTTTGGAAAAATGAGGCAGAGTTCGATATTTGAAGCCAAAGGGGATACGCTTGCCCTCGACAGCTTGCTGACCAACGATGGCCATGATTTGAGCAATGTTGATCATAGACCCTTTTGAGCCAGATCGAGCCATCTGCACCAAGTGGTTCAGATCCTTCAGACTGTTCTGGGCATCACCTCCAGCCAAGTCACGGGCTTTGTTGAGATCAGCCATGACTTTGCTCTCAAAGGTTTGACGAACGTTCATGCCAGGCGAGGGTTCCAACTTGTTGTTGTATGCAAGCTGGGTAGTGGCTTCGACCAACTTCTTTTGCTTGACAACAACCTCCTGGATTTTGGTGACTGTATCAGGGTCAGGCACAGTGTCCCCAATACCAATGCTGAACCCATTGTGCAGAAGCCAGTAGTTGACGACGACCTGAGCGCCGTTGAAGAAGGCCATCGCAGCGTCGTGACCGTTTTCGTTGAAGATGGTGTGGATGACACCACCGGCACCAGTGCCAACAATTTTCTTGTCAAGCAGACCGCAAACGACCTCGCCTTCCTGAACGATGAGTTCTTCGTCCGTTTCAGACACCCAATTTTTTTTCTCTTGACCCTTCATGCGCTGAAGGTTAAGATTTCTCGGTAAGACCATACTGATGATCTGCTTACCAGTCCATCTGGGAGTAGGCTTCAGAATAGCAGGTTGAGGAATAATACCATCCCACTCAGGCACCCACAGCATGATGTTCATGACTTGCTCTTTGGACAAGAAAACGTCTCGGCGAGTGATCTTGTAAATACCGCAGAGAGTGTCCTGTACAATACCCATCAAAGGGGCATTCTTTTGAGGCGAGACAATATTCCGAGGAACCATGCACAACTGCTGAAGTTCGGCGCGTGATTCTTGTGATTGGGGCACGTGCAAATTCATTTCATCACCGTCGAAATCAGCATTGTAGGGGGTGGTGACCGACAGATTAAGACGAAAGGTGGAGTAAGGCATCACTCGAACTCGGTGGGCCATCATGGACTCCTTGTGCAGCGATGGTTGACGGTTGAAAAGGATGATATCCCCGTCGATGATATGTCGCTCGACTTTCCAGCCATAAGCAAGATTGATTTCTCCCAGTCGCTTTGCGTGTCGCAGATCGATTCGCTCGCCACCTTCGCGAATGACATAGCGAGCGCCTGGATGTTCAGTCGGACCATTTGAGACGTAGCGTTTCAGCCTCTCGATGTTGAAAGGAGTGACAAGTTCTGGATAGGTCAGGGTTCTGGCAATGCTGCGCGGAACACCGACCTCGTCCAGAGATAGATTGGGATCGCCTGTGATGACAGTTCGTGCTGAAAAGTCGACACGTTTCCCCATGAGGTTTTGTCTGAGACGCCCCTCTTTGCCTTTCAGACGAGCCCGGATTGCCTTCACCGGGCGACCACTCTTGTGTTGCGCTCGCTCGATGCCCGCAATCTCGTTGTCCATGTAGGTGTTGACATGGTACTCCAGCAGCTCCACCAGCTGGTTTTTGATATGCTCAGCAGTGCCGTCCACTTCGCATCGGGTAACGCTCTGGTTAGCACGGACAATATCGATCAACTTGAAGGTCAGATCGTCTTCGCTACGCGCGCCTGTACCGGAGCCGTCAGGGCTGACGCTGGGTCGAACGGCGGGAGGGGGGACGGGAAGTGCCTGCAGAATGAACCACTCGGGTCGAGCGTAGTCCTTGTTGAGGCCCATCATATCCAAGGTCTCATCGGTCAAGAGGTTGAGAATCTGCAGAGCCCTTCGCGCATAGATTCGGACGCTCTCTTCTCCTTGGTCTTCGTCGTCTGCATTTTTGCCCTTTTTGAATTTGGCCTCGAGGGCAAGACCCTTCTTGCGAAGTGTGGGCTGACTGTTGCCACAGCCGCCATGATCAGGCAGCTTCGAGGCCTTCGACTTGTCGTCGTCGGTCGGAGGTGGCTCGCAGATCAGTCGAGGTTTGCTGAGTCGCCACAGCTTTTCGAATCGCGATTTAGGATTTTTGATTGCCAATACCTGTCGTCGCTCTTCGTTCTACTCTGGATTAGCCAACCGCACGCAACCAAGACAGTAAACAGCGTACGTCGAGTGCTTTTACTTTGCCGCAGTTGTGGCAGACGGTTTCCAACACCTTCTTGACCTTGGTCAGAAAACCATGGTGATACACCGGCTCGGCCAATTTAATGACACCAAAATGGCCAGGGCACTCAGCCATGTTCTCCTCGCAAGTCGAGCATTTGAAGTTTCGATCGATAGTACCGAGATGAGGGTCGTTGGGGCCTCTTTCTCGAGGTCGCAGACGCTGCTCATCCCTATCATGGCGGTCAGCATCGAGTCTCATGGCGAAACTCGACAACACACAACGTACATTGTCTCTGGGTACACGACGTCGACGACAGAGAGCCGCTCCGACTCTTTTGGCGAAAAAACACCAAACCGAATCTCTTGGATGGTGCGCATCTTCGCACTCGAGTAAGGGAAATTTACGTTCGCCATGGTTGCGAGGATGTAGGATCGGACCGGGTTCAAATAGTATTCTCGAATCTAAAGAAGGGACTTTGTCGAAGCCACTCGACAAGCGCTCGATCGCGCAAAGGATGGATGGTCGCGTCCTTGACCTGCCCGTCGCCCGTTGGGCCAGCCCAAACTGCCTCTTGACTGCGCTCCTCCCAGAGATCACGAAAATTCTTTTCCAAACTCTCTAAAAACCATATGGAACCGCCTTCGAGAGGAATTTATCGGTCGCGCACGATCGGAGTCGATGCGATCGGTCGTGGATCGATAGACGAAGGGTGACGATGGTGATGAAAAGGACGGATGGAAGGCGAGAAATTGGCTGGGCAGGAGCGACACCTTTGGCCTGGTTGCGCTGCCTGGAAACTCCGCTTAACCTGTTTGGGATGCGCTAAGCTAACCACGCCACAAACCGTTTGCCTGCTACTGAGTCACTCAGTCACCGCGCACGATCACATTGGTGAACAAACAATCGTGACACAACACTCTGAATACTAGGTAGGCAACACGTTTTCATTGCAGCGATTTTTGGGCCGTAGTCAGGCAGGTATGAGGTTTTCTATCCTTTTCCAATCTACGAAGTACCTAGGTAGATCTGAGAATATTTTTCCGAGGTCAACCTCCTTCGTAATTGCCACCATGTCAAGTCAGGGATAGGATGCTCACGGGCCTTTTTGCGCTCTACTTGTAGAAACTAAGAGATGTGTGCGGCATGCTGCTCATACAAGCTGAGGTCGATAATGATCTTCCATTATCTTGGGCGTATTAAGTCTCGAAGGCGCCTGAAAGGTGGATAAAGATCTGAGAGAAATTCGTAGCCGGAGATGGGAAATGCTGACCCTTGAGTCCTTGTCTCTCAGTAATGGTGATAACAATGTTTGCTTGGAACATCCTCGCCTCTTTCTATTATACATAGTCGAAGGCGAGCCAATAACCTTGGTAATACTTACAATACTTCGTACTTTGTGCTTACAACCCCCTTTCTGCGTTTCCACGGCCTCGGCCTTGAACTGACCAATCAGAGACCATCAAAACTTGGCAGAAGACCCTTCTCGTCGCCTGTCAACAACGAACACAGATCTCATTGCAACCATGAATCTCTCACTACATGATCCGTTTACGCTCGCACAAGACTCGCCGGAAGCGCTTGTTAACGACCTTCGTGAGATGACTATCAGATACATCCGCGAAAGCAAGTCAAACTGATGTTCGTAGGTTCTGGCCATGCCACCACACTTAGGTTCAATCGCAAAGGCGATTATCTCGCATCTGGGCGGGTTGATGGCAAGGTAGTGATATGGTAAGCCTTCTCCCCCCGGATTTCGGTACAGCGCAGAACCGCTCACACGAGTAGGGACATGGAGACGATGGGTGTTGCGATGAAATTTAATGGGCATTGGAAGCAGATCCAAAGTTTGAGGTAGGTAAATGGGTCCGTTCTCTTTCACACATACAAATATACATTGTCTCCAACACTATCATTGCTCCTCGAACACCAGCGAGCGAAGCGCCTCGTGGTCCAGGGGAACCTTGGGATTGTGGAATGGTTCTCCTCAGTTTGGTCAGGTATCTTGGACAGCATACCACTTGTGCGAGTATTAGCAAAGGTGACCTCGCAAACCATGTAATTGCGTCCAGAAGATTAACATTTCCGCGAGCGTCATGTCAGACCCGGACATAGAGCAGGACATGAACTTGGTCACCAGATGCATGCCGTCTTCCATTAACCGCAGCGGGATTCATTATTTCAATCGCCACGACCTTACTGACGTTTCTAAGCTGGTCTCACTGTGGCCGTTACCTCCTCTCTGCTTCCCAGGACTGCCGCGCTTGCCTCTGGGACTTGCAAACTCAATCCCGCCTCCGCACCGTCAAGTTCGAAGCACCAATCTACCTTGCGGAACTCCACCCTTCGGATCACAACCTCTTCGTCTGTTCACTATTCGAGGACCACCCCTACTTGGTGGATGTTACCTCCTCAACAGCGATAAAACACCGCCTGCCAACTAAGCCGCTAGACCTTGACACCGACAGTGCTGCCAAGCAACAAACAACCTCGACCATCTTCGCCGTAGCAGGTAATCACATCATTTCTGGCACATCGAAAGGCTACATCAACATTATCGAAACCGCAACACGCAAAACAATTCACAGCACAAAACTGTGTTCAGGTCTTATCACTCTGATGCGCCTAACCACCAATGGCCGACAAATGCTCGTGAACAGCACAGACCGGATTATCCGTGTCGTTGATATGCCGGACCTGAGCATCATCCGGCCGATTGACTCAATACCACCCGAACTATCTCACCACCAAGCCGGCGCCCACTCCCCATCCGATGATCCAGACGCAGAGGGCAACGACATCAACCCAGCCACTCTGCCCTCATACATTCACTTACACACTTCTCACAAATTTCAAGACCTAGTCAACCGGCTCAAGTGGAACGATACGGCTTTCTCACACGTTTCCAGTTCTTCGGGAAGTGGTACAGCGGACTATGTCACTGCTTCTACGTTTATGAAAAGGGACATTTACATATGGGAACTAGCATCAAGCTCGCTGTTACGGATCCTGGAGAATGCACAGGAACCTGCAATCATCGAATGGCATCCAACAAAGCCGCTGTTGGCATGTACAGGTATCGAAACCGGTATGTATCCCCCACAGAAAGATTCCCAACGTGTCTACGATGCTGCTTGGGCAAGGAGCGATTGTACGGTGCATGAGCATCCTCACAGGCGCTTCAGCTTTTGTCGCGTTCGAAATTGACTCCGTACTGCAATCCTGTAGCAACGTCGTGTTCCAGAACGAGTGTCTTATGTCGATGTCGACTTCCTCACCTGCATGCTCCAGAGCCCGTAGCTAACTACCTTTTCCTCAAAACAGGCTCGATCCAAATCTGGGGCATAGAGCCTCAACAAAAGTGGTCTGCGCTGGCCCCAGACTTCACCGAAGTGGCGGAGAATGTGGAGTACCTCGAACGCGAGGATGAATTTGGTGAGTCTTTTTTCACCGTCACACCCACTTTTCCTCTTCAACTGCTACTGAACCAACCTATTTTTCCTGGTTTTCAAAAAGACGAGATTAAAAATCACAACCTTGACGCAAAGAATTCCTACTCCAACTCCTACTCCGACTCCTATATCCTGAACAAATTATTGAGAAAATCAATCACTAACACGTTGAGAAGACACGCTCCCCACAGCCCTGCTCAAACGGCAGCGTGAAGAAGGCGAAGACTCCCTCGTAGACGTGCTCAACATCCATCCAGCCGAGAAGTCCGCCAGTGCCGCCGTCGCCGAAGAACTCGAAGGCGTCCGCGGTCCCGACGAGCAGTCATTCGTCCTGCCGATGCTATACGATATCGAGGACAGCGAGGCGGAAGATGCACTTGTCAAGTTGACGGCCACCACGTACCGCAAGAAGGATATCCACGAGGGCAAGGAGTATGAGGTTGACGAAGGGGAGGCGACGCCGCGGATGGCGATAGAAGCGACCGGTGCGAGGAGTGGGGAGGGTGGAAATCCGAAGAGCCGAAGACGGAAATAAGGGGAAAAAGAGAGGAACGTTGATCGGCCAAGCTGAGGGGAGTTTTCGTAGTCGTTAAGATTTCAAATGAGCCTATCGACGACGATGATGGTGGTGATGATGAGGTGGAAGTCGTAAAAAATGGGCACTGGCCCTTTAAAGACTTTTTGGTGCGATACAACAATCTGGGACCAGTTTTCTTGACAAAATGCCAACGGGCATTCATTCCAGCATTTACGTCGGAAGAGGCGAGTATGACAAGTTGTTATCGCGAGACGAAACACGCCCCAAAAAAGGGTGTTGATTTATTAGATTGCACGATACATTCCCCGCTCGCTCATCAATAACGCTGCTGAACAAGCAGGTGAGTCTTCAGGCAGGCTAGCTAGACTGCTGTTATCTTGTGTTTGTGTATGTGTGCTTGGTCTTCAGTATCGTCGTGGAAGGCAAACGCCCCAACCCCGAACTCGCACGCCCCTTCTTCTTCTTCACTTCCTCGACTAACCCGACCCGACCCAGACTCAGGCGGAGAAAAAGGCCTCACTCAGCACTGGCTTTCCGGCTTTTCCTAATTTCCTTGTTCACTCTTCTTCTTGTTCTCTGTAGTCTTGTCTACAGGACCTGCATCGTCTGATCCGACAGGATCCATGGCAGCGTTATTCACACTGAGAGGAGCAGCCTTGGCGTCGTCGGTTGTTGCGTGCTCTGTCTCTCCCACCTCACTGATCATCTCATTCACAAAATTGCCGATGGGGCTCTTGTTGATAGCGGCTGGCTCTTCAGCGTTGGCACCTCCAGAGTCGACCTTCTTGTGGTCCTGATCACGCTTGGCCACTTCAGCTACGCTCCCTTGATGGTTTTCTGCTTTCGGGGGGACCCTATCAGCTCTTGCCTTGTCGATGTCCTCGTGAATCTTCAGTTGTCGAGCAATTAAATCCCGCGTTTCTCGTGACTCTTCGCTGCTCTTCGCGATATCGGGCCTGCGGCTTGTGATGTCCTTGAAGATTTCTTCGGCCGCCTTCTCAGATGCAGGGTCCTTCGGAACTAGCGAATAGCCATGGTGAGTGGCGAAGGTGTTCTTCGGATCAACTGTCGAACTAGTGCCTCGCTTTGGTTTGATCGTCTCTTTGATGCACTCCTTCTGGGGACCATTCTTAGATGATATGGCGGAACCTCTCCCAATACCACTACCACCACCACCACCACCACCACCACCACCAGCAGTAGCACCATCACCTTTGTCATTTGCGTTGGCAGTGGTCTTCTCCTCTTTCTTCCCATGCATACTACCGCTATAGGCCCCGCTCGAAGCCCCCACAATCTCCACTTTCAAGCGTTTGGAGAGCACGGCCTTGGGCACTTTCTTGACGAAATCGATCCAGAACTCGTCCTTGGCGGCGATTTCCTTCCACCACTTCGCGCTGAAGAGCGGGTGGCCCTCGGCTGACTGGTAGAACGCGGTTCCCTTGGCGAATTGCATTTCCGGTGAGAGCGTTTGGAATGGCGGGACGGTGGTATAGCTTCCAACAGCTTTGTGCCTCTTGTTGGCTCTGCCCTTTGGCTTGGACGACCTGGACTCTTCGAAATCGGAGACGCCGTCCTCGTTGTCGGAAGACATCGACCAGTCTGACATGGCAGCCGCATTTCTTTTTCGTGCAAGTTCGAATTCTCGCGTTGAGCTCATGTTAAACGATTGAGGCATTCTGTTGTGTATTCCTTTTTGGTGTAGAAGAAAGCTAGTTGTAGAGTTTTACTGTAGATGTGTGTAGTTGCTAACGGGAGACGGGGTGAGAATCGTGCAGATGATATAGATAGCTTCTCGGTCACTCGATATAGTGCTGACAAGGACAATTTGAACTTGCTCGTAGGTGAAGCGATAGTGAGATGAAATTGAGGTTGTCGGGTCCTTAGATTCAATCTCGTTGTCGTTCGGCAGACAGAGGACTCGATCCGTCGTTGAGATACAAATGTCTGCTCCTGAGCGCGAAAAGGACATTATTCTGCCAAACCCCTCTCCTCTCATCTGAGCATTTGGTTGCACCCTAGGCAGCTCGTCAATGCACCGAAGCCAATCAGATTTCTGGTCAAGGGAGCAAGATAAGACTGGCGGACAGAGGAGTAAAGACACATGTCAATCAAGGTGTGTTATTAGCGCATGGCATATGATGAATGTACCTCGTAAGTGTCATATGCAAAGTGTTTGGTCCCCAGGCCTTGCGCAATGTATCGCAGGCTTCAAAACATAACGCCTGGCACGAAAATGAACAGCACGCTCAGGCCTACAGCCACAGCGAGGAAGACCAAGACGGCAACATTGGCTCTCATCATCAACAGCCTCTTGACGTATGGCTCTCGCACCCTACTCCAGTTCATCCAGGTGTATTCACTAAATCCCAGGTAAGCTGCAACGATGTCGAGTTTGTACTGGTAAGAAACGGCGAAATAGGAGCCGAGAGTGAAGGGCAGAATGACCTAAGACAGTTGTTAGCCAGACGCTGCGTGTGTGCGTGTTTTGCTTTGAGGTGGAAACATTTACATACCCAACACCTGGTGGAGCGAGAAATATGGCGGAGGATGCAGTAGTAGCCGGCCCAGAAAGCGCCACCCAAACTAAGCAGACCGATGATCAGACGTAGCAGAATGCTCAAGGGCACAAGATTGCCAAGGGCCTTCGCCTGCAGAAAGCCGGGAAAGGCGTCTCGCTCCATGGCTTGAAACACATAGTCTTTGGCATCGTCAAAGATCTCAGGGTCATCGCGGCCTTCCTCTTCGATGGCGTACACCATGCGGTCGACTATAGGCATGGGAAGCACTATCTCTCGCTCCGAGCCCGGCAAAATAAAGGTGTAGAGAATCTTCTCTGCCGACGCTCTTAGGTCATTTCGGGCGACGGTGTGACCGGGAGAATCCGAGTCGAGATGCGAGGACGTCATAAAAGAAGGTCTCGGAGGACGTTCGGCACCGGTGCCGGGGGTGGAAGATGGTGCGTTCTGTGCCGACGGCTGGTCGGAAGATTGACGTAGCGGCCGGGCGGAGCGATTGGAGGAGAGACTGTGGGAGGGAGAATGGTCGTAGTGTTGGGATGCATCGCGTCCGCGCGTGGCGGATTTGCTTTGGTCTTCTGAACGGAGAATGGCCGATATTTTCTGCTCTTGCGAGCCCTTGTCGTGGCTGGAAGGACGAGAGGAGGTGTCCTCGAGGTTGAAGTTATCGAGGAGCTGGGATGAGTGTTTCGACGTGCCTTTCTCCATGTCCGGCGTGTCGATCAACATCGACCGGCGAAGCTCTCGAACGTAGTGTCGGCAGAGGGACATGTGCTGCGAAACATCGAGCCTGCGACATTAGCCAGCGGTTCGTGGTCAACGGGGACCGAGGACTTGCCAGAAATCCAGATAATCTACTGATCGCTGCTGGTCGCGCATGTAGATGTAGAAGGAAAAGAGATCGACCGGCGCCAGTGTCCGTCTACCGAGCACTTCCATGAGGGTGGGAAGCCTGTTCCGCTGCTCCAGTTCCTGCTCTGCATGATTGTTCTCCATTTCGCGCTGTATCGACTGGGGAATCCAAACTCGGACGCTATTGCAGAGACTCGACTAAATTATGCTGTGGCCGCCTGGAAGGATGACAATGTTCCTGCAAACAGACTAACAAACCGCTCTAGATCGCCAGACCGCGAGGCAGGCGTGGCAAGACTGGGTCTCTCTCGACAATTGTATCGGGTGTAGTGAAAGTCGAACGGTAACGGCTGTTGATGTGGCTTTCAGGGCGCGTTGTTTGTTCGTGGTGGAAGCGAGGGAGACAAGGACAGGAAAGGACAGGATAGGAACTGCGTATGGTCAAGTGAATGTGGTGCTGCAAAGCGGGTATACTGGTCTAGCGGTCTACTATGCGCAGACTTCTGATCGAAACGCAAGAGATACACAGTCACTGGTTGAGTGTGACGGGCGAAGCAGGCCGGACGTTGTGTCCGCGCGCTATGATTGGTTGCGGTAGCGAAATTTGGAAATTTAAGCTGTGAAACTCCGACTCGAAGTTCCGTACAGGGTTCCGCCCAAACCCCGGCACTGACGTTATGTAGCGATAATACGAATGTGGAATGCCCCAGGACAGCCTCTCCCAAAACTATATCTATGCTACAAAGAGTCCATGATTATTCAATCACTTCTCCCATCGATGAATGCCATGACCAATGCTCATCTGAGGTCCGTAGGATTGTGACTGACCTCACTCCCAGATAGCGATGACGATACCAAATCCCTGCAGGCGCACAAGTAATCGCTTGATAGAACACGCTCTCACCTGGATAGGCGGCTGTTCGTACTGTGTTTCGTGGGCTTAGTCCAAGATTTCAGCAACTACGACAAATGGCATACCCCCCTAATTATCGAGGTTGAGGTCGCTTCTGTCATATAGGGTCCATTCTCCTTTCTGTCTGTCGAAAGCACCGTCGTTTTCCTGTATGCTTGAACTTCAAAAGAAAGTCGGCCGGAATTCGGTCGTAGGGTGCGTGAGGCGCGTTATGTTGACGGAAATGCCACCTGACGCCCGTGCCAGTGAGATGTGACTCTCGGAAGACCGGCTTTCTTGTTGTCGGCCAAACGGGACACCCCATTCATCGGGCTCGCGCTTTCTTCTAAACCACTCGTGTCGGTAGGCTCAACGAGAACGGCTTCGGCATTGGTCGTTGATGTCTCCGAATGACAACGGAGTGGCCACCTTTTCGCCCATCATTCACGGCCGTGGGTACCAACTTCACCACATCTTGCAGTGAATGGGATTTCTAGTCAGCCAAGTGGGACCACTCTGGAATGTTCTTGATTTGTTGCCACATGTACTTCTCCAGCTTGTTCGCACTTTTGGCATACGGGGTCGTCTCGTTGTTGTATCTTCTGCAGTTGTCGAATATCAACTTGGCATCCTTGATGAAGTCTTCGGGCCGAGGGTAAAGATCGGCTTGCAATCTCTCCTCCATCGTCGACAGATCCATTGGCTCCTTAATCACCTCGTAATAGTCGGGAACTTCTTCTTTATTGACCGGTTGAGCGAACGGCCACGCCGAGGTGTGGTTTTGCATGTCGTTCAGCAAATGTAAAAGCTGGTTGTAGTTTGGACCATGGCGAGGCTGCCGGGACAGTTCATCCATGCTAGGCGACCAACCAGACTCTTTAATCGCCGGAATGGTCATAGGATCAATCTCGGTGATGGTGTTCTTCCATGCGGTTGGAGGCGCATGAACGATATGTGACTTGCTGATCGCTCGGATCTTGGCCATGACAGCCTCTTTCTGTTTGACGAGCATTCGTGGAGCCTCGAGATAGCGGATCTTGGGCAGCATAGAGCATTGCATGATGGTGCCACCCTCATAGTCTTTGATGTAGCCCATCCACACCGACTTCTCCAACGTGATCTCCTTGGTGAAGCCCTGTTTTTTGAAGTACCCAATGGCATAGTTGTCGGCGTAGGTCAAGAAATGCATGATTGGTGACGTGGCTTTGACGTAGTCCTTCAAATGCGCCATCAAGTGGGCGCCGTACCCTTTGACTTGTTGGTCGGAGGAAATGGCGCAGAAGACGATTTCTGCAAATCTTCTCGAGTTGAAGGGCCTGTACGTGATCCCACCGACGACTTCGAGCGGATGCTTGATGATGGCGATCGACAGATGCGTCTTGTCGTACACCAGCCGGGCAATGTAGTCTTTGGGCATCTTCGGGAGTTGCTTCTGGAAGATGCATTTCAGCCCAGTCAGGATGATGTTATGCTCGCGCGAGTTGTCGTTGTTGACCACGCGAAACTCGATCAGACCAGTCTTCTCTTCCGTCACAGCTGGCTTCTCGGGAAAGTCGACTGGCGTCGGCGTGATGGGAGGATCGCTGTTGCCGTCCGAGGCCACGCTGCCGTTCTGTTCCGGCGAGTCTGTCCGCGCCTTCTTGGACCGCGACGAGGAGGCATCCTCTGACGCTTTGCGCTTCGTCGCTTGCTCACAGTCAGTCTTGAATCTGTTGACAAGCTGGCACATGCACTCACTTTCGAGGTGGGGCGCCATCGCCGTTATCTGGCTCGCCCTTGCATTTCCTGCTTGCCTAGCGTCGACCGCGGAGCACGTCGAATATGTGTAACCGACGGTGTTGACAGTTTCTACGTCGCTAGTGGCGGGTGCCACCGGAGGTGTCGTCGAGAATGCGGACTAAATCGTGCCGTGACGGGAAATACCAAACTTCGAGGTGGTTTTGCCTGTTGTGGCACATCAACGTGTGGCACTTGTGGCGCATTGCCGGCGGATATCATTTCCGCTCCACGGGCCTGCCTGCCCCAAGACTTGCAACTTGTGTTCGCACCTCCCTCAGTATATCTCCAATCAAGTTCAAATTGCACGTTCGACTCGGCGTCGTTGCGAGTTCCTCTCAGTCGTGTCTGTTTATACCCTGGTCCCTGTCAACACTCTCCACAAATCCAGCTGGCTTGTTCTACGCCGTAGTCCTCCATGTCTCTCCGCGAAGTCTGGGACGCGGCTGCTAGCAGTCCATTCGAACCAGCTGTAGGCAAAGACAGCCAGCTCTTCGTGGGCTTGCTCCTCATCTTTATTGGTACTCACCTTCCCACTGATTGACTCGTCAAGTCGCTGACAGCAATCAGGCTTAATTTTCACCGTTCTGTTTGGACTGAGTGGGTAGCATATTGCTCTTTGTGGTTTCAGCCGGCTGACTCGACCAGACCGTTCCCTGATATCAGTACCTGTGTTTGGTCTGCCAGCGTCGATAGCGTTTGGGTGCGTGTGAACTGATGCTACGAGTTTTGATTCTGACACGATTGCAGCTTTGGTGCAGTCTACACGATTTGTGGGGTGGGCGTGTATGTGTGAAAGCGGCCGTCAAGCAGAAAGTCTCAGGCACAATCAAATATCCAGAAGAGATCTAGTTTCCGAGGACGACGACGGGGAGATCAGATTCAACAATGAGCGATGGACCGCTCTTCACGGCACTTGCAACCTCGACCCGTCAATTTCATAGCCTCCTCCGATGCATCGCCTTCACTCCTCAAGCACACGTACACATCACTTCTGAAGGGTTACGGGTTACCACCGAGGAAGTGCGCGTGGTACAGGCCTCGACGCTTCTCGACAAATCCCTCTTCTCCTCGTACCTCCTTTCCGACACAGACACGGACCATGCCAATATCCCGGCCTTCCGCATCAACATCATTGCTCTCTTAGAAACGCTGCAAATTTTTGGCATCTCGGAGACAGCAAGCGGTCCTCACAAGAATCCGAATGGCGGTATAAGCTCATCCTATGCAGCTGCTTTTCACACCCCTGCCCTGGGTTTAGGAGGAACGTGCAAAATTACCTATGCCCAGCGGGGTGCTCCTCTCAGCATCACAATCGAAGAGAATGGCGTCAAGACTACTTGTGAGATGAACACATACAATCTTCCTAACATGTACGATGACGACAACGAGATCCCTCTCGATCGCAATGCTCTAGTCCTGAAGATCATCATGCCGTCCGTGTGGTTGCACGATGCTGTCTCCGAACTTGCCTCGACGAATTCTGATACTCTGGTTGTCAATGCATCTAGCATCTCAGCCCCTTACTTCGTTCTCGAAGGCCATGGTGGCCCATTTGGAGATAGTTCTGTTGATTTTGCTCCTGAGACAAAACACGATGCCACTGGAGCAGGTAAGCGAAAGCAGCCGGCCGTCACCGAAACCTTCACAGTCACCTCTTCCTCTGGTAGTCATGGCCGCGTGAAAGAAAGATATAGATTCGATATGATCAAGAGAGCAGGCCGAGCCATGGCGATCGCGAGCAAAGTCAGCCTGCGCATGGATCGACAAGGGGTCTTAAGCCTGCAGTTCATGATTGAAGGCTCAGATACGCAGGTTGGTGGAGCGGGTGGTGCTGTAGGAAGCGTAGCGACAAGGGGTAATGGAGCGTTCTCATTTGTGGACTTTAGGTTTGTACCGTTGGTCGACTCGGACGGGGAGGAAGACGATGCAGACTATGACGCAGAACTTGAAGGTGACGAAGATGAGGACGAACAGTAGGGAGAGACAGCCGAGAATAGGAATGCTACGAGCGAATAGTCGAGCAATCTATTACATTTCCGTGTTGATAAGGCTTGATAAATCTTCTTTGACCATTCTCTCAAAGCACGTATTCTGGCTCTTGAGACTCGAGGCCTCTTCAGAACTCAGGCACACTGCAGTGACCAAGGCTAGCATTCGGAACGCCAACATGCCGTTTGGTATTCTCCTGGTGTATTGCTGAAAGAGTTCGACCACTAGCCCAACAAAGTCTCATTCAAAGTCACCCGGGCTATATATAAGGGGGTAAAGGGTCAAGTCTCAGTATTGAAGACGCGGCATCTCGGCCTGGGCCTGAAGACTGGCGACGTGGATTTTATTTTTCCACCTCTCCGTCTTGTTTTCTACTACGCCCAGCACTCACTAAGCAACCTCGTCCGTCTTTACCTTGTAGCAAAACTTCCAGCACAATGTTCAGATAAAGTCGCTCACGTCTTCAGCGCACCTGCCGTACGTGCCACATACGAGCTCCGCTTGCAGTCTTATGCTTGGCCCAACTGCGAGAAGCCCTTTCTTCATGAGCGAAATGCTCACTTCGCACGCTCTCAACGGCGCCATTAATTACGGAACGCAGACGCTGGTATTCGTTTTCCTACGGCATTTGGCATGGCTCATGCGCCCGTTGCGAATGGGATTCCCTCGCTCTTGAGTAGATAGGTAAGACCTTTCTTCTGCCAAAGCCCTGGTAAGGGTGCGTGCCGTGTCCAACCGCAGGCCTGTGGTGCTGTGGCACGCCTTGTCCATGAAATGCTTCTGCAACTTCGGCGCATGTGTTACGAGAGGTGATCCTGGACTGGCTGCGTGAATTTATCCGACCTAATTGACCAAGATTAGAGTCTTCCTATCAGGTAAGCCCGCCACGTCCTCGATTTCGTTTCGCGCCTCGTCCTCCAAAGCCACCTCGACCAACTGCGCCGGCGTAGTCGCCGCTGTCGTCCACGTCCATCTTTACTTCATCGCTACTGACATCTTCGTCGTCTTCTCCTTCCATTCGCTCGTCCAGGTCACGCTTGTTGCCCCGTCTGTCTCGAACTCGAACAGCCTTTGAGCTTTCGTTCTCCGCTTGAACGACACTTGTATCGACAATTTCCTGTCTCTTGCGTTGAAGCGATGTGCGCTGGCTGGCTGTAGCTCTGATTGCGGCGATTTGAGCATCGAGTTCGGCAATTGTAGACGCGCATCTTCCTTCCCAAGTACGCAGGATCTGGAGGATAGCTGGCAGAGATTGTGGTCTCAAGTCGCGAACAGGAGCTATGGAGGTTATCTGAACTCGCGGGGGGGACGAATTCGGGGAGAGACGAGCAGCCAGGAGGCCAGCGTATATGGCAGACGTTACCAAGCTTTCGAGTTCTTGGGTCTTTGAAAACCCCAAGGCAGTTAGAAGGAAGGGGTAGGTGAGAGGATCTGTCCTCGAGTCCTCTACAGGAAGAAATGGGGAAGCCAGTGTGAGCAACGAGAGTTGACGAAGCTTTTGTGTCTGGATGGGCGAGAGAGAAGGAAGGTCGGGAGTCGACTGGTATTCTTGGTATGTACCGTAGCTGAAGAGTTCCAGCAAGGTCAGATATGAGCGGTGCTCAGAGTCGGCTGTCTGGAGGGACTGGACAGCTTCCGTCTGAAGTAGCTCTGTGAAGATATATGTGCCCGAGGCCGATGTTGCGCGTATGATGAGCTCTTTCACA
Organism: Incumbomyces delicatus; assembly: GCA_017655985.1. NCBI lineage: Eukaryota > Fungi > Ascomycota > Eurotiomycetes > Chaetothyriales > Trichomeriaceae > Incumbomyces > Incumbomyces delicatus. The sequence continues at coordinate 3,705,132 of JACJVS010000003.1, forward strand.
AATCGGGGTGATGCAGACTTAGTGGAACTTGCTTCGACGATGAATGGCTGTAGCGCAGCGAGCGCTTTTGGCTGTGCTTGATCCATATTTGTTCCGGACACCCGTATTGGTTAGGGGACAATAGATCGAGCCTTATGGCTGTGGGGAGGGTGGTGTTCTTTATGGGAGAGCAGCCAGACAAGTGCTTGTCCGTTCGTGCAGAAGGTCCAGTCCAGGAGTAAGTTTCAGAGCAAAACAGCAGCGACCAGGGAACGTTTGCTATGACAGTCTCTATACCAGAACGTCGTGTGGGAGTGTGTGACAATCCCAGGTACTTCATACGAATATGTCCCTGGCAAGCGCACGTTTGCCAGGCCCACGCCTCCGCTGGATCGTCTGCCTGGAGCAATTACAATTAATATTAATACTTTACTCCATAGTAGCGCTTCCGCACCTAGCCTTGTCTAACATAGATAAGGCCTTAAGGCTACCTGGACAATGAGGCCTTAAAGCTTGGCGGGCTAAGGCTCAGAGTCAGCCGGTGAGCCCCAAGTCCAGAACTTGAACGCCGGCCAGCCTGGTTCCTGGGGATGGCAAGGTGGTGGGGCCCCCTAAAACCTGAGTTTGCTTAATTTGGTCCCTGCTATGAGAAGAGACCAAGGCTAACTTGGTATGGATAGAGGTGTGGCAGTCGAAACTTTGTCGGTCCCCTTAATCGCGGTGCCTAAAACCCTCACGGTCGAGGATTATCAAGCAGCTGGCTGCCTCTCTTACTCTGTCCACTTGACCATTGCACAACTTGTCGATGCAACATCTTCCACAGCAGCGGTATTGCGATATAATTTGCACTCAACATATTCATCAGTCCCATTGCCGGTTCCATTCAACGTTCAACATCACGCTCGTGGTCCTCATCTGTTCACCCTCCGCTGCAAGTCACTCGTTTACCTTCCCGAAGTTTCCGAACACAATCAGTTTCCCAGGCGCCATTTGAAAGAAGAAATGCCTCTATAGCGACGATCGCAATCTAAATCGGATATCCCGAACATTCCGAAACTCATTCCACCATGGCTCAACTCGCGCCAACCGCATCAGCCCACATGGCGACCACCACCCTCAAGGTCGACGGCATGACTTGTGGCGCGTGCACATCTGCAGTCGAGGCTGGTTTCACGGACGTGGACGGCGCGGGCGCTGTCTCAGTAAGCCTAATCATGGGAAGAGCAGTCGTACATCACGACCCGAACAAGTTGTCCCCACAGCAAATCGCAGACATCATTGAAGATCGAGGTTTTGATGCAGAAGTGCTTGCAACCGATATTCCAAAGGCCCCGCCGGTTTTGTCTATCACCACACCTCCCTCTGGACCTGTTCTATCCACCACAACACTGAAAGTGGAGGGGATGACCTGTGGGGCGTGCACATCGTCTGTTGAAGCTGGCTTCAAGGATGTAGCAGGTGTCAAGAGCATAAGTGTGTCCTTATTGGCTGGCCGAGCAGTCGTCGAACACGATGCGGCCACCGTTGCTGCGGAGAAATTGGCTGAGATAATCGAAGATCGTGGTTTTGACGCTGAGGTGCTGGAAACAAAACTTGTGCCTGCAGGAGGGATGTCCGATCCCGGCCCAATATCGCAGCTCATAGAAATCTACACGACCACCGTGTCAATCGATGGCATGACCTGCGGTGCCTGCACCTCCGCCATCGAAGGCGCTTTCAAGGATAAACCAGGCATAGTCAAGTTCAATATCAGTCTGCTTGCCGGCAGAGCTGTGATAACCCACAGTTGCTCTCAAATAACTGCAGACCAGATCGTGGAAACCATCGAAGATGCTGGTTTCGATGCTGCTTTGATCACTTCCGAACCAGAGGGGGTCCAGTTCCAGTCCTCCTCCTCGGTACAACTCAAAATCTACGGTTTGTCAGATGGTGCATCTGCCACTGAGGTGGAGAACATGCTTCGAGACAAAGATGGTGTCAGGAGCGCTGTCATCAGTCTTGCCACCTCACGAGCCAATATTCAGTATGACCCTGCCGTGATAGGGCTCAGGACGATTGTCGAGACCGTTGAAAATATCGGTTATAATGCACTCGTAGCCGACTCCGACGACAACAATGCTCAGCTAGAGTCTTTGGCCAAGACAAAAGAGATCCAGGAATGGAAGACAGCGTTCATTACCTCTTTGTCATTTGCAATTCCTGTTTTCCTCATCAGCATGATTATACCCATGTTCCTTCCAGCGTTGGATTTTGGTGCGATTGAAATAATACATGGCTTGTTCTTGGGAGATATTGTTTGTTGTGCTTTGACCGTGCCTGTACAGTTTGGCATCGGAAAGCGATTCTATATTTCGGCATATAAAAGCGTCAAGCACAAATCACCGACCATGGATGTTTTGGTAGTTCTGGGAACTTCGGCCGCCTTCTTTTTCAGTTGTTTTGCAGTCCTTGTGGCTGTGCTAATCCCTCCTCACAACAAACCAGGTACTGTCTTCGACACAAGCACCATGCTTATCACCTTTATTACCTTGGGACGATGGTTGGAGAACAGAGCCAAAGGCCAGACCTCCAAGGCGTTGTCAAATTTGATGAACCTTGCGCCGAGCATGGCAACGATCTACGAAGATCCATTATATGCAGAGAAGTTGGCCGAGTCTTGGGAAGCACCAACTTCACCAGTCCTAGAAAAAGGAATGAAATATTCAGACGTGCCGCAACCCACGCACGAGGCTGCAGCAGAGAGAGTAATTCCGACTGAGCTCATAGAGGTCGGTGACATTGTGCTTCTACGACCTGGTGACAAGGTTCCTGCTGATGGTCTGGTGACGCGCGGGGAAAGCTATGTCGACGAATCGATGGTTACTGGAGAGCCTGTCCCTGTGCTCAAAAAGAAAGGGCATACTTTGATTGCAGGCACTGTCAATGGCGCAGGTCGACTGGACTTCCGGGTCACGAGAGCTGGCAAAGACACCCAATTGAGTCAGATTGTCAACCTGGTACAGGAAGCTCAAACCACTCGAGCACCGATCCAGCGCATGGCTGACCTGGTCGCTGGGTACTTTGTTCCCGTCATTGTTCTTCTCGGCATGATCACCTTCATTGGTTGGATGGTTCTCAGCCACGTCCTGCCTACCCCGCCAAAGATCTTTCTTGCGGCACAGTCGGGCGGTAAATTTATGGTATGCCTAAAACTTTGCATCTCCGTCATTGTCTTTGCCTGTCCTTGCGCCCTTGGCCTTGCGACACCTACCGCAGTCATGGTTGGTACAGGCACGGCTTCACAACAAGGCATTTTGGTAAAGGGTGGTGCTGCATTGGAGACCGCGACTCGAATCACTCACCTGATCTTCGACAAAACTGGAACCTTAACATTTGGCAAACTCGATGTGTCGAAAGTCACAATTCAAGGCATCTGGAATGTCAGCGAAGAAGCCCGCAATGTCTGGTGGACAATCGTTGGTCTTGCAGAGTCAGGTTCAGAGCACCCCATCGGTCGTTCGATCACCCTACGAGCGAAAGCGCAGCTCAACATTGCCCTTGGGGATCCATTGCCAGGACAAGTGGGCGCGTTCGAGAACAGAGTCGGCAAGGGCATAGTCGCGCAAGTTGCAGTCCGCACGAACGCCGATAGCCAAAGCGAACTCCACGATGCTCGTATCGGCAATGCGTCTTTCCTCGAGTCCCACAACATCATCATTCCGCCTGAGCTCAAACCAGAAACCAGCAAATCACTAACCGGCCTTACGTTGATCTACGTTGCTATTGACAGCAAGTTTGCTGGTGTGCTCGGCCTTAATGATACCATCAAACCGACGGCAGCGGCAACGATCACAGCTTTGCATCGCATGGGCATCTCGACCTCACTCGTGACTGGTGACACGTACAGCACTGCGGTCGTTATTGCAGAGAAAGTCGGTATTCCTAAGGACACAATCCGTGCCTCGGTCTCTCCGGGGCAGAAACAGGATATCGTCGCAGAGCTTCAAGGACAAGGAGAGATCGTCGCTATGGTTGGCGACGGTATCAACGACTCGCCTGCACTTGCTACTGCCAATGTAGGCATAGGGCTTGTATCAGGCTCTGACATTGCGGTCGAAGCAGCTGATATTGTCATCATGCGGTCAGAAGACCTTCTTAACATCCCAGCAGCCTTGTGCTTGTGCCGTACCATTTTCAACCGCATTAAAGCTAACCTGCTTTGGGCTTGTGGATACAACGTCATTGGATTACCTTTCGCCATGGGCTTCTTCTTACCGTTCGGCTACTACATGCCTCCACTCGCTTCAGCAATTGCAATGATGTTCTCGTCAATCTCAGTCACTCTTTCTTCCCTGGCACTTCGATGGGCAATGCGGCCAAGTTGGCTTAACGAAGAGAAATTAGAGATGGAGATGGGAAAGATCAGTGTTCCTCGGATTGGGCAGCCTCGAGTACAGCAAGGTTTTGTTGCAATCGGGCAAAAGATTTGGGCAGTATTCGATACGAATCTCGGCGGGCTCAAGAGAAAGAGGAGAGGTGACGTAGGTGATAGAGGCACCTACGTGCCTCTGAGGAACGTCGCGGATGTGTAGCATCATCATTGTAAATTTTGAATAGAAAGCGTTTTGAGAATTCCTGTACAAATTATTTTGAACTTCGGGCGTGAATTTACAGATATCTGCCGCGCCCTAATAATGGAACTGTATCATCATACTTTTGGCGCTATCGGTGATCAGCCAGGAGCAGCCTTAACCTTAGACTAAAAGGGCAAAGTACTCGAGAAATTCGCCTATATAAGTTAGAATGCTTGCAAGGTGTATTCTCCTTAAACTTACAGGTAGTGGTCGTAAAAAGTGTGGTAAAAAGTGGTTCTGAGCCAGCCAATTGAACATGCGGGAAATTTAATCGAGCCAATGTTTGATTAAAAGGAGAGCCCACTTTTTACCACACTTTTTTGAATATTAAAAGAGTCATACCTGTATACGGAATAATATTGCCAAGATTCGCATCTTAGTGTGATCTTCACTAGCTTGAAACAAGCTTGACGCCTTGTCTGTGGCTGGCTGCCCCTAAGTGTAGGTATCGATGCCGGTTGGACGCCCGCCACCCCTGAAACAGCCCGTCCGAACGCCCCTCTACATGGATAAAAGAACACGAAACCTCGTGTCCATGCTCTAGGAGTTGAGAGATGGCGGACGCACAGACTATTCCTTCACAATCACTACTTGGGCTTATACCTCGCACGGCATGGCTCACATAGGCCAAGGACACGGACGTCGAGCTGGCTCTCCTTCTACGGAGTAATATGTTTTGTCTCTTCGAGCACATCTCGTTCCTTAATTCACCTACGGATGTACTTCGTAATACGTGCTAGCAAGCACACATCATTCAGCGCATGCATTTGAGCCAGAATCGGAATATTTTCACTCCTGTGTATTGTATCGCATTCCCATGGACAGTTCTGGAGCAGTGAAGAGATCCCCTCAAGCGGAGGTGTCCGTAGTGTTCACAACCTCTGAGTCAACCGCGACGACCGTCAACCCAGCAGTTCCTCCCACACAAGAAACGGATAGCTTTGGCGTGAGCACTACCACCACGCCTGCCCCGGTATCACTCAGCAGCAACACCATTTCCGGTACGGATGTCTCCACAACAGCTCCTCCCACACAAGAACCAGATACCTTTGGCGTGAGCAACACCAGCACACCTCCCTCAGCGCCGACCAGTACCGGCACCGGCAACGGCACCAGTACAGATGCGGATGCGGATGTCTCTACAGCAGCAGCAGCCGCTGCTGCTGCTACTACAGCGATAAGCTCGAGTCAGTTGGGGTTGCTTCCAAGTTCGACAAGTCTCTCATCCTCGACCTCGACGACCATGACCTCTGCGGCATCATCATCATCATCATCATCATCATCATCCTCCTCCTCCTCCTCAGCGACGTCCACTCCACCAGCACAGATCACCCACTCTGCCCCGGCCGGCACCTCGTCAAAATCGCAGTTCCGTAACTTTACGCTGATCATTACTATCATGATGCCCGTTCTGGTTGTGCTCTCATTATTGGCCGGTTGCGTGTGGGCTCAGTACAGACATCGGCGGAGAATGCGGAAAATGGGCATGGTTCCACGGCGGTCTACTGCTGCTAGATCGGTAAAGGCGGGAAGAGAGAAAAAGCGGGAAACGCGTGCGAGCAGTTTGACTGGCCGGAGCACTGTGGCTGGGAGCGAGAGCCCGCGGCATGGACATATAACCGTGCGCCAGTCGATGGCGTCGAGGATGGTGGCCGGGTTGCGAGATAGTGTTGGGCGATCGAGTTGGCAATCGTCGAGCCCGTCTCATTACAGCGCAAGACCGAGGTCAGGTAGGTCAGAGATCCAAGCTGCAAGACGTGGTGAAGGAGTTATTACTTATGGGTTCGACCCAGTGCCGACACGGGCTATAGTATAAAAGTCGACAAAATCTCTTGGATGCTGATTCAAGTATGGGTCTCTCACATTTGGGCGGAAGGCTGGGAATGCCCTCGATACTCTCCATATGAGGTTTTTGGCCTCTTACTGGCAACGTGAACTCAACGGTGGAGTTTTGTCTTCCTTTTGCGGATTGGGGATAGACGTCTTGAACGCGTGGTGTCCCAATTTGCAAAGGGACAGCGTTTCACTCCCTCCCGAACGGTGCTTCAAATCCCTCGCCGCTCTGAAACAGCCTCACCTCAACTTCAACAGCCCCACAGATGCCCACCGCTGCGTAAAGATCGACCTCGCCCATCAGCCCGGCCACACCTTCATCCTTCTCCGCATCTCGTTCCTCATCCATATCCCAGCTGCCACTCACAACCCCGTTTCGCGTAAAGGACACCCTTGTCTTGCATTTTGGCAGAGAACTCAGCACCTCCATCTCGCTCTGCAGCACCCCTCTTCCTTCCGTGCTTGCCACGATTTCTTCTGGCCAAAACTGTATCGCAACGCCCACAGGCTCTCCAGGCACAAAGGGAGATGTAAACTCCCGTCCTCCCCATGAGGTATTGACGTACCTGTTCCCGTCGTCAGAGTGCACGGCCAGACTTGCGCGGTGCCAGCCCGGCTGGCGGTTCGGCGGGTACGGTTTTGCGGCGAACCCAATGGCTACGATGGCTTCGTTGCTGTAGAAGCGCAGAGGAGTGACCTCGAAGTAGACCATACAGGGTCCGGTTTTGGGCTGTGCAAAATTTGGGGAAAGAGGATTGGAGGTTGATGCGAAATAGAGGGGAAGGCGGGTGAGGAAGAGTTGGTCTGTTACGGCTGGCTGAGAGGTTTTCGAGCGGAAGCGGGAAATGGACGACTTAGCTTTTGTGCTGCGAACGTCGGTTGTGGCGTCATCTAGAGCAGAAGATATGTAGAAGACAGTGCTAGGTGTCGCTCCATACGCATTAGGATTGAAAGCGTTGGGAGAGGACGCCGGCGTAAGTTTCCTGCTCTGACCTTTGAAGGCTGGTGGCGGATCCAGTTCGTGCCGACCCGCCTGGACATTCTCTATAAGACTGACATTTGGGATCTTTGGTGTGTAGACTGGATATCGGGCGCACCAAGCGTGGGCTGCTGCTGCTTCATCGTATGAAGCATTCAAGCCTGGGCTGTGGTCTGCCGTAATCGGAGGAGGTGGAGGCAGAAGCGCCGTATCAGGGATCGAGGTCCAGTCATGGTACGGCGGCGGATTATTATCTTCTGCATCGGTCACTCTTGTCTGCTGATATCCTGATTGGGATGAAGACGCCACAGCAGGCGATAATCCAGAAGGCATCCCAAACTGGGGTGGCTGTGATTGCGCATGTCTATACGGATTGTTAGAAGAAAACGTCTCCGGTTCTGGTGCAAGGTCAGAACGATTTTCTTTCTCCCCTTTGAGCTTTGAGAAAAATTTTGACATCCTGCTGGCATGGAAGTCGGTTAATTGACGTTGAAGTTAGCAGCGTCATCGACTCGACTCAACCAGCTCAGGGTAGACGAGCCATTTCACCAACAAAACGGGATGAGGGAAATGGGTCATGCGAGTGATTTTGGTTGGTCGGATCTCCATAAATGGCGTCACTTCTGAGGGGCGGAACTGTAGTTGCCTGAACAGGGCATCCAAGGCGTAGACTTTGAGACTGAGACCTTGTTTTCTCAGAGGGGATGTCGCCCAACCGATGCAAATGGTTTCGGCATTCTGGGGGAACATAAAATGAAATAGAGCGGTTGGCTTTATCAATGAACCGTGTGGACGAATTTTAGCGCATGATTTTGAGAATTCACTTCGTAATTTCGTGAAGTGCAGGTGAATAGCCTCGATGAAGGGACATCTGGCTTTGGGATGCGTCGGACAATGTGAGGGAAGGGTTAGGGGGTTGCAGGAGCCACGCAATATATTGTACATAAATCGATACACCTAACAGCACAATCTAAAAGGAGACAGGTAACCGTTGACGTGTACGTAACTTAAAATTTCCGTTTGCCCTCTCCAGGCATCAGTCGTCAGGACTATCTAGAGGATCCGGATCCTGGACTGGTGGTTGTTTTGAAAGTCATCAAGTCATATGAGCACAAACTTCTTTGTAATTTCCTGAATTCGACAAGATGACGGTTAACCAAAGCAGCTCGCCCAAGAGAAATTAGTCCTTTAACTTGTGTCTTCGTAGCTACCTCATCTTGGAAAAAACAGATACACCGACCAGGAACTTCTTTGTACTCGACACCGAGTTGTGTCATTACACGGTGGGACATCACACCCACCGCATGGGGCAAGCGGATGTTTCAATTGCAAGTTGTTCGAGGGTTCGAGCGGCTCCAATGCACCGGGCTATCCGTCGTAGCTTCTGATTTGCGTCACACGTTCTTTTGAAGTTGCGGGTGGTCGAAATCCCTCTTGAATGACCTCGACTCCCCACTTGTGCCTTGAAAACTCCCGAAGCCTCCTAGATCTTCTCCTGAACCAATTAATGCAGTATTGTTGACGAAGTTTCCTGGAGAAGGGCCCCTCATGATCAATTTTGGCTTGACTTTCATCGTCGAATGCTCCTCTCGCGATTGCACGCTCTAGTCAATGGTATATGAGTTCTTTATTTGCCTCGAACATGTCCAAACGGATCCCATGATTCTCTAACTCTTTTCGTACGATCCCGCCATTGCGATCTTGCATCATCTGACAACGAATCCATAGTCAAGGCACTCATCACTGATACTTCAATGCAGCCTTCACGAAACTCACACCTCATTTCCTCGAGCCTTTGTTCCACGTAAAATTGTGAAGTACTCATCGATGCAGTCAACATGCTCATATGTGCCGTGATCGGAGCTCTGGTCTCTTGGAGCTCCGTAGGACACTTCCCCATCCTTTGCCATGTCCAAATTTGTCTTACTGGGAGGTTGTTTTGTTTTACTACTATTATCTCTAGTTGCCCAGAAGCTGCTTTTTTTAGCCTTCGTGCCCTTTTCGGTAAACTTCGCGACATGTGGAAAAGTTTCTTCACAATCCTCTAGCCCCGCCCGAGGCGAAGTGATGTCTCGCGATATGTTGTTGAAAGTGTCTGGATCCGATTTACAGGGCTTGTAAATCTTCCAGGCCAAGTGTGAGATGGTTTTGGATCTCACTTACATCAATTATTTCAAGAACGGTGTCGGTCTCGAGCTGCTCGGTAGGAATTGGAATATGATGATGACTGTTACTTACGAAAGCGCGCGCATGGTCAAAGACATGCCGCTTGAAGTCACGCAACAGTATTACGGATGAGGAATAACCGTAACATTATTAACCAATAAGAGAAAAGACTATTTACGAAGTAATACCGTGATTGGATTATCAGGCAACTAGGCGTTTGTGTCTACTTCGTACTTAGGTCAGCCTTGCAGCTCCCGAGGGTTCTTCTTATTCGAAGGCCACTGGCACTACACTCTAAGCCCCATAAGCCCTTAGAGCAGACCACGATCAGAGTACAGGAGAGTATCTCCGATAATTAACCTAAAATAGCGGCTAACCTTAATAAGCTAGATAAATCTTATTTAGTACTAGCCTTCTTAACTAAGACTAGCGTCTAATCTGGATATGTCCGGGATATCTAAGTAAATTTTAGGCGTCCGTGCATTGGACGAAGGCGGTCTTGTCCGGGTATTGGCTATAGGGGTCTAATACCCGGACAATCCGGGATATGGAACACTGCTTTGGATAGAACGCAATGCTGCGTCGTTATTCGCTATTGGTAAGGATGCCCAAGAATTTAGTCGGGGAAAAAATTCCAGCCGAGGAATATTTGCCCGGTTCGGGAAGCCGACTGGTATACCACCAGATTTTGGGATACTATTGCGACCACTGTTGAAGTACTCCTGCAAAGTCTACTTGCTCTACGAAACAGCCAAACTCGCACAATAAAAGCCTATATATTTCCATTTATTGACAGGGCTTACTTTACCCCCGATCCTGATGTGTTCAGAGTTCGAGATGCGAGTGCGGCACCCATTTGGCCCTTGTTTAGGAGTTATTTGGGGAGGAGAATTGAGCGAGCAAAAATACTACCACGACATCGCATTAGAACCGGAGATCGAAGCGGAGGTATTGTGTGCCGGCAGCCGGGCGGTGCGTACAGCTTGATTCTAGATGCTCACACCACGCGAAGAACGAGAGTGGTGACAACTTTGTCCATGCATGTTGAAAAAGGATGGACAGGCTGAGCTCGCACGGCTCGCAAGTTGCAGTACGGATCCTTCTCCACAATAAAAAGCCAATCCTGATGCTGTATGGTCGGCACAGCGAGCCACCTCGAAGGGGCTGGATCTGGCATGGACAAGCATGAACTCACTCCACCAGGACAAGTGCATGGCAGCTGTTGATACAGGGTTCTCAATGTACGCGTTGACGTGTGTACCTCCAGGTAGGGGTCGTAATATTTCAAAAAGTGTGGTAAAAAGTGGGCTGTTCTTTCAATTAAACATTGGCTCGATTAAATTTCCCGCATGTTCAATTGGCTGGCTCAGAGCCACTTTTACCACACTTTTTTGAATATTACGACCCCTACCTTTACACAGACTCGCTGCTGATCACGGTGGGCGCATGTGCACCATGCATGAATACGGCAACGTATTTCGCCGAGTGGCTTCGAGGACCCTGACATGCATTGGCAAAGCGTGTCGCGTCCGATCCAGATTTTTGGGCCAAAACACCGTCAAGCGCAAGCGGAGATGTTGCTACTTCGCAGAAATCAGGTATATATTGCCCAGGCGGTTTAAGAACGAAGTCTTGAGCTGGCATGTGGCTTGGACTTGGGTGCCCAGAACTTATACCGAGCATGGGTGTCGATGATTGCTTGAGGACTGCGAGGGGGCTAGAATAGTCTTGTCGGGGGTGGCAGCGCCGAAGGTCATGGCCCAACGAAGGAGGCAGCCGTTCCGATGTCTCTCGACAAATGGAAATGCTAGTGAAGCTACATACAGCTGCCGGATCCCGGGGATATGGACGCAAGTGGCAGCTCCGCGATATTGCTACATACGAAGTATATACGGAGCACCTGAGGGCGGAAAAAAGCTTTCCAACAACCAATCATCAATTATCGACCATAAGTTTCAACAGGCCGGAAACATGATTCGGCGCCTTGCCGTCCACAGGATTGCTCAAATTTCGTTTCGGATTTACAAAAATCCACCAATTAGGTGACGACAGCGATTTGTCTGCCACTAATCGGGTGTGATTATTTGCAAGATCCTTCGCTTCGATGCAGGTTGATTAATTTGTGAACACATGCGGTGTAACTGAGCTCGTCGCCACGCGTCTCGATATTCTGCCCGACCCGTTACTACCTTTTTGGGGCCGGGGCAATGTCATGCTACCAAGATGAGCTACTGCAGGTTTTTGATGCACGACTACCGCAACCATACGACGATCCGGCGACTGATCTCACGTCATGACTATGTTGCAGAAAAAATGACAAGCTCAACTCAAGAATGACAGCATCAACATTTCAGACAACCTCACTGTTCGCTTGGTCTCTGTTTTGAGAATGTCCTCCATGCCTGACCGGACCCTGCCCTAAGACCTCAAATCGCCCAATCACGCCAAAATTTGTAACCGAGAAAGAATAGAAGGAGCCGCCCAAGCCGCTCGTTATACACATCAGTAGTCTCCCGCGAGTACCTCGAGGCACTCGTGAGGCTGTCGGTGGCGTCTAGTGCCTTTGCTCTAATAAAGATAGCTGCCACCCATATATTGCCAACAGCTTTGACGGCTCATCGACAAGATCATTAGTAAATAACAACAGGTGGTTGCCACCACTCGGAGTGCTTTTCGAAGAAGAACAGAGCCACCCAAATCCTTAGTCGTAAAGTTCTTTTGCTTGCTTTCCACCACACTATGTTGTTGGCATCGAAGGGATCAAGTTGCACAATCTAGAAACTTAATATCCAATATCAGGGTCCAAACGCCAAGCTGAAGTTGTTAGGCTGCAATGGCCTGAGTAGTCGTAAAATCATGAGCAAGAGGCAACTTCTCCAGGAATGCCTTCTCATTTAGGTCGTGTCGTCGTTCGTAAAGTTTGATCTGTCTCACCATTCGTTCCGAGTCCGATGCATCGGCTCCTGCTCGGGAGCCCCACGTAGTCTGCAAATTGTTAGTGGATGGTTGTGCTAGCGAAGCGTAGGAGCCTACCTCGTTGATGGTGAACAGAGCGTGCATCTTGATCAAGCCGTGATACCAACCAAAGAGGATGGAGACCGGCCATAGAAGAATGTCGGCCGGAAAGCGGAGGAAGTGAGTGATGAGCTTGATCCATTTCGAAAATGTCATCCAAGCACCCAGAGCAAAATACGCATTTTGTCTGTCATGCTGAGACCAATCAGAAGACCCCCAAACAAGAAAAAGCCAGAGCATCAAATCCCCGATCAGCGCTGGAGGTGACAGAGTGGTTAGCTGAACAGCATATGTGCTCCAAAGTTGCTTCCTGCCGAAGAAAAATTAGTCGCGTAATTGTGAGCAACGCATAGCCACGACTTACTGCCATACATGTCGCTCAACGAAGAGGCTGGTAACATTACTGCGCCAATTGCTCCGTGCCCAGCGAAGGCACTGTTTCAAAAAGTTAGGATTATCTTCCAGCGTAGTCTGCACTTCACACTCAGGGTGATATTGCATATAGTTTTGCCAGCCATGCGACAGCAACCAGCGCGTAATGAAGTTGTCATCATCAGCATTGAGCTGATATTGGCCTCCATAACCCCATCGTTCGTCTGTGAAGCCATTGGTAAAGGCAGGGTCTTTCAAAATTTGTGTTCGATATGCCACGGTTCTCCCCGATAAACATGGCATGCCGCCATCAATGTTGGTCATAGCTGCACAGTCAAAATTTCGTCTCTCAAGGTACAGTGCCCCTAGAAAATTCCAGATCCGTTGTGAGAGGTTCGGGCTCTCCGCCCGACGAAGTCGCTGGCATGTGACAACACCACCATATTGTGGCTTTTCAAATGGGGCAAGCAGCCATTGCAAGGTCTTTCGTGGCCAGTCGACATCATCGTCAGCGAAAACAATAATCGGAGTGGTCACTTCGGGGACGGCTCTCGCCATCTGGCGTCTCTTGTTGGCTTGTTTCACCGACATACATCTGAGCCGCCCGTGCTCACTCGCAGGCATTTTAGCAACGAGGCTCCGGGCTTTCTGCAAGTTCTCTTCGATCGTCACCAAGATCAGTTCTTTAGGCTCGTTCTTGAGTATAGACTCAACTGTCCTCTCCAACTGAGCTCCTTCGCCATCCAGCGTAGGTAAAATAACAGTGACGTCTTGTGGGAGTAGTGTTGGACTGTCCGGGATGGGTATAGGCTTGAAAGTCCAGAACAAAACAAGATTGACCACCAGACGCGAATACCTATAAACGCTGCCAGGCTTGGTCAATAGTAGCTCATTTCAAGAATCTGCATGAGAACTTACAAAACACACACGAAGAGTTGAAGCCATGTTGACGCTTCCATTGCTGGTGGAAAAAGTGACCGTATGGTCAGAGTCTGAGTAGGCTAAGTTAAACGAGGTAACGACTGTGAGACAGACTCGGGCTATTGCCGGCAATCTAGTAACGAGACGAGCAACCACATTCGATGGGTTGTTTGACGAGATGAACGACTGTTGAAAATGGTCGTGAGTCGGTGTTTGAAATTAAGAGGAGAGAGTAGAAAGGGTACGGCCTTTTGTACAAGACGACACAGGCAAGACTTCACGAGAACGATATGCTGCCGATGGTTAATGCAAGTCCATGTATCATGTACTTCATGCACACTGCAACCAGGGCTGTATCAATGCAAGAGGCAAGAGGGTGGGATTTCTGAAGCGGGAAATGTAAGAGCAGGAGAATGTGAACGACAAGGACCCTGCAGTATAAGACAAAATGGCATCAGCTCGATATGAGGTGTGTTCACCCGCCAGGCGGCTGCAAATCTGGAGTTGAGGTGCAGATGGCAAAAATTGTTAACCACTTGCAGAACACTCACAGCGCGACAAAATGTGTGGAGGAAAGACAAATTTGGGCACATGATTGGCAATTCGACAGCCGCCCTTACCTGAGCAGAGCCAGTATGGGCGCGTCGCATGAGCTGGCGCAGGCGATAGTCCAAGTCGGAGGAAGTTGGATAACAAGAAGCTTCGAGAGATGGGTGTTGTTCAGTGGCTGGGTGGAGAGCTCACGAAAATGCATAAGGCGTCAAATAGACTCCATTCCGAGGTTGCGAGAAAGTCGGCCCTCTGGCTGGACGTCGACAGGCTTCACATGCAGGCGCTCGTGCGCCAAACGAAATGAGCTCGACGATGTTGCGGCGTGCGGGCTTGTGGGCATGCGGGCTTGCTCGAACGAACTTGGGTGCAGGACGCCACAGTGGAGCTCAAAATCATGCCACAACCCTGCGACTACTCGTTGTTCTTCGCGCACGAGCTTATCCAAAGGGATACTTATCTCGGTTTCTCCACATACGATTGTTACTCGAGCAAAGATCCCATCAAGCTTTCGTGGGCCTCAGCGATCGCTGAAAGTACTGCGTATAGCCCGAACACACCTTCATTTGATCGATAGAATTGCTGCTATACAACATTTCTCCACGGCAGCAACCCTGCCCGTGTGTTGTCGTTTCGTCTTGCGTTGGCTCCACCTTGCTCCATCTCGTCATGTTCGCTGGAGAAAAGACGAGCTCTGTCTAGAAACACATGAGCGTTACGGCTGGCAATCATTTTCATGTGATTATGTGAACATTTGGCTGCTCATATTGTTGGATATCATTGAGAAAGCACTCGACTTGTCAGTGTTTCCCAGCCGAGGTCATCCAGAGATTTTGGATTTTGCTAGGAATTAGAGGCAGCAAACACTTGGAGACCATTGTCAAACACACGCATTTCGAGAAAAGCCGCAGCTCGTGCAAGACATAATTTTTGCATGCGGATTGGGCGAGGGTCGAATCCCGGCGTCAATATGACCTATGCACGGTGCTCATCATTGACAACGTGTTGATCGTGATCGTCCATTCCAAATTAGTTTCTCGTGCTGAGATCGTTCAAATCCTCCACCTATACTCCGCGTGAACCAGGGTCCCCAATCCTCGTCAGGTTGGCGTCAAACTCTATGTACAGCATCGAATGGCGCAATCGTTTAGAGTAAGTGTTTTCACCACGGCTGATTCCGCGTGCATCTGGAGACTGGTCTAGTGATTGTGCTATAACCATTATTATCCTGCCACTTGCAAAACCTCTCGTATCGAACGGGCCGAGCAAAAATTGGAACATCCAGTGAGAACTGTCCATCTTGGCGTGCGTGTGTTGGATCTGGGAGCAATGTGGACTCCTCTTGCTGTATTCTGAAGACCGATATCGGTATGGCCCCAAAAAAGACAACGACCCAACTTTGAGATCTCTGCAACTTAGTTCATGCTCAATGCGCTGAACAAATTTGTGCGCGCCATGACCGGCTCAAGGAAATGTTGGATACGAGATGCCGTAATTTCTTCAACAATACTCCACATTTTTTCTAGTTGTGCAGCTCCCTGGCGCAGAGCTTGGCATCGATCGGCTGAATTTGCTACCACAGGCCTCACTAACAGAAGCTAAAAGATGAACGCTTACCCAAGACGTCAGTGCGTGATAACCCAGAGGTCAAAGTTTGAGGCGAACGACCGAAACTATTCCTCCGCATGCATGCCCCAAAAGCTGTAGAAAGTGAAACTCTGCTGCAGTGATATGAGGAGCAGCCTTTAAACAGTTGGTCCAGTTTTCCGAGGGTGAGACGGATTGCACGGGATAAGGAGTTGAATATCTGTTTTCGCTGAAATTCCTGCCGCTATCCGCATCACGTACTTACACGTGTTGGTCTCGGAGATGGGTTGACACCTCGAGTTCAAAGGCTTCGCAAGTTGATATTTTCCTACGGCCAGCTTGAGGGGCGTTAAGCGGGCCCTTGGTAGGAGTCGAGGAGCGTCGATCTTTGAGAGCACTATACTGTAAGCCGTACAGTTCGTCCCCTGATTCTTAGTTAGCACTTCCGCTAATGCAGCCCTTTTCAGGGATTGTCGGCCAATGTTAAATAGAATATGGAGGTGCGCGAAGAAATCCGGTGGCATGCAATAGAGTTTGACTTAATGCAGACTACTCAAGAATCAGGGAAGGTCTCGTGGGTACTCTACATAATCGATATGCCTTTGACAAGTGGTGCCACAACGTAAAGGATTTGTTGTTCATGTGCTTGCATTACATTGTGGTTGCTCTTGAGGAAAGGCAGGTCGACCAAATCCTACACGATGAGCTGAAGGGGACCTTATCTGCTGGGAGATGTTTACCTGGCACATAATGCCGAATTGCACTCTAAAAATGTGTGCAACACAGCCTTGTGGAACCGCTCTCGACCTAATACTGCAGCAGTGGCCGAAGTGATATGGCATAATAGACGATACCATCGCCGTACGATGGTCCCCGAACAAATTTGTGAAAGTGGGATCAAGTCCGTCTTCGTTTCGCTGTCTTGCTTCAATTACGCAGTAACGATCCTAGTCTAAAATGCTAGTCACGTTGATATGTTACTTTTCCAAGAAAAACGTAGGTTCGTTGGTTCCGGTGATCCAAGCTGCTGCCACTGTTGCGTGAATGATTTCGTTGAAGAATAGCTGCTCTCAGGTTCCCTTGTGTCTGTCGCATTGCGTGCCATTGCACCCTTAGCGACAATGAACTTGTTGCTAGGGAGGTAGTTTGTAAACTATTAAATGTGCGATCCAAAGTCTTTCGACTTGGTAACCCTGGTTCTTGTTTTAAGATCGTACATTTGTCTTTCAGCACCTGGCCCGACGCGCATGATTCGACTCGATCAGAGTTCTCCATACGGAGTTGAAATCGAGATGAAGGTCGTCGCCCTTTTTTGACGTCCGGCTGCAGACAGCAGCAAGAGGTGATGTCTTACCTCTTCTATCGAACTTGCCTTCTTTGGAACATTAATAGTTAGGCAAGCTTTGGTCGCGACCACGAGCCACGCTGCTGCGGGATAAGTCCATCGTGAGCAACCACACGTTGTTCAGCCAATTCGACTCTGACGGCACTTTACTCATGTCGAAGGCATCAAAAGGATGTAGAGATACAGGCAAGGTCCCAAATGCATTGGGCAGGAGGTTATATGCCTTTAGATTCAGAGCAAGATTAACATTTGCAGGCGGAAGCGCTGGCCACATCCGCCCGCATCACCACGCGCTTACCGCGGCATAGAAGGACGACTTGGGCACCAATGCTGCAGCTTTGAATTGCAGGGGTGATGGTATGTTCCTGGGAAAATCGGATCTTGTGTCACAGTTGTGCTGAAGTATGACGCGAAATGGATCTTTCACCGTGCCAGTGTTTCAGCGGCACTTCGCCGGTGATGGCAGAAACGGAGGACACAACGCCAAGCTCTACACACTGTTAATCTCCGTCGTCCAATCTTAGTAGCGCTAGGTCCGGCACGCAGCTAGATATGAACATAGACGAACTTTTCCTGGTTGACACAATCTCATTTGTGTTGTGGCATACCTCAATGATTGCCCCTGAGAATTTTCTTCTTGGACACCAGCATGATCTGCAGGACCGAGACCTACGCTATGTTAATGCAAGTCATCGGTCGCATGGTTCATGCAATCTCCATTGCGCAAGAAAGTCGGTGAGAGAAGGTGGACAGCCCAGAAAACTCTGCACGAGGCAGCGGCCCGTCGCGAACGCATCGCATATCGTAGACAAGGGTGATACTGCCAACGACCTCATACGGTGCTTGCTGACTACAACACAGGTTTTTACATTTACTCGACTTTACTGGCAGTCTTTCGACTATGACGACTCACACTTTCCTCCACACGGGCGACACATCTCGCCGAACCGCAACACCATATCGGTGAGCTAAGCATGCGTTGCTGAGTATTCAGACTCGATTGACCACAAGGCGATGTGGCAGACAGTCGGCGCGGGATCGCAATCGGCCACCAGGCATTCTCTCGAAAGTCCCAACGATTCGACCCCACTTTGGTCGACTTGCATCAAATGGTCACATGGCCGGTTTCTCTCACAGCAAGCACAACATTGTGCAAGGATCTATCAATGTCCCTGCAGAACAAACCGCTTTGACACCTGTACTGCTTTAAATCTTTGACGTTTGCATGATGCTCGTGTCATGCGAGTCATCTATACTTGGTGCAGCGATGTTTGGGGCCCCGCCAGTCAGCTTTTGGTGTCCTAGCCGCCCTTGCCGCTTTAGGGACGATCTGTTGAGTTCGGCGAGATCTTTTGGGGTCTGTGTATGGTTAGAACGGCCCAAGCCTGCCTTGCCACGTCTGCCCAACTCTTCTGTGCCTCCGAAGCCGGTCTTGGCCTCAACACGTCCAGCAATGATCATGGACCGATTTTCCTAGGCAGTGATCATCCAAAATCTGTCGCTCCCTTGTTGGAGTTCCCAATGCTCCACGCCGCGACCAGTCGCACCTTACAAACTCTAAGCGTTCCGCGCACATGTGTACAGCGTATGAACCGAGGCCAGGGCTATCAACGATCGGCGACGTGCCTGGCGCAGAGAACATCTGGTCATCGTGTGCTGGGGTCCTCCGAGTCCGCCTTGACGTGAATAGTGTCGGCGCAAGGATATTCTCGAGTTCAAATGGCTCTCTCTGAGTGCTTGTGCCAATTTTGATACACGGTTGCCTGGCTCAAAGTTGGCTTGTCCCAATTTCGCTCGTCAAAGGGACAGGTCTATCCAGCGGGCGCTGAATCTTTATGGGGCCATGTTACTGTAACTTTGAACAGGTTGGTGAGAAAACCTGGGGGTATGCGGCCCAAGTGTACCAACGTCCAGTTGATGTGCGTTGGCAACAATTCAAAATGCACCAGCAAAAGCTTGCCTGCAAAAAGTCCAGTAAGGTCGGCTCCATCTCCCGCAATGTGTTTCACAAGAAACAGAGTAAATGTCACATTCGCATGGCCTTAAATCCCAGCCCAAATTTAGCCAATAGATTAGCAATTCCGAAGAGTACCGACCACAGGGCACGAAAATCCTTGGAATTAAGCAACAAGACGGTGTAGAAAATAGTAAATCGATTGGGGTGTGGCTGGGAGGCCTCCCTCTGCGTATCCTCACTCATACGCACTGGAGGGTGCGGGATGGGTTGCGAATATACTGTGTCATGCTTATTGTAAGGGAAATTTGACGGACTTATGTCAGTAAACACAGGCAGGTACGAGAACCAAGATCAATAGGATGGACGATGATGAAGGTCGAGACTCTCAATGGCTCAACCCAAGTGTGTGCATCGGGGTGCCGATACTAATGCCATCCTTTATTGGATCTCGTGTGATTCGAACAATTGGAAGCCGATGCAATTGTAGCGTAAGGATTAGAAGCGATCTGGAACACCGAAAGTTGAGATTTGCTCATGACGGTACGAGTTCGGTGTGGGAGGACAGAGTCTGGTGCCAGATATTCGAGAGTAGCAACAGTGGTGTTCAAAGCGTCACTTTCTTTGCTTTGCTTCGTTCACGCAAACGAGCAGCAACATTAGTTGCCAGGTAAGAGCCTATGAGGCCATGGATGTGGGTGGTGTTGAGGACCAGGAGCCCGAGAATTCTTTAACTTCTGTGGCATGCTGTTCCATATTCATCTTGCCCTAAGAAGTATCTGAGCAAGCAGTGTCCACAGCCGGAGTGCCTGCCGATGCCGCGATTACCCCTATAAAGAGTGTTGAAGAGCATCAGCGGACACGCCATATTCTTGTATGCATCGAAACTCGGCATTGCCTTCAAAGCTGAAGTCACTGAGGCCCAATGAACCAGGATCAAAAAAGAGAGGCTGAAATCCAAGGTTTTTATTACTTCGTACTTCGTACTTGGTTCTGCGGAACCACGGGCCCCTAAATAAATGTTCAGCCGCACCAGCCACTCGAGGTCCAGAGGAGTCATTATTACTACTCCGTAATTGCAGAGCGCAGGCTCTTGGCGGGCTCAGTCCAGTTGCTACGCCCATCCTTGCGCTGAGCAGACTTCCTGTCTGCCAAAGATTTCGATGCGCGACGAAAGCCAACAATAGGGCTCCGATGAGCGACGCGCACGCTACACCTTCGAGACGCGACTCGGACTCGTAATTAGAGCAGCCACGAGCAGCCACGAGCAGCCCCAGGCTGCGACTGCCAGGGCTTCGAAATAGTAGGAGAGCAGTCGGGACGGCAACCACAGTCACCGACCACCGTTCACCGTTCACCGTTCACCGTTCACCGCCCAACCGCCTAAGCCCACCGTCGCCCGTCGCCCAGCAGGCCATCGGTCGATCGGTGCTGCCTCCTCTGAAACAGAATGCAAACCCAGCTACATGCTCTCGATCCCTCACTGCGTTCCAATCCCTTGTCCTCGCCACCGCAATCGAAACCGCAGCCATATCCAGACGCTGGGCACGATGCAGTGCAGGTCTACTCGCCCGTCCAGCCGTCGCCGAACAGCTCCTACCAAAACATCAACACCCCGGCCTACTATGCAAACAACCACCATGTCCAAGACAGCCCCGAAGACCAAAGCCCTGGCGCTCCGGCTACGCATGATCCCAACGATCTGAAGCGGCCACGTGCCTGCGAGGCGTGCCGTCAACTCAAGGTCAAATGCGAAATCGATGAGACCAGTCCGTCCGGCAGCTGCAAGCGCTGTGCCAAAGCCCATCGTCAGTGCATCATCACCCTGCCGAGCCGGAAGAGACAGAAGAAAACCGACAGTCGCGTTGCTGAGCTCGAGAAAAAGATTGATGCTCTGACCGCCACCTTGGCCGCAAGAGGAGGTGCCGATCCCGACGCTGCTCTTGATCCTGCCATTGCTCAGGAACCATACAAGCGTGCCTCGGTCTATTCCGACCAGTGGTCGGGTCCTGTCCAGCAGCCCTTGCTGCCTCACTCGCCTCCCAATCCTGCCCAGATCGCCGGGACGAAAAGGAAAACCATGGATACCTACAGTCCCTTTGGCGGAGAATTGCCCAAGCCACCACATCATGCGAAGCCTGAAGCCTCTCTGGGTCCGATCAATCCTGCCCTGGCCGATCCCAAGCAATCACGAGCCAGCACCGAACCACCCAGCAAGGACCTGATTGATCGAGGTCTCATTGACGCCAAAACAGCCTACAAGTGCTTCGATCGATACCATCACGAAATGTGTCGTGGCTTGCCAATCGTTGCGCTTCCCCCCGACACAAAACCAGAAGACATCCGCAAGTCCAAACCCACTCTCTTCCACGCTATCGTGGCCGTCGCCAGCGGCACCATTCGCCCTGACCTCCAGTCGAGAATCATCAGTGATGCTACCAGTATCTTGGCCGATCGCATCGTCTACAGTGGCGAGAAGTCATTGGAACTGGTGCAGACCATTCAAATCATGACCGTGTTCTATCAGCCCCCCGAGCGGTACGAAGAGCTCAATTTCAACCAGCTTATCCACATTGCCGCGGTCATGGCGTTGGACATCGGCATGGGGAAGAGGGCGAAGAAGGGTGCTCCGATCATCTTCAAAGGCTTTATGGACAGAAACAAGAGCTTGCCAGATCCGAATGCGGCCGAGACGAGACGATGCTGGCTGGGATGCTACTACATGTGTTCAAAGTAAGTGCTGATCATCAAGAATCAAGGTTGCAAACATGCTGATCGAACCAGCTCCGCCATGTCCCTCCGCAGACCGCTCCTTCTACGATGGACACCCTATGCGGATGAATGTATCGACGTCCTGCGCACCGCGGATGACGCTCTTCCTTCGGACAAGTGGCTCTGCCATATCGTCCAAGCCCAACACATAGGCGAATTGATTGGTACCGAATTTGCCATGGACGACCCGGCGAAGGAGGTCCGGCTTACCGACCCGAACGTGCAGTATCATCTGAGAGGCCTCGAACAAGAACTCGAGCGCTGGCACAAAGAAGGCGAGGAATTCATGTCCAGCCCGATCATGAGACATACAAAAGCCATTATCAACCTCTACATGCACGAGATTGCCATGCACAATGAGCATAACATCGATGACTTCCGGCCTCCTTACCATTCGACCCCCATCGAGGGTCCGCCCGACCCCGAATCCGTCACGCCAATCCACATTGACAGTCTGACGAAATGCTTGCGATCTGCTCACGAGGCTTTCGATGCTTTCTTGTCCATGGACGTCAACTGCCTCCGTTCGCTCCCGACTCACTTCTTCGTTCGAAACTCCTATGCCGCTGTTGCGCTTATCAAGCTCTACACCGCAATTGCGGCCAAGGAATCTAAAATGGGTGCTATCATCCCACCCGCTGAGCTGAAGGTGGAATCCTACCTAGACCGCCTGATTTCAACTTTGGCAAAAGTTGCTGAAGGTGGAATGTCACGAGTTGCGGGCAAATTTAGCTTTATTTTCCAGATGCTGCGGAACTGGCACCTGAAGCGGACCGAAGCACCGAGTGGAAGAGGCAGTAGAGAACATTCTCAGCCTCGAATGCTCCCTAAAGGCATCATAGCAACCTCGACTGCCTACCCATCCTCGCAGCTGGGCCACAACGGGACCCAGCAGAACAATGCTTCACAACCTACCCAGATGTGGCAACAGCAGCCCCAGTCGCAATCTTCGGCCCACTCTGCCCTACCTCGATCCGGCTTGCAAATGCTCTCTGACGCAGCCATGAACCCGGCCGCTCGCCCACCATCGAATCAGCCCATGTCCGCTTCGGGTCACCAATGGCTCTCTTCGCCTCCTCAACAATCAACTCATCGACCACCTGGCCAAGGCCCACCTCCCCCTCCTCCCATTCAAACAGCTCCACAGATGCAACCAGGTCAGCCCATGACTGGCGATCCAAATGCAGGTGTGCCTATGGTCGTGGACCCAATGTTGGCTGCCGCATACAGCCTCCAGCCTGATCAGATGCCGCTTTTGGATTTTACCAGCGACGAACTAATGGCTTACGGCTTTGGAGATGAATTTTTGGCTATGAACTTTGGATTTGATCAAGGTGGCGGATGGGCGCTGTGAGTATAAATCAAGTGTCGCAAATCTTGACTGGCGCCTCGACAATGTCGGAACCATCAACCGCTCTGCCATTCGTGACTCAACTTGTCAGTTTATTAAATATGCATTGTCAATGTCAATGTCAATGTCTGAACTGCCTATATTAGGCGGGGCTAACGTCCTTGTAACAATTCTTCAACAATGCAAGCGCTATGCGCGATAGGGGAATAGAAAGAATACGGTTCTCTTTCCCTTGTTTGACTCATTTTTTGCCCAACCCAGGGCCTTTCGGGTTTGCTCAGTCACGTTCTTCGCGCTTTGCAAGGCCTTCCTGTGTAGGTATTATGGTGTAACCTAGCCGATGGTGCCCGCTGTCTTGAGTTTTGATCTCCTCAGACTTGTTCGCTCGTGCTCTTGTGTGTACCTTTTGTAACTTGTCCGAGCATAGGAAACCATACCGCTGAACCGCCAGAGCTCCAGATACCCGATGATAGCTTAAGCGTCCCTCCCCAGCTGTCAAAATGCTCCAATCCACACCACTTCACTGCACTGTTCTATACTACTCGCCTTGTTTTAGGCATTACTTGCGTCGACCAGTGCACAGTGGATGCGACATCCATGAATTTTTCCCCTCGACCGACAATGAAGGAAAGCATAGCATAGATCAAAATTCAACTCTTCAATTTTAGTGTCCCATCCTCGCACGGTTTAGCTACAAAGTTTCTATTGTGGTAGAGAGGCCTGCTCCCTCAAGATCTCAGATAACGCCACGCAAAAACCATGTCCAATGTTGAAACGTTCCGAGGACCGGGGGGCGGCCAAATGACAATTGAATCGTACCTGCTGTAGGGCCACGTCCAGAGTGCGGGTTTTGCTAGGACTGCAAAAGCCTGCTCAATCCTCGAGGCTCAGAGAGGTAGTAGGCCCCCGGTCAGATTGGTGCATATTATTGTTCGGTAATTGATACAAAGATCCCCCTCATCTCCTCCCTTTTGTGACAAGAGATGCAGCTAAGAGAAAGGGGGAAAAAGGGGGCAAGGAAGAGAGTTTGCGTGAAGACATAGAAACTTTGGCACTGGTTGATATTTTCTTTTTTGCTGAATAATGTCGTGGAACATGAAATGAAGAGGACGTTCAGTGGTGGAGATACTCCTAACTATGTCCAATTGTGTTGTAGGTTTCCACCCGGACAGTCATGCTTCGTGCGGTCTGAAAATCTCTCCAATCTATGGCTACACTAAAGGCTCGTTCGACAATTCGCGCAGATCGGTTTTCTGTATCCCATCAACAACAACACGGGCTAAGTGATGGTTGTGGCAGTGACAGGTCGAGATGTGCCAAGGCACCTGCGCGTGTTGGATGTCACCATCCTATTCTTGTGTAACTTCTCCTAGCAGAGAAACTGATATGTTGTTCGTTCGTCCGTGTTTCTCGTCGTACCATCTTGTGACCCTTCTGGAAATTTTGAATTGCTATGATTTGGTAGGCTCGAGGAATCGGTTGTGAGTTACAACGAAGACGGTCGACGTGAGGACATCCGGCAGCCGGGGAAGGAAGGGGTAGCCTAAGATGCAGGCCCAACAAGAGGGAGGACTCGAAACAAATACCCCCGGTCTTCCTCGAGCACCCCGGATGATACCTCGCCAACACTGTGTTTCGGTCAGGATGCAGAGTTGCAGTAGTACTCTACTTGCTCAGGATAAGTTGCAGCATATGTATCGAAACTCGGAGCCACCCTATTAAGACCAGGTCACAGTGAATGCAATGCAGCTGCAGCGCATGATGTGGACTCGTTTATTTGGTCAAGGGCCCGCTTTCCGAGCTGTTATGGTGACGCTGATGTTGATCAGCTTCGAAGCAAAAAAAAAGCTTGTGGAAGAAACTTTTCGGGACTACTGCTTACTTGTTCGTATACCAATGTGGGTTCTTTTCCCTGATTTCAAGAAATGTCGCCTCACAGATATCGGTGACTTGTTCCGCAGTGAGCTGGTCCATACTCGTTAGTGGTTTGACGAATTCTCGAGGCGTGGCCATTCTCAATAGCTCACCTTCAGATACTTGACGGCTGGCTGCAGTATCCATCCCTGAAGACCAGTCTCGAAATACCTCTGGAAAAGCGTTCCAGTCTGGTGGCCAACAGGATCGGTTCCGACGTCTTTCCAAGGCGAGAAGGGAAGTTGATCAATCCTTTCTTGCACGTCCACAAACCCAGCGTCTTCTATTGACCTTTTCATGTTCGATGCTAGATTATAATCTATGTGTGTTGTCTTCTCGATGTTTGATCGTAATTCTAAAACTCGTTTGGCGACCCTGCTTACAATAATGTGTTCGCCTTCGCAGAGAAATTCAGGCGTCACCTCAGTTTGTTCGAAGTAGCCACCAGGCTCCAGATGTCTAGCACGAAGTCAGTAACTCATTATGGGCAATGTTGTTTCGGGATGAGCCTGTTTTGGGCCTGATGTGCTCCGGAAAGGAGACGGCCGAATCAAGGTTAGACTTACTCCAGGCATTGTTTGTACAATGCGTTGTAATTTTGGCTACCGGTAACCAATGACCTCGCGTAGATGAAGTCGAACTTTCCATGTGCATTAGTCACTTCGTCTAGGATCCATGAGTCGTCGTAGCTCTGCAAGATGAATTGGAGGTTTTCTCGACCTTCTGTGTCGGGTACAACAACGTCAGTTCCAGTGACCTGAGCATGAGGGAAGGCATCAGCCATGTTCTTTGCCCATAGACCCTGCATGCCACACCTGATATCAAGAACATTCTTTGGTTGTTCGATAGCGGAGTTGTAAAGCCTGTTTTCATACAAATGGAGCATTAGGTTGTGCAAAGCATGCTCATTTCGAATGGAAAGGTCGTCTCCCCGTGGGAAGACCTGCGATGCATATCGGTAGTTAGGGTAGCGGCGACCGTGTTCCAGTACAAGGTCATTAGCAGTCGACGCTAATGACCAGACTGACTCCAGATCGATTTCGTCCTCAGAGCTACGCTCTGTTGGCTCTGACATGATAAAGGGTACGCCCGAGTAGCGACTGAAGTTTTAGATTAGCGAGAGTTGTTTTCAGCCGCACTTTTCGAGAAGAACATTAAAGGAGCAGGTTGATCATTACTTGGTCCCCAACTGCTAGCTGGGAAAACTAGAGATCGTCAGCAATGCATTGGCGTTGGGCTTCCATTGTACTAGATGTTCTTGAGGATGACCAGGATACAGGTGTGGTCATACAAGGGAAACACCAGGAATGTTGGGCAAACTGTTGGAGTGGAGTGTTGAATAGGCAAAGGACTAACTCCATGAATTCAATATTTGCAGGACTATGCAGATTTAACATCAAACAATTGGCGTGAACAGATGCCGGTTGATGGAGAAATTGTGGTTCAAGCGAAGCATTTTCCTAGCAAAGTTTTGAAGACTTGCAACCGGACCACTAATGAGTCAATATGTTCGATAAGGACAGCAGTGCTTGATGAGTTGATCAACTAGCTAGAGAGCTAGCCCGCTGTGCGTACCTAGGTGCCTTACTATAGTCGGTAATGAGTTGTCATGCCGCCCGAGGGAAGCAGTCATATTTGCTCATGAGAACGCCAGCTCTCAGTTGTAGCTGATCAAGGTCAGCCCAATGTATTTCTGCTCGACAGATATGTACTTGTGACTGTTTACATCCGATCCCTGTCACCCTTTCTGTTTTGAGTTCGACATTAGGTTCGATGCTAAAGCCCGGGCCCCTTTCGAAAAAGCAAATAAGAAATTTGAGTCCCGCGTATAAGTTCGGACGAACAGGTCAGTTCAAGCTGAACTGACTTCACATAGAGATTTACCGAGCCAAAGTCACCTTAGCTTAGGTCTATGTTGCACCAAAGAACCGACATTTGGACATTAGGTGTTCAAGGGCCCTGCAGATATTCGCTAAAATGCGTACCTGTGGTTGGATAGCTTTCCAGCCGATCCAGACTGGCGGATTCTGCATGCAGCTCAACTTGAGTACCTTTGTTGTAATGATTGTGCTGGAAGCCAGAAATAATGCGGCATCCCGTCCCATGGGCATCTGTACATTTGCAGACCGTGGGGCGTATTCCCGGCCCTGAAATGAGGTCGCTAACAGGTCATTTGTGACATTGCACATGCGTTACACGCTTTGCGTTGTATGTCAAACATTTTGCACCATACATGGTCGGTGCGATAAATTTCAAACCTCTGGTGCCGAGATGAATCACCCACGTCACAGTCTAAGAACAAGGTAATAGCTTTCGACAACATACAGAGTACTTTCTAGGAGCCGTGCAAAATGTCACCAGCACCTAGTCGACAGCTCGTAGGCGAAGGGTCTGTTGCTCGCAAGTGGTCCATTTCCCCTTAGGAGAGAAACCATGCATACATAGGAGAGAACTTTAACCAGTGAGATTTATACCCACCTAGGTACCTAGGTAGGCAGCTGCCGACAAACAGCTGACAAGGGGATGATAGGGGGCCTGCGGCAAGTGATAACTCCAGGATAAATCGCAGGACGACGAAAATATTGAAATGCTTCACGCAAAGCCCCTATCTAACCTAGCTATTGGTCATGGGGGAATTACAGCCCTGGACGTGTTGTAATTACAGATCGAAACTTTAGAGTATTTAGGTTCCGCGTTGCGACCCGACATCTTGGGACACGGATCGTATCCAAGATCGAGCTGTCGATCTCCAGCCGCTAAACCGCTGCGCTGGATCAAATTACGCATGACAACACAACAGCTCCAGTGCAACTAGCCACTCAAGTCATGACAAGTATCTTGTGGTCCTTGTTGTCATTAATGTATATTGCGTCTATCATTTGGAGCTCGCTCCCTAACTGCCGAACAAAGAGGGGAACCAATGTACTCCGTACGATGTAAAAGGCGTAGAAGGTTCACCTCCAGCTCATGATTTCCCCAACGCCGGTTTCAGCCCCCACGGCCAGAGCTCGGCTCCACGACCAATGTTTTTAATGGTGGTTCTGAAGCGATATTTTGTAATTTTAATGTGCAATTTCGGATTAGCAATGCCCTCCAGTAATTGCAAGTGTCCAGTGCCATTTCAGCCTATGTGTAAAACAATCCTGTTTTATTAGGCTTCGCTCTTTTCAGGGGCTGCGGCAGACTTTGCACGCTTCCACAAACAAACAGTGCTGACGCCAGACAGGAAAAACAAAATACTGTTGCAATATTAGCTGGAAACACTGGATAAGACCCAATTCCCGGACATACCAAAGTGCAATACTAAGACCCCAGATACTTTTCATTTGCAGGCAAGTGGACTTGGAAGTTCCGATCCAGTTTGAGTAGTTGATTCGTCCACCTTCATTGACGAGACTGTTGCTGAGTGCTGCAGCGAACGAAGAAGCACTTGTTGCACCACCGTTAAGATCTCCAATCACAGTGCATTTGAGGTAGGAGAGCGGCTTGCCAACCACAACGGCAACGACAATGAGAGCAATTAGGAAAAGAGAGTCGATAGCCGCATTGACCAAGAAAGGAAGGAGGTTATCGAGGAAAAGAATGACTGTGATAGCGCAATAGAGGACAGCGATGCACACCTGGAAAAAGGAATGTCAGTTATTCGTTGATTGGAGTTTCTGCCATCAATAACTTACCACACTGAGTGTTCCCACGAGAACCTCAGAAGGTGCGATATTCGCCGAAACCATTTCAGCAATGAAGTTGGAGGTCATACCGATGACCGCGATCATGGAGGCTGCCTGAGCATATCGCGAAAGCACAAATGTTGCCCCGAGAGCACCTTGATTGCCCAACATCTTGAAGGGGATTGTACAAGTTCGGAAAGAAAATTTGTGGTACTTTTGCCGTGATTGATGCGTGGAACCAAGGTAGGTGCGCGACAAGTCTCAGGGCCAAAAGTTCCGATCTGACTTGAAGGATTGTGTAGAAGAACTGTCAAGGGTTGCTCGTCGAGAGCTATGCTTGTCTGATTGCAAAGAGACTGATGTTGATGCCGAACGCAACAAAGTGTGGTAAAGGAAGGTGATCAAGACAGTCCAAACTGGCGAGCAGGAACAGAAAATATCAGGACACAAAGAAATGGTTTCTTGGAAATAGTGGTAATTAGATGCTGAGAGTTGATGCTCTCAATCGATGTTGACAACCGGTATCTTATAGCTCTTTCTCACCTCGATATCTACTCTTATCAGCCGACGACACTGCCATGATTGTGGCCTGCTTCGACCTTGTTTGTTTCAAAGACTGCCCGAGCACCGATGCGGAGAATTGAGGCTCATCGTGCGGCTAACAACACCACTCACCTAACAGCATCGGTATGCGGAGTGGCGACTCTGAGGGCAACATGGTCGGCTCTATTTCAGTCTTACATGGCAACAGGGACGTTCAGAGATGGACTCGCCGAAGAATGACTATTGAGGACGGCAATGAGTGGTCTACAATGCTTGTTCCATTTTGCAGGGTGACGCTGCGAAACGCCAAGACCCATTTTCGAAGGCTCGCGCGCCTCGTACGAGCGCTTAGCATCTTGAAGCGCCTAAAAAGTTGAACTAAATTTCAAGGGAACTGATTGGCACAGCCGGGCAAAGACGCAATCTCGAAACGCAGCAGGATGCGCCTGCAGCACCAGAACTAGAGTGATGGCTCTGGCCCTTGCATCTGCAGTTTCACCTATGCAGTGACTAAGAAAGTTTATGAAGACAGCTTTATGAAGAAACCCGAGCCCACAATATAATGCTCGTGACGCTTGCAACTCAAAAGTAACCCAAACCAATCTGTATTGCCTTTTCATTTGACCTTCTTCGTGTAGAGTCTTGCTGCAATGTTCATGCTCCATAATTCTTGGAATAGTAATTTCGCCGCATAGGGTAGATATATCTGTGAAATCTTGTTCTTGTTGTTACAGTTCTTGCACTCGAAGGTATTCTTCTTGAGTTTGGCTATGACTGTCATTAGACCACAAATGTCACAGACATGGACTCGGAACGGATCCGATACATCGAAGAGCCTCTCTTTCAAGAATGAACTGGCACCATGAGCAATCATGCAGTCTCGTTCCATCTCCCCGAACCGAAGTCCACCGTCTCTTGCTCGGCCTTCTACCGGCTGCCGAGTTAAGATCTGGGTGGGCCCTCTGGCTCGAGAGTGGATTTTGTCATCGACCATGTGCCGAAGACGTTGGTAGTAGGTAGGGCCAAAGAATACCTGTGCAACCATCTTGCGTCCTGTGTGCCCGTTGTACATGACTTCGAACCCACGGCTATGGTAGCCCATAGACCGCAGGAGTTCTGATATCTGCGTGACCGTGACACTTGTGAAGGGAGTGGCGTCACCTTCCTCGCCTCTGATACTTGCTACTTTGGAGAGTAAGCACTCGATTAAGTGAGCGATAGTCATACGGGATGGGATGGCGTGCGGGTTGATAATTAGGTCCGGTGTGACTCCCTCGCGGGTAAACGGCATATCCTCTTGACGGTAGGTGATTCCAATTGTACCTTTCTGACCGTGTCTTGATGCAAACTTGTCCCCAATTTGTGGAACTTTCGTGTTTCGTACGCGAACCTTGACAAAGCGCTGAAGATCAGAATTCTGCGTGAGCATGACC
This sequence comes from Incumbomyces delicatus, assembly GCA_017655985.1. Taxonomy (NCBI): domain Eukaryota; kingdom Fungi; phylum Ascomycota; class Eurotiomycetes; order Chaetothyriales; family Trichomeriaceae; genus Incumbomyces; species Incumbomyces delicatus. The sequence goes on from JACJVS010000003.1 coordinate 3,736,126, forward strand.
GCATCTACGACACCAGATTCTGTAGATCGCAAAGGAATTGAGACGTCGCGTTTGACATGTGACTTCTGCCGTTGGCCGAGTTCTTCCGCATCCGGCGCCATCGGCGCGGTCTTGCCCATGATGATGTCTTCACCCACAACGCGAACTCCTGGCGAAACGATGCCATCTTCATCTAATTTGTCATATGTGCCGTGCTTCAACCTGAGTGTGTCTTGTCTCGACGGTTTCTCAAACTTCTCGACGACATTCTGAGCAACGAGCTTCTCTTGCTCTTGGTAAACACGGTAGAACAATGAACGGAAAAGACCACGATCAATCGCACTCTGATTCATAATCACCGAATCTTCTTGATTGTAGCCCGAATAGCAGGCAATCGCGACGATAGCGTTTTGACCTGCAGGCAGCTCACGAAATTTGAGGTAGTTCATGGCTTGCGTGCGTGCTAGAGGTTTCTGAGGGTAATAGAGAATGTTCGCCATGGTCTCCATTCGCTGGTCGAAGTTGGTCAGGAAAATACCCATAGCTTGCTTACCCATGGCGGATTGGTAGGTGTTGCGCGGTGACTGATTGTGGTCCGGGAACGGGATGATACTGGCGCAAACACCCAGGATCATGCTTGGATGAATTTCGCAATGGGTAAATGTCTGTGCACTCGGGGCTAACGGGACTTCATTTCGACGGAGCGGGTCATCATCTTGCTCGATCACATACCCCTCAGCTCTGGCACGAGCATCAGCCAAATTCTCTGGACTCATGATGATCATTGCCTGTTCTTCCTCCTCCGCGTCCAGGTACTCAATGGCGCCTAAAGCGACTAGGTGGAACCAATGGAACGGCTCATAATTTGCAGGTCGGGGTTCTTGTGGGTTTTCGATGTACCAGTTGTCTGCTCTCAGCCGCGCCACATGTTCTTTAGTAATCATCAACATGCCAAAATCGGGTTGCGAGCGGTCGGTCTGGACGGTGAATAGGGGTCTACAAATTCTCCCCACATCGGCATTAATGCGGAATTCCTTTTCACGAATGTCCCAGACCAAGCTGTAATCCCAGTTGAGTGTGCCATTTCGTCTCAGTCGCTTGAAATCTTCGACTATGTGCGTGGGATCGCCGTTGATTACGGCAAACCAAACACCATTGGCGAAGACCTTGGTGACGTCCGGATACATGCGGGGTTCCCATTCTTCTATTGCAATAGTACCCTTGTCCAGCACGTAGCCCTGGAGAGGACTGGTATCCCGACCGGAGGAAACCAAGGACATCAGCGCAATATTTTTGACCAGACCGCATGCTTGACCTTCAGGTGTTTCGGCAGGACAAACGTAGCCCCAGTGCGTGTTGTGCAGTTGACGTGGCTTGGCAATCTTGCCTTCTCGTCCGATAGGAGCATTCGTACGGCGCATGTGCGAGAGCGTGGCAGCGAAAGTATACCTGCTGAGCACCTGAGACACCCCTGCCTTAGCCTTGTCAAGTTTCTTCTGGTCACCCCAATTCCCTGTTGCCAGGGAGTACTTGAGGCCATTTGTGATGATCGCTGGTTTAAAACCTGCTTTCAAGGAAATCGGTTGGCCCGACTGCACTCGCTTTTCCATATATCTTTGCAGGTCCTTGGTGGCCTTGTCAAGTTGTTGACGAAACAAGGTCGACATTAGCGGTCCGGGCAAATCAATTCGTTTCTTCCCAAGATGGTCACGGTCATCCGGTTCGGTCCTGCCGAGGGCGCATTTGAGCATCCTTGCTACCATGTAGCCGAGGAAATAGGCTTTTCTGAGCATCGCGTCGGGAGTCTGGCCAATGTGAGGCAGGAATTCCTTGGTCAAAATGTCCATAGCCTGCCTCTGGCGATCGGCGGCCCGCAAATTCGTATTGTTACTTCGCTTCGCTATGAAATCTCGAGCAACCTCGGCGCTCTGCACAACTTGGCCTTCTTGGATCGAACCCATCAATTTGTCGATCATTTCTTTGTCCTTCTGGTCGAAACAAATCTTTTCGAGAATGTCCTGATCGGAGACGATGTCCAAGGCACGGAAAACGATGGTCAGAGGAATGTCCTGCTTGACATAAGGTAACTGTACTCGAATTGGATCATCAATCTTTGTACCATCAGGACCATCACCTCGACGATAAAGCTTCACAGTACATTGAGACATGATTCGGTTGCCTTTGTCGATGACGCTTCTGATTTCTGCCAAATGAGTAAAAGGGGCCACGCCGGCTTTTTGGAAGACTTGAACAATATTGCCTGCGCTCCGTTCTTGGGCAATCAGGACTTTTTCCGAACCGTTGATGATAAAATAGCCACCTTGGTCGTAAGGGCATTCGCCCCATGCAAACAGTTCGTCATCAGTGGGAAACATTTCTCGGCTGACGAGATGGCAGGCAGAACTCTTGACCATTATCGGCACGTTGCCCACATAGATATCTGTTTCAGGCTCGTAGTCTTCCTCAGCATGCCCCTCCCTCCAGTAGAGAGTCTGGCCGGAGTCATCGGTGACGCTCTCGTCGAGTGAGGAAGAATCCCAAGGTTTTGACTTTGCATAGTAGGTTCTGCGTGACATGGTGCAGAAGATTGGGGCAGAATATGTCAAGCTGCGCAATCTGGCTTCGTGTGGCATCAAGTAGCTCAGTTCGCCATCTCCTTCGGTGTGATTGGGCCTCGAGATGGTGACTTTGCCAAACCGGATTTCATGTCGCTTGATTCGCACGGGATTTGGATCGTCGTCGTCAGCAGAGACATCCGTCTGATCGAGCGTGACGGCGCCCTTTTCGCGAAAGAGATCTTGAATGTCAAGCGTAAGGAAGTCGTTGAACGAGTCGATCTGCAGTGCGCACAGGTTCTTTTGGTGGAAGAAAGAGGTCACGACTTCCCAGCAGTCATCCTCTCCTAGTTCTTGCGTGTCTTGACCATCTTCTGCATAATCGCCATTTCCATACACCTCTTCGACGTCGTACTCGGCCATTTTCAATTGAGTGCCTGGTCGGTACGCAAACAGGAGAAGGAGGCAGTACCAAGCTTCGCCAACCTGTCACAGGGTTCGCGCAAGCCAAAAAGGTCGCTCGGTTCTGAGATATCAGCTAAGACTTCAGGACAACTGGTGTGAGCGACAAAGCAGTCGACGATGGAAGGAGGAGGAACGCGCAAACCGAGGTCGATGGCAGGTAGTGGCAACGTGTACAGCACGAGATGAACCAAATATATTATCCCAAACCCTTGGAATCGAAGGGGCGCGCCGCAGAGACACTAGCGCCAGTCACGTGCAAGTCTTTCTAGTGGTATGTCCAAGGCAACAGTAGTAGGAGTCAGGCAGCCAGGCAGCCAGGCCGCCAGGCCGTCGTGGTTGTACATTCACAATTGTGACACTGTCACAAAGGGCCAAATCTGCAGAAACTCGACTTCTCTACGTAAGTCTATGGGTATCAAGGTAAACAATTAAGCAATGCCTGCAGCATGTCACTCGTTGCGGCTGCGTCCGATGTCCCTCTCACATCGATGCCATCCAATTGCTCCTGGAGACTTTGGCGAAGGGCACCCACACCTCCCTGACCACGCTGATTCATGTTCTCGACGATGAACTTTTGAGCACCATCATCTTCAGCGATGAGCCATGCCAGCATGACGTCAATAGTTTGGAATAGAAAGAGCCCAGCATCCATTCGTCGAGATAGATAATCGTCTTCTTCCATGTCCGCTTCTGACTGAGACCGGCGCCGCCGGTCTTTGCTGATCTCCTGGTCAACCTTGTCAAGTCTCACCCTGCACTCATCCCGTAGATCGAGCAGCTGCCTACACTTCTCATAGTCTTTCTCCACAAATTTGGCCAATGTTCGGATCCGTGCCGCCGAGCCGGCAGGCAGGAGGCGCAGCATTGATGACAACAGACCGATGAGATGTTCTCTCGTGTCTCTTTCGAGCCTTTTGGATTTGATGAACGTAGTGAATACGGGCTTGAGCCCTCCAGCGTCTACAACGCGTTTGCAAACAGAACCACCCCCAAAACCAGCCGTAGCATGATCCAGGACACGCAGTGCCCCATTCTTGGAGAATTTGCCCTCCTTGAGCATGATCAAGCAAAGTTCAACGCCTTCGTCGTCAACAAATTTCTCACGACCGGCAGTCTCTTTCACTACCGTGGCCAGACATGCGAAGAGATTTTCTGCGAACGCCTCCTCATCTGAATCTTTATCTGGGTCTCGACGTCTCCATGCGCTGAGAAGCTGCAGGCATCTATCCACGACGCCGCGATCGACCAGTCGAGAAGCATTCAGGCTGTCGTTTTGTGCCAGAATCACCAGAATCTCGGCAGCGTATTGTCGATTTTGACCAACACCGCCGGACGCGGACGGGTCAGGATGGTTGATGCGAGACAGGAGCCAGTCAAACAGCCTGTCTTCTGCTCCCAGTTTTGCCGCATTGGCCGTGTCCGAAAGAAGAATCTCCATCACATTTAGGACGTGATAGACACCAGTGTTGTCACTTTCGATCGTCTCGTCGAGGCGGGCCAGGTTGCTCACAAGCAAGCCCACCAGATCAGCATCGAGCATGCTTTTAACAAGGGCGGACCAGTCTTCAGCAGGAATCTCGGAATCTTCGTCGATCAAGTCGGCAATCACCTGGGTCACAGCGATGGCAATGTCGGTGTTTTCATGGGCAAGCAAGCCAACCAGACTGTCACTGCAGCCAGATCTCACGAAATCTTTGTACAGGTTGGGGTGTTCAGCAAGCAAGGAAAGAGCCTTGATTTCGGCATCCAGGTCGGCTTCGCTCGACACAAACTTCATCGGGTCGTCCTCGAATTTTGCTCGTAACTCGGCATTCTTGTTAATCTTGCGTTCGAAGCTCAATGCGGTTCGCTTCAGCCATGTCAAGTTGATCTCTTCCTCTGGGTCTGCGTCCTCATTCTGCTCGATGTAATCTAGGACGTCCTTCTCTTTCTGAGAAACTCCTCCACCGAAGAAGCGGCCGTCCTCGTCAGTGTCAGGTGCATCCTCAGCGTCGTCCTCTGGAGGAAGCATTGGGCCCGCGGGTTGCTCGTCTTCGTCCGCGTCCGCGTCGGGTTCATCTTGCACGGTTGCAGATCTTGATTCCTTCCCTCGAGCAACGGATATCCCGCGAGGTGAGTCGTGGTCATTGTGCTTGGTGGCTTTTTTGCTCGAAGGCCGTGTTGTCGAGGTGGCTTGATCATTGAGTTTGCGCTTGAGAGTGCCCGTTGGTCGCGGGAAGATGTTGGTAGTCGCCATCACGAGGAGACCAATCCGCCTGCAACGATGGCATGCTAACTCCCACACGATACGAGAGGGCCTCAGCTTGATAACATATCCAGCATGCTTGACAGAGTGTCCGAAGCACCTTCCGTAAGCTGCTCCGGCGGGTCGTGGTTGGTATTGCAAAGTGCAATGGCTCGACGAAACATCGTGTACGTACGAGGACAGAGCAAGACTACGAACATCCGAGATGTGCAAACATCACAAACAACCTAAACATCGCCGCAGCTCTTCGTCTAGCGTAGATTCTCCCTACTACTTCACCACGCAATCATCGAATTCGGGTCGTTTGCATCACTCTCACTCTGCGCATCTGATCTGCGTCGGTCCCGACTTCATACATTAGGTTCTTGACATCTCCGAGTACGACACTGACTACTCAACGCACCAGACGAAATCTTCGCCAAACCACCTGCACAACCGTTCACCCCAGAGCCGTCATGCCGCCCAAAAGAATTACTGTCCAACCGGCTCGTCGTCAAGGAAAGCCGGCAGGGTACCTGGGAAGCATATACCAGAGCTTGACCTCAGAAGACAACGCCAGTGTGGTGATAAGTGTAGCGATGTTTGGAGTATGTGAAGCATGCTGTGTAAGAGACCTTGATGGAAGAAGATGCTAACCGGTTACAAGGCCGCGGTCACATTCTTGAGCTCAAGTTGGAGTGATTTTCTCCTCCCAGACTTCTAGTCGCCGGTTTCAGGCCTGGTCCTCCTTCGAGCGTGGTCGAGCCAAGTCCAGGACACGAGATCAGACCGTCGCACCGCCAAGGACGCTGCACGACTGCGCTTTGAATTGAACACGCTCACTGCCACGAACTTGATTACGAGCAAGCAAGCTGTGGTCCATCTGGCACGGCGTGGCAATCAACAGAGGTGGCCGGGAAATAGAAATGGATGTTCCAAATGCGAGCACATTGAAAGGCCATTGTTCAATCTCTACTCGGCATCGCGGAAGAGTCCCAACAGACGATTGTTATCGCTCCACTCCTCTTCCATTTCTTGCTGCAAGCGTGGAAGGAATGTAACTGCACCACTTCTTGGAACTATGGTGTTGATTGGCATGGTGATGTGGAACAGGCCGCAAGCACAGTGACCATGGTTCCAGGTCTGGATGGGCACATGGTCGGGCACTTGCCCGGCTGTTGAGCACTCAGCAAGTCTTAAAGGTCGTGGACAACGGAGTTTCTACCAAGTTCCCAAACATTTTCGATGTCTCCTCAATTTACTTTATTTGTCATTTAATTCGGTCGATTGTTGATGGGAAGCTAATTTGATCGCTGCATGAGGAGCGGCCCGTACATACTCCGTACAAAGCACAGTCGAATTACAACGCACAAAGTAGCGCTAACGATACAAAATGCAAAGCAACTGCTTTCCAGCTGGAAGGTACATCTGTGGCTTCAAAACCTAAAATTGGACGACTCCATTTCACTGCAAAAAGTTTAAGCTTATTCCAGGATTGCACCATCACGCTCTCATTCGTTCCCGCTTTTTTCTTAATCAACGTTATCAGAGCTCTCAAAAATCCACAGCTCGAAGCTCGTGATCTGAAAATACGTCCCTGTTTCAAACCTGGCCATCTGTCACTTCATTCTTTGCAGGCCAAACACGTCAGCGACGCCGATACTGGACCTCGCCACCTGCCATTCAAGATTAGGTCTGCGATCTATGACGCTCCGTGAGCATCCTACCTATTAATTTGACCAATCGGCTGTACATTCTGATTGTCCGGCTTGGAAAAGCCTCTCCGCACTCTCTTGACTGCGTCCGGGTGCAAATTTGGAGGCATCATTGCGATCTGCCTAGTTGACCATGTCTCTCGCCCGGATCGGCTCCATCGAGGGCTCTGAGCGTGGCAGCAATTTTTCTGACTCCTCCACCAGAAGACTCAGCTTCAGTCCAATGGGCAGTCCAATGGGCGGGTCCTCTGACTCGAAACCGCCGTCCGATCGGAGGGATAGCGCGGCAATGTCTTTGGAATATGAAGAGGTGCCGAAGGGGAAGAAGATAGTCCAAGTATGCATTGCTGTCGTATACTGTCTGTTCGCCGCTGGTGTTGTCTTCGGATATGCCGCCATCAAACCTGTCCTCATTGACGAAGGTGTGTACAAGAACCTCTGCACCCGGGAAGAGCTGGATGAGGGAATTTCTCCATGCTACAAGCAAGAGATCCGATTGAACTTGATGTTCACTATTGCTGCTGTTTCCACCAATGTTGCAGCCCTCCCCATCGGTACCGTCTTGGACACTTACGGCCCTCGAGTCTGTGGCATCATCGGCGGCTTGTTGCTGGCCATCGGTGCCCTCTTGTTCAGCTTTGCCTCCAGCCTGTCCGTCGACACTTTTATTCCTGGCTACCTCTTCCTGGCTCTTGGTGGCCCCTTCATCTTCATCTCGTCCTTCCAATTGTCCAACACCTTTCCAGAAAATTCGGGTCTGATCCTTGCTCTGTTGACTGGCGCCTTTGATTCCTCTTCGGCGCTTTTCCTTCTCTTCAGGGTGCTCTACGAGGCCACGGGCGGCTCCCTCAACACTCAGAGACTGTTTCTCATCTACTTGATTGTTCCGGTCTTCATCCTAATTGTGCAGATCTTCGTTATGCCTAAAGAATCATACAAGTCGATCAGCGAGGTCATTCGGGAAGCAGAACATGAGGCAGGCATGCCCACCCCTCCAGAGTACGATGACGAACAACGCGACGTCCTTCGAGAACGAAGATCTAGCGCAGCCACCGAAATTCAAGCTTTGCTCGACAAGAGCACAGATCGCAAACGAGAAGAGCACGAAGAGAAGAAGAACAACCGTAGCGGTGTATGGGGCGCACTGCACGGTCGGACAGCGTGGCAACAGATCAAGACGGGGTGGTTCGTCCTCATTACTCTATTCACCGTCGTGCAGATGACCCGCATCAACTATTTCGTGGCTACCATACGGTCACAGGAGGTATGGCTACTAAATTCTGACGACCGGGCAAGAACCGTCAATAACTATTTTGACATTGCCCTACCCCTCGGAGGCTTGATCGCCATTCCATTTATCGGCCTCATTCTCGACAGCACGTCAACACCGTTTGCCTTGACAGTCCTTGTCGTCGTTGCCACAGCCATTGGTATTCTCGGATGCTTGCGGTTCATGTGGGCTGCCATTGCCAACGTCACGTTGTTCGTCCTGTATCGACCGTTCTATTACACCACTGTATCAGACTATTCGGCCAAGGTCTTTGGCTTCCAGACCTTTGGCAAAGTCTACGGTCTGATCATCTGTTGTGCGGGCATCCTCAACTTTATCCAAAGCCCACTTGATGCCGTGACCCATATCGTCTTCGACCGAAACCCGATCCCTGTTAACCTCATTCTAATGGCCGTGGCCGTCGTTGTCGGCGGTTCTTTGGTGGTGTATACGACGGTGCAGAGCAGGAGAATGCGGAGGGAGCAACTAGAAGATGAAGCTGAGGGTGCCACGGAAAGTCTCATGCCAAACACGAATGGAAACTCGTACGGTACACAACGCTAATGGGCTGGAAGCGACAGACTTCTCTAGCCTTTTCATAGCACCTTTTAGAGGTCATCGTAATTCATGCACACTGTTTCCTGGAAGTAGAACGCGATGTCGTGGCGTATGAAACTTTGAGCTTGGGACGTTTTTGAGGTTGCAGATAATTTGGAATGGCCTTCGGTGGCCTCAAACAGACCAAATTTGACCTCAAACATAACCCCTAATAGCATCGTCACTAAATTTAACACATCCACGAGCAGCTCAGCTATCAAATTAAAAAGCCTTTCTCATCTCTCCAAGATTTTAAATTGACCTCAGCCGACACACGATCATTCCGAACCTCCATGCATTTTCACAAAATACTTCGCTTGATGTTACTCATGTTTCATCTACTTATGGCATTTTGGTTTTGAGAAAAACCCCACGCTCCGCGCTGGTAAGTGATGGGGAAACCTGTGGTGCCTGGCTGCTGGCTGCTCGTGATTTCGCCGGTCCAAGTGATTGCAATCAGGCCGAGGCGAAAAGCGCGATTCCGGGAGAAATTCGTACGAGGTATTTCGTATTAAGTTTCCCTTCAGGAAAGAAGGGGGGGCAGCGCGAAACCGCTGAACTACGAGCCTTGATGCACGAAATTCTCGTACTCCTCGATATTCGCTGGCAGATGACCTGTCGAATGCACAATTTCCAAGAGCTCGTATAGTTTCTCGCCTTCGACCACCGCCCTTGGCTTTCTTTCTGTATGGGTGGGTGCGCTGTTGTTGATGTTGATGTTGTTGTTGTCGACGACGGTCCCCCAGTACCTCTGGTATTGCTCGTGGCGGGCCCGGATCTCGGCAATCGGGTTCTTGACTTCGTGCCATGCTGTGCCCATGGGCCCCCTTTTCCTGATATCGGCTCCCGCCTGGACCGCGTAGATGAATTTGGCAATTCTGTTGGAGATAGATCTCCGCGGAGACAAGATCAGATCGATTAGGAGGGAGCTGTATTCGTCACTTTCGCACAGTCCATTGATGGGTTCGCCGCGGCTTAGCAGGACCTCAAGCAGTCGCCGGAGCTTGTCTCTGCCGTCGCTGGTGCTAGGCACTTCCCATAGAGCCCATGGGCCGAGGTATTGCGCCACTCGTTCCTCGACTACGTCGGTCATTTCAGAGTCTTCTGTACTCGATACCGTGTAAGTCGTGACTGACACTTGAAGGGTCAATTTCTGGCTCAGCAGCCAGAGGAAGAAGTCGACATTTCTGTATCCGTTTCGGCTGCTCTCGAAGAAATACTCCATGTTGTGCTCCCCGATCTCGACGTCCGTCAGGACGAATTTTCGTAGCGTTGCTTCGTAGTTAGAAGAGAGGCCACTGTCAAGATATTTCTCGAGAATATTATCGAAGAGAATCTGAGTCTCGTGTGGATGATAGTGCGCATGCTGTTGGTCCAGATGGAATTCAGTGACATTTGTTAGACCATGACATACAGCACCTGCCATGAACCCACTTGCAAAATCGTGGCCAAAAAGAAACTGCCGCAATGACGGTTTCAAAGCCAGGTGCCCGCAACTATCGACTTCGGCAATATCTGGCAGGACGGTGACATGGTCGACATCCTGCTGATGCCAAAAGTCCCACTCGTGAAACAGGCAGATAGCGTAGTGGAGAAGGACGCATGGTGCTTGAAGGGCTTCACGAACTAGTTTACTGACTGATAGATCTTGACCTATGCTACGCTTTGCTTCGGTCAGGAGGTCGTGCAACGCGTATGGTAGTAGGGGAGACCAATGTGGCCAGTACTGAAGCACAGCCAAAAGGCGGTTTTCAGGTTCGAAATTGGAACGGCCGGCTGCATCTTCACCGAACTCAGCGCTCAGCTTTCGTACATACCTCTTCACTCTAAGGGCCAAGGCGGAGACTAGTCTACCATCCGCATGCGGCTGCTTCATCACTTCGTTGACATATATCCGGGTCCAGAAATTATCTGGAAACTTGGCCATAAAGCATGCGGGTAGGTTGTTTGACAGCCACACGCTGTGAGACAGAAAGGAAAAAAGGATTCGATGCGCGAGCCTGATTTTCAGAGGCGAACCTCGACGGATCCTCACTGACGAATCGCCATATTCTACTCGAGGTGCCCTGTAGTAGCCGAGCGATTCACAAGTCCCGACGGATTCCGCGTCAACACCTTCCTCAGGGACGGTCAGATCCAGAAAACCCCCGAGGACGGCCATGATCCTATGATCGTTCTTTTCAGCCAAATTGATTGGCAACAGCAAGCTTCCTACCTCGGCCTGTGCCGCTGCAGACTGAAGCGCTGCATAAAGTTGTTTGATATTCAAGGCGTCTTTGTAGCTTATGATCATGTAGAGTAGTATTGCAGCTTCTCTTTTCTGGACGCACGCGAGCCGGTCTAGCATACTGTGGTACATTTCTTCCACCTCTTTCGGCATCTGATCGAGGCGTTGTTGAAGCATATCCAGACTTTCTCCCTCCAAATAAAATTGCAACAGCTCATCAACGGCAAGTCGGGCCCACAAGAAGATCCCACGCGCATTTTTCCGAATGTCTTCACTCAAGAGGCGGATGACGCCTGGTGGTACAGGAACTCGCTTCTCGTTCCACGCGATCTCTGTATATAGTCTAATGCTTTCGTCATTGTGGTCTTGCACAGCTAGATGAGGAAATCTGCGTAAAGAATGTTCGAATATCGGTTCAGGTCTGCTCGCCAGGCACAGTTTGATACCGGCTCTATCCTCAAGGCTGAGAATGATCTTGAGCAACTCAGCATTTCCTCCTTGAAACTCATCTAGACCATCAATGAAAGCGCAGACGTTGACATATGAGGATTTGACAGCTTCACAGAATGTATCTATACAAGTCTGAGGACCGGCATTGTCAACCTCAGATTTGAAAACATCGTGATCAATATACCGCTCGACACTAGGCACCCGCTTGACCAGCTCGTATAAGAGGGTTCGGAACATACCATCTAGCCGATTCGAAATATTGCAGCCAGCTCGAAAATCAAAGAAGAAGCTGACGATGACCCATGATCGGTCTGATTTTTGTAGTGCAGCGAGAGTATGTCTGCTTTCGGCCAAGTGTTTCATCAGTGTCGATTTACCAGAGCCTGGAAGACCAGTGATCCAGTAAAAGCTATCAGTGCTCTCCAACCATTGCTTCAGACTTGTAGACCAAACCCAACGAACAGAGTCTGGTGATCCTGCCTTTGCGTCGATTTGATGTTTCCGCGAACGCATGCTTTCATAATAAAGACATCGCAAAATCAAAGCTCTCTTGTCCACAGGGTCAGCGTGTTGCAGAAACCCATGATCTGGTCCATAGACATTGCCAAGGACGGCCCGTGCATGGCCAGAGAGATAGATTGCTGGATAGACATGCCCTCCAGCCTCAGCAGGCATTTTTTGAGCTCTGTATTACGGTAGTCTCATGGTCAGTTGGAAAGGGCTATCTGTGAATGCAACATCTCCTGCTGCTAGCATTACGGTATGGTCATTGCAGTGGCATTCCTCAGTGAGTCGTTCCTTTTAAGGAATATCTTGATGGCATGCCCGCCTCATTCCCCTTGCTAGTCAGGCAAGGAAAGGCAAATCCGCCAGCAAGAAAGTGAGGAGGGCTGCGAGGAGCATTGTCAGCCTTGAAGTTGGCAGCGAACGACGTCCTAGCTCGCTGTACGGCTGCGGCTAAGGGGCGAAGGTTTATGTATAGGCTTGCACATGGGGTCACAGCGTCAAATTCGGAGTTAACTACGGCGTACTTAATACTCCGTATTCTGTACTCACCTCTAACTCAACGATTACCTCTCTGGTAGGACTAGGTGCATGATTAGAAACTGGTCGTGAATGTTAAAATGTCTGTCACCTTCACTGATATTCATTCCCTTGTGCCGTCACGATAACCGAGCGTAACCGGTCGCTACGTCGAGGTCGTTTGTCACCGTCATGACGAACGGACCGGCAGGTATATATTTAGTAGATTCCTCTCTTGATGGTTCTAAATCCCAACTTTTTTTTCTTCTCATCTTTTTCCACTGTAAAACTCATAAAAACACGGTTTTTCTTTCAATTCTCTGCTACCAATTTCGTCATCGTGCAGCACCAAAATAGAATATTCCAAATCAACAAGATATAATGCTAGGTCTGGCCCGCGGAAAAGGCAGGTGTCTTACGCAACTCTACTGGTTGCGACAAGCTGTCGCAGCACTCCATTGGCTTTAGCACCTACGACATAACCGATCTGCAGGGCGAGCATATGCCAGGAAGCTGCTACTCTTAGTAACTGTCGGTAAGGTTTCCAAGTCATCATATCACGTCACTTGTAATGAAGGTGTGAAGCCCCCATGTTGTAGGTATATATAGAGTGAACTTCTCCAGCCTCCATCATCTACCACCAGTCACTGCTTGTGCAATCTGCGACTTTTAGGTACTACGAAAAGCTGGTATATCTTTACCCTGACCACAAATCACCATGACTACCTACAAAGGTCATTGTCACTGCGGCGCCACCGAATGGCAAGTTGAGCTTGACGAAAGTACACAGAGCCACGTTCTCTGCCATTGCGACGCCTGCAAGCTCCAATCCGGCGGCGAATATACCCTGAACCAAATCGTCCCAAAGGACTCGTTCCAGCTCACCAAGGGCGAGCTGAAAACCTACACCTACAAAGGAGACTCTGGAAACCCAGTTGACTGCCTTTTCTGCGGTCAATGCGCAAGTTCCCCCTATCATCGACAGGCAAGTAGACAGCCCAGGTTCTTGTTTCGAGACTGGACAGTGGAATCAGGTCGAGGTCATTAGCTAACTGCAAGGCGCAGCATGTGCTCGGGGATGACAAGATAGTTTTGCGCACTGGCCTCCTCGAAGGGACCAAAAGCTGGGGGCCACCGGTGCTGGAGATCTACGGGAAGGACAAGCTGAGCTGGCAGCCACAGACGGGAAAGGACATTGTTCCGGCTGGTCCGGGCTCGTAAATGTATGTCGTTGAAAGGGGACACAAGGGACCAACTTTGCCTATCCTTACAGTCTGTCAGCGACGCGAAGATGCAAAGGGAGAATGCATATTTTACACAAGGTGCCTCGTTTGTAACGGAATACTTTGATCCCTGACTACTATTGTATGTTAATGCTCTGAGATGCCGCCTTCTCAAGCATGAGCTCCTTCGTGCGCAACGCGAACGGTGACCAACAGGCAGCTCGGTCTCTGTCCATCACAAAAGGGAGACTTCAAAGTGCGTACAGCTTCGTCGGGCCTCTTCGCGTCTGGCCTACGTCTGACCGATGTATGTGTTAACCTTGCTTTAGAGGATATGTGACCATGGTAAAGGAAACGACGCTTCGTAGAGTCGAATAATGCTTAGAGAAAAAGTGGAAAAGGGTGAGAAGAAAAACTGTTGGAGATGCAGAATTATTAGAAGAATTTACTAAATATATAGATGCCGGTCCGTTCGTCGGCGACAAACGACCTCGACGTAGCGACCGGCTACGCTCGGATGTTGTGACGGCATAAGGGAACGAATATCAGTGAAGGTGAGAGACATTTCAACATAAGAGTGTGCAAGACAGCTACCACCCAACAGCACTGCTGTTACCGCATTGGCTTACAATTTGAGTTTACCCTGCTACAAGTGTAATCTCACAAAATCCAGTGGTTGCCTCCTATCGCAATGCTTGCTCCTGCGCCCGTTGACGAATAGATGCTCGACACTGTGTTTTCCGGCTCGCCTGCACACCCTTGGTTTTGTTTCTCTTCCGCAACCTTCATTCTCTGCTTCATTAGCCTCTTACTCTACGGAATCGTCAATCTTAAGATGCTCATAAACAGTGCCATTGCTCCCCAGAGCATCAACAACCCTCCTCATTCCGGCCAGAGTCCTTTCCTCTTGCAACCGCCACGGCACGCCACCGACAACCTGCACCGCACACGGCAGTCCCTCCATCGCCTGGCTGTCATACCACTTGTACGCACCCTCCATCACTCCGTTCGTTGCCTTGAAGGCCGTCGGTAACTTGTCAAGATCTTTGTCGACCCTGGTGACTGGGATCACACCTGCGGTATAATCAAGCAGATTGAATAGAAAAGTGTATCCGCAGCTCGACACGGCGTCATGCATGGCATTGTGAGGGAGGGCTGGTGTGGCGTTCGCAGGGCAGAGGAGCAGGTCAAACGATTGCTCAGGCTGCGTCAGCCACTCAAACCAAGCCACGCGGAAAGCTTCTCGCTTGGCGACCCACTGCCACTGTTCGTAGGCGGACAAAGCCCTAAAGTTCCCAAGGAGCGAGGCCCACACGGGGTCGCGGCGGATATAGCGGACCCAAAGATAGTGGATGTAACGAAACACATTTGGCAGACGGCTCCCATAGAAGTAGAGTTGGCGTGCGCCGCGATCGATCCATTCGAAGGAGCGAAAGAAAGACTTGTACATCTGCCCACCATCCGCGCAAAGCAAGGTCGAGGCAATGCGGAGAGCGTCGAGGGGCGTGTGATTTTGTGGGAACTTGTCGGGCGTGACTTCGACGATCGTGTGGCCTGAAGCGCGAAGGGCAGACACGGTAAGTTCGAGAGCACGGGCGATCGCTGGGGAAGGCGGAACCACGTCGTCGGAACGCATGACTCCGATCTTTAAGGTGTCTTTCTGGAGGATTTCGTCGTAAAGGTCTTGACGCCAGTCCAGGTTAGGGTGGCAGGAATAATCGACTTCCCACGGCTTCATGCCGATGAAAGCCTTGGCGAAATAGGTCAGATCGTCAAGGGTGCGGGCCATGGGGCTATAGACAGAAGCGATGCCTTCTTGACCTGGCATTGAAGTTTTAAACGTCATTTTCGGCCAGCGGCCGGTTGAACATCGCAAGGAGTTGATTCCAGACCAGGCTGCTGGCACACGCACACTGCCAGCAACATCCGAGCCAATTCCAATGCGCGAGCCGTTCATGGCCAAGAGAGCGGCTTCACCTCCAGTACTGCCACCTGGAGAGTATTTCGGATTGTGTGGATTGCCGGCAACACCCCAAACATCATTGGTCGACTCAAAGGAGAGCAGGGTGATGGGAAGAGCGGTCTTGACATGCGGTATAGCGCCGGCGCGCTTCAGCAGCTTGACCACGATGCCATCTTGGGCGGCCCGGTCGTTGGTGTAGCGAGAGTAGCCGACCGAGGTATCAAAACCGCCAACGACAATGCTGTCTTTGAGAGACACTGGAATGCCGGCGAGCGGCCCGTCGAGGTTGATCTCGCCTTTCTCGACCCATTTCTCCGCGTCAGGCAAGAGTAATTCGGTCACACAGTTTGTCCTTTTGTGGGCGATGACCGTTGTCTTGCCATATGTTCGTAGGATGTCGATTGGTTTAATGGTATTATTCTTAACCTCCTGCACTAATGAGCCGATCGGTTTGCTCAAGATCTCGGCCTGGGCTTCGGTGAGTGGTCCACGATAAGTCCGCGGCAGCGCATCAAAGCGCTCCTGACGCTCTCGCTGTTTAGAAGAGCTGACGGACTATTAGTAGCTGCAAAGAGATGAAGTTTGTTGCCAATTTGTCACGGGGCGTACCATGCTCGAAGATGCTCAAAGTAATCGAAGGGAGGCAGCATCTTGACTGCTTTTACTTGGCGGCTACTCCAACTGCATTGCCTGCATGATAGTATAGGAAAGCAGCTTCCAAGTTGGCCGATAAGAGTTAGTATTCGGAGGCAGAGAAAGCAGGAGGAGATAACCGCCTCCAACAGACCAACTCCGAGCCGAAATGTGCCCCGCACACATTGTGTGGCATGTCAAGTGACGTGTGTCTCGAGTATGCTTGGAGCTGCCTATTCGAGAAGAAGGCTTTCTGCCTCAGGCATACAGAGCACAAAGTACCGAGAATTAACAGATGATCTACCCCAAGATTTCGATGCAGTCCACACCCATGATGCCATGGACCAGGGATTGCACAATGTACCGTGCAGTGGTGATCACGCAAACAAGCTTGACGACGTGGTCTGCGTAGTGTGTTGTGCGTGTGCGACATGAGCGGACACGAGCCGACACGAGCACAGGATCAGCGTCCCACGAGGCACCAAAGTGAGGCGTCTGGGTCGATCGTCCTTCGTCAATAAGCGAGATTTTCAAGGTCCGGGGGGACCACGGCTAAACGAGTGCGGGTGGGACCTCGATAGATAAAGGGTCGTGAAGGGTTATGGTCTGTCCCAGGGACCGCAATTAGTGCTTGACAGATCATCTCTCGTTCATCACTGACATCACTATATGTACAAACTATCGTTACATCTACTCAATGCCATAGCGCGATTGTCGCACATTAAGAATGGACCGCTAACACCGCCTAGCCCCATTGCAAACCGAACCCGAAATAGAACTGTGTACCTACCACAGTCACCGCATGCGCCAGCCGTTGCGCGTGGCGGGCAACATAGGTAAACCTCGTCTCGAACGTACTGTTTTGGCCTGGTAAGGTTTTGGTAACGCTACAATGCCTCAATGCTCAATGCTTCAGTGCTTCAGAAGGACATATGGACACTCTGATAAAGCTGATATTGGTGAGGCTGGTGAAAGTGCGCAGAGGATCGTCTGATCGCGTCTAGACTCGGGTTGGCGAAAACGTAAGGGTGATCGTTCTGTGGTTGATGCACTTGATCACGGTAGCTGTAGTCATGAGGTGGCGCGCTCGATGACGTTTGATGAGTCCACTGCGGTTCGGAAACGCGTCGCTGAAGCCCTGGATGATTGGTATAGGAGCGAAATTGATTGCTTCCAGGTGGCATAGGGTCTTCTGCTTGGAATCCCTGCCAGCCCCTGGAGGGATCGGAAGGTGTTATAGAGCCGGGCCCTGGTCTTTGTACGTCTAGACGTGCTAATGGGTCTGCAAGTGCTGCTGAGCCCACGTCAGGTGGTGTTGCTTCTGCGTCTGCCTCAAATCGTCTTGGCCGAATACCTGGAAGATCGGCCCGTTGAGATTCAACGGCCATTGAATCTGAAGCCGCGCTGTATGGAGCGAGCAATCCACTTACTCCTGGCCCAACCTCAGGAACCATCGATGGTGGCAGATTCGCGTCGGGATGCAACGATGCTTGGCTGATCTGGAAGCCGGTCTGATGCTGAAGATCCATGGCATTTTCGCTGTAAGCTGAGCTCTCTTGTGCTGGCAAGTTTGTGCGTAACACTGGCGTGCTCACGTACTCACACGGCGTGTAGTAGGCACGAAGGAGGCTTTCATCCAGTAACATAGGCGGATGCACCGAACCAAAAGGTATAATATGATTAGACATCTCTGCTACTTGTCGACCGTGTGCTTCTTCCAAAAGTCCATGCTGGTGCCCGACTTCGGCGTAAGTGTTGCTAACGCTGGATGTCAGTGGTATAGACGCGTCGAGGATTCTTTGCTGCTCTTGGCTGAATACGCAGTCGGTGGTTGAGCATGCTTCAAGACCAAAACTCCTGCGCTCGTCTACGATGGATTTAGAAGCATTTGAGTTCGACGCTAAATACTGAGTTTCGGGTTCTGATGTCTTTGGCTTCTTGACCTGGATACTTAGCGTTGACTCGGACACGAAATCCGACTTCCGTTTTAATGCACGGTTCGAAGGAGATCGCTCAAGCAAACGGTTGGCCTTTGGCGAGTTCGAGGGCTGCCTGCTATCGACTGAAAATGAAACACTCGTTGATGGTGGGTTCGAGGTGTTGTGTGACTTAGCAGTCGATAATTTCGATTTGCGGGCCTCTCTCAGGTCGAATTGGTGCAGAACCCTGATGCCGAAATCCAATATCGAACTTTCAGGGCTGACTTTCTTCAATTTAATGAACGCGCCTGTGACGAGATCAAGCTGGGGCTGGATTTCCCCGTCCCACTTATCAGATTTGTCTCTCAGCCCATGGATTCCAATTAAAACAGCAGCCACCAGTGCTCCATGCAGTAGGAACCAGTCCTTGGATAAGCTGACAGCATCCGTTCTGTGCAAAATTTCGAAGGCTTCCAAAGCCTGTCGAGCGTGCCTCGTGACCTGCAGACGCTCATTTGTCTTCTGTTTTGGCTGGCGGTGCCTCAACTCTTGTGCAGCATCGGGGGAAGATCCTTGGGTTGGTGACGCCATGTGTGAGGGGAGAGGGTAGCGGGCGTAGATGTAAGCGGTCCTGCAATGCACCATCACAAAGACCAGGTTAGAAGTTAGTTTTAGGACCTGTTTTGTAGCTGGATCACTAGAAGTAGTACAGGTAGCCACCCTTTCGATTGAACTTGCAGGATCACTCGATTTGAAGTGCGAACGAAAGTCGAGAAATTCCACAATTCCAGTCTCGGATTGGGTGTCGAAATCTACCATTTTGTGAATGTTCTCAAAAATATCCAGCTTACAAGGGAGAGTAGCATCCCGAGACCTGCATTGATCTACTTTTGACGAAAGGTATTTCGATTTGCTCCAGTCTGCTAAGTTTGACTGGCGACCGAGGAAGAAGGCCAAATGACAGTCAAGCTCAACAAGTTGAAGGCATATCGAACTGACCTGTTGGCGAAGCTGGGTATATGAGGAGTGTGGAAACCCATCCGATGCCACTTTACTCGTCATTTCTGCAACATAGTTAGCCAAATGGAAGGTGAAAAAAGAAGAATCACCCGTAGACGTTGTGGTTGGCTTACCTTCCCAGCCTTCAATGGCTCTTAGTAATGAAGGGATGGCGTTCCAAGCTCCACTCAGATCACCAGTGTTGGCTTGTCGTACGACAGCGTGAAGATGGTCAAACCATTGTTCGATCTGTCTTGACCCATCGCCATGCGATATGGTATATTGAGGAGATGGTGGCCATCCACTAAGAACATTACTGATCTTGTTGAACCCCGGCAAGGTCTCCCACTGGGACAATACTCGATTGATATCTTGGGAGACTCTGCCCTTAGATGGCTTCACTCTGGCAAACTAGAGGGGTCAAAAAGACGGAATACGGCGAAATGGGAGTAACTGACCTCTTCCACAACGTTGAACATAGATATTGGGTTGAGCTCGAGCGGATCAATTTCTGGTGACGGCGGGGTGTGGCGCAACTGAATTGGCATCTTGTCAAATTCTTGTTGACTTTGTCCTTGTTGAGGCAGCGTTTCTTCCAACAGAAAGCTGCTGTCCTTGCCCCTACGCTTCCTCGATTCATGCGCAGCCGCAGCTTCTCTTGCCTTTTCAGTATATGTGCACTGACGAGTCTTGCGTTTTTCGCTGCGACAAGCACTGCATGGTTCCGCACCATCACACTGTGATGGTTAGTTATGCCACAATGTTAAAGGGGCATTTGCTCAGTGCAATGCCTACCTTGGTTTTTGCCTTTCGACACGGCTGGCAAGCCCCGTGCCGTCTGTTGGTCTTCGGTTTTTTGGCGAACGCATCCTCACGGAGGGAGTCTTCCTGCGCGGAAAAACTCATCACGGCAGTCCTAGAACCAGAGTATTCTGCGTGGTTGAGTCGGAGGCTATGTTCCGGTGCTGTGGTCCCTAGGAGCGATACGAAAAAATGACAGGCACTGAGAACAGGAGTAATGGAAATGTATTGTGCAAAAGGCTCCAATAAGGATGGATGTGATCTTCTTGGCCATGCTGACCCGGGACTATGCAGGAAAAGGTAAAAAACGACAGTCTGGGTGGAGTCCGTTGGCCCGGGGCGCCATACAACGGGGTTTCTTTCCATCATTATACTTTATTATTCCACCGCTATCTTGTAAATGGAGGCCAGATCGGGGTGGATATTCTAATAGGATTGCGGGAACCACTTTGCTTGAAAACAATGTGCGTCTAGAGGTCACGATCCGTTCTGGCGAAATGACGGAAGCCCTAGGCCATTCAAGGCTCGAGCAGTTGTTCATGGTCATCGGCAAGGAGCTGTGTTCAACTTAGGAGCTGTGTTCAATCCCCGTCTGTGCCTGTGTGGTACTCGATGCCTCATTCTTCGAAATGCTATGACCATGGATAGGCACAAAATGAAGGCTGAGGGTTGACCCATCTTTCTAGACACCGATTTTGAATTCATCTGATATCAGAAGTGAACCACCGCACCAGCCTAGCGCCATGGCTCTGAGGTTTAAAAAATTGCATGAATGCGCAATCGATGTGGAACGATATACGAACAGGGTATCCTCAATCCCTGAGATGAGACCAAAGATCCGGGCCGGCGGGCTGAGGTTATTCCCTTAAGGTGCAATGGAAAGGCGAGATCCAGGCTTCCCATTGGGTGAAATAGAGAGGCGAATGATCCAGGCTTCTATCTCGTTGGGCGAAATGGAAGTTTGACTGCTGGAGGCTACTAGGAATAGCGTGACGCGGACAAACCCCTGCACATACGAGAGGCGCCGTCATTGGGAACTATTGTGACTAGTGCGCCCGCGAGTATATAAGAGGTTTTGCTCCGTCTAAGTTTGGCGAAACAGAGAGCTGCTCTCATGGCCAAAATTCAATTTCAACCAGCTCTCAAAATCTCCGCATGACCAGCATAATGAATCAAAATAATCCGTCCTTCTTTACAGGCAGTGTAGAGTAACTACTGTCAGCACGTTCCTCAGGTACACAACATGCCCCGTGTATTTTCTGTCCTCAAGTTTGGAAACAAGATAGGAGTGATCTGCGTTTGGTTCAGCCACCGTGCAGTCATGTGCCGCACTAATATACGAGTATGCTGGTCAGGTTGTGATGCACAGGCATGCATTTGGTAGAGCGAGAAAGCTAGAGCTGCGGAAACAGTGTGCCGCGGTGACACCAGGCCCGATCTAGTGGAAGCCATCCGAGATGCTACCAATGCACAGCTCCAGCCGATGGGGGGGCTTGGAACCGTCAATCTTGCATCACATTGCCTCTGATCGGCTGATCGACCTTTAGCTTCCCTCGCTAATGTTCCCAGACCTGCAGGTCAAGCCAAGGTTCTTGCTACCAAAGCCTGGCTGGACGTCTCACTCCGAGCTTGAACCACAATGTTTGACCAACCAGCTTTCCGCTTTTGGTCTGCTACGAAACATTTATCTCATCTATTATTGAGGCCGCCTTTATGCATATCGTCCCATGAGATGCGCACTTTGAATAGGGAGAGGCAAGCGCCGCACCCGACAAATTTCGGATGAGTAGCGTGTCATTTGAAAATCTGTGATATTCGTGTTCTGCAATGTTCAAAGTACAAGCGAGTTTCACCCAGCGCAATCCACGGCGATCCCCATATTCGTGGAAAGCGTACACGCGAAGAGCTCTTGTCGATCGCAACATGGTCTCGTCAAATGTGAGAGATGAGCTGCATCGCACTGGGTCAACCATTTGTAATAGTGAGTGACTGGTCACTTGCCCCACAAATAAACTTAGAAAGATCATTCTTGCGCGATGTGCATGAATGAACCAAGCGATCAGAGCTCGTCACAGGCACTTACTCCTGTGTCAGCGTCCTGCGCAATTCGCGCAAAACGGGTCTGAGTTAAGTCCATGTTCGCCTTGCTGCAAATAACTCTCAACTGCAGCCAGCTTAGAAATACTCACCGCACGCTGCTGACCGGTTTAGTGTGAATTCCATGCAACTGAGATTGCTCGCATGCGCCACGACTATTTGAACATTAACTTTCTACAATGACCTTACGCCGCCCACTATGGCGACGAGCTGCGGGCTTGAAATCTGGCCTACTCCACCAGCCAATGCTAATGATTCGGGAATGGATCTGGAGTGAATTCTGAATACATAAAGTTCTCAGCAACGGGTGTGTCGGAAGGCGGCCCGACGGCCACGACATGCACTTTCTGTAGCCGATGATTTATAGATTTGAGTTTGACCGGAAGATATTGGCGGAACTGAGCAACTCTTTCATATCCTTGCTTCGAGGGCTCGATAATGGCTACCAAGTTGAACGCGACGAGAATTCCGCGGTCGAGATATTCGCTTTTGGTTGATCCCAGAACAGCAGGATTTGGCACCTCAACATCCCAGACCGCTGGTAGGTCGGCTTCATGAAAATAAAATGCTCTGAATAGAGCCATGGTTGACCAATATCGGACTCCGAGTTTCGCAGCAGAGAGCAAGTCTTTCGTGGTATCGATCGTCATGTAATGCAGAAGGTCTTTGGGCTGACGAGGATAGTCGATCTTCAAGGAATTGACTCTTCCACCTTCCTTATGAGCAGCTTCGGCTTTTAAGTAAGCATCAATTTGGTACTGAACCAGCAAATCTCTGCATTTCCTAAGAGGACTGGTGCACTGCACATGATGAGCAAGGTTCATCGTGACTAAGGGCTGAGGTGATAACGACTCGAGATGTACAGGAGAAAGGTAACCCTCGTGCGGTCCAATAGCATTGAGTCTCTCTATTGGATATCCAGGCCAGCATTTGACGCCTCGGTAGATGCAGGGGATACCACGGCGACTTGTCCACCCTGCTGTGGATTCCGCAGCAAGCATCATCAATCCCGCAATTGGGTCGTATCTGTCCGGTGGTTCGTCATATTTATCGAAGACTGACTCGAACGTCTGAACCACTGATATTGGAGGATCACCACGGCAATGTTCACTCTTGAACAGCCTTTCGAAACGAGCCTCAGTCGCCTCAGGCAAACCTACCCGGACCCCTATGTCTGAACTGCTAAGCTTCGCCATTTTGAGGTGGTTCGGGTTCTCGCGTTTACGAGCTTCCCAGCGTGCAACACAGAGTTCCCTCATTAGCTGGAAGGTAGGCAGGTGGGTTTGGATAAGCTTGGCTTGATCTGTGAGCATGTGAGGCTGCCCTTCGTGCCAAAGAGTTGGCTTAGATCTTGTCGGATTTTTGGCACGACCAATTTGAATATGGTTGACAAAGGCCGGTGCAGGGTCCATTGTTGCTCGCAAGGCCTCGCTGTCAATCCTGATGACATTACGGATCAGACCTGGAATAACTCGAACTTCTTTAACACTTCCGTCTGTTGAGATTAGAGTGCTGGTGGTCAGAACATGTGATGGTCTTTCTGAGGAGATGCTTAAGGCGTCCAGGAGCTCGAAGGGTAACATGGGTGTAGCACCTTGCCAATTGTAAAAACTTGCCCCCATAAACTCGGCCACCTTCAGAAAATCATGGTCCTTTGGGATGAAGGCTGAAGGATGTGCAATATGTATATGCAGCCAATAATGGCCAGGCATGTCTTCCACCTTTTCGATCGAGATGGCGTCATCGACCACGCGAGTCGAGATTTTGTCAACTTGGTAAGCTTCGATATCGCCCCAGTCCTTACGCAAATGGGCCATGGTGTCGCTGAAGGGAGGTTGTCGGGAAGCAGGTCTGATGTCGAGTTTCGAGAGGGCGAGCTGTTCCATCTCTCGGACACGATTGACTGTGTGGTTTAAACGAAAAGGGGATAATGGGAAGCAAACATCGTGCTTCGTTGGTTCGTCCCATGGGTCAAGACAGCCGAGCTCTTGTAAGAAAACGTGACCAAGTTGTTCATTGAGTGCGAAGTTCGGATAGGCACCGACTGCTCGAAGGATCAGGGAGCAGACAGACTGATTGCGCTTTGAGGCAACCATTGAATTCAAGGGTCTTCGAAGGTAGGTGTGCCAAATGAGCTCGATAATCTTCTTCTCGTCTTCAGTGAAGACCTCGCCAGTTGGGTGCCGTGTGATGCCGCCTGATGCTGGCTTGCTACCGTCCATAGTAGGGCCTAGCATACCTTCGGAAGTGAAGGGACGTATCTGGCGACTTTTTGAGATCAATCTACGAGCTTTAATAACGAACTTGGCAAGAGGATTTTGGCCCAACTCTCCCGACACATCCTTACCAGCAGCAGCTTGAGCAGCAGATTCTTGGTAAGCACGTGCCCATTTCGTGACCTGTTTACTGTTATAGATGATACGTCTCGGCACAACTAGAAGCACCTCGTAATCCTTAGAGCGCTTTATAATGAATCTTTCGTCGCAGTAGACCTTGTCGCGCAGCAACATTGCTGCGCCATCGCTTAATGTTTGAAGGTCAAGGTGCAGATAATGCCTCACGACCTGTTCCAGTGGCATGACCTGAAACACATCATCCATGGCAAGTTTTTTATACATTTCCTCCATTGTCTGTGCATGCTCTCTTCTGAAAGCTTCGGCCTCTTGACTGACGGTCGAAAACCTGTTGAGGATTGTGGCGCACGCTTCAAAAGGCACTTCTCCCAAAGCATGTCGATATTTGGGAATGCCAGAATGATCGCTCTTGGCCTCAATAGGCTTGGTTGGCATCACCGCCTTGATTGGCTCCATCTCCTCTTCGGTGGCAAAGTTGTGGATAACATGGCCGTCAAATATGGATCGGGTGTCAACGAGCCAACGACCGTTCTGCAAGAAATATTGGCTTTGAAACCCATTATGGCCAAGATACAGCGCGAGTTGGCTACGGACATTGGAAGAATGCATCCGAAAAGCATCACCAGGCTGCAACACGCGCAGAGTCGTGATCGAGTCTTCGTCTTGAGACAATCTTGACTCGTCAGTCATACCCTCTTCTTCCCGCTCGTACTCGCTATCCGCTGAGGCATCATCATCTCGCGCGAATAATGAATTAGGCAAAACGGTCGAGCGGGCCCTTTGGATCTCGTCTGGTGCGTTCTCTTTGAGGAAAGTCTGGTGATCGGTGCTCCATTGCCTCAGGTACTCACGGATGTCGTGAGATGCACCGAATGAGGGCCTGACAAAGTCCGTCGGCGTCTCGCTAAGCCAAGAAGCGGGACCGCTGGGAGACGTTCGAACTTGCGCAGCTGCCGAACTGGCCGTGAAATGTCGAATCTGTTCAGCACGGCGCTCCTTCAACCGGTGTTGAGACGAAAGACGCCGTTTGGGGGGACTTGGGGAGGCCCTAGAAGCCTGTGGAGCACAAAGGGAACAGACATATCGAGTCGTCGGCCAGATAGGTAGGGCTAGAGGATGCAAGACCCGTTGCCTTGAGTGGACCATTAGTCCCGAGAAATCTGAGACTGCAGGTCAGGCTTCACCAGAGACACGTACGATTGGGGAGATGAAGCTTCGATGTAGGTGCGACATGGTGTCCATGGGTGCCGGTAAACGGTTGATTGAAGGGGTTAAGGGCACAACTGCAATCGAGAATTACGAAGTACTGCTCCAGTGCCCCTTCGTCGAGAGAACAGCCTCAGGCATCACTGGGAAACGAACATGGCACGTGCGTGGTAAATAATTAGTTCGCCGCACTTGCCTCATGAAGGTTGCCTGGAGCACCGCAGGACCGGGGGGGCGATCGCCACAGCCACATCGAGTCTTCGAACATCCCACCGGGTGCCAGTTGCGGGCACCGGGTACCAAGGTGAGTCACACGTAGTGCAAAGTTGGGTTCAACTCGCGTTGTCGTCACCGTCTCGTGTAAGCCCGGGCAATCCTCTTGCCTCAAGATCTATAGATTTGCGAGCCTCTGGCGTGATCAAGGCCGCCGCAGAGATGCCTATTCAACAACCTGCAAATCAAATCAAGCTTACCAATGTCTCGCTGGTGAGGTACAAAAAGGGTAAGAAAAGGTTTGAGCTGGCATGCTACAAGAACAAACTACTCGAATACCGTTCGGGAAATGAGACAGACCTAGACAACGTCCTTCAAGTGCCCACCGTTTTCCTCAATGCCTCGAAAGGCGAAACTGCGCCGAACGCCGAACTATTGAAGGCTTGGCCACAGGCTGCTGAGGAGCCAGAATCGAGTCGTACTGCTGCGAAAGGCAGGGGCGGGAAAAAGGGCGGGAAAAAGGCTCATGTCGAGAACGACAACGAAAAAACATGGAAGGACGCTATTATTGAAGAGATCCTCAAGAAAGGTGAGATTCAAGTTAATGCTGGCGAACGGAAAGAATTGTTGGACCGCATGGAACGAGAGGTCATTGAAGAAGTTGCGCAGAGACTCGTCGATCCACAGACTAAGAGAGTGTACACAACGGGTATGATAAAGAAGGGTCTCGATGTCTTGTCAAAGCAAGGAGGTCACGTCCCTCAACCCGAATCCTTGCCTTACAGGCTGGGGAAGCTCAATCTGGGCGAAGGGCAGAAACAAAGTGGCTCTGTGCCCAGCGGCTCCAGAGAAACAAGTGGAGCGGGCACCCCAATGACCGACGAAGATGACGGTGTAAGTGGCAATGCACAGAAATGGGCCGACTCGAAGGGAGACCTGCCCATGTGGACGGGCGTGGTGACTACCAAGTCCGTCAAGCAGCAGGCACTGGATGCTATGCGGGCACTGATAGCTTGGCAGCCAATTCCCGTCATGCGGGCTCGCATGAGGCTGAGAGTGACTTGCCCGACGAGCGTTGCGAAGCAAGCAGCAAGAACAAAACCCAGCTCTGTTGATGCTCCCGAACACAACGAAGGAAAAGGCACGGTCAAAGACCGCATTCTCTCCTATTTCGAAGAGGTCGAGAGCCAAGACGTCATAGGGGAAGAGTGGGAAACTGTTGGCTTTGTCGAACCTGGCGCGTTTAAAGACTTGGGCGAGTTTTGCTCGTCCGAAACCAAAGGACTGGGAAAGGTTGAAATCCTTGACATGGCCGTTGTTCATGCTGATGACTGAGCACGAGGCAATTCAAATCGCGCCGGTCTCAATCATTCCATCTCATCATTGGCTGGAGTTGCGCGAGTTAGTTAATCGCTAGGGTCCACCTTCATTTCCCCGCTAGGGCGCCTTACTCATCAGAAATTATGATGTGCCATTAGACAGCAGCTTTCTACGTCTTAAAGATATGAGACACCGCATTCCCCCACCCTTGGTTGCGCAGTATTCTCAGACGGCCAGACAACCCACAAGCTTCGACGTTTGCCTACATCCTGTTCCTCAAATCGCATTTTCCCACACCAGCGGATTGGTCCGACAGCAATCATGGACATTATAGAGAACATCCGCAAGATAGGACACAAGAGCATGGAGTGGTTGAAAGTGGTTGTCAACGCAGGAAGCAACATACGAGAGCACGCTGGCAAACTCAACAGACTACCACAGCCATAGCGCGGTCCAAGGATGTCATCAGACTGCCATGACGTGCAGATTTAAGGGTGACCGAAACTTGGTGCGTGTCTGTGTCAGTCGGCTGCTTCCAGCATGATCTGAGACAATGAACCCGTGTTGGCCGTGGGCTGTTGGTGGAGGATATGAGCATTTATGACCGTGCAAACTCGTCAGATTCATTTTGAGCGTCCAACCTAACTCGATGATGCCGAAGGGCATGGTTCTGGGCAACTTACTTTCATCATTAACGAACGGCGCAAGATATTCGGTTGAAACGCCTAGAAAGGGCAGTATGAGCATCAAAAGCTTGGGCAGGTGATTTTGTACGATGATTTGGTGCGCATTGAGTCCGCCTCTGGTGTACGTTGTGGGCGTTGGTTCAAAAATGTCACATTTAAGCAGCGTAACCATGAAGTCGACAGTCATTAGGTGGGGGTGGTTGCAGAAGTAGAGTATTAATTTGATGGATTTCTCGTTGAGCGAGGCGTTTGAATTACCCTGCCTTATCGATTTTCTGTGTGTGTTGTACCCAAGTGTGTGTGCAAAACCTGACATCTCAACCGGCACGCGGAGAGTTCCGTTGCAGTAACGAGTCCATCCGGATACGTTTCTTTTGGTTGTGGCCATACCGGTCCTTTTGGATCTTACAGAGGCTTTTTTTGGTCTTGTCCCTTTGTGCCGAGCTTATCACTTCCTGAGCTGAACCCACCGGCCCAGGCTCTTCACGACCTATTTGCTTCTCCACCTGCTCTACTTCATCTTCATGCAACTGACCCAAGCTTCGACATATCGCGGGCGGTGCGCCGGTCTCTTTGAGCGCTTCTTGCAGCCAGTCATCTTGGGGTTTCTTCACCTTGAAGTGTCCGTGGAAAGGATTGTGTAGCTTGATCTTCTCATCCACTTTTAGCCGCACAGTCTCGCGCACAGGCTCTACCGAGCATTTGAAAGTCACAGGTTTGGGCAACGGCTTCCGATCCTGTAAGCCTCGTATGTTGAACGGATCCTCGTCTCGAGGGTTGGGAGCATCGTGATATACACGCACGTCAAAGCTCGTTGGGAAGCTAGGCGACTCTTGTGCAAAAACAGCATAGTAGATGGCCGATGCATCGTCGTTGCCGTGATGGTCTAGACTTTTGCAAAACGCCGTGACTCGAGCTCTCGATTTGAGGTACTTGAAGATGGCGCTTGATTCGGCCAACGTGGATGGCGACGGCGTCACCCGAAGGAGCGTCGCGAATCGGCTGTGAGACATTTTAATGCTGCCATCGCGATGCGACTCTGCTCGTGTGAAGAATCACCGGTAGCGGGATTGATAAATTTCCATCCTTACACAAAGTTTGGCTCTTCGAAATGGATGTGTGTTTTAGTAGCCCCAATAATGGGTCAGCCTCGTAGACGATGAGGCAAAGCACCAATTAAGCCAAATTACTCGGATACCTAGGTAGCCTTGTGTCTTAGCTTCGCAGGCCGGGAAAGGCTTACGCACGAAATACGAAGTACTGACCTCCGTAAGCACAGCCTTGTGCTACGAGGATCGTATATGTACTTAGGTAGCTCATGCAACAACGATTGACAGACGCACGCCGTGCATCCCCGCATAAGGACCACCCGCGACTCTCTGAAATGAACGTACAAAGTGCCCCGGGACAGATAAATCATGAGGTGATCTAGTCATGGCGCCGCGCATGGTATTACGAAGTGGAAACGCAAAATAACGCTTCTGTTGACCATTTTGCACCAAACCTAACGGAAGCGGTTTAATGTGTTCATGTTGCCCTTCGTTCTTCTGAGAGCTTATCGTGTACTGTGCAAACTCACGTTATTCCATACCACATACATAGGATTCCATCAGCATCGGTCCCAGAGCTGAAGGGCTGAGCTGCACGAAACTCTTACGAGTGCGTCGCCAAGATGTCTCGACCCGCTCAAAGCACTTAACCAGCAGGCTGATTCGTCCGAGTCCCACAACCAGGTTGTAGTGTCACGTTAGCGCGCTTCAGGCGTGGTTCAGCCTTTTCCAAAAGGGCAACCAAGATAAGTGGGGACGTGTGTGGGTCAAAAGGCCCAAATCCGACTCCTCTCCAGAGTCACTGCCCCGTGCCCACCAATGTGCCCGTGGCCCCCCAAAAAAAGCTTGGGCAAATCGTCTCGACACTGCCCTGCGCAGTCGGCGTCACTTTGCTGACCCTGATTCAATAGTTACTTCTTCGCATTCTTACCTTTTTCCTTTCACCACAGAGTATTGTCCTAGTAAAACCGTGAGATCATTTCGAACAACCAACGACATCCATATTCGCTGGCGCGGTAGACACTGCCCAGCCGCAGAACCACAAGCAGAGAGAACGCATAGTGTTTCAGCTGGTTCCTCACTTAGAGCCGCGACCTGCGTCCAATAACCAGACAAGAGGGTAACTCGACCGGATAGGCGCGACTGAGCAGTGACAAGGAGCACATCGAGTCGATTCTCTACACCGAAAATAGGTCGTGGTTGTGGTGATTGCGAAGTGACGCCGGCATCTCAGACCTGGTCAACAGACGACTGGGTGAGCAAGATAATTCAGTTTTCCGGTCCCCTCGCGCTCCCCAACAGGGAGCATTCAACCGTCAAAATTCCTTTCAGATCGAATCGATCCTCCCTCCTCGGAGGTCAAGTGGCCTCTTCGTACCAACCACTCGAAGGCGGCTTCCACGAACGTCAAGGCTATACTCCGCCAACATCATCGCGTCCTGGCCTCAAGATGGGGTTCTGGCCCACTTCCAAATGGGTATGGGCATTCACCATTATATCAATATGTCAGGCCACAGCTGTACTAGCTCTCGAAATGTGAGTTCTTCGTGCCACAACAGTTTGCTTCGACTAATGACATCTGCAGTTTCGTGTTCACTAAATTTCAGGTCGATTTGAATGACAGAGCTAACCATGACAAGTCAGACCCGGCCACCACCATCCCAACCTTTCTCGCTCTTTACATCTTCGCGTTTGTCTACCAGCTGATCTTGGTTTGGGACGCTTTGCGCATGAAGAACACCATCCAGATTATTGGTTTGGTCGGCCTGAACGTTGGCCTGCTCATCTACGGTGCCGTCCAAGTGGAACAATTGCATGATGCCGTAGATGAACTCAAAAAATTGAACGCGATCAAAGGGGACACGTGGGATACGTGTCACCCGCTCCTGATTGCCATACCCTGTATCCTGGCTTTCTTCACCGTCTGCATGGGTTATGTGGCATACAAGTTGTACAATGAGTTCGCTTGGACTATTTACAAGCACATCTCGGCCGATCTGCGCATGAAGAAGCGCTACCTGACCTACCAAATCTATATTGCACTTCTCAAATTCGACTTCTTCTTCTGCCTAGGCTTTACCATCCAGTTCGTCGTCATCGTGGGCGGCAGAAGCAACGCAGAACGATATATCACAAGTGCTGCTATTCCTGTCACCATTGTCATCATGTTCGCCGCATTTTGGTTCACGAGACGCGAGAATCTAATCGGCACCATCATCGTCATGCTTCTCTACCTCGGCGGTCTCGCCTACTTCTGCTTCAAGCTTGTCAGAATGTATACACCCGTGTTCGAGGATCAATACAAAGCAGCGCGCAAGGAATTGACGTGTTTCGCCGTGTTGACCATTGGCCTCCTCATCAGCACCATCATCGTGGCAGGGATGTGTGCACACAACTATGGCAAGGGTTTGAAACCGTACGTCATGCACGGCAACACCAAAGCTGTCGTGGAGCCCACTAATCGACCTGCGTTCGATGAGATGCATGGTCAGCCCACCACCTACCAGCAATCCGCATCATATCCAATGCAGACCGAGTCTTACGGACAAAAGCCAAACTCGGGACGTTTAGCTCCCACCAGGATGGAGATTGACTAAAGCTGGTTCATTCTTATCATTCATACTGTTTGTGAAAGGAAGTAGCTTGCACATAGATGACTGAATAATTCTGGCACGGGACCTGCGAATTGGCGCAATCTTAGCATGGAAAATCGAGCAGGGGACGGACATATACGTGACTTGGGGCATGAATAAAACAGAAACTTCTCTATGTACCATTTCCGGCATCGAGCAAGCGGGCGTTGGAATAGTCGGCGGTGCACTTGGACCTGAGCCTGCCCACGGAATCTTCTTGAAATGGCTGATAGCCGAATTGAAAGTGACTTTCCAAAACTGCCTCTGTGTGCATTTTGACTTGAGCCTCACAGCACCCATTGCTCCCAGCTTCCACGGGCAGACAGAGACACACACACACACACACTCTCTCTCTCTCTCTGTCTCTCGCTCTCTCGGCAGAGCGCAAAGTCATCCGATCAAGCGAAGAGCCACACCTGACTTTGACCCAATCACATTGCAAATGGACTGCATTATTTCACACAGCAGATCGACCTCCCAGCACAGAACCGGGCCGCTCAAAAGGGTACGAAAAAGGTAAAGCCCTCGAAAAAGTCCTCTACATCCCTTACATGACCAGTCTTTGCACCCGTCTCATCTCTGGCCGCCGGACTACCTGTACTACTACGGAGTACTACAACACTGGTGTCCCTTATTATGTTAGTTCGATGTTCACTTTCCCCCCGGCCTCTCTTTCACCGGGGGTGGGGGTGTTCCTAATACCTGCGGCATCGTCAAAAAGTAGGCTGACCACCCTGGATTGGTGGCCTCGATCTACGTTTTTGGCCCCTTGCACTGGGCAGTGGACAGCCCATTTCGTAACAGGGAACCCCCGACTAGTTAGTACCCGACGAGTGTATGTAGTTGTTCGAGCTCTTTTTAGGAGGGATTAGCTTTGTCTGCTTTACTTGTGGTCTATCCGTCCGTGCTCTGATAACGTTGCTTTTTGGCAGGAGGGAATATGGGTCGGGATACAATCGAAACAGATTTGTTTTGTTAGAGACAGATGATGATGCGAAGTTTCAGATTTTATTCTTGTACAGTACACCGATGATGATCTACATACATAGATAGACATTACTGTTCATCGTACAGTATTACAACATTCCCCAAAGTGTTGGTACATGTGCAAACCCGAGGCAAAACCGCCTCTCTCCACTCCATTAAACACGCTGCAACAACCCAGAACATGCTCCCCCCAAAAATCACTCGCTAGATCTGTCTGATGATGAACGTTATCTCCCGTACAATTCCTTTCCCGAGGGAGCCGGAGTTTTTTTCTTACCGCAGAATATTGACCTCATTATCCCAGAACCCTTGTGGTAAACTCGGTATTCTAGGGATGTTGATCTTGGGAAATCCAGATGCACTCCCCGAGCTCTCTCGTTTTGAGTGCCCATACCGGGAAGGGGTGGTCGGCGTTGCAGGCGAATCAGCCCTGTCGGGATACTTGGCGTTGTTCTGCCGGGCTTTTTCTCGAGCGTTTTCAAATGTTGTAAGGCTTTCGCTTTCGTCATTGGGGGGTTGTGGTAAAAATTGTGCAGGGTGACTAGTGTCCTTGTTTTCATTACTTGATACTCTCTCGTCCTTTCTGTTGTATTCTTCACTGTTGTCTCTCGTGCCTTCTGGGGTCCGTGAACCAGACGTACTCTTCTCCTTATTTGCTTCCTGTAGCTCAGACCCAGAGTCAGTATCTCCTGCAGCATCTTGTTGACGCGCAGTAACGGGAGTTGTTTTGTTACTGGGAATAAATGCCGGTACAACTCCTCCCGCCAACCGTGCCCAGAAGAGCCTCTCTCTGAGCCTGATGATCTCTTCCCAAGCTTCCTCTTCGTCTTTGAGGTCTGCAATTTTGACAACGCCATCTCGAACCATGCGAAGGTAGCCTATCAAATCCCCAACTGCTCGCACCTTTTCCAAGCAGAGCTTGCAGACGGCCCATTTGTTTGCACCCTCCCCCTCACGAGTCCTCATCGCATGCGTGCGAGGGTTTGCGCCATCCCGCCTGTTCTCCCCGCACACTGTACAAGAAGTATATTTGCCGTAAAGCCTCTGTGAAGCCTCGGGTATAGGCTCGACGATCAGAGTACTATCTGCGACCGCAGCTAGGATACTACGCCTCTGTAGCCACGAAATCGCCGGAGATAGATCCAACCGGAGCGTAGGTTCGATGTCCTCGAGCATGATGCGTTTGAAGAAACGGGTATCCTTCAGAGGTGCTGGTCCTTTCTGTTCTGGGGCAGGAGAGAACGAACCGGGCAGACCGGGAGATGCAGCTACTTTGGAAGAGGAGCCAATCTGTGTTGACAGGTTGGGATTTGAGGAATTGGCTTGCGAGAGGGTGCCCAGTCCAAGCCCGGCCAGTCCTCCGTAAGAACCAGAACCCGCTCGCGACGCGGCATGAGAAGGAGTGTGAGATCTCGGGTTAGAAGATGAGAGCATATGCTTGAAATCTTCGTAGGAGGGAATGTCGGTCCTACAATGAGGCTTGACTAGATGTGTCAGTTGGGTGGAGGGACTGGGCATGATTCCATGATGATCAGGTGTGATGGGCGAAAGATTCATTGCCTCCAATAATCGTGCCAGATGGTCGTTCTGTTGGGCTTGAGAGCTTGCTGGTGTTAGAGTAGGCGAATCTGCGGATTCCTGGCGACGGTTTGACCCGAGGTCTTGCATCAACAGCTTTAGCTCAGCCAGCTGTTCTATCTGCGAGGCAATCACCGCCTCGCCGTCTCTGATTTGATCTCTGAGTTGTTGATTCTTCTTTTCGGTGGCGGCACGCTGCTCATTTGCGGTCGCAACCATTTTATTAGCTTCCTCGAACAAAGAGGCTGACAAATTTTCCATCTCGGCTTGCAAAGACCGTTTCTCATGTGACAAAACCTCATTTTGTTTTTTCGTTTCTTCGACGTCCGAGTACAACTTCTCATTCTGCTTCTCCACCGTAGCCCGAGTCATCAGCTCCTGATTCGATATGCGTGCTTCGTACTGTTTGACCTGTTCCTCCATCTGAGCATTCCTAGCATTAGCCGCCTCAAGTTGGTGTCGTGCTTGCGCTAGTTTATCATCAAGAGTCTGCTGATGGTTAATAGCCGCTATTAGTTTATCGCTCAATACAGCCACTTCGTCTTTTGACTCTCCATTGCGCGACGATGAAGATGTTCGAGATAGATCGGACGTGCTCGCCATTCTAGGATCTCGAATAGTATGAAACGAGGTTTCGGCTTCTCGTGCGGGCTGGGCATCAGTTTCTTGTTGTGCAGTTGTGATGCGAAGAGAATTCGTAGACTTCGATTTGGTGAGAATAGGTTTGTGGGAAGACATGTCGTGTGGGCCAACAGACACAGAGCGAGGCGGAGGATCGGAAGAAGGTGGAAGCGAGTGGCCTAAGTAGGGGCCATGGTGTGGTGTGAGGAACATACAGCGAACGAGTCACTGTGCTGCCCAGACTGGTCACGGTTGCAAATGGTCGGTAGGCTGCAGCTGAAGGATTGAAGGGTCAGGACTATCGGATGGCCATACAGTCGTGACAGCTTCGTCTTCGGTCAATGATTTGGAGTTGAGGTGCCAGCCAGGCAAAACGAGGGCAGCAGCGTCGTACAACTTTCCGTCTCGATTTCGACAGACCTGTCGCACGCAGCAATCAATCTGCGATGCGAATAAACGGGGGCCAGTCAAGGTGGCAAGCCAGTCCCGGCGGTGGAATGGCAAACAAGATGAACAAATGCCACACGACTCAAAGGCTGACGCGAGATTTCCGAGATCATCGGATTAACGGTTATAGACGCATCCGCGCATGTGCCACCACCGCCGCCTGAACATACAGGGGCTCTAGAGGTGGTCCAGGCGGGCTTAAGGTTCCGCTAAGGATTTATAGGAGTGCTTCGTAATTCGTATTATGGAGTACCAGGTACCTGACTTGGATATTCATACACACATGTCCATTAATAATACTTCGTCTTATTGAAATTACTCAAGTGCTTGGGTATCTAACAAACACATCTACTCGACAAACCATGGAGCATTAACTCATCAACTTGAATCAATAATTCCATCACTGGACCCCCTATTACGACGTTTTTTCGGATCAATTCATGTAAAATAGTCGGAAAGTCCGGGGGCTGAGGCTAGGCGCACGTGGCCGGGGCCTTCCATTATTAGGTATCATTACCGCTCCGTAATTACTTCATAGTTTGTCCCTGAAAAATGCGTCACTGGCATCAACCAGCGCCCCGCCGAGGCATCTCTCCGAATATTTGGTTCTAGTTTTCTCCAGTTTCTCGAGGATACTGAAGTACAACACGTCTTAAAGGATGGCCGATGACGAGCTTGCGCAGGTCAGCTAGGCGGTCTTCTCCTAACAAATCGCGTGCTGACAAGACGCAGATCCGAGCAGCACGCCTAGCACAACTCAAACAACAGGGTGGCAGTCAGTCCGATGGTGGTGGTCCTACTGGAGGTGGGGAAGATGGGCAAAAGAAGCAGCAGGAGGAACAACGAGCATCAATCCTGAACCAAATCCTCGAGCCCGAGGCCGCAGACAGACTCGGCAGAATTCGAATGGTCAAAGAGTCGCGCGCAACAGAAGTGGAGAACCGGTTGATCATGCTTGCACAGTCGGGCCAGCTCAGGGCCAAAGTCACGGAAGACCAGCTCAAGCAGTTGCTGACCTCGTTGACCGAGCACGAAGAACAGAGTGGTAAGAGCCTGAAGAGTGCAAAAATCGTACGGCGGACAGACTGGGACGACGATGATCTGGACGACCTGCTGGGGGATGCTTGAAGCTGGGATGGCGGGACAGCAATGGACGGACAGCTTCCACACTTTGAAAATATCCAACCAAAGAAATAAGTGTTCACGTAGCGACGCTGTCGCCGCCGCCCATCTGCTTAGCGTGTCGCGCGGCCTTCCGTTCCTCTCTGATCTTGCGCCTGGTCTCTCGCAAGTCGGGAGGTTGTTCGATGCCAAGTCGAGCACGCAGCTCGTCAACATCGGTCTCGAGCTCTTCTTCCCAGTATACGTTTATCACGTCCTTCGATTTCCAGCCATTCGAAAACGCCCAGGGGAGATAGGTCGCAAACATCCTGTGTCTTTCTGCCGGCTTCAGTCTGACGATTGCGGCGAGAGCCAGCCCGGTCATTGGGAGGCCGGTATTCGCAAACTCGAAGGCTTTCAACCCGATTTCTCCCTCAACAAAGATGGGCAGGCCGGTGACAGCATGGTAGAAGTCGTGACATTCTCGGTACCGTTGCATCACATACGCCTCCTCTTCATTGTCAATGTATCGGACTGAGTCTCTCGTGTCCGGTGTCACGCCTTCACGATCCAGCCAGGCTGCATATGTTCTCCCTACGGAGTTGTTTGGCAGCTTGCGCAATCGTTCTAGTGACATGGTCTTGGAAGTGATCC
This sequence comes from Incumbomyces delicatus, assembly GCA_017655985.1. Lineage (NCBI taxonomy): Eukaryota > Fungi > Ascomycota > Eurotiomycetes > Chaetothyriales > Trichomeriaceae > Incumbomyces > Incumbomyces delicatus. The sequence goes on from JACJVS010000003.1 coordinate 3,773,115, forward strand.
GGGGACGATCTCGGAGGATACGTCGCCCAGTGGGATCAGCAAGCATACGATCCCTTAGCGAACGAATGAAGAATGGTTGAGCTGTCGCCTCTCCAACTGCCGCGATCATATCTGCTCTTCGAGGGTTGATCAAGGAGGCTACCGCACTGCCGACGGCAAGCCCCACGCGTTCGAGCGATGTGAGGGGGACATGGCCAGGGTAGTTGGGTGGAGGACGGTTTAAAATCGAGAATGATCGTTGTTGCTCTCGTTTGCCAGGTTTCGGACTGGCCCGAGTTCTGCATCCAGCACAAACAGCTAGCCTGCGGCTTGATGAGGGTTGTAAGATGGACTGTAGCAATCGTCGATCGCAAGGAAAACTTGATCGCGACATGTTGTGGTTTGTAGACAGAGCCACGGGTCGGTGACTCTCATCAAATCGGACCAGCAAGGACGCAGTTGGAGAATGCATTATTGCGGAGTGCCTTAACTGTTAGGTCGCCCGAGAAAGCGCTTGCGAAAGCCTAAATCTAGACTTGGCGGGTTTCCCCTGGGCTTCGTTCATTAGTAATACGAGATGCGAGAGCCCTGGAGCAATACAAAAATACTCCGCCGTAGGCACAACGGCAAAGCACCAGGACACCGATTGTGCTCTGTATATGTACTAATGCCTAACGCAGTATTGGATCACGGCTAGAAGCCGAGAATATTCGACGCTTCTCATGTGGAATTTTCTAAATCAAGCAAACGAACTTTGAGCACGGGACAAGCATGGCTCTAAAACAATTGAAACTCCCCCCACGGCCCTATCGGCTCAGGCCTGGTTACAAGGTTTCTCGACCAATCTCTGGCCTCGCCATAACATTCTCGAGACTATATTCAGTATCCCTCCTTGCCCCATTTGTTGAACATATCGTGTAGATCCTGCAGAAGCTGGTCAGTAGATGAGCCGGGAGGTTGGATTTAGTGTCTTCACCTTCGGTAATGTCACATTTGGCACAATGACCGTGTTCAACGCACTGGGCGCATTCCTGGGTGCCGAGCTCTTGTCACCTCCGGGGTGGTACTGATACTTGAAATGCTTGGAGTGGTCGTCGTGGTCGTGATCAACCTCCCACGGCATGGAGCTGTTGGCTACCGAAACTTCGGCTTCTGAGGTTGCCGAAGTTGGACTTCGACCAAAGTAGAATCCGGCGAGACCAAAGGCACCCGACATGACTCCGAGCAGGACCTATTGCGAATTCCATCAGCATGGTGAGCGTTATTTCCCACTCTTGATGCCTACGTAGAGCTCAGGGTCTCGTTTGGCACCCCTCTTCAACATCCTATTTCCTCTCGTGTCGACTTTTCTGGCTGCTTGCGCGGCTTTGGCCACGACATCTGCGCGGAGGATTCGTGTTGCTCGAAACATTGTGATTTGTGTTTGTGTCGAGGTCTGGAGGAGGGTCTGGAGCGGGTCGTCAGGTCTGGTTGCAGAGCTGCGAGGTTGAGCTCAGAGCGGAACTGTAAGGCTGCGCCACCAAGCTGCGCGAGGCTGTTGCCGCGAGGCACTAGTAATGCGTGATCGAGCAGCCCGTCACATTATGATGCCTTACTGCCTGAACATGTGATGTACCGATCAAGGCGGCAGGCAATGGTACCTAGGTAGAGAGGGAGGCCCGGGGCGCCTGGACGGAAACCTCTCCTGAGTTTTTACATCGCACTGCGCTGCGCTGTACCACTGACTTGCAACTTGGTGCGGTCGCATTTCAGACCCTTCCCCATGCTTCGTCGCTCATTCTAGCCACTACAAACTACAACGCAAAGTCAGACCGAACCAAGCTCTGACCAGGCAAACGGAGCACGCTGTCCCCTGACCACACGCTCGTTCCATCGCCACAGCTCCTGCGCCCTGCGCCGGAGGTCAGCCAGCTACACCGTACACATTGTCCGAGGCCACGACGTCGCCGCCCCTGTCGCAAGAGATGCATGATGGTCTCGTCGTGCAACAGATGACATCGGCCCTCTAGTCTGCGCCACTGCGACGACGACCACCACCAAGCATGGCGACTCGTCCAAGCACGGCGAAGAGTGAGATTTCTTCTGCCATATCTGACGATGGTCGTCCTTCGAGCCTCCTTCCGCCCAGCGACCGAGCAAGGTCGACAGCATCGGGGCCAGGCCCTGCAGTCTCACCCCACGGTTATTCTCACCTCAAAGGCGTGACGAACCCGACCAACCGATCGCTCCGCAGCCCTGCTCCTCCCTCGTCTACCAGCGGCACAAGCAGGCCACAAAGTCCCGATAGCACGACCACCAGCAGGACCCATGTGCCTTCCCTGACTGCTCAGGGCTTTCTGCGGCCCTTGAACTCGTCCAGACTGCACCAACAAAGGCTGCAGAACTTGAGAGCGGCCAAAGCCGCGCGAGAAAAGGGACGTTCCCCGGCCGGTGCCGACAGTGCCCGCGACGAAGATGATGCCCAGAGCATGCGTTCCAACCGTACTGGCCCGTATGCTTCGCTACCGAAACAGCATCGTGCGGCCGCCTCGATCACGACAGGCTACACCGAGTCCGAAGCACTCCACGACTACGACCTGAATTCGCAACCTGGCCAGTCCGAGCCTGAACACGAATATTTTCGCTCCCATTCCCCCGAAAAGAAAGCTCTTCCTTCGCCGCTCGACCTCAGCAGTGCCTTCGGAGGAACAGCGCAGAAAGACAAGCCTACACGCTCCCCTCATTCGTTTCGATCAGGCTTCAGTATCGGAAGCAAGCAAATTCTCCCATCGAGCCATCAGCATCTGCCCTCGGCGGAACCTTCGCCGCGCTATAATGGCGTTCAGACGGTGCACAACATGCAAGAGAAGCAGATGGTCGCCCAGCACAGTGCCCTGGGCAGAAACTACGAATACTTCCAAGGCAACAATGTATTCTGGCTCGGTGGCAGGTTACAGAACGCTCGAGATCGCCCCATCAATCTTCTCACCGGCGTCTTAATGATCGTGCCAACTATTCTCTTTTTCGTCTTTTCGTAAGTATCCCCTCCAGTTCCCCTGCAGGCCAAAATCTAACCTGAATAGGGCTTCATGGCTGTGGTACCATGTCTCACCTGCGATTCCCATCATCTTTGCTTACCTCTTTTTCATCTGTTTCTCGTCGTTCATTCACGGATCAGTGACCGATCCAGGCGTACGTTTCTCATCCGCTCCGGTGAGGCAGGAGCTAATCGACACCAGATATTTCCACGTAATATTCACGCATTTCCTCCCAACGATGATCCTTTGGCAATCGGCCCCCCAACTAATGATTGGGTTATGGTGCGATTGGCCACTTCTTCAACCGCAGCAATGGACGTTCCCGTAAAATATTGCAAGACGTGCAATATCTGGAGACCGCCTCGGTGCTACCATTGCCGAGTTTGCGACAACTGCGTCGAAACGCTAGACCACCACTGCGTCTGGTTGAATAATTGTGTCGGCCGGCGGAACTACCGTTATTTCTTCGCTTTCACCAGCTCAGGCACCGTCCTAGCTTTGCTGCTGGCCTTTGCCAGCTTGGGACAGGTACTCGCCTATTCCAACCAGGAGCGAGTCTCCTTCGTGTCGGCAATGGATTCCAACAGGGTTCCATTTGCCATGTTCATCTATGGCATTCTTGCATTTGTGTATCCCAGCTCGCTCTGGGTGTATCACCTCATGCTCACCGGGCGGGGCGAGACGACCCGAGAGTACCTGGCGTCCAGGAGGTTCAAAAAAGCCGATCGGCATCGTCCCTTTACCCAAGGAAATTTGGTCAAAAACTGGTTTGCCGTTCTCGGCCGGCCACGCCCACCTACATACATGCATTTTCAGAAGCAGTACGAGAGCGGTGATCAAAGATACGGTTCCGTTCGAGGATTTCGTGCTCGCCAAGCCGAGCAAGCGAAGAACGGGGATCTGGAAATGAAGCCTGTTAAGGGACAAAAAGGATTTGAAGGTCCAACGGGCAAGATTTCGAAGAAGGATGCAAGATAATCATCCCGGATTATGTACAGCAAGATTGCACGCGTTCTAGCGTTGTATACCTACCCAACGTAACCTCTTAATGTTGACTTTGATTTCCATCTGGTTGACCAGGTGAACAAAATGAAACAATCGCAGATCATCCCGTGCGGGTCTGACTGTGCGTCAGTGAGAATGTTGTTGTTGTGAGGTGGCCAGGCCGACGTGACCGTCACCAGCTGCCTCGTAATTGGTGGAGACCGGGGGGGGGATGTCTTGTTATAAACGCGATCTGTCCCGCAGCCACTCTACAACTGTGTACATATTTGCCGCACGTCCACCTCCTCCAAATGCACTCTCTCGAATCAAGTCGGAGCTCTGTACTGTGATGCATCATGCCCTCCGTGAGCAGCCTCCGGAACAGGTTCGAAAACACTGCACAGAACGAGCAGAAGGCGGTCGCGCCCCGTCGCGTGCAAGTCAAGAGATACGACATGCCCCTTCGACAGAGCACGCTCAGCTTCAGCGCTGTCTCAAGGAAGCACAGTATTGACGATGCTTCTGTGAGACAGCCCCATACAGCTCTCACGCCGTCGGGGGAAGACTCTGAAGGTGACACAATCACCGTCAACACCACCGAGGCTCGGATACGCGTGACCCTTCCCACGCCTTCGGACAGCGCGACAGACGTGTCAAGCCGGTCCTCCAGCACTCCAGCAGTGCAAAGCCCTCCTCGAAGCCGGTCAAAACGCGTGTCAAATGCACGGAGGAGCCCTCACACGACGGACGTTCAAGACCCTGCGTCTACCACGACGGCGAACAACGAGAAACAGCGGACGATCAGCGGAGAGACCCTCGTTGCTGCAGCGAGCACAAGCCAGACCACGCTGCTCAAGGACGGCATTGACGCTCTTGACATGACCTGGAACATGAGCGTCCACTTCAATGAGCAGCATCAACCTGAACACGTGGACGAGCAGTCGGATTGCAGCTCGACGATCACCGTGACCGCGGCCCAGCCACATTGCGAAGAAAGCAAACTGCCAGACGAAGTCGAATGTACCAGCAAAGAGGACAGCGAGAAGAAGCGCGTGCCTCCTTCTCGCAAAGAGCCAGAGGGGCGTGCCGTTCGGAGGTCTTCCCGAGCTTCTATGTTGGTCACCAAAGCCACCGAGGCTATCTCGGCTGTCACTGCCAGCGTTCTTGGGAAGCGATCTCGAGATGTGGCTCAGAAAAGCAAAGAGAGGCAACATGGGAAGCTATCTATACAAGAGGAGTATGAGCCAGACAACAAGAAGGCCCGCCTCGATAGCATTTCACCGGTGCGGGATGACAATGTCTCCCTTGCTGCCGCGAATCGGGAATTGAGCTCCCGGGCTCCCAAGGACAAAAAGTGGCTCGCATGTGGCCTCTACGCCGGCCAAACCAGACCGTTCAAACCCGTTGCTACCGAAGCGAAGAACAAGCCTAACTCAGCACCACGCCCTTCCTCCGAGTCATCGGACCCAAGTTCTCAGGCCCGAGATAACACGGTCCTGCCTCTTCCCATGTTTGCTGGCGCCCGCCTCCTCGAAAATGGTCGTGACTTCAAACTCCCCTTTGACGTTTTCTCGCCTTTACCCTCTGGTCAGCCCAAACCTGACGAGTGGCGAAAGGTTAACAAGAACGTCTTCGTGGGCGATGCAGCCGATCAGTGGCGCACCTCCAAGTTCGTCGAGCACAGTACCTGCATGTGCAAGCTAACGGCAGGCTGCGATGCAGATTGCATAAATCGATTCATGTACTACGAATGTGATGACCGGAACTGCAACCTACCGCCTGAGCAGTGCGGCAACCGCGCGTTTGAAGGACTGAGGCAGCGAGTGAAGAAGGGTGGCAAGTATAATATGGGGGTCGAGGTGATCAAGACTTCTGATCGGGGTTATGGTGTCCGGTCAAATCGGACCTTTGAACCGAATCAGATCATCGTGGAATATACCGGAGAGATCATCAATCAGGAGGAGTGCGAGAGGAGAATGCATAGCATTTACAAGGATAACGAGGTATGTGTCCTTCCATTTCCTTGGCAGTCTTGCACGTGGTGGATTTTTCTGCCTGGACAAGTGGCTAACGTATCTTTGACAGTGCTATTACCTCATGGCGTTTGACCAAAACATGATCATCGATGCCACAAGAGGATCTCTTGCTCGCTTCGTCAACCATTCTTGCTCACCTAATTGTCGCATGGAGAAGTGGACTGTAGGTGGGAAACCGCGGATGGCCCTCTTCGCTGGGGATCAGGGCATTATGACTGGAGAGGAGCTGACATATGACTACAACTTTGATCCATACAGTCTCAAGAATGTCCAGCAGTGTCGTTGTGGCAGCAAGAATTGCAGAGGTGTTTTGGGTCCCAGGCCCAAGGATTTGCCTAAGCAGGAGAAGGAGAAAGAACGGGAAGGCAAACTGGCGGGTGCGAAGCGAAGGATTGCAGAAGTGTTGGAGGAGGGCACCGGGTTGCTCAACGGGAAGAAGCGAAAGGTCGAGGACGAAAGACCGAAGCTGCCAAAGGGCTGGGCCTACGTTGAGCCTGAGCCAAAACCACAGAAAAGAAAAGCCGGAGACACCGAGAATATCGAGGGCGAGGTAGCTCGCCAACCGAACAAATTGAAGAGAATGCTCAGCCAAAGGTCGGGCAAGAGTGCGAAGAGTGTTACGAGTGTGAAGAAACGCATGAGTGAGAGGGTTGTCAGCACCAGTAGTCAGAGAGCATTGATTGCGGAGGGTGAAGAAGACGATGCCGCCTCCGCCGCCGCCGCCGAGACAGAGAAGGTCGGCGGGTATCGGCCTTCAACAGCCGGTGGCGCAGTTGCCAACATCAAAGCAAAGGCGGAGACCCTCAAGAAGAGTGTGGGAAGGTCTCTGAGAGGCGGCGGGCGGTAACAGCACCTCTCATTCTCGCAAGACGTCAGACCCGTCAGCAGTCCTCGCTTTCCAAAAATACCCAAACAAAAAACCAAAAAAAAAACCCCCCCCACCCGGCCGAAAATCGCTCGCAGCTATTGGAGTGATTGATTGATATATACAGTTTTTCAAAGTTCAGCCACGACAAAGCCAAGTTTTGTGGGACCCATTTCAAAGCGCGGAGTTTTGGCATGGGAGGCCTACGTGGCCCACGTGCGTGGCCTACCTACACTACCTAAGCCCTTCAAGGCAATGAGCGTTCTTACTTCGAACAAAGCGGCAAAGCAAATAAAAGCAAAGCAAGCAAGCAAGCAAGCAAAGTAGTTTAAACAATTTGATGGGCTTGATCACTACTAGTATATCAAAATCGTTCTTCGTGCTATACGGAGGAAATCCGCCGTTCCCGAGTCCACTCCGCCCTGCTCGTATAAACTGACTGGCTGAGGAACTTCATAAGCTACCGTAACTTTGGGCTTCGCATTTCGTAGTTCGTACTCGGTGTAGATAGGTCGCCCGCACGGTCGCGTGATTATCTGATTGATGGTCGGTGCGGTCTGTTTTAGAACTATGATTCCAGCCGCTACTCTGGATGTCAATACTCCAGTCACTTCCGACTTTGCTCTATTCTGTAGCTGTCAAAGACGAGCAAGATGTGGAAGAAAAGAAACAACGTGCCTGGTACGCAAAGTATATTCACCATCTTTATACTTTGTACACATTTGTGCCTATATACCCGCAAGTCGTGCTGAACCGTAAAGAGCACTACTAATCATGGGCTGATCAAACCAAGCTCTCGATCAGTCCAATTGTCCCACCGCCAGCTTGGGGCTTCGTTTTAATTTACCACTGACGAGGTGATCCCCATGTCCGCACATCTACACTCAAGAAATCAAAGCCTCCAGCCTCCTACCGCTTTCCTCCAACTCAGCACACATTCCACGTAGTTCATCCCAGGACGCAAAGTTAGATGGAGATGTCGCAGATAAAATTTGGGATGAAACAGCAGCTTTGCTAATGGTAGTAAGCAGAGGTAACGGGAGATGCATAGGTGCCTGAGATAAAGGGGCGTAATCGGCGTAGAGGTCATCCGAACGATCCACACCCACTGATGCATCTTTGTGAGAAGGTGTTGTGTCAGGAGGCAGTGAGCAGATTTCGGGCATGTCCTTCTTTTTCGACTTGGAAGTCGACTTGGCTGGGTCAGACTTCCCGGATACACTTGCCATATCAAGTATTGGTGGCTCCGGCATGTCCGTTAAAGAATAGACCTGAAAGTCATTCGAAGGAACGGCGCTCCAGTTGTTGTGGCTGTCAAAGACCGACATGTCGATCCGGGTTTCGGGAACCAGAGTCATACCAACTTGCATGTGCTCGTTTTGAGACTGGATTTGTCGCGTGGCTTCGTGAGTGGGAATGTCTTTACGAGTTGGCTGCTGCTGAGCTTGAGGTCGAGCTTGAGGTCGAGCCTGAGAAGTGGCAAGTCGTTGTCGTGGTTGCGGTTTTGAGGACTGTGGCTGTGCGTTGTTCTGAGCACTGCCGGATTGGCTAAGTTCTTGCAAGAAACCAGAGAATGCTTGTGAGGACAACAGCATACGTGTCAAGTCGGTGAGGCGCGTGTTTTCTTCCATGAGTTGTCGGTTCTGGACACGAAGCTCATTGGCCTCTTGAGCTTTAGCAGCCACCTCACCTTCGAGTTGGGTAATGTATTCTGAACCAGCATTAGTATTCGTAGGGAGGACCGGCGTAGACTGAACTTACCCTTTCGTCGAGAGCGGAATGCTCGAGCAGAGACTTTGTTACGCAGTTGGCGACGCTCCTTGCTGGAAAGCTTCTTTCCCTCCTCGCTGTTGAGCAGCCGTTCGTCTTCATCCATGTCATCTTCATCCCTCTTCAATCGAGGCATGTTTGAAATGCCAGTCACCGGAGAGTCCTCATCGTCAACAGATGCATTGCTGTTGTGTCGCATGCGATTGAGCAGTCGTGAAATGCTTTCTTCGACGTGGGGATCCTTGACAGCGGGCGATTTGGGGGTGACGGTGGGGAGAGGTCGTTGGCCTGCAGGCAGTTGTTTTTGTTGATTCATCAGCTCTTGCTGTTTCTGTGCCTGTTGGATCTTGGCCTGGTTTGCTTGTTGAGTATGCATGCCAGGGTAAATACGAGGGGGGATCGCAGCGGCTGGCGAGATGTTACCTTGGCTCTCGCCACCATAGAACATCGAAGGTAGTTCGGCCGGGGACTCGTTCTCCACGTCCATGTCGGCGAACTCGTATGATTGAGGCCGATTGAAGTCAAAGTCGTCGAGGTTACTAAGAGGAATGTTCAAAGTCTCGGTGGGCATCACAAACCCGTGGCTTCCCGGCCGATAGTGTAGCCCGGACGCCTGATTCACCGCAAGGGTGTTGGCATAACCGCCCATAGGGAGACCTGTCTGTTGCCTATGTGAATCATATTGGTAACTTGGACCTGAGAAGGCTTCGTTGTTCGAGGCGAAGTTAGACGACGTTGCAAGCAGCGCCGGTGCTGGCTTCGCATCTGCGGACGACGACATTGGTGTCTGCTCACTCTGGTCGTAGTTAAGGAAGGCGTCCAAGTCGTTGTCGAAGGGTGTATTGATTTGCTGTGACATGTTCGTGCCTGGGTTACGTATCACTGGGTCGAGGCGTGCGCGGCCTCGACGACGATTCGATGCGCAACAAATCGACGTTGCCTAAAATAGCTCTTTTCTGTCAATCGTCCTTCCCCGTTGTTGTTTCCGTTTTCAATTTCGTGGTTCGATCTACAATCCTGGTGACTTGGGACTGTGTATCGAATTTTGACAGAGAGGGTGAATCAAAGAATGTCGTCGTTGGGATAGATAGGTGAGGTAAACGCAATGGAGAAGAAGTTGGCACGAAAGAGAAGAGTATCAAGGAGAGGGAAGACTAGGCGCATGGAAAAGCGGCACTTGGATGCACCGACTGTTTAGTTCCAAGCCTCTTGGAAGTCCGGGCTGCCTCAGAACCCAAGCGATGGGGTTGGACGGGTAAGCAAAGTCGAGCGCCGATCCAAAACCTTGATTTGGCAGCCACCACCGAGTGCTCAGAAGGGCGAAGGCTGTGCCGGCTTCAAGCTTGGCTGCCACGCCACTGAGATTCGCTGCTGCCTCAGAACCCCTGTACGGCCGCGTCACGCCTAACCATTGAGTTTTCTATTCAGGCCAACCGAACGCTCACGCCATGCGTTTGTGCTTCGGATTCACGCAGCCAGCTTCGGCCCCGGACGCTTCAGCCACAAGTTGTCCACGCTTCTAAATACGGCAACCCCGATTACGAGGGATCTATCGTTTGTACATTACCACGTGATTACTTACCTACGGTTGGTCATCTTGTCCATTGAGAAAAGTTCATTGTCGCACTTTCTCGATGGCCAGACTGACGGTGAGATGTGAGGCAATAGCTTGGATGTGAAAAGGTTTGAATATGGCTCAATTTGAGTTTTAGAAACGCACCTGCCCACATAAATAATATATACATGTGTATGAAGCCGCTCCCCACAACATGTTTCATAATTCCCCTGTTTCGCATGAACCTTTTGCCGTTCATTCGATAACCACCGCTTGATGCCGCCACAACACTACCGCTATGTTGATGCTCGTCTATGAACTGGAAACAGAGCCTTCCCAAGACTCAATTACGACAGTTCCGGAATATGCGTTCATGTTGTATGCTCGGGACGCGTGTTGTACGAGACTCCGGTACGAAATTGATACCTTACACGTTGCACATATCGGACCGAGGATAATGCAAAGCCAGCATGATGTCATCGATCTTCGTGAGACAGGTCCGTCACGTGCTACAGCCACACCCAGACCGCCAAGAACGACTCAGAAAACGGTACACTCCAACTCCGTGAATAATGCTCTCTTCTCCTGAAGGCTTCCGAGACGACTACGGCAAAATTAATGGTAGACTTCGGACTTACCTAGGCACTAACAAGTTCCACAAAGGGCTTTTACCGGTCACCAGAGAAGGCATCGTGGATTACCTGGACGTGTGACCCTCTAAGCTAGAACGTTCGTTGATTTGACCAATTCTGCTTTGCATCATCGGACCTTCTATATAGACAATAGGCGCAGACATACTGCTTCATTCAAGCTTCTTTGAGCATGTTGTTGTACCGGCATAGTCTCGAACAGCTAAAGATTGATGCTTTAACTCAATTGTCGTGTTCCAATGAAAAACAGCCTAAACCATTTACGGCTCTACCTCGGCACTTGACGATTCCAGATCGATCACCTCACCTGTTTATGTTCAACTCATTCTGAAGCTTCTACCTGTTTCTTACCTGTGTTCGCATGAACTTCGTGATAGGTATTGAATGAAAGAAATAACACAGAACAGCACAATCGTGTTATTGTGCCTGGAATCCGTACAAGTTCTACCCTCTGGACACCATCTACGTTGTCGGCTAACACGTAGTTCTTTGTCACGTCATATTTTACCTCAGGGGCATCATCAGATCTCTTCGTGGAGAGTTAGTAGCCGGTCACTTTTGGCATCGGCAAGTCCGTGTCAATCGGACAATCATGTCGCGCTCAACCCTCATAAAACCACCGAGCACGCTCCCCCACCACTCACCCATTGAAAACGCACTCCAACTCATTCCCCTTACGGACATAGGCCCTGACATCTTCACCAACGCTCGACCTCTCTGGCACCCGCCTGGTGCGCGCGGCATCTTCGGCGGTGCTGCCATCGCCCAATGCCTCTCTGCCGCGCAGTTCACAATCCCAGCCCACGACTACACAGTGCACAGCATGCATTGTTACTTCGTCCTTGCTGGAAATAGCGAGATCCCGATCCTGTATCATGTCGAGCGAGTCCGAGATGGGAGAAGCTTCATGACAAGAACTGTCCAAGCGCGTCAGAGGGGCAAATGTATCTTCACCACAACAATTAGCTTCATGAGGGCTGGCAGTGGTGGGGAGAGGACCATCAATCATGCAAAAACGATGCCGAGCGCTCAAGAGGCTCCATGTCCGCCAGATATGGCTGATGGAACTGGATCGTCTAGTGCGGGAGATATTGATACTCCGTTTGAGACTGTGAGATGTGTGATGAAGCATGGTGCTAAAGAACCGCAGGATAAAGTGCTTAGGCAGTGGATTCGGGCACGGGGACGGATAAGCGAGTGTCCACCCAATGTGAGAGAGGATGAGCTTAGAAGAGGGCAAAGATTGAATCAGCCGGGCGACAATCACCAGGCGCATCTGAGTGCTTTGGCGTACATGTCTGATTCACACTTCATAGGTGCTGTTTCACGTGTGCACAATTTGAGCCATTTTTCTAACAGGAGGAGTGTTGAACAGACGCTCAAGGCATTCAAGGGAAGCGATAAGGAGAAGGAAGCGATGCGAGAGTATCTCGAGCGTATTGCAAGGCAGGAAGCGGAGGAAAATGATGGTGTCAAGCTTGACGATCGACGCATAGGCATGATGGTCAGCCTTGATCACAGTATTTTCTTCCACAACCCTAGAGACTTTAGAGCTGATGAATGGATGTTGACTGAAACGGAAAGCCCTTGGGCGGGTGACGGAAGAGGTCTGGTTGTGCAGAGTATTTGGTCAAAGACTGGGACATTAATAGCAACGTGCGTACAGGAGGGTTGCGTGAGGCTTATGCAGGAAAAGGAAATCAAGCTATAATTGGCAGATGGCTACCTGACATAGAGCATGTCAGTATGCCAACAGGGACAGTTCCCTCTTGAAGCACATCCACAGCAACACTTTCAACTTGAATAGAACAACTACTTTCTGATCTGATCAAATTCGTCATCTGACTATTGCCGATCCGAGTGATTTGCGTTGGTTGCCTCCGGTTGCCAACACATTTGTGAGAAATATCTATGGTCAGGGTTACCTATTTAAACCTGCTCCGCATCCAGTATGAGAGGTAGAACTCGCACAGTAGACTTGATGTGGTCGAAACAGACGAAGAGCTCCTTTGCGCCGGCTATGCAGGGAATGCCATACTCTCACTTACTGAGCTTGTGTAGATTTGAAACGGTCCGCTGAGTTTTCGATTTCATCTGTCGACAGCAATGCACACCCAGTATGCCCTGTCTAGTAGCGTTGGCCGTGCTTGGAATTACAAAATCATAGTTCAGCAGACAGTAGCCTCGTCATCCCTCAAGGTTGATACCTCGTCCGAAGCGAGCGTACAGGTGAGCCTTCAGCGCACTCATATCCTCCTTCATCGACGACAATGCGTCTTCAAGTTGGGCGACTTCCTCGTCAACTCCCTGCGATGAACCCTCCAAAAGCTTCTGCGCTGTTGCAAGTGGGAGGGCGTAGAACGTGTCGCCGACTTTGTATTGGACCGGTTCGTCTTCGTCGGCAAGTTCCAGCTCCGTGGTCACCTCCTCTAGATCCTCTTTTTCTTTCTGGCAATGGCACGTCAGTCCCAAAATCTTTGAAGGAACCTCTCCGTTGTTTCACTTGATTCAGGATGCCTAGATCCAATCACAAAGAAAGGCATCGAATACCAATGCCCCCTCAATGCGTGGTCCCGCGGAGGAGGAATTCCACGAGCTGGCTGAAGCTTACCTTCTTCGTCTCTAATTCTTCTTCTAGCCGTTTGGCACGATTGTGTAATCGCGAAAATTCGTTGATTTTGTTTTGGTCTTCTTTCGTGACTTCATTATCAGTAGTCTCCGATTCTTCCTCCTTCGAAAGCTATTGCGATGAAGGTCAGTCAGTTATTGATCAAGGGTTTCGTGAGTGATGTGAATGCAATTGGCGGCTGAGAATTGCGCTTGACTGTAATATTTGACACTGCTCCTTCGACTTACAACGCGACGAGATAGCATCATATTTCTATCATGAATCCGACCAACGCCAGATCCTCAGAAAATATTACAGTTGGTCGACCGACGTCAAAGACTGTGTGCGATTTGTGGTGCTTGGAATCGGACGTGTACTTCGTATTTCGATACTTTTTTGGTCTCCGCCCGCCGAGGCTGTAACTATGTCTTGGTGGGCTTGGTGTCACTGCCATGATTTAACAAACCAAAGGATATGCGAGCAATGCCACCTATAAGCCCAACCAAGTCCGAAGTGGGGATATCTGTTTCTAGAATTTTGTAAATTCTTTCCAGCGCGACATACACAGCCTCTGCTCCCTGCATCGGGCAAAATCAATGATGCACAACATGATGACCTTATCAATACGTCGTCAAACCAGTCTCGGACGTTCGCAATATCTTGAATGCTCTGCGCACCAGGACTGGTCTCCTGGCATGCACCATGCCATCTGTCGGACGTGTGGTCAATGTCCATGGTCCTGGACCAAATGAGCAATTAGACCAAAGCGGAGGGTCGGCTGATTACCTCGTGGTTCGTCTTTGACAGACCAGGCGCCATAGCACGTACATATACTGACTTCAGCGGAAGAATAAGGGAGGAAACTTGGTTCACTCCACCACCTCTTTCTTACCTTGGATCCTTTGAATCCACGGCTTTCCAATCTTTACTGACAGGGGTTGAAGTAAATACAGCTAGCCTATCTTGGAGCTTTCGGTCCGTGAACAAAAGGGTTTATATTCGAGAGGGCCTACAAAGGCACCAGACAAAGATTCGTTGAAACTGACAGCGAAATGATTGTTCTGGCAGACAATGATCATTATTGCGGGTTACTTCCGTATGGACCTTATAGAGGACCTCTCCTCCACGAATAGCTATGGCAGAATCAATTAGATTACTGTACACTACTAGAACTCACGCGATCCAGATTCTGAAATCGAAGACCATCAACACAACACAGCTATGGCACCAATTTGGAAAAATCTAACCAGACCTTTCAATCATAGCGATGACAATACGCCTCAACAGGTGAGTAAAGATGACCATCGGAGCCGGGCGGAATATTCCTCCAAATCCACTCATGAGAGCAAAAAGAGGGACCAGCGGCCGGGTAACCGAGCTGAAGCTAATCTGAACTCAGCCAGGCATAATCCCGGGCAAGCCACGGAACCACGATCGGGAGATTCACAGGAGCGGAAGCAGGGACGAGAGCAAACTCAAGAGGCTTACCGCATCCAACAACATAGAGAATATGCTTACCATCGCTTAGACAACAAAGTTGAGCAGGCAGACGTTCGAGCCAAGCGATCTTTGGCGCTTGCGGAGTTGGAAGGAGCGCCCAATGTTGTGTACGGGCGTGTAGGAGAACCGTGCCGTTGGGCCGCAAGACAAGCACGCAAACCGAACAGGCAAGATTACCGTAATCCCATTCCGTGGACCGGGAACGAATGTCGCGATTTCCAAGAATTTGCCGCTAGGCCTGAGATGCGACACATTTTTGGACACCGAATGTACGACAACGATTGCGGCCCCTATTATTTGCCTCGACGAGATCACCAATGAAGGATATGGGAGGCACTTACACACAATATTGCTGCCTTGACTGGATACATTTAGCAGGGATCCTCCTCGTGCATTATTTGCTCCTTGGGTGGTTTAGTGTGCTATATTTCTTCCTTTACAATAACGATGTAGGTTGCAATCTTACCAATGTTCACTCTGAGGTTCCCAATTATTGTTATTGCTCAAAGTTTTTGGTTCATCGTAGTCTACTAGATGTGCTATTTTTGTTACTTCCGGTGCAGATTTACGAAGTACTTCCAAACGTAGAGCCAAGTGCCAAGCGAGTCCTTGGCCTCTGACTAGGATCACCCGAGAGGACTCGGAGTTCTCCGTAATCGGATTCGAGCGATGTGTGGTCTGTCCCGCAAAAGAGTAGATGTATCACACGCAAATTCGCACGTACTTACCTGTACAAGAGAGATATCTGTCATTTCCCTCGAAAATGCCTCACTCCACGAATGCAAGGCTAACTATTTTGGATGAAGTGAAAGCAAATCAGGAAGAGCTGCGGGCTCGCTTGGCGGGAGCAATTGCTGGCCTACCACCAAACGTGTCGGAAGACGCTCTACCCTCAGTGCCACTTATTGATCTTGGACCATCGTTTTCTACTGGTCTCGCCGATAAGCTGAAGGTTGCAGCCCAAATACGCGAAGCATGCACTACTTCAGGCTTCTTTCAGATCTCTAATCATGGCATCACACAGCCTGTGATTGACGCTCTTCTGACTCAGTCGGAAAAATTCTTCCACGAGCTTACTGCCGAGCAGAAGGACGCACTTCATATTCGGCATAATGAGCTTTTCCGAGGCTACGAGGCGGGAGGCGACACGTACGTGAATCCTGATGACAACAACCCCTCTGAAGTTGAGAGCAAAGAAGGCTTCAACTGGGGCTACGAGCCTTCTCTAGACCCTACGTCTACCTCAAGCAACGACTACGTTGAGCTAGACTGTCAGCCGCCAGCCGCACCGAAACGATGCAATGTCTGGCCCGATCCAACGTTGCTTCCCGACTTCAAGCCGGCTATCGCAGCGTATTATGCACAGGTCCTCCAGCTTGCCCGTCATCTTTTCCGCCAGTTCGCGCTCAGTCTCGATCTCGGAGAGGGTTATTTTGACAGCCTGACCACACATCCCGGTGGCGTTAGTCGACTGCTGTACTACCCGCCTCAATCACCAGAACAGCTTTCCCACAAGGCACATAAGCTTGGCCTGGGGGCTCACACAGACTACGAATGCTTCACGCTACTACTTTCGACTGCACACCCAGGGCTCGAAATCTTATTTCCACCCTCCGAGCTGACGGATAATAAGCCCATTTGGCGACCTTGTCCGATCAGGCCGGGGACGCTCACGGTTAATGTGGGAGACTTTCTGATGCGTTGGACGAATGGCACGTATAAGAGCACAATTCATCGAGTCGTCTCAAGACCGGTAAAGGCCGCGGATGGGACTTTGAAGGGGTCGGAGGCGAGGTATAGCGTCCCGTTCTTCTTTAGCATCAACTACGATGCTGACGTGCATCCATTGCCTGAGCATGCGGTCGGTGTGAGTAACTTTCAGGATATGAAAGCTGGCGAGTATGTGCTCGAGAGGTTGAGGGCCACAGTATAATTGTTCATACGAATCAATTCATATTCTGCCGTTGTGCACGAGCAAAGGTTCTTATGTAGAGGGTCTATTATTTGTCCTATTGAATTATTTGGATACTTCCTTGCTGTCAGCCTGGCTCACCACCGGTGTTCGTAGGTCTAATTTCGCAGACTTAAGCGACAACCCCTTTTCCTTTTTTAGCGTGGATCTGCTTCTTTGTAGATCGGGAACAACCAGTGACACTAGACCTTTCTACCCTTTACTTTGTCCCCCTTACAGTATGGGTTTCCCGCATTTAACCGACCTTTTGGCATGCCTTACTGTCCTTTGTTAATGTTGAATATGGTGTCCAACCCAAGCTCTTCCAAAAACACACAGATTCCATGGGGTGAGTAGGATCTTTACAATTCGATCAAGTGGCGAACGAGGGTCCGCGGGCTCTGTCGAACGGCATTAAATAATATGGATGGTAGCGCTGCATGTGAATTGAATCACAAACCTACCTAGCAAGAATATCGCGACAGCCGTGTAGCACAGCGGACTGAAATTATCGCGGTTTGGCAGATTTTTCAAATTGAGTGAGATCGTTGCTGTTTCATGCGGTGTATTGAAGGCAGCGGCCGGCTACACGCAAACTTGTCACTTTTACCAATCTATGTTGCTCTTGCCCGGTTGGCATGTTCTGTTCCGTCTATTGCTCCTCCCTCATTGACAGCTTCTTGGCAAGACTGACAGCTTGCCATTTGGACCGTTGTGGACAGGATGAGTACCTTTCTTCCCATCTCCAATGAACTCAATTATTGTTGATATTGAGGATCATTGGTTCTTGACGTTCAATTATAAGATGTTCCCCCTGTGCCAAGTCCACTCATGGTCGTGCCCAAATCCGTGCTGTACCTTCGCTGATTCCAAGTTGCCAAGCTTTCGCCCATCCCCACAGGACTGTGCATTCGTCGGAGGCTGAAGCTTTCTCGTCTTTGCTGCTGACCAACTGCACCTCTTGAAGTAGTTGGTGATATTGTGAGCAGGCTATCTGGCCTAGCATCAAGATTTCCGGGGCTTAGGGAGACATTCGCTTCCACCGTGGGTCTTCTGACGCTCTTGACACCGACGGCGACGACGGTCTCGCCATCGGCACTATCTTCCTCATCCACAATAGTCTCGTCGTCACATTCGTCGTCCCCGAAGCCATTCATTTCTACTAGCCACCAAGCCGGAATCGCTCCGATGATGGCAATGGCAGCGAGAGTCCACCACGGTAGCACCATACTCCCAATTTCGGCTCCAAATGAGAATGTCACACCTGCAAGAGCTGGTCCAGCTGCTCGGCCCAACGCACTGATGCTCGTCGCCACGCCGTTGAGTGTGCCGAGAACTTTCAAGCTTGCGGCACTGTTCGTGAGTAAGATGGTGCTGCATGGAAAGGCGAATATAGCACAGACGCCTTTTATGAGCATCAAGACCATCAACAGCGCTTGTCTTTGACTGTCTGTTCGCAGAACCGAAGCATATGGTATTGCAATATACACTAGCGGGAATATGAGCGCGATGATCTTGTAACACTTCAGCGCACCTAGCTTTCGGACGACAGGAGGAAACACTGCGAACTGAATGATCATCCCCCATATTCCATACACTGTGAAAAGCCATCCAATTCGGCCTGAATCCATATCAAAGCCACCACGGAAATTGAAGGGTAGTTTCACCTTCGGATCATCGATGGTTTGGACAGGGCTAAAGTCCAGAAACACAGGAAGAAGCTGGTCAAAGGAAACCGAGTGCATGGCGAGGAAAGTGTATACAAGCAAGTTAAGGTTCGATTGGTAGGAGAACACCGCGCCCCAGCCACCTGATTGCTCTGGCTTCGTTAGGTCTGAGGGTATAGTTGCTGTCGATGGTTCTCTCTCATCAGGCTCGAGAAAGGCTTGTGTTGCTTCATCCGAATCACTCGGGTACCAATTTGGCTGTCTTCGTCGAGTACATGGGCTGGTCAACGCTGAACCTAGCATGAGACCGTAGTCCTTCCGATCCTTCTTGTCCTCCAAGGTCTCTCGTAGGAAAAGAATGCCGAAAATAATGCCAACAAGGAAAAATAAGCTAATTAGCAGGTTTGGGAGGGCAAAAGGATAACTTTCTAGTAATCGAACTTTGCCAAAAACACTTGGGAATCGTTCAACAGGATGTACTAGAGAACCCCCAATCGAAGGTCCAAAAATACTTCCGATGGTCCAAACCAGTGGCATGATGCTGAATGCTCGTGGCTGTAGCTCCTTCTCTTGGACAAGTTCGGCCACAGCTGTCCGGATGATACCTACGTTGCCATTTGACAAGCCTTGCATAGACCTTGTGATAAATGCCATAGGTAGACTGCTCGAAAAACCGAATAGGATACTTGAAACCATGGTACATGTAAGGGCTATCATGATCATAGGTTTGCGGCCAACTTTGTCGGACGCTCGACCCCATGCTATACCAACCAAGGCTTGGGACAACGAAAATATCAGTGATAGCAGACCAGCATACTTCGCGATAGAATTTTTGGGTATATTGAAGGATTTGATCATCTGGGGGATATAGGGGTAGACCTGCCGTCGTCAATAACGTCATATCTCGATATTCGAAGATGATCCTACCGAAGTCATGGCAACAGGTTCAGCGAATCGACATATCGCTAGGATGGTCAGCTGCTGCTTCGGCAGCTTCGGAGCGTTTCGACCGGAGCCTAAACCATCATGTTTGGCCATGCTGACCGTGGCGGCTTTGAAGAATCTCGCGAATACGTAAAGCTAGGGTGGGAATCTGCTCCATGGAAATGCAGATGCCAATGCCCTCGGATGAGGCAGCGTGTTGTTGGCAATAAACAGGCACCTAGCCCCTAGGTTTTAATATATTGGAGGTGTGGGAACTAAGAAGATGGGGAACAAATTTTGACAATGATTCAGATCTGGATTCGCACGACAGTGGACAGCTGCCTGCAGCAGCAATAGACACAGACTGGGAATTTTGCAAGTTGATTTGGAACGCGCAACCCCCATTCGTTGGGGCTTTGCATACATGCGGTTAGTATTGGACAAACACATAATTTATTACTTTAGCAGCCTATCCGAGCGAGTGTTTTACGCCCTGCGTCTAATTAAACTGCAATGGGCGCTAGTCTATGGCCCTAGACCACTTACTGAGCGGATATCGGCGTCATCAGCGAAACGCCGAGGCGGGACTTTGATATAGATATTCGAAGATAGAAGTTCCAGCAAGCAATGGAGAGGCCTACACAGGACTCGTCGTAGCTCTTCGACTACGAGCTCTCACAGGAGCGGCTATAATCTTCCGAGCAAGCATCCGTTCCTCCGTGTTTCTACCTTTGGTAGATGTATCGCCATATGCTTCCCGACTCTCAGTACCGCCAATACATAAGCAGCTTTATCTGAACCATACTCAAAAGCTGTAACAAGATGTGGTTCCAAACCCTCTTAACGCATGCAGGGTGTGAAATTGTGGAGTAGACGCTGCTAAAGCGCGTTCAATCTCGAGGCGCAAGGTAAGTGCACACGGCGTGGTGAATGATGGAGTTGGGTTGATGTATTCGGCGTCAGATCAAAGCATATGCCGGTTCAAAGTGGATTCCGCCCAACGCGGCTATGCAAAGCTCGAACAACTTTGCTAGGAGCTCGCCTGTGATCTTGACCTTGCCAGATTGACCTCATCAACCCACCGACTTGGACCATCCTCACTTGTCCTTTCTGAGATGTCGCTATCGGTTTTTCGTCTGGGTTGTGCTGAGGAGTCCACACTTGGGTTGTCTTCGCTGCGGCATGTCTGTACGGGCTTGAGTTTCTCGTTTTGCGAGCGTTGGGCCTTCTTGTGTTCCTCTTCAAGTTCTTTGTAACGCTCCTCGTATCGTTTGAGCTTTGCCTCCCGCTTTACCTCCTTCTTGCGCTTGATCTTTTCTGTGACCAAGAAGCCAGCACCAACAATCAATGATGCCATGCGATTTCCTGGGTGGAGGGCGACTGTTGACGCCAAGCGTGGAACAATGGGTTCTGAGCCGTGAGAAGCGGATGCGATCCAGTATTTATATCAATTGAGTATTACCTGCAATTGTTGGAATGAAATACTTGTGACAAGTGGACCACTCTCCACCATCTAAATACATTCGTCAGCCCACAGCCAAGAACCGGGGAAGAACGTAAAAAGTGAAGGCCGAGAAGAGTCTTTACGTCATCACATAGTCGTGGCAAACGACGTGGATTAGAGAAGGCTTGGCCGAACCTTTTGAGTCGGCTCTTGGCTAGAAATATATATTGTTTCATGAAACATTGGGAGAGTATCAGGACCACGTTCCCAATTTTTGACATAGATGTGTCCATATGTGGTCAAGAGTAGGCACCCGGATGAGATAGAAGACTGGCACCTTGCTCCCAAAGGGCGTCACGAAAATCAGAACAAGGAGCATTTGACGGAGTTAGTCTTTGTCCCGTCAACACCTTTGGTTCCATTTCTCCACGGCGCTGGTGTACAGCTACCAGAATACAGCCGCCATCCAGAATGTTTGCAGCAGGAGAGAAATGTCTGAGACAGAACACATGCGAGTCCCTGGTAACTCTGGCGACCAAGCCCAACATTCATGCTAGATATGTTGTGGGTCAATACCTTGAAAAGAAAACCTGCGTGAACAAGAGGACTCGCTCGTCCAATGGCTCGCCTGCGTGAGGATAAGTAGGGAGCAATACATATAGACTGGAGCCAAACATCAATAATATTTGACCGACGTTTTTGAAGAAGTCAATAGATTAATTGCACTGAGGACAGTGGCATGGACGGCCTCGAATGAGGATGGTTGATTGTGTGAGCACAAGTTAATAAGGAACCACCGCTTCCCGAATGCCAATACCGTTCAAACAGTACCCTTTTGCTCTACAGCAGTGTCGGAAGGAGTCTTTCAAAGAATCATCACACCTTTGGACAAATTGCTGGTTAGCGACAGCGGCTGGTAGAGTCGTGGAAGTACTTGAGACCGAACTTTGCTCGTCCAGATCTGGCTTGTCCGGATAAGTTCAATATGTTCGCGATGTTGTTCTGCGGTTGGTCTAGATAGAAGGCAGAGCCTGCAAGGTCCACTCGCGAGACACAGCCGCACGTATAAATTGAATGATGGGCATTGTCCGGCTGAAAAGGGTGGTCGTCAAGACAAGCTCATTCAAGTTTAGAGAGGCAGAAGTGGGTGAACCACTAACTAGGCCGCTAAGTCTAGACAAACAAAGACTTGAACTCACCTCCTGCCATGCATCACTTTCATACCGTGCTTTCGTACGACGTCTTCCATCGTCTTCCTCACTTGAGCACACCCGTCCAATCCAACTCTCAACATTATCTCTAATGGATTGTTGACTTCAGCCATCTGTACCCGACTTTCCATCAGTAGAACACTGATCTTGTCTTCCGAATCAGCTTCTCCTCTCACTGTGGCTATGCTCAGGAACGGTAATTCCTGTTCTTCTGCATTGTTCAGATCTAAGATTGGTTCTGGTCGTGACAGGGTATTATCAGTCGGTAATATCGTTCCACTTGAAATAGCAGCTAATATGCTTGGCATGGGCACGCCAGCATCGACAAGAGCTATGCTCGCTGCGTTGAGACACGCCGGCAGGAGACCTCCATCCAGGGACAGTACCGTCAATGAGATCAGAACGCTGGATCTAGGATAGAGGTGGGTGAACAGATGACTCTGGAAGGCTTGAGATATGGTCGTCTGCAGTTCTTGCACACGCTTATCCGTGCGGCCTGCCCGTCGACGGTCAACTTGTGCAAACGGGGCAATATTGATCTCTGTCTCCACAAGTGCGTTGTTGCGATCGCCTTGGCCGCGGCTGCACGATACATTCGATCAGCGGCTTGCATGGAATAAGTGGCGCTAAGCTTACTTAGCAAGACTCACCCCTCTCGTGGGCCTGTGATTGTGCAAACCACTGTCGTGTTCCCCATTGTTACGAGACTGCTTCCGTCGGCTGAGGATTGCGTGGACATTGAGGTCGAGAACTTCCTTAGTTCGTTCCACCGTCGGCCATCTTGCCGGAGCAACGTCGAAGAGTAAGTCGAGACGGTGTTGAGAGCCATTATGAATGGTAAATGCTTTCAGTCGGGTACTCTCGTAAGATAATCTTGGTAAAACACCAGCACTTTAAAACAAAGCTCGCTGTAAAAATAAATCAAATGCGCAATATTCGTTTGTGCACCTGTCGCGCCATTGAAACTGCTTGCTCAGTGCATGGGTTGAAGGAGTTAACATCGAAATACTCCAGATATTTACGACGAGCCTTGTCGAAGAACTTTGATAACCGATCACGTGCCACTCTGCGCGGTCGACGCGTAACGTGACTTCGCGGAAGAAGAGTCGCGTCAGATTCAAGTATCACCACTTGCCCCGCATCGTGACTTAAATTCGGAGCACTTCCCAACGTCGTGGTGCCTAGGTAAGCAGCTAATGCCTATGGAATCATAGCTCCCTTTGAGCAAGACTATGTCTTCGCCTGACACTCTAGACGATCTTGAAGTTTTGGCTGAGCAATCTACCAAACTACAGAAACCGCAGCCCAACCAAGCACGATCGTCCTCAACTTCTTCCAGCGATGCCGTGGACCTCGAAACGTACGGCGACAGTGATCGTCCTAGAAAGAAGCGTAGACGATATCCTGAGGGTGCCACCAGAGTAGAATGGTCTGATAGCGAAGGGGAAAATGCAGGCGCGGTAGCATATAAGAAATTCAGGTCTCGAGGATCCGAAGCCCGAAGGCGTGCTCTTGCCGCCACTAAAAGAGCAAAGGCCGTCAGTGCCGAGAACGATCCCCGAACGAAAAATCCCGACGAGGGCACCACCGGGGTTGGTCAACGAGCCTCCAAAAAGTCAAAAACGAAAAGAAGATTATGGATGAACGAAGAGGAAGGCTTGTCTGATCAGGAAGGGATGGATCATATGATGCCGGATTACGTCCAGGACAGGCGAAATAGATTCGATGACCGTGCTGATAAGCTGAAAGAAGCTGGCTTGTCTTTACCACCTAGCTACGATGATGTATACTTTTCCGACAACGAACGTCTCAAAGGACTGCGAGAGCGGCCCGACCTTCCTCATATTGCTCCGCCTGCTCCCTACAAGGATGTCGAGCTTCCTTATTCGTTAGGAATCATTCCTGCTCCTGTGGCACAGTACTTGAGAGACTACCAAGTGAAAGGAGCCGCCTTCCTTCACGAGCTCTTCGTGTACCAAAAAGGTGGCATACTGGGGGATGACATGGGCTTAGGGAAGACAATACAGGTGATTGCATTCCTTACGGCAGCATACGGAAAGACGGGAGACGAGCGAGATAAGAAGAGAATGCGCAAGATGCGTCGGCAACACCTGTGGTACCCGAAAATCATCATCATTTGTCCTGGATCGCTTATGGCTAATTGGCAAGACGAGCTCAATCGATGGGGTTGGTGGCACACTGATACCTTTCATGGTAACGGAAAGCACCGAGATGAGGTGTTGGCGCAAGCAAAATCTGGAATGCTTGAGGTGATGATAACTACCTACAACACTTATCGCTTGCATAGTCAATTGATCAATACCATACCCTGGGATTGTGTCATTGCTGATGAATGTCACATAATCAAAGAACGACGATCGGAGATCACGAAAGCCATGAATGAGGTAAACTCGCTGTGCCGAGTTGGTCTGACAGGTACTGCTATTCAGAACAAGTATGAAGAGCTATGGACTATTTTGAACTGGTCCTGTCCTGGACGATTTGGTCCTGTTTCGACCTGGAAGTACACGATTAGTGAACCCTTGAAACTTGGCCAGAGTCATAACGCAACAACCTACGAACTTGCTAGAGCTCGGAAGACTGCAAAACAGCTAGTGGAAAATCTCTTGCCAAGGTTCTTCCTTAGACGAATGAAGTCACTGATCAAAGACCAGCTTCCAAAAAAGACGGACCGAGTCGTTTTCTGTCCACTTACACCGATTCAAGCCGATGCTTATCGCAACTTCCTGGACAGCGATTATGTCGAAACGATCAAAATGAGCGGTGAGCTCTGTAATTGCGGGACGTCGAAGAAAATGGGTTGGTGCTGCCGGATGATGCTCGAGAATGGTGATCGCTGGCAAGAATGGGTATTCCCTTGCATCATGTATCTGCAACGACTATCTAACCATCTGGCTCTGTTGATCCCCTCGAACAGCGACGGAAAAGACAAGCAAGCGAAGGACGTTGAGCTTTTGCAGACTGCTGTGCCAACTCGGTGGCAGAAGATGGTGGAAACGAGAGACAGCATTGTCAACTACAGTAACCCCGAATTCTGTGGAAAGTGGCGAGTTCTGAAGAAGCTGCTTAAGTTCTGGCACGAGCAGGGAAACAATAAAGTGCTTGTTTTCAGCCACAGTGTTCGTTTACTGAAGATGCTTCAAGCTTTATTCATCCATACATCATACCATGTTCAATATCTTGATGGAAGCATGACTTACGAAGATCGATATGCAGCGGTGCAGGATTTCAATACTGATCCCACTCAATTCGTTTTCCTCATTAGCACACGAGCGGGCGGCGTAGGCCTAAATATCACGAGCGCGAACAAAGTCGTTGTCGTCGACCCCAACTGGAATCCCAGTTACGATCTTCAAGCCCAGGATCGAGCATATCGAATTGGTCAGACCAGAGACGTCGAAGTATTTCGCCTCGTCAGTCAAGGTACACTGGAAGAGATCGTGTATGCTAGACAGATCTACAAACAGCAAATGGCCAATGTGGGGCTTGCGGCCACATCAGAACGCCGATATTTCACGGGTGTACAAGACAGACCAAGCCAGAAAGGCGAGATTTTTGGCTTGCAAAACCTGTTTGTTTATCAGGACGAGAACGTTGTGCTCAAAGACATCGTACACAAAACAAATGTAGCCGAGGCACAAGCTGACCTCCGCGTTGCAGAGATCGACTTGGACGATAGCATCATCGAGGACTCAAGCGATCTGGATGATGAAGCTGATGACCCGCTGGCACAAAGCACAAAGACGAACTCGCAAGCAAAGGACCGGGAGCATGAGAATGCAGCTATGTCCCAACTCGCAGCCGAGATCACCGGCGAGGCCGTCAAGAAATTAGGGAAATATACATCGAACATGGTAGCATCTACCGACGGCTCCAACCAACCTTCCTCCAGACACCACGATCCAGTGCAAGCAATTCTCGCTTCAGCGGGGGTTAGCTACACACACGAAAACAGCGAAGTTGTTGGCCCAAGTCGTGTTGAAGCTGCGCTTTCCAAACGCGCTGCGGAGGCAACTGATAACCAACGGGAGTGCCGTGTCTTCGCTGGCGACTCTCAACGCCGTCATCGGAATTCATTGGATGGGTACCTTACTCTTGACGGACGACTCAGATATCTTTATCGACCTCCAGAAGACGTGCAACGAAGACAGTTCTGCAGCATGGCCAAGTCGTCTGGATTTGCACCTGACAAGAGCGGCATCATTGAATTTGCGCTCGTGGTTGGGAGTTGGACACAAGCGCGGAGACGAGAATTTCTAGACAGGTGGTACCGGTGGAGAAGATCGCGTATGATAGATGGAGTGAAGGAAGTGCACGATGAGTCTGGCGACGAGGGTATGGATGTTAGTCCGCTAACCGAAGAGTGTCACGGCGAGGAGAATAAAGATGTCAAGGTTGAAGTAAAGGAGGAAAATGAACACTTTGAGGGAGGCTTAATGAAGGTAGAGCAAGAGACCGTGGACTGGCCAAATTGTAGCATGAAACCGCTTGATTCGGACGAAGACGAAGAATTATGAGATGTGAGTACGGACGAGTAGAATATGTATTATCTATTGTGCGCAGGTTGAAGCATTGTAACTTGACTTAGGTCCTTATCTGCTTAATTGTGTCCAAATGCTAGCTTGTGGACGTACTTCGTAGTAACGTATGGTGGTCAAGATGGAAATACAAAACGTAGGCTATTCTAACCCATGATCAGCGCCTTCCACAATGGTCGAGTGCACTGCACTTGGTGTTGCAACCAAGCCTGAGTCCCGATCGACTGTGGGACATAAAGGGGCTCTACCTAGGTGCGCTCGAGTGAGCAGAAAATTTTGTTGACTCAGTGAGCAGAATGCCGACTACTCCCTTTGGGGCTTAACATTATTACAGAGTACAGTACTTCGTATTTCTGTGGCTCCGCCGTTCCTCTTATCTAAAGTTTAGTTTTTGGTCTTGCAAGAACCTGGACTGTTCCTGCAGCTCATGGGACATAATAATAAGCAATTGGGGTAACAGCGGGTGCAGCGGTCAGTCGACGGGAGGAGCTAGTTGAGCAGGAACCGGAGCCTGCAGCGCAGTCAAAAGTGGCACAACCGAAACTTGTGGGTTCCCGACAGATGCATCCACTCTATCTTAAAAGGCAGCAGCTGTGGTTGGTCGGCGTTCAGGGTTGGCATATGCGTGGGGCCGTTTACCGTCAGCCCTGGGAGATCTTCCAAAAAATTTCCCTGCAACTCTGCCCGATGGTGCAGATGGCAAGGTCAAGGTGATGAAGCTGCGACAAGATCGACCACTCAGGAGGTCACCGCCATAACATTTTCGTCTTTGTGCCTCATAGCTCCTGCCTGCTGACGACTGCTTGTATTGCCATCTCTAAACAACATCGCTGTTAAGACTGCGCCTCAAAGCTGTTGCGATTCTGCCACCGAATCTTACACGTCAGGCCTACCGGCGTTTGGCCATTCCACAGTCGAGCATTTTGCGCACGATCCTTCGCCGTAATACACCAAACCCAGCATTATAGAGACTAAATTTCAGTTTTCTTCCGTCTCAACGCTTCAATTGACCACACATGACGAGGGTATGAACTGAAAACTAGCACGGTCGGCCTCCCAACTTTACCGTTTTCCCTTCTCAACTCCACGGCAACTCACCGCTTCTTGCTTCTCCCACGTACCTGACGATGAGAGGATCTTCCCTTTTGCCGAAGCAACTGCGTGACTTCGGCCGTAACGACGGTCGCCTCTATGATATTGTCACATCTAATCTCCTTGCTATCTCTAGATTGAGCTTATCGTCGCCGATCTTCACCCTCGTCGTCATTGCGGTCCTTGCAAGTACATCTTATGTCGGGCTGCTCCAGGAGAGCTTATTTGATACTGGGAGGCATGAAGCTGCAGACAATGGTCGGATCGACTTCGACTCGTTACTCAGGGGCAGTCGCACGCTCGAGCTGTCGAAGGACACTGGTTGGAAATGGCGCACACTTGAAGACTCGGATTCAGCGTCCCTAGATGCTCAACATTTTGCCCTGACAACTTTTGTCTTCCCCGAGTACTCTGGTCATCCAACACCAGAGTACATTCCGCATGCCTCCAATGTCAGCGCAGTTAGCCTGCCCAGCACTACGAATATTCTATCCCACATCTCGCAAGACACCATTTTGGCGTATTATGTCCCTCGAAAAGACCTAGCAGATTTTTTACAAGGTGCTCAAGAATTTCCGACAACCAGCCACAAGTCAAAGTCGTGGATTCTGCAAGCTGCATGGCATTCGCCGAACGGTTCAAGCTCCTATCGAAACTGGTTGCTAAATGGGTGGATGACCTTCATCGACTTACTTAAGCATGCAGAGACGTTGGACATTGTGATCATGGCACTCGGCTATCTGGCTATGCATTTGACTTTCATTTCCATGTTCCTTTCCATGAAACGACTTGGCTCAAAGGCATGGCTGGCTGTCTCAGTTCTGCTCAATAGCGTGTTCGCCTTCTTGTTTGGTTTGGTCACCACGACCAAGATGGGTGTTCCAATCAACCTCCAATTGCTCTCTGAAGGATTACCTTTCCTTGTAGTTACCATCGGCTTCGAGAAGGCCATCATGCTGACGAGGGCCGTACTCTCAGCGTCTTACGACACAAAGAAACGAGTGGAACCTGGGAGTTCAAATGGACTTAACAATCTAGCAGCCACCGTACTACCGTTTGGGCCTGCTTCAGTCCTTGAAGCAACTCAAACTGCAATCAGGGAAGTAGGGTTTGAGATCGTGAGAGACTATGTCATAGAGATTTTCATCCTCACCCTGGGCGCAGCTTCCGGTGTGCAAGGCGGTCTGCGGCAGTTTTGCTTTCTGGCTGCTTGGATCTTGTTCTTTGACTGCATTCTGCTGTTCACCTTTTACACGACCATTCTGTGCATCAAACTAGAAATTAACCGCATTAAAAGACACGTTGAACTTCGGAAAGCGTTAGAGGAAGATGGTATTCAACCTCGTGTTGCTGAGAATGTTGCTTCAAATAATGATACTACTGAAGGCAACATGGGCTTTAACATATTCGGTGAGAAAGTGAAGGCTAACGTTGTGCCCAAGTTCAAGATCTGGATGGTAACTGGCTTCGTCCTTCTCAACATTATCAACCTTGTCACCATTCCCTTCCGAGCCTCTCACTCGAAAAGCCCCACAAGCTCTCTCTCCAACGTGTTGGCGCCCACTCCTATCGATCCGTTCAAGGTTGCAGAGAATGGCCTCGATGCGTTGTACGTCTTAGCTAAGAGCCGAAGGCTTGAAACGTATGTGACTGTTCTCTCACCAATACGATACGCTCTTGAGAACACTCTACCAGCCGATGATGAATCCGGCTTCTTTGACGATTACAATCAGATACTTCATTCCATGGGTGGGCATGTCATCGAGAGTATTTTCGAAAGCCTTGAAGACCCGATTCTGAGTAAATGGGTCTTGATTGCACTCACCTTGAGCTTGATTTTGAACGGGTACTTGTTCAACGCAGCCAGGTGGAGTCTGAAAGACACCCCGTCTCCGGCGAACACTCCCAACGTGCCCCGACTGGCGCCTCCAAGCCCACCAGCAGTTATGAGAACAGAAAGGCCTGAGACTCCAAAAGCGAATGGCCATTCAAGGACAAGGGCTGAATGCGAGCAGATCCTGAAGGACAAACAGGCTGCACAGCTCAATGACGAAGAACTGATTGATCTGTCCCTTCGTGGTAGGATACCGGGCTATGCAATCGAGAAGACATTAGAAGATCCGAGCCTCATGACACGTCTTGAATCCTTTGTCAGAGCTGTCAAAGTCCGAAGAGCCGTTGTGTCACGTACCCCAGCAACAGCCTCCACCACTTCATCACTCGAAAGATCGAAGGCGCCCTACAAGGATTTCAACTACGAGCTCGTGCATGGCGCATGTTGCGAGAATGTAATCGGCTACTTGCCGCTGCCATTGGGAGTTGCTGGTCCCTTGACGATCGATGGACAAAGTTATTTCTTACCGATGGCAACTACTGAAGGTGTATTAGTAGCGAGTACAAGTCGCGGATGCAAAGCTATTAATGCTGGTGGTGGCGCAGTCACCGTACTCACTGGTGATGGCATGACTCGAGGGCCTTGTGTTGGTTTCCCAACTTTGGCTCGGGCTGGCGAGGCGAAGCTCTGGATCGACTCGGATGAGGGCCAGGCTAAGATGAAGGCAGCTTTTAACTCTACAAGCCGGTTCGCTCGACTGTCGTCCATGAAGACTGCCTTGGCTGGTACGTACCTGTTTATTCGTTTCAAGACGACTACAGGTGATGCGATGGGCATGAATATGATCTCTAAAGGCGTGGAGAAAGCGCTCCATGTGATGTCAACAGAATGTGGCTTTGAAGACATGGCAACTATATCGGTCTCGGGGAATTTCTGTACTGACAAGAAATCTGCCGCTGTGAACTGGATCGATGGCCGTGGTAAAGCTGTGGTCGCTGAGGCGATTATCCCAGCCGATGTTGTCCGAAGTGTTCTGAAAAGTGATGTGAACGCCCTTGTCGAGCTCAATACAGCTAAGAACCTGATCGGCAGTGCTATGGCTGGCAGTCTGGGCGGTTTCAATGCTCACGCTTCAAACATTGTTACCGCCATTTTTCTCGCTACTGGTCAGGATCCTGCTCAGAACGTGGAAAGTAGTAATTGTATTACCATTATGAAGAAGTAAGTATCTATCTAGATAGTCACGAGGTCACGAGCTAACAGTATCTAGCAACAATGGCAACCTTCAGATCAGTGTTTCGATGCCTTCAATAGAAGTCGGAACGATTGGGGGCGGTACCATTCTCGAAACCCAAGCTTCCATGCTAGAAATACTCGGCGTCAAAGGAGCACATCCGACCGAACCTGGTGAGAATGCTCGTCGTCTCGCCCGCATCGTAGCGGCCAGTGTTCTAGCTGGTGAGCTTAGCTTGTGCAGCGCACTTGCTGCGGGACATTTAGTACGAGCACACATGGCCCACAACAGAAGTGCAGCTCCAACGAGGGCAACGACACCAGTGAGTGCCGCTGTTGAACCGTTCAGAAAAGCACAAGGAAGCTCCCTGAATATTCCATCGTCCTTGAAGATGACCAATGGGACAACCTGAACGTCGGCGCATGGACTGCGCGTCAAACACTGATATATACAATGTATTTCGGCGGTCCAGAATACCCATTGCAATTAGTGCGGTAGCATGCATGGCGTCTAGTTCTTCTAGGCGCTCTGTAAGTTAGGTAAAGGTAGACCACGCTGATGAGTTAGTAGTGTACAGTATATCATCACGCGAATGCTACATCATAAACACCACTAAATTTTTGCTACTTCATCAGTGCCTCGAGAGCAAATGCCAACCGTGTCTGATATCATCAGCGGCTGAAAACTAACCCTGAATTATATGATTTAGATGACAGTTTCCGAAAACCCCTGGGTGATTCTCAACGACAAAGCTTGAAAGGCTTTGCAAGACCGAATCTGAAGGAACTGTCCTAGCTCAATGACTTGATTCGACTGAGGCGAGATAGCCGCAAAGTGAACGATGCGTAGTAGGCACAGGAATAAACAGGAGAAAAGGGCAGCAAGTAACAAGGCGCGTTAGTTTTGCAGCCCGCTCACCTGCACAATGGGACGAAATAGCATTGTTGAGGATCGAAGAAGGACCAGCCTGTCACGACTGGTGAAATCGAATGAGTATCTGCCGGATTTAAAGCATGGCACAGGAACGAAAAGTTGGGAACTCATTCAAGAAGTGCCACGGCTCGTTGAGCTGTATTATCAGACAACGCAAGGTCATGGCTGCTGCAGCACCAGAGCCCCCTTTGGCCATTTCACGAGAGCCAAGTGAACTTCAGATATATTTCGTAGTGGCTTTGAAGCGGTACGGGACTGTATACAGGATTTCTTGATCTTTTCAACCAAACCGGACGCTGGAGAGTTCACCGTTCATCATCCTCTTGATGAAGGAAGACCTTTTATTTTGTGCGGGCCCCGGCCTTGCTCGGGGCACGGTTGTATAAAACAAATGTATACATTTTCGGGGATCAAGGGCACGTCGGAATTTTTCTTTTGAAGATGCTGGCTACGTAGTGAGACGGTGCAGGTCATACGGCCCTCGACTTATTTTCCTGTGATTATTGATCGCAGGCTGTCCACGCCTTGAACCGCCTTCCCCCGAAACCCGCTTCCGGCCGGCAGATTTCGGGTTATTTTATACCGAAAATGGAGATCATGGTCCTGTGACTTATACATGTAGCAGGCAAAGCTGCCAATTATCGATTCTTCTGCATGTGACTGCTGGAGGAAAAAAAGGATCTGTGCACCTGCGCACCTGCCACACTTCATGTCCGCATGACTCGCAGGGTGCAGGATGCAATGCTACCCAAAAGTTGCTTAACGGGTGCCGAAAGGCTAAAAAGAGAAACAAGCTTTCTTTCGCTTGATTAATAGCGTGACAATCTCCAGGGCATGTGGGGTGAATGTGGAGATATGCGTTGAGCCGACGGCAGGCGCAATTAGCAGCCCCCGCATGATTGCTCCATTGAAGATCAAAAATGAAGCTGAATTCAGAAAATGTCAAATATAGTACTGGATGCTCGCTTCGCAGCAAAATTCCTTTGCAGCTGCGCCGTGTGCAATCACAGAGTCTATGATGGCGCCCAAACAAAGCTCTTATTTGCTGCTGCTCTGGCAGCTATATGCTCTGATTGTGTGCCATTTCAAAATGTTTCTCACAGCTGCAACCTCGAGAGGTGAACGAGTTTTGGCGAGGGTTGTTTACTTCGAATCGGCTCCGCAGTCGACAATCGTAGGCTTAAGGTCGTATTTAATTTGACCAGAACCGGAGCCGACGGCTTCGAGTGCTTTGACAACATCCATCCCGTTTGTGACCTCGCCAAATACCACGTGCTTGCCATCAAGCCAAGACGTTTCGACAGTGGTGATAAAGAATTGCGAACCGTTGCTGTTTCACATATTAGCCTCTTGAATTTGCCATATCCACATCTTTGCATACGTGTTGGGGCCAGCGTTGGCCATCGAGAGGAGACCAGGTCGGGTGTGCTTTCGCTTGAAGTTCTCATCGGCAAACTTCTCGCCATAGATCGACTTGCCGCCGGTGCCCTGTTGAGTTATCAGAGATTGTAATGAGGTGTCTGATTGCGTCAACGTACATTACCACGGGTGAAGTCTCCGCCTTGAAGCATGAATTGAGGAATGATTCGATGAAATTTAGAACCTTTATAACCGAACCCCTTCTCGCCAGTACATAATGCTCGGAAGTTCTCGGCAGTCTTCGGGACTACATCGTCGTAGAGCTCAAACTCGATTCGACCTCGTTTGGCTGTGAATATTAGCTTTGAATACCTTGTAATTAAAGCAAACGCTCCGATGGGCAGTAGCATCGTTATTCGATCTGGATATGCCGATGGACCTATGACTTACCGTCTGGTACCGAGCCCCCTTCTTTTGCGGCCCTCCTTCGCTCCTGGTCCAGCGGACCATCACTCCATTCCACGTCAAACCACGCTCGGGTCATGTTGAGTGCTGTGGAGGAAAAGTAACGAGGGTTGAGCGAAGACGTGCTCGCGAGAAATGTTCGGTTGAGCGATGGCGGGGCTGCGTGCAATGATCGCAATAGCACCGGATTTGCAACGCGGAGGGGCATGTTTGCGAAAGATTCCCTGAATGCACGGCTTGAAATCTAATCTCTGCGGGGTCTAAGGCTCTGCCAAGAAACGGCGCGACTGCACTTTTGGTTGATCTGTGTAAAGCCGTGGTACATTGTCAGTTGGTCACTGGAAGAGGCGGCAGGAAGTTCAAAGTCACAGATTGTTTTGCGCTTCAAGACCTGGTGTATTCATTCTGAAAGCGACGGGTTGTGACTCACCTTGTGACAGATATGAGCTCGGAGCGGCGCCGGAGCTTGAAAAGCGCTCTCTTTGAGGTTCAGGGGCAAACGTCAACGTGGTGTCGCACAACACAGAGGTAGACGATGATGTACAAGATTCTATATTTTGTTTTCACACAAAGCTGGAATTAGGTAGGGAGTAATAATGATACAATAAAACTGCAATTTGGAGAATGATGTGTTTCGTGGTTGGGGTCAAATGAATAATGATAATGTCCTTGAGCTCAAAGAGCTTTCGATGTGTCGGGCTTGCCAAGTCTCGATTCATGCAGCCTTACCCCTTGTGGAGCGCCGGGTCAAAGAGCCCATAACACCCCTTAAACTCCTTTTGCAATGCCGGAACCCAACCAATTCCAACCCGTCACGTCAAAATCGTATCGAAAATGTTCCCCAAAAACTCGCTCGCAGCTGTTATCAACTCAGAGCGCCATGTCATCTGCCAGCCTCCTCAATTCCTGCTAACTTTAATACCCGAACGCTATCAAAATGTTGGTCAAAATATTGGTCAAATTAATGGGTATGTCTGTTCTATCCATTGAAATCTTCGCCGTCACCTCCGCGATGTATTATGATGGCATCTATTTTGCCGACCAAGTCCTTCGCTTCCCTGGCTATTTGAAAAGCCAGTGGCGGCAAGCTCTGCGAAAAATTCTTCGCCGATGGCTTACCATCGTGTTGTGTTGAGTTGTTGATAATTTCTTCAAACTGAATCTTGTACCGACCCAATCGCTGGTGAGAAGCCGAGACTTCATGCGTGAAAGTCGTTTGGTAGGAGGTTGGCTGCTCCATGCCTCCCTCGACAGCGGCAAGTATAACATCGACAACGTCTAGAATGTCGTTACCATGGTTCCGAACGATAGGTATCGAGTCTTCATTCCGAACGGATCCAACAAGAGCTTGTGTAGTCTGAACGAGAGCATCAGTCTGATTACCAAGGTAGATCTGAGGGCTTCATTAGTAGGCCTCTTGAAACAGTCACCGTCAACTAACCTTGAGCTCCTCAAAATCGGCGTCGTCCTCTTGGACTTGAGAGGCATTGATTCCCAGACCGTACCCGTTGCGGTCAACATGGGTGGGCTCATGCATTGTCGCCAGAGGAGTCGTGGAGCCATGTTCAGGAGGATCACTTAACGCACTATACACGCTGTCCGCGCGAGACGATCGCCGTATGCTTTCACCAATATTGAAATACCCATTCTTGTTAACCGGTGTCATATGAGATTCATTCTCTTCGTCTGAATCTCCGACGGGATGTGGTCGAATCTTGACATTCTGAAGCAGATCGACAACGGCTGCTGTCAAATGTGACGCGGCAGCATCAAGAAGACTGACGGGTGACAAGCCATACGCTGCAGCAAAGTTCTTCGAGGCTGTGATGACATTATTCGCAGTTGCCGAAACTTTTCCTTTCAATTTAATCCTTTTGCTCGATGCTTCGTCGGCTTTTGCCGGTCCCAAAGCCCCCTCCACATCACCTGTAATGCTTCTCACGGCAGCCACAAGATCTTGGATTTGGTGCAAGACTGCTGACGGGTCTGGCCCCCGAGCGCTAACTAACAGCTCATCGATGGCAAGCTGAAACCTTGTCACGTGGACATCGCTTACCAGCCCATCTGTGGAATGAAAATTTTGGTCACGAAGGGCTTTCGATCCACCCGGATCTCCAATAGTTAGTCCGAGAGTGCTTGCTCGTGCACTCTTGAGCTGAGATTTTGCCTTGGTGTATCTTGCTTTCCATTCAGCAGTCTCTTCGCGTAGTCTTTGCAATTCTTCATGAAGCTGCTCTTCTCTCTGCAGATTACCACTGTGATCATCTGCCATGGCTCTCATCTCCGCCAAATGAGCCTTGAACTGTCTACTGACTTCTTCAGTCGTCAATAACTGTTGTTCGTATGCGGATTGAAGACTTCGGTGTTGTTGCTCGAGCTCTTGATATTTGTTTCGCCATTCGTCGTCTTCAGGACCTGCAACTTGAATTGATTGCGAGGCATGCTCTGATCGAAGTCGTTCAATTTCGTCCTCCAGAGACTTATTCAAATTCTCGGCCTCGTCCACCTTTCGTTGCAGGTCATCTTTCAGGTTCGCCGCGGATGTAAGCAGCTTGATTTCACCTTCCTTTGCCTCCAGTCTGTGCTCCAGATCCGTGATTTTGTGTTGCAAATCCTCGTTGGATCGGTAGAAGGACTTTACATCTCTGCTCCCTCCAGTCATTGAAGTGGCAGATGTGTCACGTTTACTTCGCGGACTGGCCAAGCTGCTTTCGAGGCCGAATGCATCGCTGGAACGATCGTACTTTCTCATGACTGTAGCTTCCTGGTCGTCCTCATCCTCGTCCTCATCCTCGATCATGGTGCTTTTATTTGGTGTGATGGTATTGCTCTGAAATTGCTTAGGGGTTGGTCGTCCAAACTCGTTAGATCCATGGAGGTCAAGCGGAGCAATAGAACCTTTTCGCGCAGGATATCCTGCACTACTTGACACTGAAGTTTGCATCGTATGAGATCGGAGAGGTGGTGCAAACCCGTTCGGAGCGGGCAGCATGCCGGGCGGCGGTCGTCCAACAGCACCTCTTGACTGCGATCTCGTGCTCTCTCTCTTGTTGTCCGGATGGAAATGGGGAAATCTTCTCTCGAGCTCGCGGAATACGTCGGTGGCAAGGTCGCCAAACCTGTCCGGTTCCAAAGAGGACAGCTTTTGTCTGGCTTGATTCCGTTTTTCATGGAAATTTGGTCTTGGTTGCAGAGAACGCGGTACTTTATCTTGCCGTGGAGGTCTCCCTGGAAGGGGTTGAGCGGCCTGCCGCCTTTGTAGCTCGTCAAACACATCCGTGCTCAACTCATGAAACTGCACGGGGGACAGCCTCAATAATTTGTCTCTTGCTTTATTTGTTCTCGGTGGGTGTGCCTGCGCACCCTTCAAAAATGCCCGCAATACCGCATAATGCTGCCGAAGTTCTGACTCGGCTCTTTGGTACCTCTGGCTCCGGGGATCCCTCAATGACATGTCACTATTTCGCGACGAAGCTGCTCTTGATGACGCGCGCGATCCATCTTCGGATGGCCCTCGACGGTTCTGTTGCTCGGTGGGAGAACCAGTAGCGAAAGTTTGGGCTCGCGGGGGCGGACGCGGCTCGAAGTTTCGTTCAGCATCCGGAGGCGTGGTTGAGTCACCTCGAGTTGGCGGATAGTATCCGTCTAGACGGCGGCCGTTGTTGTAATGGTTCATCCCGGACCATTCGCTGCCCGCAACGGAAGAAGAGGGTGAGGATGTTTCGGCTCGATGGAGTGGAGGTGGGAAAAGAGGGTTGGCCTGCATAGCTGAAGAAGTTGAATTCGAAGAGAGAAAGTGGAGGATAGATTGGACGAATCATGCAACCCTTACGAAAGTGACGCCTGTGAAGCATGCGACTGGTTGTCTGGCACGCTTCTGGTTTCGAAACGAGAAAATGGTGACGGGAATGAGCCTCAACGGCGCTTGCCAATCACTCTCCAAGAAAATGGGTCTGTGCTGATGAAAGAAATTGAACAAGCCAGCTGTATTAAGTAAGTCATCTCGACTCTAGAAACGACAAAGCTGCAGATGAGGTTTTGGGAGAAGACTGGCGAGTACTGGGTCCTCGTATAAAGCATGCACATTTCGATCTACTCCTTATCCCATATCAACCCGGATTACGATATTTTGAGTTTAGTGGACGCAGCCAATTCAATGCTCCCCTTGCAGGAGGATCTTCTGCTAGCGTGACAGATAAGGGCTGGTTTTTGGCTACTAGCAGCCCCAAGCTCCACTGTGGACATGTCTGCGGCTAACATGAAAATTTCCGGTTCTGGTATGGTGATTGGTCTTGCTCGGCGCCCTCGAGCGACTTACGGAGAACTAATAATGCGAACCATCTGTATAGGTGGCTGGAGCATCACTTGTATGGGGGGGGGGTGTTTTTCTATAGTGACTCTAGGCTGCCTAAAGCAACGACTGTTCCTGGCATACTATGTTGTTTTCTGCTATTGCTCAAACTGTGGCTGAGAACCAAGTCAACGTTCCAGGCTATGCTTCCTGGTTCAAATGACCTGCAAAATTCAAGCCGACGCCCGCGGTCTTGCCTAACTCCAGTAAAATAATTGTGTTCGGGCCGGAATGCGTTTAAAGGTGCTTTACGACAGGTCAAGACATTAATGATATGCGTCTTAAGCAAGGTGATTTTTATCAAGTTTATTTCCGCTGTTGAGGTCTGCTTAGTGTCAAGTCTCTACGCAAGTAAGATGGCCTCTCGTGGGTCAAATTCGCTATGTGCAAAACAAGAATCAATCTCTTTCAACATTAACAGGGACGACCCAAGATATACCCGCTCTTGAGCACAGAAACCCAAGCCAGAGCAGGGAAATAGGCTATTTCGATCGCATATCGGGACTGGGAAATTTCAATTCATTCCGGGTATCTTTCAAGTGGAATCTCATGCTCCTGGCCCTCCTGGTTGTCCATGTCCACTTAGCATGGCCATGCTAGAGGCATCCATCTGCACTCCTGCCTGCGCGTGATCGGAATCGTTCGTTTGGTTGAAATAGCTCAAAACATCTTGGGGTAGGTATTCTAACCAAATCATATCACCTCCCGGGAAATTGAGATTGTCATAACCTGTTTGGCCCTGAAACGGAGTCGACATATCGATATCCTGGGACTCAATCAACATATCTGTAAAGTCAGGCGTATTGACAGCTGCCGGCGGAGGCGTAAAATAGCTGGATTGTTGCATTGTCGGTTGTGCTGGATCGGATGCATAGTCATATGTTGCACTACTAGGATTCTGCTGAGGTAGCCCTCCTGAAGTGACGGAATATGGTGAATGCAAACCCATCAGGAGACCGGCGTCTGCTGCAGATGCTGGGTCATACGGTAAGTTTCCCAGACGTCGAGGAGGAGGCATCATGCCATGACTGTTGCTTGCACGAAACGAGGGAATTTCAGGTCGGGGGTGAGCGGACCCTTGCCGTCGAACTTGCTGCTGTTTTGCCTGGGTCTGGACCTGGCCATTTTTCTCACCGTCCGGGGCTGGATTTGGGTATAAGAAGCTCAGGTTCGGTGCGGGGGAATTGGTGGTCCCGGTCAGAGACCAGCCAATGGCTTGACTCCAATCCATCCTGGGGGACCACGGAATGGATGTGCGCCTGTCCGGAGGGGCACCATGGGAGCTTTTTCGCCAGCCGGGTTGCGTGAATGACGGCTCAATAGACGGCATTTCTCCGTCAATGTCCTCCTGGGTGAAAAGAATCGGATCCATCAGACCCTTGGATTTCTGGTCGAGGGCAGTCAATATATATCGACAACCTGCCCAGTATGAGTCGAGCATCTTGAGAGCCTTGTAGCACCGTTGATAGTTCTGATTAGCTGCAGTTGCAAGCAAGCTATGTTTGGCGGCGGTTTTGGAATCGATGGGAAGCTTCGACTCACTTAGCTTCGTTGGCTCTGGCCTCGCTCCTCTGATACTTGCAGCTGGGGACGACTGCCTTGACGAAGGTTGCGATGCGTGTGCACGCGCTTCGGCTAGAAACGCGCACGCTGCCACATACATGGGCTGACTCGTGAAAGGGTTGCCAATGAAGCTATTCACATCAATCAATTCAGCGAAAGCCAAGATGTCGGCAATTGTTTTGGCTGAGGACATCGATAGCTCTCTACTGTCGGGAAACAGTTGCTGAACGCGGCTCTCTAGGGAGTAAAGCAGAGTCGGCTGATGCAGCAGGATGATGGATGTGTGAAACCAGAAGTGCAAGAGGATGAAATTCGTACCCTGCTCGGCCTTGACATAGTGCTGGAAATTCGTGGCATTGAAATGGAGTTTTGGGGACATCTTCTGATAGATACCGGTCAGGTCTTTCTCCATAGCAGTCAATCTCTTGAGTCCATCTGCATTAACTTGTACAGATCCGTGAATGTTGTTGATCACATCCGCAATCCTGCCATAAAGATGGATGATCCTAATCATAACCGGAAATGGATGAGGGTAGCCATTCACCATTTTTTCATCGGGACGGAATGGGAAGGAGATCTCTATATCCTTGTCGCGAAGGGTGACCGGTCTTCCAACACCGCTCGATACAGCTCGATCAAGAAAGAAGACAGCCCAGAAAGTGTCGATGCGTTCTGCCTCACTAGCCCGTCGGTCATCGAGGTTCTCGTCATCAGATCTTTCAACCAATGCCCGAGTGAGTTTCTCCTGTTGCTTCTCCCTCTTCACCTCCTCTCTTTTTCCGTCGTCACCCGCTGCTTTCACAGTCTTTGGAGTCGGCCCGGTGCGACCTTCTAACTGCATTCCTTCGAGTTTCTGAATCCCCAAGTCCTGGGCCATGCGAATACTTGTGCCGAGGAACATCCACAGGCCACTATCTCGGTCAGTACCAAACTCCTCGTAGGCGAGTAACAAGCATGCTTGGGCTACGGCAATGGTAGGATGTCCGAAAGTGTCGACGAGCGACGAAGCCGCCCTCTGTGCGTAAGGCTGACCCTTAAATGCACGTTTCACCTCAGCTTTGTCATCAAGAGGTGTGCTTTCGTCGCTCGCCCGGGTCAAGCTTGGGTGGGAGGAGAAACGAGCTGCTATTGCGCAAACAGCGTCAACGAGAATTGCATCAACACGCTTCTCCTGTAGATCTTTCATGAAACGTTCCCGTTGCAGAAAAGGATAGTTGCAGCCCAAAAAGGTAAAGAATGTCTCGCACAAATGGGTGATGAGCGGTGGATTCGGTGCCGAATCTGCCGCATCGTAGAAACTGACTTCCTGGGGAGAGGATTCTCTCCCTACCGAAGACCCGTCGCCTGGATGTCCTGACGCCACGGACTCGCTCGAGAGCGAATGCGCACTTCTTCGATGATCGCGTTCTTTAATCTGAACGACCATCTGCTTAAAACCTGGGACTATGGCAGTCGGACCAAAATATCGGAAAAATGGAACTCGGTGACCATGCGCCGTAGCACTGTTTGTAGTAAATGTGCTTTCAGGACTTCTTGTGTAAACGTCGTCTTTTGTCGTAGATCTCGTTGAAGTGTTTAGTTCAACCGAATCAGTCTCAGGGAAGGATGGAACAGGTTGGGGATCTGATTCTTGGGTATCGAGTAGCGCCGCTGGCTTGTGATTTCTTGGGGTGGACGTCCCGGACTCATCCCCTTCGTCATCTTCATCTTCAGCAGCCACCTCTTTGCGAGACTGAAGTGGCTTGTCAGCATATCCGGCGCAGACATGACTGTTGTCAGTACATGTTTTGCATGCAGGACGTTCTCCCGAGCATCTCGTTTTCCGCTTGCGACAGGTCAAGCAAGCAGCGTTTATCCGCCTCCTTTTCGTATGAGGCTGGCCATCGGTAGAAACAAACCTAATTTGCTTAGGTGTCGGGAGAAAGGTGCCATTCTGAGTAGACGCCTGGCCTTGAGAAGCATCTTCTGGCAAGCTCATGCTTCGGGGCGGTTGGGTGCGGATTGTAGCATAGGTAGAAGCATGATAAAGAGATGGTGACGGGGTTGCTCCCGTCCGTGCTTGACTCTGAAAGGGAGGTGTGAGAAGTGAGGGCGACTTCGGTATCGAGAGGAGTTGCGACGCGTCGTCAGCTAAATTTCGGTCTTGTAAAGTTGTAGCGAGATCTGTGGGCGAACGGTGCGCAGGCGACTAGGGGCGAGGCGAGAGTGGACCAGCAATACTATGTTCAGCTCGTCGCGACACCTGCGATTGGACAAAGGAAGGCCTCAGAGGGACACCCAGCTTGTGCGATGTCGGTGCGAATGCCCCCTAATAGTCAGGACAGAGGGCGATGAAGCCCAAACTCAGGCTCTCTCCTCTATCATTATCAGCTGGTCATTAGCGTTAAACGCTCTCCATTTTATTGTGCACATGATGTGCAATGGCGCGCTGGGGGGTGCATTGGATTATTATTATTAATAGTAATAGCGCTGCCGAATGTATCCCTAAAGTTTGCGGGGAACACTGAAAGGACCGCCTACTCCCTTGAAGCCTGCCTATATCATAGCTCGAATTTACTGAATGATCTAATATGAAGTGCTATCCTTGATAACCCTTCACGCATTAGCGAAGATCTGACACCCAGCTTCTGAACCAGACCTAGTCACCCCACGGCGTACGGAGTTCCAAGCTAAAATTATTTACGCGTGGCATCCATGGATGCGTCCAGCTCAATGCGGAGCAAGCTTAATTTGTGCAGGAAAATTGGGGCCGGACCAGTTCTTTGGGATACTTTCAGGCGGAAACCTACCACTAACGTCGATTTGGGGCCACTGGGTCGCTATGGTCCAACGGGCCAGGCTCACCAGCGAGGCTGAAATCCAACCGAATCGACGTTATACATCGTGGAATTCGTGGTTAGTAATTTCGATTCTCGAGAGTAGGATCCTGGCACATTCGCGCTGACCTAACAAGCACGTGCCAATCCATGCAGATCTGAGCCAACTTGGCTAACACTTAGAGCTATACCTTTACAATATACTAAAACAGTTGTACCGGATATTTCCACACGAGAATTTCGTAGATGAAGGTGACTTTTACGAATCTAGCGGCACTACCTAGTAATACTGTACGGAGTACTTATTATCTCAAGCTCTGGACGTGACTCGGGAACGCCTAATGCCGCTACCACCACGCTAAGACTGCCTAATGCATTTCGCACTTTCCATTGGCTAGAGATTCGGAAGTGATGGATGGATGCCGTACGATTACAGACGTTTGAAACTGTATATGGAATAACAGTACTTCTGATTATAGCGTCATCTTCAGCAATATTATCTTCAACAGTATCGTCTTTGGCAGTATCGTCTTTAGTAGAATCAGCTTCAGTACCATCTTTCGCCGCGTTATCATTATCATTAGTAGAGTTATTCCGCGGGCGCGGCGACAGCGATAACAGCGGTAACGAGGCGTTGTTTACTATAAACAGTACTACTAGCGTTTCACCGGCGTATTCCATTGATGGGAAGAGTTGCACGCGGGGTTCTAGTGCCCGGATTCTCCGGAATTCGGGACACTGGTAGTACTACTTCTACAACGCTGGTGCATCCTAGAAGAAAATTAGGACCTCGCATATTAATATGGGCGAGGTTTGACCAATCATGCGCTTCCACGATGTCTGGTCTTCTTGCTTCTCCTTAGGTTTTGGGTCGAAGCTGCAACGGCTCTGATTGCCCTCCTACAGGCGTTTCAGCGAAGATCTTGGCAAGTCTCTGGTCAAGCCATTTCACGTCCTCTGGATTCCCAGGGGGCCCTCCGGCCCAATGGCCCCAACAGGAGGGATAGATATCCAGTGTCCCGACCCCAGGAGCCATACATTCGACTTCATATTCGGAATCCTCTGGACTGTCATCTGGTCAGTACCATAACGCCACGACAGCTATTCATCGGGAGCTTACGGGAAGTATAGATCCGTCTTGGATGGCAGAACCAACGTTTTGGCTTTGATTGCGGCCATCGCAGCCTCAAAATTCCCATTGTAGGGATCCTGCTTACTGACGTCTCCAGCTTGCCAGGTCTGGAGCATGACAAGCAGATTCTCAGGATCTTTCGACAGAGCCCAGTCTTCCCAAAAGTTGACAAGAAAGTCTTCAAGATCTTTTGCTCCATAAAACTTTTCGTACAGCCGTTCACGATAGAAAGTCTGGGAGAAGCCCCACCCAGCATAGCCACGACCGAACGCTTTCAAGCCGACGGTGCGCTCTTCCTCAGACCACGTTCGAACCTCCTCGCCCGCTTTTTCGGTGCGACCTTTCGATGGACCAGCACTAGATACACGTTTCGCGGCCAAGAGGGCTGCCTTCTGTCCCTCAAGAAAGACTTGGTTATGCAGAGCTGTTTTGGCAGAGCCACAAAAGGGAACGCAGATGTCCATGAAGTCAGGATACTGGGTTGCCCACTGGTAGCTTTGAGCAGCGCCCATCGACCACCCAGTCACAGCTCGCAAGTGTTTAATGCCGAGTTTCTTCGTCAAAAGCTCATGCTGGGCACGGACATTATCGTAAACTGTGACATGAGGGAACGGTACGATGGATGAATTGGAAGGCGAGATCGACTGTCCATTCCCAAACAAGGCGGTGATTATGACGAAGTATTTTGCAGGATTGAGTGTTTTGTCGTCGCCGATAAGCCATTCATTGTCTTTGATTAGGCCAGAGTACCAAGAAGGATAGAGAACAGCTGGGAGCGAGGGGTCCCCGAACGTTTTGTAGGCTACCGGTGGACTTTTGGGTTAACGCAAGGGACGAGAGATGCAGATGGG
Organism: Incumbomyces delicatus; assembly: GCA_017655985.1. Classification (NCBI taxonomy): domain Eukaryota; kingdom Fungi; phylum Ascomycota; class Eurotiomycetes; order Chaetothyriales; family Trichomeriaceae; genus Incumbomyces; species Incumbomyces delicatus. The sequence goes on from JACJVS010000003.1 coordinate 3,817,465, forward strand.
ATGAACAAGAAGCGATCTAGAAGCACTCGGGGCTCTGCAACTCACCTAGAAATGCCCCTGGCAGCGTCTGGCCATTCTGGAGTTTGAAATCACCTAGCTGATAAGTTTCAACATCTGACATCCTTTTTAAGTGTTTCGCGTTTCACGAAAATTGCTGCTTTGATAATTGCTCTGGAACGCCGGCATAAAGGCTTCAGAATGTCATGCAATGTCTCCAGCTATGTTCATCTGCCTCTATCACAAGCCCTATTATTTCAGTAATGGTTGCCTCTCCATCGCAAGATATGTATGAAAGCCCCTCCGATCCCGCATCTGTGTGGAATTTATTCCGCGCTGCTCCTTCCTTATCAGCAAGTCCAATGTACCACCAAGGTTCTCTCGGCCCACAAATATGTTACCCACAAACTCCCCTCGGCCTTGACACGCTTGACGGCAGTTTGTGAATGTCAGTCTCGAATGTTCATTTAGCAGAGTGGAGAATAGAAGCCTCAGGGATCAGGCATTTATTTTTCTACGTTGAATTTTGCAGTTCCCCACCTTGTTCCGAAATGTTGTATTAGAGGCGGCTCACGGCCAGCGGTAGAACCGTTTCCTTCGCACAAGTCCGGTTCCACGTAGTTTGCATCGAATTGTATCTTCGCCAAGTGCTGAGGCCCTCTACCTACACCAAACGGTACAGCGTTGTCTGCGTCAGAATGCATGAAGCAACAACGTCGGAGCCGCAAGAGGCACAGGAAAAGCATGATGCTGAAGCGGTAATCCAGAGAAACCCTCATGGTGATTTTGAGAAGGTTCAGAAATCCCGGCTTGACTGGGACAGCTCAAGAAACTGGACCTTCAGCAAGACAGCTGATCCTCAATGGCAATATGGCAGTGGCGCGAACGACAAATCCGACGCCGATAAGGAGCATGTCGGGATCGATCCGTATGCACCAGGTCGCGACCCACGACAGAATTACAAACTTCTGATATCAGCAATTATTCCACGCCCGATTGGATTTTTGTCAACCCGCAGCAAGGACGGATCGAGTACGAATTTGGCACCTTTTAGTTACACCCAGATGTTCAGCCACGATCCCCCAGTTTTCGGCGTCGGCTTTAGCGGTGGGTTCGACAACGCGAAGGACTCCCTGAGGAACCTATCGGAGAGCGGTGAATGCGTGATCAACATCATCTCGGAGCACTATATTGAAGCGGCCAACGCGTGCAGTATTGACCTACCCTACGGTGTCTCTGAATGGTCTGTCAGCGGATTGACGGCAGCACAAAGTACGATTGTGAAGCCCAGTAGAGTGAAAGAAGCTATTTTCAGTGTTGAAGGGAAGCTGATGTCAACGCAAGAATTCGAGAGTCGTGCAATGCCAGGAAAGAAGACTGGGGTGTTAGCGTTGATCGAGGGAGTCAAGTTCTGGGCTCGGGAGGACTCGATCGACGAAGATCACACACTGATTGACCCTGCAGTCTTGCGTCCAATAGCGAGATTAGGAGGCATCACGTACGCGCGTGTGAACGATGGTTTCGAAATCCCTCGACCCGTTATGAAACAGGACATCGAGGATGGTAAAATGGACGAAAGGATATTGAAGCCAAAAGTTGACGGGCAGTAGAGTGTTAATATTCGCCGATAGAGTGCTTTTCATTTCGATAGGGCCCATCGATGGCTGCCATTCGCATTGAGGGCCATTCATCTGCACATTCACGGTTTATCGGCTGAAATTGAGTGCTTTTTCGATGGGCACAAGCCGGCACTCATCGATTCATTCATCCCATAGCAAGCCGCAATGAAGCTGATTCTGCCTGGGCAAAAATCAGTGGTACAACCCTATTAATAAGCCCTGAAGCCGCTGCTTGGAAGCCTACGCTAGTGGCTATGCCGCGTCGCCGCGTCGCCGAGACCGCGACAGACCCTGGGATTGGTGCTTCCGCTGCGTCGCAGCCTTGCCAGCGCAATTGTCTTCATCCAGTCCTGCAGCGTTTCATTGTGGCTGGCCATACAATATTCACTTTCTATCTTCACCGCAGACTCGCACGACGTGGAAATCTTTACTGATATTTCATCGATCCGATCTGTCGGAAGGACATCATTCATTCCACAGTTCAGTTGTTCAGAGTTGAAGCAGTAGGCACGCACCTCACTTATGCATTCCTCTCCCCAGCTTCCTGGGTAACTATCATTCTGGATTTCCAGCCACTTCTCTCAACAGCATAAATCTTCCCTTTGACTGTCCGCAGCATGGCAGAGCAAAAGAAGTGGGGGTTGACACCTCCCATGTCGAACAGTCTCCCAACAACTCTGGATGTTGAAAAGAATGCCGAGTTAGTGGAGGAGCTGAAACGAGAAAACAATTACGAAGGCCAGGAAGAGACGCAAAAACGAATGAAGACACTGAAATTGCTCAGTCAGGTCAACAGGGAGTTCATCAAGGCTGTTGGTCGCAAACAAGGAATCCCTGCGAACCAAGTAGAACAACTAGGCGGGAAAATATACCCGTATGGAAGTTACCGGCTTGGAGTATACGGTCCTGGTTCAGATATTGACACACTTGCTGTTGCGCCAAAGAACGTGCGACGAGACGACTTCTTCGAGCTCTTTCCAGACATCCTGCGGCGGCAGGCTGGGCCAGACGCCATCACTTCCCTTACCGCTGTGCCAGACGCGTTCGTCCCTATTATCAAACTCGTCCTCAATGGCATCGAAATTGATCTTATTTTTGCGTCCATTGCAAGCAGACAGACCATACCTGGCGACTTTGAGTTGAAAGACAATAAGATTCTCGACGGTCTGGACGATGCTACCATCAAATCAGTCACGGGTCCTCGAGTCACAGACGAAATTTTGAGCCTTGTTCCCGAACCGAAAACCTTTCGAACCGCACTGCGCGCCATCAAGCTATGGGCACAGAGAAGGGCAATCTATGCGAACATTGTCGGGTTTCCTGGAGGTGTGGCATGGGCGATGCTGGTCGCGCGAGTATGTCAGATGTACCCAAAAGCAATTGGAGGAACACTAGTTCAGAAATTCTTTTGGATTTTAAAGGCATGGAATTGGCCAGCACCTGTCCAGCTGAAGGATATTGAGACAGGGCCACAACGGACATGGAATCCCAAGCTGTATGCTGGCGACAAGAAGAACCTCATGCCTATCATCACTCCAGCCTACCCGAGTATGTGTGCCACTTTCAATGTTTCACAGTCCACAAAGGCAGTTGTCCTGAAAGAGATCGAGCGAGGCAACGAAATTGCTGTGAACATTTTCGATGGGAAAGCCAAGTGGGCAGATTTGTTCAAAAAGCATACATTCTTCACGCAAGACCACAAGTATTACCTCAGCATAATTGCATCCTGTCGAGACCCGGATGACGCCAAGGCATGGGCTGGCGCAGTCGAGTCGAAAGTGAGACATTTTGTAGGACTCTTGGACCTCAATACGAGAATGATTAAATTGGCGCGGCCCTACACGAAAGGTTTCAAGCGGCTTCACCAATGTGAAAGCGAGGAGCAGACCAAGGAAGTATTCCGGGGTGACATGAAATACAAGGTGGATGAGACAAAGCAAGTTGAATCGACCGACCCCGAGCTGGTTGCGGCGAATGGTGCAGGTACGGCGACGAACGATGATGACGCTGCTGCTGCCCCCAAGATGGAAGGCGGAATCACAGTTTATACATATACCTATTACATCGGCATAGATCCGACGGCCCTCCTTGAGCAGACAAAGAACCTTGATATTCATCACGAGACTAAAGCCTTCAAGGACAGGTGTTACAGCTGGGAGAAGCTCGAGGTCGGCAAACATTTCATCGAAGTCGTGCCCTGTAAGAGCTGGATGTTGCCAGCTGACTTGTTTGACGCCACCGCAGGCGAACTGAGACCTTCAAAGCCAGCCAAGAAGCGCAAGGCGGTCAACGGTGACACCCCACTTGAAGAACCACCTTTTCAACGCCTCCGCACCAATGGCAACGCTGCTTCGCAAACACCGCCACTCACAACGCCTCAGCCCGCTTAAACAAAGCGTATTTGCGCTGCGCGGCAGTCACTCAACTTCAGGCCCAGTCTGTCGAGTCGAGCTCCCAGAGAGCCTCCATAACATGCTTGTCGGTTCCGTCAGTTTGCGTCAGTTGCGTCAGTTGCGTCAATCACGATTGCATAAGAATTGTCTTGCCATGACTGGCTATCGTCAGCTTGCACACCTCGTAGGCTGCAGAATGCTACGACACGCAGACGACACAACAGGCTTCCAGAAAAACTTAAGACAAGTGAAATTCACCTCAAACGAAACCTTTACTACGCCCGTGCTAACTTAGTGCCACGACACTGGCTCCTATCTCATTGAGCAACAGCATGAAGGTGACGCTTCACCTTGGCAGCGAAAATGCCAACTACAATTTTGGCTCATAAACACTCAATCAAAGAACTTCTCAAAACACCCTTATGGTCAGCGAAGACGAGAGTATGGAGAATTGTATCATCACGGTTGAACGAGCAATACCTGCCCAGGGCTCGGTTGATGGTTGCGGGGTGGCCTCTGCGGGCATCCGATATTTGCTTTGATGTTAACGCATATTCTAAACAGCATTGGCACATACACCATTGCTAGCATCAATTCATAGAAAAATAAGCAGGAAAAATGGAAAATATGTGAATGAGCAAAAGAAAATTGATAGAAAGACGACCATTCACTTGTTACATCTTCTTAGCTATCTTGGCCCGGGAAATGATGTTTCTACTTCGCATGCTCATCATTTCACACTTTAAATGAATTCAATGGCTGTGTCTATTTTCACACCCCCTTAGCATAATCACAATCCGGCTTCGGTCTCTTCCCAGCCTGTCAGAAACTTCAACAAATTCTCCCCCAAGCGATCAACAACATACCCTCCCTCAAGCACAATCACTGCGGGCACATCCCTCACCGCGCTTCTAACGTCCCTGGCCATGACCCTGTAATCTTCGGTCCGAATGTCAAATTTTCCCAACGGGTCAAGGTGGAAGGTGTCGAATCCCAAACTGACAAGGAGGTAATCTGCATTGAATTCTTTGATAGCAGATAGCGCGACTTGCAGCGTTTCTCGGTATGTATCGAAACTAGCCCCAACCTGGAGTGGCAGGTTCAAATTCTTGTTGTATGCGTCGGTGCCTGGTGGTCCTCGTTCCTCTGCAGCGCCAGTATAATAGGGGAATTCGTCTTTGCCGTGGATGCTGACGTACAAGGCGAATGGATCGTGCCAGAATTGCTCCTGCGTGCCGTTACCGTGGTGGAAGTCAAGGTCTAGGATGGCGATTTTAGGAGCTGAGACTTCAGAGATGTGGGCCCCGCTGGGTTGATCAATGCGGCTGGGGGAAGGGCCAAAACGACGGAGCGCGGTAACTGTTAGGGCAACATTATTGATGTAGCAGTAGCCGCCCGCCTGCGAGCCGGTGCAGTGGTGGCCAGGTGGCCGGCAAAGCGCAAGAACAGACTTCGGGATGGGGTTCGTTACGTTGTTGCCATTGGTCTTTGGTGGGTGAGGCTCATCTGGTCTTGTGCCTTTCGCTCCAGCGCACGCAGGGGGAAAGGATGATAGAATGAGGCGCGCAGCTTGAACAGCCAGGTTTGCCGACGCAACGATAGCTTTCCAACTCTGCTTGGTTATGCCGGTGCTCATGTCAAAGGCATAATATCCTGCTCGCGCGAAGGTGTCCCTTGGTGGCTTTAATTTGGTATTGGCAATATTTTGCAGCCTAAAGCACTCAGGCAGGACACTTTCATCTGCCTTGACAAGACCTTCATCCTGCCAGACCTGGAACACGGTTTGGATGTGTTCGAGATAATCAGCTTGATGGGTCGCTTTGGCGAGCTCCACAATTGTGCATTGGTCTTCTTCATTCGCGGTAACTACCTGCAAGTCCTGTCTTTGACTTTCTTCTATGGTCTTGAGAATCGCCTCAATCCGCGCAGGGCTTTCGAGCGCCGGGATGAGCTTGGAACCGAGCAGTTCAACGGTTTCATGTAGTAGAGTCGCCTTATCGTGAAGGATTATCATTTTAGTGACGTCGTTATTGATATCCAGTTGACTTCCAAAATAAAAGCTTTTCCGATGCCGATGCGTTTGCGATCATTGTTCAATGCGCTGGTCTTGATGTGATTTCGTTGGACAAACATATCAAGGTTTGTAAGGCCGACCTCGAGATTTTCTCCGATCAAGGCCGATCAAGGATGTGCGTCATCTCGCCAAGTCTGTCCTAAATAGAGATTCGTATCGGTCCGTAGCCGGGTGTTTTTCACTATCAGGCATACGGCTCGCGGTCGTCAATTTGCTGACTTAATGCTAATCAGATTAGATCAAGTCTATCATATCCAGCCGACATTTACCAACCTTCGATTTGGACCTTTAGCTCGTCAATCTTCCTCTTTCGTAGGGTTGACAGTTCGTAAATGCTGCGTGTTGCTCTTCTCTGTATTGCCGATATGTTTTTAAGCGTAGAACGGATATTTTGATCAGATTCTTTATCTGAAAAGCTGATTAGCATGCTTTCATTTGACACGAATATGCACTAACTCTGAGCTTGGATGCCACTCTCCAAGAGTTTCAAATGATTGACTGTGACTTCTTTCATCACACCATCCTTCCAAGATGCACTCTGGCAGCCTTGCAAGCATCCTCTGATCATCTGCATTGTCCTATCATAATGGACTTGGAGAAGAGCATGCACGTCGGCGTGGGTGTTGTCCAAGTCAGGCATGACAGCTTCGGGAGCAACTGGATTTGGCAATGGCTCCTGAAGCCGTAGGGTTTCGTCGTTGAGTACATCCAATTCGCTGTTCATCATTGCCCTGTCGTCCTGGGAATCGCAATCGTTCAGTGTCATCATCTGCTCAAACGAAACTTGGCTGAAATCGAAGTCTGACGATTGTCCCGCGATGAATGGATTAGTGTTGGACCAGCCACTACCTACGCCAAAAGGGGCATTAAACTGTATTGTGGGATCAAAGTGAGATGTGAATGAGTCACTAGATTGCTCTCTATACGGGTCGAAATGCATCCCATCGGATTCAGTGTGAGGATGATGCACGTGTATATGCGGCTTTAGAGCGATCGGGACTGCGTCAGGCGCGATGTGCATGAGATCTTCTGGGCGTGAGAAAGTGATATGAGGCACGGGTAAAATTTGATCGTTGTCGTTGGGTTGGCCATTGATGGCAATTTTGGGCGGCGTGGACTCCGGTGGGAAAAACTGATCAGCTGGCCAGCTATTGTCGATAGACTCAAAGTTTGGAGGGAATGGTGCGTCGTCTTGCGACTCCGTTGGAAGCATATCGGGTGGCACAGGAGACGGCGCACCGGTTGAATCTGCCATCTCCTGATCTGATCCATCAGAATACCTTCCCACGGATCGTGCTCGACCTCGACTGATCTCTCGTCGCGCAAATCTCCTCAGGTTCCGATCTTCGTTTAGAGGTGGTCGTCCATCAGAGGCCGTGCTTCTCCTACGACCACGATTGCTGACATCGAGCAGTGTTTTGCCAGATTCGCGAATTTTTTTCAGACGCTCTTCGCGATTAGCATATTTTGGGAAATTCCACTTTTCTGGTGCAATGCGGCGCTCCCACTGTCGCAACGTGGCGTCGAAATGGAATTCGTCTGCGATATGCTTTGCCGCTTCTCGGAGAGATAAGTTCTTCTCAATATAGTAGTGATAGAATGGTTGCTTTACATGCTCCCATTCTTCGTCAGTGTAAGTACGACCCTGAGACTTAGGTCGGTCTCCAGACACTGATCGAGACATGGCGTGCTGAGACATAGGATCAAATGTTATGGTCAGCCTCACTGAACAAAATAGTTAATTGAAGTTAGCAGGAGTCGCACTCATTTCATAAAACGACATTATGAGACAGAGAAGTGAAGGGCGGCGGGGCTGGAGCAGGAAAGACAGCTTCATGGTGCGTATCACGAAAGAGGTGGATGGTGTAGGGCGGACACGCTCAGGCAAGCCACTTGGCCAAGAAGCGGACCACTAAAGCAACCGGACAGGCGTGACGCTCGCCTAGATCAGCTAATCAACAGATCCGGTGGGAGCGAACGCTAAGCCAGGGTCACGTTCACGTGGTTAAAAGTGCCACTAGGACACTGCTGCGCCTCAAAGTGCTTCACATAAACTCATCTGCCTCTGATAACAAAGTGGCACAAGGCATGAGGCAGGTCAGCCCGTGGGTCAGCCTTAGCTGTGTTGCCTCCTTGATGATTTCCAAATCATGTGGATGTAGGGCAAAACGAAGAGGCCTTATCATATGTTTGTGCCTCAGGCTATGATCCTTCCTTTGTTTCAATACACGTGATTTCGTGTAATCGCGTTGCCCGCGTTGTTGCCCGCGCATTCCGAATGTAGGTGCTGATGTCTTTAAACACATGGAAACTGAAATTCACTATTTTCGTTAATCACGATTTCATTAGGCGTTTTTACTAAGCATCGATGGCGTCGCCTTCACCCGGCCAAGATGTCGTCGGTAGTCGTGCTGTCCTCATCGCCCACCCCAATTTTTGCTCGATCTCCTACTCCAGTCGACTTTCCACACCCACCCAGGCAGGTTCGTACGTCCGTACATTTCAGAGAAAACCCAACGAGTGCGGTGTATCAGCCATCTCGGAACTCTCGGGATAAGTTCTCGACAAAGTGCATACCTCCAAAGCAATTACTAGGGCCGAAGCCAAATGCGGTGAATTTACCGGTCAATGGCACCAGCCCAACTAAGCCGAATCCTAGACATTCTCAAGTAAGCGGAGCAAAGAGTATTCAAAACAGCTCTCTTGTCGGAGCATCAGGACTCCCCGATTCGTATATTGACCGATCCGACCCCACCCAAAGTTCCGTGGGCTTACCTGCTGTTGGTTGTGACGACATCCCTGAGAACACCATCATCAAGATCCTCGCAACCGATGTCAGGAAAAGAAGAAAGGCGACTATTGATACTGGGCCTTTTCATTCGAAGCCCGTTTCAAAGAGCGGAAATTGGACACAAGCAAAGCCATTTGATGCAATAACAGATCGTTTTACGCCACTTTGGGGAGGGTTTGGCCTGGACCAGACCAGAAGGCCTGCTTACAACGATGTACCCACCACTTCTGAGATACCTGCGATTGCAGACGAAAGTAACATAACCAAAAAGCGTAGAATAGGTGTATCAACTATGCGCAAATCGAATAACCAAGCTCAAGTTAACAATACCGACAATCGAAGTACATCGCCAAATAAGAAGGGTCTTACGATCACGGGCCTAGCTGCGTCCAACTGCGTTCAAGAGAGACAAGAAGAGGCGACGCCACTGATGCAGTATTTGATTTCTACGCAGGCTCAAATGGACGACGACTATTGTTTGAATACATTGCAGACAAAAATTGAGAAGACAGTCCTGCCCCGACCCAGGAAGGCAAGGACTAAGTCGAGACTCAAGTCCCCAACAACTGCGTGCACATCACTTGATGCACAGAACTTCATTTTTGCGACTGCAAGCCAACTTGCCAGAGACGAATCTCCAACTCTGCTGAAAGATACTCTCGAGGCAATGAAACGATCTGAGGAAGGCTATTCCTCGAGCCCTTCACGTTCCCAGCAAACAGCCGTGTTCTCGATAGCATCGACAACTCCGCCAAAAGTTGGAACTCGTCGCTTTCATGGCCAAAATAGTCTTTGGTCAGCCGGTGACCGGAATGAAGATAATGCACTTTTGCATGTAGATAATTCATTCAATGCATCACTACCAAATGATGCCTTTGGGCCAAAAAGCGCTTCAGGTGAGCAACCAACGGCGGCTCCTGATTCGAATGCCGGACGCACTAGTCTGGCCCTGTTGGCAACGCTGCAGCCTGAGGGTATCATCTTTGATATTGACGATGTCACAACTTCGCCCGCTCTGACCTCGAACACCATTGGAGCTCACCGTCGAGTTCAAGCGTGTTCGCACTCAACCCGACCTTCTGTTGTCGAGAGATCTGAAGCATTCTGTTCTGTAAACTCCAACAACCAAGTCTCAAAGCCCAACCAATCCCATCAACCTCCGTCGATAGGCGACAGTCCAGCAAGAAGAATTTTGCCACCAAAACCAAACTACGCAGTTTGGACAGACGAAGAACTCAAAGCTGCTGTAAAAGCCCACGGTTATAAGCGACTCCGAGCACGGAAAACCATGGTTTTGAAACTTGACGAACGCTGGGCCGAGCAGCATGGAGTAGATCCTGTAGCTGTCAAACGGGCAACGAAAGCAGCATCACAGTCAGCCAATGCACTTCAGGCATCTGATTTTCTCGGCAAGATTTTTGGTGTCGCCCCAAGGCCAATTGCAAAAAATCGAAAAGGACCCAAGAAGGTCGTGGATGGCAATAACAAGTCGAAATCAAAAGGTAAACAGGACCGTGCAGCAAGATCGAACCTCACGCAGTCGACTGAAGACGACGCAAGTGCCATCAGTAACCTTGACAGGTGTAATTCGTACGTTTCCACCAATCCAACGGGGAGGAATGGGAGGTTCAATGAGGGCCATGACGACATCGACTTCGATGATGCTGTGCCCTCGACAGCACCTGTTCAGGGTACAGGCGTCAAAGCTGTGTCGTCTAAGCATCACACGGGCAAGACTGGAGGGACAAAACAGACTTTGACACCCCCGCCGACATTTCCACCGCCTACGCAGAATTCGTCGCCTGGCTTTGAGGAACAGACGTACATATATCCTTCACCACGAAAAGGGCGTATATCAGACGAGCCAGCGTCTCCACAAGCAACGTCAGAACTGAATGTAAGTTCACCTGTTCGGCCAGATATGCCGCTCAAAGGCCGTATACACGAAGCACTTTGTTACCGACCATCCCAAGACAGTACACGAGACCACTACAAAAATCCAACTTGGCATGAGAAGATCTTACTCTATGATCCCATCGTGCTTGAGGAATTGACCTCATGGCTGAATTCGGAGGGATTTAATGCTATTGGTGAAGACCGTGAGATTGACGTTGATGAAGTCAGGGACTGGTGTCATGACAATGGCATTTGCTGTTTGTGGAAAGGTGGCTGGCGCGGCAACAAAGGGGAATCAAAATAAAACGGTAAGGCTGAAGTCGGTATTGTATCGAGCATTCCGTAGGCCTGTGTGCATTCTTGCAGCTATAAGAGTGCTTAGCACCACCGTTTCAAAACTGTATGCGCACATTCAGTTGCTGCAGTGGCAAATAACTTCTTTATGCAGCCCTGGATAACCTCTGGCATTGGCTCACAAATCCTTTAGTTTCACAACAGGCTTCCATCTAGCCACCCTTGCTCTGGTCTCTCTTGCAGTGGAAGAGGCCAGAGCCAACGCTCTGCGCACAATGGCAACCCAAAGCCAAACTAGCCTTTCATTACCCTTCAATGATCCGAGGGTTACTCATGCCTTGCATTACGAAATCGAAAACATCGGCCATCAATTGCTACTCGATTGCAAAGGAGCTAGCCATCCTGGCCTCATGGCTCAGCATGAAGATATTACAAAAGTTGCCGCACCTATTTCAGAAGCCTAACAAGTTTATTTCGGCGTCCCTAAATCGCTGTCAACACAGCATTCAGATCAGCGAGCACTACTGCCATGTGGCCCCTCGAACCATGTCGAGGCACTGTGTAGTCCGCGGACTTTTGTGCACGTATCTCTGAAGTCACAGCTCACCAACGCGTGGGATGCAGGCTGGCATCCTGGTTTTCGTTCAGCTACGAAGGGAATTTGAAAACAGGTTGCACTAACATTATGCCTCTTATTCAAACGGAGGTCTTAAAGTAGAACTTGTCACTAGTCGAATGACTACTATGATAAATGCGTGGATAGCTTCGAGGGACCCAAGAACTATGGATCGAGCCGATCAGATCCCATGTGAAGGTGCAAAGCCGCAGGAGATGGTTCGGCCCCACCGCACTTATGGGCTGGTTCAAACAGCAGAGAGGAGGACACTTGTGGGATAAGATATTGATATAGTGCAATGCAAGGTCGCCACTGATTTCTATCTACACCATCAGCCGAAAGTCCTTCAATTTTAATTCCCAAACAGGGTCTCTTCTGATCCCTTGACAGTTGTTATTACTACCTCGAGTCGGTAATTCTCAGCAACATAGAGGTGGAGGAGCACCCTGTCATTGAATTTGTGCATTTATGATGACCAGGGATTGTGTGCTAATGGGTAGGGATGAAACCTAATCAGCGCTGCTAATAAGAATATTGACAGCCAAATACGGCTTTGCGGCTGCCTGCGACGACGAAGTGATGTAGCTGATACAGGTGGTTTTAGTGAAAAAGGGGGATGCGAATCAATGTGCAAAGGAGGATTGAGAATCTTACTTTCGAGAGACAGCAATTTTGCCGAAGGCACTGAAATCTATCCATTGGGTGAATAGGTTCTACGGGAGGTGTGCTTTCGATGAGATTTGCCGGAAGTGGAAAGAGAGAGTGATATCCTTCGTGGGAGGTAGATAAGATTAGCGCAGAGCGATAATCTTTCGTCTATGATTCTCATGGGCAAATTCCATGTCCCTGACATTTCGTAGTCATACAGAATCGCTCAAGGCTATTTCTCCTCGGTAGAATCATAAAATGCCATGGAAGATGACTATGGTTCGCTTGTATCTAGAAAATTATTTTCTGTAGAAGGACGTCGAGATTGTGTAGAAAAGTGATGCGTATTTGGATACCGAACCATAATGCTTGCTGGCGAGTGCCAAAACCATGGTCTTCAAGTAACAGTCATTCATGCCTCGCCTGTGGCTACATCTGATTGATCTCGGTTCGTGGCCTCCAAAGTTTTATTAACTTCAAACCGGGCACCGAGTTTTTCACAGGTTTCGATAAACTCGGCCTGTTTCTGCAAATTTTGCGCAGCACTCAAGGCTTTGACGATGACCGCTTGATTTTTCTCGCTTGCAGCGGCTCTGAAGGTCCTCAGTAGAAATTCCGATACAGTCGAGATCGCCCATGTGTCTGGGATTGTCTTCAAGATCTCCAGTGCGTCAAACCACATGGCAAAGGTGCCAAGCAAGTGACTTGTTCTATCAATCCGTTCTTCACTGTCCTCGATCTGCATGAACTCATCAAACAATACCCGAAATTGCTCTGATTGTTGCTCTCGGGAAGGCAAGAGGCTGGCATCAATTGTTCCGCCTGGTGAATTTGGGCCGCCAAAATAGCAGTACCGGACAGCAGTATCGTAATCCCCCAGACCGTGAACAAGAAGTTTGAGGGCTTCATTGTGGCGTCCTTGACGAGCGGCCAAGATGATTGACTCGGAGACCAGGTAAGTACTGAATGGCGACAAACGGTCAAGGACTTTCTCGATCGAATACGTCAATGTTTTGCTCGGCCCAGACCCTGTTGCGTATGCTCCAGTGCCCAGAAGCTGGAGAAGTCTCAATCGCGATCGCCACCACGGCTCATCTGGTGCATTCTCCTTAATAAACGTTAAGTAAGTTGGCCTGGGCGATGTCAAAGCTCTGTACGTGGTATAGCTGTCGGCTAATGACTGACGTGCTTGATCGGATTTTTCAAGCACGCTCAACACTGAGTCGAGGTAGTAGCCGACCAGGTCGTCTGCATAGTGGTCAAGATTCTTAGTAAAGACCAAATGCTCTAGGAACAATTGAACGGCGCCGGGCGCATATGCTTTCAAAAGCCGTAGAACATCCGCTGGCGCGAATTTAACACGGCTGTTGTTGTCAGAAAGAACTTGTACGGCTAGCTCCGGCGAACGTTGGGCAAGCCAAATTGCATATTCTTGAACGATGCCGCTATCCCGCAGCAAAGGTAGATACTTCCTCATTTGGACGTAGACGTCGTCCACAGTTACATCCTGGTCAGCATTTTCGTCTCCGTCGCAGATTCGTTTCCAGGTGCGCAGAACGTCTTTAGAGGACTTTCTGCTCTGGTATAGACGGCTTAGCACGAATAGCCGCTTGTAACGTTCGAGGAGCGCCACGGCTCGATCAAAGTCACCTTTCCAGTAATCCACAACGTTGTTCAATTTGGCTCGCACAGGGGCCTGCATGGTGTCCTCCTTGGCAAAATTGGAGTCAAGTTGCAGTAGCAGATGTAGCAAAGCTGCATCAACGCTATCGAAGATCGCCTTTTCATCGCTCAAGCTCCCAGATGCTCCTCGTTTCTCTTGCCAAGAGCTGAGAAAATGTCTGATCATCATCCATAATTCTGCGGGTCCCTCTTCAAATACAGAGACCGGAGAATCAAAACCATCTAGGCAGTTGATGATACCTTGCTGGATCCAAATACCGGTTGATCCAACGACGACCTCTCCTGCTATCGGTGGGAGGAGAGATATTGGCAAGCGAGGATCTAATTCCCCTTCCAGTAGTGCCCCTTCAACTAATTTGCACGCAGCTTTGAGGTTCGAGTTGTCCCTCAATCTACTCAATAGATGCAGGAACAACAAAAGGCTGGCTTTCTGGCGTCCATACCTGATGCTCAGAAATTCAGCTTCATTCTTGGGTTCCTGATTTCTCACACTTCCCAGGAAGGAAAGAACTTGTCCCACACTGACAGAAGAGAACTCGTAGCTTCGCCCCACTAGAGCCACTGCTTTTAGTATCTGGCTCTCGAACTGGAGGAGGAGCGGGTTCGGCAGTATCTGCCAAATACTTCTGTTTGACCAGACCAGGGCCTGTGTACCGGCATATGCAAGTCTTTGCACGAATTTGAGTTCCTCGGCAGAACGCTTGACATCGTCCCCTTGCGTCGTCCTAGTTGAATTATTTGAAAGTTGGTCGGGTGAGAGCTTCCCCTGCTCGGATTGCCCTGCAGCTGGGCGTGTGCCCTTCGGCCGGTATCTGACCGCTTGCAACAGGTTTATGACTTCGGTGAAGCTATGTCGCTGTGTGCTCAAACATTGATGTAGGCCTCCGACTCCACTATGAATGCATCCCGCATCCTCTGGGAGTTCTAGCACCGTTTTAATTAACTCTGAAGTAGAATCAGAACCAGATTCAGCAGGCAGACTCTGCATTTGCAGACTATGAGTTCGCCTGCCCTCATGCGACTTCATAAGCAAAGCTAAGATCAGTTGCGTCCTCCCGTCAGCTTCATCGGTCGTGTCTGACTCGGGTATGTTACAGACTAGGACAGCTTCGGGGTAGCAGTCAAACTCGATTGTCCCTCTGGATACATCACCATCTAGGTTGACAAAGATTCCTACACCAGGTTCGGATGGTATAGTACCTGTTGTAAGCATGAACTCATTTGTGGACGGTGATAGAACATGAGGCTTCAGCGATAGCGCCTGAGAGTTCCCGCGTGGAGCAGCGGATGGACCAGTCTCGGCGGTAGATGACCGAGGCCGGTTTGCTGAAGGTGATCCGGATGTCTCTCTTTGCGTAGGACGTGTAGCGGATCGGGCTCGGTCGGTGATGCTACTAGAATTTAGCTTATCTTCCGCCAGGCTCATGGGCTGCTCGACTGACGCAGAAGCATAATCACCAAGACTCTTGCTGCGTGAGTGTCCGGCTCCATGGGATGATTGGGGCTCAAGTCGATCAGCAGGGGTCGTGTCAAGGTTTGGAGCAGTGGAAACTCCAAAGAGGGGTATTTTCTGCTGGTGTTCGACTTCCAGTAAGGCATAGCTTTTCTCGTCAGCGACGCAGACAATTGTATCGCGGCGAGATGCCTCGAGACATCCCGGATACTCGATGTTGGGTCTAATGGGCCGCAATTTATCCCCAACGCGAACTTGAAGCATTCGATGCGACGTCGCAATCATAATCGCCGTTCCATCTGTGCTGTGTCTGCCTTCGTTTTCATCATAGCCACCAATCCATTGTACACCAGTTGGTTCGCGATTTGGAAAGGCTGGAGTGAGCTCTGGAAGGGAATAGAAGGAAGCCGTACCGTTGCATAGCACGCAAGCCTTTAGTGCTCCCGGCAAGACGAGGATTTGCTGTACACCAGGACATTTAATGCTCATGTCTACATCGTGTCCACTTGGCTGGAGTCGGGACGCGAGGATGTATTGAGGTGCCTCACCTTCACCTTCGCTGGGCAAGCATACTAAGTGGATGATCTCCGATGCAGAGGTGCCGATGTAGAGGTTGTCGTCTGCAGTGATCAGCCAGGTCAGCAATCAGCACGATCGGTCCTGACCTACTCCAAAATTCGACACAAGTTATGAATACCCCTTCCGTTGCCCCATCTACAACTAGCGAGATGTCCTCAAGGACGCTTCTAAGCACATAGGGACTTGATTCGGATGAATCCCTTCTCCCATCTGATCGCCTCGGTCCTTCACTCATCGTACATATGACTGGACAGAGTTCTTGGCGATTGTGTTCACGTATTTCGATCATCGACGATGGCGTTATTGAGGCACGTGAACGAAACAGACTCGAGGCAGTCACGGAGATAGGCTGTGGGGCGTTGGCTTATTTGGGGATGGAAGGAAGTAGCCGCATCCGCAACCTGGTTGGCGACCCCTAACTAGCAGCGTCGTGATTTATAAATTGGCGTTAGCACTTCATACAGCATTATTTCATTCTGGATTTTGGAGATGGCCCCCTGACATTTCGATGATTTGCATCACAACCTTCTCAGCATGGATGCAGTCACGGTAGTGGGGGCTCATGTGGCTGATCAGAGCCACGATGCCCCTACCGGAGATAAAGCAAATGCAGACAGTGATGCAAGTAATAGATTTCAAAAGGCAATCGCTGCATGGCGGAGTGAGTAAGTGGCTTGGGCATGGAAGGGCAATGCTAACGAGAAACAGGCATCGCTTTCTCGTCACTTGTCTCCCAGTTCGACACAGTCGCCACGGATATAGTTAACCACCAGAAAGATGCAGTACTGGAACGCAAGGAAGTTGCGCAGAAAACCAAAGACTTTCGAAAACTCGACGATGCCGGCAAGCTATCCGAGTACAAAGGACTTCTGAAAGCCTACCAGAGTTTTGTTGACCTCCTTACTACCCATGGCAAGGAATCCTCTTCGGCCTTCTTGCAGCTTTACACCACGCTCTCCGATGCGCCCGACCCTTTCCCTCTGCTCGAGGCCTCCGTCGAAGCCCTGGTTGTGTCCGAGGACACCGTGCCCCGACTGAATGATGAAAATGGGCAATTGAGGAAGAGGTTAGAGAATTTGTCACGGGAACTGGACGCCGCCGAGTCGCAACTGCAGTCGGAACGACAAGCCCGCGCAGAAGCCGAGGAGGGCACGGGCCGGAAGACGGAAGACGTTGAGATGTCATGGCAGAAGGTGCTGGAGGAAAAGGAGAACAACTGGTCTATCAAAGAGAAGATGCTTGAAGAGAAAATCGACAATCAGGACCGTCTCTTCAGAGAGCTCAGGGCCAACTGCGAAGTAGCCCAAAGATTGGGCAAGGACGAGCAGGAAAGTGCCTCTCAAAAAGCCACAGCGGCCGAGCTACAACTCGTACTTTCAGACTTGGAGAAGACAAGCGCAAGACTCACAGAGATGGAAGCTCGCAACGAACAACTACGGACAGAGCTAGCGCGAGCAGCGCAAACCTCTCACTCCAATGGTGACGATTCCCAGATCGTACGTCTACAATCCGAGAACTCGACTTTGCTTCGAAGGCTTGATACTTTGAGATTTGAGCGTGAGGGAGATAAAAGGAAGACCGAAGAGCAGTTGAAGCAGCTAGACCGACACCGAAGGTCTGCGGAAGATGAAAGTCGCGATCTTCGCCTCAAGATGCACAAATATTCCGACTACGACGAAATCAAGCGCGAACTCGAAATGCTCAAATTTATTGAGCTTTCTGCAGACAATGATGCCGACAACGACCAGAATTTAGCGAACGGCGCTGCCATCACTGACAAAAATAACTCCCTTGAACAACTGCTTCTAGCCAGGAACAAAAAATTGAGCAATGACCTGACTCTGCTACGAGTATCACACAAGGAGCTCTTGGAGCAATTGGATCACTTGAAGGCCGATCTAACGCGGAGTAAGCAGGATTTAGACCACTCCCAGAAACTGTCGACAAGATTGGAGAACGACTTAACCCACCTACAGCAAGAGGCTGCAAGCGGTTTGCCATCTTCTGGCATATCGGTAGCTGGAACCTACATATCACGACACCCGCATTCCAGTCGGCGAGGCCGTTCGTCACCGACATCTTCCATCATTTCCGGTTTTGATGGGAACAGTCGGGGCTTGCCTGGCCTTGATTCTCTGAGGTCAAACGAATCTGTTGGTGGGACGTCAGGGATCCTGCCAATGGTTCAAGCACAGCGGGATCGCTTCAAACAGAAAACACAGCAGTTGGAGGAGGAGCTGGAGAAGACCTACTCTACGGTCACTTCATTGCGACAAGAAGTAGCCTCTCTACAGAGGGACAACCTCAACCTCTACGAAAAGAGTCGCTACGTCTCTGCGTATAGCAGGACAGGTGCTTCCTCTTCTCTAGGGCAAGGTCCTTCGCACTCCTCGATCAGTACGGCAAATGATGGCGGGGACAGATGGAAAGCCCAATACGAGGCGAACATATCTCCATTTGCCGCATTTCGTGGCCGTGAAGCGGCCAGAGCTTACAAGCGCATGAGCGCGCCTGAACGTGTGGTATTTTCTATGACCAGGATTGTACTTGCTACTCGGACTAGCCGCAACATGTTCGCAGGCTATTGTTTGGCTTTGCACTTGTTGGTATTTGCAATGCTCTACTGGCTGTCTATTGCAGGCGCTACTTCAAGCTATTTGGACCATTCAACCGCTGCCGCTGCTTTAGCCGACGCCGCGGGTATGAGAGACTCCTCGCTCCATGCCGCAAATTGGCAGCAGGAGGAGTTTGGATAAGAAAGGCGCAAAATGAGCCGCAGAATAGTTTCTTGGTGCCAGTGCCGCTTGCAAATACTCCTCACACGGCTGACGCCGCGCCAGGGCAGTGCCGGCTCGATCATCCGCTGATAATTAGGAGTCTTCTAGAGTTCCTCGTCTCATACGGCAAGGAGTTTGTGGCCAATGCATCTAATAAATCTTCAATCTTTCGGCTAGAAGAAACGAAGAAATTACATGACTGAGAGCAAAACACTGTATGCAACGATCGCGAGAGGAGTTTGAAGATCCTGCTTTGAACCTGAAGTAGATTCGACGCTCGCGAATGCAAGAGGTCTTTGATAAGGCGAGAGTCAGCAATGCTTACTGGGCACTGTGCACAATGTTACACGATAGCTCCGTTCCCGGAGTCAGCAACGCTGACATCCGATGTCGAGATTGCCGTGCTAAAAGTGAAACGACTTTAGTCTTGGCGCGGCGTCTCCTCGCCAAAATGCCCAGGCTGTTCAAACCATTATTGAGCGGCGAACGCAAATATTGGGCAAGCGGCTATAAAAAAGCCAACGAACCGGAGGAAGTGGCAAGGATGAGCACCGATGGGTGGAGAAAGACGGAAAGGCTGCCCGCTCGTCAAGCCGTACGCGATCCCGTGAGGGGCGTAGCGTGGGCGGTACAGGCAGATCAGATCCTGAAGGACAGCCATCCACAGATCTCCACCAATGGGTTCTCGTCCTACTTGGAATAGTAACATGCTTGGCCACATAGGGCCTCAACTCGGCCACATAGCAGTCCTGCCCTTTCCGCAGCTCACGGACCCACATTCATCAAGATTACAACTGACTCCCATGTAGAGAGCGGCGCGTACACATCGAAGTGTTCTATACTTGCATCAAAGCTGCAGGGAAGCGTGATCCGCTGCCGGTCGAAAATATTGATATATGAGCTTCCTCACGCAAGAAACATGTTTGTACTGTCCCGTCTTCAAACCCAACCACCCCGCCACTTCATCGTCTTAACGAATTTCCTTTGCAATTTTATATCTGTCTTTTGCACAGCTAGCTAGCTAGTTGATGTACTGTTAGCATACATTAATAATTTTCGTACTTGCCATCTCGCAATTTTCACAACAGTTCGTGAACAGATCGGGGGCCACCCACAGCACTTGAACACACCAAAAATTCACAATCGAGACGACCCCAATACAACCAAAATGCACTCGATAATAGCATTCTCAGCGATTCTAACCACAGCGCTGGCCGCTCCGTTAGTCTCATGGTCACCCGCTCTTGGCGAGTTCTACGCAGCCGTTGACAGACATATCCAAGTGGCTCGACGAGAAGGTAGCGTCGATAGCCCGCCAACGTGCGATCTCAGCACGGCAGTGATGCCAGTGGCGCCGACACCACTGCCTGCTCCAGATCCAAGCTGGACACTGTCAGAAGTAGTCGTAGGAAGAGGAGTACAGGTGAGTCATCCATTTAGGCGATATCAACAAGATCTGAAAGCTAATCGTGCATCACAGAACTATACTTGCTCCTCAGCCTCGAAAGATGTCACGCCCAAAGCTATTGGTGCTATAGCGTCACTTTACAACGTGTCCTGCCTAGCAGCCAATTACCCAGATATCCTCGCAATGCTTCCCGGCTTGGCGCTACAGTACTCGTTGCCCGCTGACCCGGTAGCGAACCTCGAACCTTCAAATCTAGAGCTCGTCGGCCATCACTACTTTACCTCAAATGGCACACCCACCTTCGACCTGACCCAGCTGCATCCCAACACAGCTACCCTGGCAAATGTAGGTGATGCAGGCGATGGCATTGGCATCGCGAAGGGAAAATCGGTCGCCAATTCTACGGCACCGGCCGACGCACCCAAAGGCGAGAATGGAGCCGGCGAAGGCGCTGTGCCATGGCTGCTCCTCAATGCTACCTACGGTACCATAGGAGACGTCACTGCAGTCTACAGAATCAACACTGCCGGCGGGAAAGCCCCTTCAACATGCGAATCATCACCTGCTCACTTCAGCGTGCAATATGCGACGGAATATTGGTTTTACACAAAGCCTCAAGGCTCATAACAATTTTTCATTCGCAGAGCCGCTTGCTCCTTGGGCGGCAAGGGTGTGGAAGGTGCACACCTCGGAGTAAATTTACAAACCGGACGAAGAATCCAGCAAGAGAGAAAGATGTGGGGTTGCGATACAAGGAGTGGAGTGGATCATAACGAACTTCTATATTCCCATTTTAGAACACATGCTGTAGATGTTTGGCCCGTGCATACTGCAGACGAGTTTGTTGCGCGGGCTCAAAGCTGCAATAACATTTATTTTGGCCTAAAGGGAAAAGTTTCTGCATGATGTGCATGTCGTATGGCGGCCCCGCTGCAATGCTGCACGATTGCGAAACGCACTATAACAGCCGTTGGATGAGAGCGCACCAATTGTGTTTCAGTTAGCCGCTTGATGGTTGCAATCGCAGCCAACCACGGAAGCGAAACCCCCGCTCGCGGAGGACTTCGGATGCTTTCGCATATTCAGCTTGACATGCGTAGGCAGATCTAGCCGAGAAAAGTCTTATGTATGTCCTTTGTGCGAAATTGTCGTTGACTTCCATGTCGATTGTAGCTTTGGTATGTGATTGGCCAAAGCCAAGAGCATGTGTCCAGCAATCCGGACACCCGGGCCGTTCAGATGCGTCAATTGCTCCAAGAGTATTTTTATGATAACCTACGGGTTGTACAAGCGGCAAAGGGGAAAAAAAGATTGGAAGTAGTCGAGCAATAATCTCACCTCCATCGCTTTTTTTCCCCTATATGACTCCTGGGATGACCGGGAGTTTGACAAAAAGTCGTGCGTGCCTCCAATGAGATTCGAACTCATGATCTTCGCATATGGCATGAGACAGTGTAGAGCTGTCAGTGGTACAAGTGCGATGCGGTACCCCTGCGCCATAGAGGCAACTGCGCCCGTGAGTCGGACATTTCGGGGACAATTTCAGCCCATCATTTATATAATATTGGTGTTCCTCCAGCTACCAATCTTCTTCTATTACGTGTTTCTGGTACCGTGCGGCGCTTTATGCCATAACATCTATAAATTAATGTGTACGCATGTTTCCTCTTTCTTGTTTTGATTTCCGGCAGCACTTTAGGATGGTTTATGTGCTGCAGATCAAGCTACCTGTCCTGGTTTCGAGCAAAAAACCTGCTTCTCCAACTTTAATACGGAGCACTATGACGTAGAAGGGTGCTCCCAAAGGCAGCCCATTTGGGCCAAGTCATCGAGATAACAACAGTGGCAGTATGGAAGGCACGCTCTACTACCTGTAGCTGCTTCAATTGCGTCCTGTAGGTACAATGTTCAATCACTCATTCTTATCCATAAAACCCATACAATCAATATCACCGCCCTAATGCTTTCGTTCTCTGCGCTACCTGGACAGACGCTCGTTGTGCTCTCAGCTCGGAAGCTTCCATAATCTTGGAGTACAGCAGACTTTTTGGGCAGAAGAAAGGAAGAAATGCTGCAGCGAATCATAGACTCAACTCCAAGATCGCCTTTCCATTACCGTAACAACTCCTTCTTAGGAAGCTTAATATCTGCTGCAATAGCGATTTCGGCTCTTCTCCAACCTGCAATAGCGATACATCATTTACAACGCCCACCTGTTCATCTGGTCAATCGTCAAAACTCTGACCTTCCATTGATTGTGACAAATCAATGCACTGAGGTCATCTATCCCGGCATCCTCACACAGTCGGGCACAGGGCCTCCGAAAAAAGGCTTCAAACTCAACCCTGGAGATAGCCTGCCTCAAACTGTCAGCGCAGATTGGAGAGGGCGCGTTTGGGGAAGAACGAACTGTACCTTCAATGCGGATGGTACTGCCCCAATCTCTGGTCAGGGAGGAACTGCCTGCTCCTCCGGTGACTGTGGTGCTTTTGTTGAATGTCAAGGTGCCGTAAGACTTTCAACGTCATTGACTGGTCGAGGAAAAGGTAGTTGACTTGCACAGGGAAACCCTCCTGCGACTCTAGCGGAGTTCACTCTCGCCTCGCCTTCCAATCAAGCCTTCTACGATGTCTCCCTGGTCGATGGATACAATCTCCCAATGGGCATAATTTTCACGCCCGGCAATAACAGCGATCAGTCCCTACGAGATATTCCACCAAACTTGACAAACCTTATCTGCATTGGCACTGCTTCCTATCTCACTCAAATCTCTGGCGCACCAGATACTGACTTTGGCTCCAACACAACTTACCCAGTCCCTCTTGAACAAGCCATGTCAACCCAGAATCTACTTAAGTGGTGTCCTTGGCCTCTCCAGCTCAACCCACCTGAGAAACCTGGAGACGGCGTCTATCCTTACCCGGACGACAACATCCCGCGTCCGGTTTTCAACCCCTGCTACAGCGCTTGCTCGAAATGGAATGACGACAAGTTCTGCTGTGCGGGATCGTACGATTCTCCTAAGAAATGCAAACCGAGTTATTACAGCATCCAGGCGAAAAAGATTTGTCCGGACGCATATTCGTACGCGTACGATGATCAAACCAGCACGTTTGTCTTGCCTCAGGGTGGAGGATTTGAAATTGTATTCTGCCCGATTGGTAGGAGTAGCAATATCTTGGCGACCTTTGGAGACCAGGTCAGCGAGCTTGCTAGTACTGGGGTTGTGACACAGGAGATCGAGCAGTTGGCCAGCAACACGACCTATATTGCGCTCAAGAGTGAAGGGGCTACATTGAATGTTCTTGAAAGCCCCAGCATGTTGGCGCTGATCGTTGTGCTCGTCTGGGCTTGTTGTTGGTCGTGAGTCAGCTTGCACCTTGGGTTAGCCGGCCATTTTATTGTTGGCTATCTTCTTGGCTAGGACCAGGGACTTCAGTGACTATGCAGTCTTACCGAAGCAATACCCCTACTTGCAAGTACAATTAATACCATACCCCACAAACAAAAACATGAATTGTGGCCTTCTGTTGAAGTCGTTTATGCGCAAGAATCACCGAAGCCTGCAGGTTCTAATTTGGCATTTTGTATTCGACAGGCCATGCCACCCCAGCCTGATTCGAGATCTGGAAATGTAGCAGCATAATTGGGTCGGGAAATACCGAAGGGGTTATGGTAACTTTGCGTTCTAGAAGTGGATACTCCAAAAAAGGGCTAACGGTCCCGAGCATTACTCACAATTCAAACAGTAATAGCTCCACCTCAGCCTGACCAGCTTTCAGTCCCTTTTTAAACTTGGCCAGCGACGTCAGCATTATGCGCAAGACTATCTACTAACCGTGACTGGGTGTTATTATTGCACTGAAAGAGGCATGGGGGCTGTTTTCGCTACCTGACCGCCCGCTTGGCTGCTACAAAAGGCCTAGCCAACACATAGAGTTGGGGTCCGAGAGGCTTGTCAGACTCCCTTTTCTAACTGCCAACCGGAGATGGTTTCGCCATGGAGACCATGGAGACACTCGCTGCGACTGTCCTTTTTAGAACGATACGTGATTCCGGTTATATGTCGCAGCTGCGAATCGCTGCCGTCTTGAACTGGCGTTATGACCAAAATGGAAAATGGGGTTCTTGGGGCTTCAGCCTCATGACATTGAACATTAAGAGCATGGGCTGAGGGATGGACCCGTCGATGTTGCTGTGTTGCAGTCTGTACTTTTCGAACTGGAGGGGGGCAGCCGCTCATGATACTTGACCTGATGAGCACAATGATTGTGATCACAGTCAACCTGGCCGTGACTTGAACGAATGATGGCACGACGTCAAGAGGGAAGATTGCTCACAAAGATCAATGAGTTTCGGTCGTCCACTTCATTCATCATCGTGGTCATATGCTACGCGATCTTTGTAGTAAGTCAAAAGCAACAAGCAGAGGACAAAGATGATTCACATGTGAATAGGACCAGGTCTTCTTTGCTTTCATCCTGCCTGTCTTGCCGTTCTCGTTGTACGAACGAAATGGCGTCCGCCGAGATAAAGTCCAATATTGGACGACGATCCTAGTGGCCGTCCTCGGAATTTCAACCCTTATCTGTTGCCCACTGGTTGGATGGTGGACTGATAGGCATGCATCAAGAAGAAGGCCGTTTCTCGCTGGGCTTATTGTGCTTCTCGCTTCAACACTATTAATGTGGCTCACCAAACCGATCCATTGGCAAATCGTGAGCAGGCTCGGCCAAGGGGCGGCCGATGCTATGATCTATATCGTGGGCATCTGTATCATCTTGGATACTGTTTCTACTAAACATGTGGCGGAGTACATGGGCTATATAGCGATTGCATTGAATGCTGGAACTTTTGCAGGTAAGGACAGAAACTAGGCTGAGAAATTCCAAGTTGACATTTTAGGACCTCTGCTGGGCGGAGTCGTCTTCGAACGAGCTGGCTATCATGCTGTTTGGTGGATGATGCTGGGGTTTGTAATGCTGGACTGCATTTTGCGATTAGCCATGGTTGAAAAAGTGGTTCACGAAGAGCAGGAAGCCGCCAAAATTCCGCCAGGAACAACATCGGAACAAGTGTTGACAAGCATGGGCGGTGAACAAGATCAGGCGGCAGCTGACATCTGTGGTCCAACAATGCCTGCCATGGACCCCGTTCCAGGCTGTGTTTACCCAGCAGTAGAGGAACTTTCTCAGAGGCCCAGATATGGCATGATGCATCGACGACTGCCAACCATGTTGGCTCTAGCATCATCGATGAGGATGAACACCGCCCTTCTGGGGACTTGCGTGCAGGGGGCAGTCTTCAGCGGATTCGAAACGGTGTTGTCGATATATGTGCAAGACATCTGGCACTACTCATCGCAAGGGGCTGGCCTCATCTTCATACCATTGACAGTACCGGCATTCCTAGCACCACTACTAGGGCGAATGATTGATCGGAATACGCCTAGATGGCCACTCGTAATCGGATTTATGAGCTTGTGCCCAGTTTTGGTGCTAACTCGGTTTGTGACGTCTAACAACACGGGACAAAAGGTCTTGATGTGTGTAATGTTGGTGTTGATCGGAACAGCAGTCACGGCGACCCTTGATCCATTGATGGCCGAGATTGCGTACGTTGTGGAAGAGCTGGAAAGGAAAGAACCAGACAGGTTTGTTGGAAAGAAAAGGTACGGAGGAGGCGCGTTTGCGCAGGGATTCTCTCTGTTCGCAATGGCCTGGTCATTGGGAAATATTGCTGGACCACTGCTTTGCGGATTGATTAGGGACCGGTCTGGGTGGGGTACTATGTGCTGCACACTTGGCGCGGTCTGCTTCGCGACCGCATTGCCATGCTTTGTGTGGTCAGGGGAGGGTTGGTCCGGGCTGAAAGCTTACAAGTCGACCAGGGTACGAAGACGACTTGCGGATTATTATTACAGCAGAGGCCAGTGGTGTTGGGGAGCTGTTGAGGACAGCAACAAGAGGGATATCTCTCAATCTGTGGTGTGACAGCAACATGTCGCCGATCTTGTCCACGCGAATGTGAATAGGTCTCGATAGATGAATTGGTGACATCTTCTCGCTCAATTGCAGGGGTTCTCACGGAAGAGCAGCGTCACTGGCAAAAGACCAGGCATCAATGGCCAAGCTTGGCCTCTGAGAACCCGTCGAATAGGGACTAGGGACAAGGATTACATAAGCAGCGGCGTAACGGCCACGAACGGCTAATAATACGGGCCCTTCGCGGCTCAAAATGTTGGCATGCGATCATTATTGTCTGAATCCCCAATCCCCAACTTTCCTTTGTCCATCGGTTCTGATTTGCGTGACCGACCAACGTGACTTCAGGCATCACCTTTTCGACTTTGCTTGTTCCAACAGCCTCGAAAGACCTGCAATCTGCTGAGGGTCACTTTGTCCTCTCCCTCCTCCCTTCTCCCTTCTCCCCGTACCCCGTCGCCGCCAGGGATTCCTGATTCCGCTAGCCCAGACCAGGTTGCTCAAGCTTGCGCGCAACCTCCGTCCCTTTCTGCCTTGCGAATTGGAACATCTCAGCAGAAATGCTGCCGCCGTCGCCGATACCAACGATATGTTCGCTGCTGCTTCTTTGCTCCCTGGCCGCTGCAGTCAATCTTGACTGCCACAATATTCAGACAGAGAAGAAGCGATGGGACTTGTCAGAATTAGGCGGGCCTCATGCAATAATCGTTCAGGATACGGAAACGCATCCGGCCACATCCAACACAACCTGGACCGTAGATATATGTCAGGCGCTCAAGAAACCATCGGGCATACCCAAAGGCGACTCATGTCCTAGTTATACAAGAGGTGAGTTGCCAACCCGGATTTAGCGAATCAGGTGGTGCCAGAACCCTGGGGGTTCGCATCTCGAGGAGCATAATGGCTAACATGTAGTGCGCTCCCTAGTTTGCGGAATAACGAAAACGTGGAACCCCCTAGACGATCCCAATGCCGAGCATCCCGTTCTTTCTGAAGTCATCGGTGTTGCTGGGGAGTACGGCCTCTCACACGGCGGCAATTTAGAGCCAAAAATCACACGACTAAAGACAAGCAACAAAGACCTTGAGGGAATTGACATTGAATTGCACGGAGGAAGGGCCCACGAGCGTAAACAGAAGGCTATTCTGAGCTTTCTATGCGAGCCGGACTGGACGGGGAACGAAGGCAACACAGAAGAGCCAAAGTCCGTAAGGCGACGAGAATCCGAAGGCGAAGATGGCGAGGACGGCGAGGACGGCGAAGACGGCGAAGATGACACGGATGAAGAGCCCGGCGAGAGATATAAGCAGGACCCGAAAAATGCACTGCAGTTTGTGAGCTACGGCGAAGAAGGCGAAGGCAAGGACAGAATGGATGTCCTGAGACTGAATTGGAGGACCAAGTTCGCGTGTGAAAAATACGAAGAGGGAGATGATGAGCCTGAGAAGGCTGGTTGGGGTTTCTTTACCTGGTTTATCCTCATGTACGTCTCCTCCGTACACTCTATCCGTGACTATCTACTGACACATGGGACAGTCTCTTCCTCGGAATTGCAGCATATCTCATCTTCGGCTCGTGGCTTAACTACAACAGGTATGGAGCCCGTGGCTGGGACCTGCTGCCACATGGCGATACGATTCGAGACATTCCTTACTTGTTTAAAGACTGGTCGAGGAAAGTCGTCGACACCGTGACGGGAGGCCATTCAAGAGGCGGCTACAGTGCTGTATAATCTCGGCCCGCCCGGGAAGTGTCGACGCGTGACTGTGCCAGACTGCTTTGCCTGGGAAAGAAGACATAGATCCATCTCCCAACCCGAGATCTGTATTACCCTTGTGATAATATACCATTAATCCTTTTCTTATCAACAATTTTGAACTGAGAGGCCAAGGTCTGAGTGAGAGAACCATTACCAATCTACGAAGACATCAGTGTCCAGTCTCAAGTGCCTCAAACCAGGTGCAAGGAATGAGAGGCATGCATTAGAAAACCTGTACATTCACCTTCACTGATAGCCTTCACTATCAGTGCGTGCCGTCATGTTTCAGGTTTCCTTTTTCGCGTGCTGATTAGCCCACTAGCATGTGACCCGCAAATTAGCTCGAGGTCGTTTGTCGTTAGATAGTTTCAATCAAACAAGCCGTTCTTCTTTCTTTGAATTTTCAACTCGTGCTACATGGCATGAACGTTTTGAATGTTCCAAGATGCAGAGTCGTTCTTATTGGTAATATTTACGTCGCTCTGACCGCAACAGCAGCTTCATCGATACCTTTGACGGCTGCCGTATCTACCTGTGCATCACTCCTTCGAAAAGCACTCTCGATATCTTCCTTTCCCGAGATTGACCCACTTCGAATCATATCTGCGACAACTTCTCGCTTCGGTTTCAGCTTCTTCACATCAATCCACCTCAAAGTGCAGGTCATCGCGATAACCAGCACCCACAGGCCAATGCAGCTTTGCCATCCGTACTTGTAGTATGGTGCCTGGCTGGCTGGCCAAACCAGTACTTGACTCCACGCGCTGACGCCATAGTACCCTGCCACCGCCAAACCGACGATCAAACTCCTTGCCTCCGGATCCTGAGGGAGAAGGTCGCTCAGCCATGCGAAGATGAGTGGTGCCGTACCGAGACAAAGATAGTTCACAAAGTACGACGCATAAGCCGTTCCGAGTCCAGTCGCCTCAGGATGACTCGTCCACACCGACATTGCAATGCACGGGATCAAGCCAATCAATCCTTGAGTGACGATGAGCGTCCATCTTGTCCTCAGGAAGTCAGACAAGAGCGCCCATATCCACACAAAGACCACGTTAATCGCTCCGCCTCCTATGGGAATCACATTGACGTCTTCCACCGCCCACACCCGCGATCCATCCGGCCGTTTCAGTGACCTCAGAAATAGCGCGAAGTAGTTGTACCCATAACTGGCCAGCACAGTTGCGATATACAACACGGCAATGAAATACACTACCCAGCCGCTGAACGTCCGGCGGGCTGCGGCCCATGTTACCTTCTTAGGCTCGGTGCGCCCGTATCGCTTTAGCCGATTCATGCTCAAGTCAGCATGACGTTGCTTAAACCAGAATGCCCTCGGATTTGGCTTGTTTGGTAGGTCTGGCAGCATGAAGAAGCCCATGCAGCCCCATACTACCGTGATGATGGCATTGATCACAAACAGCCATCGCCATCCTGCAAGTCCGGATTGATTATGTAATGTTCGCATGATCGCCGCCTGCAAAGCCCCCGCCATCATATAGCCTACCGCTTGACATGAATGATAGAAGCCCATTCGCTTCGCCAATTCGGGCGGCGAATACCAGTGCATGAATAGAGTCATCATGCCTGGCCAAGCAGAGCTCTCGCAAAGTCCAAGAAACACTCGGAGAACATATACTTGTTTTGCATTTTTAGTCAAGGCGATCAGCCCGGTGATGACTCCCCAGGTCACCTCAAGACCAGGTAGCCAGTATGAAGGTCGTACATAGGTCATGATGATCTGGCTCGGGACCAGCATGATGCAATACGCAACATTGAAATATGTTGTGAAATAGTTGAGCTCGTTGCCACGAAGATGAAGATCTTCTTGCATCCCAGAAACGTACGCATTGTTGATATTCTGTTGGTCAAGATATTTGATGACCTGCGAGAGGCAGCCAAATGTCATGAGAAAGAGGTCGAGCCGTCGAACGAGGTCTTTCTCTTCAGCAGAGCGGTGCTGGAGCTTCGCAAGCGCTGGCGACTTCTTGCGTAGATTATCGAAAAAATTCGCCATCGTGGTGGGCGTTGGACTTGTCGTGCTGGCCTCCTCCAACAGCTAAAACAAATTCCAGAAGAATCGCTGGTTAGGAGTCGAAGGCGATAAAGGAATCCAACTTCAGTTATACACCTATTAATCAACCTTCTGGAGAGGCCGGGAATGATCGGGGCTCGATCCGGAGGTGCGCTTTTTATCTCTTGCTCCCCCATGAAGGGTTAATCAGTATCCATGAAGAAAATCTTCATTGCCGAGGCGTAGCCATTCAGGGTTGCACCGTGGTGACACACCTGCCCGTCTTCAATGCATTTCGAGTAAAACAATATGTCGATCCGGGAATAAACGTGGATCGAAGTAGTCTGCTATTCTACTTTCGGTGAGGATATGCCCCTACCGGCAAGAAAGCCACAAAGCCTAAAGATACCGACATGGAGAAGAACGCTTTCCCTCAGGTAGAAATGGAACAAGAAAGCCATTGAATGATCGAAACCCCCAGTCCCCGTTATCGTGTTTGTTCTGTACTGCAAGCTTCGTTCAGAGAGTTATTAAGCGATGGCGCCTCATAGGATCAGTCCGCCGGCAAACCCGTCGCCAAGCACATCTCAAGCCAAGCTTGAGCCATCTTTACCCCATCAGAACTACTGCCTTTCTTACTGGCAAAGAACCACTAGGGCTTTTCCGCATCTGAACGCCAATGTCCATGCATCATTACCTGCAACCTCAAAATATGTGGTAATTGGCTCAGGGATATCGGGTGCGCTAACAGCCTTCTCTCTTATCGAGGAAGGTGTCCAAGGCAGTGATATCCTCATTGTCGAGGCTAGAGAGGCAGTGTCAGGCGCTTCTGGGCGCAATGCTGGGCACGTGAGACCAGACGCTTTCCGAGGCTTCCAAGGGTACGCAAGCATCCACGGACCGGACCAAGCACTCAAAATCATAGCGAACGAAAAGCTTGTCTTCGAGAAGATTGACGAGTTTGTCAAGAAACATGACGTCTCTTGCGACTTCAATCCGACAACGACCTTTGATGTCTGTCTGACTGAGGAATTTGCGCGATACGAAGCCGACAGTTTCAAAGCCTACACGGACGCCGGGGGTGATGTAAGCCACGTCAAATTCTTCGAGAGTGAGGATGCAGCAGCACGAACGAGAGTTCCCGGTGCCGTGTCCGCATACGAATGGCCTGCTGGCAGTAGCCATCCGGCGAAGCTCGCGCAGTGGCTTCTGACCAGCGTCATCGAACGGGGAGTCCGGCTCTTCACCCACGCGCCGGTAACAAAAGTGGTTCAACAGGGCGGCCGGTGGAAAGTGCAAACCAGCCGTGGATCGATATTATCAGAAAAAGTGGTGCACTGCACTAACGCCTACTCGGCCGCCATCTTGCCGCAGCTCAGCAGCTTCGTGACGCCGAACAAAGCCCAAGCACACGCCGTCATCCCCAACTCTGCATTCTCAGGCGACCACGCTCTCCCAAGCACAATGTCGCTCCGCCACAGCATGCACCACTTCTACTCTCTCATCCAGCGCAAAGGGGACGGCACACTGATCCTCGGCGTGTCGCGCCACAACCCGAACCTGTCGGCCGCGACGAAGGCCGAAATAGTAAGCTTCGACGACTCGGCCTTCAACCAAGAAATCGTCGATGAGGCCCTCACCGAGTTCGGACGTATGTTTCCGGACGCACGGCAAAGCAAGCGCCGTCACTGCGGCGAGGGTCTCGAGCATGCGTGGACGGGCATTATCGGCATGACGCCGGATTCCGTGCCTCTCGTCGGACCCATCGAGGAGCTCCCGGGACAGTACATCTGCGCCGGCTTCAACGGCCACGGAATGGCAAGGATATTCACCTGTGCTCCTGGCTTGGCGAAATTGATCATGGGCGGCTCGTGGGAGGAAACCGGGCTGCCAGAGTGCTTCGAATATAGCCAAAAGAGGCTGGAGACCGGCTTACGGAAAGGGAAGAAAGGTAGCGTTTGGTAGAGTGTTCGGGCCTTATGTGGGGAGGGGGCTTTACTGCTCTCCTTTTCCGGTACGTTTTCACAAGGGCAAAGCTATAGACTGCTCTCGCCTGGGATTGAGCGAATCGACCCAGGCATTTATTAATTTTAGATATCTGTCAGCCAAAAGAAAAGGAGCATGCACAAAATTCAAAACTCGTTGCACCACAGAAAGCCATTTCGCACATACTCGTTATAGGGACTAAAACACAGCACTCAAACCATTCTCAGCGTTCGCGATTCGAGAAAGATACTGTGATGCAACGCCGCTCTATCAGGTCTGGGACTAAATGCAACGCGCTAATCGTCTTATAGTTTGATGTTGCTGTACTGAACCCCGGAATTGTGACAGCGTGGTCCCATGAAGATCAAAAATCAAAAATCGGGTGCCTACTCAGCCAGCAGCTGTATTCGCGAGATGGACCACAGACGGTAGAAGAAAGGTCGTTGTGGAAATCCGGCATGTCGCGCTCTAGGGTGGACGTCCGCTGTGCAGTCGAGTATCGTTTTCCCCACACCAAATATCTGAACGGGTAAGCACCACTCCCAAGAAATGATTATGGAGTGCAAAATTAACCATCGCCTGTACATCTTCTCCTTATCTATAAAGCGTGCGAGATGTTTGAATACTTTATAGTCATAAGACAGAATTCCAACTTGTTCGTTGCGCTCCTTCCCGTACGCAAACTATGCCAGAGACAGTCGTTCGGCGGCGTGTTTGGCATCAATGACCTGTTAAATAAAATTATGAGAACACAATGAATGGCGAATTCACTGCAGGGTGAACGCGCCCCGTCATCCGCCAGGAAAGTTCCCACGACGCCCACGCTAAATGCCTCATCACAATACTTGAATTTAACCCTTTTTAAGTATATCCCGATGATAAAGCCGCTCCCCTTTTGCTCTTGGAAATCGTTCTTTCAAATTCTGGCATCAGCAGTCCACTGTCCGCCAAACGCCTCGAGATTAGGGTGGCTTAGTCTTGTGCTAGGCCAATCTTCTATCTAGAGCTAAGTATCGCTGTGGATTCTTGTGTTGTCGTGTCCACGGATCACAGTATCGCTTGTCGATGTACTCTAGGCATCCGCCCATGCTGATAAATGCCGCTTCTTTGAATTTGACCAGGAGCTCGTATGTTCATCTCATTTTCGTCCTTCAGGGTGCCAGGGACAGCTGCTCCTGCAGTACGGTCACGTTTGGGAGTCCTTCCGCTCGTCAATACCGTTGACTAGCTTCGAATCTCCATTGACCATGGGCCGGGCCGTTTGTCCGTGAGGACTACCAGTGCTGTCCTCCTCTTCGGGAATCGTAGTACAATATTTCTGGAGGACGCGTTTCAGCGCCGGTCTCCGAATTGGTTTAGCCATAAAATCGTCCATTCCACTTGCCATACACTCATCTTGATTTGATTTTTCAGCAAATGCTGTCAAGGCAACAATCGGTGCAGCAAATCCCATGCCACGAATCATTCTCGTGCTCTGAATGCCATCAACATTCGGCATTTGAACGTCCATAAAGACCAGGTGGAATTTTTCACCAATCTCCATGCTATCTCTTACTTTTTCGAAGGCTTCTTGTCCATCCTTGGCAATAGTCACATCATAGACATCTTCGAGCTTCAGCATTCGCAGAACAACCTCTTGATTGATTTTATTGTCCTCAGCAACCAAAACGCGGACCTTGCCCCCTTGCTTCGCTGCTTCGGATTCGGCTTTCTTCATCAGCTTTAGGTCATTTGATATGTCGTGGGTTGTCACTGGGAGTACTTCTTTCGCAACGAATGGCTGGGAGAGGCCAAGTACACGTGGAACATCATTGAATGTTGCTGCATCGTCACTTGGCCCAGTGGAGCCATTCGGCGCCTGTAGGTTGTGCTTCTCCATTTGCGGTCTCGGACTTGAATAGAGAGCCTCCGAATCCATACTTGCAGGACGTTCTGCGACGTAACGAAGTGGGATACGCATTGTAAATTTGCTGCCACTCCCAACTGTGCTGTCCAGTGAGAGCTCTCCACCCATCAGAGCAGCAAGCTGGGCACAAATACTGAGACCGAGGCCGGTGCCGCCGTACTTCTTGCTCAGACCAAGGTCTCCTTGGACGAATGGTTCGAAAATCTTCTTCTGCTGGTCTTCTGGAATGCCAGGACCGGTATCCTCGACCTCAAACTCAAAGTCCAGACTCTTTGTATTTAAAGGAGGAGGAGACTTGGACCTTTGTCTTGAGACGATCTTGTCGATTTGGGTTCTACCTCCTGCCACGTTGATGTTCAGTTTCCCATCGACAGGGCGTTTCTTCAAGATCGATCGCTTGCCATCGTCTGAATCACTACTGTTGGGAACGTAGCGGTGCTTTAAGCTCGACTTTTTCTCGTTCTCAGAGTCGCTCCCACCAATCAGAGACGTGTCCGACGTCCGGACTCGCTTCTTGCTTGACCCCTTTGATTTTCGCGAGGCCAAGGAGGATTTGCGAGCACTGTTGGCTCGGCTAAGCGAATCGGGATCGGTAATACCGACACACCGAATCCGAACCGTCACAGAGCCTTGAGGTGGAGTAAACTTCAGGCTGTTGCTGGTAAAGTTCATGAGGACTTGCAATATCCGATTCTTGTCACCCCATAAGCACATGTCCCTGATGCGACCAGTGCCCTCTGGGCCATATGCTTTGGCTTCTGTGGTCTCGGAATTGCCAAAAGAATCATTGGTCCCCAGATAAAGCACCTCGAGCTTAATTTGTGCTTCCTTCGCTTGCCGATCAAAGGTTGGCATCAGCTGCGTGCTTAGATCGCTCAATCTGAATTCCGCTTCATCAATCGACAATTGCTGTCCAACCTCATTCTTACTAAAAGTCAAGAGATCCGTCAGTAAGTGCAAAAGCAGCTCACCGGACTTGTATATAGTGTTGATGGTTGATTTGACCTTTGAAGGCTCGTCTTCGTTCATGCAGATCTGGGCCAAGCCAAGGATGCCGTTAAGAGGTGTCTTCAGTTCATGCGAAATATTGGCAATGAAGAGCGTCTTGCTTTGATTTGCGGCTTCTGCAGCTTGCTTTGCTTGCTCAAGCTCAGCGGTACGTTCCTTGACTCGTTCTTCTAATCGCTGATACTGCATCGTCAGCTCGTCAGACATTTCGTTAAATTTCGTCGTAAGGTCAGTCAGTTCGTCGTGAACAAGATGCCGCCGTTCAGGTACTTTGCTTGGGATGCGGAATTGTCGCCGGACACGTGAGCGTGTGGCTGTAGGGGGTGGACTTGCATTAGTGGCCCACTTTGCAATAGCGTGTAGGAAACCTTCTTTTTTTGCTTCACCTTGGTCAGATTGATCATCACGATCCTGATCGTGAATATTTGTTGAAGACCCCGAGTAGGCGCTGTCACCATCTGGTTGGTAAGGTTCTACGGTTTTTTGGGTGGCGTGTCGAAGCTGGCGGATTGGCGCAACAGAGTAGTGTGCCAGAGGAAATGTCAAGACCAACAAGCCACCGACCACGGAGAAGACACAGATTAGTACAATGTCTCTGAGATGGTTGATGGGAGCGACGGTCTCGCCATGGCTCTGCTCTACTACCAGCACCCAGTCGGTGAAGTTCGTCTTTATCTGGGCATATCCCACGGCCACTTTGTGGCCTTGCTCGTTGACGGTGTTCAGCATCGCGCCGGCATTATTAATGGAATCCGTCTGACGGGTCCACGCTCGCACGAGAGCGGGAAACGTTTGAGCCTGAAATGGTAGGGCAGAGTCGTCTGGATCTGAGCGGTTGGAGTGACGATCTTTTACTGCGGTGTTATCGCGCGGAGGGAGAACAAATCGCACCCACGAGTTGTCGAGGACATTCGAACGATTGTCTGTGCGAATGTCAAACGGGAATTTATTATCGTTTTCAGCGGGGCCAATGAGTAAAGCCTCACCAGTACTCCCGAGGCCCTCTGCCGAGTTTCTAACATCGATTAGCATGCTCGCGTTAACGACGACGGTGAGCCATCCCAGGACATCGAAGGCCGACGTGTTATTTATGACGGCGGTGGTGGTGGAGAGCAGGGCAGTATCCGAGTCCATGATGAGTGGTCCTATGATGAGACCACTTGAAGGGTATAGTCGCCTTCCACCAGTTTCAACGTAATAGTCGGATGTATTTTGTTGACCGTGGTAGGTGAGATTCGGATACAATGATGGTGGATAGCCTGGTCCAGGATCACCTAGATAAACAGGCGAGCCGTCTGGTTGATCGTAGGGCAGCCGGACCCCTGATAACACATCGCTCGTCACATTGACCAGTCCATGAACGGCGGTGGCGTTACTGTCATTTGCTGGAAAAATCATCGCTTGGACCAGAATTCTTTGGTTGCCAAGTGCGCCAGCGAGGTCGTCCTGAGTTCGCACCCAATTCTGATTAGTTGTATTCCCTGTGTAGAAGAGAGCAATCAGCAAAGATTCCACATACAGCGACTACATCGGCGAAATCTTTGGTTAATGTACCATGTCTGTATCGGTCCAAGGCAGATTGAATCAGCACCCTGGTGGCCACCGATCTCGCTTGGGATTCGTAGAGGAGGATGGTGGCGGAAATTTGAGCAGCCTTCAAGCTCGCAGTCAACGAAAGGCCCTCTAGGCGTATGTTTGTAACAAAGTCTCTGGAGTTGAACCACTGTTCTGATCAGCTTTCTCGAATCGCCAGACGAATCCACACGTACCGCAGCTAGGGCCAAG
Source organism: Incumbomyces delicatus (assembly GCA_017655985.1). Classification (NCBI taxonomy): domain Eukaryota; kingdom Fungi; phylum Ascomycota; class Eurotiomycetes; order Chaetothyriales; family Trichomeriaceae; genus Incumbomyces; species Incumbomyces delicatus. The sequence continues at coordinate 3,854,135 of JACJVS010000003.1, forward strand.
GCTAACAGAGAGAGGATGGCGACCGTCAGGACCAGCAGACTAAGCTGCTCTCTGATGGAGATACGCATTGTGACGTTGTCGGGAGAATGACGTGCTCCTGACGGCACTACGTGAAGAACTCGTCGTCGAGCTGAGGGCAGCTCATTTTCAACTGCCCTCCTCTTTCACCCTGATGGTCTTCGACTTGGTCGCGTCAACTTCTTCGATGATTATAAACTAACGAGGGAAATCGTGTGCTCGAATGTGAGAAGATACGCAGCCGCAGGTGTTTCGAAATCAAGACGTTTTCGCAAAGTTCATCCAAGACTCAGATCGATCAGCAGTCTCGGGTAGTGGAGGGATCAACGCGAGGAATCGGAGACGCGGCGCCGTTCCCCCTTAGGGCTCGAGAAGGTCGAATGAGAGGACTGTAGGTGCGTGTTGTTGGAAAACGCCGTCAGGCCATGCACAAGATAGGTGACGGTTCTCTGACTGCTGCACCCATAGGATGGGTTTGTGTGTTGGCTTGGACCGCGATACGTTGAAAGTGATCCAGCACACGAGAGAATGGATTACCAAAGAAGGAGCGGAGGCTCAGCAAGCTGCATTGGCTCTAGCGGGCTTGGGGGGGACATCCAGGCACCTGAACCAGTCTAGCAGTCCCCGAAGTGGGACCAACGCTCGGTAAATCCACCGCAAGCCCAGAAACTGCTTAGGTTTCTGGTCGGCGATAGGTGTTCCACGACGTACCATGTCGCCACCATCCTTCCATTGTGGATACGATTCGCTCTGAGCCCCAATTGTAGATCAGCAGGGAATTACTCCAGTTAGTTTTCGTTATATATACTGGGAAATTCGCCGCTACCTTTTTAAGCCATGATTTTGGTGTTCGTATAATCAATCAATACAGTTCTGATTTGATACCCTTCATAAACTTGTCGTCACGACTTGTATTCTTAACCGTCTCATCTTCGTTGCTAAACTTGCATTCTTTATGGACGTGGTTAGGCTGTAATACAGTTCTGATGTACGAAGTACTTCCTTCATTACCGTTAGCCTTGCACTTTTAATGGAGATGGTTAGGCTTAGGCTTGGCGTCATCTGAAACCGGACACATCAAATCCACTCATTTGTAAGCAAGCCTTTCATGTAAATTACTATATGCTGTCGACAAGCATTTGGCCTTGCCGCTGGTATATAAGCTTATAGCGATTTGGCAGGTCATCTATACACCGCTAGATCTTAGAATGGTCCATATCACGCCACTCGCTGTGAATCAAGGCGTCCAATTCCTGGGGCGCCCGCCCGTCCATTCCCAAGTTGATACCCCTTGGCCTGCCGATTTACAGCGTGAATCACTCGTTCCACGGGGTTCGCATCAGTTAAATTCGGCGTATTAGCTATATGAGGGATCTCAGGTTCGTCTTTAACTTGGCGGACTGGATTGCAGACCGCGCCGCGGGTGCGGTGCGCGCCATCATTATCTTCGGAGAGACTTAAATTTGGATTGTACGCGGGATCATTGATAATTGAGTACATTCATTATGGGGGTGGTTAGGCTACGACCTCCCTCAAGCCGATGTGAGCTCTCAGCGTTTTCTTCATTGCCGCTAAATTGGCACCTTGAGCGGGTCGGAGACTTACCTGTTGTAAGACAGTTATCTAGGCATTGGTGGTAGGAGGCGCATAGCTGATGGCACGTTGCAACGCGGTATAGGCAGGCCACCCGAAGATGACACCCGTTGATGAACGACCACACCACACACACACACACACACACAAGAATGTTGCTATGATCAAAGGTAGGATGCTATGTCTGTCTAGACTGGAAATAAGCTATATGACGGTTGTGGAGGACGTGCCTTCGGTATCACAGAGCACGGTGAGCAAGCAAGTAAAACCTCCTATTTCGCCTCTGTACTTCTTCGTACTTCGTACCTAGAAGGCCGCTAAGTCCATGTGCCAAGGATGGGGAAATGTCCATCGACCTCACCTCTGCTTGGGGCCTAGGGTGAGGCCGCTCTGGCTCACCCCCCGGCTCACCCTCACGTGGGTGAGCCTCACACGAAACTCACCTTGATAACTCCATTCCAGGCAGCCATCCATGGCGTAGCGCCAGGGATGACGCTAGCTCCTATGGTGAAACCTTACCTCCTCACGCAGGCAGAACCTATCAAGTCCCATTAAAGCTCACCCTCGCTAAACCAGCGACAGGACTTGAACGCCCCTGGACTAGTCTAAAATCTGATTTCTTGTTCAATGCTTCTGGCTTAGCTGTATGTACATTCTCACGATTATCGTTTTCCGATATCCCACAATGGTTTTGATACTTACCAGTTTCCTACCGGAGATCGATGCGCTGCGACGATGAGCCACGCCTACTTGTGGGCAGTTAGCCTAAGCTTGACCATCTCGCCCAACCCTAAGCACGCTAGATAAGTATCGTCTTTATGCTAGGTCCAGCGCCCACGCCGCTTCGCTCCCATTTAACGGTATTATGACGGCGTGGACGAACGAACCGGTGGTGTGCTACGCCGCAATGGAGCAGGATGTGTGTTTTGACAGGGAGATGAAGGGATGGGGTGAGACACGATGCTGATAGACGGTGAAAACAGCAATGGCGAATGTGCCTCGTAACCCGGAATGCTACCAGTAACACTGCAATGGGCTGGATTTAAGGGCTAGTCGATGCAGCCGCTTCGTACGAAGACTAGGATGATCGAGATCCTGCCTTGAACCGGCGTAGGAGCTAAGAGAGATGTGCGAACAGTCACTAAGAGATTGACTATGTACAGTAGCAAACTGCATACTTATAGCTGACAAACATCACATAGATAGATAGAGAATCAGAGCACAATTGATTGTTTGTCCAAAACCTGCCTGCGAGATTCCAACAAGTATCTTTACCCTTACCCCGCTATCAGCTTCAACACTTACATTAGTCGATAAGTCTAGTTAAATCTAATCGTATACGACTTATATCGAGGTGTTGGATTACAGCATGTTTGTTACGCGCAGTCCCGCGGGGCTTGTATGACCTCTGGGAACTGAGTATGGGTTTGGTCGCAGGATTGGCTCAAGGGGGTATCGCACAGGGGTGCACTTCTTGGGGGCCAGCGGGTGCAGCTAGGGTAACTTCTGCACGGTGGGGGTTGGTGCGGTTTACTGTGGATTGTGAGATTGACTACGGAAGATCTATCTGAAGGTGGAGCACCAAACTCTATATATATATACTAGTCACTTTCCTATGTAACCAAAAATACAAAACAAGACTTCATAAGCTATCACCTGTTTCTACACAATCTTCCGCAGATCCAATATCTCCTTTTCTCTGCATGCATGGGAATGCCAAAGGCGTGCAGCCCCGGCTATAGCTCAAGGTCTCTACCTACGGCTTGATGGTCGATGTCGAAGAGCAAGACGTGTCCATTGCTAGTTCCCACAGCAAGATGGTCGCCGTTTGTACCGAAGCATGTCACCTGCATATACGCGGGAATTCGAAGAATGGCTACCGCCCCACAATACACCCACTGGTCAGACACGCAGAGGTCGTGAATAACCATCTTTCTGTTGCTGACCTGTTCAGAGCTGGGACATGTAAGGACACCGTAGTCTGTAATAAGATGAGTGCTGTCGGTAGAAAATCGTAGATGCTTCACTGAACCACTAATCTCGATCGTATAAAGCGCCTTATCTCTGCTGAGTATTCGTCGCCATCGTGGTAGTTTTAGAAGCTGCTGGACGTCCCACATCTTGACCGTCCGATCGTGCGACCCCGAGGCGAGCCAGCGTCCGTCGAGCGAGAAGGCTACAGATATCACGTCGTCCCCGTGACCGGTGAGGGTCCGCCGCTCTTCGCCCGTGGTGACGTCCCACACCTTAACCGTCCGATCGTGCGACCCCGAGACGAGCCAGTGTCCGTCAGGCGAGAAGGCTACAGATATCACCCAGTGCCCGTGGCCGGTTAGCGTCCGCCGCTCCTCGCCCGTGCTAACGTCCCACATCTTGACCGTCCGATCGTGCGACCCCGAGGCGAGCCAGTGTCCGTCGGGCGAGAAGGCCACAGATGTCACCCAGTCCCCGTGGCCGATTAACGCCCGTCGCTCCTCGCCCGTACTAACGTCCCACACCTTAACCGTCCGATCGTGCGACCCCGAGGCGAGCCAGTGTCCGTCGGGCGAGAAGGCTATAGATATTATCCAGTCCTCGTGGCCGGTTAGCGTCCGCCGCTCCTCGCCCGTACTGACGTCCCACACCTTAACCGTCCGACCGTACCACCACCTCGAGGCGAGCCAGCGTCCGTCGGGCGAGAAGGCCATAGATATTACCCGGTCCTCGTGGCCGATCAGCGTTCGTCGCTTCTCGCTCGTGGTAACGTCCCACACCTTAACCGTTCGATCGTTCGACCCCGAGGCGAGCCGGTGTCCGTCAGGCGAGAAGGCCACAGATGTTACCCAGTACCCGTGGCCGGTTAGCGTCCGCCGCTCCTCGCCCGTGCTAACGTCCCACACCTTAACCGTTCGATCGTGCGACCCCGAGGCGAGCCAGTATCCATCGGGCGAGAAGGCCACAGATGTTACCCAGTCCCCGTGGCCGGTTAACGTCCACCGCTCTTCGCCCGTACTAACGTCCCACACCTTAACCGTCCGATCGTTCGACCCCGAGGCGAGCCAGTGTCCGTCGGGCGAGAAGGCTACAGATATCACCTCGTCTCCGTGGCCGGTTAGCGTTCGCCGGTCCTCGCCCGTACTAACGTCCCACACCTTAACCGTCCGATCGTTCGACCCCGAGGCGAGCCAGTGTCCGTCGGGCGAGAAGGCCACAGATATCACCCAGTCCTCGTGGCCGGTTAGCGTCCGCCGCTCTTCGCCCGTGCTAACGTCCCACACCTTAACCGTCCGATCGTTCGACCCCGAGGCGAGCCAGAGTCCGTCGGGCGAGAAGGCTACAGATATCACCTCGTCTTCGTGGCCGGTTAGCGTTCGCCGGTCCTCGCCCGTACTAACGTCCCACACCTTAACCGTCCGATCGTGCGACCCCGAGGCGAGCCAGTGTCCGTCGGGCGAGAAGGCCACAGATGTCACCCAGTCCCCGTGGCCGGTTAGCGTCCACCGCTCCTCGCCCGTGCTAACGTCCCACACCTTGACCGTCCGAACGTACGACCACCCCGAGGCGAGCCAGCGTCCGTCGGGCGAGAAGGCCACAGATGTCACGTGGGCCCCGTCGCCGGCCAGCGTCTGAAGCAATGACGTCCACTCTGCTTCGACAATAGGCACTTTCCTCAGCCACTGTGGCAGACAAGACGTGTAAGTCCTTCTCACAATGCTGTTTTGCGGGCTAAATACAAGTGCTGAACTATAGACCTGTAGTGGCCATGTCGAGATTGTCGCATATTCTTGTCGAAGGAACCGCTGGGCATCATGGACCAACGCTCGTAGCCGCAGCGCAGACTGGGTCTGAAAACCTGTAAGACATGTGGTAGGGTAAATGAGTGGGCAGACTTACCTGTGCAATGCCAAGGAATAAGTTGTCTAGGACCTGCAGTCCCTTGCTGACACGGGGCAGCTGTCCGAGCCAGCTGCAGCATTCCAACCACGAGAGCAAGTGTGACTGAAGGAGATTCGCCACAGAGCCATTGGAGCTCAAGGCGTCTTGGGCGGCTCTCGTGTCTCTCGCAGCGAGGAGATGCTCGAACCAGAATGTCGCAGCGTAGTTCATTTGATCGAGTTTGAGTTTTGCCATCTGCGTCTGAGGCGTATTGTATCTTGTAGCGTCAGGACGCTGCGAGCCCAGCAGATCGGCTTTCAAGTCCGACAAGCAAAGTAAGGAGTCCTCCGCCAGCTGACCATGGCCAAACAGTTCATAGTCTCCGAGTGGAGATGATCCGTCCTGTCCGATCAGGTAGTCTCGTGCCGATTGGTGAACAAATTCGACGACTTGATTTCGAGTCTTAACAAAAGACGCCACACGATCGACGACGGTCTCTATGTCTTGCCTGTTGTGGGAAAGACCCGCGAGATTGGCAAGCTCGTGGACGTTCAAGGGTCGACGTGCTAATAGCATGACCGTGAGTAGCCAGGCATGGCCCCCACGGTTGGCCAGACTGTCGGGGCCGAGGTCAGCAAATGCTCGGCGATAGAGGCCATTCAGGTCGGGTGGTAACTCCTGGATGGTAGCCAGTACTTCTTGTCGGGGCACTTTTTCCAGTCTCTTGCACACCAAACCCACCCACAAGAATGTATCCTCCGCCTTGCGGCTCAGCTCTTGCTCAACTTGCTCGACTGTTGGAAGCCCGTGGCTCCAGCGCTTGTCCAGCTCGACCACTTTCTTGCAAATGTAGGCCCGCACGCCCTTAGAGATGTGCTGTGCATTGAGCTCCAGGCTGACCTGTTTCTGCTCTGAACTCGCCAACAGCTCACGCGTGGCACTGTCGAGTGGCCGACTGGTGAGCAGCCACTTAATTCGCGAAGGCCAGTCGAGCCCATTCCGCACGATGGCCCTGAGCAGATCGGCCATGGCATTGCTCTGACATTCGTCCAGGGCGTCGATGACGACGTACAGCTTCTCATGCCGGCAGCGGTCCAGCATCTCGAGAAAGATCCGCCACAGGCCCTGCCATGACCGGACATCGTGGGTAAATCGCTCGTGAGCATGATCCCAGCGATCGCTCAAGCACTCTTTCAGCATCTCTCGCTCTGTGACCAGCCGCAGAATAAGACCTTTGATGATTGCCTCGATCGTGTTCAACTCGTAGTCGGCATTCTGGCAGAAGAAGTAGGTGACAATGGAGGTTTCTCGTCGACATAACTTTTCGACCAACCCAATCGACATCATTGTCTTGCCTTTGCCTGCTCCGCCCTTGATCCATAGCAGGCATACCTGGTCTCCATCCTGCCAGTCCTGATACGTTGGATCGCGCAGAACCCAGTCATAGCACTCATGCAGCAGCCTGTCCTTGTTCTCTTTTAGTAGACGTTTGACTTCAAGAGAATCTGGACACTGTAAGGCGCGCAGGCAGGCACGGTTAACATCTTTACTACTGTAAACTAGGCATATTGGTCAAAGAGTCAGACACGTGGAGGAAAAGGGTGGCGTACCTGTATTAACGTTGACATTGTTAACCTGCGTTGCACCAGTTCCAGCAGTGTTGTTACCGATATTGACATGCAGTGCCATCACACCTTTAAAAGGGTGAGGTAAAGATGAAGGGTGAGGTAATGGTCGACGTGCACAGTGCTCCTCTCAGCGCTGGTTTCTCATCAGACATGTCGAAAGATCACCAGCCTGCTGCCCAGCTTCTCGTGTCGGCATAGCTAGGCTTGTCGACAATGCAGTTGCTGGCATGGCTGAACTCGTGTAGCCAGTCTGGATTAGGGCTGACCTACTGCTCCTAGGGTAGTGCAACTTAGCGCATCCAGGTAGGCGATAGGCGATAGGCGGCCATCGGCCGGCCGGAGATGTGGTGTCAGGTGGGGGAACGCTGGGGTGGCTAACCAAAGGATCTACGGTGCCATGCCAAAATAATGTGGTCTCCTGCGACCTGTTGTGCCTGGGCACCTGGTAGATCAAAGGGCTTGAGTTAAACGACGAGACTGGACACCTTTGCAGGCGCCGTGAGGCATGAGGACTAAGGGTAACGACAACATGCATTAGTTTGCAGGGCGCTAAACCAACAAGGTTGCGCAAGGCTCCAACAAAAAGGTATCAAAGATCCGGGCCATGTCCCAATTGGCCTACTACCATGTCGAGTGGCGTAGGCTCCCAGGGTCACACTATATGTACTCCGTATACAAGTGTGACCAAGGACGCTTCAGAAGCAGAGGGCGTTTGGGCAGTCATCCTGGCTCAGCCCCCCTTTCGAATTAGCCCGCACTCAGACCGCAGTGGGCCGACCCATCTTGACACTCGCATAAAACATCGACCCATCACCCTGGCTCTCTCCGCTTGTGAGCTTGTCACTCATGTGCCACGCAAGATGGCAGAGCCCATAGGAGCCGCATCGGGCGTGTTAACGTTTGTGATCTTTGCCTTTGATGCGAGCAAGTCGCTGTATGATGCCGTGCGCAGCTTCAATAGCCAGCGCAAAGACATCGTCGACGTTCAGTCCGACCTTGCCGCCCTCACTACTTTGCTGGAGCTGATCCACCGGCAAGCACAAGACCCTGCGGCCCGTAGCAGATTCGACGCACTACGAGAGCCCGTCCAATGTTGCAACTCCATCTGCAATGAGATGCACAATATGTTGAAGGAGTGCTCCAAGCACTCCAAAGATGACAGCAAGAGTGTCCGTGACTGGCTTAAGATGCAGTACCACGAAAAGACCTTTGGCGAGTACAAGCAGCGGCTGGCGAGCTACAAGTCCACGCTGAGCATCGCCTTTGACGCCATAAACATGTATGCCTACTCTGCCTCTTGGCCTGACGAGATACTGACGTTGCCAGTCGCGATCAGGCGATCTCGCAAGCGTCGCTGGATAAGCTTGAGCAGTCCATCAATGGCACAAAGGAAGACTTGGAAGATCAGCTACAGCAAATCGAGGAATCCATCGCCACTGCGAGTGCGTCGTTGCGAGCTGTCCTTCAAGCTGACCAAAGGCAGCTGCAGAGCTGTCTTGATCGTCTTATCCAGGTTCAAAAAACCGCAGAGACAACCCGGACACAAATTGTGATCGACGGCAACAAGGTTGCCCAGGATGGTCGCCAAATAGCTGGCTTAGAGGTATTGCAGCTGGCATCCATAGCTAGCTTTTCCGCCTCAAACAACGACTGTGGCACAGGAGCTACCCAGGGGGCAGGCCTGTTCAGTTCTGAGACGCTACAAGTACTGTTGCGAGACAAGCCTGCCGCGGAACTTGCCTTACGAGCCATGCAGGGTCGACTACCCAGTAACGGCCTCGACATCCTTCAGTCCTCGTCCCGCACCAACACCGACGAGGCTGGCGATGCAATCAATTCTACCTCGCAAAGGAACACACGTGGACTTCTCGAGCAAGCCCCGACTGATCGGTTGCAGGATTTGAGTGGTGCCGAGATGCCCAAGGAACCCGTAGCGAGGGTGCCGTGACAACGAAGTTTTGCAACTTGCCTTGTCTCTGGCTGATGTGGCCTCGGCCGTCTGTCGCGAGTGTGGGGAAGAGGTCTTGCCTTCTCGCTCGAGGACACATGGGCGCGGTCAGGGAGGTGGCATTCTCCTCCGACGGCTCCCGGCCGACCTCGGTGTCAAAGTGGGGTGGCACCGTGCGGCTATGGGACGCGAAATCAGGGAGAGAAGAGTGGGTTCTCAGAGCGCTGACGTGTCAGCTTCGATGTAAAGAAGACGACCAGGCTTTAGTCATTGATGGAGAAGTCACCTCTCTTGGCACAGCATCTGGTCTGACTGAGACTGGCAATGTAAATGGTGGTAAGTATGTCATTCTGAAAGAGGCATGGATACCGAGCACGGCGGTAAAGATGTTCTTTGGGTGCCCCATGAATATGGGAGCAATGAGTCAGCGGTTGATGGGGCAACAGACTGGCCATTGGACGGAAGTCGGGTCTTGTCCGTTTTCTCCACGGTGCGTAGAGTGACGGAACAATTCTGAAAGTGACCTTATTGCATCATTTTCCCGATGTGATAATACAATAAACACACTCGTTTCCCTTAGCACCCCTGTAATTGTAGCGCCTCGAGGTGCAGGTCTATATGGCCACCTCTCTTATACCCTTTCTGTGCGGCTTAAGCTTCTAGTTCTTTAAGCGTACGACGCCGTGCTATTGGATACAGCCCTAAGAGTAGGGATCAGGAGAGAGTGATTCGAGAAGGATATAGTTGACGGGAACGACTTCGAATGGGAGTTGTGTCTGTCGCTTTATACAGCTTAGCTGCCGCGACTGGACTCACCGAACCCATGGTAATTCGAGGCGCTGCTGTAGGTATGAAGGAATGGTGCAACAAGAGAATGGATCTCGACTAACATGAGTGGAGAAGGCAGTCGTGGGACTTTTTGTGTTGGGTCCAGATATTGAGTCCTAGTTAGCCTATGCCACCGCGTTCAACGTTAGAGGTCGGCACTTTCAGGTTTCTATTATACCACCTTTTTTCAGCTTGGCGACTGTCTAAAATGGGGAAAGACACGCTATCATCCAAGCATCTATCAGACCACGCTTTGGATTTCTGGCTTCCGTCACATTTTCACTGGGCAGACTGTACAGGCCGCATGGCTCAGGGAGGCAGACATGTAGGGCCAGTGCCGCACGGTACTTCGTACTTGTACTCCTTGTAATCGTTCTCCAGCCTTACGAACCTGAGTTCCATGAAGTCATTCATTCGCTGGCGTGCATAATGGAGACCCCTCATCCTCAATTTAATACTAATCCGTCATCATCATGGCCACTGATGCCTAGATGAACTGCGGCTAGGAATGTGCCGTGGGAAGAATGCGCCTGGCTTGCACTCAGCGTCTAATGGATTTGGTTGTCGACGCTTACAAGTCGTCAGGCATCTCATCTCGTTTTCAACCTCACCACCACCTCTGGCCCACCCTGATGGTGATGGCAACCTAAACACACCTTTTTACTGCTGCCAGGAGCTATTTTGGCGAAAGGACGACCATGTCCACAGGAATCGGTAAGGCCCTTGAAACCTACTCCAAGCTGGACTGACAGATGGCGCAGAGATTGTGGCCTCGGTGATCGGCGTTGCTGGCGCAGGCTTCAAACTGTCTTTGATCTTGAATGCCATCAGCTGTGAGATCGCCAACGCCCCCTACGAGATCAAAGCCATCTCCAAAAGTGTGACGCTCTACTCTCTTTTGCTGAAGCAGACTGCCGCGGTACTGGGACAGGCAGAGTCTGTCCACTCGCAGGAGGCAATTCGAACCACTGAACAAGTCCTTGACGAAAGCAATGCCGTCTTTGGCGATATCAATGCTATGCTCGATCGAGTACGCACGAGAAAAACAGATGGCACCGTCTCCCCCTCCATTCCGCAGCGCATCCGATGGTGTTTCAAAAAGCATGGAATCGAGTACTTGTTGGGCCGCATGGATCGCCTGCAAATGAGTCTATCATTAATGCTGCAAATCATTCAACTCGGAACTACCATGGCCTCCACGTCCAGGCACGACCCTCCCAACCGAGTAGATCGGATGACAAATAAGATACAAAGAGAACGTGTCGAGGCGCAGACTGTAGTCATTCAATACTTTCAAGAGAGCAAAACACTCGAAAGGCTTTGGATGGCTGCAAAGGAAGAGGAGCAGGACGCCAACTCGCACATAGAATGTCGCAAAGATGGTGTGGATTCTGACGCCTTGACTCTGGTTTCTTCACAGGACTCTCAATTGTCAAAAGTCGAAGAAGTGCTTGCCGAAGATAGAATCCTTGTTCTTTCACACCACAAAGATATAGTGCCCGATCTTGGCGATAACTGGAACAGACTAGGCGAATCCAAAGAAGATATGGTCAAGCGTTCAGAAGAAATAATCAATCAGCTCCTCGAGATGTGGACTGCCTGGCGGTTGTGGCGAGAGCGACGCGACCAGGAACCTCGCCAGCCTCGGTCGAAAAACATCGGACGGTATAACCCACTCGTGCAGGATTTTGAAGAAGATGACGACATTCCCTTCCACGAGAAGTTCCAAGAACGTGAGGAAAGTCCTATAGGGAAATATCTGGAAGGCCCGACCACAAACTGGAGACAACCTCACTCGGCTGAAGCAAGGCAGAAGGCGCGACGATTACGCAAAGCGTTTGAACCATACCAGCCAAGCGTGGAGGGTAGTAGCGACCGCGATGATTCCCTGAGCAGCCACGGGTCAAGGAAACCTCCTTCACGGAAACATGCCATCGATTCGGGCTCGGAAAGTTCAGCGTCAGAGGCTGAAAACCCCGTTGCAAGCCCACCCGGGAGACGACGCAGCAGTCCATCTATGATCCAAAGCGAACTGCAATCGAAATATGCTGACGAGCCTTTTTCGAAGTCGTACAACCCTCCCGCCATGAACCCTTTTCGATCGCCTGTGAACTCGGGTGATATGCGTCCACCTATCACTCCTGTCTGGCCGAATCACGCTCCGCAACACCGGCCTCACACTTCGCCGGATCAAAATAAACAGCAATATCACTCTCTTTCCTCGCCAGCGCCTGCTGCTTACACGCATGCGAGCGGCCATTATCCTCCTCACGCCCCGAGCGCTGCACCCTTGTCACCAAATCAATACATCCCTCCCAATGCCCAAGGATACCCCTTTCCCCCAACTCCGGGACAAGCACCCCGCTATCTTCCAAGGCTGTCACCGCAAAGCACCAGACCTCTCCAAATACCTCCGAGGCCCTCATCTCGAGACGGACAGCAGCGGCCGGTCTCGCGAGACGGCAAGCCCCCAAAGTCGCCTTCCAGACTGTCACGAGAATACTCGGGCGCCGAGTATCGTGTGTACGATGACGAGAAGAAACGTCAAAGGAAGGAGGCAAGGCGAAACATCAGCGACGGGGCTGCGAAGGGTCTTCTAGCAGGCGGTAGTTTGGCAGTTCTGATGGAAGCTTTGGAGTCTTTGGGGTAGCCTATTGTTCTGCCAGATTTGTAAGGACTTATTCCATACTTAGCTTTTTGTTTTCACGCAAATACCTGTACAGTTCCGAGGCTGTGGGGCAAGAATTGCACCCGTGGTCGTTCCTTGAGTCAATCTTGAAACGTCCGTTCCAAACAGAAAACGAGCGGCTGCTAAATATCTCGCCAGTAGAGAATAGACACATATCATGGCCTGGGTTCAGACCGCTGGGCTATAAGTGTGACTTACGTTTTGGCAACCTAACCTGGAATGGAAGTACCACACATTGGGCTTAAGCTGCTTCCCGTTAGATGGTAATTGCAGGTTCCTTCCCCGCGGTTTTGGAGCTTAATATCTGGCGTCAGATCCCGATCTACAAGCGCCGATCTAATTACCAAATATATTGACATCACTCCAGTCCCTTGCGTAGGACGCGTCTCGAATTATGGGATTGCTTTCTTCGCTTCAGCTTGTTTTCTCAGTGTCTGTACAAGCCCGTTCTTTGATTAGATCTCTTCCAACCTTAACGAGCGCTACATTTTTCTCGTCTCAGCTGTCGTCAATTCCTGTCAACACTACTCGAAATCTTGCTTTCAATGCGTTTTACATAATGGCCACCAGCAAAAGAAAAGCTCAGCAGCGACTGACGGGTGATCAACTCGAAGCTCAAGATGAAAACATTTCTGAGGTGGATTCATCTTCGCGAAGCTTGGCAAAACGCCAGAAGTTCGACAAGCAGAAAATGAAGCCGGACTACGATGATCGCAGCAGATACAAAGAATCCAAAATTGAAGAAGAGCATGGTATCGTGCTGCGCGAGTTTTATCCGCCTGTGATGAGCATTGAACGGGCGAAACAATATGCTACTGGCGAGATTGAGCGTCCAATTACGGCTCTTGAGAAGGCCATATCCGTAGCCCATGCTGAACGTGCCAGGACGCAAGAAGGGAATGTTGTGATTCATTGGTTCAAAAATGATTTGCGGATCCATGACAACAAGGCTTTGCATATGGCCGACGAAAAGGCGAAGAGCAATGGAGCACATTTGGTTTGCGTCTACCTTGTCTCGCCTCAGGATTTCAAAGCACATTTCACGGCTGCCATAAGAGAGTCGATTTCATCCTCCGCAGCTTGAAGCAATTGAGGAGCGATCTTGGGGAGCTAAATATCCCGCTGTATGTTGAGACTGTCGAGAAGCGGAAAAGACTTCCTGGACGGCTGATCGAGCTCTGTGGAGAATGGGGCGCTAAACATGTGTTCTGCAACATGGAGTATGAGGTAGACGAGCTGAGACGAGAAGAACGTCTCGTAAGAACGTGTTTAGACCAAGATATCAGCTTCAATGTTGTCCATGATACATGCGTTGTAGAGCCCGGAAAGCTGTCGACTGCAGGTGGTGGCCCAATTTCTGTTTACTCACCGTGGCATAGAAAATGGTGCAAATACATCGCGGATCACCAGGAGGTGCTCCAGGAATACCCAGTGCCTTCAAAGGCAACAAAAGCTGTGCGACAGAGGCTTAAAACCCTGTTTGAACAGTCGATCCCTCAAGTCCCATCAGGCAAAGAGCTAAGCGCCAAGGACAAGGAAAGATACGAGCATTTGTGGCCTGTCGGCGAAGATGAAGCTCACGATCGTCTCCAAAAATTCCTCAAAGAACGTATCAAAAATTACCATCTGAACCGCAACCTACCGGGCGGTAACCATACCTCAACCATAAGCGCACATCTTGCAGCAGGTACGCTGTCGGCACGAACAGCTGTGCGGGAGGCCCTGAAAGCGGCGGGCCGCAAAGCGCCGACTGATGATCGAGGAGACGGCTATATGATGTGGATTGGGGAGATTGCGTGGCGAGATTTTTACAAACATGTCTTATGTTCCCGGCCATACATTTGTATGAACGTCCCTTTCAAGCCGGAATACAACAACATCGAGTGGGAGTACAATGTCGAGCACTTCAAAGACTGGACGGAAGGTAGGACAGGTTACCCTCTCATTGATGCAGCGATGCGACAATGCCACCATATGGCTTATATGCATAATCGTGTTCGTATGAATGTGGCCAGTTTCCTGGCTAAAGACCTCATGATCGACTGGCGCATGGGGGAGAGGTGGTTCATGGAGCACCTTATTGATGGTGATTTTGCTTCTAACAATGGAGGGTGGGGTTTCTCAGCATCTTGCGGCGTAGATCCGCAACCATATTTCAGGATATTCAATCCGTTGCTGCAGAGTGAGAAGTTTGGTGAGGCCGGAGATTATATCAGAAAATGGGTACCTGAATTGAAGGACATTAAAGGGAAGGCAATCCATGACCCTTACGGTAGAGGTGCTGAAGCCATTGCGAGGAAGAACGGGTACCCAAGGCCCATCGTGAATCACAAGGAGAGTAGGGATAGAGCGCTGTCGAGGTACAAGTCGGGGATTGGCAGGAGTACAACATGATCTTACAGACGAATAATAGATTACCACGCTGAGGACCTTGGACAAGTTGACAAGCATGTTGCGCAAAGATCTCCCTAACCCCTTATTATTAAAGTGGCCACGCAATCTGCAATCTACGAAGCACCACAGACTCCCTAATCCTTAGGGTTATCGCATGGCCGCGTGTCCTTGGGACGTAACCATATCCATACAAACGTGCAAAACCGCATTTCTGAACATTATGACATATTTTCCGCGATCTCGGATAAGAAGGAGTCGCGCAATCTAAACGTATAATAAATCAAAGATCAAGACTATACAAAGTCGGTTGGGAAAGATTGCAATTCTTCAAAAGGTTTGCAAAGGAGCACGCGGTGCATCCTGCAACAAGCGGTGGGACGTAGGCATTGGGGCTTTACGTAGTGGTTGCCACTAATGCGAAATACCGAAACGCCAGACGGGGTATTAACACTCCGTACTCCGTGAGCGGGCTTTAAAGCGACCTCTCGAGGCAAAGGTGAACGCCTCAGGCCCCGACGTATCTGCACTATTTTCGGTGCCAAAAATGACCGACCCAGCCAGGCTGACCTACATAGCTTTTCACGAACGTTTCGGTTGAGATTATTGTGTGTATGAAAAGGCACCGAACGGGATGTCAGTATAGGCATCTTTACCAGAGTCCAGAGTACCTACTAATTACTTTCGTAATTACGAAATACGGAGTAGCTGGGTGCGAACAGCCAAGCCCGCGGAACGTCTGGACGGCGGTCTCAGGACCAATTTTCGGTCCTCTATATACGCAGTATTCCAGCGACAATGCAGCCCCCATTGCGCTGGGATACTCCGTAATACACCATGCTCTGAGGCAGTACCTCCTATCTCAGGAGTACCCATGGGACTACTATATGTAACCCAGATGTTCGGTTTCCATATTTTTGTACACTTGGCTGCGAGTTCGCCAACAGATGAAACGGCCGACGCCTGTAGATCAATCAATCCCATGCTCCGGCGGGCCCTCAAAGGAAGGAAGGCACGCGACCTAACTTGTCAGCAACTATCCATCGGCACCACCATCCTTACGCTCCGCGTGCCTATCTTCATAATCGTGGACCATCAGCGTTTGTCGCTTGCGCACATCCATGTAGAGTTATGCCTCTAGTGGATTGGGCCTCATTATATTGCCCATGGCCTCGGGCTTTTGGCTTTTTTGGTGATTCTCCACACCTACTTATACTTCGTACATGTCCAACTTTTCCAATGTATGATCCAACTACGGGATACAATCGGATCAAAACCACGTAATATACATAGCCTCAAACCCACACCCTTCGCTCATGTGGTTCTTTTTTGTTGTTCTTAGAGATTGTATCGCTATTTCGTGAACGCTTACCGTTTGGCGACAGCATCTGGAGAGCACGCGACCTCACACGATCTCCCAGCTAGTTTGCTTCATCGTCACCAGCCTCCCGACATATCGTTGTTAGAGAGTCTCATCAGCCGGAGTTGAGCATCGAATGGCAATGTCAATACTGGACTTTCGAATATGACGCTCAAGCAATGGCCGAGCATACTGATTGCGTTTCTCACTTTTCTCTCCCTCCATCTCACATCCAATCTGGTCGTGGCTGACGCCGACTTTCTCGATGTTCGGACTAGCCTCGACAAGGACCGCAGTGGCAAAGGCGGCGATCCAAAAGACAAATACTTCCACGAATCGACATTCGACCCTCATTACGATGGTCGCTTCGCTGCGCAAGTAGTCGGCAAGGACGAGCGTCTTCCTCATCTCAGAGCGCTCATGCAAACTTTCCTCAGTACCATGGCCGACATAGGCGCAGAAACCTGGATCATGTAAATCCACCTTTTTCACCTTCTCCCAGACCTCTCTCTCTCTCTCTCCGAAGCTTGCTTGCTGACCCGTTTTGCTCTAGGCACGGTACCCTCCTTGGGTGGTGGTGGAACCAAAAAATCCTTCCTTGGGATACCGACATCGATGTCCAAGTCTCCGAAACCACCATTGCCTTCCTTGCGAAATATTATAATATGACCGAATATCACTATCTCCTTCCTGACGTCCCCAGAGGGCGGACTTACCTCCTTGAAATTAATCCACATTATATTTACCGGGATCAGGCTGATACGCTGAATGTAATCGATGGTCGCTGGATCGACACCGAAAATGGCCTCTTCATCGACATATCTACCGTCCGCCCTGACCTCCCCAAACGTGATTCAGGCATTGAGGGAGCACTGATGTGCAAGGACAAACATCACTACCTGGAACGGGATATTTTCCCGTTGCGAGATAGTTTTTTCGAGGGAATACACGTCAAGATTCCGTTTGAATATAGTGCGCTGCTGGCAGAGGAGTATGGACAGAAGGCGCTCACATTGACGAAATTCCAGAAACACGAATTCAATGATACGAGTAAACTGTGGGAGCCTCTCTCCAACAGTAGGGGCGGGAGTCGAATCAGAAGGATCAACCAGAGACCAGGCACTAGGCTTAGCAGGCCGCCGTAACGGGCATCTGTCATCTGCCATGAGGTGGTGAGTCTCACCCACATCAAAAAAACAAAGTATCGACAGGATTCGAGCCCGGATGCCGTCAATACCAAGCATTCCGCACGGCCCCGGCGGCCAAGCCATTGCAAGCTACGTGCACCACTCGCACAGCCTGTTTGGAAAGCTCACGACTCAAAATAGCGTCGGCCCGCACCAAGCGGCGATGTCAATAGTAGTGAGCCCTCTGCTGTCATAGGGACTATCTCGAAAGGACCGAGATGATTGAATCAAAGACGGAGAAGCTGGGCAGGCGAATGCGTCTCAAAACCCATCAGTTGGACACGGCGGCCAAACCAGTCACTCATCATCTCTTCGACTTCTAAGAACCAGCAAGCCGAATGTCCACTCCGCTGCTGTGAAATCAGTAGACCAGATTTCTCTGTTTTGACATTTACGAGCCACGATTAATTTAGGGGGAGTCAAAAGTTTCCCATTCTTCTATCCTTGGACCTTAATGAGTTATATACTTGAGCATCAGCGAACAAGCGCTACAGGTACAAGATCTTGGCTGAATTGTGATTGCGTTGCACGGTCTTTGGGGCTTGATGTTGGGAGGACAGACGCATCTTGAAGGACTCTGCGCTACTCATCACTCCTACCTCCCGGGCAAATACTATCCCTTCGTTTGCCGAGCAAGTTCCGCAACAAATAGACTTCTTAAATGGACAACTCTTCACAAAAGGCGCTTAGAACACGACAGCAGAAAGCGTTCGCAAAGCAAGGACCGTATTCTCGTCTAAGTCAATATTCGTGTCATTCCTCGATTGAGGCATCACAAACACATCGCCTTGCGTGTGCCCTATGATAGTCATTGATACCGAGCGCGGCAGGAGCATGCGAGCTTAGACCTCAAAGACATCCTCACCAACCTTTGCCCTCACCATCTGTACCCATCTCCTTACCTCTTGTTCCACCTCCTCCTCATCATCTTCCAACATCTCGTTGACGTAGATCATGATCTCGCCTACGCTCCCTCCTCCTCCTCTTGCGCCCTCGCCCTCGCCGCTCCCAATTCCGACTGCATTCGCCACGAACTCGTCGCCTAGTTCTTCCGCTTGCGTCAACGCAGTCAAAGTCTTGATACTCGCGAGCCGGACGTGTGCACTGCTTGACGATTTGAGCTGAACGAGATGGTGCGATATTGTAGCGTGGGTCGTGGGGCTGTCGATTGTAGCGGTCGCGAGCGAGACTATCGTTGGTATTACGTGCGTAGAGACATAGGGTCTTGTGGACTTGGACGAGGCTAGTTTCAGAAGATTGATGAGGTGAGGGCCAATGGCATCGAAGTGTGAAGGGGCTGCGAAGAATGAGTCTTGGTCGTGTGCGGTAATGGTTTTAAGAAGTCGAAGGGTTGTGAGGAGAAATGAGATTGGGGTCGATGTTGCCGGATGCTCCGACACATCTGAGGAAGCAGATTCTAAAACTGCCGCAATCTGTTTTAGGAGGTAGGAGGCGTAGGACGTGACTATGGCTTTGAGAGTGTCGAAGAAATGCGCCAGGAAGTCGAAGAGCACGTTGCTGCGGCTGGTGCTCGACATTGCTGGGTCTGAGACATTCGAGATAGTACTCCAATCTACCCACGTCTCGAAAATAGGCCGGAAACTTGTGTCATTAATCTTGTAAATGAATTTAATGCTAGCCGTTTTGAGCTGATCAGAAGCTCCCTTTGAAGAGTTGGGTTTGGAATTTGCTGGCTGAGTTTTGACCGCATTGCTCTCGCATTCCAAGACATGGTGGATGATTTCTGAAATATTCTCTGCGCATCCCGTGACGGTCGTCTTAGATGAGTTGTCAATTGCCTGGCTGAGAATACTCAAGATCTCTGCAATTATAGTAGGGTCCTTCTCTATTTTCAACAGCGAAAGCATTGCAGAAGTGCAGGGCTCAAGCGCAACTTTATGGCCAATCACTCGGGTGAGACTTGAGTAGTCCGTCAGGTCTTCAGCGATGACAACCCCCAATCTAGCTTCAATGACAGCTCTCAGGTGTTCCGAAAGGTTCTCTTCAGATACAACGAACGCAGCATGTGAGAAGATGGCTGTAAGCAAGGCACATGTCGCATTGAAGATCACTGGCGAGAATTTCTTTGCAGCACATTCGTACAGTATAGGTAAAGTCTGTGCCAATATCGGAGGTACTAAGGGCACTGCGCCTTCCTTCAAAACTTCGACCAAGGTCGCTACAGTCACGATGACTGAGGCCAGGCGCTTCTCGGGCACCTCAGGAAGGAAGAGGCCAATGTGGAAGAGAATATGTTGAGCAGTGGCGAGAACATTACTTGTGGATTTTCGTCCATATGTTTCTGTGATGCGGTCTACGCAGAATAGACTCGCTTGCAGCAGAGCATCATTCGCATCCACTGTCAGATACGTATTGAGTTTATCGAGCAATTTCATTGCCGCATATCTTGCTTGGTCCGTCTTCGACATTTTGGTATCAAGTTGCAGGGCGAGCACGCGAAGGGCCTGTGGACGAAGTTCATCTTCCATGTCATCGAGAACAGATAGTAGAGTATCCAAAAGATCCGGCAAACTGGGCAGACAGATCAGGTAGTCTATGTTCTGCTTGGCCACAAATGCAACATGACTATCAGTACTCTTCGTCGACTGAATAGATGACAATGTTAACTCAAACGAGCTGTGAAACTGTTGTTTGAGCAGGGCAGTCTCAGCGTCAGCAATCTTGGAGGAGCGTTGCATATTCGAGAGGAGTTTTGGAATCTGTAGTATTTTCGAGGCAGCATTCAGGGTGGTTCCAGCGATATGCAACGTTTCGACTGGAGTCGCAGATCCCCGAATGTTGAATATGATGGCAGATATCCTTGGAGAGGATGACAAAGCGTCCATGGAAAGGCGAAGCAGTTGCTGATAGATCTTTAGCTGAGTGGAGGCTGGCAACACGCCTACAAGATCCTGAATAAACTTTGTCAGTTCTTTGTCATCTCGGAGCTGTTTTGCCAGCATCGCAACTAGGATGTAACCAAATTCGTCGGCACTGACGCAAAAGAGCAGCTTCTGATAAAATGCTAGCCTTCTGTGCAGAGGGATGTGCTCATATGCAGAGGTAAAGCTTGCAAGCATTGTGGCAATGGAGCTCTCGAAATTTTGAGAGCTCTTACCTCGTCGCAGATTCCTGAGCAATGCCGGGACAATTGTATCGATGGCTCTATTGATGGCATTGTGCGCATGCTCATCATCTTTGGAGAGCATGTTGTGACCAATGAAGGTGAATAGGGGCATGACATTGTGCATTACGCGGTCAGGTACGGTTTCCGACAGTGCTGCGAGAACCAGGAGTGCATTATTCTGAACCTGAGGATTCTCGGAGTTTCGTAAGCAATCTGTAACGAGCTCAGGCTTCAGACCGGCAGCATCAGCTGCGTTGCCCCTGAAACTCACACTTGTAAGTATGGCGTAAATATTGCTCAAGCATAAGTTTACTAAGTAGGGAGACTCCACCCGATTCTGCTGTAATTGCTTGAGACATGCAAGCATTTCAAACAGCTCACCGGCAAGCTCTGGCCTGAACTCCGGTGAATTGGTCTCCACAAGCTCTAGGGCAAGCCCCATTTTGCCGGTTGCGTCAAGTATGGATTTAACAGCTTCGGTCCGAGACACGGCATTTCCGGACGAGGATCGCTTCCTTCGTTTCGCAGGCGGGGCCCGTATCTCTGTGCTTTCGGTTCTAGAATCTTGCAGCAGAGCAGCAAGGGTCTGTGAGGTCAAACTTACTGACCGGAGAACTTCTTGAGCGCCAGCAGCTAAACGGTCAGCAACGGAAGAAGCCAGGCCAAACAGTATGCCGGCCACGGAAGATTGTTGTTCAGGCTTAAATTCTTTCCATTCCCGATGAAGGTGTTTCAAAAGAGCGTTTAGCAACTCGGGTCTCCAACTCGGGCCGAATGTGGCGGCTTCTTCTGCAACTTGGTCCAGATAGGCCATATTTTGAAGGTCCGCTAACCTCACAAACGATGCATCAATTGCCTGAAGGTCAAGCCCGCCTTCTCTAGCAACTGATTGCGCTTCCGACTCCGATAGCCGAGACCATTCCCACAAAATGGGCATCAGAATCTTGTTCTTTGACTTGCCACCGACCTTATTAACGGTCTCGAGGAGGTGAAGGAGCTGAAATTTGACCTTCACGATGGGCGTAGCCAGAGCATGCTGAGTCAAGAGGTCAAAAAGCGCCTGCCTTTGACTTTTCTTGAGCTTTGTTGCCTGCCGGAAGCACTGCTGCACTACCCTCGCAATGTACGTCTCATCCAGTCTGCACTCTTCGAGTATTGGCATCAGGGTGTCGGTCAAAAAGGTCGTAAGCTGCGAATGAGGCTGCGTCGACGCGACATTAGGTCTGTCGGGCGCGTAAAACGATGATCCCGACGTCGGATTCGACTCTTGTGCACCTTGCAACCCCATCTTTTCAAACAAACTCAAGAGTTCTGCTGCGCTGTTTCGGACAGGTTTTACATCTGTCAACAAAGCGACAACATACACAAGGTAAGACTGAATGTCGCAAGCAGCTTGATCTTTGAGACTTTGGGTAAGTAACTGCAAAGCATTTGATCTAGCTCGGGGCGCAGAACCGGAGCAGGCGAACCTCAGGAGGAAAGTTTGCCAAAACAAATTCTGGTTGACTGCTGATGACCATATTGGGTGCTTTGAGAAGCGAGCCAAAGTTTCCGGTGTAGAGCAGCAAGCTTCGAAGACTCGAGAAAGCTCTTGAAGTATGGCGGAATTGGCGACAGCCAGACAAGATGCATCGCCCTCCCACGATTGTGGTAGAGACTCCAATATTCCGTGACCGTTTTCCGTGGTACGATCAGTGCCTGACATGTGGCTATCGAGGATTTTTGCCTTGTCGGATGGAATTGGTATGTCGAGAGTCATCCCAAGGAGATTTTCGAGAGTAGTAGAGTCATACTCCTCATGCTTAGCAGCATCAAGCATAGCCCTTGATAATTGGTCAATCTCATTCATCTTCTGCATTCTCGAGACCAATTCATTCTTGACAGATGTTTCTGACTCACCCACGGGATTCAACTGGATGACTTTCTTTACAACTGGTCGTAGAGCTTGGGCGAGGGAAGTGGGGCAGACCTCCATGATTAGACGAACGAGGTTGTCGGTGAAAGATGCTAGCCTTTTGGCGTTTTTCCTCTTCATCTGAGACACAGTTGAAGAGATCAAGCTGACCAAGAAATCTGAACAGGAATGTCGTTCGGCAATTTCATGCATATCGACAGTAAAGGCCTCCAAGTCTGCCAGGGTGTTGAGAACCTTTTTCGGAATTGTTTTCGAGCTCTTGTGAGAGAGAATCAAGTTCATTGTGATCAGAGCTGCACGTGCGTCGTGATCTGGAGTTAAGAAAGACTGCGCCACCGCCAGCAGGAGCGAGTCCAAGACATGATCATCCAGATCAGCTTTCGCAGCCAGCACAATTGTGATGGTGTAGCACGAGGTAGTCAGATCGGAACAACCCCGTACTTCAAACCCATCGCTTAAAAGTGGCAAGACTTTGAGCAGCAGATCTTGAACGCGCTGATTCCGCACCTCCTTCCTTCCACTTTTAGCTTGGGTTAATCGGAGGGAAATAGCTTCAACCACAATTGCTGACCAGAAGTTCATCAGAGTAGGGTAGGCAAGGCCCTGCTGACATGTGTCCAGGAGGTAGGAGTTCATGGCAGTGAAGAAGCTGTCGTTGTTTGCAGCTGCATAGGCAATAGCGTGTCTAGGTACATTCCATGTAGTCTTGAGGTATGGACGAACAAATTTCCATTGGCCGACTATCTTGTCGCTTGGTATGATAGCCAACATGGTTTTCCATATCATGGCGTCGTGATAGGGTAGCATGACATGCAGTAGCTCGTCAACATTATACACATGAACCCGAAATCTCCTCACGAGCCACTCCAAGGCTTTCACTGCGGGTTTCAGTAGGATCTTGGGCCCAAGCAGAATCAGACAGCGCCTGAGCACCAGGTCCAAGGCCTCGTTCTCGACTCGACTCATCTGCTCTCGATCCTGGGCTTTTGCTTGCTCGGAAAAAAGGTTGTGGTCGAAAGCGTGAAATCTTTCGTCGATCTGGCACAGCTCTCGAAACCCATCGACACATATGTTGTAAATGTTATCAAAATCTTGCTTCACGGCCACATCTCGGTCGAAGAGGAGAGACTCGGCGTGGGCATTTCGTCTTGCCCGGAGATCGAGCTCGTGGGTTGTGTTGCGTGCGATCACTTGCAGCTGAGCCGCAAATGAGGATACCATCTCGACAGTTTGTAGGTCTTTGCTACACAAGCCAAATAGAATGTGACCAACAAGCGCTCTAGCCCATCTTCGACGGTGCCGCGGGCTTTCTACGCGCCAACACTTGTCGCCGGACACCTCAATTGAGGCAGATCGTAGACTCGAAACTTTTTTTACTCCAACTCATGTTACTGCCGAATATGAGCCGCTAGTGCCTGACAGCCTGCAACGGAAGGCTAATGAGGGTGTGAGGCTGACAGCCAGCCGCTGGCGTTAAACGTTAGTCCATTTCTAGGAAGATGCCCTTTGGTTCGCTCCCGTGACACTTGCTGAATAGGCGGGGCACTGGGGCCTGAGGGCCTGTCCCTGGCGCGCCGCAGTGACTATGACTGCACCACGCAGGAAGCAGAGGCCCAAAGGAACTTCCCGCCAGCGCAGTGCTCGTGCAACGCAAAGTTCCATGTCGACTTAATCAGAATGGATTCGCAGCTACGGCAACCAGTCTCGCCCGACAGCTCCAACAGGCCACTCTCTCCTCAGTCAGCTTCGCCATCGAAGAGACTCCGTATTCAGACACATGTTGACGACGATAAGCCCTCCAAGAGACTCAAGGCCGGCGGGGAGGAGCCAGCTTTGTACAGCGAAAATGTTCGTCGCAAGCTCGCTGCCACCACCCGCACCGGCCAGGCGTGCGACAGGTGCAAGGAGAGGAAGATGAAATGCGACACTGATCCTGTCGCTTGTCAACCTTGCCGCCAGAAAAGCCTCAGGTGTTACGCTACCGACCGGGTCACCGGCCACTCTCGGGAACGAGGCCAATTTGACCGAGCCGAGAATGAGGTTACCTATCTGAGAGACCAACTGGCTTGGTACCAGAAACGGTGCGCCTCCTTGGCTCAGGACGTCCCTCCCACGCCACAGTCAGTCGTGCTTTCATCTCCCGCACGAGAAAGACAGCACCTCCCAGCAGATCCCGAGCCCATGCTCAGCAACGATCTCCCCAGCACGCGCTATGTTGGCTGGCCTACACCCGATAAGCATTCCACCATCCACAAATGCCCCATCGATGGCACCAAAGCTGATATTCTTGAATGGGGACAGATGGACAGCGGCGCGTTCGACTGTGATTTCATGCGTGAGCCAGGCAACCACCATGAAGACCTGTTCAACTTTTCTATCACTTCAGTGCTCAATACCATTAGTCAACGTCAGAAAATCCACAGCCATGACCTCCGCCTTCCGTCGAAAACAGAAGCCCTCACAGCTGCCGAGACTTTCTTCACAGCCATGTGGCCGTTTGTCCCCATCGTTCACCAAGCTTATTTCTTGGACGTGGTGCATAGACTATACGACAACACTCCAAATGTGACGTTGGCTGAAAAGATCCAAGTCGTCCAAGTCCTCGGTATCTTAAATCATCAAATTGCCATCCGAAACCAGGCTAAGGCGGACAAAATCAACGATTCGTATCGATATTTTCATTTTGCGCTTAGTCACTATCCAGATCTAATGAGGGAGGGCAGCTTGCCAGCCATGCAGGCCCTTACCATGATATTGGTGCAGTTCAGAAACCTGCCAAAGCCTGGTTACACCTGGAATTTAGCACAAGAAATCCTCATCAGATGTATAGATTTGGATTATCATCGTGATCCTGAAAAGATTGAACTTCCCGCAGAACAGCGCAACCCACTCGGAAAGGAACTCCGGAAAAGAGTATTCCACTCCGTCCTCAGCATTTGTGTCGCTACAGGCTGTCGACTAGGTCGACCTGCACCGTGGCAGTTTGTACACTGGGACGTGCCCTTACCAACCGCAATTCTTGATTCGGAAATCTCTCTAGATGGCGTTCAATCAGACGTCTCTGGTCGCTGCAACTTCAGACCACATATTCAGCTTGCGAAATTACTCCCCTTGTATACCGAGTTGCACAATTATGTGCTGTCAGTACGACGCAGCCCTGCCGACTACCTCAAGATCGTCGATGCTTTACACTCAAAGATTGACGCCTGGAGAGCAGACTGGGATGCTTCTGTGATCAATGAAGTCAAAGATCACCACTTGAACATCCCAACTTTACTAGTCGACACATGGGCCGCTGAGTTCATCCTCAATCTGTATCATCCAAGCGTCTGCACCGCAAGAGCTTCGGATGTTTTGGAAAGGAATCTCGATATTTGCCACAAGGCAAGCAAAAGAATGCTCAGTAACTTTCACAAACTTTCGAAAACTTACAAAGCCGCAGATTTCTCGTGGCACACAACAGTCTCGTACACCCTTGCTTTTGGAGTCACGTTACACGTTCATCGTCGTAGGACAGGAACCATAACAAGGGAACAATTTAGCGCGATGAAGAACGAGCTCGCTGGATGGATCTCATTGATGGCGTATGCCGACCTAGTCCTCAGAACAGACAACCTCCTACATAAACGATTTGCTGCTCTTGTCGAGCAGGTGCAGCGTGAAGTTGCGGAGCGTGTTGTCCCACACAGCCAATTGCCCGAAACGCCATGGAAGTTGCCATCACACGCACTGGACGGCAAACCGAACCGGTCTGCCTCCATCATCAAGCAGGAAAATGCTACGCACTCGCAGACTGAGTCAAGATCGTCGACAAATTCATCGCTTTTGCCAGTTGGACATCTTACTCAAATATCCCATCCCCCTTCGCAAGAGGAAAGGTACAGCAGCTTTACGACAACACAAGCTCATATATCGCCAGCGTCATATTCGGTGTTCAGCCCGCCGATCATGCAATACCCTAACTTGCCAACCTCATTAGCGCCTCTACTAAATGAGGTGCCTCCAAATTGTATGGCTCCATACCAGCGATCCTCGTTCTCAGTCCAAGACCCTACTATGGTGTTCTCACCACATTTATATACGGATGCAGTTTGGCCTCTCATTCCCGAGAGCCAATTTGCAGACTAGGACTATTCTCTTCATGCGCAAACATCAATCACATGTAGCTCTGCTATACCTTTGTCTTATAGCGTCTGCGAGACATGAATGATAATCGTGCCCACCCGACGGCCGTGACATGCCGTAGAAGTTTCGAGTTCATTGTATTCGAGTCTTCGTTTGATACTATCCCAGCCTTGACGTTAGAACATTCGATAACCGGAGACACGCCTGCGGGTGGTCGGTAAACAGAGATGCGGAAGGATGAACCTCTGCCCTTGCTGCTAAAGTCTTGCTTCTTATAGGATGCTCACACCTACATCGAGGAGACCTTCGGCTTCAGTTCACAGTAATAGGTGAGAGCCGTTGCAATGCTGGTCAGCCTGAAGTGTTTTAATGACGGGGTGGTGTCTGCTGTTAAAGCCCCCAATACTCCACGCTGCGCTGTATCCGATAGGCCGATCCACAAAGTCCCACTTTTTTGCTGCTCCTTATTATTAACTTCTCCAACTTCTTTTTCTTCCCATCCAGCTATCGGCGAAGGACTTAAGAGGCTACTGGCTTCGGGTCGTCGTGATGGACGATCGAGCGGCGTCAAATACTCGAAATGGTAGTCAATACGGCAAAGCCACAACCTCGTCGACTGCCGCACAAAGGCGGAAAGCTATTCGCTCACATACGGGTAGGCATCATCTGCACCCTGTGCAGCCCAGCCCCATACCGGTCGCATACCGGAAGCTGTCAGAAAGCTTCCGATCTCTCACCTTACGTGTCAACACAAAGGACCTGTATCGTGTCGATTTGATTTTTGAGGGAACTCATACTTTGAGCAAACCTTCCGGTCTCCTGCTGAGAGTCATCCAACCCTTAAAATTGCATCATTTTCTTTTCACTACGCCACGACTAAATTTTCCGCAAGCTAACGCATTATTTTGGTTTTAGGATGCATCACTTGTCGAGCACGCAAGGTATGTCCTTCACATCAATGCCCAGTTTACACTAAGACTTGACAGGTAAAATGCGATGAAAGGGCTGGCATTTGTCTCAACTGTGAAAGGCTACATCTAGAATGTCAGAAAGCCGATGGGTCCAAAATTGCACCATCGCCGCCAGAGAGGAGAATTTCCGACTCACCAGTCGAGCCTATCACAGGCATAAAGCGGAAGCGAACATTTCGCTCCTGCGTCCAATGCCGCGCATCCAAAGCCCGATGTTCGGGCCACAAGCCCGACTGTAGCCGCTGCAGAGAACGGAAAGTCGCTTGTGTCTATGATGAAGATTCAACGCCGCAGTGGGAGCGTGTTGTTCAATATGCTCGCCAATCAGATGCCCCGCAAGACGCCGGCGCATTGGAGTCCTGCACCCTGAAAGAAGACAGTGACGCTACCAGCAGGACCCGCCAGGTCTCGATGGAGACGCAGAGTCCTCCCCAGACATCCGCGATGTCGCTTCAGCCTGCAACGTCTGATCCCTCACAAGTATTTCAGCAACCTCAGATAGATTTGCAGTTGAGACGATCCTCCTCAGTCCGGGTGTCCGCTGTGGAAGAAGGGCCTGATTCTCTAGAATGGTAACTCCTGGAAGTCTAATCATATGGTCAGGTGCTAACCCATGTACCTTTAGGCTGTTCAAACCACAGCTACCGAATCGCCAGCGCGTACGGATGCTTGTCAAAGAATATTTCGAAAACATCCATCCGCTTCGATCTTACGCTTTCATCCACAGACCATCATTCATTCAGCGTTTGGATGAGTCGTCGAGCGAAGATCACGCTCGGAATGGTCTACTTCATGTGGTCTGTGCACTCGGTGCCAAGTTCTATGCGCTGCAGTACACCAGCTCTCTAAAACCGCTCTCTTCACGAACAATATTGTCTGCAGGAAATGATTGGGCAAAGAAAGCTATGTTGCTGCTCTTCACCGAACTTGGTATGATCTCGGTACAGAACCTGATGACAGCTGTACTGTTACACGACCATGAATTACGCATCGGAAACTATGCCAGCGCTTTCATGCTTACAGGGACGATAACACGCATGTCACAAGCTTTGCAGCTCAATCTTGAATACTCCACAGACCTGTTCAACGATGAACCCAACAATGGTCCAACAGTTTGCTCGAAAGAGGCACGCCGACGGCTGATGTGGAGCTGCTATATATCCGACACCTTAATAGGCAGTGGTGTGGATCAACTGACGTTGTTTGACGAACCCGATATCAAGATCCAGCTTCCATGCAATGAGCGCAACTTTGTCCTACAAGTACCCTGCGTGACTGAGATGCTGCCTGTTGGCCATTTCTTGCCCTTCGTTGCAGCAGAACACATCCCTCCACGAGTTATCGACAATATAGGCATCGTAGCCTTATACATCCGCCTGATATCTCTACGAAAAGAAGTGTTACGGTAGGCTTACACCCTCAACTTACCTGGCTTGGGACCAAACTGAGCTCCGTTAACCCTGCGGACCTCTTCAAAGGCGGTGTTAACCTATTGATGTTAATGCTAATGCGCTTGTAGATACATGAAAAAGTTGGACATTTCCCAGCCGCCTTGGCTGCCAGAGTCCGAGTTTGCGAAACTAGACAATGCGCTGCACGAGTGGTACCAGCAGCTGCCACCAAGCTTGCAATTCACGAGAGCGGCGCTCTACACGCGGCGAGAATCGTCTCAGCTGGGTGCATTTGTGTTATTGCAATGTACCTATAATTGGACCACTGTTGACCTTTACCGAATAGCATTACCCAAACTTTACCGACTCCGACCTCCGTGGGAGTGCACAGATGAATTTCGAGCACGATTACAAGAAACGATATTTGTGCATGCTCAAAGGTGCTCCACTGTCTTAGCTGATGCGTCACGACATGGCATCAAGACGCTAGCGGATACCTGGCTTCCTTCTATTGCTTTTGATGGTAATCGTCTGATGCTGTATTACATTACACAAATATTGGGTTTGGACACGGATAAGGGTCAAATTGCTCTTGCCGATTGTATGCCTTACTGCCGCAGCAATTTGGAACTGCTCAAATCAATGCAATCAATATCGGCAATGGCCGAATCACTTTACCCGACTGCCGACGAGATGTTGAAAAAAGCGTCGACCATCCAGCAACTGGCTCGAGCCAAGGACAGAGAGGCTGGAACTGACGGTGGGCGGAGAACTCGGGAGGCTACCCCAGACCATAATGGTCCTGACTATATTCTGCAACCAACCAGTGTTTACAGAATGGCAAGAGATTCTATCGCTACCCAAGAAAAACATGCTTCTGAAAAAAGCCGAGCCCAGCGGCTCAGAGCTCTCCATTCGAGTTATGGGATGTCTGCCTCGGCACCGAATTCTCCAGCGATACGGTCTTCGACGGGATCGCAGTACCCCGCGGCCTCTCGAGCTCAACCTCCAAATTTCCATGCGTGGGCAAGTCCCTCGAACACCCAGAGCCAAACACCAACCGTTCAACAAAGCGGCAGCCTCCTTCAACTCGAGCCGACAGCACCGCCGATGCACGAATTTGACAACTTCCTCTCCGCTACTGGCTTCGATGGAAGTTGGCAGCCTGCAGAGACTGCAAGCGCTGGGTTCGACAGCGGGGGATCGCTGCCTCCTTGGTTGCCCGCCATGACGGATATGTATGCAGACCTTAATTTCGGCCCGTGGCCGATGGGTGCGGACATGATGAGCGGCAATCTTAGTGGCATAGAGCACAACTCAGGACCAGGGTCAAATGGGCTCCTGTAGGGACCTAGTCATGTTGAATGTTTGGGCATATTGACAGAGAGAACCTGTGGCTGGTCCTACTGACTACCTCAGTGATTGAAGCAGGCCTCCAAAAAGCTATCAAAGCAGGGAAGTAGCCTAGAGAAGCACGACATACCCCCACCGATGGGGACTCGCTTGGCACCAGCATAGCAAATAGGAAAGAATATTTCCTCCAAGATGTATTTCGTAGTTGCGTGCAGATAGTGTACCATAGCTGGAGCAGGCAGAATGCCGCATTTGACAGCAACTAGCTTTGTGCATCAATGATTATGTGAAGGTCGCGCACCCACTGGCATCGTCCTTTGCAATGACTTCTTCACTCGCTGTGCGTCCAGCAACCAAGCAATTCCCTTAACGGTATCGTCTACGAAGTCGTCACTCTCCTTCAACTCCGGGTAGTTCGTCCAGAACATATGGCAAAATCCGTTATACAGGTCGACCTTTGATTCAGTCCCGTACTCTTTTCGCAGGATTCGATCGTAGATTAGTGCATAGTCGCGGAGTGGGTCAAGGCCTGCGACTTGCATGTATGCCGGTGCCATGCGACGGGCCGAAGGACACTCCGAAGGCGGGTAGGCAGGCGAGGCCAGCGGGGTGAACAGTGTCGACGAGGTGTCTATACCGAGATGGTCGGCCGTTGCTGTTTGGTGCAGAGTGTGTCAGCATGCTCAAATTGTCCGGGTCAATCCCGTCCTGTAGACAGGACTCTATAAGGGGAAAGCCTACAAAGCCCCCTCTCAAACTCACCTTTCAGACCGTCTGCATTGGCTGCATCCAGCAGTACCGGATCATCATTACTCTCCAAGTGACTCAGCAGAAATTCCCTATACTTCTCCGGCACGTGCTCCGGCACGAAAACAAGCGGACAAGACAAATACTGTCCTGTGATCGGCGGGGTGAGCTCCTCCAGCCTAGACAGCGACGCAAGCACAGCGGCGATATTGCCACCTGCCGAAGCCCCTCCCACAATGAACCCCTTCTTGGGATCCGCACCAAACGAAGCTGCTCGCTGCGCGAAATACTTGGTCACTTCCCAGCAATCCTCGATCCACACCGGAAATCTATTCTCCGGCGCCAGGCGGTACTCGACATTGCCACACACGGCTCCAAAGTCACGCGAAAATAGCCGGCAGTTCATCTCCTCATCCGTCAGGTCGCCGACCTGGAAACCGCCCTCGTGGAACATGAGGATCAGCGGGCCGCCACCGGAGACTTGCCGTGTGTCAGCGGGCGTGTAGATTCGCACTCTGACCTCGGCACCGTCACACACAGGGACCGTCACATCGCGCTCGCTGACTTCCGGGATGGCTTCCCCGGCGAGCGGCATCAGATGGCGAAGGGCTGCGAGGTGTTCCGCTCGCTGTTTGCGGAAGACGAGTGGGTCGCCGCTGCTGTTGTGTGGAGGGGGTCGCGCCTTAACGGCTTCGGCGAAGGCCGAGTTTATCACGCCTGAAGCACGTATCTCGTCGAGAGTGCGTTCGGGGACGACTCGCTTGGTGATAGGCGGGGCGCGGTCCATGGTTGTCGGGATTGATGCTTGTCTTCTTAGATGCACGCGGAGTACTAGACCCTGGCTCTAGACTGTTATTGCAAAGAAGTAACGACTGTAAATCTGCAAGCCCGGGTTCACTTTGTCTATATTGTGATGTGGAACCAGGAGTCTTGTTTATGAAATGCTGCTTGACTAAAAGCGGTTAAACAGTGACGATACGTCAATGACCTATACACAAAGTTTGCAAATGCAAAAGAAGGTCGCCTGTCTAGCCTTGATACCTGGGTAGATGAGACGATTCGTTTTACGAAGCACCCATTCGCCGGTTTGGTAAAGTACCGCCTGCGAGGCTACGAATCACCTACCTTGCTTCGTTTATTCCTAAAATTACCGGGCAGACAACTCCGTCCTCGTTCATACATGGTCTATGTATAGATTCTGTTTATGTATGAAGCTTATGGGTCTATCTCTCTTGAGAATTGCAGCTCTGGTCGCTTACCTGGCGCTGGTGGGATCTGGAAGATGAAGATGGGAAACTAGGCTAGGCGAGGGAGAACCTATACCTAGAAATGATCTTTGAAGGCTGAAAGCAGGTCAGGTTTCAGGGGCTCGTTCCGTACCTACGATGATTTTAGAACCGCAAACTTAAAATAGCTGCAGCCAAGTACAGGTGCTGGTGAACGACGTAGTGGCAGACTAACTCATGTTCGATATTCATATAAGCACCGAGATACTCATCCGTGGTTGCATGAGAGTCATCCAGATATGAGTGTGTTGAGTCTCAGCTAATTTGCTGATTTACGGAGACCAATATCCAAGATGAAAAGACAGTCAAGTGCTTACTTTCAGCTCAATATCAAGAAATTCGTGAAATAGAAACGAATCTGTAAAAGGTCTAATACCAAAAGCGCTGCCTAGACCTACTTGGTCAGAGACGGCCTTTCCAATTCAATCCAAAAGATGAATGACCTGCTTGTCGACCTCGAAGCTCATGCTGATGCCTGTCGCTGCTGGGGTGCTCACGATGATAAGAAATCACAAGTTCAAGTTCCTGAACGCCTCCGCTTGAACACCAGAATAATGAGGTGAAACCAAAACATCCGAGATTGACTGGTTGCTGGTGTGTGTTCGTCCTCTAGCCGCAAACTCCAAAGAGGAAGGAAACCCGGATCCGCAGGTGACGCCGGCCTGGACTCTCGGAAACAGTTTGACATTGCAGAAGAGCCGCTCGTCGTTGATCAACGGCTGTGATACCTCATCAAGTTCTGCTCAAGTTAGCGACCGCTTCAAGAATGCCGCCTCTATTCGTACCGCTCCATGGACTTCCAACGGATTTGGTTCTTCATCCTTGTTTATCGATGGTGACTCCACGCTACCATGGTTGACCGGTCCAGATGTTGTGATTGCTCTTTCAGATAATGCTGGTCGCGTTGGGAAAGAAGCTAGAGATAGAGCTCCTGGTGCTAAAAGCGGAACTTCTGCACTTGCATCTTGCGAGCTCACTGTAGATTTCGATCGAGCATGCACAGGTGCGCCTTTCCCCGCACCAGTCTTGATTACTCCGTCAGAGGCCACCCGTAGGATCGTCTGCATCAGGAGGTTCTGCTTGAGTGGCTTGGACAAGTATTCGTCCATTTGAGCTTGAATGCACTTTTCGCGGTCGCCAAGCATGGCGTGCGCCGTCAGAGCGATGATTGGTGTTCTCATTGCTCCTGTTTCCTTCTCGAATTGTCTAATCTCTCTTGTGGCCTCAAATCCGCCCATCACCGGCATCTGTACATCCATCAAAACGACGTCAAATCTGGTATTCTTCACTGCTTTTAATGCTTCCAAGCCATTTTCAACAACAGTGACTTGATGATTATACTTCTCCAGTATTTTGATGGCGACCTTCTGGTTAACCTCGTTGTCTTCCGCAAGGAGGACAGTGAACGACTTCTTGTAATCCTTGATGGCCGGCGTCGATCGACCCTCAAGTGCAGGTATCATCGCATTGCCAAGATCGATCAGCCTGCAAGGTGTAGTCATGTAAGACGCGATACCGAGCTCCAGGACGGTCTTCATAGTAATCGATACCAAGGGGTTGAGGTAAACTAGGGGAATATACTTGAACCTGTCGTGATCTCGAAGTCGCTTCGCAGTGTCTAGGTTGTCGATAATAATGACGTCGTAACCATGATCGCCGTTCTTACCACGCCTTGCAGTTTTGACGGGATGCGGTATCTTTTTTTCGTCGTCCACAGATGCAATCTCCAGTCCTAACTCCTCAGTCATCTTCGGCAGGTAGGTGCCGAAATCAGTGACGCCTCCATCGATGAAAAGCACCTTATGCTTTCGGAATGGGTACAGCTGAGAGCTGATGACACTGATATCCTCGGTAGCGAATTTAACGATGCAGGAGAAATGGAAGGCGCTTCCGCGGCCGTAATCCGAAGTGACCCAGACTTGTCCTCCCATCAGATTGACCAAGCGTTTTGAGATTGACAGGCCCAGGCCCGTACCGCCAAATTTTCTCGTAGTCGAGCCATCAGCTTGCTGAAAAGTATCAAAGATGAGGTCCAGTTTATCGCTCTGTATACCTATTCCAGTATCGGACACGACGAATTCGAATGGGAATTCATCTTTGGCGCAGTTCCCGAGAAGGTCTCTCGACTTCTTAACAATGACTTTGACCTCGCCGTGGTCAGTGAATTTGATTGCATTTCCAACCAAATTTAAAATGATCTGCCGTAGGCGGAAAGGATCACCAACGACATAATCGGGCACCGAGTTATCGACTTCGAAACTGAGTTGTAGATTCTTCTCGTGTGCTTTGACTGCTAAAGACTTCAGAGCATTGAAGATAGTGCCTCTGACTGTGTACGGTATTGCTTCAATAGCCATCCTGTTTGCCTCGATCTTCGAAATGTCCAAGATGTCGTCAATAATTGTGAGCAAACTGTTTGCGAGGTTATGGACCGTGTTGAGCATTTCTCTCGGGTGAGGTTTCAGATCGTCGGCGTCCAATGTAAGTTGTGTTAGGCCGATGATACCGTTCATGGGTGTGCGGATTTCATGGGACATGTTTGCCAGAAACTCGGATTTTGTACGATTGGCGAGCTCTGCTGCTTCCCTCGCAGCAGTATTCCTTTGAATGCTGTCCCGCAAATTCGAGACCATTTGGTTGATCTTGCGTTTGAGTTCATCCATTTCCCCGGAAGCATTCACGCTGATGAGCTTTGAGAAATCTCCTTCGGTCGCTGCATCTGTAATCTCGCCAAATGCACGAACTTGAGCAGTGAGGTTTTCAGCCATAGTATTGACATCCTCGGTGATTTCCTTCCAGCGACCGCTAACATCAAGCACATTAGCTTGACCACCCATTATCCCATTCACACCGACATCACGAGCCACGCGTCTCAGTTCTGAAGCAAAAGTCGCGAGACGATCCACCATGTCGTTGATAGTGTTCTTTAACGTCAAAATCTCCCCTTGAGCAGACACTGTGATTTTGCGGTCCAGATTACCTCCTGCGATCGCTTGTGTCACGGTTGAGATATTTCTGACTTGGTTTGTTAGGTTATTGGCCATGACATTGACGTTGTCTGTAAGCTCCCGCCATTTGCCTTGGACATTCTCCACCTCAGCTTGGCCACCCAATGTGCCATCGGTGCCTACTTCTCGAGCGACCTTGCTGACTTCAAATGCAAATGTGTTGAGGCGATCGACCATAGAATTAATGGTCTGTTTGAGATCCAAGATCTCGCCCTGGACATCAGCCGTGACCTTCTTGGACAGATCGCCGTTGGCGACAGCCGTCGTGACAGTCGCGATTTCACGCACCTGCGTAGTTAGATTGTTCGCCATACCATTCACATTTTCCGTCAAGTCTTTCCAAGTGCCTTCCACGTCGTGCACAGTGGCTTGACCACCAAGGATGCCATCTGTACCCACCTCCTTAGCAATTTTCGTAACTTCTTGCGCAAACTGGCGAAGTTGGTCGACCATGTTGTTGATCGTACTCTTCAGCTCGAGGATCTCGCCTTTACAATTCGCCGTGACTTTTCTTGTCAAATCGCCCTTTGCAACTGCAGTGGTGACAGCAGCAATGTCTCGGACTTGCGTGGTCAGGTTGTCGGCCATGGCGTTGACACTTTTAGTCAATTCACTCCAGGTCCCTTGTACACCGTCTATCTTTGCTTGACCTCCCAGGGAGCCTTCGGTGCCCACATCTCTCGCTACACGTGTAACTTCGGCCGCGAAAGTGTTCAATTGATCCACCATGGTGTTGATAGTAAGTTGTAGTTCGTAAATTTCACCTCTGGCTCGGCCTTGCACCTTTTTGCTCAGATCTCCACTCGCAACGGCTTTTGTGACCAAGGCAATCTCTCGAACCTGGTCGGTTAAATTGGTGGCCATTATGTTGACTATCTCGCGTCAGTGCGTTGGCCCAGGTACGCCGCGGGTTCACTTACCATTTTCTGTCAGTTCCTTCCAAATACCACGAACGCCCTCTATCTGTGCCTGTCCACCCAAGACTCCATCTGTGCCAACCTCCCGAGCCACGCGAGTCACCTCGCTACCAAAGGTCTCTAGCTGATCCATCATCTTATTGATTGTGTGCTTGAAATTGACGATTTCATGGTCAAGCTCGGTAGCTTGAATTTGTACTCTTGAGGACAGGTCACCGTTGGCCACACGTGTAATGACTTCACCTATTTCCCGCAGAGCCTTTTGAAAGGCTTCGTTGGCTTGTTGGTGTTTTCTGAGTTCTCTTTCCAGCAGACTAACGTCCTCTCTTTCCACTCTCTTGAAAGCCTCGGCGGTCTGCAATTCGGACTTCCGCAGGCCGTTGTGTATTTCATCAATGAGGATTTTCTGCGTGCGGATTTGTTCGGTCTGGTTGTTGATGTGTTCTCGGAGAAAAGAGATGTCTTCTTCACTAACACTTCGCTCGTTGTCATTACGCCACTGTGCATTTCTCGCGGCGAGGAGGCTGTGTATTCTTCTTGTGTCGGTGGACAACGATTGTTGACGTTCAAGACGAGGTCCAGGGTAGAAGTCCGAAGGCGGGACGCATGGCGTGCTTCGCTGGTCGATTGGTTTCGCAAGAGGAGATGCAGGTGTGTAGATTTCGCCAGGGGTATCGGGCATAGATTTTGACACGACTTCAGCCCTTTGTTCTAGATAGCGAACTCTTGACGCTAAAGCAAGTAGTTCAACCTCCAGGTTGTCCTTTGCAGTGCTGGGCGCACCTGGCAGAGACAAAGCTTCTCCATTGTGCTTGAGGCCTGCAGGAAAAGGACTACCTCGACCCAAGCTCGCAATTAATTTGGTTGCGGCCACCAGCGTCGCAGTGTCTGCTTGAGTCATGGCCCCAGGCTCCGAAGATATTATGTCTGCACGTTCATGGGCACAACCCTTTGTCAGAAAGAGGCGGGTCTGTCCAGCAGCCCCCAAGGTCAACCGTTCCCAGAAGCACCGCTGGCAAAATCGAGGCAGAGCCACTGTTGCAATCGATTAGATGGCGCAATTTGCGCCGTCTCGTCACAGGGAAGACAAGACTCGGGACTCTCGTAGGTGGAATAGATATGCAGTTGGCTTCCGGGGCGGAACTAGAGTGGTGGTCGGTACGGTGAAGATGGTTTGGTCGTCGAGGATGAGACACCGCCGACACGCTACTTTAGACGGTCGTCAACAGATACCCAAGTCTATCGCCAATCAGAGTGGTAAGGAGTGTAATATCGAACGAGCCTCTAG
The DNA here is from genome assembly GCA_017655985.1 of Incumbomyces delicatus. NCBI lineage: Eukaryota > Fungi > Ascomycota > Eurotiomycetes > Chaetothyriales > Trichomeriaceae > Incumbomyces > Incumbomyces delicatus. Next base: position 3,891,760 of record JACJVS010000003.1, read on the forward strand.
ATAATGCATGAGGCCTAGCATCAGGAAACGATCCAAGCCTTTGTCTAGGGACGCATGTACAATGCAGTGGCCAAACTCTTGGAAAGCTGCGCTATCACCCGTGCACCGTATTACTACGCGGCAGAAATGAATAGGGAGAATATGCTAGCCTAGCTCGTGATTAGTTTGCACACGATGACCGAAGTTGGGTCTGTTTCGATTTCCAGACAGCCAATTAATGCGCCGTAGGTGGGTTTGGAGCACCGAGGGGCTCAATCCTGGAGGGCCACAGGGCACAAGTCGTATAGAATTGACACTCGTCAACTCCGTTTACTCCCGGTCGGTACTAGCTGTATATTTATCTAGGTAGGGACGATCGCCTGACCATACCTGCTTTGCATATTAATACGATAGGCATGAACGTTTTTGAGGATTGCGGAGGAGCGGCTACTAACATTGACTTGCTTACAAAGTAATTCGCTCAACCGCCTCACCTCATATCGGCACAGCTCGATACAGATTTTGAAATGCGTGATTATACAAATCTCCCCTCGTATCAAGCTGTGCGTTGGCTCTGGGCTATCTACAAGGCTTCTTGTTCCACGTCGTCGCTTTCTCGACTTGCCGACCCGCGGTGTCGGAGTCGTTTACCCTAGTCTCGTTCAAGGAATTCGCCGCGCAGAGATCCATGCTGACAATAAATCAGTGGTGTTCAACTTTTCATTCCTTACGCAGGAGTTGTCTCGGACGCACCACCGGCGTCTATCAACACCTTGAACGTTAATCATCTAGAGCCGCGTACAGTGTAGTATATCAACGATGCGCAAACCTGATAGCAGACCCTTCTTCGATTCTACTGGGAAGCGCGTGCCTAGGTCTTTTGATAAGGGATAAGATTAATCACTGTGGCCGCAATGTCGATCAGTTTCGGCGGCCCTTGCTAATATCACCTCGTCTGCTACGAGCGTCTAGACATCCACCAGTACGTCTCTTAATCTACCTAGGTACATATTGCGCCATAACACATGTTTTGTGACCGCTCAGGCAGCTCATGGTTTCCTTCCCCGACCTGAGCCAGCGGACCCGAAACGCGTACTAAAGTACAGGGATTAAGCTTAAGGAGGCTCCAACCTCGTGGGCATGTGGGTGCCTGATCGTCAGATCCATGGACCTTTGCATTTGGGTCGCGAACTACTCAGATTTCGTACTTACAGGGACCTGGTTTTATCATTTAGCGACACCATACACCAGAGGCGGCTGAAGAGTCATTCCAATCCATACGTGACTGGACGGACGCTGCTGACCGTGTATTGTAGGATGCCGCGTTGAGCAATATACAAAGTGGAGGGTAGGCGATCGCGTCACAGGTTCATTTATCTGAAACAACCACCGAGTGTCGATCCGGAATCTGGCCCTCAGGCATCTACCCGCTCACTTCCTGACGGGTATTATTGTACACAGGGGTCTATTCGCGACGCTGAGCCCTGCATGCTGTCAACCACGAGAGCTGCTAATCCGAACTTCTTCAATCTTTTCCTATGCGACTGAGATAGCTTCTCTCGGGCACCTGGTTCGACGCCTCCCTACCTACCCAGTTGCTTTCCCTCGGGTACCGACAACGCCATGAGTAGCAATATCACAACTTCACAATAAAAGGCGCTTTGCAACGTTAAGGGCTTCTCGAGCGTTTGAGTCTGGTCCAATACATTCCATTGGAGGTCAGAATAAGTTCAAATACTTGACAAAAATGATTGCTTTCATCAATGCGATTGTAGCGTTTTACACATTTTGTCGGAATTAATTCGTGACAAAACTCGGGTTAGTTGGGATATAAAGGAGAGCAATTACCTGCCAACATAAATGAGGTTGCATATTGCGCACCTAGGTCAACGAAATGCCTATCTCTTCTCAGAACGTTAGAATAACGCAATATTAACGCAAACCTACAGTATCTTAAAGCTCCCAGGGACAGATATGAGCGATTAAGGCCGTTCCATAAGGTCATGAGTGAACAACAACCATAAATGATGGTAGCAAAAATTGTCTACCACAACGGAGTAGCAGCCATCACGTTCCAGTCGTCGTGATTTCCTCGATTTTCTTGATTACATACGACTTCCAAGGCTAGCAAAATGGCAATTTCTGCATCAGGACAGTTTCCAAGGTTGGAGGAGGTTCCACAGAGACGATGGTGAGGCCTACGTCTTTCGTATGCCTACGCCTTTCGTGGGCCTATCTGTCCTGGAATGTCTTACTTGGGTAACATTGAGGTTGCCCTTGAGTGTGTGAACTTGTCTCGCAGGTTCTTGCCGCTTTCACAACAAAATTGTTCGCCATTATCGTCGTCCAGACCATCGAGCGGTAGCCAACTTGTTGGTTTCTCGTACTGTGTACTTTCTTCGGATACAACCACCCTGATCTAACAAGCGAAATCTATTTTAGATCAATTACGGGATACCTACGTAGAAGTATGGATAAGAAGCTTTTCCAAGCAGACCAGTTGCTAATATTTCAGATCATGGCATGACAGCTTTCGAACGGCGAAGGGTTGTGGTGGCAGTGGAGAGACATACGCCTCCACACCGACAATGTGAAGAGCTGCAATGAGTGTTTTCTAGGATACTTCTTCATAGCCTGAAGTCGCGTTCCAAAAGCCCACAGCAATAGTTTGGTAGCGCTGAAAGACGCGCACAGACGACAAGAATAGAAAAACGCCTATACGGGCTAGTGACGACCTTTAGGGTTCTGACACTTCATTCAACCAATCAGGGCTCGGAGAATCTTTGCGCATTTTGGACTTCACCGCGGCGCTATACTATGTTCTCTCATGGTCTACCTATGCCCAATGCGACAGGTTGTTCCAGAAAAGTGCTGGCCCAACTACTTCGTACCTAGTTGACTGCGCCTCAAGTTCGACTTCAATCTCCAAAGTTCTCTCCTACATCGCAATGTCACCATCGTATGATGGAGCTGAGCTGGCGCCACATTTGTGAGCAACCGTTAATCATGAATGTAAGCAGAAACATGTAACATCAGGTCCTGGTATATAGGACTCGAGGAGCTCACTGGTAGGTCTTGTTGGTCATCATCAAACACTACAACAAAAACATTCGCTAGAACATCTCATCTGCTTTTCCATTTGTATTTCCTCGATACAGTCGTTTCATTCCGCTAATTGCGCAACAATCGTTCAAAATGCGTTTCTCCTTGGCTCTTTTGACTGCGGCTTTGGCCGGATCTGCTCTCGCTCGTCCTTTTCAAGAACGAGGTTTCAATAATGGAACCACCACCTCAACAACTCTCTCGACAACATCATCGTCAACAACATTGTCTACTTCTTCAACATCGCTCTCCACAACGTCCACTTCCTCGTCGTCGTCTTCTTCGACGACGACGACAAACACGAAGACTTCAACAACTTCAGTGAGCACCACCAGCACTAGTACCACAAGCAAGTCGAGCACTTCAACCACGACAACGTCGACATCATCCCACGGTGGCAGCACCACTAGTACTACTACAAGCAAGCCGATTACGACGACGACAACCACAAGTAGCATTAAGACGACTACCACACCACACAACAACGGCACTACCACTAGCACAACTACTTCGAAATCAAGCTCATCCAGCTCTAGCACCACCTCCTCGTCCGGGAAGCCATCTACCATTACCACAACCCTCTACACTACCACTACCATCACCGACTATGTGACGAAGACTACCTTTGTCCCGTGCTCCAGCCCTCTTGCAACGAGCGGTGCAGTGACTTACTATACGACGTGGGTGACGGCCTCTGTGTATACCACTTCCACTGTTACTGCCATCCCGACTAGCGTTGTTACCGTTATCACTGGACACTACATCCCAGCTCAACCAACCGTCCCAACTGCACCTTGTGCACCAGCAGCTACTGTCACTGTCACCGCAACTGTAACAGTCACCGCAAACAACGGCGGTAACAACAACAACCATGGAGGCAACACCCAAACCACCACCTCGGTTGTTCCTACCACAAGCCAGTCTTCAGGCCCAACCTCTAAGACTACGATGAGCACGGTCACCACATCTACTGCCTCGCCCAACTCCACCTCCACCACCTCCACCACCTCCAAGTCCTCGTCTACCTCAAGCAAGCCCACGACCACTGGAACCAGCTCAAGCAGCAGCTCTACCACCTCTACATCCAGCGTCACGAGCACCACGAGCACCTCAAGCAGCACAAGTGGCACAGGCACATCCACCTCGAGCTCCAGCGTGACATCAACCACCACCAGCAGCTCCACGACCGCTGTGCCTACCACCACCACGACCACCACTACACCTGCTGCCACCACCACCAGCGCCTCTTACACTGTATACTAGATGAAGAAGACGTTCATCATTCCAAAGCGAGTCACCTGATTGCGCCACATTCCTTTTTTGTTGTTGTCAGATCTAAAACCTGTTTTGATACCTAATTTTTTAGCATAGCGAGGGTTGCGATATTCTCCGGCGGAATTTTTTCACTCAGCATAGCATGGCATGGCATGGCATAGCATAGCATAGTATAGCATAGCACGGCACAGCACAGCATAGAATTGTGAGGGATTGCATAATAGAGGTAACAAAAAGTGATGGGGCGAGGTGTATTAATACAAATGCGACATCGACATCAGGCACGACGAGCAATTAAATATCTCAGAAAGTTAAAATAGGTCTTAGGACCATGAAAAATAATAACAAAGTCACTCCTTTGAAGAAGTTTCTACCAGAGTAGCACTGCTCATTACGAACCTAATAAATTAATTCATACACTATTAGGTAGGATCAAGCAGAGGAAGCTTCTTGCCAAGTATTAAGTGAAATGGCTTGACTTGTTGTTCTCCTGCCTTATGTCACTAACATGAAGACTAGTTCATTTGAAATCCCCACTAACACCCCCGGTTGTACCCCAAGCATTTAGGTTTTTTGGTTCTCAGATGAAGCATTGCCGCTTGCATGATCTTGTCTGAGAGCAAGCAGGTATCCATGGCCTTCAACCGGGGATAGTGGAGATCAGGGAGATCCAGGCAAGTCTCAGATGCAGAGGCATAGATGAATGACAAATAGCTGACTGGGGAGGCCAGGGCCCGAGAAACGGCAGTGGTAATGGCAGAGAGATGAAAAATATTGCAGCCTGTATCTCAGTAATGCTGGTAGTGGGAAGATTTCGAAGCCGAAGTCTTCAGCATGTTTCGGAATAGATGTGCTTGCTTCTTCCTTGGCCTTGTAGTAAGCCGGTCTTGCTTGTAACGCCTCGATTCTTCACGAGGGATGATGTCCATGCTCGATTTCCGATCTGGTCCGATTCTGGTGACTTCATTTCGATAAGTACCGGGTGAACCGTGTGCTTAGGACGTCGGTTCCAGGGGTGCATCGCCACTAAGAGAGCCTCTTTCGCACCTGCACCTGTGACTTTGGTCCACAAGGCCGACTGTCAGGAGGCTTCAACACTTGCGACGTTTGTTGAAAATGTTTGTACCCAGAGCCGTGTATCCTCAAGCTCTGTTGACAATGCATATTCCATAATATCACGTCCCGTGCTACTAGGATTACACACAGGTGCATGGCGTGGTCCAAAATGTCGTCCGAGCCTCAGGTCATGTTGCCTTCTCAGAGAACAATACTATGTTGCCACATGCGGGCTTAGCCTCTTCGTCTTGTCGGTTCCGGACTTGGGCTGCGGCTCATGCTTCTTTCATCTCTGCCTCTCTGCTTCAGCCACTTCTTAGTGCCTAGCTCCAGCTCCCGATCCAGCTCTGGGCTCGGCTCCTTCCGGTGTATGAAGTTGCAAAATCCCCCTCTTACACAACCCTCGCCACTATTCAGCCTGCAACATGCTTCTCTAAAGTCGGTCACAGGGCTTAGTTCACAGTAGATTGGTCTCGCTGCGTACCACCGGCTGTTGAGAGCATCGCAGGCATTTTGAGCATCTTCCTCGTATTTGAAGCGCGCGTAGACATTGCCGATCAGATGATCATTGTTGTTGTCACAGACGACAACTTCTTCGATCTCGCCATACTTGCACATCTCACACCAAAAGTCTTCATAGAACGCATCGAAGTGATTTTGTAGTTGTGAAGGTGTCATCTTGTTGCCTGGAGTATAAGCTGGATTCTGGTAGAGATTTGGCAGCAGGATGGTTTGGGAGTACGATGGCTTAACATGTTTTCGAGAGCAGCGATCGCCGTGACGGCAGGCGCCGATTTTGTAGTAGAAGGAGCAGTTGACTTTATCCTGCTCTGTTCCGAAGATCGAAGCGAGGTAGTTAGCCATGATAAAGGACTCGACACGATCGTAATTGTGGGTTTCGGGGGTCTGATTGTGGACGTATGGTTTCACGGCAGAGGCTGAATGATACTGAAGATCCAAAGATGTGGCGACTCGGTCACGATGCGCAAAGGCTGGCAGTTCTTCATGCACGTGATTTAGCTTACAAATTCATGCCTCAGGCTTCCATATCATTCTAACTTCCAATATCACTGCTACTGCTAACTATAATGCGCCAGGGACATTGTGTTATCCCCTAGGAACTTGGAATCTTCAAGGTGTTGTATCGCACATGCCAAAGCCAATGAGCTGAGCATGATGCGGTTTTGTGTCAGACCACTGTCCAGTTCCTTATACAAGGCTGTTGATGCCACTCGCCAAGGCTGCGGATAGAGCTCCTAGCTTCAGCCAATAGTGTGGACTTGGATTCTCTCCTGCTCCTCCACTGCACTACCGTTGACTACGTGCTACGTACCTTGACCACAACCCTCCGCTCCCGAACCATTACCTCCTGTGCAGCTCAACATGTCGGTCGCACGTACCTTCGTGTCTCTAGCGAGACGTGCTCCGCTGCGGGCCACCTCCTTCAAGCCACGAATACGGACTTTCACCGTCGCCGCGACTCGACGTACGTTGACTATCTCCAGCTTCAGTCTCGGCATGTAGTCGGCAGACTGGTAGGGCAAAACAGCTAGGAATGATCATCTGACAATCTTTCTTATACAGTGAAGGACAAATATGACATGAAGTCGCTAGAGCCGCCAGGGAAATTGATACCATTCGACGGTGAGGAAACCCCAAACCACAGCACAGGACAATACCGGTGTAGTAAGCTTGCACTGGACACATGCTGATTGCGTGTCCTTGAACAGAGGTCCACACCGAGACAGACCTCCTCCCACCAGGCGCAGAGCCGGGCACGATACCCACCGATCTCGAACAAGCTACCGGCCTCGAACGGCTAGAAATCCTCGGGAAAATGCAGGGCATTGACATTTTCGATATGTCACCACTCCCCGCAGACAGAATCGGAACCATGGAAGACCCCATCTGTGTTAGATCTGCTGGTGAGGAAATACAAGTCGGCTGCACAGGTGCTCCTGCAGATTCTCACATTGTTCGTTGGGCAGTGGTAAGTGTTCCCACAATCGGTCTTCCTCTCTACAACGGCGGAAGATAGGAACAAAATTGCTGACACCACCAGCTTTCACGAGATCGGCCCCATGAACGATGTGATGAATGCGGTAGTGTCTACAAGATGGAGTATATTGGACAGCCTGCAGATGACCATCACGGCTATCATGAACCGAAGAACATGGCAGATTACGTCAAACCCGAGTACTGGTACCAATGAGCCCCCCAATACAGCCCTTAAGGATCTTACTTTCCTTTCTGGCATGCTGTGTATATAAGCTTATGGTGTTCGAGCGAAATCCATTTTGACAACCCTGCACTCAACACGCCGACTTACAATCGCATTTCGTGACCTTTCCTCTTTGTTGAGATTTGCCTAGCATGCATGCATGGACTGGTGATCCACTTTTGCTTCGGCTGCAACAGTCGTTGAAGTATGAGCTTGATCTCCTGGGCCGATGGTGTAAACAGCGCGTTTCCGTCCCTCTTGGACAATCCCAGCCGTTGAGATACTTCTCATGGGCGACTCTTCAGAGTTTCTTGGTTGGCAATCCCCAGACTCTCGGTTGTGGCTTGGCCGGCAAGAGCGTTGTGAGACTTTGCACATTGTGACCACGGCCGCGGCGGTTGGCGAGACCTCACCAGGCTTCTGATCCCTGTGAATCATTTGTTCGGACCTTCCTAAACGCTCTCCGTTGGTGTGCACATGTGTATGAAGGCTCGCGGAAGGACAGGTCTCCGATGCCGAAGGCGCAGTGCGGAAGGTCTCTGTGGAAAGCACAGGAGACTGTATGCTCTTTGAGCTAGCAAGAGCTGCCAAACGTGCGGCTTGAAGAGAGGGTGCCTGCGAGGACTCAGCTTGCGCGTTGCTGTCGGGAATAGCAGATCTCATGGCGGCGACTCCATCATTCGGGTCATTGCGTGATTCCCGTTGTTTTCCTTTGCTACATTGCCCTCGACACACCGTTTCTTTTGTCTTTTTGGGGATCCTTCGATAGTTGTCACTCATGTCCCAGGTTGAATTTTCGAAAAGCAACACCTCTACCTTTTCCTTTTTGGCCACCCTCCATCCGATCCCCACAACCCGTTTCTGATCCCTTTCCGTCACCGGACCCTGTTGCAGGAGACACGCAGATGTCGTGCGGTCGCGATGCGCAGCATAAATCCCTGTACTATAATGCTTAGTCGAAATGCGCGCAAAGTCGTGGTTGGAATTTTCAATCCTGTTGGCGCCAATGCGTGCTGCTACATGGCGTTTAATCGTCCGGCATAACGACTTGAGCGGCCGGAGTCCATTAAAGCTTGAGTCGTTATTCGCCATCGCAGGAGCAAGATTTTCGTATGACTGGCTGTTCGGTGGGTCTTGGGTGATGGCCATGGGATTTATAAACCTCCGTTTCTGCTGTTGAGTGGGCCGTTTGACACTGTTTGCTGTCGACGTCAGCAAGTCAAAAAGGGACACTTGGATTGACAACAAATGCGAATGTAGCCTTTAAAAGAAGGATGTTTGTCTGATGACACAACGGAAAACGGTGCTGCTATTTTGTCAAGCCTAAGGTTGTCATAATATACAGTTCATAATTTAATACACTTCATAAACTTGTCGTCAGGACTTTGTGATCTTAACCCTTTCTCCTTCGTTGATAGACTTTGCACTCTTCATGGAGGTGGTTCGGCTGCAACCTCCCTCAAGCCGATATGAGCTCTCAGCATTTTCTTCTTTGCCGCTAAATTGGCATCTTGAGCAGGTCGGAGGCCTAGCTGTTCCAAGACCGTATCTACTCGTTGTCCTGTCATTTGCGCAAGGTCTGCTGAGGTACGAGGAAAATTGAAAATAGCACCACCGTTAATAGCGTTGACGAATGGTGAAAGAGGTTCTGATCGGTTTGCAACGTATGTGTTTTGCACTCTGGCGGCGTTGTTATGATTGCTATAGAATCAGCACAGTCATACTAGAATAATTGAGGTTTATACGTACGACGCAGTCATCATAGTAATGACGTCTTGACGAGTCTCTGCGACGTCTTCCTGAATTTGTGTGACGTCTTGACCGACCTTAGTCAACTGGGTTTTCATTTCCCGTAGCTCGTTAAGAATTTGTTGCCCACCGGCGATTGCAGGAATGTTCTGCAATTTTCGGAATTCATCAGCAATGAGATTGAAGTCCGGCTGCGGACCGAGAACATTTTCGTCAGCCATCATCGTGGTAGGGATGTCGGTGGTACACTTGAATGTCGGTGGTGGTGGTGGCGGGGTGACAATTACACAGACCGTTTGTTTTGGTTTCCCCGAAATGGTGAGGTGGCAAGTGCTACCGCGCTCCACCAAACTTCGAGGGAAGTTCGCCGCGGTATGCATATACTCCGTACCTTTCATCACCACAGCAAATCTGATTTTTGAAAATCGCAACCCCTAGATCGCAATAATCATCTATCTGACACTTTGTAGTATTATCTGCTAAGTATATAACATCGACTAATACTTATATTACTGCCGAGTTCTTAATATTACGTAAACAAGGTCGTAGAAATCGTAAAAATAACCCCTTTAACGATAAAAGTACATCTAATAGTATGTAATAGTAGAAGAATACCTACTATTGGAAAATACTAGAATGCCTAGAACTTCTTTAACTATAAGCTATATAGTACCCTTAATACCTATATTAATAAAACCTATACCGCCGTTCGCTAATCTACGCGCCCTTATAGTAAAGTCTCCATTATCACTACGCGTGTCCGCAGCCTATCGAATTTCATGGTGGATGGTATATGTTCATGAATCATGGCGCTATATCGCGTAAATGAGGGTCGGCATAGTGAGCACGCGTCGTCCAAAAATGCTAGTCATGGGACACCGTTGGGTCCCAGCTGCAGGTTTCATACGAGTTTGGAAAGTCAAGTTGCTTCATATCGTCTTCGTCCAATTCAAAGTCAAACACATCAGCGTTCTCCTCGATGCGTGCAGGTGTGACACTTTTAGGCAGAGGCACGAAGCCTTTCTGGAGGCTCCATCTGATGAGGACTTGAGCCCACGATTTGTTGTGCTTTTTGCTGATCGGCCCAAGCACTGACTCGGACGATTTCTCGGCTCTCACCAGAGGGCTCCAAGCCTGCACGACCACATTATTGTTTCTAGCCCAATCGACAATGTCCTGCCGTGGCAGCCAAGGATGTAGCTCCCACTGCCCAACATCAATCCTGCCTCCGACATCAGAAGAGTCGATAAAGTTCTTGAGCTCATCGAGATGGTGCACACCGTAGTTCGACACCCCCATAGATCGTATCTTGCCTTCCCGCTGTGCTTCGACCAGAGCCCGCCACGTCCCTTCTCGTGCCTCCTTGCCGCCATAGGGCGCATGAATGAGAAAGAGATCAGCGTAATCGAGCCCTGTCTCGGCGAGAGAGGCTCTGATAGCTTTCTTGGCCTTCTCGTAGCCCATGTCTCGAGTCCCAATCTTGCTTGTGAAGAAGATGTCTTCCCTGTTCGGGCCCCACGCCCTGATGGCATCTGCGCAGGACCTCTCATTGCGATAGACCCTGGCAGAGTCTATGTGTCGATATCCTGTTCGAAAAGCGTGTAGGACTACAGACTCACATACATCGTAAGGTGTTTGATACACGCCGTACCCCAGCACGGGCATTTCGTAGCCTGAACTCAATTTAATGCTTGATTTCAAAGTAAGCTGGGATGACATATTCGTAGTATTGGACGATTTCTTCAACTGAGAAGAGGCGACTATGGTTCTGCTGGTGTTTTGGCTAGGCGAAACACAACGCAATATTGGTAACCGGTAATAGGCTGGTGGTAATCTTGGCATAGGGTGGTCGTCGAAGTTGTCGTCGATGATTCAAGAAGCAGAATATATGTAGATGAATGTGCTACGCCAGGATCACGTCTTGTGCTGAGCTCGCTGACTCTGGCGATGTTATCAAGAGTGGACCCTTCGAAAGTCCAAATACTAACTTGAAAAACGACATTGCGAACACGGGCTTAGAAGGAACTGCCAAAACCAATGATTTGTCTATATCATGGTCATAATGCGACATCTTTGCGCATAAATCAAAAAATTGCTTGCTGAACTAACATAGAATTAACGCCGAATCATTTGGGAATGTCTGCAGAAGGACCTAATTCCGGAGCATCGTCAAGTTCGTCGTCAGACAAAAAGTGATCAGGGTCGGTCAAAGATTCAGTCTCAGGAGCTTGGCCCGACAAATTCCGGCTCTGGGTCTTGTCGTGTTTATCCAATGTATCGTCCGCTCTAATAGACACGCCTCTATTGCCCCACTTGTTCACTCTCGGCCTAGGGTGGTCGTCTTCTTCGGATCCAGTTTCCAGTTCACCATCAGCGGTCGTCCTGCTACGGGCGAAACGATTAACAAGGAAACCCTTGTCGAGGTCGTCAGAATCAACCACTGTGCCTCCTCGAAGCTTCACTCTTTGCCGCGTGTAGTAAACCCACGCAAAATCAATATAGAAGGCCGTCTGAACGATGCCAAACACCACAGATATAGCATCCGGCCAATCCTTATGACCCGCTCTCCATACCCAGTTGAGAATGTAGAATGCGCGGTATGCGCCCAGAGTGACGAGATAGTACGAGTCGATGACGGTAGGTACGCTCGTCTGTCTGAGTAGCACCAGCTGCGGAACAATGCACAGAGACTCAAGGACGATTGAGAATGCCCAGAGGATCTCGGTGAAACTAGTGGAGCGCTTCAAATAGGAGACTCGATATAGTACACTGAGGATGGGCGCAGCCACAGCTGAGAACAGCAAGATGTACGTTGCAAGCCTCCAAGCCTGTTCTCGCTCCCGAGTTCTTGCATACTTTCTGACCATGACGTAGACAATATAGATGGATGTCCATATGTAAACATTTTTGAGGATGAAGTTCCACCAATGCCACCAGGGAGGAATCCAGAACAGATCGAGATACCGCGTGATGAAGACCAGGAAGTAGAGAACTTGTGTAATCAACGATACTCCTATTAACCACGTCAGTACCCTGTCATCCGAGACGGCCAGATTGTGCGGCCGTACCCTCAGCGCTCTTGTTCGAATGAATGGCCCAAATGAGGATGCATTTGGATGCCGTGTGCGAGACGTCGCCAGTGATGCGAAAGATATTCATCTTCGATTCGACCGTGGCGCAATTGGCCCAATGCACAAGAACGCAAACTTTTCACACGAAGCAAGGTCAAGAAGCATAGTTGGTGTTGCTGCTGTCGCTGAGCGACCCAAATCCTAGCACGGACACCGTGGTCCCAGGCGCCAGTGACCAGGCTAGAGCGTGACTTGTCACGGTCACAGGCTCCACCTTAATCAGCCTTGCCTCCCTTGCCAATAAGAATAATTACAGTGTAAGATATCATAAGCGGCCTTATGCCCTCAGCCTAACCTAACACCCTATGACAAGGACACCATAAAGTCCCTCCGAAAACTCCGCACGTCCTTTGCACCTTAGTGCCGGCCAAATTTGAGTCGCATGACGCATTCAAGGATGGCAAAGGGGAACTAGATTCACACCCACTCACGAACTTGAGACACAACTAATGCACGATGTGGATGACAATCGAAGTGAGGTTGGTTTCCTCAGAATACATGTAGGCATAACGCTTCCATGACTTCAGACTCAACGCACCACAATTCCTGTGCTTGAAACCAATGTTTTGATGTTGTGCGCATGCTCATGTCTGGTATTTGTGTCGGGCTCGTCATTACCTATTCACTCCAGAGACGGCTGTAACCTAGCGCATCTCCAACTTTCTCCAACAATGGACGGCACGACCCGCAGACACTACCTCTTGATGAATTGAGGGTTCACTGTTAACTACGGGACTACCAAGGCTTCGAAGCGGCCAGCACATAAGTGCATAGGTGTCTTCAATCCCGGTCGCGTTGGTGGTTCACCTGCCGTTCCACAAGCATCGATCCGATTTGTCGTTTTGTCGAAGAACTCTGGTCTCGCTAAATGTAGCGCTTTGCGTGACCCTCAGCCCCAAACCGCCGTTAGTGACGGCTGTACATGATGGACTGATCGACGAAAAGCTTCTCTCGCAGCGCCTATGCATCATCTAACTACCAGCATCTTCTCAACGCAACCAGGAAGAGATCTCTGCTCAAATGAGAGTGTTTACGGTCAAATTGCGAAGTGAATTCCTTCCTGACCAGAGGGCAATCCCAACTCTGAATCATCGAAGCCGGAATGAGATACCTGATCAACCAGTCCCTTGACAGAGAAGACCGAACGGCAAGGATCACAACTATTTGGTCATGTTGGGCTCGATGTTCTGCTCTGTGAATTTCTGTGCGAGAAGGTCGATGAATCCTGAATAAAGTTTCTCTTGCCGTCTGCAACCTTCCTGCGGCCCAACGCGCCCGGTTCCGAGATCATGCGCTTCCATGCAAGGTTTTAATGCGACAAACACCCTCGCTGGAAAGGCGGAAAGGCTGTCACTTTCTGAGTTCAATCCATATTTTGCCGAACGCCAATTCATTCGAGGGCGGCTACAAGCCGAAATCGACCCTAAGTTGGATTACCACGAAGCACGTAATGAACTATCATGGCTTCACACAATCGCTTCGTGTTTCACATTCCCATAGCTCATTGGGCCGAGGCTGAGTGGACATGGCTTTGAAGGACAATATATGAGGATATCCTTAACGAACGCCGGAAGTCACTACCTCCAGAAGACAAACAGGTCTATGTGTACATAAGAATCGCAGCAACACTGAGTATTGCCACGACATTGATTAACCGTTCAATTCAAAAGCTTTTCATCATGGTACAACCACATACTAAACCTCTACCATCCATAACAAGAAGCCATTCAACCCATAGCATTGGTAACGCCACCAAGAGGCAGCCGAGCATTCATAAAGAAGCCAAGTCCAACCGAAACACGAAAGCGTGGACTCTAGAAGACGTGAGTGACCAGTTTGTGTTGATAGATATTTGCGCTCATCATAGCAAGGAACGTGTGCTTCTTCAAGGACGGCTCAAACGCGTGCCTTACAAGCAAATAGGGGCAAAGTTGAGCAAGACTGATCTTGCTTGTCGATTGCACTTCCACCAAATGGTCATGGCGAAACGAACTCCCCAAACAGCCCCAGGACGAAACATTGTGTTCCTCTCATCGGAACACCCCCCGGAAATCCATCGGCTCACTCCTACCTCGAAGTGCCCGTCGAATGCAATGGGTCCTAGCCCACGCCTTCCTGCACCAACTGTCCCGCCTATAAGGTCGAACGGTGCCAGCACAATGGGACAGCTTCACTCCATGCTTGGTCACCGTAGCGCTGCCTCTTATTCTGAGGCTAATTCTAGGCCGAGTAACACCTTGCCACATGGAATATTGCCATACACGAGCTCCCAAGCAGGGACCCGCAGTGCGGACTCGATTGACCTTAGCAGACTCAATGAAATTTACAGAGAACATGCCGACGATTTCTGGTCAATTATTGTGGCGAAATACTCTGGTGTATCTGATCTGAATCCAACAGAACTCGAGCAGGCTTTTCTGAATGCTCGAGGCATGTTTGAATCGAGCCTCGATGCATCACTCATCAACTCTTACCCCGGACGGCCGGACACCTCACACTCCTCCACAGATACCTCATCGCACACGTTCTATCCAAGACACACGCAAAACGAAAGCGATCTTTCGATTACCGGGAAATGTTCAGTGAAGTCGCTGCTGAATCATGGAAGACCTTAGGATTCGCAAACCGTTTTGTAACAGGTACCGTTCACATCAAGTCCATGTGTACACAGAGGCCGCTGCGTATCGGTTGATACAGTCGTGTTCTGGCCGCCCCCATTGTCTAATACCTATGGTTCATTTTCGCGACAACCCATGTAGAAATACAAATATTGAGATCCACTACAAACCGCACTGCCCGACAAAGTCATTCGAGGTTCTCGTGCATTGCATAAAGCAACCCACAACGTTCTCTAGTAGAGAATTGAATACCACTCTTCATGAATCTATAGATGAACTCCACCTAGACTTGTAGGGTAGTAGGCAGAGCACTGAAAAGGTCCAATGATGTGTATTTCGATCAGGCCCCGGGTGAGTCGGCGGCAACAGTGGGCTTAAAAATACGTGCTTGGCAGCCCTGGCAGCGCGCTCCTCGCGTCTCCGCGCTGCATCTTCAATTGGTCCGCGGCACTCGCTTCACAGTTCCTGCAGATGATCCCGACGAAGTGAATAATGAATGCAACCCTCGGTCTCTCCTTTTGGCTGCCAACAAAGCATTTATCCAACACCGTGGAGTTCTTAAGTGTATAACGACGAGCATTGCCACTCATGGTTGACACAACGCAATGCTAACTTAAGTCGAACTGCAAGGCCTCCTAAGTGCTAACCACGCGCACCATCAACATCATGAGACGATCTGGACGATCAAGTAGACTGCCCCTCCTTACGGCACTTTGGGCTTATGTCGCTTCTGCGGCTATTCTGCAGACCCCAACGACCTTCAGAGCCCACGATAGCGCGCAGCGACCGGTACTCGGAGGACAAAACACTGAATCGTCCACAAATATTAGCGAGGCATTAAAGGATGTCCTTGACACACTTGGAGTTATGCAAGAGACGTACTTTGACAGATTTTCTGGAACTTGGCCACGTGCAATAGATTGGACTGCTGCGGTCATGGGAACACATATTTCTGCTGCTCTAACGGGCATCGTGGACGGTCTAGATTTATCCTTTGAAGAGACTTGCTCAGATATCTTGCAATGGGAAAATCTCGTTACAAAATATTACACTCAAACCGCCTTCTTTTATTTTGGCGAAAACGTTCTTAGTCTGCGCAATCAAGCGTACGATGATATGCTGTGGGTTGTCCTTGGCTGGTTAGAAAATGTCAAATTCGCAGACATGTACGCCAGGAGACATGAAGCAGGACATGAATTTGAGTCCGGCAGGTGGCACGGGCTGCAATTAAGCCCGATGGCAGCACACAGAGCTCGCATATTTTACGAACTTGCTTCTAATGGTTGGGATGATTCTCTTTGTGACGGAGGAATGGTATGGAATCCTGTGCTGGAACCCTACAAAAATGCCATCACGAATGAGCTTTTCACTGCTGCAAGCATCTCAATGTACCTCTACTACCCGGGAGACAACAACTCAGCACCTTTCTTACAAGCCCAGGGGCCACCGTTTGGTGAACCTAAAGACCCCATTTATCTGGAAAATGCCATCAAATCATATAAATGGCTGAGAGATTCGCGGATGCAGAACCAGGCAGGACTGTATCAAGACGGGTTCCACATTACAGGCTGGCATCGATATCCTAACGGCACCATCAACCCGGGCACAGGAAAGTGCGATGTTCTGGATAAAATGGTCTTTACGTATAACCAGGGTGTTCTGCTCACGGCAAACAGGGGGCTCTGGCTGGCAACAGGCGCACGATCATATCTTGATGATGGTCACGAACTCGTCAGCAATGTGATTCGAGCTACTGGCTGGCCGAATAGGGATAGCGAATGGCGAGGACTAGGTCGGGGAGGAGTCCTTGAGGAATTCTGCGATCATGGGCTTTATTGCAGCCAGAATGGCCAAACCTTCAAAGGGATCTTCTTCCTCCATTTGACAGAGTTTTGCCGGCCCCTACGGCCGTACGAGCGTGCCATGTTTTCAGGATCCTCACAACCGGCAATAGACGAGGACGTCTATCGATATCACCTTGCTCGATGTGCGGCTTATTCCAAGTGGATTGAACACAATGCTGAGGCCGCCTTGGTCACAAAGAACGAGGACGGGCTGTTTGGCATGTGGTGGGGTGTGCCGTACTGCAATGACGAGGTTGCTAAATGGGAAAGCCTTGCAAAGTCCCAACGACTGCCAGATGGTGTTGTTGATCACGTCAACCCTATTCCACATTCCTACCCATTAACAAGGGATGGTGATCTTAACGATCGAGGTCGCGGGCGTACTGTGGAAACGCAGGGCAGTGCTCTGGCCGTTCTTCGAGCGAAATGGCATTGGCAAACTCTAAGCACTTTGTAAATGAGCTTCCATCTGTACTGAAGATATCAAAATCATATGTGTGCGACGAATTGACATGGTAACAACAGCACTTGGAAATGGCACCAAGTCATCCACTTTCTGTCAAGATTTTCGGTTTTGCGATGGCGATAGTGCATGTCACTTCCTAATCAAGCGGTTGAAAAGGAGTGTCTCGGTCTGCATACGTAGCGATCATTGCGAGAAACAAAGTGCAGGTCTGCACGTAATGCAGGGTCAACCTTACGTCATGAGCCGATCGGCTTCTTCTAAGCAGACAATGGAGCCAATAGTTCGGCTTGAATTAAAAGTGATTAGGAAGTGAGCTAACCATTGTGCGGTAAACAATACGAGAAGGGAACGGAAACCTCGGAGCGCGATCGGGACACGATAGAGACAGCTTCTTCTGCATGGCTCAAATGGCTTTCTCATCTATTGCGAAGCCACGCGGCTTCGTTATATACTCCCCAAGTTACGCCGTACCATGGAAGATCTGTGGATGCCATGCTGCAATTAACGCGATCCACCACTTGACACCGTGTCGCAAGCATGAAATCTTCGAATTTCTTGCCTGATTATATACTTGGCCATCCTCAACGCCACGAGGAACGACCCCAGGATGTGCCAGAGTCGCAGGACCGGAAGGCAAGACCTCCTGACGGCAAAAGGGACAAAATACCTTTCCATGGGTCCCTGCCTAAGTATTCTGGACCATATCAGGTGGGAGCTATTGACTTAGAAATACCCGCAAGAAATCCGCGACATTTTTCTCATATCAAGCGAAAGCACAGACATAAACTTGTTCTGGAGACTGTCCTGTTAACCATTTATTACCCTGCACATCTCGATACGCCTACGGAGGAGCGTATCCAAAAGCAAAAGCATAAGTCAAGGCCCACATGGCTGACTCGTCCTCGCCATTCGACAGCCAAGGGCTATGCAAAATGCTCAGGGCTGCCACAAATCCCTACGCTTGCTTTCTTCATGATGACGAGCATCTTAACGAAACTACCGGCGTACCGCAACGCACGACTAGCAGAACACTGGCCCGAGGTCGCCCATGCGTGGCATGATCACAAGCAAAACACCAGCAAGCCAGGGCCGCCTCCTTCCGAGGGATCCAGCGTACCAATATTCCCATTGATTCTTTTCAGCCATGGACTGGGCGGGACGCGGACTTGTTACAGTAGTGTCTGTGGCGAATTTGCAAGTCACGGGTTCATCGTTTGTGCTGTTGAGCATCGAGATGGTAGTGGCCCAAGAACTCTTGTGAATTATCCCAACGAAGACTCAATTAGGAGGATCCAGTCTGAAGCGAGGGCCAAAGCAACGTACAATATTGACGCCCAAAAGACGCAAGGTTATGACAAGATTGACTTTATATTCCCTGTCAACGACAAATATGATACTATGCCTACCCATGAAGTTGACCATGAGCTCCGAGAGTCCCAGATTCAGCTCAGAGTAGCTGAAATAGACGAAGCGCACTATGTCATGGAAGAGATTTGCGCTGGTCGTGGAGGAGAGTTGCAACTGCGCAATTTACGTGTCAGGGGTGCGCCCGGGGCTTCGTCTCAAGGACTGGATGGCGTTGATTTCAGTACTTGGACCAATCGATTTTACGTCGACAAAGTCACGATGGTCGGACATTCATTCGGTTCTGCAACTACTGTTGAGATGCTCAGAAGCAACACCAACTACAACTACATCACGCAAGGTATTATATTCGACATTTGGGGCATGCCGGTGAGAGAGGCAACGCCAGACCACCATATTGATGTCCCCGTACTCCTGATTAACAGTGAGGCCTTCATGTATTGGGACAAGAACTTTCAGGTCGCGAAAGCTGTATTCAGGGAAGCCAGAGAGGCAGGACAGCCTGCATGGCTTATGACCTGCCGAGGCACAGTGCACATAGCACAATCCGATTTCTGCGTCATGTATCCGCGGTTTGCGACCAGCATACTCAAAATGACCATGGACCCCGTGCGTGCAATTGACGTCAACATCGACGCGTCTTTGGACTTTCTCTCGCGAGTGCTGCAGTTTGATGACAACGTAGAACAGCCGTTTCGACGAAACTTGCCAGAGAAGAAATATTGTGATATAGCAGTAACCGAGAAGATGCCGACTGACCATAAACCGAAAGAAAGATGGACGGCAATGCGGTTGCGAATTGAGCATGAGGGACGAAAGCGAATGACACCTCATGCTCGGGAGAAATATTGGGAGCGGTTGAGGAAGATGGGAAAGGAAGAAGTTTGGGTGCATGCGGCTCCAGGTAGGGAAGATGCCGACGAGTTTCCTGAAGGTGATTCCTCAAGCACACAGGATGGACATGATCGCGACGACACACTAAACGAAGCAACGGTAGATGAAGGAATGGCAGGCGAGGGAACGGTAGGTAAAGAGACGGTAGGCGGAGGGACGAAATCGCAGACCGCTGGTAAGATCTGACACGGTACCCGTGTTGGACTGGGTGTTGACATGCAGCCAAGGGCAGTGTCGATGTTGTTCGACTCTGCTATGAACGGTGTCTCCATTTATTGAATTTTGCCTACAGTGTTGCTCTGCAGCTTCACCGTCTTGACATACCATGATTAAATGTAGCTTGGTCCACGAAATATCGGAAAAGGGAGTGAGTCAATAGGCGACCGAAGAGGATATCATGAACAACAACTAGCAACCTGAAACACGAGGAGACCCTGGGAGCTGTGGTTTTGCATCAGCGTAGTAAGCCTTTTTCTGGTTGGTTGTATCCCAAACATGTCCAGCTGTAGTTGTTCCATTTGTCAGATGTAGGCTCCTTCCATCCCGACACATCTTTTGACACAACACGCTGACAGTGCCAGCACGAGCAAATGCCCCTCCTCACTCAGGCTGCTCAAGTGAGATGAACACACGTGATGTGGTGGAATTGGGTTCCGGAAGAACATTAGTATGTAGTTGGGACGCCATCGTGCCCTCTTAGGTTGCGGAGTGGCACCAACTCTGTCGACATATTCCAGTGGGCACTGATGCAAACAATTGATAGTGCAACAGCTTCGTACAGCAGTCCAATACCAAGGGAAGAAGGAGGCTCCTAAGGCCCGCTTCAATTGGAGCCGATGTCAAGGGTCTTGGCCCTGGCGTGGCCTAGTAAGCGACAGAAGGCAGTGCCCATTCGGAAACATCCATCGTGCCCTTCCGTCCCACCTAGCTGCAGCCGAGCCAGCTCGACGGCTCCTGAGGCTGCACCTGGTTTGCCCTGGCTTGGGGCTAACAAGAAGCATCCCAGCCATCTGAGGGCTGATTCTAAAACGTTCCGGGAGATCTCAAGCTCTTCCGGAGTCCTAATTCGTGCCCTTCTTCATCACATTCATTTGTCTTTGGGTCATCATTCTTCGCCCCGTCTAGCCACTGTCACATACCGCGCTTGCTCTCGATAATACCGTCCTCTCTGTCTCTATCTCTGTTCCGATCCTGTTCTAGCAATCGGCATCTTCATAGTACATGGTACTCACCACCTTTGGAACCGGGTCGTCATTCTCGGAATAGCACAGGCGCGCTCGAGCACGGGTCGCCATCAGCCTGAGCTTCGCACACTTCGTAACCCCTAGCCAGGGTTATTTCCATTCTCATCTTCAGCTGGGCCGTTGATGGGTCTTGGTCTGGCGACTTGGACGGTCTGTCGACAGATATCGCCTGCAACCTAGTCGTCAAATCTTTGTTGTACCCTCCTGCGAAGTGCGCTACTGGCGCTTGAAACATCCTGGGCCCAGCGCATGTTCTACATCAACAACACTACCGAATCTAACGCCTTCCTTGCCTAGGCGGTAAGGCTCGGCTGCCAAATTAATCCACAATTCGCTCGTTAAGGCCTCGTCTTGTCCACGACATCATTCATTGTTAAGACGCAAATCCCGCTTTGCGCAATTCGACGGGGCCGCGCTGATCGAGGGTTTCCCAAGCATGAGACTGCATTGATTTAGCTTGCAGGGCCTCGAAAAGCATGCAATACCATCATCGAACCTACTGGGTAACTAGCTAGCATTCGAGTATTGACGCACCGAACATCGAGCATGGCGCGTCGATATGAGTACGTTATTCACGGGCCTCCTCTCCCACCCAATTCACCATCGACCATCCCTCGCAAGACCTTGTCGAGCGCACGGGAACATCACCGCAACTCGAACTTGCGCACGCTGTATCGCAATTCGGCTTCACCAACCGAGCATTTCGAGCACCTAGACTCCCTGAAAGATCATGGCATCTCCAGCCCGGCCACTCCGATGCTTCCTCCAACCCCACCCACAGCTGAAGACGGCGGAGAAAAGGAACTTGAAGAGCACGAAGTGGTGGAAGATAACGACACGTCCAAAATCAGGTCCAACCCAGCCACTCCGGTAAACGGCAACAGCCCTCCGACTCCAGATGATACACCACCAAGAGACACCCTCAAGCTTCCTTTCCGGCCCGATCTAGCTCTTCGCCCTTCTATCGCATCTACCCGCGCCGAGTCATTCTTTACCGCACGAGAGCAGATTCAATCTGAAGACGAATTTGACCGGCTCTCGCCCGAACCAACATCGAATCTCGGATGTCCTTCGTCGCCACCACAATTTTTTGAACTGAACGGCCATATTCCTACAGCAGTTACAATTCACCCGGAATCTAATGAACAGAATTCACAACAACTAATGAACGGACATGCAGAGAATCTGCCTTCCTCGCCCACTCTGCCGCCTGTGCATGCCACTCACTACACCCAGCATGCCGTGCTACGAGAGGACGATACACCCAAGGCACACCTCAAAACTGACCATGCAAGGACCGCAGAAGAGACGGAGGATGATCACGTCGATTTGTCTCGTACATCGACAGTACAAGAAGAAACACCACGAATGCTCCCCGCGGCCCTACCTAGCGTACACGAACAAGTCACTACACTCGCGGAGGACACTCCACGTCGAGAGAGGAGCTTGCGCGATCGCCTCAGGGAGACGAATCAGTTACACCATTCAGCCTCCACTGAGGCTTTTGCCAATGTTATAGGTTGGAATGATGGCCGGGGTCAAAGAGATGATGATAAGTTGGCTAGACATCGTTGGTCGGGTTGTTCAAATCCTTCTGCCGTCGAGGCTTATGTCGTGGATTCGCCCTTTAAGCCACGGAAGAGGGGCACCCTGCGGAAGGTCTTTAAGAATAACTCCCTACGCTCAGCAAGTTCTCCCATCCCTGCCTCAAATAGGACTTCGTCGCAGTCAACATCCGACTCTCCTCACCGTCTTGTCCACAAGAAACAGAAATTGAACAACCAAAATCGCTGGAGCGCCAGCTCTGACATTTCGAAAAGGTCTCTGAGCTGGAGCTCGAGCCCGGTGTGGCCAAAGCCCGAGGTCATAAAAGTTGCAGTAATCCCCGAAAGGAGCTCCTCTCGTCATACTTCAGCAAGCAGTAGCCGAAGGCATTCCCATTCAATCTCAGGTGCATCTGCTACGGTACATCCTAGCATGCCCCCGACCACCACAACTGTCCTCCACCGAAAGAGAGCCCTGTCTGACTCGCAAGACAAGAGTAGATTACTGGACATTCCCATCGCGATACCGATGAGGACATCTTCGTTGTCCGCACCCACATCGAGAAGCTGTTCGAGAGCAAACTCGGTTGCCTCGCATCAATTTTCCATGCAGCAAGAACAGGCTGAGAAGGACCTCCGTTCTACGCTGGAACGGATGGAGTCGGAACGAGTATCTGCCAGTCTCAGGCGAGACTCCCAGCAATCTTCATCGCCTCCTGCGCCTGGACAGAAGACACTGTCGGATGCGTCAGTGGCTAGGGACCTCCATTGTCCTCCAAATTCCAGAGTGGTTTCTAGCGCCGTTGCATCTGAGGCGTCGAGGCAAAGACCCGTCGCCATCGAGGTCAACGGCATCGTACCTGGATCAAAGGAGTGGGCAGATCTTCGGCCCTCGACTACTCACACTGAAACTCCTTTTTCTCAAACTTCAGTCTTGTCTACCTCTCCAGAAATCATCGAGGCTAAAGTTGTCAATTTCTTTCCTCATAACAACGATTCGGTTCAATTGATAGAGCCAAACAGGGTTTCGGAAACGCCTGCCGTTAAATCCATGAAAGAGCACGGTCTTAGGCGGTCGAATACACTGCCGGAACCCAGAGTGGATATCACGACACCTCGAACTAGTGATCAGTTTGTGACATCGGACCCAGACGCCGCACACTCGCCGCTTCGAAATCCTCGAAAACCCCCTGAGCCTCCGCACCTTCGATCGACTAACATTCCAGCCCGCGCTGTCGCTGAAGTGAACGATCCACTTGCGCCAACCCCCGACACATCTCCAGTCAAGTCCCGGATTGGGTCCGTACTGCGCAAGCGTCCATCTCTTCAGAATCGTCATCGGTCCGAGTCCTTCGTCAAGACATTAAGTCGCGGACTCACTTTGCATAACCCGAAGAATCCGAAGGCGGACCTGAAGCTTGATAGCACTCTATATCCTTTCTGGCGACCTCGCGCATTTTGGGACGATGACGACTATCAAAGACGGTTGCAGCAGGAACAGGATCGTGATCAGCAGCCGAACATCGATGCTGCTGAAGGCACGGATACCCTGCTTATGCGAAGTGTAACCATACTGGATCCGACTCGGCGACTTGTGCGGTCCAACTCGATCGCGACTGGGCCCATGTCTTTGGTACGCAAAATGTCCGAAAGACGCAGACAAAGGAAACTAGTCGACGATCATCTTGCAAAGCAACAGGCTTTGGTAAAGCAGACTTCTTATTCATCACTTGATCGCATTCGAGCTGGGCACAAGCTTTATGGGATGCCGCCTTTCCGCGATTTCAACCTTACTATGGGCATCGGGCGTCTGAACAGCCTACGCGAACGGGTTGCAGCTGCAAGAGCACGAAGAGAGGAGGAAAAACGGGAGGAACGCAGGGACAAAGTCAGGAAGAGCATAGGTGCGGAAGTGGTGCCACAAGGCGACTCGAGGTTTCCTGACGGGAACAACAGGTTAACCATTGATCATCTTGGTGGAAGGAAAGTCGGTGATACAGAGGCAATGGGAGATATGTTGGAGAATGCCAGGGCCGAGAATGTTGTTGAAAAGAGAGGACTAAGAATGTGAGACGGGCATGTCAAAACCGAAAAGAAAAGGAGGAATATTTTTGGATTTCAAAGTGCGCAGGCCGCATTGTAGGAGTTTGGAGGGGATGGACGCCTTTGGCTTTGAGATTGAATTTTTTTTTTTAGCAAGCGACGATCGAACCGGCGCATCGATTCAAGTACCCATCCCATATGTGACACAACTACTAAACAACACGAACGGAACGAACGATACGAGACCACGGACAGCAGACAGATCTGGTATACCTTGTACCTTAAGAGGAGGACCTGATCATGAGACAGACATCTCCCAATTTGACAGACTAGCTATGACATACACGAGCGACGAAGCGATGAGCAACGAAAAGGGTCGGGCAACTTCATCTGATTGCGAGTGTGAATTTTGCATGACTGGAGAATTTCCCCTGCTTCAAGAAGTATCTTTGTACAAATATGCATTTGCGAATCTGCAAGTAGCTGGCTAGCTAGACCTTTGACCAATTCATCTCTGTTTTTGAATACATTACTCCCAGTGATTTCCAATCTTCGATAACAATTTCATAAACGTTGTGCGTGACCGCGATAACAGAGATAATTGCCAATTTCTTTACGACAAAAGCGAGAAGACATGTCTGATATATGAATAACACAGTGCAAGGAGAGAAGCGAAAAAGAGACACGGTAAGAAAAAGTCCACCTCGGAGGGTATTGTACTTCGTACTTTTCTTCAACCCCGAGCGGAGCACAGTGATCAACTATTTGCCTTTCTTGATGTCGTCTGCAATGCCTTTGGCAACATGCAGGCTAAACGACATGGTGCTGATCATTGGGTTCACGCCACTGGCGCTCGGCAAGATGCTCGCGTCCGCCACGAAGACATTCTCCGTGGTCCAGACTTTGCCGGTGGAATCAACGACGCCGTCTTCAGGGGTGGCCGACATACGACAGGAGCTCATTTGATGGGCGGATCCGAGTGTCGCGATTCGTGGATCGAGGAGCACGCCGGCTTTGGCTTTGATGTTCGATAGCCATGCCGTGAAGGCTGCGTCGTCTTCCTCTGCCGAGCCGGCGCCGCTCTTTTGTTGTGCTGCCGACAACGAAGGTCTCTTGAAGACTTCGATGGCGCGACTGCCTAGCTCTATCGTCTCTGCGCCCATCACGTAGTGGATCTGCGCGGCTGAAATCGCCCCGGCGATCAGGCCGTCTCGGTCTTTGAGCGAGGCCGAGTAGTTGATCTTGATGTGGCGTGGGTTCTCGGCATCGTTGTAGACGTACGACTTTTTCAAGTTTGAGCTGTCAGCGTGGTCGCGTTGGATGACCACGAAACTGAAAGAGTAACCATGCATTGCGATGCGGACTCTATAATCCAGGGCTGTCGTGAGCGCGGCGTCGTCAATTGAGAGACCTTGGGTGGCGGCGTCTTTCATGGCCTGGAGTGACAGCTGCGGACGGAAAGGTAAGAGAGCACCGCCTATGTCGGGTACTCCAAGCAGGATCTCGACTTTCGGACCATGGCCTGAACCATCGAAATCTTCAACGCTAGTCATGACTGAGGTTAGGATGGCGCCATCCCAGGGATCGACCCGCGCGCGATACGTTCCTCTGACTATCGTAGCAGGGTGGAGATGGAGGTTCGACCCGATGTTCTTGTTGATTTGTGGGGTCAGGCCGGAACGATGTAGCAAGAGTGGTGAGTTGAGCGTACCAGACGAAATGATGATGCGTGGTGCCTTGATGATGAGCTTTCGCGTGCCCTCGCGAGATCGTGGAGCCCACGTGGCTTTGAGGCCGGTGGCTCTTCGTTTTGCATCGTGTTCGTCCCAGATAATCTGCTCGACGAAACACCCTTCAACAAACTCGACACCTCTCTCCGCCGCCGCCGGTAACCAGAAGTTGGCGGGGCCTTGTTTCGTGATACTGGCACAGCCCATACCACATCTCCCACAATAGTGGTGCCTCCCTGCTGTGTTCTGGGGCACAACCGATGCTGCGAAACCGAGCCGTCGAGAGCCCTCCAGAAGGCTTTTGTTAGCAAAATTCTGCCCGATTCGAGACAAGCCTTCGAAATCGGTAGCACGGCATACTCCCATCTTGTCACACACTTCGTCGATTGTAGCTTGGAAGGCCGCTGACGTGGTAAAAGGGAGCTTGTTTTTGGTTGCCCACTCTTCCCGCACAAAATGTTGCGGTTGCAGCGACGCTGACCAGTTGATCGTACCTCCACCACCCCATGTGCTACCAGCAATGACGGCTATGCTCCCGTCATCCGAAAGTACGTGTCCTCCACCCTCCTGTATGTTGACGCCCGCTGCCGATTGGTCCATCGGAAAGTGCGTGCTAGGGAAATGATACGACTTCTCCAACACGAGTATTCTTGTCTTTGGACTGACGCCAGAGAGCTCTGCCGAGAGATGCTCTGCGACAACACCTGCACCACAACCAGACCCGATGATGACCACATCTGCCGTGACCTCAACAACCTCATCCGCATGGTGGTTGGAAAAGTCCACAAACTTGAAATCGTAACTCGGATGTCTTTCAATGTCCTTGGGGACCTTTGGGTAATCGAGGAGCTTGTGCAAAGTGGTGGATTGCGCCAGCCAAGTCGCCTTTGTCAAACCCTCTCCAGTTCTGTACAAAGCCCGAAGCGGCGCAAGATAGGAGTCTGCCCAGTTGAAGACAATTCTTGTTCTCTCGGACAGACTTTGGCTATGCAGAGGAACGGTGCTTCCGGTCATTGCAAGTGACCCGACCCTAGTGTTCAGAGCGGAGAGCAGGAATGCCAGCCCTTGCACTTGAGCTTTTGGAGTGTAGCCAACAAATCGTTGTCGAATGCTTTCTTTGAATGCCGCATCGTCTAGGACAGTTTCCGACAGGTAGCTCGAAACCAGACTAGCATGCGCTAGCTCGGGCAGTACGTTGCGGATGGCCTCCACCGGCTGCACCAAGGTAGATTGAGACTGAAGGAGTTTTGACGACGCCATGTCCGGCAAGAAAACTTCGCAAATCGAAATCAAGGTAGTCCATTGATCCGTTGTGAGCACGTCTTCAGATGATACTGGCGGATGAGGCGTCGGCAGCGCTGCCAGCTTCGCAAGCTCCTGATCTTCGAGCATCGTTGGTTTCTCTAATCCTCCAAGTGTCTCAATGTAGGCGGAAAGATTGAAAATCTCTATATCGCCCCAATGTTCTGCAAAGAACTGCGCCGGCGGATGGAGAGTCCAACAGCCTCTCTCTGAATCACATACAAGCCAAAAGTGCGTGGTCTCGAGTTGCTTGGATAAAATGTTCAATGCTTGTTGAGTTTTATAGTCCCGTTAAGAAACTCGACCAAGTCTGTCACCCAGAAACAGACTATCACTATCAAGGGCGGCTTTGGCAACCTCTATTTGTAGGGAAATCGACTCACAGTCTTTTGGTTGAAAGGAAGGCTGCACTTCGTCGATGTGAAAGTGATGTCCATCGATGTTCCCAAGGTGGGGAACCGATGTAAGAGCTAGCCAGACCCCAATTGGGAAATGGTACTAACATTGTGGAGTACAGCTTCTATTACACAACCGATAGGTTATTCTACAACATGCTTTGTTTCTTCCAACAGGAAGAGCTAAATAACTTATCACATTCCCTCAGAACGATAAGTAGCTGATTGATATAATGCCTAAATAGGTTATCGCAATGAATAATATTGTTACAGACAATGCCTGTCCAGGGGTTTGGAGATATTCGACGTCTGTTCACGAGCTTACGCCAAGCTGACGGATCCGATGGACAAATGTTCATTGATCAAGAAGACGTTTGCATGCTATCGTTAATGCATGTGCTCTGCGATTGACCATACATTACGGAATCAGAAGCTGTTCATAATCATTTTGAGGAATGAATTAAGATACAATTTTCGTGTCTGGAAAACAACAACCGCGACCCAGTCGCTATGCACAAAGCGCGACCTGTCAAACTCAAAACTCTTGTCTCATGTAAAAACCATTGCCTGACCTTGACCCTCTAATCTATGTTGCTGGCATCCCCTTACTCGTTGTAGAACTTTTTCATAATCAAATGCAGGAATAAGTTGACGTTCACTCTGAGACTGCGGCCCTCAAAAAACTCCAAGAACTGTTTGTTCTCAAACTGTGCACCCAAGAGATCGTCTAAAGGAACCTGGGCGGTTGCTCCAGGTATCATCATGTTTCCGCTGGACCCATCGATCGTGAAGACACCTACTTCATTTGATGAAATGGTGAGGTCAACCCGATACCATTGCTGCTCTGTGTATCCACGCCAGTGGACGAGCACACCTTTATCTGCTAGAGAACGAGCAGAGTATTTGTACGATCCAAATTTGAACGAACGACCTGAACGCTGCAATTCTCGCTCGTGATCCCACTGCTTGGTGAATGGAAGTAAGAATCGCTTCTTTCCTTTCTTACTCTGCAAAGTCACCATTGCCTGTTCGATATAGTCATTGTAGGTTTTAAGTTGTTGTTCAAGGTAGACGGCTTGCTCGTTCAGTCTTTGAAGGGTCGTCCTCACCCCTTCCAGTTCTTTTTGGCGCTGCAAACGTCGACGATGCTTCGTACGAATGTCGACAGCAATGTCGTTCAATAGATCTTGGAACTGGTTGGAACGACTGAGGCGACCTATTGCCTCAAGCTGGAGGATGTTCTCAAGCGCAATTCGCTTTAAATCCGGGTATGACAGTGTGCTAAAGTCCAGCGTATTTGAAAGTTCGGCGTATGCACCTCGTTTAGTGCTTGACGCACTCAGCTCGTCTCGAATCAGATCGTCCCATTTCTGCTCGTCTTCAGGGGTGACTGGTTTGACCAGAATATCTAGGAGGCTGGTACCTACCTGGATTCGAATGATGTACAAAACACACCTTTTTGTCTCCATGAACAAAGCCTTGACGTCGGCATCGGGATCTTGAGCATCAAGATATTTCGGACTCAGAGTAAGCATGATCTCACCCGAACTGACATTCATCAGTTCCGTCTCGCTGCTCTTTACGCTGCCGAGTTCGCGTAGTGAATCGCGAAGGATATCGTCGGGGTTTGGACATATAAAGCTGATTTCAGAGGATATGAGTCGATGCACAGACAAGACATCCGTCATCTTGATGTAAAGCGTTGGCTTTTGTTTGGCATACAAATCGTTGAATTCGTCAATATCATAATGCTCTTCTGCCGTGGGAATTCTGATGGCTGCGTGCCACATTGCAAGCAACCGGTTCGAAGATTCTTTGACATAGTTGTTCAACGGCTGCAAATACACGTTCTCGTGACCAAACTCTCTTGCCAAGACAGTCTGATTGAGAACTTTCACAACTTCCCCGATATTTCTCCTCTGTTCCTGGGTCATATTGCGGTCTGTCACTCCAGATTTTTCGGGTTCGAGCAAAGCTGGCTGGAGGTACGTGCGCCACATCCACTGGCCGACAGCTTGCAGAACAAAGTCTTGATCTTCTTCTGGGAACCTTGCGCATAAGGCCTCATGCATCTGCTGCATGGTGAGCCTTACACCAAATGGCAGACGGTTCAGACATTCTTCAAGGCTCAGAAAGAATTGATCTGTGATATCTCGCAAATCTTGCATGTGAGCAATAAAAGTTGCTCGGGTTTCTGGATCCCGAATTGCTTGTTCACGGGGCACATTCGGATCCCTCCTGCTTCTCTGACCCGTCCTGAGTTCCTCATTGCTGATAGCTGATAAGTAGATTTGCAGTGGGTCACTTTCCAGATCGAGGTTCTGATTGTCGATGAAGTGTTCCTTGACCAATTGCGCAAGCAGGTCTCGGTGGAACTTTCGGTCCCTTGGAGATTTGGAATATGCCGAGAATACTCGGTTACAGAAAGCATTCATGCGCAGGTACTCTTCCAAGCTTGATGCGCAGTCGATTTCCTCTCTGATTGACCGTGTTATCAATTTGAGCAAGTAGTACTCCTCACGCCGTTTCTGGGAATACCCAAACAACCCAAGGACAACATGCTTGACACGTTCGCATTCCTTTTCGGCAGTAGTCTGCTCTCTGAGCCGGCGGAAGAGTCGGGACAGATACTGCGGCTGTGTTTGAAGCAGGAAGAAGAACTCTTGGTAGTGCTCCAGTTTGCGTCGGGAAGCTTTGTTCAGGGCTTTGAGGTCCAATGGATCTTTCGAAGAAATGTCAGAGTTTGGTAGAAGGGCGCCAACATGACCACCAAAATGTCTTTGGTGTTTCACAACTTCATCCAACGTAATCTTGTTCTTCACGAGCAGGGCAATCTTGATATCCAACTGTTGAATGTACTGATCAGCAAGCTCGTTCTGACGCACGTGCTGGACCACAGTCTTGCGGAGCCTTTCGAACTCAATTTCTTCCTCAAAATCGAAATCACTGTCATTGAGGAGGTGGACAAAACCCTTGAGAGTCCCGACGGGGGGGTTTTTGCCCGATGTCAAACTCTTGTAGGCTTGGCCTTGGATCTTGGCTCTCACAACGCTTTGTATCTTGACAACTTTCTCCATGTTCTCTCGAAAGAATCGTTTCTTCTCAGCAAAGCGTTCTCTGACCCGACATCCTCGGATGGCAGTTTGAAGAAGCACAACGGAATTTTCGTGATCCTCGAGGTCATTCAAAAAGTCCCCAATCCTAGTCCTACATAAAGTAGCACGGATAGCGGCTTGAACATGGATGATGCTATCCGCTTCGTTATAGAGATCAGAAAGAGTCTGGCCGATTGCTTGTCGGCACAGCGCTCCCCTGACCAAAGCTTGTGTTTGTGTTATCGGCCCAAGTTCTCCGCGCAACTGTACGGACTGTTTTGCGAGCCTCCTCCGCGACAGGTGGCCGCGAATGGCATTTTGCATCAACCTTATTGATTTTGACTCTGCAGCAAGAGCTTCAAGCAATAGACTGTGCTCCTTTCGTATCCGATTTGCCGTAATCTGAGCTTGAAGCTGAACGAGAGATGATGAATGCGATTTCAAGTCCTTCTTGACCGCCTCAAGATGTAAGCGCACTTGCATGGCGCGCAATGAGCTCTGTAAGCTGGTCCACGCGTCAGAAAACATGTCAAGGTGCTCGAGTTGTTGACCCAGTCCTTGTCTGGCAGACATTGCCCGTATAGCTGCTTGAAGGGAGCATATTTGCTCCTGTGCAGTTGCAAGGTTGTGGTTGTCTTTCTCGATCTGTTTACGGACAAGCAGACCCCGAATTGCCCCTTGAAGAAATCGAACTTGTGTTTCTGAACGGCGTGTATCAGTAATTGCACCAGCCGCAGATCGCCTTGTCAGAAGTCCTCTAATGGCAGACTGCATCTGCCGTACTCCCTCGTCATGCTGTTTGGCCTCAACTCTCAACGTGTGTAATTCCTTGCGGGCTCGGCTGGCTCTGAATAGGGTTTGTATTTTCAGAACCTCATTGCATTGTGACTTCAGGAGCTGAGCTTTTGCCCCTTCTTGGCGTCGTTTCAGGAACCCTCGCGCAAATGCTTGTAGAGAGGTGGCGAAGCGCTGCATGTTCATCCTGTAATCGACCACTTGTCTGGCCCAGTCACCACGAAGAATCGATTGAAGCTCAATAATCTTTTGCTCATAGTCCCAGAGACCATTCATAGTGTCACCGAGCTTTAATCGAACCAGTGCTCCACGCACTTGGCTCTGCAAATCTTCAACCATACACTCGTTCTCTTGGAGTTCTCGCTCAATCCTCTCTTCTTCAGATTCCTCTGGTTCAGGCTCCGGCTCTTCACCAAAACTGGCCCCCATGCCGTGGAAGCTGGGCATACTCACGCCGGCTTTGTCAAGTCCACGTTGGGTCTGCTCAAGCTCGTGGTCTTGGAACTGAAGCTGCCCAACCAGGTTACCAATTCGGAATTCGACCATGCCTTTCCTGTACAGTAACCATGACAGTGCATGAATGCAGTATATAACCTTTGGAATGTTCTTCTTCTCGTACAAGTCGATCAGCTCGAACCTGAACAATTCGGGCAGACCGACTTCTTCTAGGAAGCGAAAGAAGAGAACGATATTGTCAGAGTGTTTGAACTGCAATTTGGGATTGCGGAAAATCCGTAAAGCTTGATCTGGGTGGAAGGCCTGGACGATTTCAGCCAGGGTAACGCCGTTCCGCAAAGCCTCTTCTAACTCCACGATGGGAGGGATGGGTTGATGTATGATGTCTTCAATCCATTCTTTTGCCTCTCCAATATGGCACAGGTACTCGTACGCCTGCAGAAACTGTCGTTGTTTATCCATCCAATTCCGCTCCCCAAAGCCATAATGTCGCTGTCTCACACCTGCACGAAGGGAGTCGGTACGTTTGAGCTGCCTGCGGTTTTGTAAACCGACAACTGAAGGTGCAGGGGTTGTTAGAGAGAAGTCCTCGTTGTCACCGTTTTGCGCAAATCTTGACAGTGCCTTTAAATGAATTGTAGAAGACTTCTTAAATTCTTGCAAATCTGGTGCGACAAAAGCCGCAGCCTGGGGAGCAGTTTGCGAATGGCGTAGCTGAGGCCTCGGTGATTCTGGCTCAAGATCGGTATTATATGTGTAACGTGTTTTGAAATCGGTCATAAGGTTTTCCGGTTCAGAATCTGGCAATTGGTCGACTGTATTGCTCCTGACATGTTGGGCTGGGCGACGACGAAGCGAATTCGTTGGCGAGGATGTGTTTGGAGGCTGTGGTAACGGTCTCAGAGAATGCCGTATGTGACGGTAGACGTGATCCGGACTATTTTCGATACTGCTTGATACCGTTTGAACCGAGTAGACATCAACGGTCTCGCTTATCCCTCTCTTATGGCCACTAACCTTGCGTTGCGGAAGATACGTACTTGATGTCGTTGAGGTCACTGTGCTATTGCGACTTGGTCCCCCTAAATTTGTAAAGCTCGAGCTATTTGAGTAAGCGGAATAGGCCGACGAGTTTGTCGAGGCTGTTGAATCCTTTCTACAGACTGATGAGTCTTCGAAAGAAGCCTTCAGTTTGCCGACGTTGAACTGCGGCATTTTGAAGGGTGCTTGCCGATGAGAGAAATATGTCTGTGGCTTTGTAGAAAGCTAGGAGAAGTCGTAGTCAGCCATGTTCCTGACAAACATCGAAGCAGGTTCTGCTGAAGATCGTTGTTCCTCCTAGCAAAACACACGTATACTGGGAGGCTATATGACGACTGATCAACAATATCGGCGGGTGCGAGGAATTTGTTGTTTGCTTGAAGGACGCGCGGGGTGTACAACGCAGTTCGAGCATGCTTAGTTTTTGGGAAAACACGTGACTGTGTAAACAAACTTCTGAGAAAGGTAAGGCTTAAAACCTCTCGGCCATAGCCTGCGACGCCTGATAAGTTGCACGAATAATAATTGGGCTTAGAAGCATGCCAGTAAGGTCTATCGATACCAAAGTCACAAGGCTCTTGTTGGCCAGGCTATCATGGTGCAGCGCTTCAAGTATACCTTCAAATCGTTTCTTTTAAGCGGCAAATGAAAACCTATCTTATAAGAATCGAAGACACCAAGTCGTGCTCGGCTACGTGAACACCTAGCTAGCACATCCATAGGTGCCTTTTAACGCGTGCGACAAACTAGTAGAATGCTCTGCCGAACCAGCCATACTTTTCATGAATCTTCGTACTTCACCTTCGTGTAAGTGCTTCATCGCAGACAAAAGACGTTCCTGTGTTTCGGTCTCAAACAGTTGCCTCAAACGAAGGCCCATCGAGTGAATAAGAATGAGACCAGTATTGCAATGCTTAGTTTGCATACGTCACAAACTGCTGTATATAAACAACAATCGAGATGGACGTCAAAATGTGCCAATATGTGCGACTCCTGTGCGACTCAGACACAAATCTGGGCATGATGAAACGACTATGTCTTGAAGCTTATTAGGCTGCCGTGATGGTTGTGACGCAGGCTGCTTAAACTTCATTATGGCAGGGAAAGCTCCCCAAGGATGACGATTCGCAATCTTAGACTGCAAGGAATGTCGAGGGCTGCCAAGTTATCAACTGACACTTCGAGCAAGTCGCGCGGCATAGCCAGGGATGTATGGATTCTGTTCGTCGTATCCAAGGCATATTTTTGAAACTTGCAAGATGTACGATTTATATTGAGAGCGTGCATATTGCATTATCTACGTGGATAATCCCATCGAATCTGAAACAGCTTGCCGCTTGCATGTAGAACTAAGCTTGGTAGGGGCATAATTCCTCTGCATGACATTATTGGCAGTTTGGCCTATCGAGATCTCGATTTGATCATCGGGATCTCGATTGAACAACGAATCCTGTTACAAAAACTCAACGCTTTATGTGTTTTGCATAAAATGGCATCTTTCAGCAAATCCAAGACTCAAAACCCGAATGGTCAAGCGCGGGCATTCTCATCTCTCATTTCTATCCCTGGCTTGATGGACTATATAAATCTGCACGGCTGGTCCTCTCCCGACGATACAGGCACCAGTCGCACGTTTTAGTTCGAAGGATTAGTTTACAAAAAACACGGCACGTGGCCTGGGCAAGCTTGGGTCAGATTTGCTTTGCGGACAGTAGAGTTGGGCACTACAAAACCTAGAATTGAGCAGCTGACCACCAAAAAACTTCAGGTGGTGTGATAACCAGAGTGACCGAGCCGCAATAATAGGGACGAGGCAAACGTTTGTTCGTTGCCTCCTCAACCTGAAGTGGCTTAACTCGCACACCTTGCGGGGGTGGGTGTAAGATCGAGCGAAGGGCCACCCACAATAATGCATTGATGCTGTCATCTTGAGTGGCTGGGTGGATCAGCGCAGGGCAGCCGCGCACAACACGCGCCGTCATCGCGATCTGTAGTACGACGGCAGCCCGCCCAATCGATCAATCGATAAAAGGGAGGAATATGATGACAGTGCATGATAAACTCCGCTATGGTCTATATCGCAAAAAGCGCAATTTTGCGCGTTGACAGCAGACCACCATGCTTTGTCATGGTTCACCTGCAATGGCAAAGGGGTCGGCTACTTCGGGCTATATCGAGTCCTTGAACGCTACTGCAGGAACGTTCACGATTCAACCCGGCTAGGTATGCCACCGGCAAAAGGTAAAGTGAGCCTAGGCCAATAATAACTCTTATGGCCCTGAGATGTGGACAACCTGCGAGGAGAGGGTGTGCAGACACCACCAAAGGACGTTGCAATGGATATTATAGTGTGCCAAAATAGGTCGTCAGACCAAACGCACCCAAACAAGGATTTTTCAAGTTTTCGCAGATGCTCAGGTGCGACTGGCTTTCATTCGCGGATTGAGCATTGGTCCTCAGGCAAGACGTTAACTTATGGACTTTCGTCATGCCTGACCAGGACGGGAAGCCGCTGATCTGTGCTCTCTTATTGGTGACATCCCTCGACAATATTTGACGTTATCGACGCCTCTCACCATCGCGATTTTTCGTGGGCATCGATCCCGAAATGCCAATTGTGGGGTACGCAAACGGGAATGATATACACCTAGCCAAGCATAAATGTCAAACTCTAATCGTGGTGTCGTGACGAAAGGCAGTCCTGGACCTGCTGGGCAACACGCTCATCCTTGCCCTTCCGGAAAGCTTTGACCCGTGTTCGCCGTGAGACATTCTTTCGAAGCATTTATATTAGACATAATCCCACCGCAGTCCTGTACGGGGACAGTCCCGGGCGAATTTTCTGTTTCTTGTCAGCCTACAGTTGCCATTTGGCGAGTCAATTTGCACAACATTGCCATTGCCACTCGTTGATCTAAATCTTGCGCTCTTTTGATGCAATCGGTTCTGAGGTCGCTACAGCGTCGAACGTCACCATGACTACTACGATTGCCCAACAACACCCCGCTTGGCAGGGACACAAATACACTGAGAGTACTGACTCGGAAATCTCGTACTTTGATACATCCTCTACCTCAAGTACGGACAGCTGGGTAAGTCTCTCGATTGTTGGTTGGATTCTCAATTCTGACGTGGTGTCCAGACTGGCTATTTCGAAAGCTGGAGTGGTAAAGCTTGTGACAGCTACTGTCCACAAATAATTTCCAGCAGCAATTCTCCAACACGGCCAGATGAGTCGACCAAAGCGCCGGATTTCGATCCGAATGAGCTTCTACCGACAGCGCGTCCTAAACGAACACGGCCAATCTCCATTCGAAGAGATGCGCAGCTGGATGACACCTTTGAGGTTCCAAAGAGAATGAAACGCTACGGCATAGTACCCTACGCCGATCAACACATGGGGGAAGCTGCTATGGCTCGACTTGATGGCTGTTTGCAAAACGCCATGTCAGATACCGAAGAAATCCTGGCTGCAATGTACAATCCCGATTGGGACGCGGCATCCCTCCAAAACTGGTACCAGCGGTCTTCCCGGAGCCCAGCTGACCTCGCTCTTTTGAAAATTATGTTTAGTTTACGGTACACAACCGACGAGCCGTCTCCGTTACGGTGACATGAGCACGGCAACCACGGCTTGGCTACCTGGCCATTGAGTTTTCCTTCTTTTCAGAAATCTAGTTAACGACTCTTGATACCACTTGCGCTTTGCTTTTCGTACGAACATTATGGACATGACGAGGAATTTTACCTGTACCACTACTCATGTATTACTACAGCAAACTTCATAACTTGTTCCGTCTTGAGGGATGATGAGAGAGCTAGGGTGTTTGTCGATCCCGTTTCAGGCCGGTCAAGGATTGAAGTACTTCGTGAGCAATTTTGACCAACAAGGGCACCACAAGGCCACCACTGTTTTGGAGGGTGAAGCTCCCCCAGCCAGCAATGCAGATCTTGCCGTCATCGATTCAGTGGATGTAATCTATGTTCTTGTCTTGTGAGAATCAGCGAGGAGATTTATACATATCAGCCACCAACACGCGAGAAATACCCAAGCACTGCATAAAACACATTGCACTAGCGTCTACCCCATCATCACGAGCAGATCCAATGTATGCGTAATCTCGGCGATGGGGATCCCTATGACAATCCGTTTCGCTCTTCCGTAAGACGCTGGGAAGGAAGGAGCCAATAATCCAAGAAGGTCGTGAGCGACGGAGCCTGATGTTCCCGGATGAATGATGTCAAAGGCATGGGCAGATGCTTGAAAGTGGAGTGTCATGACGACATGATGCAGCCTGGGCACCTGCCATTCAAAAATCTACCTTTGTTTATGATGAGGGTAAGCGCGATGCATAATCCTCATGGAATGACCACGGTGAGCCCCGGTTGACGTATGTCTTCGACCGGCGCCCTGCTTTCGCACCGCGCACGGGTGTAGACATTCTGGCCTTCTGCACCACGTTATGACTATAAGGATGATGCGGGTTTTACCACTAGTAAAATGACTTTGCACCCGAGGAGGACGGCACTACATCACTGCCCTTCACCAACCAGCATACCACTTATAATCAATTAATTGCCTCGTACTTCGAGCGCCACACTCATTGCTTGATTCGTCACCTTGTGTAATCTTGCAGGTGCAGGCCCGCTAATCGATTTATCCCAGTGCTTTATTCCTCTTAGGTAGAGCACACAACAATCACTTGCCTCGGACGCCATTGTCTGCACATAAGTCTTTTGCACCTTCTCCTTTTGTAGCCAGTCACCTTATCACTCAATTCTTGAAAGAGGCCAGGTCTATCACGTTGCATTGCCGTGTTTGCAACTCGAGCAGGAACAAACGATCGAGTCGACGTCATCAGCGCGTTCCTTTGCTGCTAGAAGAGCTAGGTAATCGATCGGCACCCCGACACGAGTGCTTAATCAGCAATCCTTTGACAGCCCCTCTGCCACAATTTGGTTATTCCTGCTCCCAGCGTCGTCCATCCGTGAGATAACCAGCCACCATGTCGACGCACATACAACAGTTTAAGAACTTCATCCGCCACGGAAAGCAGGCTCGCGCTGCAGACCCTCCGCGCGACCAACCGACGACGAATGTGTCGAACGTGCACGCGCAGCAGTCCCGGATCCACCATGGAATCAGTGAGCCTACACTCGGCCAGCAAAAACAACAAAATTACCAGCAACCTGGCGGGATTCAAGGCGAATATTCAGTTGCAGCAGGTGATAACCGCAATGTCGCAGCTCAGGCTGCCGGCACCGCAGCCCATAGTGCCGGAAAGAACCAGAAGCTGCAGATCAGCCAAGCAGATCTACAGGCTCTCGTAGCGGAAGAACGAGAAAAGGCTGCAAAGATGCCTCGGTACCCCGGGCTCGAACGGTTCATCTTGATTGAAAAGATGGGTGATGGTGCATTTAGCAATGTCTACCGAGCAAGAGATACCCGGACCGGTAGCGAAGTTGCCATCAAGGTCGTCCGTAAATTTGAAATGAATTCGAATCAGGTATGTCCGCCATTCACGATCCTCGACCCTCGACCCCATCAAAGCCATCCTCGATATCGTCCGTTTTGTACTGCGCATAACCAACTCTATTGATGTGACAGGGCGACGCTCACCTGCATCCGGGATTTAAGAAACAACCCAAAGGAGTGGAGGTCAGCGCTCTGTTCTCTTCTTGTCTCCTGACGATATCGAGGATGCTGCTTTGCTCAGTTCGAAAACATGATACTAACTTGTGTCTTTGTGCAGAGAGCCAACATCTTGAAAGAAGTGCAGATTATGCGACAATTGGACCACCCCAACATTGTCAGATTGGTCGATTTCTCCGAGTCACGCCAATACTACTACATTGTGCTTGAATTGTGCCCCGGTGGAGAGCTCTTCCATCAAATCGTTCGTTTGACCTATTTTAGCGAAGATCTAAGTCGACACGTGATCATTCAGGTTGCAAAAGCATTGCTATACCTTCACGAAGACAAAGGCGTCGTCCATCGGTAAGACTCCCGCATCCAACTTCAATGTCGCGTTAACCACGTGTCCAGCGACATCAAACCAGAAAATCTCCTTTTCTATCCCGTCCCTTTCATCCCGACCAAGAATCCAAAACCACGAGGTCCAGAGGATGAAGAAAAAGCAGACGAAGGTGAATTTGTTCCCGATGTAGGTGCGGGAGGAATCGGTCAAATCAAGGTTGCAGATTTTGGCCTTTCGAAAGTGGTTTGGGACTCTCAAACCATGACGCCTTGCGGCACTGTCGGCTATACTGCTCCTGAGATCGTCAAAGACGAACGGTACAGCAAATCTGTCGACATGTGGGCGCTGGGCTGTGTTTTGTACACCCTGCTGTGCGGATTTCCTCCTTTCTATGACGAGTCAATCCAGGTTTTGACAGAAAAGGTAGCGAGAGGCCAATACACCTTTCTATCACCCTGGTGGGATGATATCTCAAAGCCCGCGCAGGACCTGGTCTCTCACCTACTGACGGTAGACCCTGACAAGCGGTACACCATCGAGCAATTTTTGAATCACCCATGGATTCGAGGATCCAACGAAGAAACTTATGCGGCTGCTGATGCCCCGCCGCTGGCTACCCCCCTGACTTCGAGACAGAGGGAGTTTGGTAACGCCGCAGGCGTTGACATGTACGGAAATGCAACCCCAGGTACGCCGGGTCGTCGCATGGATTTTCGCTCTCCCGGTGCGGTCAACCTCCGAGAAGTCTTTGATGTCGGGTATGCTGTACACAGACAGGAAGAAGAAGCTAAGAGACGGAAGAATTTCAAGCAGGGCTATCGAGGTGCGGGTATGCCTGGTGGCCTCAACCCATTAAATGAGGACGATGACGATGACTATGAAGACGGTGATTATGAAGAAGATGTCCCAGCCAAGGTACCCAAGTCACAGGCGCCAATCGACGTGTCCAACATGGAAGCCAAACTGCGCTCGACAAACTTGGGCACGCAACCTTCAGCAGCCGCGCAAGCTCGTGCAGCTGCAGGGCCACAGCATAGTCGCCAACAACAGGAGCGTGGCTATGGCCAACATAGCCCGGCAGTGGCTGCCGCAGCGAAGCAAAGTGTCGGTCGGCGCAACAAGCAACCATTTGAGCTGAGTATGGATAACTCTACCCTGCTTGGCCGAAGGAATAAAGGCGCTGCTCCGAGCAAATTGAGGGAGATGGAAGTTCGATAGCGTGGCACTTGATGTATACTTGTCCGTGCGCAGCATTCCCCAGCGTACTTGGTACTTTCAGCGAGGATCCTAATCTGGTCGAGCTTGACATCCAAAGTCCGGAAAAGGTGGACCGGGGTTCGTGAGATCTTCCGCGAAAATGGGACAACCGAGGATAAGATAGACGCTTGGCAGAATTGATTTCTGTAACTACGATGCTCGTGGAAAGAACGGGTTTCGTAAGGATAAGCAGCTTGCCACACTTGACTTTGTAACATGAGCCCGTAGATATAGATGTACAACTGGTCGTATCAGCACTTTTGATAGGTAGAACGAATCGGCTATTATCAGCCCTAGCTGAAGCAATTTCCAATGCCAAGATGGTGGCCTTATTTGGCCCATAAGCCTTGGCTGCCTTAAGCCAACCCTGCCGCAACTGCCAATAACGTTTACATAATGCTGGGTAAGTGGTGCAGGGTGGTGGAAGCCAAGGCACGATCCGCACATCGTCGAACATCCCAAAAAATCCAATTTAGCGACACACTGGGTCATGATTTCCATCAAATATAGAGCGACGAGGCGTGCCTTATGCGCCAGTCGCCATTGATTCTGTTCCCACCGGGAAAGATTAGTCGCCCCGGACCCGCAGCCTTAGCCATGCAGCCTATCCCGGTTGGGTGCGGCTGATGTTCGTCTTACATGATCGTGAAATTTTGGCAGCTATCCGCGTGACCTTGCTCGAGCGGCTGTTAGAGAATGGGATATATTGCGTTGTAAACCTCAGCTGTACGTTGGCATATCATCATAATTGAATTTGAAAACAACAAGAGCTGCATTCGGCAACTTCCATCCCATTCAAAGGAATCGCGGCCAACCATGTCATTCGTGTCTACTGCTGCTGATGCCAATGAGCATGAATCAAGTAATCCCACTCTAGTACACGGCTGTCCCAAGAAACGGATAATCATCGCTTGTGATGGCACATGGATGGACAGCGATGGCGTGGACCAGGTACCGAGCAACATAACCCGAATTCTGAGAGCCATCCCGTCCGTTGGAATTGACCATAGTGACCGGGCCCATCCCAAGCCAATATCACAAGTGACTTTCTACCAGAACGGAATTGGTACAGGACAGACAGATTGGTATTACAGAACGATCGGCAAATATGTGTCAGGTGCTACCGGCGAAGGCCTCGCTGCTAATATCCGTGAGGCCTATAATTTCATCTGCTGCAATTACCATCGGGGCGACGAGATTATTCTGCTTGGTTTCAGTAGAGGTGCCTTCACAGCGCGAAGCATCAGCACCTTGATCAAACAACTGGGTCTTTTGACGCCAAAAGGTCTCTCGCACATGGTCGATATTGTTGATGATTGGGAGCACCAGAATGTCGAGGGGTGGCAGTCCAAATCCACGGAACCATGGCCAAACCGTCCATCTTTTAAATCACCGGAATACCACAACATGTTGCAAAGGTTGCGCTTAACCCGACAGAACATACCGCTCAAGGCTGTAGGAGTTTGGGATACAGTAGGAGCGCTTGGGATGCCGATGATTGCACTATTTCCTCAGCCCGCCGCAAAGGAGTTTGCATTCGTTGATACGAAGGTTATGGATAACATTGAATATGCCTTCCATGCCTTGGGTCTGGACGAGAAGAGAAGGTCCTATGCACCGACGATCTGGGTTAAACCACGAGAGCAGAAATTCCCGACGGTGTTGAAGCAGACCTGGTTTCCTGGTGTCCATTCAGATATCGGTGCGTCTCTGCATTCTTGCCTCCTTTACTTGTGACTTGGAAACTGACCATCCTATGTAGGCGGATCTTACGCGAACGACGATATTGCTAATATTACCCTGGCTTGGATGGTCGGGCAATTTGAGGAGTATAAGCTCATCACATTTAACAGAGACTATTTAATCCGTCAAGTTCACCGCACACTCCAATTGCACGAGAAAGCCCACGAAATCCGCGAGGCGTCAAGTCCCCGTGCAATCAAACGAGTTAAGACCTTCGGCAAATTCCGCCCATGGGGTCTCGGCAAAATCCATGATTCATACACACCTTTTTTCAGGCTAGTGGGGTCTGAAACTCGAACTCCCAAGGAACACCCTGAGGTTAGCAAAGCCACAATGAAGCCGACGGGGCGTACGCTTAGCGGCACTCACGAAACGATGCATGCCTCCGTACGCGTCCGTATGGCGCTAGACGGGCCGGGATACGATGATCACGGTGACTACCAGAGCGATGCGTTGCAAGGATGGGAATTTGTTCCCGGTGCATACGCCCTACCCGACACGCCATGGCAGCAGACTCAGCCGGGCGAGGTGGGCAAGCTCAAGGGTGTAACATGGGTGAAGAAATTTCCACGCGATGTGAAGAAAAAGCCGATCAAAATGAAAGAGGACACCATGACTGAATTCGAGCGACTCGTTTTGAGGCATTGGACCAGTCGAGCGGAGGCTTGGGAAGAAGGGGCTAACGAAAGAGAGGAAATACTTTACTCTGCCAGACCAACGAGGAGAGAGACTCGCAGAGACTGGGAGAACCAGGGTGCCGCGAAGCAGAGCACAAGTGGTTCAGAAACAGAATCAGAAACAGAATCAGAATCAGAAGAGGACCAGGGCATGGCAAGGGAAGTACCGGAATCTAGCGGGGAGTCTGGGGCCGCGAGGACAGAGCAAAAGCAAAAGCAAAAGCAAGTACCGAGACAGGAGGATCGAAGTGATGTGGAAAATGATCAGGTACGAAATTTGCATGTTCGGACAAATCTCAGCTAAAAGGGATCTGGGGCAAAAAACGCGAGATCTGATAGCTGGAAAGCCTTCCTGTCTGCTCATCTCATGAAAAGTCACTAACTTGTGATGATGATTACCCACTTTCGAAAACGGGGGTTATCGAGCGAGGTAGCTAGTGGAAATGAAAACGGAAATAGAAATGGAAAAACATACTCGTGTTCGGAGAGCGGGATGTGTGGCACATTACTGCTTTTTAAGTGTGACACCAAACCTTGAATGCCCGTGATCTTGCGAGTACTTCTTACGTATCTAGAGAGCAGTGACCCGACAGTCGCGGCGTGGCTCTGTCTCTCGGCCAACCAGACACCCACGCACACGCAGCCGAAAATGTACTGGGAGCAGTTGTAGGTTTTCGTCGCATGTTGCGT
Organism: Incumbomyces delicatus; assembly: GCA_017655985.1. Taxonomy (NCBI): domain Eukaryota; kingdom Fungi; phylum Ascomycota; class Eurotiomycetes; order Chaetothyriales; family Trichomeriaceae; genus Incumbomyces; species Incumbomyces delicatus. Next base: position 3,935,450 of record JACJVS010000003.1, read on the forward strand.
ATTTCTCGACGCAGGTACGTATTTTATTGAGGACGGACTCTTTGGCCTCACAGCAATATAGCAATACGGGAGGGAAGCGAGGATAAAAGTTACTGGCGGTGAACAGGGAAGCTTCGTGGGGGGCGGTGCGGTATGTACAAATATCTTTTTGGTGCATGGCCTTGCACGCGTAAACATCTTTGCAAGCCACCTTGAAATGTCCCTGATTCCATCATGATTTATTCACTATTTACATCAGCCCCACGTCAATCCAGGGCTTAACTAGTGATACATTGCAGGAGGGCTCTGACCCTGACTCTGACTGAGGTCACGCAGCGGCAGAGTTGGAGGGCGATCTTCCACCGCGGTTCCCCAGGTGCTACTCTCTTCCGGGCCGAGGGTCAATTCCAGCAAGCCGCCTTCGTTGAAGAAACTGTGGCTGAGCCAGTTCTTTGAATAGGGCTGGCCGTTCAGAGTCGCGCTCTGGATGTATATGTTGCTGTAGCCGGCTGCTTCGGTGCCGTTGCTCGGGTAGCCAGTTCCGCCGTCGAAATTGACTGTTCGGATGGTCGCGACGTTGCCGGTAAGTTTGTTCGTGATGCTGACTTGCTCGAAGAAGGGCGGCGTGATGAAGTAGACGTCCTGGCCTGGGTTGGGGAAGATGCCCATCATGGCGAGGGCGACGAAGCTGCCCATTGCTCCGGAGTCGTCGTTGCCAGGGATGCCGACCACGGTGGTGTTGAATTGGCTGGGGATGTAAGTATGAATACGCTGGGCGCTGAGGCCTGGGCGACCGGCGTAGTGGTAGAGATATACCGTGATGAAAGCTTGTTCATCGCCCATATAGAGCAGATCGGGCGTCTCGTGGAGGTAATTCAGACGGGCGATGAATTGATCGTTTCCGCCCAAGACTGCAATGAGGTTCGCCATGTCGTGCGGAGCGAAGAACGTATACAGCCAGGCTGAGCCTTCGTAGGTCTCGTGACCATCCGGGTTGAGGTAGCATGACGTGAAATTTAACAGTGGACTGCAGAAGATCGGGTCCTGGTAGCCGAATGTGCCGTTCAGGTAGCGTGGTTGGAAGTAGCCAGTGAATCCGGTGTCGATAGTGCCGTTGGCTAAGCTGGAATTTTGCGTTGGTTGCCACAAGTTGTACCAATTGGTCGATCTGCTCGTGTATTTTGTAGCATCCTCTTGATTTTGGATTTCGAGTGAGTTTGAGAGAAGGCTGATGCAGTAATCGTCGTAAGCGTACTCAACCGTCCGCGAGATAGATCTGCTGAAGGGCCCCACGCCGTAAGGGTCATAATCATCAGCTGGTATGTAGCCTAAAGTTTTCCAGGATTGGAGCCCGCCTCTGCCCTCGACAGCCCAATTCGCCGGCTCTTCCTCAGCGTCCTTGACCACTGCTTCGTAAGCAGTCCTCCAATCTATCGAAGGATTCGAAATATTTTTGGTATAAAAATCCGAGAAAAGGATGTCAGCATTGCTTCCTCCTTGAGTGAAACCTTTGCACAACGACAGGCGACAGTCGGGTAACCAACCCTCATGACGATAGATATCAAGTAAAGATCGCATCATGAGAGTTTGCGAGTAGGGGTCCAGGAGAGATATCAAAGTGTGGATGCTGCGGAAACTGTCCCAGATGCAATAATAGCTATCGTAGTAAGGCTCATCCGATTCCCATAAAGGATTTTCTCCAGTGTAGTCCTGAGGGGATATGAAGTTGCGATACACGCCACTCCAGAAGACGGTTTGCAGATCGGCACTTGCACCGCCAGGGACAATGTCTATGGGACTTAATGCATCTGACCATGCTTGTCGTGCAGCGTTGTGGGTGGTCTCGAAATCAAAACCTGGAATCTCACGTTCAGCATTCGAGCAAGCCTGATCAACGCTAATGAAGCTAACTCCCACTCTTGCGAGAATCGAGTTATTGTTCGATGGCGCATTGAAGCGGGCCCATGCACCGGCGGGCAAGATCTGTGGGCTGTTGTTGATGCCATCCCGCTGTACAGTCAGGCTCTTGGGCTGAGTTCCTGCACGATTATTCATGAATACGCCTGTATCACGTATCACGGCTCCTTGAAAATCAGCACAAAAATGCAAGTCGTAGGTACCAATACCGAAGCTTGGTTCGAAAGTGCCTGACCCTGTCATCCTCCCGTTAGCCTCATTAACTGAAACGCTGCCATTTGTCCTGGTCAAAGGCAGGTCGATTAGATCAACAAGGATTAGGGGACTTAATGTTGCATTTACTTCGACTGGAGTACTGGGAAAGGTGAACCTGTAGAGAGCGGTGTGATTGCTCACAGTCATCTCTGCGGTGATGTTGGTGCTTAGGGTGATGCCGAAGAATCCTGGAGATGCTTTCACAGTGCCGTTGATGCGTGGTATAGCTCGGTCTGCTCCAGTGAATTTGCAGTTGTTGATATCATCTCCAGGGCAGCCCGATTGAGGGAACAACGGGAAGTTCCCCATCGAAGGCGAACCTCCGGTGCCACTATCGTGCATATGTGAGAAGCCGGTGACATTGCCATTATTGCTTGCGAAGCCGCCCTGGTTTTCAAGGTCTACATCAGCTACCGCTTTGGCCATACCAAAAGGCAGGGTTGCACCTGGAAAGACATGACCCCCTGAAAAGAAGTGAGCAAGGTTGTAAGGCCACAAAACGAGGCTTGCTGCCTACCATTGACAGTTCCGATGAGAGGGTCGACAAAACCAAAAATGTCATAACTGTTACTTGCATTGCCAGAAGTCTGAGCCAGCCCAATGTTGGCTAAGCCACCTATCAAGACGAAGGGGCAAAGTACTCCGCGGTACCTTTGTAGCTGTGACGATATCATCATAGCCTTTTGTGACAGTCTCGTTGCTGGCTGGAAAGCGTATCTGAATCATTTGAGGGAAGAATCACAAAGCTATGTGCAGGTACATAGACACCGGAGGAGCTCATCGCAGCATAGCTACATCATCGTTACATTAGTGTGTATGTCACCAGCCGAGGCAAAGAGTATGATGCTGCAGTAACGATCCCGAATTGGAGCTTAGCTTGGCGTGCTGGGTGCCTGCCTGGACATAAATTAGGTTAACAACAATATGCAGCAAATCGGGGCAATATTAGTCATTACTTTGTGGTGTCTGATGAGCCGATCACCTCAAAAAGCAAACGATTCGAATTTTTGGGCATTTCTTGCGGGTGATCCATTGGGCCCAAATGAAGGTTAGTTCACACTATTCGAAGACTCTGCGAGGAAAGCTTGGCTTAGTCCTAGCCCGATTCAGCTGGAGCACTTCTCGAATGCGCCATATCTGAAGGTGCCATGGGGCAATAATGTACGTTGTGTCATAGCCTTGAGTTGTCGCTTTGTGAAAGTGACAGATGATGGCATGAAACGCTCATCTGTTCCGTGCTTCTGGATGCTGTGGATAACTGGAGAAATTATCGGGTGGAGCCCGCCCGGCAAAGATTGAAAATTGCCCGTCAGTAGGTGGAACAGATGCACTCAACCTGGGAAGATCTTTTCGCCCTTTGATGAAGCGCAGGTGGCAGAGTTAGCTGGAGACGTTGCACTGCACATTATGTGCGCAACCAAGTAGTTCTGTACGGGTAATAGTCCTTGTTGTAGATCCCACGTCTCGCAAACATCGTCCTCTCGATTCAATTTCGGGCAGATAGGGTGAGATCAAAGCGAAGTGGCTTCCTTTGCAGGGTGTTGTCAAGGAGATTTCCATCGTGCTACGAATTTTCTGTCAAGGCATACCCACCGCGGTCGAATTCATAGTGGTTTGCGCGTGATCTGTGCCGGGATTTCGCTTCATTGAGGAGGCGCACTCTCAGCTACGGAGCTGGGTGCATCATTCCTGGCGCCTACTGAGTACTGCATAGCAGCTAACGTGGCGGACGCTCTCAAGCACGCCGGCGAAGAAGGGTAAACGAGAGTGTGCAGCATGACGAGAAAGGTGTAAATAAGATCTGGCAACGTGGATTGGGTCTGGCGCCGCAGAGCTAGTCATTATTATTAATAATCAGGGTGTGAAAGCAATCTCCAAGCTAGTCGGATCTTGCATGGCACGACGATTAGGGCTTGGTTAGATGCAACAGACAGGGTAAATGGTCTGGATGGCTGTCGCAGGCTATTATTATACTGCGGAGAATTTTGCCAATGGCTACTACCATGCCATTAGCCTGGCAAAGTCCTGGGCTCTGTCGGATGCATAACAAGCGTCATATTCAGCGTCGTGTGGCGCAGTCGCGTCCAACAAAATGCTCCTGCCTGGGCAACGGCAAGTCCAGCATGACGCGATGTGTGGATTTGGATTTTGCTTCATCAAAACAAGAATCGCCATGGGTTATCAGCTCGTCACGGCAGACACGTCGCTGAGTTATACAATGCATATCTGATCCATTTTGATTTCAGGCATCGGCACCTTCACCTCTTCCTACAAGCTGTCAACACCCCCGTTTCAAGCTGGTGACGAACCCAACCCCAAAGCCAAAGCCAAAGCCACAGCCACAGCCACAGCCTCTAGCTTCCTGCCCATCGAGGGTATTTTTATCGCAAGTTCATCACTGTGATGTCTTCACAAGCGTTACACGAGAATGGAGAGACCGAACCCTTTCCATCATTATCGCCAGTCGCGTCGGGCAATGCCGATCAGGAGATGGCGACAACCAGCACGCCTGCTCCCCAAGATGTGGCAACTCGGCGGGCATCGTCCTCTGCTCGTGCCTCTCACAAGACAAGAAGCGCATCTCTTCTACAAAGCCTGATGGAAAGTAGCCCTCCTCTGGGTGCCTGGCAAGCGATCGGCGAGGACACGGCCAAAAGTCCCACCATTCCCGAAATCAGAAGTGGCAGTTACTCGGAACAAGGTTGGTCGCACGAAGGCCAATTGGAGCAGAGACGTTACAATCCACGAGACATCCACCAGAGCAGATTGGATAGAACCAAATCAAGCAAGGGAAGCAGAAGTACGAGGCCAGCCACGTCGTCGACCGGCCGTGGCCCAGGGCTGCCGCCTCTAGCTGATGCGGAGGAATCCGAGGCCGCACGCCAGGCAGAAAGAGACGCTCTGATTGAACATCAGGAGGACCAGCTCTCTCAATCTGACACTAGCGAGTCTACGCATTCTCCTGCATCGGTGGGCCCCAACGAAGTCGGGCAATATCCAAACGGCTACCGCTTTCCGAAGAAGCACAATTGGAAGCAATCGTGTGTAATATACGGCAAAGCGTTTTGGAGATTCTTCATTACACTCAAGGGCTTTCTGATTACCATCTACGCTCTGAATGTCGTCGCATGGGGTGCCATGATCTTCTTTTTACTGATTCCGGGCGCCACCCCTGCCATGTGCAAGGGTTATCCCGATTGCAACGACAAGCGATACTCGGCACGACAGATTTGGATCGAGAACTGCAGTCAGATCCTTACCGCACTCTTCTGCGTGACTGCGTTTGGACTCTTACCCTGGCGGCTGAGAGACTTTTACTACATGACACGCTTTCAAGCTTTGAACGACTATGATGCCCTTCGAAAACTTGCTGGATTCTACCGAGGCTGGTACCGGCTGCCTGGCTCCGACAAATTGTCTGAACTGCTCGGCCCTCCGCCCGAACCTCCCCACTTGAAGGCAAAGAGCTTATTCTCCCTCAAACACCCAAATCCCGACGTCGAAAAATTGGCCCGTGACGACGAAATCGTCGAACTCGAAGCAAACCCTGCCGTTCCGCTTCCACCGTGGTCCATGCCTCCAGCACCTTTGACAGGACTGCGCGCTCCTCCCACCAGATTCCGTGCCCTGGCTTGGATGATCTGGCTATACATCTGGAACACCCTCTTTCAAGTTGGTCTTTGCGTTGTCATGTGGGGTTACAACAGGTTTCAGCGAGACACCCCCTACTTCACTGCTTTAGTCGCTCTGTTCATCACCTGCGGCTGCTTGACGGGAATCGCGGCCGGCATCATTGTCGGGAAAGAAGGAAAGATCATCAAGGAAACGGAAGGCATTCCAGTCAAAGATTACGACGTGCCAGAATCCGCGGCCGACTTTCAAGCCAGGATGGCCAAAAAGAATAAAAAGGGAGAGAGGAAGCCCAAGATGAAGCAGAAGGTGTTTGAGGATGTGGACGGTTCATAAAAATAGCGGGATAGAATATTCATATTGCTATTGCTATTGCTCAGTCTCTTGTTGGCCTCCCTTCAAAATTATAGACATCTTGCTCCTTAGCATGCTCCACCAAATTTGATTAGCCACTAGTTCGGCACCAGGAGTAGCTAAAGGAAGAACACGCCCGACTTTCGCTGCACAAGACCAACCTAGGTATCCACCACCATGTACATCAGCAATGATATATTTCGATTGACTTATCCCTCGCACGTTGTCGACCCGAGTTAGTCGATGACTCTTTCGTGATCTCTGTTTCTATTGCAACTAAGGACGTGTCGTCATAATGCCTTTCTCGCGCAGTATGCACCATGCTTTGTCCCCAGGGGCTTGCATACTAGGTGATATGGTGGACAAATGGCTTCTCATTTCACCACACAAAGGCACAGTACGTAAGCGATCGAGTCCTTTTGATCACCATGAGACAACAAGTCACCCACTGGCCGATGGCGGCCTGTGGTTGCCTTCTTTGTCCTCCACAGGCACTAGCACAGACCTTTCCCCAGTAACAATAATAGATTTACTCGTCACCATCGCTGGGGGGCATTGTTTGCCAGCCCTCGCTGTCGTGACTCGAAACAATCCACCAAATCTTCGCTGTGTTCTGTCTGCTTGCTACCTCTATTGCTAGGAAATGTCGACACATGAAGCCAGGACGAAGCTCTGTCCCGGGACGCCGCACGCTGGAACCTATTCCAATTACTCTATTTATTGCGGTCACGTTGTCGATCCCAAAGATGCTGCTGACACGATACTTCCAGCAAAGGTCACCATAGCCACACTTGGAGATTGTCTCAAGCTATGTGACCGGACAGACCGGTGCTCCGGGCTGTCCTACCTCAAGAGCTCGACTACGTGTTATCTTCACACAGGAGCACATCGACCCGCTGTGCGGCGGAATGGCTGGGATGGAGCGATCAGACTTGCACCTTTGATACCGGCAACCACTACTTCTGCTGCTAGCAGCACCAACAAGACTCCATTAGGCTCCAGCACGAGCACGACAGTGAAGACTGCTTCAGCCTCTTCCTCGGCAGCCAAGCCTCAAAGGCTGGCTCCGGGAACAATCGCCGGGATAGTCATCATAGGCGTCGCAGCTATCGTCGCAATTGTGGCTGCGGTAGGTATGCTTTCGTTGCAAAGGCATCGTGCTCATCCGAGGAGAACGCAGAGATCTGCAGCCACTCGAATCGAAGGACAAAATACTTATTACTGCGACAAAGTCCTGCAATTCTTCCGTCGCGAGTCACCTCGCCGAAGACCGATAAGCAGGCTACGATCGCAGCTGCTTGCTCAGAAACGGGAGGAGCTGGGCGAGAAATTGCAGGACGCAAAGAATAGAATGCATGACCAAGATAATGCCTCAACCACGGCTGAAGTCACAACTGTTGTTTCACGGCCTCTGACGGCGAGAACTTCAGCCTCTAATCTCACCATTGGGGCTTCAACTGAAATGGGCGAGATACTGATATTCTACGATAAGGAGCATTGCCATTTGGCACCTGCTTCTGAGGCAGCGGGCGATCAAGATTCAACAAGTTCGCATTGAATTACTTGCATCGACGAGATTGCCGGTCGAAGTTGCAGGCGATCAAAGCGGAGCACGCAAAAGAATATGTTACTCAATCGTCCCTGTCTCTCTGAGAGTCTAATGACGTCCTTTCTTTCCGACTTCAGGCTTCCTCCGGCTGGGCCATCACTCTGATCGCCGTATGCACGTTTTCCGTAGCCAATTCGTCAACCTCTCAATCGGCCAGTGGTGGAGTTGTAGAGAGCAAGACGGGCTTTCGATATGTTGAAACAGGCCCGATAGCTTGCTGAAGATGGCGTCGCAGGTAGGACACCTGAATGGAAACCCCGAGGCCTGGCGTCGACAGTAAAGGTCGCCGCGATGCTCTGCATTGATGAACTTTCGCCACTGGTAGCACTCTGAAGCCGATTCGTTCAGGTCGATGATGTTGATTCCTGAGCTGCATGCTCCGGACTCGAGGTGAATCATCATTCCGCCGTATGTTCTGAAATCGCGATTGCAGCCATAGCACTCAAAGTCGGCAGAGCGGTGGGTGAGCTCGTGCTGTGCTGGGAATCAGTCGCCAGGCCGATTTTGATCACGGGGATGAACCGTTGTTACCATTGTCAAGTTGTTCTCATTTTGGAACTCGCGTCCACAGACATCGCTATGCCTTATTGTTAGCCTTTTGGCTTGTTCCGGACCAAAATCCGTTACAGAATCATTTCCTACCAGTCAATCATGTTGCATGAGCAGCTGTCGCCGTACTCCCAATCATCCATGCGATCGGAGTCCGAGTAGAAATCCTGTTCATAATACATGATGTGTTTTTTGCAATCAACAAGAGCAACACTACAAAGCACTTTCATGCAAGTTTGGGCGTTTGCAAGAGGGTTAGATACTTCACTCACGCGTAGCTGCATTCACTGATTGCTATGAAGGCGTGAAAACGGGACGACCATGCGGGGAATTGGCGCCATCCCGTGGTTCCTGCCGTTATCTCTTCGTATTGGTAAAATAAAGGGGATCCTTACCCCTGTTGCAAGCTTCAGGCGGCACGCCGCACCCGCCGAAATACTAGGAATGGTTAGAGGTGTCTCCACATTCACGAATGGCGACGTTCGTTGGTGCAGTCACCGTTGATCCGTCCTCTTTCATAAGACAAGTGACAAGCCAGCAAGTGTCGATACGATACAGACGTGCACGTCTTCCGTAGGGCACAAAGGACGGATAGCAAGATCCACAGCTTCTGCCATCACTGTAGATTACGGGCCGGCGCAACTCGTCCTCAGCTAAAGGACGACGGACTATGGACTACCGATGGCATCTGAACGTTTCTCTCGGTTATTGAAGGCCCGCCACCAAGGCTTGACGTCCGTGATGTGCGAACGCATGTAAAACGCATATTTCATCTTGAGATGGAATCGATGCGTTTGCATTCGCCATGGACAGTAAGAACGGGGAATGCGGGAAAAGACCAAAGAATAGTTTCTTGCGCCGCGTTCTATGGCCGAGGACAACCCATCTATTACGAGAGGTAGCGATGCGTGAGGGAAGTGAAAACACCATCTGCCGGACCTGTCGAAGCGGCACCCGCTCTCAACCGCCGTGGGGTTTTGGTCTGTGAAACGGCATGACTTTGGAGGTCTCGATCCTGCCTACCTGTACAGAAGAAAGGAGCAACCCCCAAAAATGATTCCTGGCCACCACCCTCGGTTCCCAACCCTTCATAACGAAAACTCATAAGACGTCCGAAGAAATCAACTCTAGATCGGTATGCAATCCGAAACGGAATTTCCTATATTCACAGGCGCTGCAAGCATCTGTTTGCCCATGTCTGTGGCGCAGCAGCAGCACAGCAGCGAAGCAGGCCAGCAAAACAACTGCACATATCCCCGTTTGGTCAGCCGTTATCTCTCGAGACCCGGGGGGAGTTTAGGAAAGAAGAAAAGAAAAGGAGAGACGCTTACTGCACAGCCCACTGTAACGAAGAAGCCCAACGTAGGGCCGACGAATTTGCATCTGCATGGATTCTGAGTCGTTCCGCACTGGAAACACACGACTGGTGGAAGACAGTCCATTTTGCAGGGCTGTTCAGTCGGGAATTTGACTCCGTGAAGGGTATGGTGTGGACAGGTGGTGGTGGAGGAGGACTGGGCAGATGAGAATGGGAGGGTGTGTCGCGGACAGCAGGGTAAGAATGATTCAGGTGCTTCCCTACGTAGGGAGATTTGTAGAACTTGGATGTGGTAGAATTACTACTGTACCTGTGAGATTTTGCAGTGGATGGGTTCGAGTTTGGCTAAGGGGCTTGGTTGACCCACGGCATGACGTGGCGTATGACGCCGAGGTAATACCGATGCAGGAGTGCCGCGATGTTTCCACAATAAGTTGTTGGACCCTTCTGTATGATGACACTCTAATGCATGTAATAAGTAGTGAGATTTCAGTCAAGTAAGTAGTAGCTTTTCAAAACGACGAAGTCACATTTTCAGTGTCCAATGGGGCGTACCCTGGGAACGGCTGAAGAGAGCGGTTCTCAACTTTGACAAGTGCAGCTTCTTTCATAAAACTGGTACAGACGATACTCTGTATCTGCGTTTGCCACGGCCAAACGCCTTGCAAATTCATTACCTTTGTCTCTGTGGAGATCGAGTGAGCCACAATCAATATAAGTCGAAGGAAGACCCGATACGTCCTCAGTAACGGTAGGGGAGTTGTACGGTGAAATATCGGCTCCTGACTTGATCTTGTCGTCCAGGAGCGCTGTCCAGCCAGTGATGTTGCTATTCACCGACCATACGAGGAACTTGTACAATTCGGGAATGACTTTGGTGGTGCGATAGTCAAGCGTTGGGTAGACCAGGATTTGCTTGGGCTGCAGGTCCTTGTCCCTTGCCATGAAGGCGAGACCAACAGCAATACCGCCTCCAGCACTCTCGCCCATGAAACCAATGCGCATCTTGTCAATTCCAAAATCGTCCGCGTGCTTGTGCATCCAGGAAAGCAGAGCGTAACAGCCTTCGACCAGAGAAGTGCCATTCTGTTCAGGATCAAGGCGATATTCGATGTCAAAGCATTGAAGGCCGCTCAATGCCACGAAGGTCTTGGGCCAGTGAGAAAATAACTGTGTGTCCCCTATAATCATTCCACCTATGTGAATGTAGAGAATAGCTGGTCCAGAACTGTCGTGTCTATGCCTTGCTTGAACGTATCTGTAGATTGAGATCTCACAGCTGTCGAAGGAGTCGAATTTGTTTTCAGTTTCCTCAACACCTAGAGCGGCTGGCAATGGGTTGAGCATAGCGCCGAAACCAGATTCAAACCTTGCCCTGTAGCCCTCCACATCTTGTAACGGTGGCTCTTGGTTCTCAGCCATCGAGGCAAAGACCGGCCCCATGGCTGCACCAAATTCTGGATCTTATTTGAGTGCCATATCTCATATACCTCGCATATTGCGTTATACTTGTAACCAAAGGAGAACTTGGTCCAACAAACCGCTTCTATTATCTTTTAGGAAGGAAGCTTTGCAATGCATCTGCGAATTCTCGCCATATTTATTAATTCGTACGAACAAAGGGTATTTGCAGATGCCAGAACCGTTTTGCACACAGTGTTGGTGATTTCGAATAAGCGATATGAGCAGCATCCTAGACAAAAGCCAACATGACCCGCGGGTTTCGCAGTGTTCTCGAACTATATCAAGGTGCCTTCTATGAAATGTTTGGCTTATCCGATTTTAAAAAGCATTTCTTGCAATGACGTCAACTTGATGTAGGATTTGACGGCGTCCAAGCTAACTTCTTTAAGTAAGTTGAATCGACTCCTTGTGAGCGATTGTGCTACGGTTGCGAAAGTTCAAAGTACAACGCATGAAAGCACGTACAGCATACTCAGTACACACTTTGCGCACTTGATATCTCAAAACGGCTGGATGGATTTCCGGAACAATGAATTCCCGATTCGAGCATCGATTCGAGCGACTACTTCAAGCTCTAACAAGCTTCTCAAGCTTTATTGGAGATCTGCTAACTTTGCGAAGGGGCATTCCCGCGCTAGGTTAGTTTCCGGGAATCAGAGCCGCAGAACTGGGTTACATTTGCTCCAGCCGCACGTTGATCTTCTCCTAGCAATGGCAACTCCAAAGCTGAGCAATCAACCATTATTATTGCCCAGGGCCTTGAGGCTCACACGGCGCCACGACGCTAATCAGCCTAAAGTATTAATGACGCCCCTCGTATCGATTACCGTTTCTGGTAGCTAATCACGACCTTCGGGAAATTCACCATGCGAGTCTGCAACGAAAGTCAAATTGGCGTCGGTCTCCTTCAGAGTACAATTATCAAGGACGGACTACAACTCCTTACTTCTTGTTGCCATCTTTGCCAACTGGGTCAACCGTCAACAGACGAATTACAACGTCACGTTCGTCTAACCGCTTGTCACGATGATTCTTGCCATCAGGTACACTGTCAAGGGGGTCAAGAAGGGCCACAAAAAGTATAAGGAGCACCAGGCTGAGAAGGAGCGCAAGTTGCTCGAAGAACGAGGCCAGCTTCCAGACCTGCAAGATCCGTCACGAGAGTTGGATCTTTCCTGCTTGGCCCTGGGAGACGAGAAACCCGGCTTCGATTCGAGGAGCCCGAGTAGCCGAAGGAGTAGTACTAGTTCGGAGTCGACTGAAAGCGCTGAAAGAGCTCTAGAGAACGATCCCGGTTTCAGGGAATACATGAAGAAACACCGAAGCCTGTACCTGCAACAACGCCGCGACCTCGCACAGCCGCCAAGCTACAGCGCCTCTGTTCAAGACAGCCTAACACCCAGTGCAACGCATGTCTCGTCTCAGAGAGACCTGTCCCCTGCGCAAATTCGTGCGAGCCGTTACACATCTAGCGCATCGCCTGGCAACACGAGCCCTAATCCGTTCTTAGATGATCAGGGTCGGCCGGTTCTCGAACTTCCAAGTCCTGAACCTTCACAGACGCTCACGCCGAAGAGGAGCATCATTACCGGAGAACTGGGTGGAGATGTAGCCCTGCCAGTCGAAGCCGACAGTCAACCTATCATCTTCGAGCTTCCTGGTAACCTGCCAGCGATTTTGCCAGAGATCAAGTGTTCAGCTCCGTCTGAGCTGCCAGCCCAGCCAGTTAGTTTAACTTGAACCACATTTTCATGACGAAGAGGAACACAAGTACCTGCGAATATCCGTAGGGATGCGGTTCCGATAGACTAGGCCCCTATCGATCCTATTATTTTCGAGCTCCCTGGTAAATTGCAGCGCTCGCTTTCTGGATTGGACATTCTCTGTAGTCTCCGTCAATAAGGTGTTATACCTCGACCTATCAAGGTGATACCGCGACCAGTCATGACGTTCAGGTTGTCATGGCAGAACGGTGTGGCAGATGTGGCAAGTGTTATCTCGTAACCACTTGTTGCTATCGCCAACCATCCGCGATACGGTCCTAGACATTTTTGTCCAGGCTGTGGCTATGATCTGGCCAGCCTCGAGTGCTTTAAGAAAGTTTCACACCCAGGTATGAGATGCATGCGCAAATGCTTGGCGATGTAGCAAGAGACAATCAGGAGCTCGATGCAGCTATCTTGTATACTGAGGTCCTTGGCAGTATGTCATTCATGCAGTCCTTGCGTCGAGCCGCCTCAACAAACACCAGAGCACTCAGACTCAAAGCAGATCAGAATCATCAGTATAATTTAGCAACGCCAAGAATGTTGCGGTCGATTCTCAATAGTGGTCAAATGTTCCCGGCGGCGGTCCTTTTTTAAAATCGATTAAATGCTTAGTATATTGTCCTAAACCCCCGATTGGGATACGCTTTAAGTAAGATAACTCCCGAAGAAATCCAGTCTTCACTTCACTTGGCGCGCAAAGTATGCTTGAGATACAGATAACCAAAACCACCTAGCCAGACAGATGGGTGGACGCCTGACTGCCTTGTTCGCTGATAGTGAAGAATGACCGGGGTGACTTAGGGAAAACGGGAATATCGATCGCAACGCGGCCAGGACTTTAAAAAGTCACTTCACTCGACGCATCGCGAACCTTCTTCATTTCCTTTTGTAACCGCTCCTGGTCTTCGCCACCCACAGCTACATCGGCAAAACTCACGCCATGTTGCTGATCTTCATACCAGCTCAAGGTGCAAATCCTCCCACTCTCGAACTCGTCGGCCCACTGTCTGATGAAACCCTCCCTGCTGGATTCGACAGTGATGCTGAACGAACTGCTGCAGGTGAGGCCGCGGCTGACAAAGTGCGTGCGCAGTAATGGAAGACACAGCGACCCAGAAGTGCGAATGTTGAGATCGACGATGTGGAAGTTGGCCATGGCGTCAGTGGGCAGACCTTTCGCAGGCTGGGTTTCGAGGATGTCGGCCCCGACGGGACCGAAGTACTTATACTTTGTGCAGCCACCCGCCGATCTCGCGCATGATCGGAGAGAATTTCTGCTCGAGCTCATGTTGCTTGGGATAGTTGATGGTGGATCCGATCCAGGCACGGCTGGAATCTATCATCTGCTCGGACACGGCGAGGAAGATGGTGTCGCCGTTCTCGCACACGAAGAAGGTGAGCCCGTAGTCGCCGATCGGGTCGACTACAGCATCACTCAGCAGGATCGTGCCCGGATTGAGATGGTGATTGGCCGACGTCACCTGGGCGAACAGTTTGCGCGGGACGCCACCCGCCGAGAATTCCTCGATCAGCTTGCTTCGATCGTCCTCGGAGTTAATGACATACGTGCCTGCTCCACCGAAGGTCTGTCGGTTCTTTACCACGAAGGGCACCTGACGGGCACGGATTGTGGAAATGACGCGCTCGGTGGCTTTGTTGAGCCACTCTCCTCGATCTCCGGTACAGTCTGTAGTTATGAATATCGAATTCGCCGGCTTTGCAGATGTCGCAGCACGCTTGCGCCTCTGGGCCGTAATCGTAAAGATCGATGATCTCACAGCGAGGAGTAGGCAAGCCAGACAGAGCGAGACCTGCTTTCGAGTTCAGAAACCACAGTGTCTCCAGATCGCACGTCATACGGTACTCCTTCAGGCTGTCTAGGACGACTTTGCAGGCTACTACATCAATCTTGCGCTGCTGGAATATGCTGTGGGCCGGGGCAAAAGACCAGCTCCGGACGCTGAGCAGAGTCCAAAATATCAATGGTCTTCTTGGCTTCTTGCCTGTCGTGTTCCACCTGCTCGGGTGACTGGTCGACATTGAAAAGGATGACGGGAGCGTCGCCTGCGATGAAGGCATCTCGTTGCGGGACCAATGAGAGGTACCTGACTGCTAAGGACCGCTGTAGCTCTTTGTTATTCGCAGAAGGCTCGTTCTTGGGAACGGCGTTGAAAGGAGTGTCTTGGTAGAGGAACTTGGCATTTCGCGGAAAGTGAGGGTTCAGCCTCATGCCAGAATTCACGCCACAAAATATGTGGCCCACTCGTTTCTCGGCTACTGCAGGGCTTGCCTGCCTGTAAAGCTCAGCAAGAGTGGAGTCAAGAGTAATGGATGGAACGTCGGGCATGTTTGTAGCAGGATGTACTCGTGCACGGAGATGAGTCCGGGAGGTGTCAGCAGCATTTGGAGACCAGTGAGATGTGTATATACACGCAAACACAGACACATGGAGGTTAGGAAATGGAGAGGCTAAGCGTGAATGTGAAGGCACAAAAGATCGAGCTCAAATGTTTGGCGTTGTCGTGAACACGTACCTACTGTTGCTCTTTCCATGCCATGATCTGTCAACCCGAAAGTTTCGGCCTGAGGAACCTTTTCTTCAGGCGGATCATGGCAAACAAGATTCATCGGCTAAGCTTGTTTTGAGCCGACCTATAGTACTTCCACTGTTGAAACCGTTGCAGATCGAAACGATCTGAGTATGTTTCGAATGGGCTTGAGCGTACGCAATACGTCATTTGTCGAGCGGTGTTGGGGCTAGCCCAGTTGGTAAGGCATTGTATCAGCACGCACGACCATTCTCAGAGTTCGTACCTATGTGCTCCTCAGGCTGCTATGATGACGGGAACTCCCAAAGGCTCGGGCGAAGATCAATGGATGGTGCAAAGGCTTTCAGTAACAAGCGCTAGCATGCGAGGGACGATGTGGTTGTGAACAAGTGGACGGGACTCGGCCACTTGGCGTCCTCAAATTTCTTGGCCTTTCCTCAAAGCACTTCGATGGGCGGTCATCGACGATTCCGTTGACGTGTTTTTAGGCCAAAATGGGCCAGCCTCGTTAGAGGAGGATAAATTTCAGGAATTTGGAAGTTATAACCCCTTCCTGCTGTTGACCCATTTGACCTTACTTGTCTATGGAACTTGAATACAAGTTCACAGGAGTGTTTAGAGCCTGGACATGTTGATTTGAACGGGCTTGTATTTGCCGTTGACTTGATAGACTTGGGTCCTCTCGCAACAGACTGTTTGTGCTGGGTGGAGGTCCTCAATCGGCGTTGGAATCGCAAGCCCTTGTCTGGTGCTGGTGCTGGTGGACCTGGTTGCAGCTACCTTGCATTTCAAATAATCCTGTCTCTTTCTGAATCGAAGTAGATCCATACTCTGTAATACCGAATTCTCCAAGGCTGGATCGAGCGAAGCATCTGCGTGGAGTCGTTGGTAAAGGTCGAAGACATCGAAACTGTCGACTGTAAGCAGATGATCCCCACATGGTCATCGAAATCGGCATTGGTATCGTCGCCGTATCTGATAAGGCAGTGAACTCTGGCCTTCTCTTCCTTACCTCCACGCTCCTAGCGCAGGTAGCAATGAAAAGAGTTGAGAGTTGGTTCAAAAATTCCTTGCCGATCCGAAGACCAACAAGAGCGGTCATAGTTGTAGTTTTCAACTAGCAAAAACGTAATCTCGGACGAGTCCTCACTGATGTACGTAATGCCCGTGCTAACTCGAGTCAGTTCGTGCCTGCGTCTTTCTAATGATGCCGGTGTAAGACTTACCACTTGGATGGAAGAAGGCGAAACCCAGTTGCTGCGGAGAAACAAGCTTAAGTACTTGAGGGCGCCAAGGCTTTGCGCCAGCCTTACGAAACTAAGTTGCAAGATGAGGCTAGCACTGCAGTGACGTCTTCGAGGACAAGGCTGCTCACGGCCACTCAAGCCGCCGCTCAAGCCACCGCTCAGAGTCGCTGGCGCATGCTCGTGTCGTTGACTCGCTGCTGTGAAGAACTAGGTCAGGTTTGCTACATCTCATTCATGACCAACCTGCTCTCGAGTCGTGGGAACAGAATGCGCAGGGTTCGCTTACGTCCTTTGCCTTGATTTCCTTGTCTCATCATTGACGACGCGTGCGATGATTTTACCTTTTGTCGGCACTGACCTTGAAATAGCTGAGAGGAGTGCTTTACGGCTGCTCCCCCCTTGCCACGAAGTATCCGTCTCTTGGCTCGTGTAAGATACTCGTCTTGCGCAGTAAGCTACAATGTACCACCTATTTCGGTCCCTATACCTCCACGCCACATCAAAGGAAGAATACTCGATCCTGCTTCTGGGTCTCGACAATGCTGGCAAAACGACCTTGATGACTCAGATTCGTGCTCTATACAATACCACCTCATCGTCCACGGATCCAGCGGCGGGCATGGTGGGAGATCTACCGCCTAGCACGACCGCCGGCGACACCGTCCCAACTGTGGGTCAGAATGTGGCCACCATCGATCTGCCGAACATGTACATCAAGATCTGGGACGTTGGCGGACAGATGAGCTTACGCCGACTATGGACAAGCTATTACAAGAGCTGTCACGCTATCGTCTTCGTGGTCGACAGCAGCGATTTAGGCCAGTTGGAACCCGAAACTGATGGCTTGCTCACCCCGCAAACTCCCGGCCCAAGACAATGGCATGCCCGAAGGAAAAGCAGCTACGCAGTGCCATCGGAAGACCAGTCGGAAGCCACGCCGAAAGTCCCAACCACACCCATCACGCCCAGCATGGTCTCAGGGTTCTTCGAAAAGGGCAGGCTGGACGAGTGCAAGGCCGTTCTCGAGACTGTCTTGAGCCACGAAGACACTGGTGGCGTCCCTGTTCTCGTCTTGGCAAATAAGCAGGATCGAGAAGATGCCTTGGAGGTCGTCAGAATCAAGGAAGGCTTTGTACGACCCGTTTTTGAGGGAGAGAAAGGTCAGATGGTCAGAGACTCCAGAGTCTTACCCATCAGCGCTCTAAAAGGCACGGGTGTCAAAGAGGCTGTGGAATGGGTCAGAAGCAGAGTCTTGTGGAATAAGGGCGGCAGGCCACCTGTGATGCGTTGAGAACTCGACGTGTTTCACCCTTCGCCTGTTCGGCCTACATGGACCAGCTAGCTTTGATTTCGGACAGATCGATATGTCCTTCCCACGAACGGTCGCCTCGACTCAAGATTGATTCTGTGGAGATGAGCTCTGTTACTATTCTTTGTCGAGCAATGTCGAATTATCCATGCTTGCAGGAGAAGCTACTTGACGCAGCCAAACCGTGCAATAGCATTTGTGAGCGCAAATTACTGTGTTTTGCACATTTGTCAAACCGATGTTGCTACACAAAATTGAGAACCCGCATCAAGGTTGGGTGACCATCTGTTTGTGATCGAATTCGTCTTCTTCGTTGGCGAAGCGTCCATCCCAAATAGCCACGGTTATCCTAGCGACGAAAGCTTCACACAGACATCCACGCCCTATTTTCACCACAATGCCATGAAAGAAGAAGTCTCCTACCTGCACAAGAATAGCTTCGATACTTGAGTACCGCTCTGTCGAATATTGAGATCCAAAAATGCTCTATATCATCCTAATATCCCAAAATACTAAGCGAGGTATATCAGTCGGTCTAACGAAATTCAGTGCGTCGTTACCTACCAATTCAACTTACACAGCAAACTAGCTTTCCTCGTCGTCCTTGATTGAGGAGAGCGTCTCATTATCGACCAAACCTACCCGGCACATTGTCAAACTCACTCATGAGCTGCCGTGGTTATGTCTCTCTCCCCAACTGGATAAACAGGAGGCGCATGAAGCCATTCATGGAGAGATATCGGAAACCCCGGGTATGATGTTTATTGGTCAATTAAAGTCTATATTTTAATGATATCTATTAACGCTGAATAGTCGAGCGTTCCAATCCTGTCGTAAATTATCCTCATCCACCATATCACACCAATCGCGATGCTACATCGAATTTCCATATGTCCATATTTCCACAGATGCATGCTCACACCAAGACTTTTGTCTCTTTTCGAGTCCACTTTGCTCCCTTCTTCCAAATATTCCCTTTGTTTTACACTTACTACATCTCATTCGCTCCATTTACGACTGGGCAAACTTGCTCTTGGCTCTCAAAGTAGCACCGAAGTAGTACAATGCCCAGACACCGAACACACCACCAACCAATAGCCCCCCAAGCACGCTTACTCCTTTCCCAACACCCAAATTCGTAAACAACGCATGTGCATACAGGATGGAGCCAGCGGCGAACGCACTCCTGAACAGATCGTTCGCTGCGAACAAACTGGCCGCGTACTGCGGGTACGTCAGGGGCAAGTACATGAAGATACACTGGAACAGCACGAACGCGCCGATGGGGAATAGCGTCAGTCCAATGCACGGGACGATCCAGTGGATCGACCTCTCTGACGTCCAGCCAAACCAGAACAAGGAAGCAGGCAACAAGGTCACCGCGAACAGAGCAGGTACCAACCGGTGCTCTTGTGCACGTAGACCGTTCTTCTTGATATCCTTCTCGAGGTAGAAGTAGCTATAGCTGCAGTAGATGGCTAGACCGATTACACAGCCGATGATGATGGTCAGGAAGGGCAGGCCCAGCTCGCCGAGGTTGAAGTTGTAGATGCCGATGAAGACGATCGGGAAGACCTCGAAGAAGGAGTAGTAGATGCCGTAGATGGCAGAGGTGTAGATGTTGGTGAACATCACGGCGGGATCCTTGACACTGATCTCGATCGGCTTGATTAGCTGTTCCATAGCGACCTGGCGAAAGCTCTTGGCGCCCTGGTCGATTTCCGACTGCGATTTCAGGTTTGCATCACCGGTGAGTTTGCGCAGGCGCTGGGCTCGGCGCAGCAGGATCGTGCCGGCGGACGTCTCGGGCATGAAGAAGAACATGACCAGCCATACCGGGCCGGACGCCCAGAGGATTTCCCAGAGCGACCAGCGCCAGTTTTTGTTCATGACTGCGAAGCCGGACAACAGTGGGCCGAGGGCTGGGGCGCAGAACGCGGCCGATACCCAGGCCGATAGTGCGTAAGGCAGCTTGAGGAGCGAGTACATATCCTGCATGGTTGCGCCGCCAGTGGCGAGGGCAGGCGAGCTCATGAATCCCGTGAGGAATCGCAGCACGAGCAGGCCCCCGAAGTTATCGACGAGCGCGGTGGGTACGGCGAGGATGACGAACAGTGCAAAGGTGATGATGTATGGTGGGTTGCGGCCGATGGCCGGAAGTTCGCTGAGCGGAGAGAAAATCATCGGTCCGGAGCCATAACCAATCACGTACAGCGACAGACCAAGGGAAGCAGCGACGATGCTGACGCCGAAGCGCTGCATCACACCCTGAGTGGACGGGGCGTAGATTGCCGACGCGGCATATGCGACGAAAGTATAGGCGAAGATGATGCTGACGACGATGAGTTTGCGGCCCGATGACCAATTCTGCGGGTTCTCTTCGTCGGTCGTGGTGTACCAGTCGATCAAAGTGATGCCGTCATCGGTTTTGGTGGGCATGATAACAGTCGACTGCTCCCTCTCAGCTTCTTCCTCCTGTTCAGCCTGGAACCGTTCAGGAGTCCAAGGCTTTGTGGACTCTCGGCTCAAAGTGTGGCTAGCTCTGTCAATTGTGCGTACCGACCTCAAAGTTTCTGCTCGGGCTAGTCTTTCGATATCAGTCTGTGATTGCGACACAGGCATGGGCGGCTCTTGTTTTTCTTGGTCCACAGAGCCTGGTGATGAGGATCCCCGCATTGCTTCCTCCTTTTCCTCGCGGGAGGCTTTCTGCCATGGTATCTCGAAGCCTGGAAGCTCTTCCTGATACTTAAAAAACTTGTTTTTGGTGACGAGCCTCACGAGTTGGCCGAAAGGAGCGTCTCGCACAACAGAGTAAACACCACCTGACATGTTGATGTTGGGTTTCGAACCACGAACTAGTTTACGAAATAGTTCACGAAACTGATGAGACTCAAAGGACGAAGTATTCCACAGGGAGGGTTGGATCATATATATTATACACTCTCTTACCTTTATCCAGTACTCTACTCTGTCCACGTCAAAATGCTTCGTTAGTCATCGACCCAAGGCAGTCGGCCGCACGCTGCTTTTGCGCGCATAGTTGGAAAGGGGGATTTGGAATGATCCCGATCATGGTTAGCATTTCTCTGCAGGATTTAGGCGGGGACCGAGTTTGCTGACATTCGAGGTGAGTGACGGAGGTCTCAAGCTCCACTTGGCAAATGATAGGAATCTACCAGCCAATGAGGGGCTAACATTCGAGCAGTCTTTTGGCAGGGAGCCCGGACGAAGCCAAGTCTTCGGACCTAACAGAACCGGCCGTAATCTTCCTCCCGAGTTTGACCGCCTCCTTGGCTAACGCAAAGGCTGTCAGCCTTAAATCGAAGGCGCTTTGTCACCCATTTTCCACGTCATCTTACTAACCTTCTGCTCGCTGCTTGGAAAACAATCATGCGTCATTTCTTGGGTAACCCACAAGCGCCTTTCGTATTTCAGAACTCTAATCTTTCCGCATTCTTTTTAAGGTCGGCTACATACCCTTGATGACCTCCTTTGCATCATGCTGCCACTGTCATTATGCGAGGTGCTCTATTGCCCGAGGTCTACGCTTGCCGACAATGTTCCCCATTTTGATTGCTCAAGTCCCGATTTGTGCAAAGCACAATTTTGTGACCATGAATGAATTCAAGGGATGAAAGAAATGGGATGGAGCTAACAACCAACAGATTTGTTCAATCGTTGAAAAGTTCCTGCTCATCTGGCTGGCTACACTGAAAGAGTCTACTTTGCAAAGAGTCCATCCGCATGATCTATGGCGCTCGTGTTTGCAGTTTGCTTCCGACTTCATTAGTTGCATCTGGAAACCATGCACTGGGACGGAGGAAGTGAACGCTGCGTCGAATGAGATGGTGAACTCAAACAGTAGATGCCATTTTAAGTTTGGTATGCCTTATCGGGTTACCAGATACTATACCCTTGGCATTGTCACACTTGTGCAAAGGGCTTGCTTCCGGTAGCGGTTCCACGTGCTGCTATCAGATTTATAATCCCACAGGTTTACCGTACAGGTCCACCATGTTGTAGGGACCTAATACCCTAACCGGAAAAAACTAAGGGTAGGCTTCCCCAGATGACCCACATACTCATTGGATAGGAAGTTAACCATTCGTGATTGTTCATGGTACATCATGCTACTAGGTGGGAGCAAGAATGATCACCCCATGAGACACGCCGTTTAAACGAGCCAGCCGCGGTGATGACCCTATCAGAACGACTGTTGTTCTGTACAAGAGTCTATCTGCAGTTACATAAAGTGAGGAGGAGCCATCCAAGCTTGAGGCGTCTCTCGGCTATTCAACGATTACGGAAACAAAGGTTCAATGAAGGAACAGATCTTTGTGAAGATGGTAGGGGGGAATTTTCGAATGCTCAGCACGAATCGTATGTGATTTATCATTTGGTTCTGCATAGCTGCAGGCAGCCTATGACGAAGCTAGTGGAAGTAACTAGTGGCTGGAATGACACCTGGAGAGACACCATTTCAAGCCAGAAGCACGACTTGAACGTAGGCAATTTGGTCAAAAATTAATGAACTTGAACCTGTATCAGCCCACGGGAAGAGTGACATGTGAAGATAACAAGCCTGTTCGAGAGTCGGCATGTGTGTACGACTCTTGCATAAAAACATGAGGAGGCCAATTGGGAAGACCCCTGCGCTTTGTTGAGTATCCGGCAGGGACACTAATCGTTCACAGAATGAAGATGGACTAAGTCTCTTTTAGGTTTGTCCTTTACAGCTGAAATAGAATGTGCCTACCTCAAGGAACTGTGGATTTAGGAATACCTGATAGACATCAGTACTCACCATGAACCATACCATCTGAAAGCTGATGGGATTGATGAGACTGTCAATGGGATGGTTTATGAGACCACCGTGCTGGTGACGCGGATTGGCTGGCTCTGATTGATTGAATTGCTCGCGTTACGACGGATGGGTCTATTTGATGTAGAGTCTGGCCTCAAAGGGTCCTAGAGATTTGTGATCCCAGCCTTCCACGTTGACGACTTTGGGCTCTAAGTCCTGGGAAGCAGCCGGTAAGTCGAGCTCCTGAGGTTTGTCGCTGAAATTGAGTACCACTAGTGCTTGCTGCTCTTTCGATGACTTGATATACGTCATCAGGGAGGGATTCTGCGTGTCTAGATCAGACCACGTGCCGTACACAAAAAGATCTGGATATTCTTTCCTCAGGGCGAGCATTGATTTCCAAAACGACAGCACACTTGCTGAATCCCGAGACTGCTGCTTCACATTGATCTCACCATAATTATCGTTAGTCCTCATCCATGGCCCTTTCTCGCAGTTCGTGAAGCCTGCATGTGGACTGTCATCCCACTGCATCGGTGTCCGTGCATGGTCTCTTGCCACTTTGCGAATGGAGTCCATCGCTTTTTCCCTGGCCGATTCATCCGTCGTGGTTTCTAAGACCGTTTTCCAATAGTTCTGAGAACCTATATCCTTATATTCCTCTATCGGCCAGTCTTTGGGAACGTTGGTCATGCCGATTTCCTGTCCCTGGTAGAGGAAGAGTGTTCCTGTGGCAGTGGCTTGGAGCATAGCAAGCATTTTCGCAGAACGCTCTCGAAATTCGGGAGAGTCGGATGCAAAGCGGGATACAGACCTGGCGATATCATGGTTCTCGAGGAAGACGCACGTCCAGCCATCGTTGCCTTCAATGAAACGTTGCCATTTGCTGAAACTGTCCCGAAAGGCCGGAACAGTAACCGGCTGGATGTCCCACCCATTCAGTCCGTAGCCGAGACAACAAGTCTGGAACTGAAACCCCATTCCAACACACTTTTTCGACGCGCTGACGTATTCAAGTGCTAGATTAGTATCAGACAGCGAACCAAACTCACCAACTGTCAGCTTTTCTCCATACTGTGACATCAAGCTGGTCATCTCCTTGAGAACCTCAAAACCTGCAGCCCGGTGAGAAAATAAGTCGTTTGCATACTGCCAAGGTGTATTTGGATCCGAAATCTGGGCGTTGGGGAAGTTGGGATCCTTGCTGTATATTCCCATAGTGTCGATGCGGAATCCGTCAATACCTTTCTCTAACCAGAACTTCACAGCACTGTCATATACAGCCTGTCTCAACTCCTGGCACTCCCAATTTACATCTGGTTGTGCAGTGGCAAACAAATGCAAATAGTACTCTTGGGTGTGTTCGTCCCATTCCCACGCGCTACCTTGAAAAAATGAGGCCCAGTTATTTGGTGGCTGTCGTTTGCCAGATGCGTCGTACTTCGCAGGTTTCCAAATATACCAATCACGTTTGGGGTTGTCCTTGGAGCTTCGAGATTCTTTGAACCATTCGTGTTGGTCAGAGGTGTGGTTGACGACCAGGTCCATCAGAAACTTAATGCCGCGGTCATGACATCCTTTGATCAGATCGTCCACATCTTTCAGCGACCCAAAGGTAGGATAGATGTCCTCATAGTTGGAAATGTCATAACCGAAGTCAACCTGCGGGCTGTCGTAGATTGGGGACACCCAGAGAGCTGTTGCGCCGAGATCTTTGATATGATCCAAAGATTCAATGATGCCCCGAACATCACCCACCCCATCTCCATTAGAGTCTTTAAAGCAAGCAGGCCACACTTGGTACACTACCGCTTCTTTCCACCATTTTCGATCCATGGTTCTGGCTCTTTCAAACTCAAGCTGACCTGATTTTGAATGTAAAACTTTACATTTTAGTAGTCAAGCAGGTAAATAACATTTGAAGACTGAGCGCCAAGAGAGTGTGCCTTCCATGTCCTTCCGGCACCTCCTCGCCTCATCACGTGGGCCAGCCTCGCCTAAAATGTTCTTCACTAGTTCGTTCACTTCATTCCACTGTTCAACTACTGGTGTACCATAATGTTGACAAAGGTAACAAGATTCGTATCAAGTCCAGCGCAAAGGACTTGCACACTGAAAACAACAGAACAGTGAGCGCAACTCGATCGGCTCTTCTGCCTAATTAAGGAAAAACCCGCACGTGGGCCTGCTTCATGGTGAGCAGATTCTACTTCCAAATCACCTTGTTCTTCTCTATTGCTGTTGGTCCGAGAATGTGATGACGTAGAGTGTCTTGCCAAAGCTCTCAGCACTAGCTACAGCCGCTCTGCCTTTCGCACGATGCTGGTTGTACATGTGTCTAGAAAGACCAAAAAGTCTGATTCTCAAGATAAATTTTTACTCCCGTACCTTCAAAGCAACCACTCATTTAATACATTTCATACCATTTCTGTTGCAGATCTTTTATTCCCATTTGCTCTGGCTTTCCGTGGTTCCAGCGTGCATTGAAGGCGAATTGGCCCAACACCTGCATCTCAACGATCACCATCATTTGGGCTGCGCGAATGCTTTCAAAGTGTGGTCTACTCTCTTACGTTGACGAAATTTTTCCCAGTCATGCCTGTGCCTGCTGACAAGACTGCTACAAGGCTCAGCCTAATGTTGTTCAGCCAACAAGGCGATCCTATATATTCGTCCGTATCGTACATAATGACAATGATTAGACCCTTGAAAAAGCGCAAAGCTGATCTCTACAGAATCTGAGTACGAATCGACCTTTTTTTCATTTGAGGATCTCGAGTACAAAGAAGCTGTGGTAGACCGCAGGTACTCGTCCAATGTATGCTGAACTGCGAACCACATCTGAACATTGCTCTCCTATCCTACTGTTGCTACACCATCGTCAACTCCATGCGTTTGCCAGCAACGAATATGTCATAGTCAATTGCGCGATATGTCTCCTCATCTCCCCATGCCTGTGTACGACCGACACAAACACGTCGAAACTCATTTGGGCGAACGCCAGTAGGAACAACAAGAATCATAGCCACAGAATCTCTACAGTCTTCATCGAAGACTCCAAGCCGAAGCCAGAAACATGAGCAGAGGGTTTCAGGCCACTGTGAGGATCGATCTAGGACCCACGTGGTCGGGACCCCAGGTAGGGCACCCTCGACTAGAGCGGCGGAATGTGGATGATCATCTCGACTTGTACTACGTCTCGATCTGTCGAGGATAACAGGCTGGATCCATCCCGTAGCCACGAAAGAACCTGCCACAACTTGACCGAATGTGCCTTCTTGTGCCTCTTTGACATCATATCTAAGTATTTCCAGGTCTAACCCGGGTTTGACGTGTCGGACAAAATAGGGGAGGTAATCTATACGACCGTCGACCGATGCCCAGCTCCACGAGGGAGCTTTGTATTGACCCGGCAATGTCAAAGGGCTCATGTTTCGTCGTCGATACCAGAACAGGTCAATCAGGAAGTCATTCTTCCATAATCCTGCCACGTAATTTAACGAGGCCTGATTGCCAAGTGTTCGTGCGATACCAGCGACCGCGGGTAGCTTGTCAGTGCCTTTGGTAAGCTCTCGAGCCGAAAAGTCACTCACGAAATTCCTCCAATTTCGTAGAAAAGTTGCTTGTTCTCGAGAGAGTGGGTTTCCTTCTCCCAGATTTTCTTGGTTCACGGTTGCTTTGCCGCTCCGGGCGGCGATCCATGCATTCTTCCACCCATAAGGAGAATATGGGGTTGTTCCCGACCCGGTTTCGGAATCGAACTGAGATTCGCACTCCCAGAACATGCCCTCATCTGTGAAATGCAGACTTGTGAGACCAGCCTTTCCTGGAAAATCCAGCCGCGTGTACAGAGATGTGATTTTTCAACCACGTTTCCGTACCCACCAGACGGTTCCCAGCCCACGAATACGTCTCCGAATTCAGAGCTCTCAGCAGAGTAGCGGTAGATTCCAACCTTCGACAGGAGGTTTGGCAATTTCAAGAAGCCAGAATTGCAGTCTTTGGCGCTGAGTACTGAGATACATAGGGCGGACCCCTCATAGATGTCTGTCATCAAAGCGGCTTGGACTGCCCAGTCTTCAGCATCGTCTTGAATGATACACAGCGCATCGATCCAGAGATATCGGAATCCAAGTAAGCGAGCTATGCGCACAGCGTCTCGCAATGTCTGAGGAAGCGCATCCATTGATAGACCCTTGCTGTGTTGGTCTATATTCGAGCTTGTTGTAGGCAGTGGTAGGTATTGCCCCATGAATCGCTCAATGTGGCGTATTCAGCCTTTTCACTTTTTGATTCGTACAAGACAATATCACTTGTCGATGTTGTAGGCGCGAGATCCAAAACGCGTTTCAGAAGTGCACTGTCAAGTCGCCGCCTGCAGTCAGGATGCTTTTCCTTACATCCTTCATACCATTCGCGAGCACGATCAATTGCTTCATCAGAGGCAGGCAAGATAATAGCAGCCAATTTCAAGCTTCTCAACACGGAAAACCGTGAAAGCAGGCTCGATGTCGGCAGGCTCTTGAAATAACGGAAGTCTGACACCTCCCCATTCCTGCGGAAGAACCTGAGGGGATACGAGTCCAGGGTCTTGAAGTTGAAATCTTCGTCTTCAAGCTCCAACGTTGGGAGATAGTTGATGCACAGATAGAATGTAAGGTTGCGATCCGGCTCATCAAGCCCGAGAATGCAATATGGTTGCGGTGAAGGCTGCATGCCGTATCTGTTCGATGTACAAAGGGAGCATCCCGCAATATGCGATGCGTATAGTGCGTCATGTCGATTACTGTGGTGACTGGTGTATGCCCATAGTTTCGACGGCTTGTAGCGAAACGCATTGCACATTCTCATGTACTTCTATCTCGCTTCGAAGATGTCCAGGTCGCCTGAGAGTAACGACCGCACCAGCTTTTGGCACTCGTCGCAGATCTTGTCGCAGACTTTAAGGCTGAGAAAGGACTCAGCATCATCGTCGTCATCATCTTGCTGCTTATTGCTCATACTTGGCGTTTCTCGACATAAAGGGCACTGTTGTGATCAGGGCTGGCAAGCTGCGCAGCTGTAGCTATTTATAGATCGTCGTCGTCGCCCTCATCGTCGTCCTCGCCGCCGTCGTTATGCTCGTTAGTGTTGTTCCTTTTTAGATAATATCACCCTTTCGCAAGCATTTTAAGTTCTCTAATGAGTCCGTTGTCATCGTATTTCGTTCTGATGTCAGTACCAGCTTCGTCGACGAGAAAAACGTAGCTGACATTACAAGCTATGACGCCGCCAAAACTGGCCGACCTCTACCTCCCTTTCTAGTTTGCCCCCATGCCGCCCTACTGCTCCCTTGCCCCTTGCGTAACTGCTACAGACCAATAAAGCGTCCCTATAGCACACTCGTTAACTACACGCGGGCAGTATCTTTCTGCTGGAGGAGATAGACCCGTTTCTGGGAATAATAGGGTGGCCCGAAATAGGGACCTTTTAAAGGACTATCTAGAAGGTAAGTCGCCCCTCCCGCAGTATAGTATCTATCCTATTACGTCTACGTCTCTTCTCTTCTACGTATAATCCTCTCTTACTGTCTACTCTAAACCCGTCCTCGTATCAGTTCTTATTTGCACCTCCAATCTCATTTAATATACCGAGACAGCGACAAAACGTCGTTTAACTTGCGAAGGAAAGATGTAGCGATAAAGTAAGTAGTATAGTTAACGATAATCGACTTCTGTCTACGCTCGAGGATGGGACGTTAAGGAATCATCAGTTAGCTTTAAATATATAGAAAGAGTGCGTCTGGATTTCTATACTAACAACGTAACGAATGCTTTATCAAGGCGATACTATAAATGGAAAGACGCATCTAAGACGGTAATTATATAAGCAGAATTATGGTAGCTGCGCTACGTTGCGTTGCGCGGCTGGCCACCGCTGGTCGGGTACTGTTCAGGCAGACTAGGAAGGGGCTTACTTTATATGCCCACTCTTATGTTACACGCTCCTTAAGCTGATTACTTCGTAGTCTTGCTTAATTACAAGTGCAAAGATAGCTTGGCTACCACCACTTGAGAGCAGCATACTCACAATATTCTACTCAAATATCATTGGTCCAGACATAGCTGGGGCTAGGACCGCAGATTCCTGGATGCAATACCAAGATCTAAAACCAATCAGGGCTTGCTAGATATGCTTTTACGAACTGCGAATCTAATCCTGACCTCTCAATTCGATCACATTCTCAGCAAGACGTGGAGAGCAGCCGGGTGAGCTGGTCTCGGCCGCCAAAGGCGGCTAGAGCGCATAGAAGAAGCCGTCGTACAACGGCGTGACTGTCCATTTGTGGCTCTTCGAATTTCCGCATCCGGCAATTCACATCTAAACCAACTTCCAGTGCGACGATTGTCGCGAGATAGTGGATCGTGGTGGAATGTCACACCCAATAATGAAGGTCTATGACTGAACAACCAGTCGCACTCGTCCATTTTCGTCAATTTCCGTGGATCTTAAGCTAACATGAATAGCATTGCACCAGTGGGAAAGTGGGTTCGCTATGTAAAAAAAATCAGAATGACAACAAAACTCTTAAGGCACTACAATAGTACGCATCCAAAACCACGACGTTTGATGTTGATAAGCCCATTGTCGAGTTGGGTTTCTGACCAGTAAACATTAGTAATCGGCTCTTAGCAGTCTTCTTCCTCTCCACCACAGTACTCTTTATTGTTGCACATTTTCTTTGTTATAGGCCATTTGCAGAAGACTGTTTATGAGTCAGAGATCCCTTCTTCTAAGGCACCTTCCCTTGACGTTGTGATACAACGGCTTGTAGTAATTCTGTTTACTGTGCCTGAAATTGCTGTTTTGATATTCCCTATCAACGTTAGATATCGTGCCGTAGTTGTTCTAAAAATAACGTAGCCGATGTTTGTCGTTCCTTCAATAGCTGTCTTGACAACGCTGAGACTTGGTATTGTAACTCAGCTTCCCTCTTAGGTCGCTGGTTTAGCGCTTCGACCGGTAGAGGGACTTTCGTCCTGTGTGTCGTCCTCCTCAATTAGTTCAACCGATGCAATTGGCTTTTGTACTCTGCAAAATTTGACCGCTTTAAGATACAGGGTGCGGTCTTTGAGCATACAAATTGCGACCTGTTGCCTCTTGTCAACGTCAAGATGAGTGGCGGCTAGACAATACAAAGGTACTGCCATCTCTAAGATAGCCTCAGATGTAGTGAAAAGGTTCATCGATGTAGCCTCAAGGTGCTTCGATGCAACCTCAATGGTAGAAAGTACCCCGCGTGTGTACGTCGAAGGTTCGATTCCTTCCACTTGAACATCGTTCCACCGTTGACTGAACCAGCGGGCCTGATATTGTACACGTCGAAGTATGAATCTAACCATGTTGTTTTGGGATATAGGAAGAGCGGCCTCGATATTACGTCCAACGGAGCTCAGAAATTCCAATGCTTCCGACAAAGAAGGAGATGGACCGATCAGTCGAGCTAGTGATATAAGGTAGGGTAAGATCGGTTTTGGAACCGCCTCTGTACTGCTCTTTGCCCTTTCTAGCCCTCGATGTATGTAGGAACAAGCACTAGGCCATTCGCCGCGAAGCATTTCTAAAACTCCTAGGATAGTGAAAATGTGTATGATGTGAGATTCCGTAGAATGTAGCCAGCGTTTTGCCTCTTGTACGTAGGCGTCGGCTCCGGGCGTCGCTTTGTCTCTTAGGGTTGCATACACCCGCACAGCTGCGCATACAGCAGAGCGAACCCCAAGATGGCTTGATGCAGCAACATCTTTCCAGTATTGGCTTCCGATATTTGACCTACACACTAGACCCATCCAGTCTATAGTGAGCTTCTCGAATTGCTGAGGGGTGACGTCCTGTCCGAGATAAGTGCATTGTATAGCCCGTTTTAAACATTGTTGACAAGGTTCCTGGCCATTACATTTGATCTTCTGTCGTCGACAATACATGCAGGAAGTTTGGGACTTCATTCTTTTCGGTTCGTGAATATCCCTGGGTTGCGCCATGAAATACGGGATAAGTCGCAGCAGCGTGCCCGATAAATCCCTCCATAGAAAGAGCTTCATGTTATCCTTTCTCTTCGAAGCTTTTGGATGCGGGAAATGATAGATGACGCCGAAAATGTCCCAGTTATTCTCTGGGTTAATATTGATACCAAAATCTCCAAAGGCATAGGTAATGCGCCTTTTATCGTTTTTCTGAAGCGGGTAAGGAACGATAGCCTCAAACAAAGCGAAAACATCGATAGCAGTCACATATGCTTGGTTATTTTTAGGCCACCAGATACAACTGATAGATGCAGAAGCAGACTCCAATTCTTGCCGAGACACTTGAAAGGAGATTTTAGTTTCGCACCCTTCCCGGGTGCTGTGGAAACGGACAATCCTTCGTCGTACCTGGAGATCCTCATCACTAAAGTTCTCGGCCACTCTATCTAGGGCGGTTTTGCCTCCGACAAGAGAGACTGTCTGTGTTAGGTTGGAAAATTGAGCTTGCAGATGTGCAGTTGGTGAACGTGACAGGGACGAATCTGGTGAGTGTTCGCGCTCTGATGACTCGATAGATGCATTACGCTTTCTGCACTCTGGTAGGATTTCTTGCATGCCAACGGTAGAGATGTCTCGTAGGTGTCTGGCTTGGGGTGTTGTACCAACTCAGGGTTCGGTTCATAATGA
Source organism: Incumbomyces delicatus (assembly GCA_017655985.1). NCBI lineage: Eukaryota > Fungi > Ascomycota > Eurotiomycetes > Chaetothyriales > Trichomeriaceae > Incumbomyces > Incumbomyces delicatus. The sequence goes on from JACJVS010000003.1 coordinate 3,966,890, forward strand.
AGTATCCTCATCCCCCACGATCGTCTTCAAAAAGGAGATAATACTGATCCAGCGACCTTGCCCCATTGAGATTTGGCAGGAGCCCCTTTAAATACCTAGGCTAAATGCTTGCAGCTTGTGGGGGAGGCGGACTCTACAGAAGGGCATGATCGGGCAACGTTGATCACGATCGCGGCAGGGCCGAAATTAGGTGGTGAAATTCCAGACCTGCGTAACACACATCTGGAAAGTGTGACCTCAAAAATGCTCCATGTGAGCGAAAAGTGATTTTTAGTGTTTATTCCTAGCGGAAGTCAAATTACTTCTTACGCCTAGAGTTACAGCCCCTCCCTGCATTTTAGGTAGCTCGCTTTAAGCGAAACTCTATATTCAGCCACCGAGATCCTCACCACTTAGCCAACTCCATGAAAATATGTCTATCACTGGCTGAAAATAAAGTTTTTGCCAAGGCGAGCTACCTAAAAAGCAGGGGAGGGCTGTACACTCACAGGGCCTAACCGAAAGTATAAATCCAGTCCCTGGTTACGAGTGGTCTAACTTCAAGCAGCACCTCTGTCGCAATCGACCATCTAAACCAGGAACGGCAAGGCACCGGGTTGCATACAGTTTCTACGAGAGGATGTGCTTTTGTTCCACTGCATTCCGCAGTTCTTCGTTGGGAAAAGAGCTATTTGCAACAGCGCTTCCCACATTCTTTCCGACGTGCCACTTCTCCTGCCTAGACATTCTTAGCTACCTTCTCTAGAATAGTATAGAAGGTCTTTCGCTTCTTGCGTCATTAGCTAGATTGTAGGAAGATCACGGGAGAGCGTACAGGGAATTACGGTCGAGTTTCTATGTCTTAAAGACTTTGAGCGTCTGAAAAAGGTGACCCAACCTCAGGCGCGGAGTCTTCGACATCGATGCGGACAGCGTAGGTCGAAATAGAGGGCTTAGATTTTGGTTCCATGGACATCTTCGTGATCACTTTCTGATTTGGCGTCAGCACGTTCTTCCCCCGCACGTTGTAAGACTCACAAAGATCGCAATCGCCTCCATGAGATCATCGTAGACATTCACCTGGATTTCGGCATTTATTTCCGTGGATCTCAAGATAGTGAAACCTTCCATAATTTGACCGTATAGAAATTCGTTGGCTATATGGCAAGCTGCTTCCTTGACTAGATCGTCTGGTTGTATATCACCATCCCACCACATACCAGAGTCGCCTGTGATATTCCAGAATTTCAACTGTGGAAGATTTGCGGCTATGGTAGACCATGGAATATCCAGTTCGGAATCGGGGTCCGGCGGAGTGTAGATAAAGTCGATGGTTTTGATATGTTTGCGGAACCAGTGTGGATAGGGAGATTTGTCGGCAGAAAGTTCTTGAAAAACCTCGTGGCATGAATCTATCACTCTTACAGTGTCGGGAAATACTTCTCGGTGAGTTTCAATATCACTTTTGACTTGATGACAAGTTCGCATAATGGACATGCGTAGAGAGTTTGCTTTGCTATCGTCAGCGGTCAGTTGAATCTCTTTAAAATGATCCTTGTAGATTTTGCAACGTATTTCCAACGGCAAATCTAAGAAACCAAGCGTCCCGTCTGCCATTGTTGAAACGAAAGATATCAAGGTTGGTTGCTCCGAGATCAGACAACATATGACCTACAAATATGTCGTACTGGTTCGTGCATCGAGAAAGCTATTTCCTTAAGATCGACGATAATGACACAGTCTTCGAGATAGTAGTCATATGCATAGGTGCCACGATGCGTGCTTGGTGGGACACAAATAGTCTGAAATATGCTTTTAGATGCGCCACACCGAGGCTCCGTGACGAGTAAGAAGCAGAACCTAGCAAAACAGGGGGCAGCTTGGCATACCAAGGACAAAACGCTCGTGTGAAGCTATAGGTCAATCCTGGCGTTTGACTAGTGACGGTGGAGCATACACGAGGCGAGGGCAATTGCATCCCCCCAAATTTAGGCCAACGCTAAGGCAAACCAAACTCATCCGGATGGGTTTGGTCTGCTTTAGCGCGTAGGCATCTTGGTGTAGGTAAAGCCATCTGCCGTCTCAATGAAATGGCATCGTGTGCTCTGCGTTCTTAGCAATCATGACGAGCACGAGCTTCACCAGCGAGCCAGCGAGGTGAATAGACGCTTAGAGGAACTCCATTCCATGCTAAAGGATGAGCCAGCTTTAAGAGATCTTGTAGGCTTCAGCGTGCGCAAGAAAGCGGACCGCTTGCCGAAGGCGTACAAGATATCCAAATTCTACGGTCCAGATGTCGAGACGGCGGCTCTCTTACAGCACCACCAGGAACAGTGGACCAGCAATCCGGTCTTATTCGTAAACACGGTCAACTTACAATTTACCTACGAAGCCAATTCGGGTATAAATCCTGTCGAACACGTGGCCCGTCAATGCATCACGCTTGAAAAACAAGACGCGGTAGCAACCATACTCCGGCGTTGCTATTCTGTGCTCCTCTCGCGACTGCAAAAGAAGTACAACGTTCGGCTCGATTATTTAGCCCACGTATTGGGATCTGTCCACCATTGGCCATGTAATCTCGAAAAGCTGTACGTGATGTTGACTGATGGATCCCGGCTGGAGTGTTGGATCCAAACCTTCTGCACCGGAGCTATCTTCTGCATGGGCCGTCAACTGGGAGACTACTTGTACGCAAAACCCCTTCCCGCCGAGAATGTGACTAATGCCATTAGTTGGGAAAGGGTGGTCCCCAAGCAAGGCGCTAGCTACAATGTGGTCATGAAACATTTGCAGACCATTCAGTTTAAAGAAATGGCTGATAAGTACAATGCTATGGGCGAAGGGATCCTCAGCCAATTGTTGAACGATGCAGAGAAACCAACGCCTCCTAATAATAGTCAGTTCTACACACCATCACTCTACCTATTAACTAACCGATCCAGTTTCCCTCCGAGCACGATGGGCGAGCGGGCTGTCGGTCCATGAACCACCATCGGTCCTGTACGACAACAACGTAGGCTTGCTCTTTTACGACCCAGTCCCAAGCTCTAGTGTATATGCAATGCAATAACACGTTTCTTCGGCGTCGACGGGCTCAACCTTGGCATTCTCGGCTAGGTGCACGTAGAATCCTGGTTTAACGAGGACCTGATTAACGCGGATCGCTCTGTCGGTGGGCATCAAGTCGACGGGTATGTCCGCGAGGATTGGGATAGTGGCGGGCAGAGTCAGCCGCAGCCCGAATATCTTGCGGTCGTACTTTCGCTCTCGCCAATTGGTCTCGAAAAAACTCTCGTTAGCAGATGTGGAATTGGGTCCGACCATGACCTACCGGCCAAAACTGTGATGTAAAGTACTTTGCAACCGGATCTAAGTGGGCCCGCAACCGCGGATTATCATTGCATCGGTCAATCCTAGGAAACAATTCCTCAAATGATGACTTTGGAAGCCATGTGGCACAACTTTGAACTGCCTCGTAGGTGTTCTCCTTCAGCTGACCGGTCAAGTGCGTCGCCATCGTGATGATTACCATGGTAGCGGGCACGTGAAAGTTTCTTCGGTGGGGATCCACCAGCAACGATTGGTGGCTGTACGCCGGAGACATCCTTCCTAACTCATTAAGCGACAGTCAAGGGGAGGGATGATGTACGACGTTCCACCAAGATATCTACCTCGGAGTGCTTCTGGTGGCGGGACCATGCATTTGGAGTGACATGTTCGTGCTCAAAGGCCTCTCGACGCACGGTTGAATAGAAAGCAGTATAAGGTAGCTTACGAGGCAAACACACATGCATGCATATTGTTTATCTTACTCTGCATTGTGCAATTTCTTTCGAGCTATGGCAGGCGTCCTTACCACCGACCCGCAAGTCCAGGGTAGATAAAGGTTGGGCGTTTCGCTTGAGCTCTACTATAATCGCATGCATAAAGAGATATGGAGCAGGCTTGACCCATTAAGGAAGGGTATATAACTCGGACTGAAAGGACATTGTGTAAAGATGGACGTGAAGGAGATTCGATAAATACGGTGTATCTAAAACCCACTGCTCACAGCTTTGCCCAATGAACAATCTTCCATTCTCTACTGTCATCCATCTTTCGCTTCGACAACTTCAAATCCATCTTCTTCCCGGATAATCCACCCGATTCCATCTCTGCAGTGATCAATGTCTGTGCTATTTGTGTTACTGATAGCTGCTTCTCCATCGAGGTCCTCGACACGATTGGACAAGCCTTCGACGAAGGCTGACTTCAACAAGTCAGGCTGCATCGTCCTTGCTTGACTGCCTCGATAAGTTATCAAAGGAGCGTCGGAGCTAAGGATAACTTTCAGTAGGTGAGCATAATAAGCAGCTGAAGGCCCGCCCTCCCTGATTAGTCTGAGCGTTCTTTCCTCGAACCAAAACCGACGCAGTGTTTTTACGGCATCGTAGTCCCAGAACTTCAAGTCTTCAGCCGTGGGCTCAAGAGGATCGTAGGAGATGTCGACGTCTGAGTCAGGGAGTATCTTGCGAAGCTTGTCCAGTGCGGTGAAGATATTTAACTTGCGAACGCAAATTTCCCAAGATCCATCCCACAAGGCCACCATGCTAAGAGCCTCATTTACCCTAAGATTTTCATCTCGTAGGCCTAATGAATCTTCACCTCGAGGTTCGGTGAGTCGTATAAGCGTGTATTTGTCTGGGTTAAGGGCCGATAAAGAATTGAAACTGTCTCCCGGGAACAATCCTGCGACGATATTAGGAGGGATAATGGAACTTCTACGGAGGTTAGTACGGACATGGAGAGAATGTAATGATCGTACTCTGAAGAGTCTTTAGAGTTCCTAATATAGAGCTCCTGAATTTCCGACTGTATTCCCTCAATCTCGCCGTCCTCTCATCCGCGGAGGTCTAGCAACCTGACGGCCGCTAAGTTCATGATTGCGGACTTATAAAGTAGGCTGTCCATCCTCAAACGTACATATTCATCGGAAAATTCGTCATGGATATGCAGCGGAGGGTGCTCTCGGTCGAGGGTAGTCTCGAGGAATGTTATAAGATGTTCAAAATCTTCCTCTAATGACCGGAGTGTCCTGATTAAAGCAAGCACCATTCGTTCTGCGACTTTTCCACTGTTTCCGAGTGGCTCGCCACCTAAGAGAGCATTTAAGTCAGCGAGATAACTGCCTCTGATAGGTCGATCAGAGGTGTCTAAAGTGTCCGGAGCAAGCCTTCGATAGCTCATCAAAGCAGCCACGATCAAAGTGAGCTGCTCCACGGTTTGATGACTTTAGAACTCCTCGGTCAACCGAACGTATAGATTCCAACTATTTTCTGACTGTGCCCATTTCTCGAGAGCTTCAAACGGACGATTATGACCCTGTTCGTTCCAAGAGAAGATCGACGTACTCCAGGTAAGAAGCAGTAGCACGTTGTTTTCTAGCCTTTTAAGTAGAGGGATTTAAAGGTATGTATATGTCCTGCTAGGTTCAACAATCATGCTCTATACAGTTCCAGTAAAGACTTACCGGTAAACGTTAAATAAGTCGACGTGGCCAACGCCGAGTTTACTTAACGCTTGCGATGGAAGATTCTGTATTCGTTAGCATAGGCATAGCCGTTTATTCGAATGCCTTACTAGGTGCCCTTGAGGAAAGCCAATCCGGAGGGAATCTTTCATTTTCGTGGTCCAGTGTTCCAGACTCTAAGCACTAATTTCCTCCCTAAAGAAAGCTAGGAACTTCGAAAGCGTCTTACACATTTTTGCTGTATCGAACTTTCCGAAGTCATTGGTTCTTGTAATGCCAAGGATCGAAGCGTAGAGGTCACTATTTTCCCCTACCGTGTAGTCTTCAGCAAAATGATGGTGGAAAGGGTCTACTTCACCGCCAGATAACTCCAGCAGAGTTCGGAAAAGTGAAGTTATCTAAAGCTCATCCTGTTTCGTCCTTTTGGGTGGCACTGGAATTTGTAGCCCGAAGTTAAGGCCGTCGAGCAGCTCATTCTGATCGCTTTCGAGGCAAGTTTGGGCATCGTCAGAGGTATGGTGTGCTTTCGGATTCAGAAGATTCAGCAACAAGAATACAAGGCTTTATACTAACTTTCGCTGAACAGAAGGAGGAGATTCCTAGAAGATCCATTAGATAGTATGCTAAAGAGTTCAGAGGGTGGCCTTCACTGATATATCATAAATCAAAAGTTCTCGGTCAAGCTCTCGCAGCAAGCCACTCGAGCAAGTTAGATCGCGGTAAGCTTGCTTCACCTCTAGGGAATGCTCGGAGCGGATCACCTTTACAACCTGTCGAAGCCAGCGTTGACAAGCTCTCTTGATCGCTTCGCGGATGCCAAAAACTTCCTTCTCTGCCTCTAGTGGTTGCGTAGGATTGTAGTCAAGATTCACCGGCGTTCGACGGTCTTTGAGCTCGGAAAGATACGATGGTTCGACAGCGGCTTCAACCAAACCACCACCGCCATCGCATTGTCGGACAACACAGATTTTTGAATTGATATGGATTTGGCTGGCTGGGATGCTGACAATTTCCCATGTTGCGCTCGAATCGCCACAAAGGCGGGGTCCTGAGATCTAGGAAGTCATGAAGGGTGAGTAAGTCATTCTTTAGTAAGTGTCAGGGCATCTCACAGCGGTTTCCTGACTCGCGAAGTAATCACGTTCCAAAACACGTGCTGGTTGCAGCGGCTCCATTTTTGTAAGAGACAGCGAATAGGTATCCTGCAGATCGGTGAATGTCTAAGAGCAATTGGTGAGTAAGGTCAACGGAATGCCGGGCGCTGTAATGAACAACATCATATATAATGCATCGAATGAGCTTCCCAAGAAGAACTAAGCCCCCTGTATACGCCAGGAGAGATCCTTCAGCTGTTCTGGGACATGGATTGGAGATCAGTCAGACTACTGTACTTTCGAAGGCTGTTGTGATCCGAAGCAAGAAGGTTGTGACGGATGTCGCGCTATTCCCTTTTACGCATGCATAGGGAGAGACAAACAGAATAATAATCATACTGCGAAGGCTCACTTTCCAAGGTTGGGCTAGCACAACGCCACATTTCTGGGTTTCCTCTTTTGAATAGCTCATTTCCAAAGACGGATGCGAGATGCAGGCCGGGAACGATCCAAGGCTGTGGGGCTCGGGAGGATTTTAATTTACCCGCTTCCCTGTCCACATGTCCTAGCTGCATACAAATGCCTTGTGCGGCAAAATACTGAATCGCGTAGCGTAGGAACTTCAGTGTTAGCTGAAGGACTGCTAGTACAAATGCGATGCGTCCTCCTTTGTACAGCCTCGAGAGGAGTGAGAGGCCAAAGTGGGCAAGTGCCTTAGCGAGAATGTATTGGCAAGCCCCCCAAGCCAAGCTGAAGGACGTGGACCCCGATTCACCACCACATCTTTCCCTGCCATCGCACTTAAACGCGGAGTCATCTTTCCGCGGGCATCCACATGCCCAAGTGAGAGTAAAATGCATCATATTTGTTTGCCCAACGAAAGTGAAAGACAGATGAAAGACAGATAGAGGTAAAGGAAAAAGGACTATAAGAAGGATTAGGAGATAGGAACGTCGGGTGTTTTTCTATCTCGCAGGAAATGTCCGATTCTTCCCCTCTGCTTTTCCTTTTCCTTTGTGGGGTTCAAGATTCGCAAATTAGACGGCGATTTCAGGAGATTTTGCAGATCTGATAATCAACAGGTGACGGACGATCCGTCCCATGGCCCATAATCCACGCGGTTTGGTACCAGACATACTTCTTGTCCTCTTCATTTGCAGTGTGGTATTTGTAGTTTGCCCATGCAAACAAGAATCTTCCTCGTGTTAGTAGGTTGCACATGCTCGTCCGTGGTTTGACATACAATACAATCACAAAACCGAGGCCAGCACCGATACAGGCAACTGTGCTGAATGAAGACATTTCTCTAGCTGCTCGTTCTGCCAGAGTTGGTCCAGAATTTGGAGAAGATTTCCAATCAGGATGAATGCTTTGAATGGATGGATGGATGAGTCCAGTAGCGACAGAGGTGGAATCCAGCTGGAGTTCTTTAAGTCTTCTACTCTGCCGATCTCTATGGCTGGTATATCTCGACACGAGGCCCTCCCATGAACGCAGCCCTGAAATGTCCGCCTGGGACAGCGTACTTAGTCTCGCGCGATGTATGCACTGATATGCTCCAGGAGCGAGGTAAGAACGGACGATTCAGGAGAGTGGATCCTCGGAGCTGCAAGGTACCTCTAGACGAGGAGAACCAAACCGCCCATCACGAGGTGAAGACAAGGGCAGTGTCAAGTTGTCCCGTGGCCGGAAGGCAGTCGGCATGACGGGATGCATACGCCTGGAAGGGGCAGCAGTAGCAGTTGGGCTGAGAAAGTGCCTGTAGATGTGAAGTGGGCGCGAAGAATATTGAAGGCCGAAAGCCATCACCGCCTGGCCCCGCTTTTTTTGGTGAAGTCACGAACATCACCAAAAAAAGCGGGGCCAGGCGGTGATGGCTAGGAAACCTCCTTAGGGCCAGGGAGAATTCATCTCATTTTCTTCTGGAGAACGGAATGAAACCATGCACGTAGAGCTAGGTGCATTGTTAGAATTTCATATCGAGGTCTCTCGGGGCGACCTTGTCCACGATCTGTCGCCCGCCGACGTCAATAACGCCTCTGGCTTGGCGAAGTACGGCTTCCAGCAACTTCGGCCAATCTTAGAGCCGGGAAGAACCTTCTTCAATATCACACTCCGCTTCGGCGAACACACAGCGAAGGCGGTGATTCAGGTCTTGACCGAGGTCCATCAAGAATCAGGACACCCGAAGAGCAATGTCGTTGGCGCCTATCAGCCCTGTTGTGGCCAGGTCCTCGACAAGAGTATCAGGTCGGATATCGCGTTAGTGTACGATCATTTTATTCGAGCCAACCGACAGACGTTTAATGATGCTTGGTGTGGTCTACCATTGTCCCTAATTTGCCTTCGCCGGAGCTGACGGAGATAGCCTCGAGGGATTTCCTCCAAGAACCAATTCTCTATCTTGCGGAGGCCCGTGCCTCCCGCCGACCACGCTACTCAGTCATCAGACACAGAATCAATGCCACCAGTCCACTTGCCAAGGGGAGCCTCCATCGCAGCAGACGGAGGGGATTTCTGGGAGAGACGAGATAGATCAAGGCGATGACGACGACGACGACCGAGTCACTTCGAGCGAGAATTCTAATGTCACCCCCCTTCTTCCCGAGAAGGAAACTGAGAAGAATGACGAGATCGTCAGGCTGTTGGTTAGCCAGGTTGAAGCCGGAATGAAGAAGATGACAAAGAGGAAGGAAGCGTTTGACCCTTTGACCATTGATACGCCATACTTTCTAGGACAGTCCGAGGAGATTCGAGCGCTCTTAGGGAGTATTTCCGAGAAAATCGAGCAAATCCAAGCTCAAAACTTACAACGTGAGCGCGGGGCGACTGAAGATGTGGACGCTCTCGCTAAGCTCTTCGAGAACGGGGAACGCAGAGGGAAAACAAGCGAACAAAAGGCGGCATATGTGTGGAAGATGTGGCGGTGGTGGTTTTGGTATTTCAACTCGTGCTTACGCATAATTCTTTTCAATTGGCGACGGATGGACAGAGACCGCAAGGCAAATGGAGCATATGTGATACATTTGATCGTGAATGATCTTCTGGCGACGGAAGGAATAAGCGCACTGGCCGCGATAGCGGCCCTGGCAGGTAAGGCACGAAACATCTTGACCGCTACTAGGGAAGCTCACACCGGGAGCAGAACAAACCCATTACCTATACCAAGCTGCTCGTCTATCTTCCAAGAGGCAGTTGGAGATTAGCACGGCGGTAGCCAAAAGCCTTCGGGGCAAGCTGACTCCTCCACCACAAGACTACCTCATACCCATAGTGGTAGGTTGGGTCAGCGCGGTCACCAAACTCAGGTACAGTCCCACATCTCGAAAATCGCCAAGGATGGTCCGCTAATCGCGAACAAAGCCATAGGGAGGTGTATGACGACCTCGGTTGCCCTAATCTCGCCTTATTGCAGTTGGACATGGTTGGGAGACCCGAAGACGGTCTAAAGTTTTCTAGGGAGTATTCCTTCCTGTCCAATAAATGGAAGCCCTTTATGTCGACTCAAGAATCGTTGAGCCAGAACATTCAAATGCACCATTCGGATTTGTGGGAGTCTGCATCAGAGATAGAGAGATTCTCGATGGTGGTGAAGGAGTGGTGGAATCCGCAACAGACACCAAACGGACCAGAGGCACACTTCTTAATGGAATCCCCACCCGAATCATCTGAGCCAACCGGAAATGGCTCAGAAGCATCGGAGAACGAAGAAATTGCCTCTTCGTCCGATTCTACCGAAACCAGGGCAAATGTTAATGCCACTATACAAGGTGTGACGATGGACCCCGATCCGCACACGGAAAGAGGAGACGAGATAGACACGATACTGACTGCCGCTGTCTCTACGGCTTCTTCAATGCTGTCACAGCACACCGAAAACTCACGGGGTTCTACACCGGCGACAGACACGATCTCAGATATATCTCACATTGAGGGAGAGGGACTACATAAAATATTAACTGCTGCTGCTTTTTTACAGGGTACGCAACGTCATCTGGTGAATCTTTCGTGACTGATTTGAACTCTAGGTGATGCATCGATCGGTGCATCAATGACGGTTCTCGATGATCCGCGGAACCGCTCAGCGGGACCTCTCTTTGAGAATTGTAACCGATCCGCCGCTCCAGGAGCCAGTTTTCGACAGAATCAGATTGCTGTGGAATCAGGAGAAGCGTCTGGCATACATCGTGAGACAAACCTGAACGGAACCGGAGGCTTCGATTTGGCATGGAATTTGGGAACGAACGCCCCGGAGCAAGTTCGGCCTATTCCGGATGCTGTGGAGCGGCCGCCTAAGCGATCTCGCTTGGGTCACGAGATTGGCGCAATGGCGCCAGAAGGTCCTGGAGGCTTTGACTCAATGAATTACCAAGGGCAATGTCACTTGGAGGATGATGGTACGGATGAGAGCAATCCGACCCGGAATCAGACGAGACCATCGCGCAAGCGTCCACTTGCGCATCAAGTCTACGACAGTATCACAGATGGTCAAAGTATCGAATCTGAGGCCAATGACACGTGTTTGGCTCCTATCGTGACGGCCACAAACGACCCTTTGCAACCGACAAACTCTTCTCGAGAGCTGTTGCGGTATGATCCGATGTCAGGTGGCCAGGGGGTGTTTGATCACAATCAGCGCACAGGCCCGAACAGCCAAACATTCGACTTTGTACCACGTTCTACGGTTGACGACGCAGACGATTTGGGTTTCCACGACTGGACATTTAGCTTTATGCAGCCTTGTATCGCTGATGACACGACCCAATTAGGTTATGATTCCATGGATTTTGGAAATACAGTCGACCCGATGTGGTAGGTAACTTGACCTTTGGTGGACCGACTCCATATTAAACCGGCACAGACGACTCCTTTCCTTTTGCTCCCCGCTGAATCTCTCCCCGCTTTCAATTCAGATTAATACCGACCTTCTGATACACATTTCCAATCAGAGCGATGCCGCCTTTCTTCGCCGCGATAAACTCCTCCCCACCGAGCAATAGAATGTCAGCAGTATCTAATTTAAGATGCTTGGTCCCCTCGGTAGGACTCTCGACCACAATCTCCGCCTCTTCTTCCAAGGTTTCAAGTAGAGTCATCATCTTAGCGGATGCAGATGAAGGTTCTTTCCCGGGTCGGGGAGTCGCGAGAGAACCTTTAGGGAGAGTATGATGGTCTTGCGGGTCTAGGGCATTCTCACAAGAATTGGTGGCTTCGTCTTCTTGATAGGTTGGCGGGGGCATCGAAAGGGGTACATGTGGTGAAATCTGGGGCTTTGATATGGCTATCCCGATGAGACATTTGGTCTTTGTGGGAGTGTGATGACAGCCTTTTGACATCCAGAGTGCAATCGGACCAGTTCGGTAGCCAAGACAATGTTCTTGTTGCATAGCTTTACCATACTTTGTCTCCAGTTAATCGGTGAGACCTCGTGCGATTTTATCACGTACCTTCGCATTAAACAACTTGACTACTGCAGTCATTTCTGCTGGCATCTGGGCCACAGATGGAGCCAGTAGTTGGTATACATATTCCTCTCCTTCAACCGGACTGAAATCTTGGGCGCGCAGTTGGAATTTCTCGACAACCTCCCGGAATTCAGAATCCTTTGAGGCACGAATGATAAGCATCCTGCAAGTTGAACGAAATTTTGGTCTGTTGCCTCAGTGGAGGATGGAATCTCGAGGATTGAATCGTAGAGATTCAGGATCTTATAGGCAGCGTAGGATACCTCGCAATACACTAAAGGATAGATCCCACTGGTTTAATATTTAGTCTCCAATCATTCATTGCCCGGAGCCGTGGGGTCAGCATACCACGTGACTCGACCGTGAAACTTTTCGTGCGGCAAGGCCGAAGGAGAACGCCTGATTGGACAAACAAGCACAGGATGACTACTACGCCAACGCCAGGCTTCGCACTGTTGCGAGTCATGTCTATTCAAAAGCGGCTACGCTCCTTGATATATCTAGTTAGCAACAACGCATTGTGGCCTCGCTGCTGTAATCCCCGATGGGGGCCGCAGCCACAACTATTTCTCACGGTTGCACGATCATCATGGCAGTTTTGCACATCGCTATTCAACTCTTAGCTGTATCAACATTATCTTCTGCCAATTAAGGATTTTAAGTCGTAGGTATAAAGGCGAGCAGAATTGGGCCAGGGTCCAACTCTAGACCGGCCGTTGTTTTTTTATTAGCCTCCACGATAGCAGCAGCGATGAGGACAAGATCCCAGATCAATGATCCTTTTTCCTTTTCCAAATGTGCTTATTTTGAACATGCCCTATACCATTATGAGAAGAGAGCCTAAAGATGAAAGAAGGAAAATTGTACCTTTATTTCTGGCTGACATGCGCTCCCGACTGGAATCCTAAAGCACCTGGATGGGCCCCAGATAGGGGACGAATAAAGTCGAAGGTAGAGGAAGAAGACTGCTCAACTTTGGTTTGGTCAGACTTAGTCCTGGACTCTCCGTTCGTAGCGGCAGAACCCTTGGTCTCCGTTTTGCGCTGATCTGAGGATCCTCCAGGATTTTCGGTCGATTTGTCCGACATAGTGAAGAATAAACAGACGGGTAAGAACTGACCCAAAGCTCACTCAAGCTATCGAGAAGACGTGTTATCTATCAATAGATGTAGGATGAAAGGCCGATTCCCCAAGCTTGGCATTGAAGCTGAGACCGACAGATGACCTCTAGAACGAGCGGGAAAGAGCTATTCATATACGTGGGACAAGGTGTACTGCACGTTCTAGGTCGCTCCCTGCCCTAACGATATGAACTGATCATAGTGTCAATGGCAGTAACTAGTGTCGGATGTGGTCGTTGCCCCTTCCGACTGCTAGATTAGTACATACTTCATTCTGAGGTGGCATGGCTTGCATGATACGCTCATCAAAGTCATAACCGAGACCTGTCTGAGGTGCTCGGCAAGTTGGCTTTAACGCCTTGTCCTCGTTGATATCTGTTCCCAGAGGTCTTTGTCTCGCAGGACTACCCGTCCTCGTTCGACATAAGCGTATGTTCCTGCTCCGGCGCACCAATCTGCCGCCCACTGAATGGAAAGAGCCATGGGTTTGAGTATGAGAGTCAAACATATCTGAATTCATGAAGTTTAGTTGACTCCACTCTGCATCCTAGGCCAGCCTGTCACTGGAAGACGGAGAATTTGGCTCTTTCCAGATGACGGTATTTTCATGACCCCACAACTTCTTCATCTTCATAACTTTTATATTCTCACAACTCCTGACAACTCTTTGCATTCTCACAATTTTGCCGTCTTGGCTGCGATTCAAGCTGCGAGGGCTAAGTAAAGAGCCGTCTTTGTGGAGTCCGGATGGAGGACGACCATTACTCACTAGTGTGTTGATTGAAAAGGCTTCCTTATTAGTACACTTGCTTTGCTGCCCGAAACGACCATTCCAACGCCTGGGCCCAGAAGTGCGGGCTGTGGTTTCGGGCAAAAGCGGCGTCGAAGCCTAAAACCGAACACAAGGGCCTGCCCCACCTTCTTGAAAGTCCTCAAAATTGCGTCGCATTTCTCTTAAAGAAACGACAATGGTTGAACTGTACCATCACGAATTTGTATTATCTTCCAAATATCACAATTCCATCAGAACATGCGCTGAAATATATAAGTGCGTCCCGAATTCTCCATCTTGCGCGAACCTTGAATCTGTGCAGAACTCACCTTGAGTCGGTCCAATCCCTCTCCGCATCGCCTAGACAGACTATCGATCAACCTATTAGTGAAGCATGGCGGTAAGATTCCATCCTACAATACTCTTATTTTATTCATTTACTAATTGGTCTTAGAGAGGGGATCGGGCGCTTGCCGGGCTGGATGAGCCAGACGTCCCGAGTCACCGATTTCCACCCAGCGATAGTAGGGAGAGGAAGATAAAATTTATGGGAGCATTCATCTCAATATACAACGAGAAAACGAAAGATAATCCTACTCTCGAGGAGGATGTCGACAAGGTGACGGAATACGTGGTTCCTAAAGGATATACCGTGTATATCCTGTCTGCCAAACTTGTTTCCTTCAAGGTCTAAGACGACAATGCTTGCGTTAACTCGAGGAACTCATTCAATCGATACCCATCATTAGCGCCACACCAGATGGTCACAGAGACATCTTGCGCAACATCTCTCGGGAATAGGACAGCCACACAAGCTGTCGTCTTCTGGTTCTGAGATCTCTCCCAATTCCACAATTGACTATTCCGAACATATCTCCTGAATGGCTGTGGAATTTTCGCTATGCCAGTAGCTGGCCCGTTTGTGTACATTTCTTTCATTTCTATGTCATAATTAGCATTCAGCAAATAGCCCTTTGAGCCCCGAACCTCTATTTTGAGTGCCTGGGGCCGGTAACGGCGCTTGTACTGCCTCGATTTCATCATCGGTGATGCTCGATGGATTAGTGACGCCTACTCAACAATCAGGATGAAGCTTGTCGAGTAGTAAGACCTCTCACTCTCGATAAACTGAGCGTATCCGGGTGAACTCTGGAGTACTTTATGCTTCCAGAATTCTTGTAGCTTAGTTTTGATCGCAGGAGGCCAAGTAATGTTGTCATGCGGTTCAATGTCGTCGATAAGGCAATTGAAAATATCGTTCGCCATAATTCCAGCTGACCATGTCGAGGGTGGGAAAGAAAGCGCCCAGGAAAGGATCCCATTCGAACTGAGGTTCCGTAGCCTCTCACATCTTATTTGCGTTCCCTTTTTCCTGTATCTCATTTCATCAGAGTCAAAGTCTGAAAATTCGGGACCATGGAAAATCAAGAGCAGGTTTCTTTTGAAGACTGGCGAAATTTTCGAGTCGCCATCTTCAAGGATCTTTGAGATCGTTGTTTCGGCTTTAGTTCTTAAGTCCTCGCTTCGTTTCCACGCATCCGCTTCAACAACTGTCTTGACGGAGTCTACTTTTAGTTTGATTGCTCCAGATAACTCGACGAATCGTGAGATCAATGCCTCTAGTGCAGGTAAATCTTCCTCGGTGCAGGATAGCCTGTCAAACCCCGACATCCAAGTATCTAGTTGTCCAGATAAGTTGCTAGCATATTCAACGACAGAATCCATTGGGTACCAAAGTGTGGAAGTGATGAAACTTGTGCTGTGGTGGAACTTTTTACAGAGGTGAAAACTTGTGAGGGTGGGGAAATTATATGAAGTGGGAGAACTTGTGCACAGGCAAAGACATGTGCGGGTGTCACCGCATTAGGGCAACACAAGCAATTCCTATGGGGGGATTGAGAGCACCCTGCAGCTTCTGACCAAGCCTATAATCGTACAACACCTCAGAGTGAGTCTGCATCTGCTTTCTAACTTACTCTCTACGATTCACTGTCTAAATCATGTGTACCTTCGGCATAGCAGACTTAGAATATGATGAGTGTACTCAACGTCCAGACAAGCACAAAGAGCGGAAGCGGCTATGTAAAAGATGTCCCGCCTCTACAACCAAAGGGAAACGTTGCGAAGGAAGCAAGTTCGTACATGATACATCCCTTGATCAGATATTATCCCACCGACTGAGAAGGCCTTGCACGTATTGCCGAGATTCAGCAATATCAATAGTGATTGCGAAAATAACAACAGTCAGTCCCTCGATAACTCGTCTAGAGATGTGTGCTAAACCCCCTCCATAGGTTGATATCGGAACATAGCAAACGAGACCTCGATCTAAGGACTGCCGATTTCAGTTCCTGTGCATGTCTTGAAGGGCGCAAATAATGGTGAAATGTTCAGGGGCCTCTTAGCCTGTCACGTGCCTGCCTAAAGCTAGCTATGATCGAGATCACGTGCGGTTGTGTAAATAAACTTAATTGGTCTTAGCGTCAAATGCTCACCTACGCGAAATTTCTCTCCTTTTTCTTTCGTTTCTACACATTACAGAGGTTATGCGCTTCGCCATTATGCCCGGAGAACTCGATTGTATCGGCGTTGGTAAATCAGGGAACGTGTATGCCCTCGATGAGAGAAGAGTCGTAAAAATCTACGATGGCAATGATGACGAGTTTCATGTTGAGCGTCGAGCCTATGACCGCCTTGGACCACATCCAAATATTGTCAACTTTTTTGGTGAGGAAAATGGCGGTATCGTCCTTGAGCGCGGACAAGTACTTCGCGGTTTACTTTCCGGGCGACATACTCTTCTTACGAAATATCGGTGGATCAAACATGCTGCGGCCGGATTACAACATGTTCACGACTGTGGTATAATTCACTCTGATGTTGGGTGCGGGAATATGATTGTGACGGAAGGCATTCTTAAACTGATTGATTTCGAAGGTTGCAGCATTGATGGTGAAGGTCCATATTCCTCTTATGAGTGGTCTAGCTACAAACCATCGACGCCCCGAGCCAGTGTACAGACCGACATCTTTGCATTAGGATGTGCAATATACGAAATTATGACCGGCAGTCCTCCATATTCTGAGTACAAGGGAACCAAGAACGCACGAGAACGTGTTGAGGAATTGTATAAAAGCAACCAATTTCCTGATGTCGCTCATCTGCCAATGAAAGACTTGATATTAGATTGCTGGCATGGCAATTTCAAGTCCATACGGGAGGTGGTCGAGAGACTTTCTAAGGTCAAGCCATGGAATAGCTTTACTTGGTGGAGACTTGTTGTCACGCAATGCCGGCTCGACTGCTACGGGCGCAATGACAGAAATTGAAACCCGTCGAGCCTCCGATCACTCTGAAAGCACGACAGCCTGCTCAAACGCCATCAGATCCAGATACAGCAAATCTACCGTTAGCCAAATTAATGCAACAATGCTGGCATTACAATTTACAATCCATGAGCGAGGTTATCAAAGAAATCATTTCCTGCTCTTGCGTCTCGGGCCGTTGTCTGTCTGCGTCTGCAAGCGGAGAAGCCGTGCTCGACTCGGCCAGGTATTTTGAACACATCTCTCGAAGTTGGGTGGCAAGCTTCGAACAACGACGCGCATATCGGGATGAGACCGTTACCCCGGGATGGTGTTTATGCATTGTGATCGGTCGTGTATCTCAAACGTCAGGTTGCATGAAGGTGCAGTCCAGTTTGCCAGCAGGTGCTCAGTTGATAGGATAAATGTCATAAGTGCATCCACTCACCGTATGAGCACATCTTTGGTGGCGGAGCCGCCTGCGTGTTCCTGTCACTTCTGCTCAGCATTTCGTCTTTCTTCACCTCATCTGCACCTAACAAATGTCAAATGCGAACCTACAGTACCAGTCATTATTGCTCTTACGCAGGTACTATGACCCAAGGCTAGTGATTTCCAAGAGGCGTGCATAAGGCGTTGCGGTACAACTTGTTAGGTCGTGTTTGACCAGCAGCTCTGGAACACACTCCAGGCTTCTACTTCCATTCTTGACAACGTCAACGGGCTTTTCGCGGTGATGCAGCAAGGATCATGGTATTACCACTGTTGATTCTAACCTTTAAAAGGTATGGTTTGCGTGATAGAACAACCCCTACGCGATTCCTGCGTTCCCTCGAGGTGACTTTAGTGAGTTTTCGTAGGTGTACCGGCCTTAATAAAGTAAACACCGTCCCTGACCCTAAATACAACTCTACCATGTTTCTAATGCCTCTCGCGCCTCCCTGACCTTCCGTGTCTCCCTCCTTGTGCGGCGAGACCGTTTTGGAGGAGCGTCTCGGGAGCTGCGGATTTAGTAGGTGACCCAGGTCGTTTTCGAGTTCGTGTGCCTCGAGAGATGGTGCTAGCCTGTTCTGCAGCTATGGCGGGCGACGGCAGTGGGTGTCGTAGAAAGGTATTGTTGTCTGTGAACTCGCATGTCAGACTTAGGGACGAGGATTGATAGCGCGAGGACAGAACTTACCTAAGCGGTAGCCGCCGGCCGGAACGTAAGCACTTTGGGTCCCTACAGTCGCCATCTCTCGTCCATCGACATCCTGTCTGGCCTCGAAAGTGGATCTGATGTCAAGATCTTTTGTTCGAGAGGCGAGTCTTATCTCCTGTAGCTTCCGCAGCCGGCTCAATGTCCGCGACGCCGTCGTCTGTGGCAGGCTCTCCCTGAACGACGCGATCTGAGATAGAGTCTATTGTGGTCGCGCTCTCTGTATTAACGCCGCTTTCGGCGCTGATTTGCCCAAGTTCTTCTCATATTCCCAAAGATGTCGTATATGCTGCCGCACTCGCTGTGACTACTGCCTCTTGCCAGAGTATGAGGGTGGACAGAGTCAGAGCCATCCTTATGCAGCCTATCGCCTCCTTCTCGTTCGCGACTGGCACAGTCGTCCGCGTTGTACGTCGCTAAGGAGTCTGGAGTGTTCTTTCCTCCTTTTACGCCTTGGATCGGTACGTCCTTGAATTTAGAGGAAGAAGCAGCAGCGATTACGGAAATATTTTTCCGAGTCGGGCGAAGCAAAACTGGAACTTCCGATAATGAGCCGGCCGCTGGTCATCCACCACGTGAACCACCAAATTATTTTTAGGCCTCACGACGTGTGATACAGTCCACGTGCTAGCGCGTCGCGAACTTTATGTCTAATCGCGTCATTAGGACAAATTATGTCAGCGGCGACTACGATGATTGAGAGTCTGCATTGGACCAGCGTAGGAGCTTGATTAGAACAGTGACCCAACAGTGACCCAGTTGATTGGACCGAGCCGCAGCACATACTCTAGTGAAGGGGAGTCGTCACGTTTAGGATATGGTTCTACGGCCAGAAGAACAACGAGGATTCCGTTCAGTCGATTCGCTGCGACGAAAATAGACACCCCTCGATAACAGCCATGCGTAGGCGCTGTCGAAGTTACGGCAGTCGGAGTGTAAGGAATTCATCCAAAGTGGCCTCATAGACACTTTAGAGAGATACTAGATGTAATGAGAATATCTTGACCTTCTAGCTACCAATCAGAGCCGAGGCAAAGGCCCTGATTCGTCTCAGATGGTCTGGTTTTTCCTGGATAAAGTCACCTTTGTACACTTTAAACCACGATTAGCGAGGCTGGAAGATGTTCACTGACGACCTAGAAGCTGCTTCAATTGTTTACCTTACAGTTCCCGTCGCTGCCTATCTATCTCTTGTTGCTGTTGCTCCAGCTGCTACTTGCTGCCTACAGTTCTGGTACATATTGCTGCTCGATATGCTCTTCGATTCGCAGCGCTGCTGACTCTCCAACGCCGGTGTTTTGCAAAGATATCCAGTAGATTGTACCATATCTGGTAATGTCCAGATTCCCGAATATCGTGGCAGAGATGTCGGTTAAACTCTCGCTGCATCTGGTTTTGCAAAAGAGCATGTCAAAGGTTGGATCGGCTGGGAATTAATACTCGGATCCACTGTAGTCAGAGTCACTAGTAATACGTCGCTTTCTCTGGGACTGGTGTCGTTGTGTAGGGTTCCTGTTTGAGCGTGTAATAGGGAGTCTCTGTTCCGACGAAGCTTTTTCCAATGGAGGTACAGGCTTCTGAAGGTTGATGGTAGTGTTGGAATCTTCAGTCGATAAGGCTTGAGACTCTGGGCTAAGGGATTCGAGTATATAGTTCCCGTCTAATGTAGCCGCGATTGTGAAACTAGTGGCTTCCTCGAAACTCATGTTGACAGTCGCTGGTTGACGTTCGCTAACTCTTTCGTTTGCTTGTCTGATGGTCTCATCCCTTTGCTCCTTCGCCCAATCCCTAGCATTTCTGTAGGCCGTAGCACCCTGTCGGAAGGTTTCGAGGTCACTAGTCATAGACCATCCCTTGAGTTGATGCATATAATACTTAGGTTGATTCTCTAGACTGGTCAACTGAGCACGGTGGCTAGTGTATATCTTGAGAGCTCCATCATGATAGGTTGAAGTAAAAGTGTAGGCATTATCGCGTGTATGGTTCTCCTGCCTATATAATAGAAGGCTATCCATGCCTCTCGCCCCTAGTGCGCCATCATAGCACGCCTGCCGCTTTGCCACAGCTGCCGAGCCGTCCGGTCCCTTTACTGCAACGAAGAAATTTGGCGCTATGGGAAGATCGTGTTGTGTCGAAGGGACAATCTTGGTACTGAGTTTATCGCGCACTCGTCGATCAAGCTGCTCGGGACGTGCGCCATAGTAGATGTCTGGGTTCCCAGGAACAAGTGTGCCATCCGTCAGATGATCAAGGTTTGTGAATGGAACTCCTCCGGAAACGCACTTAGCGTCCTCAATGTTTCCTTCGATGATTGGAATTACTGATGTGGTTATTTGCTTCTCTTTTGGTGCGTCAGCGTCTGCCTGTACAAACTTTTGAAATGCTTCCTCCGAGAATATAGATGGCGAGAGTGAAGGGCGCGGTCGTAATAGTTGGAGATTGATATCCGCCCAGTTACTTGGCCTTCCCGGCGTCTGGCCGTCTGGGTACCTGTATGAGGCAGGATATACACCACTATCGATAAGATTCTGCTGAAAATTCCTATTGTAAGGCCCAGTGCTCTTGGTTGTTGTCGTATTAGAGGTGGACTGGCTATCCAAAGCGGGCGCGGATCCACGGATCCGACTACGGGAATTGGATTGGGATCGGCTCATCACTTGTTTCAGAGGGTCAACAGGTCTTGGAAACTGGAGAACAGTCAGTACGGAGAATGTATTGTATATGGCCAACGGACGCTTCTTAGGTTAGATAGATCTGGACCGCCGCACCTGGAGAATTGCGTTATGTCCTTCAAAGATCTTGCTCCACAATGATAGAGGAAGTGGGTGGCAGGGTAAGTACGCTGGTGATCCTTTAGCTCAGCTCGAGCGCGTCGTGTAACGGGTCTGCGCAATTGTCGGTCTGAAGTATGGGAATCCCAAACAGCTTGCTTATTCCTGCGGTCTAGCTCTTTCAATGCGCGCTTGGTGAGGTCAACTTTTGACAAGTTGTCCCAGAATGCGGGCGAATACTGGGCGTCGCTGATATGGGTGCGCTTTCGTTTCTTGGAGATGTGCTGTTCTTGGTCTGGTAGAGGTGCAAGCTGCTCCAGATCTCGGCGCTTGCGCGGATGGGAGTGTTGCGTCTCAAGCATATGGCATTCAGGATCGCAACCTTCTGTTAAGCACAAGAATAGATGAGGCAAAAGGGAGACTGGCGTCTATATCCTGCGTGTCCGGTCATTCTCCGCACATGTCTGGGAACATGGGGTCAAACCCAGCCCTCTTTCACTGGCTTGGCAGCGGCTAACTAAAATTATAAGTCATCCCACGTGAGGGACCTTGGCAGCGCCTTTATCGTGGGATAACACTCACTTCTTTTGCCTCTTCATTGATGAATGAACGGTAGATAAGATCGGATTCCTACTGATCAAAATAGCCATACACCCATCGTCAGCGTTCTCTTCTTTATACAATTTTGGTCTGCACGGTCGTGGGAGGGTTGTAGTTGCCCCTGATCCTGTCGAGCCTTCCGCTATCTACTTTCCTCACGCTGACGATTGTACTTCGTATATGCGACCGAAGTTTGCCCTACGGTGCTTCGCCCATGCTTCATCACCTTGAACCTTTGCTGGACAATTGCAAGCATCATCCTTTCGGGAGTGCTGACATGCCTCGTCGACCATCAGACTCAGTTAAGTACTGCGTGACCTTTGACCCGGTGCATATGGCCACCCATCGTCTTTGTTGGAACACTGCTCGCTCCAAATTCCCCCTGGTTTCTGGATTGGCAGGATTGCCTAGAGGATGCCGGAAAAGCCTTCTCCAGTCGTATACGATACGAGGACGTCACCACAGAGACCGACATGCTTATTGAAGTCATTGTGACGAGCCCACGCGAGCGCGAAACACATGCAAACACCTTCTATCTGGACTGCGTCAACGGCGTGAACCTTTGATGAACAGAGATCGCCTGCGTGAAGTGAACCATTCGGCGTCCCTACGGCTTCGATACCGTTGGCTTCGCGACTTCCTTCTTTCAATGATTTGCTTCTTGCTTGCACGTTTCAGTCGGCGTGGACTCCTGCTTGGCAAACTGATGACGAACTGGTGATCCCAACTGTTTTTAGGCCTGTACCAGCATTCCAGCCTAGTCAACGTGGAATACTTTCGTGGACCTCACATCTCATGCAGGGGGACAGTCCAAAGGTCCGAATATGCATATGGCATTTCACTCAAAGACTAGCTATGATGAAAGAAAGGCCTCGATTTCTCCAAGCTTCATACTCGCCCACAAAGCGCCTCGAGCACAAGGTTGAATGAAACTTTGGCAATAGCGACGAGGTTGGCCTAGTACACGCAAGCAACGAAGAAGAGTTGACCAGGGGTTGAAGTTCTCCGATCGCTGGGGTTTGACTGCTAGCCGAACAGAATGAGGATTGAGAAGATCATTTCCCCCTAAACGCTCTTGAAATGTCGAGACATTGAGGCAGGCAGGAGAAGGTAGCATGTACAGGGCCAACAGATACTGGATTTCGCGTTTGGAGCCCGGACAACAAAGCCGGGTACGGCTGTTTCTTCCGAGAAGCGATATGCCTAGTTGTGGTCTGCGTTCGGATCAAAGGAAGTAATGTTTAGCCCTTGCTCAGTCCTCCCCATCGTCGGCGTCATCGAGTTCTTCCACGATGAGGTTGCCACCTCGACCAACCCTGCCACCTATTGTTCCACCGCTTTGAATGTCAATGACATGTCGTGGCATAGGCGAGACAAGGCGAAAAGTATACTCGTGTTCGTAGTCCGAAGGTTGGTCGACAGCTGGGCCACTTGATTCTGGCTCTGAAATGATATCAGAGCATTCCACAAAGGCGTACAAATGCTCTAGCGGAGAATCGCCCTCAAATTTTCGAATTAGTCTTTGGCCGTTGGGCAGGCGAATACTGAGACGCACCACACCCGGAGCTGCTGTGTCTGGCTCCTTGGGCAGGGTTTGGCTCCGCCATCGTCGCCAAAGTTCTTTCTGATCTTGTCGTTTCTGGGCTTCTGCCGCATCTTCTTGGGCTTGCTTCTCAGCCAGCTCTTTGGCTTGCTCCTCTTCACGTCTCCGCCTCACTCGTTCACGGTCCTGTGCAAGGGATCTCTCGTAGGCGGAGTCCTGCTCTTGCCGCAGATTGCGCTGTGCCTGCTGTTCCGCTCGCTGGGCCCTTGTTGCAGCAAGTTGAGCTTGCTGGGCCGTCATACACGAGCCTAGTTTGGCGACGAGCTCATTAGCATGCATTGGACCTGTAGCGCGCATCACGACCGTCATATCTCCCGGGCGGAGGCTTGCGCCTGTGCCGTCACTCGTCTGGCAGATCAAAGCTGCAAAGGGGAACTTGGTGCAATTGAGGGAACGCGACACCTGGTATCCTTCAGCGTCCTGGACACTGCCACCCCATAAGGCCAACTCATCGTGATGCGTTTGCAGGAATTGATGTAATTGGGAGGACATCAGTGTCTCCCTGACCCAAGTGTGAGTGTCATCATGCGATGGTGAGATGAGCACCGCAAGCAGAAATTTGCCATCCTTCTTGCAATTATCCAAGGCGAGATTGAAACCCGATTCGACAAACGGGAGAGGGGGATTTGGAGAATAGGTTTCTTCAAAGTCGCGGATAAACCTCCGCGCCGTGTCTGCAGGAGGAAGCTGGCGTCTTGAAGGTCGAGAATTCAACGTCAGGAGGTTTCGCGCGATTCTGGAGGCAATAGAGGGAACGAGGAAGGAGAATGGCGACAGAACGGTGCTGAACAGTCGGAAGAGGAGGTTGAAAGGCGTTAACAGCGCAGACAACAAGAACGGAGGCTGGTAGACTGGAGTGGTGGCAGCAGATGTATCGACACGCCGAACGACATCCTCATCCGACGGTCTTTGAGCTGGTGCCGAGCTGGCTGCCAGGAGAGATTCGTATTGCAGGTTAGCTGTGTGCCTGGTCGAGGGCGCAGGCATGGACGGTACTGTTCCTGCTATTGGGCCGGCCGTCGGCTCTCCATCGTAGAAGCGCGAGATGGCGATCTGCACGTTCCATTCTGATCGTTGTAGCAAGGGGATGGCAGCAACCGGATCCTGGTCAGTAACGGCCGTGTATGTCTGTAGCGCTGTCTGCTGTGCTTCTGACAGCTGTGCAATATCGGGCGTTGACATTCCCTGCGCAATGTAACCGTCAACTCACCCACCACGGCCTAAGCCTGTCTGATGACACAGGGTACGATAAACTATGCACGAAGCCGAAGAGGGAGATTGTGGGAAGACTCTGTCGATAGGACTGAGAATGTGATGATGTTTGAATCTCTTGGAATCGACTGCCTGCCCTGCCTACAGCCTTGTGGCACCTGGGCAATGAAAATAGATAATAAATTCGATGTGCTTATTATGATTATGTCATAGGGACGGGACCAGGCTTCACACCGTCTAGGTAGGCTTCAGGTTAGGGCGTGCGTCGAGCCCCTAAGCCTTACTCGGTAATACAGAGTGGGATCACAACTAACAAGTCACAGCCTGTCGTGGCTCAGGGGCGGAGATGCGCTGCCGCGACTATCATTGGATCCACTCTGCACTGTCCCTTGTCCCACGTTTACCACTTGCGCAACCCGCCGGTGCAGTCCTGGATGAGTGCGTCGTCCACTCTCCCATTCTCTCACCATCTGACTTCTACTACCCAATTATTGATGTTACCTGGTCAATCCTGTTTGCGCAGTCAAGCACTGTTTGTCTAGTGTGCTTTCCGCACCAACTCGTCACCTGCCCCCAAGTACAAGTCTTCATCCTTTCCACGCCTTTCTCCGGCCGATAATATGAGCGACGAGCACCATCTGACACACACCGTATGCTTTTACTAATGGATCAATTGGTCATGCGGCGAAGTTTGCATAAAAGCAATGGCTGCTGTCTCCCGAAGAAACAATGAAGAAACAAAGACAACCGCGCTTTCCGCAAAGACGAAGAATAAGGGTACGCTCCCCCGCGCCTTCTCACGATCACCGCAAGCATACTTTCCTCGGCGGCGTGCCACCCACCACTCCTGCCTGACTAGGTGGTTTCTTTGCCTCTTAGCCGACTTGAAGCTGTTGGCAAGCCCGCTGACCCACGTGACCCACAACTAGACAATGCGAAAGACATTCTCTGTCGGAATGTGACAATATATGGCAAGTGCAGGTACGAGGACAAAGGTATCTATCCCTGCTCGCTGCAAAATGCGTCTGTCAACATTGCCGCTCAACACATCCAGGATGCGCATTCAACCACAAGATAGAACAGCCGGCCTCGGTCGATGGGTCCGCGGCAGAAAGGTACGCCATGCGTCCGTCGGTAGGATGTCCATTGTTGACAAGCTGCAAGTCACAAGAAGTCCCTCAATGTCGATAGCCCAAGTTTCACGCCTTCTTTTCTCTCCCCTGCCGATATCAAAGCCAGCGTGAAACCTCAAAGTACCACCATATCTCCAAAGGCTGCAAATGCCGCTCCGTTTCTGCCTAAACAGATTATATCAAGTATGCCCCCCGTCCCCGACTTGTCTTCCTACCTGGCCAGTACCTTATCTCTGATGCTAGGACACGCCAACTCGACGCCTCCTGTCCGTCAAGATGCGCGAACTCCGGACTGGGTCGTGCCAGGTGTCCAGGAATTTGTTCCCGGAAGATTGGATGCCACCCCTCTGGTAAGCTCTTTGCCTCTGACCTTTTTTATGCGTTGGGAATGGGAGACGCTGGTACATGACGAGCCATCCACCCGCTGATCCAGTGCTCGCACGCATCTAGGCAGCGTCCGAGACAGCGGATCACCGATCGGCCCCTTTTGACTCGTTTCCATCGAATCCGCCGCACCAACCCAACCCCTACCTCGACCCTGCACTCAATGGTGCTGCCTTCTTTCAGCCCCCATCCGCCTTTCAGCAGCCTGTAAGCTATGGTCTGGCCTCTGTTACGACAGCGTACTCACACTCCCAGATTCAATACCACCAGTATGCGCCGATTGGGCCTTACAACACAAACATGATGCCACATCAACGCACCATCCATGATCTCTTCATCACCAACGAAACGCGAGAAGACATCCAGAAAAAAATGGCTTCGACTCTTCAAATTCTTCCTAATTCTCAGCTTCCGCAACATATCGAAAGCTACCATTCTCTCGTGCCACTAGACACAACCCACCACAAGAGCTCCTCCATCTTTGGTGGTTACCATTCGTGGGTCTATAAAGCCCAATCAAGCGCGAACGGCCACTTTTTCGTTCTGCGGCGTATAGAAGGTTGGGAGCGCAATAAGTAGAAGAGCATATCGGGCTAACAGATCCAGGTTTTCGCCTTACCAACGAGCAGGCCATTCGCTCAGTGCAGCCATGGAAGCATTTCGTCAACGCAAGCATGGTTCGTGTCGTCGACGTCTTTACGAACCGCGGCTTTGGCGATAGCTCCCTCTTCATCGTCACTGATTATCATCCTCTATCGAAGACCGTTGCAGAAACTCATCATATAGGCCATGGGAGGCACGTGAGGGGCCGCAACAGCATCGATCAAGTCTCGGAGGCGGTCTTATGGAGCTATTTGACCCAACTCGCTTCAGCGCTCAAGGCGATTCACAGTTCGGGAATGGCGGCAAGAGTACTAGACACCTCGAAAGTGCTCGTCACTGGCAAGAATCGAGTACGCCTGAACGGCTGCGCAGTGATGGATGTGATCCAGCATGAGAGTGGCATACCTTTGGCGCAGTTGCAAAGACAAGACTTGGTCAACCTTGGACTCACAATCCTCTCTGTCGGGGCTAACGTTGCCGACGCCGGCCAGAACTTTGCCCGTGCCATGGATCAATTCAAACGCTTTTACAAATCCGATCTTCAGAATGCTGTGGTCTGGCTATACAGTACACAGCAACATCAAGATCGAACCATTGATCAGTTCCTCAACCTAATATCGTCGCAGATGATTGCCTCATTGGATGCAGCATTGCATGCCGACGACCATCTTTACAGCGACCTCATGCGAGAAGTGGAGAATGCTCGGTTAGTGCGACTGCTTACCAAGCTGAATTTCATTAATGAGAGGCCTGAATTAGAGCACGACCGACAGTGGGCCGAGAATGGCGAACGCTTCTTTTTGAAGTTGTTTCGAGATTATGTTTTTCACCAAGTTGATGCTCAGGGCCATCCTGTTGTCGACTTGGCCCATGTGTTGTCATGCGTGAACAAGTTGGATGCAGGCACGGACGAGCGGATCACTTTGGTCAGCCGTGACGAACAAAGTTGTTTTATTGTCAGCTACAAGGAGCTGAAGAAAGCCATTGAATCCGCCTTTTCCGACCTGACCAGTCACGCGCGACGCCTCTAGTTGAGGCATTCGCGCGATCAAGTGTCGTGGTCTGAACCAATTTTTGAAGGATTCGGAGATGGCAGTGAAAGTAGCTGGAAAACAGCATGAAAGCGAAATATGTCAAAAAATGTGAAAATTGGACGTGATCGAAACAAATATTTGCTTCATTGTTCTATGCGCCGTGTTTGCAATTCCCCTTTTTCCGCTGCTTGCCCGATTTCCGAGGCGCTTGGCGTCTCGATTTTCCGTTTACTGCGATGCCGGTTCAAGTTGACATTATGAGAGAGATTGAGGTCTTCCAGACGCAAGAAGTAGTGTGCACAATGAGAAAAACACCCATTGAAAATGAGGGTTCGGGATTTGTTCACAAAGTACGAAGTACTCGGTAGACAAACAGGTCATTCCTCCGATGGCTGAGCAAAAGGATTCTCAATCTCCTCACTTCCATCCACAGGCGATATTAGCACTAACAGGGTGCCCCGAGCTACGATCAATCCAAGCTCTCGTGTTGTCTCGTTTCCCTCGTCATCTGTAGTGAAAACTTAGCGAATAATTGACAAGACCAAGGCATTCGTCCGTCCATACCTCGCATTGTCTCCTTGACATGATCTAGGACGAGATTCATCAGCTGGTCGTAGCCTTCTAGTGTGCCAACGACTGCCGTCACGTCAGCAATGAGATGCAGCAAGGCAAGGCCACGAGATGGCCAAGCGACTAGGTCGGGTAAGACTCACCTTCTCGACCTCCATTAAACTTGACTTGGACCTGTTTATGCATGTATTTTGTCAAGTCGAGGATGTTTTCCTTTTTGGGCTTTTCCTGATGTTGGCCGGCAGCAGAGGCACCTCCTCCGCGGCCGCCTCGGTCATGTCCTCCCCTTCCGCCCCGGGACTGCCCACGACCGCCGCCTCTGAAATGGCCCCGCTCAGACATTGGTGAAATTGTGGGTTTGGGGAAAATGGTAATGAGCAATTTTGGGTAGGGGCAGGTTTATGATTGGTGAGGACTGGGGAACACAGGATATTGCGGCAAGGCTAACTAGTCCCTAAAGAAATGTGGGCCGGGGATCGTTACGATTGGCTCGCTGCACATTCCCGGCTAAAACTTCACTTTCCGCCGGGCACTTCCATTTTTCTTGCTGGCGCGTGCTTCGTTAGTTGGATACAGCACATACGGGTACGGGAACGGGTCCAGGCTGGGCTTGTGGTTGCACAGATCTTGACGGGATGCACCAGCCGCGGAAACGACCAAGTCATGTTTTGTTCGCATTTGCCATCGGAAGTGATTTTGTTGATCGTCTCGTGTCACAAGCTTTTTATCTTACCGTTCTTCCCATACTCATAATGACCTAGACGTTTGCTCACTTCGTCCGGCAAACTATTAGACCGATCGCCTAGGAGTTTCATTAGGCTGACCGGTTGAATTTTTTGCAGGCTCCAAGCCCTCGTAGCGCGATGCAGGGGTCCGTCGCGACGAGCTCACAGCGGGAGTCATTATGCTCTTGCGGCACGGACAACGAAGCGACTAGACAGAACGCACGTGGAGGGAGCACACTTGAAGTGATGCAATATTTGGTTGTCTGAGGATTAACTTAGGCACGGAGTATGATAGTCCGTAAATTCGCGTTTTTTGTTTTGACGCAGCTCAATACCTGCAAGTGAACCATCCAGAGCGCCTGACTGTGGCTGCTAACTCTCGCTTGGCCTACAGTACTACGCCATTAGTAAGCGCCACTTTTCGCGATTTCGCGTTTATGACTTCACGACGCGTTTATAGCTATTTTCTTTGAATCTATACAGCATCATGCCTAGAACTCCGTTAGCTCCAATAGACGGTAATATTGTACGTCGTCATATGCTCTCTGAGTTCGAGAGAGGAAGAATTATCGCTGCGCACGAAATTGGCCTGAAACCGCATAAAATATCGCGGATCCTAGGCCATCCGCGATCTACAATTCGCGACGTGATTTCACGTCTTAACTTCCACCCAACAGCGGCTACGCCAGCACGCCCCGGACGACCCGTAATACACTCGGATCGCGATGATAGGGCATTAGTCCGTGCTGTTGTTCAAAAACCGACTGCGACTTACGCCCAGATTCGTGCGGAAAGTGGTGTTGAAGTTAGCGATCGTACAATCGCGAGGGTCCTTTCTAAAACCCATCGTAAGCACTGGATCGCGAAGAAACGACTAAAGCTGACCGCTCAGCACGCAGAGGGAAGGCTAAAGTGGTGTAATACCCGAAAAGAGTGGTCCTCCGGCGAGTGGAAGAACATCGTTTTTAGCGATGAATGTTCCTTCGAGAGGGGGTCCGGAAAGCGTCGCGAATGGGTCTGGGGTTACCCCCATCAGAAATGGACCAATAGCCATATTCAGACGACGACGAAGGGAAAAGACATCTCGATTATGGTCTGGGCCGGTATCTGGATCGGAGGACGCTCGGATCTAGTAATAATGGAGCCTGATCCTGAGTCCCCCCGGAAGGGGTGCTCGGCGAAGTCGTACATCAAGGTATTGGAGGACCAGTACGAACGGATCTTCGAACCCGGTATGAGCTTGCAGCAGGACAACGCCGGAATCCATACTGCTGCGGAGACGGTCGCCTGGCTTGAGGATCACGGAATAGACGTGATTGAATGGCCAGCTTGTTCACCCGATTTAAATCCAATTGAACACCTCTGGCGAATCCTAAAAGATCGCGTCAACGCCAACTACCCAGAGCTCAGGACTATGGGTAAAGGAAGAGCAGCCTTCAACGTATTTAAGCGCGCCGTTATATCTGAATGGGACAGCATCGATCAAGAGATAATCGACGAGCTAATAAGGTCAATGGATAGCCGGGTAAATCACGTACGCGCGGCGAAAGGGTGGCAAACCAAGTACTGACACCTCGAATTTGTACATAATTGCCTATTTAGGCAATAGAGTGGGCTTCAGCGGTCATTTTGAGCATACAAATAGCTAATTCCATTGCATTTTACGGTTGCAGTAGTAATTTATATGGAGGGTGTCAAAAATTTTGGGGGGGCAAAAATGGTGGAGTGGCGGTTACTAATGCGGGGCACTGTAGCTTAGACTTCGCATTACGAAGTACGAAGGATTTGCGGTCAAGTTAGGCATGCCCTTCCCCTACGCCTCCGTGATAAAATGCTCGATCAGCCACAATCCCCGGCCATTGAGATCACGCACCACCGGAACTCTAAAGGCATGTGCCCTCCAACCAATCAATCAGTGGACGCGTAATCATGGAACTGGACCGTTAGCACGGCGGACGGAGTCATGGGTGCGTGGGTGCGTGGGCAGAATGCCGATGCCCGGTAAAGGCTCTGATTTCAAATTGGCGTTTCGCCAGTGTACAGTACCAACACCCGACGGCCCTAGACTTGAAGCCTGGCCACCTGGCCACCCGGCCTCCTGGCCTAGTCACCAGTGTCTGCCCGGCCGTTGGAGACCCATCTCCAATCCTACCTCACTACGCCCACCTGGGCCAGCTGAGGCTTCCGTTCCGCTGTTCCAATAGTTACACACCATAGCGTGTGCACTAATTACTCAGTGATATTACTCCGTCTTATGGTTACGCCGCCTTCTCCTCTCTTGTTTGCGCTTGTTTGCGCTTGCACCGGGATTGCGACTCCTCTGCTCCTCCCTCGATTTCATTTGCAACCTTTCTCCTCCCCTCTCCACCTCGCTCGCTCTTCCTCTTTCGTTTTCCTTCCATCTCAATTTCCTTCTATAATCCAACTTGTCGGTATTTGCCTCAACTTTCTGGCCGATCGTGACGCTATTTTTTTTCGCTTGCCGTAATTTCCGGGTCTAGATTGCGCCGAGGCCTGGCACCTCGAATTCCGCACACCCACTGACAGCCAGCTCCCCACCAGCCGCAATCACCGTGTGCTTCAAGTTCTGGCGCAGGCCGACACCCGCCTGCGCCCTTGGAATAGCCATCCTAACCCAACGCACGGGTGGTAAGCTCACCACCATCGACCTCGACCTCGACAACCCTCGACCTCGATTTCAACTCCCTCGTGGCGTAGATGGTCACGGCCAATGACCATGATGCTGTCGAGCGCTGCGATCGGCGCAGAGGCGCATCCCTACAAGCGACCTGCGTCGCCGACAGGTGAGCTATCGATGCCGCCGGCCAAGGTCCCTAAGACTGGTACCGGCCAGCTCCAAATCAACTACCTGAAGCGAGAGAAGAAAGACACGATCCCTTTGGCTACCGCTGACGAGCCTCTCCCCCGGTTGCTGCGACTCATCTCGGAGTACGATGGCGTTCTGCAACGACACGAGAGCTTGGCCGGGAACCTCGGAGCTTGCCCTGTCGGCCCTATCCTGCTGAAACGATTCGAAAGGCTCTTTGAAGGGCCCCCGCGAATCCTCAAGTCCCACAGTCGCGACCCCAACATCACCTGGCTCGATGTCGTCGAATTTGCACAGAACAAGCCAGAGCAGTTTGATCTTGAAAAGACCAGGAATGGCATCCGCGTCTGTCAGTTCTACCTCAAGCAATGTCGCGTCGAGATTTCCGAGGAAGACTACGTGCTGATCAGGAGCGGCATGCCTCAAAAGCTCATTCCGCCACAGCCCATATTGGAGGACGAAGAGAAGGAGCTTGGCGTGATCGAAGTTCTGGATCGCAACCTCGCAAAGGTCGTTCACTCGGCCGACCAAGGTAAGTCAATCTCCATCATCCCTCCTCCGCCTGCTGTCGTCGGCCCTTGACTCACCCTCTCGCAGTCTCCGCTCGCGCTCGACAACTCGTCCACCGACTGAAGAACCGACGCGCCGCTATCCTCGCGAGACGAGAAGCTGATGGAGATTCACCTCGCAATGTTCTCAAGTCCAACGACCTTCCGCCCTCGCCGGCCTTTGACCACAACGGAGCTTCTGCTTCCCACAACCCGCCGCCTCCCCCAAAGCATACCTCGTCGGCTCCCGCCCACTCTCCTCCCCTTCCACCCAGCGGCTTCACTGCTGTCAATACACGACACTCGCTCCCTTCTTCAGACCTCGCATCAGCCGCATTCCACTCGTCCCGAGAACCGCTCCACCATCAAGAGCCAGCATTGAATGGCACCCCGACACAAGCACCTGTCCATGCCCATCATCTACCGGAGCCGAAACCGGCCCCTGCACCTGGCGACGACTGGATGAACAAGTTTCTGACCCCAAGCGAGAGAGCTGCGGGCATGACGGCAGACACCATTCGCCGCGAGACGCTCAATTCGGCCTATCACACCTCCCCTCGTGGAGAAACTGTTCCCCTCGCCGACGACAGCATACGGCTCGCCGGCCTTTCGGCGAGACGACAAGAGTCCAGGCGACAGTCGGAGGGTGCCCTCCCCGACAAGACTGTGGCTGCGACGGCACTCGCAAACGACGCCCAAAGTCCGTCAGTCCCGATCCCCAACACCCCCGCCTCGTTGATGCCCCAGCAGAAGCCGCACACGTGGAATCGAGACGACGGAGGCCCATTCAAAGCCGAGATGATCTCGCGAATGGAGACCATGAAACGCGGCGAGCGAGTCATTCCACCGTGCGATCGTTGCCGAAGGCTTCACATGGACTGCATCAAGAACCTGACGGCGTGTCTCGGTTGCACGAAGAAACATGCCAAATGTTCGTGGAAGGATGTCAGCCAAGAAGAGCTGGAAAGCACCGCACCAGCCGTTCGAGAGCGAGCAGAGAAAGAGGCTGAAACCGTCGCACCGAGCTCGTCCGACTGGGACAACATCTTGAAGCAGACGAAAACTGAATTGACGGAACCGACAAGAGCAAGTCCTGCTTCGGGCTCTGCTCCGCCTCCAGAGACCGCTGAAGTTTCATCTAACAAAGCTTCAACTCCTCGTGTCGCCAGCCCACCGCAGAACGGAGTTACCAAAGCCACCAGCCACCCGCATGAATCCCCTCGCCTTGATCTCCGACCTCCACCTCTCGATCAGCAACTCCGCGATGCTGCCGAAGAGCGACCGCCGCAACCACCATCTCCCTTTGCTCGATATTCTCCTTTCCAACGAGCAGCATCCTACCAGCCTCTTCCAGGGCCAAAGAAGGACAATCCAACCAGTGATGGAGGAGACAGGTTGGCAGCTATCGCTAGCCAAGTCTACCGATCAGCCTCTCAAAACACGAACCGGGTCAGTGATTCGAAACCCGCAGAGACAGCGTCATAGCAGACTGCTGCGTCGCTCGACCGACATGCAGGACTTTGCTCCAAACTATCTCCTCCAAAGCCAACGCCAACGCCAACGCCAACTGAACAATGCCTGAGAGAAAAAATGCCGTCAGAGGAGGGGCGATCGAGAAAGAGAAAGATCCCTCGCACCAGCGGTATTCGCAGGCAAACCGCATCGCTGTGCGTTCCGGGTTGTACTCCAGATGCTTCGGTTTTTCAGTTTGAACCTCAGGAACATGTTGTTCCCTTGTGGGCAGGATGGGGGAAGCGGCCAATTTTGCTACATTTCGACTTGCCAACCCGGAGGAGAGAACGAGTCCGGTTCACATCATATGAATGACTCGAATAGAGGTCATCACGTATGTAGGCTCTATGATATTGACTTGTTGCGGTAACCAGATTGTTTGTACTGCACACTGTACGGGCGCTTTGATGTCGATCTATTCTTACAGATGCACGAGTATTGTTAGACTTCAAAAGCTAGTGACCTCACGGCCACCTTTTTCATTTCTAACATACTGGTTTTTCGGGCTCCGCATTGGAAAGCCCTGGCTAGCAAGATCGTTCAATTTGAACAGGCGCAGGCTCACTTCTTTTTCTCATCACATGTCGAGCCGGGCAGTCAGGCCTCACGCGAACATTTTGAGTTCCGCGTGTGGAATTCAGCAGACTTTGCGTTGTATTCACACAGTAAGCGAGCGAGCGAGCAACCAAGCCGGTGTTGGGTTCATTTCCTGAGGCAAGCACGCACCACCACCATCACCACCAGATGGCGCCCTTGCCGCTTTTCAGAATTCGTAGCACTTTTTGCAGAGCATAGTCTTCGGTGAAAGACAAAAGCAGCAATCACAATGGCAAAAGACCGGGATGAGGCTGCACAATATGAATGTCAATATCATCAACGTTCGTTTCTATCCAGTGAAATATGTATCCCCCCAAACGCAACAGAGAAGGCGGGAGAAGAAGTCAGAGCCTTGACTACTAGTGACTAGCCCCTGTCCTACCATTCCTCTCCGTCCATCTAGATTTCTTCTTCATTTATTATCTTCTATTACTCTTTCCCAACCCCAACTTCTCCACGTCTCCAAACACCCCCACCCGCATAGACGGAACACCCCCAAACCCAAGCCAATCCGAGCCGAGCCAAAATATATCAGGCCTGTGTTTTTTTAGGTTATCTATAGATACCTAATCAGAAAAAACGAGTCATTCGTGGACCTCGGCTCGGCGAACGAGCGCTTGACAGATGCCTTGGACCGCGTCCATGACGGGTGCGCCAGGTCGTGCATCAGGGAGGACTTGCGGCGCTGCTGCTGTTCACTTGACTGATAACCCGACACCTCTGCGGGCATCTGTGCCTCGCCCTGTTCCTGTTCCTGTTCTTGACGCTGTGCGAAGTTGGTGGAGGAAGACATTTTTCAAATAAATAATGATTTTGTGATTTGATTTATTTTATAGTGACGATATACTTCGTATCTTGGGAGAGATATGCTTTTGCTTGTAGTTTGTTTGCTTGCTTTCTTGATCGATTGACTATTTGTTTCCTGAGCAGAGAGAGGGCCATTGATACCTTTATACACTCTTTCTTTCACACATACGAAGAGACGTCTAATTAAGTCTACACCATAACGATTCCAGGGGGGCGGTGGTTGGTTGCATGGGATACGAAGTATTTTTGGGAAAAAAGTGCCTCATACTTTTTGTCGCGCGCAAAACTGTTTACGAGATTAGAAAACGGAAAAGACGATCTCCGGTGTCGCCGCTTTGTAACCTTCTGTGAAGGTCTTCTCGGCCGGTTTCAAGCCGAAAGGGCATGGGCGGGCTTAGCGGGCTATGATGTAATCGCATACTTTGAATAGCACAATTGAAACGATCCCCAGTCCTGGTTGTGCTAAACTAGCTCCATATGGGATTAGCGCCATTGCTGACTTGCTGGTAGTGAAGGTGAAATGAAATAATGCCTCGCTTTGTGCGGGACTGGTTGCGGGAAGGAGCGATGCCGCGGCCGACGCCGAGGCCGAACACTGACGCTGATGCTGACACTGACATCTCAGTCTCAGAGGCGCCAAGCCCAAGAACATGACAGTTGTCTATGATGTGCACGTAAGGGTGCACAGGTCTGTGACTAAATGCGGATGCGGATGAAGATCTGATCCTGGGTAAAAGCAAAAGTCGGCGGATCAGGTCCCACGAACTGATTCAATCATCCTTCCCCCTTCCTTCCTTCCTTCCTTCCTTCCTGACTGCCTGCCTGCCTGATTGCCTTCATGGCTATCCATAGCTTGAGCTGGCTGGATTTCCGGAAAAGAAAAGCTGCATAGGATGATTTACAGCGGATTGGCATTTTGACAGTGATGGCGACGTATGTGTTGTGTTGTGATATTGATGGACTGTCGCGGGATGAAGAAAGACCGATTCCGGAAGGAGAGGCGTAAGATTGTTCATCTTGTGCTAGCTGACGAGTCTTGCAGAGGCTCGCCCCGTCAAGCCCAATCACCTTCCCCCACTGAAGTCAGGCTTATACGCCGTGATTCCACCCCTCGATAACTCCCGCAAAGCCATGGTCGCATATTGACTTGCACCGAGCTGGAACTTCAGCACGACCGCGATTTTGGTTCCTTGCTCACCACGCTTGACGTCACCTGCCTCCGCCTCCGCCTTCGCCTGCGCTTCCCCGTCCTGTTCCCGTGTCAGCTCTCGCTCATCGGCGTCGTGTTGTTTCCGGCAGCCCCGTTCTTCCTCAGCTGCAGACTTGAGAAGAAGGTCTAGGTCGGTCTTGACAAACTGCTCCTCGTCCCGCTCATACTTGTGGACAGCAACTTCGAACCCCTCACCAATCCTCGCAAGGAGCTTTCGGTATGACCCGCTCAGACTGAATTCGCGGTGCTTTCGGCGCATGTTGTACGGATCGAGACCACCGCCTTCTTCGCTGGCCATGAAAGACTTGTAGAACTCGCCGGAGGCATTGGAAGGATACAGCACGTCGTAGCCGGGTTGTGGGAGTACGATGTCGAAGATTGAGTATCGACCGCTGACAGCCTCGGAGGCCGTCAGGGGCCGGGCACGATCGAAGACGTCGTCTTCGGCAGTCGCGCGGTCGTGGTTCGCCGGGTTCACGATTTGCTCACCGTCTGCATCGACCTCGACATTGGCCATTGCGGGTGCTGATGCTTTGTTTTTGTGTTCTTTTATAAGTACGAGATCACCTTCAGTGACTTTGCTTCCGTACACATTCATCCTGTTCGTCGCTGCGAGGTTCCAAACCAGGGACTGGTAGGCGTGGACGTACATGAGGCGTAGGTTGCGCTGCACAGTCATCAGAGCGCCAAGGAAGTCGGTTGGATGCCGCGTGAGGTGGCGCATGAGTTGCGCTTCCGCGGAGAATTTGCGAGGGAGCACGTCAAGTGCATCGTTGAGGGAACCAAGTTCGCGCCATTTATGGATGGCCAACGCACGGCTTTTGTCGTCTTGCCCGACCTTGTTCTGCGAGGTTTCATCCTGTGCTGCTTCGACGGCGTCCATCTTGAAGGAGAGAATCGCATTGCATGCTGCTTGGTAGTCCTGTTTGAGGATATAACGTCCAATTACGTCCGTTCTCACGCTGAAGGTGCCAAATCTTTGCTCCCCGTAGTAGTTGAGGTAGCCGTTGTCCCTCAGACTTTGCATGCGCTGTTTGACGAACTGCTCTAAGCTTGTCGAGTCGATCTCAGGACCATTTTCATTCAGCAAATGGCAGTCTCTCAACGTGATGACAAACTCATTACCGCCCAGGTCACCGAGTTCCAGTCCTTGCTGTTGGTATTTGAAGTCACCGATTTTCGACCCTCTCAATGATCTGTTTTGGGCCGCGAGGCGTTCAGCTTCGATACGATATGCACTGCATCTCTGGCTGGTGATTGCTCTTCGATCTTTCGTGCCTGCGAATTGGAAGACTTTCGTGTTGCACTTGAGCTGCTTTGCCAACCACGAGATGGCTTCCATCGTGTCCTTGTTCTCTTTGTACAGAGTGAAATGCACGTATTCTCCCCCACGATCTGACCATCCAAGCCTGCCGGTCCTGTGGTTCTGACTGCTCGGGCCGTTTTTGGATTGCTTTTGTGACTTCCCAGCGGCTTTCAGCACAAGCATTCCTTCTTGGTCTGTGGATGAGTCGATTGCAGACTTGAAAGTCTCACGAATGAATTGATGGATCTGGGCGCGGACGGCACGGTCAGTGGTAAAAGATGTGCGGACGGTGGATTGATCTTTTGGCTTCTTCTGAGGATTGTCCTTGATGTCTTGGTAGAGTCTGACAATCTCATCTGCCGCTGAGGGGTTGAGAAACTCGACAAGTTGGTCATACTGGCCTCGAGATATGATCTCCTCGGATTTCGAGCCTTTGCTGTGGTCTTCTTCCAGATGCTCTCCTTGACTTACCTTCGTCGACGATTGGTCCGAACTACGACCTTGTGTTTCATCTTCATATACTGACTGAACTAACTCGTGGTGTCGATTTTTGTTGTTCGGCGTCTTGACGGGTTTCGGCACGTGCGTTTGGCGAAGATGAACGACCTCACCGTCCGGTAAAA
Organism: Incumbomyces delicatus; assembly: GCA_017655985.1. Classification (NCBI taxonomy): domain Eukaryota; kingdom Fungi; phylum Ascomycota; class Eurotiomycetes; order Chaetothyriales; family Trichomeriaceae; genus Incumbomyces; species Incumbomyces delicatus. The sequence continues at coordinate 4,005,401 of JACJVS010000003.1, forward strand.
TTTCATTGACGATGAAATCAGAGTATCTAGTCTTTAAAAGGCCCGCAAGATACACATTGCTCGCTTCGACAAAAGCTTGAATACCCACTTGTGTCTCTCTGCTCGTTTCACTCGACCGTCGTGGTATTGTGTACACGGATCCATCCACCGGACTGCCATTGTTTGCGGAAAGTCGCCGTCGCTTGCTGGGCGGCCCATCACCGTTCGATTCCATAGCGATAAACCTTTTAGAGTATCTCTTCGCGATCTCTATACATCTCAGCAAGGTGCTTGTTTTTCAAACGGACGAAGTAATCGAGAAGGGAATTTTAAATATTGAAGATTTATGTCCTAGTCCGAATGAGGTTGGTGCGATGTACAACTAGCCTGTGTTTGCAGAAGATCGTGACAGGTGCAAGGTTCGTACAGTACCCTTGTACCCATCAAGATCGCCATCAATTTGTGTCGGCTCTGAATCATTATCTGCAGCGTTTCCGTTGTTGTACAACTCTTTCCTCGAATCAATATGAGAGGCGACGGCATTGAGGTACACTCGAAACTTGTCCAATATGGAACCGAAGGTAGCTCAGCTATATTTCTGAACATTATACTCTACGTGAAAGACATGTCTGTCTAGGTCTATTTGCATCTCTATCGGCTCTATCATCATCTCTACGTACAGCTGGCCGGTACAATGTTTTACTGGTTTTGCGTCATCAACTCTAGAATGTTCGGTTGCACCGTACCCACGACGTCTCGCTTCTAACCAACGTCTCCAGCGTTGGTAGATGGCTCTGCCAGATCACTAGTCTTGGACTTTTTCATGAACACATAGGCGACGTTTCCGGGAATCAAGTTTGTACCTTGTTTGAGTATGTGCATGAGGCAATCATCGCTGATGGCATTCTCAAGGTGACCTAGGTGAGCTCCTTTGAGTTCAGACGCCTTTGTCGTATCGATGTGATCATAAGTCATAAGTCCATGGAGCTCTTGCTGCTGCTGCTCTTTTTCCTTTTTGCTTGGAGATCTTCGAGGGCTGCAGCCAGTGGATATGCTTTCCTCTTGATCCTGGAGGTCTTGTTCATTAACTTGAGACGCTTTTGTAAAGGAGAAAGTTCGGATGGGTTGATCGTCTCCTCTATCGGAGTCAATATCATGTACCACAGTACTATCCTCCTCGCAGATGCTGGCATTAGAACTGATATATGCTTTACCCTTGCAAGAGCAGCCCATCGCATCGTGAGTCCTCAGACCGTCGCTTTCATCGAGCTTGAATATGTCCTTGAGCTCTTCCAAGCTGAAAGCAGCCTTGCCTTTTGATTTGGTGCCACTAACGAGGGCGCCGCTGTCCATGATGCTTTCGGCGAGACCTCTCTTGACGACTTGTCTCTGCCAGATCTTCTCCTCAAGTCCACCCTTGATTAAGAATCTGTAAATGTAGCAAGGTTTGTTTTGTCCTTCTCGATGAATTCGGGCCATTGCCTGGTCATCGGTGGCTGGGTTCCAATCAACATCAAATAGAACTAGCCGATTGCCACCGATGAGATTGATTCCGACACCACCAGCTTTGGCACTAAGCAAGAAAGCGAAGCACGCAGCAGGACTAGATCTGTTGAACTCGTCAACCATTGCCTGCCGCTTGCTGGCCGAAACGGACCCATCTAGGCGTCTGAAGGTCATATTGTTCGAGCTGAGGAGATTCTGCATGAGATCAAGGGTTGCCGTGTAATTCGAGACCAGCACAACTTTGTCATCTGTGGTGCCGCGGATCTTGTCCAACAACTGGTCTAGAAGGCGAATTTTGGCCGAGTAAGAATTATGGTAGTACGGTGATAGCCCGTTAGGCATCATGTTCTTCAAAGCCTGCAAGGAACTGGATTTTGTCGACTCATCCGCTCCCTCCTTTGGTCTCAGCAGGACCGGACTATTGCAAAGTTTCTTCAGGATTGTGATCATCTGGAGAGCGCCTTCGTTACTTCCAAGAGAGGCCTTGAACATTGGTGTTTGCAGCACATGGCGGTAGATATTAGCTTGTTGCGGGTCGGGCCTGCAGAAGAGCACATACTCCGTCTTGATGGGCAAGAACGGAGCTAGAATGTCCGCAGTTCTTCTTAGGATAAATGGCGAGGTCAGCTGATTGAGCTCGTCGCCGCGATCCTGGCCTTGCTGTATCTCCTTCTCTGTGGCGTCTGGCTGTCGACTCTTCATGATTGGCTTCTCAAAGTCTCTCAAGAAACCCTTGGGGCTCCCAAGCACTCCATCGTTGACAAAATTGACCATGGCGAAGAATTCTGTCAGGTCGTTTTGAATAGGAGTTCCCGAGAGAATGATTCGTCTGGCAGTGTTGAGGGTTTCGATTGCCTTTGCACACTTGTTCTGCAAGGACTTCAAGCGGTGACCCTCGTCGCAAATGACCAAATCGACACCAGCACCTCTTGTCAAATCTTCAGCAATCTTTTGTAGCCTTTCGTAGCCGACAACCATGACCTTGAAATTCCTGCCGTCGAACATGGTCAAGCGACTGCCTTCATCGCCAAAAGACATGACGCCAATGCGATCCCGGCCAAGCCATTTCCGAAACTCTTTCTTCCAGTTCTGCACCAGGGTGACAGGACAAACAATGAGGACTTTCCTCACCACGGGCTCATCTTTGTAAATAGGAGTCTGCTTAACAAGTGTCCAAATTAGAGCAATTGTCTGCAGAGTTTTGCCCAAGCCCATGTCGTCGGCTAGAATACAGCCCTGGCCATTGTAGTCTCTCAAGCCCATGACACACTCGTACAGAAATTTTACACCTTCTCTTTGGTGGACTCGTAGGTGTTTTGAGAGAATCGGGTCAAGGACGACATCGACGATCTGTTTTCCAAGGGGAGCCCGTTTCGGTCGCTTGAAGACAAGCGCATCGAGGGCATCTGGGTCGTGTCTAGGTTTTGGAACTTCGGCTGGCGTAAGTGACAAAACCGGGACATCCTTCATGGGCTGTCGAAAGCTTGTGTTTCTGGCAGCAGGCAGTAAGGCAGTCTTTGAATTTGCACCAGTGTTTTGAGCAGAAGACTTCTCTTTTTGTATTTGCTGGCGCATTTGTTCTTGCAAGCTCATCTTAGGCATTGAAATTGCCCCATTACTCGAAGACTGCGTCCGCACACGAGGCGCAGACTGATCATGAACAATGGCCACGCTCCCGGACTTGGGATCAACATTGTCCTTAGCAACGATGCGGCAGAACTCGAGGTGGCTGATTTGGGCTTCGATCTGGATGTCTTTACCACTCAAGACCAAGGTGTGGTCTGCCTGGGGCACACGATCTCGAACTGTGCTTGCGATTTTGCGGCCCTTGCTATCGTAGACTGAAACCGCGCCATTCTTGTAGGCGAGGACTCCATCGTCTTCCCACGTCTTGTTCTTTTTGGCCGTGACCTTCCGCCACACAATCGAAAAGTAGCATTTCTCACCACCATTGTCCTCACCTGATTTGATTGGTTTGGGGACATTCTTTACAACATGGAGAGGCCGCCGTTGGTGGTGGTGGTCGTTGTCGCTGTCGTTGTCAGCTGGTGACAACTTTTGTCTCTTGGTTCCGGTAGTCTTAAGGTGCGAAGAGGCACCTGTGCTGTCATCTGCTCGCTTGAAGCTGGGGGGCCGGAAGGGTTGAAAATTCATTCTGTGGATTGGACCATCCTCGATATCTCAGTTGGTAGCAGTGGGAGATTGGAGATGCAAACACCAAAGTGGGGGATACTGGAACGCGTCCAGGCGCGTCAAGGCACTCTCCAGGGTCTTGCACTCCACGCTCTCATTAAGGTGCCTAGGTGCCTGGGTGCCTGAAAAGGTCTGGGAATGATTACCTAGGTATGCCTTTTTGCCCACCAAAACGTGAGAATTCATGCTAAGACTAATGGTACATCCTCCCCTAATTCCTCAATCACTGTCGAATTGCCACCCTGTCCAGTGTCGGCCTTTTCCAAGTCATACGCTTTTACCGCTTCGTAGAGAGTGTCCAGTCTGCACAAAACCTGCCAGACCGTTTTCTTGACATAGTCGTCAAGTGCGAGAACAAAAGCTATATTCACACACCAACCTCCTGAATCCACGATGCCGCTGTAGCACAGTGTCAATGCTCCAACAAGGATCGTCCCAAGGCTTGCTCTCTCGTCCTTCATCAGGACAGCAAGACACCACACGACAAGTTCCTCACTCAACCACGGCTGCATCAACAGTTGCGACTCAACGTCTTCTATTGACATCGGAAAATGTCCCGGAATGCCCATCGCGACGACTGTTGGCGATATGGGAGATGCGCAGTCCTCGTCTTCTTCGAGTATCTCCCAAATAGGCGAATGAGCAATAGGACTCCTGAGCTCCTCTTCGACGAGGGCTTCCATTTGTCGTATCCACCCACTGCTTCGTCGTTTTCTACCATTTCCGCTTCGGAACACGAATTCCTCTGCCTCCTCCTGCCTTTCCACAATCATCTCCAGTCTCTTTTCCAGTACCTCCGTCCTCCCATTTAGTTGTCCTTGCAAGTCATCGACCTGTCCCCTCAATTCCTGAATCTCACTGACTGCCACTTCAAGTCGCTTCTGCAGAACAAGCATCGGACTTTTACTTGACACGGGAGCCTCTGGGCCGGGTGTGCAGGGCGACAGACTCGGCGGGCGACATGGAGAAGTAGGCGTAACGGTCCCAGATCGGGAACTGTAGGCTGCCGACGTAGGCGAGCGGAATCGACGTGCATGAAGCGACTGCCGGGACAGTGGACGTGCGGAGGTGGGAATTTCCGTGTGGATGGGTGTCACCATGTCGGATAGGCGCTGCGCCATCGACCTGTGTGCTCTTGCTTCATTGAGCGCGTCAGCAGACGACAGCGAATTGTGGTCTGGCGGCTTTGGCAAGGCTAAGCTTCGGATTTGTCTTGTAGGCAGCGGTGTACCACATTGAGCGATGCTGCTATTGATCGGAGTTTCACCTATTACATCGTTGTGCCAAGAAATCATAGGCCAGAGACGTCGCAGAGTCTTGAGTATAGCAGGCACACTGTCTGAATTGGTATCAATGCTGAGAAGACTTCCCGCTGTCGGTGTTGGTGAAGGTGGAGGCGAAGGGTGAGAGACCATGACTTGGCCTACCGCACCCTTAATCCTTGGTAAGAGGTAAAGCGACGCCCAACTTTCGACGGACTCAACCCAGGACTGGAAGGTATTGAAATGATCATCCTCGCCGAGGTTGAATTTGCAAAGCGCTGCCATAGTATAGTTCCCTTCGTCATCCACGTAGTGGCAGTTGATGACTGCGTGCTCATTGCTTATGGCACAGGTGAAGCTGATAAGAGGCTGTGATACCGTTTGTAAGCCGAACGCTTTGTAGAAGAGTTGTTGTTGACCTCTCAAGCACTGCGCCCCGGTCACCGCGCACGCGTTTCTTGCTGTCTCAACATGACCTTCTGACTTCATGTCGAACCTCTCAAAGGCTAAGAATGGGCAGCACAAGCTCTTGCCAGGAAGCACTTCAGCTTTTCTGAAATCGACAACTGTTCCTGACACGCTGAGCGCTCCCGTCAATTGAGCTTGCTCTGTCTTCTCGAACATCTCCATGTCAAACCCGCATATGTAGGAAGGCTTTGCTGTGGGAAGCTCGTACAAAGAATTCTTGTTGGACGGTGTCCTCAACGGAAGGTCTTCCCTCTTCATCTTTGGGAGCACACAACGTACGATGTTCGAAGTGCCAGAGACAGGAGGAAGAAGATTGGGAGGGAAGACGGCAGAAGAGTTTAGGCCACGGTCTGACGCCACGTCAAGCCGCCATGCTTGCCTTTGCGTGTCGTATTTCGACAGGTTGCTCTGAAATGCTTGAAGTCGAGCCAAGAAGGCGGTGGGAAGCAATTCCACTCGAGGGGAAGGCACACTTCGAATTCGAAAAGAGCGAAGCACGTTTTCGCGAAAGTCTGACCAGTGAAGGTGACTTCCATTTATTGCTTCAATGAGACCTTCGCCTGTCTCACTAGATGAGGATATACTGTTGCAATGGGCCATTTGATCTCGACTTGCGGCAGGCTTTTGTCAGTGTTAGAAGAAAAGGCACCAGGCCCTAGCGAAGAATCAAGAGCAAGTACGAAGTGTTATCGCAACAGCACAAGTCGATCCAGTCGAGCTTGACCTCAGAAACACCCACAGAGAAAAAGGAAGAAACATATTTTGGCAAAGACCAAAATGCTGCCTTATGGATGATCAGGACATCCACGCAGCCGCTAACAGAACAAAATTGCACTAGGGAGGGAAAGGGGCATCCACGTCTCTCGTAAACTGCGACGTGATTGTTAATTGTTCACCTTAATCACTTGCAGCCGCGCCTCCATTGTCGGCGCTTCCCAATCGAACCGCGAAGGGAACATCCTATGCTCTTGAGAAGCTCATTATTGGAGAATCGTGATAGTGGCAATGTGTGTTGGCGCCTCGAGGTCAATCCGAGCCAATGTTGTAAGGCCTTGGCAGCTAGCAGCACGGGGCGCTTGGTCCGGGTCACATCTAATTGGACGAACGACTAAGCGGAGGCGCGTAGAACTCGTGCTAACGCTCAAAAAGGCAAGTGTCGCCCTAGCGCCAAACAATCCCTTTTGATACGTAGAGAAATTTATCATCCAAATCGCGACAAGGGCGACATTGTGCTTGGCTTTTGAACATTGGCACATGTTGAGGACGCTGCTTTGGGGCTGTTGGGTCGTATTGCGCATCTTAGCTGGAGGCTTTCTATGGCCCTGGATTCTGTTGTCTCTTCGACGAATTGGTAATCCTCGTACTCAGACGTTCATTAACATTGCGTGCGTTTGCAAATATTGGATCAACCCTTGAGCCATGATCCAGAGGCTTGAGATGGCAACTCGTAGGGAAAGGGCATGGAAGGCTCTTGGAAAAATATTGAACTCAATGTGGTCTTCTAAACGGTCAGTAGTAAGACACCTCTGGTCGTTCTAGAAGTGGGTTGTGGTGGTGCCTATTGAACGCAGACTTCCAACCACTCCGTAGCTGCATGATTGAGAGAAATGACCCGCTTGGGGTCTGTGACACGTCTGGGAAGCGCCGCTAAATAAGTGGTGTTACTTTACACCATACTATGGACAAGGTGCAGACCTGTAACCTATTGGTCAGCTGCTCCAAGGAGCCGAAAAGCGCGCTGGCGGTGATAAAGCTGCATCACACTGCCCGACCTCATCCTGTAATCCATGGAACTGTGTCTGAGATTGTGATGTAGACCTCGACCTTTCCGAAGTAAGTATGCGGGCAAACGTTCCAGTTTCAACAAAGGCGTCGGGTCGCAATCTGGGGAGTACTGCAGAACTGCCACTGTGTTGGGTTTACACTCGCAAAGTATATTGCGTATCTCTTGCCCTCCACAGTCATCTGCGGATTAATTCTCAGCCGATATCGGCAATGTGTCTTCCTTCACTGGTGAGTCCGACGGTTTTCTGCCCTATTCTAGCCCAAGCGCAATCCGGCTCTCTGGGCGATGATTGGCGGCAGACTTGGGTCAGCTCTGAAGTATTGCTCAGCACCTCAACCTTAACAGGGTCATCCTGTGATGCTTTGGTCGCCTATGAGCTGGTCGTGTCGCTTTCACTGATTTTCCTCATCCCAAACAAATGCCAAACTTGCTGAGAAGTTTGATTTGTAAAGCAGTGTGACGGCTGTCGAAATTTTTCGTGAGCTGTAAGGAAAATTGAAAATATTTGTTCACCATCTGCGACAGGAGCCCGGTTCCAGAACACATCGCTTCCTTGGCGAGACCAGTCTTCGCCAACCCAAATGGACTAGCAACAGCAGTGACGTTGCAACGAATTTATGCTTCCAACCTGTCAAAGAATGGCTTCATCAAATGCCAGCAGGGCCGGTCATAAAATCACCAGTCTTCATATTGCCCATGTTGCCAGTGAAGAAACCACCCCTCTCAAATTCCTTGCGACGGCTTTTCTGGGCTAGGAGACCGCCAGCCCCGTCTCTTTCCTCCATTCTTTCCTCCCGCTCCAGCCGACGTGCTTGCAGGTCTTTTTCAGCTTCATCACGCCATTGATTGAGCTCTTTCGGTATCCAATTCATCTGGACCGATGGAGCGCCTCTTATGTACCTCATTTGTTCTTGGACCGACTTTACAATTTTTTCAATATCAGCTCTTGTGTTTAGATTTTGTCCTTTCCACCCTCCCAGATTGGGGAATAAAGTCATTCCTTCTTTTCGGAAAGCTTCACGGTGCGGCATGTTTTCTGGAAGTGTGGACATGATCTTATCAGCAGCACCCAGGGTAATGGAGGTCTCATGAGCCCAAGCTCTTGCGACGTTACGAGGTGTGTAGCCACCACCGCCCAACACCAGCAAAGGCTTTTTGAACTTAGTGCAGTATTCGGTGCAGTACTGCACACAATGTCCATGACCCTTGATGTTGAGATTGAAGCATCCTAGTCTGTCGTGACCAAGACTATCAGCACCACACTGCAATACGATTGCAGTCGGGTCATAAGTTTTACTGACTGCTCCAATGACGGTGTCAAAAAGATAAGCATAGTCTGAGTCAGTGATGCCATCATTGAGAGGGACGTTAATGGTATGGTTCCGACCGGGATTGTCAGGATGGACAGGTCCTGTGCTGTGGAGAGGGCCGGTGCCCGGAAAGAAGACTTCCTTGTCATATTTGTGAAAAGAAACACAGAACACGCGATCGGTGCTCCAGAAGGCCTGTTCTACTCCATCACCATGATGCACATCGATGTCGATGTAGAGAACTCTCGGGTGGTAAGTCAGCAACTCCAGGATGGCCAGGACAATGTCATTGATGTAGCAGAATCCGGAGGCCTCTGCCTTTTTGGCATGGTGCAAGCCGCCAGTCCAATTTAGCGCAATGTCGGACTGTTGGTTGACAAGCTTTCTGGCTGCGTCGACTGATGCGCCAGAATAGTAGGAGCAGTACTCGAATAATCCATCGAAGATGGGACAGTCATCACCTACCCCATAAACAGACGAGCTATAGCCTGTTGGCTGCGCAAGTTCAGGGTATAAGTCGACAATGTTCTTCGGGGTTGCAATGGACAAAAAGTCGACGTAGTCGTCTTTGTGGAACTTTGCGATTTCTTCCTTGGTCGCTGCGGGCGGCGCGTACAAATCCATGCCATTATGCATACCATACCCCATGATCAAGCTTTTGGTGAGTGTGAGGCGCCATACTTTCATCGGATGCAATTGTCCGAAATGATACCTCTCCACATCAGGATTGTGGTGCCAGGATACGCGATAGCCTTTGGGTCTGGCTATCTCGTCGCCACGAATTTCATTTTCGATCTTGATAGAATAGGTAAACGTTGGGCGGTGATCGTACTCCTCGACTATATCTTGCGCCATGTCTGCTGCTCGCTTCCCAGTGTGCAGACTGGAATTGTGACTTGTGTGATTTGGCGCCACTCTCCCTACTGCTGCAGCGCGTCGCAATTGCCACTTTTACTGCTTTGGGGGCTAGACAGTATCATACTGGTTGTGAAACAAACATGCAAGCCGCGCCCAAGGATTCATGGAGCTTTGATGGTTCGCGAAGGATGGAAATCGAAGACGAAAGGCCAGTTAGCTAGAGAAACGGATCTCGAACGGCCAAGAATCTAAATGTGGATTCCATGCTTTTGCAAGGATTTTCCCATTAGTCAGGGACGAACGCCACCAGCCTTTCACTTTCCAAGCGCCTAGCCTTATGAATTTGGCGCGTGGGCGCGAAAGCCTCGTGATCCTCAACTGATTCTTTGCCATATCCACGTTTCATCAACGGTTCATCAAACCCATCGATGATACCCTTACTGTACCGCGCAGTGTAAGGATAAACGATCAGTCAAGATGGCCGGAGACACTATGGACTGCGCAACGGCCCTTGAGCAATTCATTCACGATGCGGCAAATTTACCAGCGGAAATAAGTTACATGATGGAAGAAATCCAAGCCATCGATAAAGAGATGCAGAAGTCATTGACAAGCATCACTAATAAAGAAAGCCAATTACAGAAGCAAGTCAAAAGCCACGGCTCGCTCGTACCGCACCCCAAAGAACAGGAGTATGCCGCATTCGCTAAAAAGCACTTTGATCTCTGCCTAGATCTTCAAAAGAAGAAAATAGCGCACAGCGATAAAGCTTGCGCATTGTTTGATCGCCAACTGAAACGACTGGACGTGCGGATACAACAACTAGTCAGAGCAGGCCACCTGGACGATGATGGCCCGGTCACCTTGCCCAGCGTGTTCAACGACAAAACCGACAGCCAGAAACCACCTTTCGATTTACCACAAGGCAACCTGCCACTCCAAGCAGCTAATTTAAGCGCACTTAATGCGAACGCTCATCGCCTTGTCTCTCATGCAACTCCAACAATTCGCCAGCCGCAGCCCCGCCAAATACAACAAGTCTCATCCTCCGTCCAACCACAACGAAACTCCGCTCCTGCCACACCGGCATCGGCCGCCCTACAAGGCCAGAAGAATCACCAAGAACGGGAAGCTTCCACAGGAGCAGACAGCAAGCGCCGCAAACTCGCGACGTCAACCTCAGGCATCAATCTTCCCTCCCAGCCATCAGGTCTACGACAATCCTCCATCGGCCCAGGAACTCCCAAAGCTGGCACGCCCACAGGCAGTCGTGCCGGCAGTCTCCCACGTACAACCGCGCCTAGTACAAAGAAGGCAGGCGCGGGAGTTAACAAGAAAGTTCCGCACCAACAAGTCACCAAGCTCAAGAACAAGCACACCAAACATGTCCGCCTCTCGCAATCTGGAAGCCGCAAAAGCGCCGGCTCTCCTGCCATCCGTGGCGCCCGTGGCGGCACTGAGGCCAGCGAAGATAGCGTACTCTCGTCCGCGGAAGCCTCGGATACAGACACCTCGCAAGCCAAGCGACGCCGGAAAAAGCAGACGCATCAGCCTGACCCGCCAAGTGCCAGTGAAGAGGAAGGGGAAGACGAGACCGACGACAAGGTGTATTGCTACTGCTCGCAGCCCAGCTATGGGGAAATGGTGGGATGCGAGAGTCCGACTTGCCCGCGAGAGTGGTTTCATATATCGTGTTTGGGATTGAAGACGGTTCCGCAGGAGGAGCACTGGTTTTGTCCGGAGTGTAGGACGGAGGAAGCATCAGGGTACAAAAAGAAGAGGTAATTAGTATTACGACACCCGAACTCCACCTGAGCAGGTTCTCAGTCTGTATCCTTAGCGCCAGAACATTTCTAAGAATTTGACGAATTGATGCAATTCACTTTACACGAACCCTAGTTATCAATGCAAACGTACGGAGTACGATGTAAATACTAGTCCAAACTTTCAGCATTTTCATGTGCTCCGCCTAAGTCCACTTCAACCGCCTGGTTCCATCTGACGCCTATTAGATACATCTCACCCGGCGCTTACTGGGGGCACAATCCCAACCTCATCATCCGCCACAATCACTAGATTTCCTCCTCCTCCTACAGCTGCTCCTACTCTATTTCCTCCCTCCTTTGCTCGTTCATCCGCTCCTTTTTTATCATCCGCTTGAACCTTTACAATATCCTCAAAGTCAAACTCCACATACTCCAAATTTACGACGACGGAACAACTCCGTAACACAGCCTGGCTTACACCCGGCCAGCGGGCTTCCAGCTCCGCGAAGAGACTGTTCAGCGTCATGGGAGCAGGTAGCGAGAGAGCCTCTGTCCCGTCGCAGAAACTCTGTGCGCTCGCGAAGAGAAGGACTGTAAACGTGCCGGCTTCTCCGTTTGCTCTGGCTTCTTCATCATCTTGTGTTCCTCCCACTCGACCTGGTTCTGGCTCTGGCTCTGGCGCTGATGCTGCCGTAGGTATAGGCATCGTCGAAGTTGTAACTCCAGGGCTGTAGTTTGCTTTATGCGTGTTGAGTAAATGAATATTGAAGGGCTAGGATATGGTTGTTGATCCGCGGTACGAGGTAGAAGCTTGTGAGTCCGAAGTAATGGTGTGTGATTACCTAAGCCCACTACGCCGCTAAACCCAAGAAGGCCAATTCTCAGGCTCCTAATATACAGAGTTTGTTGATGGAGTTAAGGGGGGAATCCTTGCAGGTAAGCTCCAAGCCTCGGCGCTTGGCTTGAACTACCCTGTTTGGACTGGGACCTTGCAAGAAGAGGTTACAATAGCCCACAGAATCTCTGCTTCTCGCACAGTCTTTGGCCTCGCATGTATGCCCCTAAAATCTTCAGCTTATACGACTAAGCCGATGAACACGAGTTGACCAAAACTTCGGAAAGGTTGTTGTCACTTGGCGGGTTATCCACATTACATTTGGGGACCTACATTAGCACAAGGCAGAGCCTTCAACTTTGTTTTGGGGCTATTTTTCTTCGACTTTCACATTAGAAGCCCACGTCACTGCTGCACATTCGTCATGAATGAAAAAGTGCCACAGGATCCCGACTTCCGAGCAGCAATGATCTCTACCCAACCCGATTACAGGTCGAAGCCGCTCTCTTACCAGACGATTGAATGCATTCATTCCGGTTCTGTGATGAGAACAACATAGAGGCTTCAGTGTTGAGAGTGACTTCGAGCTGCGTTTATAGCTGGTGATGAACATTGACGGTTCTCATTCTATTCCGAGGAAGCCGCTGCCGACCAATCGTTCGCGCGATGGAGCAAACCAACAGCAACGTTGGCAAGCATGTTGGACCCCTACAATCTGCCACCAGTTCGGATCGGCCAACGAGGTCTGAATCGACCATAACTAACAGATTCGGCCATCAACAACGTTCTCGGATCCACGAGGGTGGTGACCAAAAGGACTCCGAAGAAGAGAAACGGCATGTAATATCGACAAATGGACCCTCGCATCCGTCGTACACTTGCAAATAAGTGTAGGGATGTACTGAATCGCTCATGGCTGTGGGAATGCATGTTTTGCATTGCAGCTCTTGCAATGTCATGCGCTATCATTCTTGTTTGTCTACGATGGAAAACCCCTACCACAACTGCCTTTCAAGATCTCACTCAACGCTGTGGTGCCGATACTGGCAATAGCCTTGAAAGCTTCACTGCTTATACCAACTGCGGCGTGTAAGCCCAGCTCTTACTTCGCAGTCAATGATCTAACCAACACAAGGTATATCCCAGCTCAAATGGAATGTTTATGGAAAAGCACGCCCACTTTCTGACATGAACAAATACGATGAAGCAAGCAGAGGTCCATGGGTTGCGATGATGTTACTGTTCTCTCCTTGTCTATCGTAAGTACCGCCTTCCGCATTGCAGCCTTAACCTTAACTCAGTCTCAATAGTGATCTAGCAATCGTGGGCGCAGTACTCACCATCCTTTCAGTCATCCTCGATCCCTTCCCCCAGCAAATTCTTCGGTACCGGTCCTGCTTGTCCCTCTCCCAAGATCTTACTGCTATGGTCTCTGGAACACAGAATTATAGTCTAGCTGGTCAGCTTGCTAGTGTGGGTAGCCAACAGTATCGGGTCATGATGGACCTCGACATGGAAGCAGCGATTTATAGGGGCGCATATGGTTCGCCATCGGACGCACAGAATTTGCTGTCTCACTGCGAAACTGGAAATTGCACCTTTCCCAGCAGCGGCGACATCGCATATCAATCTCTGGGAATTGGCCACAAATGTGCTGATGTCTCCTCCGACATTATTTTGTTCTGTATATGGAATTCTCGACACCGGGTACAATTCCACTAAATGTAACTACGCCCTTCCATTGCAGCCTACCATCACATAGACATTCCTTCCGAAAATCAACGATTCTTCTGTGCTCGGTCCAACCATACCGCAAAGTCAGTACTGGCAAGGCTCGCATGCGCTGCAAATCCATGCAGAAGCCACGTATGAGCAAGGAGTTGGTCCCTACAGTGATGCAACTTATTATCCATTCCCAGGCATTAGGCTCGTTGACAGCAATAGCCTAGGAAAGTTCGCCGACATCTCATACAGCTTCTATGGCAACGGAACTGGAAGTTACACCTCAACCCCTGTAAACAATAATCACACAATAGCTGTCGAATGCGGACTCTATCCATGCATCCAGTCTTTTTCAGCACCTGTGAACAATTCCCTGCTTCGGGAGAGCGTCGTGCATCAGCAAGTCCTCGAATGGCTTAATCTGCTAGGTGTGGATCTCGATGCAGCTGCAACCCCATGTGTGATTAACGGCCAACCGATAGATGCCAGCAATATTCTCATTGACTATGAGCCTGTCATCGCAAGCGAAGACGCACTTGGAATTGAGAATCCTTCTCCTGACATAAAGCACAACACAACCGAAACATCACAATGTCTCTATCATCTACATCGAAACAGTCTGTCAGCCGTTGGCAATTTTCTCGGCTTCATGTTCACAGGCGATGTCTACGACTACACAACAGTTCTGACTTCGGTTAGTAGCACAGCAAGCTCTTCAGCAGATTGGCTGAACATGCTTTGGCGCCAAGGACACAACACCTTTGAAACGACAGAAGCTACCATGGCAAGCATAGCACAATCAATGACTAATCATATGCGCCTCAATTACTACATGAACAAATCGACTGCTGCTGGTCAAATTTGGTCAAGCGAGACTTGTGTTAGAGTCGAATGGGCGTGGTTAACCCTTCATGCCGTGCTAGTGATCTTATGCTTTGTGTTTCTCGCACTCACGGTGACAAAAAGCGCAAAGCAGGCAAACGGCAGGATCTGGAAGTCGTCAACCCTGGCATTGATGTATCATGGGTTGGAGCCACAGATGGCAGAAAGGGTCGGGACAATCAAACGACATCAGTGCGATCGAGGAGGAGGAGGCACGAAAACTGAACGTTCACCTTGAGAACACGGAGCATGGATGGAGATTCCTTGAGACACGGTCAGTTTAGAACTGCGGCACGTAGGATAGGATCGGTAGACATTTGAGCTAGTGCAGCATCTTCTCAGTTCACTGTCCAATTCCTATCTCCCTTGAAGTGTTTTGCTAGGAAACTCTTCTCCGCCAGGCCTACGCGTTGAACACTGCAGCATCCACAGGCAATGCCTTCGTGTACCTCCACCCCTCGCTTTCTCAGCTGTTCAGGTCTCTCTGCACCTGCATTGCTATCTTGGGACTTCATATCTTCTTTGGTCTCCGTGACTATAAGCTCTTAGTTATAAAGTCACTTCTCGGGGTTTAGCTTCAGATCTGTCTCGGGGTGGCCCACGGCCCGCCGCCATGTACGAACACAGCTTCGTTACATCTTAGACTAACGCCGCTGTTGTGACCAGCGACCTAGCATGCTAGTATTTTAACAAGTAGCAGATATCGCACGTCCAAAATGAGAGTTTTAGATCTACTGTGATTGGACAATAAGGGGAGGCAGTGATTGGGCAGTGGGCAGTGTCCCGTCCACCTGCTCCAGAGGCTCCACCAGAGACCGTGTCGACAGTCCAGCAGACGGATGTCATAATTCGGTAGCTATCTTTGTTCGCCAGTCCCTTGCAATATGAGCCAGGAAACAGTCGATGAGATGATAAATCCACTGCACTTTTCGGTAGACCGTAGAGATAGCACCAATCTCCCTCTTGAAACCAGACTGACGTAATTTTGAACTGGATTGATGACCATGATAAGGAGGATATATCCACGTCTTCAGCAGCGTTTCTGGGACTTTTGTAGCTGCTTGGCCTCCATTCACCACGAAATGTATGGGGCCATCTGACGGACAATGTCGTACCCTTTTTACCTTGAATCCTTTCTTTACAAGATTGTTGGACGATCTTCTGCCCATAGCACCTAGGCCACAAATGCCAACCAGGGGCAGCGAATTGTTGATTGCCACAAATTGAATTAGTGCTGTGATATCAAGCCACGAGGGGACAAGTCCCCTGGTTCACGGGGATTCTCTTTCTGTGAAGAGGTTCGGTGACGGGAAGGTGATCATTGATCGGTATTGTAGAAGATGATTTTCGTGCCCTTTCCCAAGGCATTCTTGCATTTAATTGACGGCAAGCACTCGTATCAACCAACGTCTTGGAGAGGTCGGCTTTCCGGAAACCCCAAATTTCGGAAAGCTTATTCACCATGGATCACGTTCGGGGCCGGACCCCAGGTCTGAATCCCCCGGGACGCCTAGAGGATAGCCGGGGTAAAGATGTAGAGAATACTGCGACGCGCGTAGGATTACTTGTACGACCGTCGAAACAATGTGAATATTTACAATGCTGGCGAAGTACCGCCTGTTTTGATTGTTCACCTATAGCTCTATGGGCTACACTGCTGTCATGCACATCACTTTACGCTCATGCTATTAGGCTTGGAAAAATCGTCCTACTAGAATTCCTTGCTGATCCGCTTGTATGTAGCAACACTTTCTGAAGACATGCTGGTGTACATTTAGTGTTCAAGGATTCTCAAGCTACCCTGGACAACCACGTTCTCGAGGATGGCGCCCGGAGGAATGTCGATCGTGCTGTTCTCGGTGGCAACAATGATCACAGTACCCTTGAGGATGATGCCGCGACCAAAGTTGACATCACCGGTGACGGTGAGATGGTCAAGCTCGACGATGTTGGGAATACTGCCGATTCGCTTCTGGAATTGAGCCACTTTCTTGAAGTCACTGCCAAGCTTGATCAGAGGGGCTGGCCCAAATCGATTCGCATCCATGACCAGCTGACCATGGCTGAGGGTGTAGAGGTTGGACTTGACGAGCATTAGGTCAGAACAGGTCTTGACGGGCAAGAATCGTCTTCGAGGTACATTGACGCCATGGGCATTCTTGAAGAAGCGAATGGCAGCACCGACCGCAGTCTCGAGTTGGAGGACGGAAAGATCTGCCTCTCCCTTCTTGTCAGCTGGGATGGACTTTTCGTTCGGAATGATCTCGAGCTCGAGGGCGTTATCCTCAACTACGCGCTTGACGGCCTTGAGGTTCATCCAAATGTTGTTGGTGTTGAAGTACTTGAATTTCTTGATGGACTTGAATTCGTTCACGTATTGCTTGGGGACCTGGGCGATTTCAAGCAGTCGTGCCTTGCCCTCGTAGTCAATGATGGTGCCACCTTTCACGTCGGCCTTGGTCTTGTCTGTCAACTCCATGATATATTCGGCCTTGGTCTCCACCATGTGTTGCAGTATTCTGAGGTCGACCACCGCACCCAAGTTGTCTGCGTTGGACATGAAGATGTACTCGACGCCTCGATCGATGAGCTCGTCTAGCATGCCTGAGTTGTACAGGGATTCAAAGACGTCACCGTGGCCGGGTGGGTACCAGTCAGAGAGCTGTGACTTGAACGACTTAGGCGCGGGGAGGAGAGAGTCCTTGAGCACACGAGGATATCGGGACTGGTTGAAGGTGAGGATGTCAATGTTGTGGCCCTCGTACTTCTTGATGATGGAAGCAGTGTCGTCGTCGGTGTTGAACGAGTTCATCAGCACAAACGGGACGTTCACATCGTAGGTTCGGTTGAGATACTCAATCTGTCGGACGGAAAGATCGAGGAATGACATGCCATCTCGAACCTCGATCACCGACTTGGGGCCGACACAACCCATGGAGGTACCAAGACCACCATTGAGCTTGACCACGGCGAGTTTGTTCAAGAAGTCGACGCCTTCGCTGTTGGGCAGCTTGTCATAGTTTACCACCTGATCTGGCGCAGGGGGGTTGATTTTGTTCCAATCAATCATGTTGCCCTTTGCGCGGTCGTTGAGATATCTTCGGAAGAGGGCGAAGAAGTTGTCCATCTCGGCCTCGAATCTCTTCTTCTGGGATGGGTCATCGACCGACTCTGAGAGCTGGTTGAGCGCATTGCGCATCTGGCTGGCGGCAACATTGGTGGAGGTGTTTTCGAAAGCCTGTAAAGGCATTAGCATCCATTCTTCTTTCATTTTGCAGTCAAGATCTGGGTGAGTCTTTCAAGGTTTCTGCTGGTGGTTTTCGTTCTGGATACGCGAGGCGAAATGAGGATGAGAAATTGAAATTGACGAAGAACACTGTGCCGCAAAAGTGCCACTGATATATTGGTCGCATCTGGTCACAGAGCAGCCTCCACGTCGGCAGTGACAAAAGGCCCAGTGTTCCAGAAGTGTCTTGCAGGGAAATCGAACAGTCATCACGCCGCCACGTCTGTCGCCTCTTTGTGTAGAGCTCGTGCGTCTCACTCCGGTGCAGCAAAGAAAGCCTACTTACCACATGGGATTGTGTCTTTCCATGGTGCCTGGGAGCATCCCCAGAGCCGCTGCCAGCGGAAGCAGCAGCAGACGGTCGGAGATGTGAGGGGATTGCTTTCGAAGCCATTTCGTTGGACAAAGACCTCTACCACTGTCTCAAAGGTGTCTGTGAGAAGATTCTGTCAGTTTTGAAGCACAAAGGTCGCAAAGAAATAGGGAGCAGTCAGCTGAAGTACTAGTAGCTCGGCGGCAAAGGACTTGATCGGTGGTCTTTGCAGGAGAAGCAACCACATTGGCTCGTACCTTCCTATCAGTTCATTCCCAGCTGATAGGAAACGGCAGGCACTCGCAGTTTCTGGGCCTGCAAGGTGTCCTTCTGGGAATTCCCAATGGGCAGCCAGATGGCGGTCTAGGATAACTTACCGCTTGATTTCTGACTGGTACAAATGTGGAGTGTAGTTGTGGATAAACTCTGATAAAGCGTGGCTGGCTCGCAGGAAGGGACAATAATACTCTGAGATTTGATACACTTTTGTTAAAGCAGGATAACGACAGTGTATCAGACTAGGTACTGTTGAAAGACGTGGTGTAGAAAGCTTTTCATTGTCAAAGCTTCACCTGCGATCTTCCTTTACGCTATTTATCTTTCTGAGACCTCCCCACCCTGCTGGAGCAGGCTCGTGAGGGGCAAATTGTCTCACCAGGTACGAAGGACGGACACGCCCGAGTATTTCGAGCAAAAAGTTTGTGTGCTTCTCGGCAAGCGTTTTGGGCCCTGGCACATCTCGATAGCTTGTTTCCCTGCTCATCGGCTGCATTGGGGCGGCAGCTGACTTGAAGTCAGATGCGAGCAAAACCAATCTCCGTCTGTTCTCAACCACCTACGGCTCCATACCACTAATGCAAACCCCAGTGTGCAGATGCCACTAGCGGCTGTGGAAGGAGAGTCTTGGGCCTATGAGACGTCCCACGGTTCCCAATGAGAAATATTATTACTCGAGCCGAAATCTGACCGCCACAGCTCCCGGCCGACGCCACAGCTACCCGCCCAACACAGTAAGCCTTTTCGGAAAAGTTGAGGCTCGAAAATGCTTTTCAATACCGCAGTTTTCATTGATAAGCTAGGGCGCAGCGCCCTCGCTCCGATTGGATATCCATCTGTATTGCACGGCGAGGTTTTTGATGATAGAGCAGTGAACTAAGGCAAATGTTTTCTGGGGGTCAAGCCAACTGCAACAAGAATCTGAAGGCCTTGATTAGAGAAGTCACACTGTCGCTTAGTTTGAGGTATTGAGTTGGCATCAATATTCATGTTCTTACAGAATTTTTATGTATTACCAACGCTGCCCTAGGAACTGGTATCTCTGAATGAAGAAAAGAAAGTAAGGAAGCACTAAAGAAACAGGAACCCGACAATAACAACAGCACTGCTGGATCCTTCATAGCGACGTCGGCCCCATATGACACCTGCTCGCCGCCAGATCCCACACCCTAAGCCGATTCTACTTTCCCGCTCTGGTCCCTTTTCCCAAAGAAGCTCCTCCTCGGTAGTCCCTCCTTCTTCGATATGGGGCTTTCATTCCCACCGGCGATCGGTTTCAATCCATCCGCGGCGCTGCTTGAGTTGGGAGGCTCTGGCGTAAAGTTGCTGCGGACCACAACTGTGCCACTTCCGCAAGTGATCATCTGCTCAGAACCACTACCCTGATCTGAAACGAAAAATGTAGCTTCCCCAAGTTCTTTGTCGCGGAAAACCTCATGATCCTTGACTATCATCTGAAACATTGCGTCCGCAGTACAATTCACCTTGAAATTCTCCTCATCTCCAAAGTGGACCACTCCATCTTTTGGCTTGACGTGTTTCGTCTTGTAAAGTTCCTTTGTTTTTCCTTTCGTACCTTTCATGTTGACGTGGATCTGTACATCTGCCTTGTCGGGGAAACCAGACGCCGAAACAACAATGAAGTGGGCTGTGCCGCTGCCAGAACCTTTGCCGGCTCCGCCAAACTGAGATCCTTGGCTTAGACGTCTCTGATGTGTCGAGTGAGGCGTCAGTGGCGAGCTATCACCTAGAGCGGCGCTTCGCGCAGGTGTAGCAGGACTCGCCACAGCATCTGGGGCCGGACTTCCTTCACGGGCGTCATTGCCGTTGACAGGGCTCATGACTTCCTCTCTGCTGCTCTTTCCTCCGGTGAAACTGCGTTTGAGGAAAGAGGCGCCTTTGGCCATACCCCCACCAACCCTGGTCACACCTTTAACCGGGGCTCCGACAACTTTGCCAGCCGGCGCGAAAGTGCCCTGGAAAGTGGACGTGCCTTGTCTGGATCGGGTGATGTAAGATGGACTGAACGTCATCTTCAGTCGAACAACCCCTGACTTGCCATCAAGTACGTATCGGTATTCTTTCTGCTTGAATGGGTCGAGGACAGCAAGGTCGATGCTGGCTCCGCCGAGATAGTCAGCTTTGTCACCAAAATCCCAGTCATATACATCCACCCGAAAATCTGCTGCCGTTCGTGAAGATACCATGGTCTCAAAAGTCTCGTTCCAAGCAGGGTGTAACGTCTTTTTCTGAGTCTTGGTCTTGTGGACCTCTTTGCCGTTGAGCTTAAATTTGCAGTATGGGTCGCTGTAACCATTGCGGTCGGCTGCTGGCAGCTCTGCTGCATCCAAGACATCGACTCGCAAGGTACCCATGTTGTTGATGCTTTCGCTCGCATGCAACTGCATTTGCACCGGCAGGTACTTTAGGTTGACTGTGATCTTACTTGTTTGTCCATCATCGTCCCTCAATGTGAGTTCGGTTGGCGAATATAAGCATTGAGACAGGACTTGAAGAGTCTGGCCTTGCAGCTTAGCAATGACGTGCTCCTCACCATCATCACCTTCTTTGTCGGCCTTCTCAACCACTCGTAGCGTGATGCGGGAGAATTCTAGCTCTCGAATGAATGCATCTCCGGTCTCACCAAAAACATGGTGTCCTCGCTCACGGACCCTGGCGGTGGAATAGGACGGGAATATGTGATCGTCCATAACGATTTCGAGTATGACGTCTTTGTGGTTGAATGTGCCCTCCACGATATTGAAAACCAGTAGGCCGCTCTCGTACTGTTGCAGGTCGTCAACCGTGATGCGGATCTTGGGCGCCTCTTTCGGGACCGACGCAACAGATTCTTGGACGGACGGACGGCCCTCGCTCGACATACGATTGCCGGAGGTGGACACTTTGCCAGCTCCCTCAAGACTCTTCCGGCCGTCCACGCTTGGTCGGACGCCATTGACGCTGCCGATCGAACTCTTTTTGCTGTGTGCGGATCCATTTGCTTGAGTAGGCAACGCAGGCACATCCTGAAGTGCTTCTTGTTCAGCCTTCTCCTCGTCTGGATCGACGACGTTCATAGTCGGGAAGAAAGAGACTGTATATGACAGGACTCCTTTGGCTGCACCTATACCTTGCAGCCTCAGCCCCTCGTTCAACACCTTCTTGGTGTCATGCACTAGATAGCCGCCCTCTTCTTCATTTTGCTTCACATACTCAGCAAGCGATACTTCAACCTGACCTAGTGATCGGTCTTTGCCAATTTTCTCCTCATCCATAACCTCTAGGGTGACACGTTCGCGAACGGTATGGATGGGCACGTAGATGACTTCATCCCAGGCGGGGTCAAGATTGTTCTTGAAAGTGACAGTGCGGGCCTTTTGAACACCATTCATCATGACCCGTCCGTAGGGATCAGACTTCCCAAGCGTTTCCACGTTGCGCAAACTGCTGGCTTTCTGGAAATGTACACGGAGAACACCAATTGGGGTGATGTAGCCTCCAGAGGCAGTGACGCCCGTAAGAGCTACCGGCTTCCATTCTACCATCAATTTGGCACGACCACATGCGGCGTCAGCTAGGTTGAACCACTCTTGGCCTTTCTGCATGAGTGTGAGCAGGTCGTCCAGCTTGATTTGATATTTCCCGATAATGGGATCTGTTGCCAAGTCTCGATCGTCCTTGATGAGGAGACCAATTCGAGCTTTCCTCCTATCTGTGACCAAGACGGAACAATTTGGATCTGTGAAGATTGGATTGTTGGTTCTCTTGAGCTTGCCCGTGATGTGCACTTCTTTGCCGTTTAGCAACAGAACACCGTAGGGGTTGAGGGCGCCCACCATGCTCTTGGAAGCATCAAGATCCTTGGCCTGCTCAATAGTGAGTCGTGCAATACCTGTATTCGTTTCTGGGGGCGGAAGTTCCTTGCCCTCCTCATCTTTGCCGCCTTCAAGAACGGGGAAAAAGCGAACGTCGCAATTGAGCAAACCGCGTTGCTTGCCGGCTGACATCACCTCGAGTTGCTCATTTTCATGCTCAGGAAGATCTTCCAATCTCTCAAGCGGGAAGTTAGCGACGCCAAGTTCCTTGTCCTTTCGAATGTCGTTGTAGTCAAACACCTGCAGGGTCAAAGCATCCACAAAGCTAGTGATGATGATATAGAGGGTTTCGTTCCAACGAGGGTCGGAGGTTTCGTGTTTAACTTTGGTGCGACCAAGCTCGTTTCTGCCATTGATACAGACCACCACGTAAGGATCTGGAGTGCCCGAGAATTTGTCGGGATTGCGCAGGCCTTGAGCATTGTGCAACGTAATGGCGACGACTCCGATCGCCATGTCGACCGGGTTTCCAGAAAGCATCTTGGCCACCTCAATAGGGAAGACGTTTGGCGCGTACATGATGGGTGCAAGATTGGCATGGATCTGGTCCTTGATGAAGGATTCGAGACCGGGAATGAAGTTGATATCGAAGCCAAACGTCTCGCCACCCAGGGGTTTGCAGACATAGTCGATTTCGGGACGCTCGAGAAAGCACATTTCGACGCGATCGACAAAGGGAAAGGGCAGTTGAAGTTTCATTTTGATGCGCATGAGGCCGGAAAAGGCAAAGTCCTCGACGATGACCTTCATAGCTGTGCTCACCATGGCTTTGCCAAGGCGGATCTCCAGCACGACTTTGGGATTGGTCTTATTTTTGAGCTGTCTCGCCGTCATGTCCATGGTATCGGTTGGAGTGAAGCTGAATCTCCAATCCATCATGACAATTTCGGGATCCTCCTTTGGATAGGTCTTGACATGCTCCATCCGAGGAGGCTTTGTGCCGAGGGTGAAGGTTTCCATGCGCATGCTGTCGAGGAAAGCCGGGGTCGACGTGCTGAGGACCTGATCGACAGACTGGATGACGCTTACTGCCAGATTTGGAGCGAAGATAGGCCAGAACTTGACGAGAAAGCTGTTCATCCATTCGAGACTTTCGTGGTCATGCTCGAGACGGGCCTTGGACAGCTCTCTTGTGATGTCGTCGCGGAAGTTCCTCCGCGTTCGACGAATCGAGGTTCGGTAGAAGGTACCGCAGGTAGTCATGACCAGGACCACCCAGGCCAGGCCACCGCCGCAGATTGCCACGAGCCATGATGCGAGACAAGCGAAAACGATGATGCCTGCGTTGTGATACCAGTCACCAAAGAACTTGTCATCCAATTTGCCCTCGAGAAAGGTCTGGTGGTCGGAAAGGAGAGGCTCATCGTGCGTGTCCTCTGCCTCAGTCGGGCTGAAACGAGGTGCCCAGCCAGTCTTCTTCCAGTTTTCATCTTCAGGATCTGCATCGGTCGTCCCGTCCTTCGGCTCGTTGCCACCGGGTACAGCGACGACTCCGGCAGTGGTGGGAGAGGGGAGATCATAGTCGTCAGGCCCATCGTTGATGTCGGACACCAGGCCGGCGCCTTTTTTCCGGTGAGAGTGCAAGTCATGCTCGCGCTGTCACGCCGTCAGCGGCTTGTGCTTGTGCTTGTGCTTGTCATGCAGAGGTACCAACTTACCGCCTTTGCCTGAGCCGCTTTCGCTTCAGGGCTCGCATTTGGGTCAAATTGAAAGGTCGGTGCGCCGGCTTTCTTGCCTTCGTCTACCAACACTTTTTCAACATCTTCAGCAGTAACCTTCGAGTCTGGATCTCGTGCCAAGTCCTCTACAGCCTGCTGTTTCGCCTCGCCGTGAAGAGAGGAAAGCATCTCACCGACAAGGCACCAACAGCGCCTAGTCGAAGTCGAATGCGATCAAAGCATACAATGGTCAAGTTGAATCACTGCCGATGATGCGAATGGTAAGGAGAGAGTCCGACCAAAAGCTGCGAGTGGTCGACGTGGAATGAGTGGTGGTGGTGGTGGTGGTGGTGGTGGCACAGAATCAGTGTCAGTGTCAGCATGCAAAACAAGATGCAGTTGAATGCATTGGATAGATTTACTATTCCGATCGAGTGAGTATGATGCACACTAACTTAATTCCGTACGAGAGTACGCGTGGAGAAGGGCTACGCAAGCTACACACTACACTGAGCGCTTTATCGTGATGAGTGGCTGGTACTGCCAACTATCGATGATGCTTCGTCTAATCGGGTAAGGCCTAATGGAGTTTGGGGGGAGAAGCTCGCTAGACAGGCACTAGCCCGAAACTCAACTCGGAGGACAAACCTTAGGGCTTGAATAATTGACGTGCATTCTCTCATTCCAATCAATCAGACTTCGGCTTAGGCTCACGCGTCGGAGAAGCTTTTTGATAACGAGGCATGCGAGGTCAGATATTTCGTGAACATTTCCGCGCTAATAGCTGGGTAGCTATTACCCCCTATGTACATGTCTACCACCATGTTGCTGGTAATTATCGCCGCTGCCTTGTCCTTCGCATCAGCCGGACTGTGCTTTGTACGGCTTGAGAGATGTCTGGCGGGCCTGTCCAACCTTGCTGCTAACATGTGCCAAGGAGCTGCTGCCCCAGCTGATAGTGGACCATCGGATGTCATTGGCCCTCCAAACAATCGGTACACATGTGTACAATCATGCGAAATTAAATTTCCCTGTCGCTCCGCTCCCTACCTGGCGTCCCTAGTTTTAAATGACCAAGGTCGATCGCTGCGGGAGCTAAAAGTCACTAGCACTCTTCAACAAGCCACACAACCTGCACCAGGCAAAGCGCTGATTTAGCCACACCGTCGATATACTTTTCGTATCGTTCTGCATGATTGCTCACTTGGGGAGGACTTGAAACTACTCCGTACCCGAGCTGAAAGAATGACACCTGAGCATTATACGTGTTCCCTTCCTCCATGGCCGTTTCAATATTCACCTTTCGCACAGCTGCCACATCCCACGTTCCAACTTGCGCTCATCACCTCGATGTCAAGTAATCTTTCATCTCTCATCGTCGCTGTTCACCAATTTCTCCAAATGGTTCATGCGCTGTAGTTGGCAGGCCACCCGCACCAACACCACCACTCCTAGCCTCTGTAGCAGCGGCCTCAGCTCGTTCGGCCAATCGCTGTGCAGCCGCTGGATCCTTGCTTACATCATAAGGTAGGCCGGTGGTGTGCTCACGCGGTCTCTCATCGGTATCGGTGGTAGTGGTAGTGGTAGTGGTAGGGGCACTGACTTTCGTCCCTGTCCCGGCTGCTGCAGTGTTACTCGAGCTTGTTCCGAGAGCGGCGCCTTCATCAGTGACTGTTGCCTCGCGACTACTGAGCCGCCGTGCTGCCTCGGGATCTTTGCTTGGATCGTACTGCAAGCCGGTGTAGGCATCGCGTTCCAGGCCACCACCACTCTCACTTCCAGTACCGGCAGCTCCGAGGACATTTCGTCCCTTGCCGTCACTGTGGTGTATAGGTACGCCTCCGCTCTTGGTATCCTTAGCTTCGTCCTCATCCGTTGAGTATTCCTCTTCCTCGCCGGTGTCCTTGTTCTTCCTCCGCTTGAATATTCTCTTGAAGATGTTCGGCTTCTTCTCTTTCTCCTTGTGCTCGCCTTCCTTCTGATGCTCGCTCTCATGTGCAGCTATGCCGGCGCCGGCGCCCACACCCGCAACAGCGGCAGTGCCCGCCGCAGCTTCTCTCTCTCGCTTCTTTCTTTCCGCTTCCTCCTCTGCTAAACGAGCACGTTCTCGTTGCTCAGCAGCCGCGGCCGATGCTTGCCGTTCCTTTTCTTCCTTTTCTGCTTCCTTCTGGTGTTTCTTCTCTTCTTTCTCCACTTCCTTCTGGTGCCTCTTCTCTTCTTTCTCGGCCTTCTTCTGCTCTTTCTCCAACTCCTTCTGATGTTGCTTCTCTTGCTTTGCAGCTTCCTTTTCATGTGCCTTTTCTGCCTTGGCAGCTTCTTTCTGCTGAGCTTCGCGCTGTCGAGCCAGTTCTTTCTCGTGCTCAGCCGCCTGGCGTGAGTCCTCATCGCGGGATCTGTTCTGAGCTGCATACACAGCACCGCCCGCTACAGCAGCGCCTGCACCGGCACCAAGGGCAGCATTGCGTGCAGTATGATCCTCATCGTCTTTCCGCTCGGATTGTGCCTTAAGTGGAGATGAAGGCGTTGGCCTGGCATCTTGACCCTCTAAGCGTCCAGGAGCAGCGGCCACGGCATCGATTGGAGGTTCATTGCTGCGGTCTGAGAGAGTCTGGCTTGTGCCACCCGACTGGGAGATGCCTTGTGATGTTGGTTGAGAAAGGCCTTGTGTTGCGGGCTGTGCCGCAGTCGTGGATGATGTGGCTTCCTGCTTATTATGCTCATGCAGGGCATATGCACCTGCTCCGGCGGCAGTAGCTGTTGCACCTCCCGCAGCAAGGTTTCTCCCAGAATGGCTCTCAGGTTCTGTGGTTGTTTGGTTGTGGATGGATTGCTTGACTTGGCCCGAAACATCTCCAGCATCTCGACTCCCCGGTTGTACGGTGGGGATTTGAGATGCACCACCTGCACCTGCATCCAGGCTTTCACGCTGGGGAGCTTGAGTGCCACCGACAGGTGGTGCGACAGCTTGAGGAGATTTGGGACCTGCAGGGTATGCTGTGGTTGGAATGGATTCTCGTCTATAGTGCTTGGGTGGTCCTGACTCCTGGCCGGCCTGGGTTGGAACAGCGGCTGTATCTCGGCCCTCGTCCTGGCCCTCTTGTTTCTGGTCAGCACCTAGAGCAGTTGCAGCAGCGCCTGCTGCCCCTCCGAGACCGAGAGCGCCGAGAACTCTTCCGGCAAAGCTTTGTTGTGCAGGTTCGCCTTGAGTCGTCGTGGCTGGTGGTTCGCCGGCAGCAGAGTCCACGCCTTTATCACCAACAGCTCCAGTGTACTCCTGAGAACGCTCTGCCGGATCGGTAGTGGTTGCAAGGCCTGAAGGAGCGGGGCCAGTGGCTGGTTCGCTGGTAGTTGGCTTGTCTGAAGTTTGTGAGGCTGCAAGACCTGCTGCACCAGCGCCAGCGGCTGCTCCAACCCCAGCACCAACTGCACTGGAAGACAGGCCAGATCCACGATCACCAGCTGCAGTGGCAGTGTCTGTCCCTGTTGTTGCACCTGTGCTTGGAGCTGCACCTGTGCCTGTGCCTGCGCCTTGTCCAGTTGTACTGCCCAAATCTCCGCCGTCGACTCTGGGGTCTAGAGGACGAGAAGCTTTGTAGGGATTTTCATACCCACCCGAAGGGTATCCGCCGGGCATACTCTCGCCTATCATAATCTTGGTTAGCTACTTTGCTTGTACGGCTCGAGATCGGCTCGACTCGATATTGGAACGAGCGGGGCAGGCGGAGCGTCGCAAAGGTTGATCCAGGCAGATCACCGGTGGAAGCGAGAGTGCTAGACTTACCTTTGCCTTGCGTACTCCATGCCTTGGAAGCAGCGGCAGCCGCGCCGGGTGAAGGAGCATCCGAGGCTGCTGTATTTCCCTGCGCGACGGCGCTCTCGCCAGCATGGATATATTCTTTTTCTGGACGTTGGTAAGTCAAAGGATCAGTAGACTGCTTGTCGACAACCGAGGGGATGGCATCTCCCGCAGCCAGAGCTCGCGAGCTATAGGTGGTGGTCTCACCAATTGCCGCTGTCCCACTTCCACCTTTCGAGTCTTCCCGAGAAGTAGAGGATTCGTCCATTGTCGACGCTCGAACTGGAGTTGGACCTGCATGAGATGTAGGAGATACAGGAGATGCAGTCGTAGCTCCAGTGACCCTTTGGCCGCTCGTCTCAGACCCAGCTAGCGGATGGCTAGTTGCACCGGACGTGTTGGCGCTTTGAGATTCTGTAGCTGAAGGAACAGCTGATCCGTAGGATGGCGTGTCGTCGTCCTTGGGGAAGTGCGAGCCCTGCCCACTAAGTGTTCCTCGCTGAGCTTGACGTGTAGAGCTACTTGTTGGGGTATCAGATTTGCTGCGACTGTTAACTCTGCTCAGCGCTTCAGCGAACTACCCTTACAGAAGATTCTTGAAAGCACTCATGGTGAGCCGAGAACGTAGCTGTGGGTGTCAAATCACCGATGCAGTTCGTAGAGCATTCCGCAAGACTGGCAGACAATAGCTACAGGCAAGCTCTACTACGATTCAGAGCTGGCCCAAAAGTCCAGCCTCAGAGGGGCAAACACAAGGGAATCACGAATAACATCCAATTCTTGCGTCATCAAGACTCAATGTGGCGCGTCAAAACAGGGAACGCGCAGTCACAAGGTATGCTCACCGCCAAATCTCTGCAGCCATCGGTGCAGCCATAGGCCCAGAGTTTGAGACGAGCTCGAGCTACCGCACGAATCTTGGGGTCTTAGTTGTGGGGGGCGTGGCAGGGAGGGCACTAGCAATGCACTCTGCGTGAAAGTGAGGGGAGAAAGGCTATGATAGCGAGGGTGGTTCAAGTTCAAGAATCAAACAATAATAATGAAAGTTACAGCGACACAAAGATTGCAACGACCATCCAGAGATCTGAGTCGCAGCTGATGGTGGCCGAGAAACAGGAGTACGGGGTAAACCATATCTCCTAGGTCGTTAGGAAGGATTCCGTACCTGCCTTCCCCGTAGGTCCTCCGTACTCGACAAATCCGGAAAACCAGGAAAACCCTGAAGGAAAATTGTGACTCTGTACGATAGTTTCCGCGTCCCGCTTGCGCTGGCAAGGTCTCACGGTCCGATTGATCTTGGTGTTACGTAGGTGGTAGCACGGGCAAGGGCAGGTCAGCAATAATCGGACTGAGTTCCTGCACTATTACGTGACTTTGCGCCTGCGTCATCCTCTGCAGTGTCACCTGCTCTGTCTGCCAGTGGTGCTGTCTGACGCTGGTCTGGCCAATCACGGTCGTTTTAGAATCCACCAGGCTTAGCTATGTGAGGCATTTTTCTAGAACATCCGCGAGGATCTTCCCCTTCCAAGCCGGTGGTGATGACCGAGCCATCCCTTCATCGATTCTTGAGTCGCGTGAGATGGTAACGGCATCGGGCCTCCTGAAAGCTACTCATCGCTGTGTTCAGAAAAGCAGAGCCAAGTCAGTTGCCAGTGCTGTGAACCTGTGCTCGTGCCAGATTCCCCGCAAACAGCGTTGAGCGAGGACGTGAACTTGAGTGCACTTCATCTGCATATGCCAAATGCAGGTACACCCTTCGCAATGCAAGCGAACGAAGTAAGTCCGGAGTACTAGGCCTTAGTGGTTAGACATATAATCGCCAAGCACCAGCACATGCATCCCAGCGTTGCAATTTTTAACCCTTCATCCGTTCTGGGCATTCAGCCGTGGAGCAGCCCCGGCGAAGGACTCGCTGGATTTCAAGTTCGGTCGAATAACTGTGGAACTCCCGTTTTGCTTAGTACTACTACCTAGCTGCGACGCAGAAAAAGGTCGTGGAGTAAATATCACCGGGGTCTGACCGGGTCCGACCGACTTATGCTTTGACATCTTCGCCTCTCCGCTGATTCACATTCCTTGAATTGGCCCTCCTGAGCCTCCTTATGTACATTGCATCCCCTCGTGTCTACGGCGCTGAGAAATCCGTCGTTATAGGGAAAAGGACAAACCTTTCTTTCGTTTGCCTTGCTTTGAATATCTTGGTGACGTCCAACATCCACTTGTACTTGTCGTAGTTACATCTACCGAGTACCATTCTGCGCCATTCTCGACGCCTCAGCCCTAAGCCGCCATCGAACCCAGATAACAACTATCCTCTGTTTTGAAGATATAGGTCTATTCACAACCTAACCATGGGCCTTCGAGATCGCGTTCGGAAAACCTTCAAAAAGAAGGACAACCCTTCGTCTTCGGAAGATTCAAGCGTTTCGGGACCTACCTACTATACCGGCCGGACGGACATTGAATACTACAAACCCCACGAGATTCCAAGGTCGAAATACAATGGCAGACAAGATCCACATGCCAAAGAACAACTTCATAGCTACTCCTTTATCGACGCCTTCTCCAAGATGCAACGGCGGTCGTCAGCGGCACTGTCGGGCATCATGAGCCCTGGCGGCACCAAGTCACAGAGTCGAAGACCCAGCTACATGAGCCATGCAAGCGTTCCCAGTGCTGATCCTCGGCTGAGTGTGGGTGGCAGCGCCTCGGCTCCGTTAGAAACCCCAACGGCAGTGAGCAGGCGAGGCACCACCACGGCAGAACCATCGGCCCCTTCACTGCGCGAAAACTCTAACGACGATACCGACGTCGTGAATAGTAAGCATAACTCTGTTCCATCTCCAACACGCTTCGACTAAACCCCGTTTCACAGCTGGACTATCGACCTGGGACACGGCCAAACCGGAAAAACCAGAAGTGGTGCACTATGATGCACAACTTGGGAGAGCTCTACAGAGTAAGCTTGGTGATCAGCCATTCACAGCAGAAGAGCTCTCACAAGCAATGTTGGCAGCTTCTATTCGACCAGCAGAAGCAGAGACCTTTCGAAACACCGTTGCAGTTGCTGCCCATTGATCCGGCTAGAACATATACTACTTCACTGACGACTGCATTCCGGCTATAGAACTTAGATTGGGGACTGGGGAACATCACGAGCTGCATTACATTTTCTGCGCATATGGAGCATTCACCGGCGTTTCGAGAGCAATGCCGTGGGACGGCATTTGAACTTATCCTCTACATCATATCAAACTCTTTTGTCATGCCTTTTTCCAAACTATCCGTCTGTTCGCCTTAAAGGGACCCATCGGCGTCGCGACTACATACCTGTTATACGTATGCACAAGCCTGGGATGTGTTCACCAACCTGATTGGTAGGCCTGGGATGGGATCGCGTCTCGATTAATTCTGAACAAGTTAGGCGGTCCTATGGCAGTGAACCTTGTTTGGGTGGCTGATAAGCACTGCCCGGCTTTTCTTCTAGGCGGGTCCCGTGCAGGATTGGGCCCAACAAGCTCATGTTCTCAGAATGTTCAACTCAATGTTTAGTGTCCGCTTCGATGCACATCGCGTATTTCGAGATTGAGCAACCGCCAATCCGCAGGGCATGCATGGTCCCTTTCACTGTTTCAGTGCCTTGACTTATAGGTAGTAGTAGTGCGCAGGAGCCACATAAAGTATCTGACCGAGTCCAACGCCAGATCAAATTTCTTGTTACATTCTTAATATTCGACAGACTGTGCTGTTGACTTGGTTGCATCGAAAATCATTTGCTCTACAACATGCATAGTACCCAAAAGCAACTGCGGTTCCAAATGACGGCTATTTTCTACCAGTACTTGATAGATTATTATCAAGACGTGTGGTAGAACTTGGCTCTAAGTAGTAAAGCGTAATTTAAAGGGTACTATAGGTCCACCTTCGGTTTCTTTCCGGTAGGGTGACACCCCCTTTTCATGTTTGGCTCATTCTAAGCATAACGAGGTGCCGCTATAGGCCATTATACATAAGTACTTCGTAGGCTTCGCGTGGTCAGCCAATAAATTCGTCATAAGCATTGCTTGGCCATGATCCTTTCTTGGTAGTCAATAAATCTTCGCTTTCACGAATGATGAGTAAAATTCTACTCCTGCGTTGGGATATTTGATTTTAATTGTATCAGTATTGCTATGTATACGCTTCTGCATCGGATGGTTGTTGTTATTATCATAGACAGGGATGAAAGTGGACGTTGAGCAAAAAGGCTGGATAAAGAACATACCATTTATGAGAGGAAACCTGCGATCTCCCAGAGATTGCAGCACATCATCACAACTTTTCTAGGCAAGCACGACAATTTTCCCACCAGCCTTGTTTGAGTCCATCAAACGATGCGCTTGCACGATGTCGTCTAACTGGAAAACCTTACCAACCGAAATCTTCATCTTGCCCGTAGCAACTTGCTGCGCAATTTCGTTCAATGGCGTGCGCTTGAAATCCTCTGGTCCGCCGCTGTACGCTGTCATACAGACCGAGGTAGGGATGAGCTCCATTGGATTAACATTTGAAAGCGTCCATTGATTTCCCACGATACCGGTCTGGCAGACAATGCCACCGTCTTTAACACACCGGAGAGAGTCGTGCAGCGTGGCCGTACCGATAAGCTCTAGAACTTTGTCAAACTTCTCTGTGATCTGGCTTGCGAGGTTACCATCGTCGACAAGGCATTCATCCACACCACTGGACTTCAGGAGCTCGAACCGTTCTGGACTGCGACTTGTAGAGGTCACATGCAGCTCGTGCATCTTGGCAATTCCTGCCGCAGCTAGTCCGACAGAGGTGGTGCCGCCACGGATCAACAGCCGCTCACCAGGCTGAATATGGAGGGAGCGGAACAGAGAACCCCAAGCTGTTTGCATCATTTCTGGCATCGCTCCGAAGACGTCCCAGGGCAGCTGGGTGTGGATCTCTTGGACATTTTTGGCCGGTACGCAGGTGTACTCTGCGTAGCCACCGTCAAAATCTCTACCCATGCCACCCATACATGTTGCGACCAGGGAGCCTTTGGCAAATTCTTTACCTGGGGCATCTACCACCTCGCCCACTGCCTCAATGCCAAGTACCCGGGGGAATTTGACCCCAGGGCTGTGTCCCTGACGCGTGAAGAGCTCTGACCGATTGAGACCGAAAGCCCGCACGCGTATAAGGACTTGGCCAGGAGAGGCAGTTGGGATGGGGATTTGTTCAATCTTGAAAGCCTCTGGGTCACCTGGCTTCCGGATGACCGCCGCTTTCATTGTTTGTGAGGACATCTCGACCAATTTTTGCAAGGTCTCTGGTCCTGTTAGGTTCGGGATTCGGAAAGTAATCTTGAAAGAGTATTTTACTTGCTTACTGTTCATATGCTAAGTTGTTCATCTTGATGATCTCAATTTGCCACCAAGTCGCCCTCTCTCTTTATACTGTGTCGCTCTATATCCAGGCCTGTTGTTACTTACCTTGCAACTACACTATGAATGGGAGTTGACAAGGACTTGGTAAGAAGCCTTGACCAATAAAATCTAGACCTGAGTTACCTAATTATCAGGTAAGCTAGTAAATCTTCTGTAGCTTTCTTGATGAGCCTAAACCGTATGGTGGTAGGTTCGACGCATTTGCTTACGGTCACCAAAGGCATTCTAGTACTGTTCTGACGCAGTCCATCATCGGGAGGCGCAATCCAAACCCTTTGGGGTATCTAACATTGGTGCTAGAAACAGAAACCGTGCGCAACGCGCAGCCCTAGATTTGAAACTCAACTAGTTTTCTGATCAATCACCAAACTTCGATTGCTAGCACCATTTCAAATCAACGCTTTCTAGATCGTGCAGGAAAGACAGTTAGGTGTGCCACGTCTCGATGACGAATGAAATCGCTCATTTGAGAAACCAAGCACAGCCTGCACGGCAGACCGATGAATATTTTTCAGCTCCATTCCTCGCTATTGGGCAGGTTAACTGCAGATGCGGTAACGCCGATTTTGGCGCCCAACTGGGTAATTCTTTGACTGTGGTGATCCGTACACCCGGTTAACGGGTGTGTAAACGGCCGTTATCCGTAAACGTCATAAATGCCCGGGTCCACGGGTGCCTTGAACGCGAAACTTAGTGTTTACGGGTGAGGAGTGAGCCGGCAAGATCGCTTTGACCAAAAATGCAAAAACGCAAAATCCGAAAACCGGATATTCACACTCACGCAGCCCCCTGAATAATAGGTCAAATCAAGCAGCGATTGTATGCAAATGATCCTCTCGCTTCGGCCTACTCGTGGATATCAGTTTCATACGTTCTACATATTTGTACGTAGCTGTGGAAGAGGGTAAAGTGACGTGGAGCAGCTGAATTTTTGTTTACGTAATATACATAGTAGCACGTGATATATATATTTTAGCGTCGTAGCCTTTTACAGCCTGATTATTACTTAAAGTTAGGCCTTACTCTCTAAAGATTATTGACTTTTAGGCTAATATTTAGGGGCTTAGTGCCCCGAAGTTTAGGCGATAATCAGGCTACGAAAGGCTATGAAACGCGGCGATTTACGCGTTAATTTTACCCTCTTCTACAGCTACGTACAGATACTCAAAACGCATGATACTAGTATCCACGAGTAGCCCGAAGCGAGAGGATCATTTGCATACAATCGCTGCTTGATTTGACCTATTATTCAGGGGGCTGCGTGAGTGTGAATATCCGGTTTTCGGATTTTGCGTTTTTGCGGTTTTGCGGCTTTGCATTTTTGGTCAAAGCGACGCCTTGAACGCGAAACTTAGTGTTGCTTTTTTGGCCGGCGATACGAAAGCTTGCGAAAGTTCACCGCTGAGCTTGCTCGCATTTTTGTTATACAGGAGATTGTTTACCAACTTCAAGGCAGATCCTCTCTCTATTGTTGGCACGATGTCGGCGTCCCTGCCGGGTAATCGTGACTTACCCGCATCGCGATATGATCTTTCGACCTACTGGGGTCGTGTGAAACAATCCGCAGATATAGCTGATCCGAGGTAGGAACATATGTGCAGATTCTATGCCGAATGCATCGAAACCGATGCTTAAGGTACTTATTTTGTGCTTTTCAATTTTCTTGCCCATTTTTGGATACTGAGTCCAGGAACTGACTTTGGCTTTAGAACACTGTTCGTTTCGTCCGCGGGTCTCGACCATGCCAAACGTTTGGTCACCTCCTACAAGAAAGGCGAGGTGAAGAGCATGACACCAGACATCTGGCGGGCGAAAAAGATCGTAGATTCTACGCTACACCCTGGTAGGAGCCTCATGCATGGTGATTGAGGACATTGGCTAAACACTTGCCAGAGACCGGTGAACCGGTATTTCTGCCCTTCCGAATGTCATGTTTTGTGCTTTCCAACTTGATCGTCACAGCCGGCATGCTGACTCCTGGAATGGGCAATACCGGCACGGTATTGTGGCAGATCGCCAACCAGTCTATGAATGTTGGGATCAACAATGCTAATGCGAACAAATCAACTGCCCTCTCACGGACACAAACGATCCAAAGCTACCTAGCAGCTGTTTCGGCATCTTGTGCCGTTGCGCTTGGTCTGAACGCTATTGTACCGCGGCTGAAACGGGTGTCTCCGAATACTAAGCTCATCCTCGGCCGTTTAGTGCCATTCGCTGCTGTTGCGACCGCTGGCGTTTTGAATGTCTTCCTGATGCGAGGCGAAGAAATCCGAAGAGGTATCGACATCTTCCCTGTCCAGACCGACGAGGAGAAAGCAGAAAGAGAGAAAAGTGGAAAAGAAGTACAAAGCTTGGGAAAGAGCAAAAAAGCAGCTACGTTAGCCGTTGGTGAGACTGCAATCAGCCGAGTGTTGAACGCAACACCGGTAATGGTCCTTCCGCCTCTGATCCTGGTGAGACTACAGAAGACCGACTGGCTCAAGCAGCGACCGAAGATGGTGCTTCCTACTAATCTCGGTCTAATTTTGGGCGTTAGCTTGCTTGCATTGCCCCCAGCACTCGCTGCCTTTCCCCAGAGACAAGCAGTGCAAGCTTCCAGCCTCGAGGAGGAATTCCATGGTCGTGGAGGACTAGATGGACGAGTCGAGTTCAACAGAGGCATATAAGTTCATTCTGGCTTTATGCTGCACACCGAGTCTCATTCCAAATGCGATTGATGTCAAGGCTCAAGGACGAAGCATCCCACAAACTCTTTCTCCAACACATGACTCTTTCGAGCAGGCGAGCAGGGACGATGATAAAACCATCGACTAATGGCCCTTCGTTGCAGATGTTGGATACTTGTGCACCATTCAGGGAACAGGTGCAGCGTGCTGTGGCAGCGAAATGCCAGTGCATCAGGCGGGTCGATGTTGCTGATAGCCGCTTCTGGGATAGCAATTTCGAAAGGGTGCCTGCCACCGAGCACAACTTTCTCGAGCTTCTAATGTTGCTTTTCAAATTGCATGTGCACCAACATTTGCTCCTGTCGCTCTCTCATCCTGAGCTCGAGTTGTTCATTTGGGTTGATCTTGGTATCGACTTCTCCTCTCGAGCAAGGGAAATAGATGGCGATGAAGGAGGTGCGAAGATATCAGGGGTGGGGGCTGGGCCGGAAAACAGGTGCATGCAATGAGATAAAATAGGACGCGTTTAGGCGTGTTTCGTACACATTGAATATCCGGAGGGACAGTACGACACTTGATCTGGCCGGTTAGGCGCGATGGTGTCGAGGAATGGGATGATTATGCTAAGGTAGGATGCGAATGATCAGATTGACGAAATGGAAACTGAGCTCAACAAGTCTTCTAACTTTCATTGCTTCTCATTAGACCTTTGTTACAACTTCGGAAAATGCAGAGGAGGTTCGCATCGCTATTTTCGAGAGTGCTTCTATCTCTTGCGAATTTTCGTGCCAAACGCCATGCTCGAAATGCATGCGCTAGGAGCCTTGAGCTGAAGGACAAGTGGCATCCAGATTTAGACAGAGGGTCGTGGCCATCATGTGGTATCATTGGTGTGCATCTTCCAGGTCGTGGTGGGTCATCGAGGCAGGGACATAGAGAATCCTACACCTTGTACTCCTCAAGACCCCATTTCCAAACAGTGGCATACGGTGTAACACCATCCTCACGGTAGTCGACCAGGATGTACATGGAGTTCTCCTCCATTGACTCACCAACATAAAGATCGTAGTTGTCGTAGTTGGCAAGGATCTTCTTGACGGCGTTTTGCGCGCCCTTCTGGAATGCCTTGATGTCATCGTCGGAGGTGCCCTTTGCTTTCAAAGCCTCGTTGACTTTCTTCATGTACTCTGTTTGCTTGTCAGTCTCGAAGGGGCCTTGCACTACAGACGCATGAGCGGCATATGTCCCTTACTCTTGATCTCTGCAGTGTACGCTTTTTTGGATGGCTTGGCCTCGATAGCGTTCAGTCTGAACTGATCTTGAATATCGAGGACTCGTTGTGAATCGCCTTCACCGCCCGCGTCCTCAGCATCCTCACCCTCGGCTGAAGGGTTAGCGCCCTCAAGCACGAAGTTTTCGGCGCCTTTGGTGATCATCTTGCAGTCGACTTCCCATAGACCATCACCAACATCAATGATCTTGAAGGTGTCGGAGAGAATCTCATCTTTGGCTTCGGTGGTGATGTCCTGTTCACAGGTCAATGCGGGATGCAGCCAGAGGTTGCGGGGAGATGGACATACTCTGTAGATAATCATACTGACGGTATTTGATCAAATCCGGGGTGATTGAGCAAAGCGATCGTGAAAGCGTTCAAAAAGTATCGCAAGGTAGAGAGATATCCAAAATTATTTCGACCTGGAACTCACAAGGCCGTTGTTACTGGTGGAGGGGTCAACCACGCACTTTTTAGGCTGGCATGGCAAAAAAAAGTGCAGGCGCAAAATCACATGTTGTGGGGGACCCTTTCTGGTCCACCGGCCGGTTCCTATTGGTACTAGTACTAAGTAGTGGCTCCAACTCAAACAACTTGAAGGGCAAGTGGAGCAAATGGTCAAGGAATATCATTTGGCCGAGGCCGAGCCCCTTCATTTCGGGCTTGACGGCAAGCCAAGCAGCTAGGGTTGTTCCGGCTCGCGCAAATGATGCGTACTCGGCCGACAAAGCTAAAAGATCAGGAGGCAAATTAATGAGGTGAGTGGTACTACTTCTCTCATGTGTCTCCTTGTATCAAGACAGGACACACCTTTTCCTACGTTTCTGTTGCATCGGTAACACCGTATGAGGTGCCAACGAACCCTATCGCATCCTGTCGTCGTAACAACCACTTCAACGAAGCTCCCCACCCATTATTATTGTCTGCCGAGACGGCAGTTGCGCCTTTTCGAGTCCTGATCTAACGACACGCCGTCCAGCCCGGTACTGGCGCTAACCGCCGCTGACTGCCTCTTCACAGCCGAACATGGTGAACATGGCGAATTCTACTGCGCATCTACCTGAGCTACCTGCGTACACCCTCTCCGTCCGCCCTTCTCTCCTTCCCGGGATATCCGACGTCACGGCCCAGTTGGTTGCACCCTTCGTAGCGTATTGGGTAGTCTCAGGGATTTTCCATGTTCTTGATGTATACGATCTTTGCGCTCAGTACCGATTGCATACGCCTGCGGAAGTGTTGAAAAGGAACCACGTCTCGAGGTATGAGGTTTTGAGGGATGTCATTCTTCAGCAGATCCTCCAGACCTTGGCCGGGTACACAATGGCATATTTTGATCCTCCTGAAATGATTGGAAGAGAAGCATATGATATCGCCGTCTGGGCTCGAAGGATCCGGATAGTGGAAACATACCTCCCACAAGTCCTTGCCACTCTCGGGATCAACGCTCCCAAGCTAGCTGGTAACCTCTACAGCGCCTACCCAATGACAGCAAGTGCCCTGGCGGGAGGAAGGTATGCCTTTACCGGGTTTGCTCCGTGGGAGATGACACTCGCCAAAATCATGTATCATGGCGTCATACCTTTCTTTCAGTTCCTTGTGGCCATCTGCTTCTTGGATACCTGGCAATATTTTCTCCATCGAGCGATGCACATGAACAGGTTTCTCTATGTTTGGCTACATTCCCGACATCATCGACTCTACGTCCCGTACGCGTATGGTGCGCTGTATAATCATCCTCTCGAAGGCTTCATTCTGGACACGCTTGGCGCTGGAGTTGGCTACTTGATCACAGGCATGACCATTCGACAAGGCTTGTGTTTCTTCACCTGCACGACCATCAAGACCGTAGATGACCATTGTGGATACGCCTTCCCGTGGGACCCTTTGCAGCATTTTACCTCCAATAATGCCGCTTATCATGACATCCACCATCAGTCCTGGGGTATCAAGACGAAC
This sequence comes from Incumbomyces delicatus, assembly GCA_017655985.1. Classification (NCBI taxonomy): domain Eukaryota; kingdom Fungi; phylum Ascomycota; class Eurotiomycetes; order Chaetothyriales; family Trichomeriaceae; genus Incumbomyces; species Incumbomyces delicatus. The sequence goes on from JACJVS010000003.1 coordinate 4,044,505, forward strand.
TTCTCTCAGCCATTTTTCACGTTCTGGGATCGCATTCTTGGTACTACATGGACCGGTGGAGATGTTTCCCTGCGATATGAACGTGCCAAGATCTCCGCCCAAAAGAAAGTCGACGCGGAAACCAATAAGGTCGGATCATCTGTCACTAACTCGCCTGCCACGAACTTGCCAAAGGCCCAGGACCAAGCTGCAGCAAGTCAGCAGCAAGCCATCGAGAACGATGGCCCGAGTGTGCTGATTGAGGAGCGACGAGAAGAGCAGGAAGTGAAAAAAGAACTTAAAAGAAAACCTCGACGCAGAACCGGCAGCAGCTTCGATCCCAGATCGACTTTGGTCGGGACTGTTCCCAGTTTGCACGGAAGGAGCACGCCCATACTACATGCAGATGGAGTGCATTAGAGTTTACGGAAAACCGTCTACGTTTTACGACTTTATTGACAACAACCTTTGTAATTTCTCGTGTACATAATACAGGTAGGGACGGATAGGCTGTGCTTAATATGTCATCCTTTTTGGCTTAGAATCTTTTCGAAAATGTTCATATCCTGTAAGTCTCGTGCCTCTGTTCTGATGTGGTGAGTCTGCCGCTTGCCCTTTTGGTAGTGGTTGCAACAAAGTGATCGGCCTCATTGAAGACGGGCGCTGAATGGTAGCATCTGCTGACTCTGTGTTTGCTGTATCATTCTTGTATCGCTGGCAATACTGCCAGCTGAACTCGTTACGATGGAGATGGTACAATGATATGCCTGCCCCGCATGAGTGCATCCCACTTCCCAGAGTTCATCCTATTCGTGAGATCTCTCACCAACGCGGTGACACCACTCACATCCTGCTCGCTCAACCTTACAACCGGCGCACAAATTACTGTCCGCCGATATCCGCTCTTCTACCCAACTTGGGGCGTCCAAGGCGTCTGTCTGCGTCGCTCTCGTCACATTCATTGACTAGATAGACCAATAGAATCTTATGCACAAAAGCGATAAAAGTCCATAAAAATTTACGAACAAGTCACAGTTGCCCGAATCCCAGCAACCATGGCTGAAGTCTCAGATGACGAGTCATTGACCTCTTTGCAAGAATGGGAGCTCGACGTAGGCATCCCACAGACTTCGGATCCGTTCATTCAAAAATACATGAACGGCCGCAATGCTCTAATCGAACAAGAAAAGAAACAACGCCATGATCGAGCTTTCAAGGCAACCATGACGCCCATCGCCAGGAAGGCCGCTAGGGTCTTATCTTCCATTCGCCAGCGCGAGTTGAAGCAGAAATGGACGTCTGAGTACGAAGAGAGCCTGGCTCAGCACAACGATGGGAACCTGTACCCTGGAATGATGTTTAGTCTGGCGAGGGAGCGGGCTGAAGCAACGGAGTTGTGGCAGATTTTGGAGAGAATGCCCAAGGGGGCGCTGCTGCATGCCCACATGGATGCGATGGTCGACATAGACTTTTTGGTTGAGGAAAATCTGCGAGAGAAAGGCATGTGCGTGCTTGCGTCGGAGGCGTTGACGTCTGAGCGGCGGAAAGGCATTGGTGGTGGAAGGATGGCTCCACCAGATTTTAAGCTGAGATGGTTCAGTGAGGCGGAGCTGGCCAAAGTGAACCACAAGAGTATGAGCATCTGGAAATCGGGGTACGTCCCGAACACGCCTATTCCGATACGTGAGGCCCAAAGGTCATTCCCGGATGACGACACGACGTTCAAGAAGTGGTTGGTATCACGATGTCAGCTTGGGCTGGAGGAGACTCTGCAGCATCATCATGGGTTGGACGCAATTTGGAGGAGATTCCAGTCGACTTTTCCGATGGTGGGACAACTTTTGTTCTACGAGCCCATCTTTCGGAGAGCTACGCAGAGGATGCTGACGGATTTGGCAAGAGATGGTATCGTGTACGCCGATATGCGAATGGTTTTTCTTTTTGAGTTTTGCCTGGCTGGCAAAAGCACGGCTGAGAAAGGTGCCATGGCATTCTTTCGAGTTTGGGATGAGGAGATTGAGAAGTTCAAGAAGACCGAGGCGGGGAAGAATTTCAAGGGATGCCGGATGATCTACACCGTCATTCGAGCCTTCGACAATCGCAAAATTGCAGAGGATATGATGCAATGCATTGCAATCAAGAAGAAATACCCGCATCTGGTGTGTGGCTTCGACTGCGTTGGGCAGGAGGACGCAGGAAGGACGTTGGCGGACCTCACGCCTGTACTCTTCTGGTTCAAGAAAAAGTGTGCGGAAGCAGGAGTGGACATCCCTTTCTTCTTCCATGCTGGAGAGTGCTTGGGTGATGGCAACAGTACAGACAACAATCTGTTCGATGCGCTTTTGCTGGGCTCCAGGAGGATTGGTCACGGATATTCACTTTTTAAGCACCCGCTGCTGATCGACATGGTGAAAGAGAAGAAAATTTTGGTCGAATGTTGTCCTATCTCTAATGAAGTGCTGAGATTGTCGAGTTCGATCCTCAGTCATGCCTTGCCAGCGCTGCTGGCTCGCGGTGTGCCAGTCTCGCTCAACAACGATGACCCATTTATACTTGGTTATGGTAAGAACGGATTGACCCACGACTTCTGGCAGTGCTTCATGGCTTTCGAAAACATGGGTCTCGAAGGGCTTGCAACAGTGGCCGAGAACTCCGTCAAGTGGTGTGCGGTTGAGGATCAGAAGCAGGCTGACTGGATCAAAACTATTAACGAGGGGTATATGGGGAAGACGATCAAAGCTCAGATGATGAAAACTTGGAGAACCGAGTTTGAGAAGTGGTGTCAGTGGGTGATTATGGAGTACCCTCTTGAAACGGACGATGATGCCGACGACAACGACGACGACGACGAAGAAGAAGACGAGGAGGATGATAGCGAAGAAGAGGATGAAGATGACTGAGCAATGTCTCGTATGTAGATACTTGGGGTCCTTTGATACAGGACGGCTTACTCCCTCTTACAGCAGTGAGCTTGCTAGACAGTCTCATCCCTGTTAGTTTGGTATGGTTCCTTTGAGGTAAATCGACGGGCAACTACATGACGTACTGTTTTTCAAGGCACGCAATCATATTTCTCAATCTCGAGTTGTAAGATTGAGCCTTCGAACGAGGTGACACTTGGGCTTCTACAGCATATTATATTTTGATGCCACTCTCCAGTCCTGGACCGGCACCACGTTCATGTTAGCCTCGTAACCCTAGACCAAGGCTGATGGAGCTTGGGGGCACTACGGAGTAATTTGGACCGTTGGCTCCACTTACAAGCCCGATGACCCAAGTCGCATGACTTGATAAGTGAAGCCGTAGGCGGGTCGTGCAGCAACATATAACATGTGCTATCCCGATATTTTATGATTGCGATACGTGGCGGCTGGATTGCGTGGATCGTTTGAGTGAAGCATAGCATCTTATGTCGTGTGTTGGCAGTGCGTCTGAGCAAACCAGATAGCACAATCGACGACATCATCGGGTGGCTTCCGGATTGTACAAAGCCCGGCCTGCGCCATGGTCTGCGCTTATTACCAGGCATCTATCGCAGGTGCTTCTCGCTAGAGCCCAACATTTCTACAGCATGTTTGTCTTGATGGTTTCATTTCCGTGACGTGGATGCCCGCCAGAGCCGGCAAAGATGGCCTACTTCCTGCCGTCGTATTTCCAGAAGCGCCTGCTGCGTTATGCACTTAGCCGGGTCGACTTCATCGATGGCGACGCTCTCGATCTTGACAACCTCGGCTTCACTATTGGGCAACGATCAGTCATCGAGCTGAAGAATGTGGGCGTTAAAATCTCAAAAGTGCTTGAACGAATCGAACTCCCCACCACCGTCCGGCCTAAGCAAGCCTCTATCCGTGTCCTGCGAGTGACGATTCCTGCCGATCTGCATGTTAGTGGCATTGAAATTGACATAGATGGTATTGATGTCGAGGTCGAGATAGACCAGATCAAAGCGCAGGAAGGTCCGAGACAGGCCAGTAGAAGAGGAGACACTGCACCCAGTCACCGAGACATTGCCAACCGACCCAGGATAGCCTCAACCGCCATCCATGACCCAGGTGGTTCTTCGTCGGCTTCAAGGCAACATGACCCTGAGTCCTCGCGTATTTTGCCGGCTCCAGAAGACCTTGCAGCTTCCTTCCTTGAAGCAGAACCAGAGCGAGAACGAAGGGAATTGCAAGCTGCTGTGGAGTCAAGGTCAATCCATTTGCAGCAATCCGCTTCAACTCTTGATGGATTCACCTCTGAAGAGGGCATGGGCATGCCCGAAGGATTTTCTCTTCCAGGTTTCGTGACCAATTTCTTTACTGGAATTGCTGACCGACTTTCGGTCACGATTAGGCATCTGGTTATAAAAGTTTCAATGCTTCTCGAAGATGACCGAACCGTTTCCGAGCAGGTCGAATTCGTCCTTAGAGTGGACGAGATTGCCCTCCAGAGTTTGAAAGCTGCAACACAGAAAGATGGACATGTAGATCTCCGACGCACTATTCGGATTACGGGTGTTGACTTCTTGATCATGTCTGATGGAGAGCTTTTTGCACAGAAATCAACGAGTAGCTCTCCAAAATTGTCGAGGAGTCGGTCTGCAGCTTCCACAACTTTGCACCGTGAGAGTGATCTGGCCTCAAACTCTTCGGGCCACCATGATTCGCCTTCGACTAGTTCCGCTACTTCATTAGACCCTACTCATCTCGGCCTAGGTGTGCATGATTCAATCCTGGAGACTTCCGAACTTTTCAATTCGACTTTGAGCCGCTCCGACCACACCACTTCAACGGGATCTCCAGAGCTTGAACGACTGTCGCCTGTCGTGAGTCGAGAGAATGTCGCACCAACATTGTCTTCTTCACAAGTCTCAGGACATCGTTCACTAGCCGAGGATGATCTTTCAGAGTCCAAAATTTTCACTCATAATGAAGCAGAAAGCATGTACATGAGCGCCATGAGCAGTGGGCTTTCAAGTGCTGAGACAATGCCCGGAGCATTCCACCAAGGAGCAGGGGAAACTTCTGACGCATCATCTTTGACTAGACCAGATTATTCGAGTGCCCTACCTGTACATCAACAGACTGAGTCTCCAAGTTCACCTCCGCTAGCATCTGGCGAGCGAGCTACCACGCCAACTGGCCCGACGGAGCATAACAACAGGTCAAGCCAGCACCAGCCATTATCTGTTCGACAGTGTGTTAAGCGTATACTCCGCATCAACGAAGTTGTTTTGAAAGTACCGACCAAAGCCACACAAAGTCGCCCGGACGAAGATATTGAAGCCTCCGTCGTTCAGAGGAAGTCTGCGTCAACTGAACGAAGCCATGTGGCATCGGCATCGCAGCGTATTCCCGTAGCTTCCCATGCACGCATCGCTTCTGACCAGAGCTTGTATGGGATTCCAAAAGATCAGCCGGTTCAGATGGAAGATGCTTCCAGCTACGGAATTGCTATTGGCGACATTGAGGTTGCTCTCGATGTTGGTCTATCCTACGTCATGCTTAAAGCAGCCACACAAGTTTCCTCTATGCTGCGTCACCCCGGGAAGTCGTCCGTTGGCTCACAACATAAGACTGCAGATCTTGCGGTTCAATTTACTGCTCGCTCCGTGGTGTTCAATTTTATGCAGAACGTGACCGATATTTCTACGGCTGGTGAACAGCGTCTGCCTACCGAATCCACATTCTCGGTGCGAGGGGACGAAGCTCCCCTGCTACAGCTCCAGATTCTAATGATTCAGACGCAACTGGCTACTGTTGATGGTCGCCTGGACCAGAAGCTCTCCATCCATCGCCTAGGGCTCTACCGAGAGGCCGATAAGATTATTTCGTTTTTCGATCCTTCCTCTCTCCAAGAATCTTTTGTTACATCCAGCGTAATGCTTGAGCCGCACGATATTGTGATGCGCCAGCTTGATAATCGTGTGGACATTTTTGTCAGACCCATGCATATCATGCTTGATCTACTGATTTTAGACGACGTCTTGAGCCGAAGTGGCGGGTTGAGTTCGTTACTGGATCTTGGCAATTCTGTGCTATCGACAGGTACCTTTAAGGAAGGCAAATCGCGACCGGAACCCGACTCCGTACGTCGACGCAGTGTTCATTTCCACAATGTCACACCTCAACCTTGGTCCGAGAGCGACCCTGAGAGCGGCTTGAAGCTCAATGTTCGCATCTCTGCATCGACCATCGACCTGGTTGGCTCTCAGAGTTCAGTGCAAATTAAATCTTCCGCACTCAAAATAGTCTACAGACCTTCGAAGTTAAGAATGTCGGTGTCCTCAGTCTCTGTCAAAGGACCGATCATTGGCGAAAAGGCTGAAAAGGACGTCCTTCATCTGAAGATGAGTGATATCCAATTTGTCTATCTCGAAACTCCGCAGGAAGAAGACCTTGACAGACTACTTCAGTTACTAGCCCCCTCCAGCGACCAGTATGAGGGAGACGACGACGACATCATGGTTGACACGCTCTTGGCACAGAGACGAAAAGGAGGAGTTATCCGCTTATCGGTTCAAGACGCGCAGGCGTCCGCTTATGGTCTTGCCTGGACTCGCAGACTGAACAAGCTTAGCGAAGAGATTGCAAAGCTGTCGACTGTGACCAAGTATTTGCCCGAGGATGATCGTCCAGGCATTTTGACTTTCGCCTTAGTCAACAAACTTACCACAAGAGTTGACTTGAACAGGCAGTTTGGACCTCTAGTGTTCCGCGCGAACCTTGTTGAAGCTGCTCACATCTCGGTTCCATCGCTAATGGCAGCTCAAGTGTCGAGCGTAAGTCTCACTCGGGGTCAGAGTGAACCATTGCTGCACGAACTCATACCGAATATGCAAGAGAGCACGCTCATGGGTCTGCCGATGTTGATGTGCAGGTTTATTCCGGACGAAATGGAACCGACAATAAAGCTGAAGATCTCGAACATGCGTTTCGAGTATAGTGTACCTCTCATGCTGGCGATTTCTCAGCTCGCTCATTCTGTAGAGGCAGACTTACTACAGGAAGCTAGGCAAAGCTCGCCTCGGGCTAGTGAAATCTCTACTGCGTCCAGCGAAGCTTCGGAGTTTGCGAGGAAGGTCAAGCTGTCTCTCAATCTGCGCAGCTCAGCTGTAGCACTCCGACCATTGGACTCGACCGCATGCGGTCTTTTCGTACTCACAGATGTTGAGATTGGACATAGTACGAGAAGCAACGTCAAGAATGCGAGCGTCGAAATGAGAAAGGCGTCAATCATGATAATAGATGATGTTTCGAAGGTCGGACCGGACAGCAATGGTCCGGATGTCAAGTTCTACTTCGACCAGACAGATCAAGTTCAAGAATTGATCAAGGCCGGCTTTGTGCCTGTTGGCTCTATATCAGCAGCGTCCGCAGATGTCAAGATAACAGAGGATAAGCTTAGCAATAAGCAGTCTATCGATGTCGAATTCCGCAACAATTTGCTAGTTCTCGAGACGTGCGCCGATTCTACACAAACCCTAATTCAGATTCTGGGTGGGCTGTCTCCGCCAGCTCCACCCTCCAGGGTCGAGAAGTATCGCACAGAGGTCGTGCCGCTCGAAGACATGCTTGCATCGTGGACTGGCAATGCTTTCGTTGCCGAAAAAGGCCCTGAGCTTGGCTTACAGATTGAAGGAGACGAGCGCACGCCAACACCGTCCACGTTATTTCCTTCGAGGAAACGCAGCCAGTCGAGCCAGCTTCTCGATTCTCAGCACGATGAGGAGGTTGAAAGTTTCGCGGATGATTTGTATACCAGTCGAAGTGATGAGATGGAGCAGGACAAAATGATGGACAGTATGTCGCAATCTACACACTCAAACATTGGTGGAGCGTCAGTGCACATCGCGCCTGTTAATATCACAGCAGACGATGAACCTGCACTTTCAGGTAGCATCATGATGCATAGCTTGATCGATTTCCGAGATGGCCATTTCACGCAAAACACCTCTATCGGTGGGACAGCACACCGATGGGACTCGACTCAAAACACTTATGGCATGGGAAGTGAGGCGACGGTGGGGCAGTCTCCTTTAAAGGTGCGCGTTCGCGATGTACACATCATCTGGAACCTGTTTGATGGCTACGACTGGCGAAACACCCGGGATGTCATCACACAGGCTGTTCGTGATGTTGAGGACAAGGCATTCGCGAAACAGCGCAGAAGAGATAGTCACAGATCTCCTGGGCCCGATGATGAGGACGAATCAGTCGTTGGTGACGTACTTTTCAATTCAATTTACATCAGCATTCCTACAAATCGTGACCCCCGGGATCTCACAAATGCCATCAACATGGAGCTGGGTGATGCTGCAAGCGAGACGGGCAGCTATGCCACCAGCACGACTGTCACCGCAGTAACCAGTAAACGGCACTCTGGCCAGAGATATCGACCCAAGAAGTTGAGACTCAATCGAAGCAAGTCACATAAGATGACCTTCGAGCTTGAAGGTCTGGCTGCGGACTTTTTTGCCTTTCCTCCTGATTCAGGCGAAGTGGAGAGTTCGGTCGACATCCGTGTGCGGAAAGTAGAGGTCTTCGACCACATTCCGACCTCCACTTGGAAGAAATTCGCCACCTACATGCATGAGGCTGGTGAACGGGAAGTTGGCACCGACATGGTTCACATTGAGTTGCTCAACGTCAAGCCCATTGCGGAATTAGCAGCATCAGAGATGGTATTGAAAGTAACAGTTCTGCCGTTGCGATTGCATGTGGATCAAGACGCTCTCGATTTCATGACCCGATTCTTCGAGTTCAAGGACGAGAGAATTGCCCCTTCCAATACGCCTTCTAACCCACCCTTTATACAGCGCGCTGAGGTCAATCCGATCAAACTCCGACTCGACTTTAAGCCGAAGCGCGTGGACTATGCTGGACTCAAATCAGGCAAATTGACCGAATTCATGAATTTCATCATTCTCGAGCGGTCTGACATGGAGCTTCGACGAGTCATTCTCTACGGGGTCTCTGGTTTTGACCGGCTTGGCATAATGCTGAACAACATCTGGACTCCCGATGTCAGGAACAATCAACTTCCTGGTGTGCTTGCTGGCCTTGCGCCGGTTCGTTCGCTGGTGGATGTTGGGTCTGGCGTCAGAGATCTAGTAGCAGTGCCAATTCGTGAGTATAAGAAAGATGGTCGGATTGTCCGTAGCATTCAGAAGGGAGCAATCGCGTTTGCGAAGACAACTACGACAGAACTGGTCAACCTTGGCGCGAAACTTGCTATTGGAACTCAAACAGTCCTGCAAAACGCAGAAGGTGTTCTTGCCCCCCAAAGCAAACAGCAGCTTGGCCATGGCTCCGACTCAGACGATGAAGAGCACCAGAAGCAAATCTCACATTATGCAGATCAGCCTCTTGGCATCATTCAGGGACTGAGAGGAGCTTACGCTGGTCTCGAACGAGACTTGCTGCTTGCAAAGGATGCAATAGTAGCGATTCCAGGAGAGGTTATGGCTGAAGGAAGCGCAACCGGCGCTGCGAAGGCTGTCCTTAAGCAGAGTCCCACCATCATTTTGAGGCCAGCCATCGGAGTTACCAAAGCAATGGGACAGGCCTTTTTGGGTGCTGGAAATACGTTGGATAAGGGAAATAGAAGGAGGATTGAAGATGTAAGTTTAAGATAGATTTCTATCTCTTGCACATATGCTGACCGGTCACAGAAATACAAACGATATTGAGCTCCTCAGGCCGGCAGTCTCTGATCGACTACGACAGAACTTCCACAAAGAAGACGAAGTACGATCACTCTGATGGAGTCTACAGTGTGTAGATGGCGTGTTTAACTAGGGTGGAGTTGCATAGCGTGGACACTGGTTTTTGGAAGAGCATGCTCACGATAGTGTTACAATGGAACGACATTGCATAGCATAGCCCGGCACCGAAATCTCACGTTACTGTGTTGCTTCTCTTGCTGCCTTTCCAGAATTGGCAGTGCTCTCAAAATTCTTCTTGTATACTCAGTCACTCACGAGTCTACGGCAACAGTGCATGTCCCTAATTAATGTGTGCACACATGTTTCGGCATCAAGGCAGCCTCACTCGATCGCAGGCAGGCAGGCAGGCAAGGAAGAAGGATATTAACCGGTCGATTGATTAGTTAGTTGGTCAATTATCGATTCCTGACTAGGAGGTGAGCGAGTGGGTAAAAATCCAAAAAGAAAAAAATATCACACACGAGCGCGACCGGGTTCGAACCGACAATCTTTGGTGTGCAACAGGCTTGGCTGCTACCGAAAACCAACGCCTTACCATTAGGCCACGCGCCCGACGACGTATTTTGACACAACAATTTACAAGTACTAATAATGTATGAATTCACCTTGAATTCTCGAGAGTATCTCTGTAGCGGGACTTTACAGGATTTCCCTACTCTGTATGAGGCACCTACCAAATTTTCGCATTTCTTTCTTGATTAGGGAACAGCAAAATCGAACCCTCAAGTAACAGACCAATTTCCGCAACCGTCTTACATGCCTCAGCTCATTCATGCTTGGTCCCACAACGCCGGGAGGTTTTGCATGATGGTTCCAATGATCTCCTTATCCAGTGCCTCATCCAAGAAATCAATCTTGGTAGTGTTGTTCCAGTTGACGAACGACTTGGCTAGAACACCATCCTCCGCGCGAACTACACCGAGTGCAATGTCCACTAGCCCCGGCCGCTTCCCCGTAGCATAGAATATGGAGGCACCGCACTTGGTGCAAAAGTCTCGCTGAGCATGGTCGGAGCTCTTGAATCTTGTAACGGACGTATGCGCCGCCTCACCATCGTAGTAGCCTGTAGCAGCAGTAGTAGTAGCAGTACCGTCTTTCCAAACCACCCGATCCCACGGCACATGCATAATCCACGCTATAATGGGCTGGCCGACTGAGAGACGGCAATCTCGACACGCGCATAGACCGGCTTCCCAAAAGGTCCCTCCCCTGCAAAAAATGAAAAAAATCACTTTGTGAGTTCAGATTGCAGTCGAAGTCACCCAACCCCCAAGGCAATGAAGGCCAAAAAGCAAGGACTTTTTTTTTGTAAACTTACCATTCTTCTTCGCTCGGCCGTAGTAGCACGCTGAATTCCACCTGACCACACTGACACCTCGCGGGGACTCGATCCTCGGTCTCCACCATGGTAGTGGTAGTGGTAGTTCCTTGGGCTTTCCATCGAGCGACGTCGTTCTTCATGTCGCGAACCGGAGGCCCGTCGTCTCCCTCGAGATACATCGGGATATCGGGAATAGTAAAGGCCAGCCCGCCATCAAGCGTATCAACAATGAACTCGTGGCCGTCATACTCCTCCAGCCTGCCTTGTCCTTGCTGACTGCTGCCCTTGCCCCTGTCCCGGAGTGAACCTACCACTTCGTCAATGCACCCGGAGCAGGCATGCCAGTGCGAGTCCTTGCGCGAGTAGTAGCAGACGTGCGACCCGCAGGAGGCGCAGAAATACCGATCGATCTTCTCCGATGTGGCGTACTTGACGAGCTTAGTCGTGAACACGTTGGCGGTTGCTGCATTGAGCAGTAGTATGGCTGGACCGCTGAAGGTAACCGCCCCAGTCACATGGCGGCATAGGCTGCAGTGGCACAGGAGGCCTCCTACTGGTATCTCGTCTCGAAGCCGGACCGTCTCGGTTAGTTGGCCACAGTGGCATCGGAGAATTACCTCTGGACCCATATCTGAAACACGTGTCTAGAATCTTTTGTGACTTCGGTGCGAGTGCCTGCCTGGCTTTGGTGGGGCGAGCCACGAGATTTTGTGCTCGGATACGAGGGAAATACTGTACGGGATAGGCCGAGGTAATCTGGATACTCCCGATAAGCAGAGTTCTCCCGGGGTATCAGAATACTCTGTGGCGGAATCGCCACCCGTCTCAACACCGAAGATCTGTTCTGAATTGGCGGGGCATTAAGGGGCTAGTAGCTAGGGGCGGACGGACACTTGAAGGAATACAAAGCAATGGCCGGCGATTTGCACTATCCCTAGGGACGAAATGCTTGTACGTTCAATTGTGGTTTACTCCAATTTCCTATATTCATAGCTATACCGATCCGCTTCACGGAGCGTACCTACTCTCGTCCTTCAGCAGCGGCCTCATCTGCAAGTTTATTCTGTCTCTTGAAGTGCATGGACAAGCCGAGGGTGATGGCGATATACAGCACCAGCATGGCATTAGTTGACCACATCCCAGGTAGATACTGTGGCGCATCTTGAGAACGGAAGATTGTGCTCCCTAGAGCGGATGGTTAGCATGGGGTTGCGAGGGTCAGAAATATCAAAGTCGGAATTCGGCGGCTTACCTGTGATGCCTCCCGCAGCGCCAAAAGAGATCATGGCAGCTGCCACAATGCCCTTTTTCTCGTTTTTGCCCGTCTGGTTGCTTCCATAAGCTAGAGTGCTCGGAATGTTCGCTTGGCAACCGAAAATGGCGAGGAAGAGGCCAAAGTAGCGTACGCCAGGAGGGCCGGCATACAGGACTATCAGCAGTCCGATGATTGCAACCACGGCCTGCGCGCACATGATGGGCCATCGCATTCGTATCTTGTCACTGAGATATGCCATGGCGAGACTCGCAAAGATGGTGAATATATACGGTGGGGAGCCGAGCAATTGCGCCTTTGCGTAGCTGAATCCCATGCCTTGGCGCAGAATGATAGGTTTGAAGAAGGCCAGCGAATAGACAGAGGATGCAGCGATGAAGTATTGGATGCCGTAGAGGAAGAGCTTCCAGTCGCAAAGCATCGCCAAGGACTCCTTCTTGGTTGGGTGGTGGAGGACATCTTTGCTGGCTTTGTCAATCTTGACTCGCTCAATAGCGATGTGCTTTTGGCGCTCGTTGAGGAATTTAGCACGCTCAGGGAACTCAACGAGAAAGAGAGGTGCAACGAGACCTGCGAAGATGGTGACTGCGCCTTCGATGATGAAGATCCTGCTGGTGATTAGAGGTGGAAACATGGGGGTGGGGCGAACAAGCTCACCATCTCCAGCCCGCTTGATACATGCTATCTGGGCCACCTGCTCGGATGAGAGGGAGAGCGTAGGCGAAGATTGACCCGAAACCGGAGGCCAAAAGAGAAGCCATGTAGAAGATGGAGATTCTTCTCGCAGTCTCGTATTGGCGATACCAGCAACCGATCTAAACGCGGTTAGTCGCCAGAAAATACTCCGAGGACGAAGGGCATTTACGATAAAGACAGAGCCTGGAAACAGGCCAGCCTCAAAGACACCCAAAAATGCTCGGAGCACGGTAAGAGCTGGTCAAGAGTCAGCTGTGAGCGGTCAGCAGACGTTTGTCTCGGCACGGACCTTTCCAATCATGAATGAAGCCCATCCCAAACACGCAGGCACCCCAAGTGACGATCAAAAACGAGAGCCACTAGCGAGCACCAACTTTGCGAATGACATAGTTCGAGGGTAGCTCGAAAATGCAGTAGCCGATGAAGAAGACCAACAGAGCGATTGAATAGCGGGAACCGACTTGGAGCTGAAGGTCTTCTGCGAGGCCGGCAATGTACGCGGCGGAGATATTAGTCCTATCGAGCAAAGAGAGGCCAAAGACGATGCAAAGCATGGGAAATACACGGAAATCGATCTTCCAGCTTTGAAATGGTTAGTGCATCGGTCAGATCATGATGCACCAATTACTCACACTAGCTTTCGTTCTTCCGCGGGGGACCAATCTTGGGTCGAGCTCGGATGCTCTTCATCTTTGTGAAGCGAGCCGCTAGAGGAGCTGCCGTCACGTTTCTCGATTTGCTGAGTGATCGAATCCTTGACTTCAGCCATGATGGAGAGTGAGACAGGAAAAAGGAGTAGTGGTCGAAAAGATTGCGCAGGTTGGGAAGGATGACGAGGGGTTATTTAAACTGTCTACCTGTGAAAATAGAAATTGTCTAGTGGTCTGGGGCTGCTCAGATGTCTGGGGGCGCTTTGCCGTTGCTGAAGTGTTCAATCAACTTTACGAACGATCCCGAGGCCAATTCGAGAACTCGCCTTCGTCGGCTTCGAGATTCTCGAAAACCAGTCACATGGTGGAGTCCCAGCGCAAGGGTGGACAGCAAGATCTCTTGACATCGACCCTGAATCCGCACGAACGAGAAATTCCTTGCTAACTTCCAGACGAGAAAATAATAATGCCTTGGCAGGGTATGATGATTGATTCGCAAAAAAGGGCTTTTCGGGCGGACTAGACGGAACACAGATGCCAAGATGAGACGCCAAGAGAAATTACAGTGGTTGAATCAGACCCCACTAAGTTTACTGACTCGAAGCATTTGCAACCCCGGATTGTGCGGAGACAGTCGGCACAGCTCCTGTCGGAATGCCGAAATGCCATGTGCTGGCGAAGCTGACTGACGATGATAATTCGGTCTCGAAAGGCGTTGGCCGGTTCGTGCAAGTTGGTACGAAACGCACAGATGGTGCAGACAGTACCAAAGACTGATTTGAGCGGTTTGCCCCACCTCTATTTCCTATTTCCTACGGCTTTTCCTAGTCGCACATGTTGATGGCGTAGCCGCGTAACGTCGGGCCTGCCGAATGTTGGAACCTAGGAAGTCAGCGTCCTGAACCGTCTTTCTCTTCAGTATCGGTGGGTTGCGCTAAGGTGTATTACGGAGCACATCATAAAGCCCTCTCTACCCAGACACCAGTCTTGTATTGTTCAAAATTGAGTAGTAAACTTTCCACTATTCTCCGTCGTCATGAGGGTAGACATTGGCTGGAAGGACGAAGTAACTTGTATTTTCCAGGGCGTTATTGGCTATGAGACATCACGCTATATCCCACGCGATGTGCAATAGGATGACCCTGGATTGTACACAACGACGCCGAGAAAAAGGGAAACAATCTTTCAGCCATTCGGGATTTGAATACATGACAAATGCACCAACAACGCCATCGCATCACAACACCGAACCACTCCATCGAGCGGGGAGATGTGCACAAAGGAGCAGCACAGTCTAGACCGAAGCATTGCACAAAGCCTCTGAGCTCCAAACCCTTCTGTTCCACCAGGAATTCAAGTCTCGCTAACTCGCGATAGCGCATGCTGCCTTGGGCGACATGCATCAGGTCTGGAGAGTCCTCGAGTTGCTGCACACTCTACTTCAGCGCAGCGTTTTCATTCTCATACAAGGGCAACCAAGCCCGCAAGGACTGAGGCAGACGTGCGGCGAATTGAATAAACATACCATCGCTGCTCATTTGAATATCGAGAGCGTGATCGCAGCAGTTGTCACGACAGCTGACTGACTAACGAGGAGCCAAATCTTTTCTTTTGCCGCTCAGGCTGTTTGCCTGGGCCTTTCATTGGATGGTCCTTTTCCCATTGCTCATCCGCCTTGAAGGCGTCGATGGCCACATCAAGATCGTATTGGCTGCCCTTGAGATACAATTGAGCCATATTGTACTCGGGACATTTTGTTGCCACCATCCACCTTCTTACCTTGTTCTTGCGCTCTTCTTCTTCTGGGTCCGGAGGGGAGGACAACGGAGGCCCGCTGTAGTAGGCTCGTGGGATCAAAAGGAACTTGCGGGCCATCAGGAGGGAATCTGAAAACAGAGAATTGTGTTTGCGGAGGACGTCTTGCGGCACATTGTATCCCAAGGAGAGAGAGTCGACTGAGTCGTCGGACGAGAGGAAGTGCACCGTATCTTCCGTGTGCTCGGGTGGTCGGATCACGGTAGCCCCGGTTGCTGGGATTTGTGATCGAGGAGGTAGCGTGTCATATGCTGGAGGGAGATCGAGTGCCCGTGACGAGTGCTCATTGTCCCGATATGAAGGTGGCAATCGCAATCCCTCTAAAGGCAGTGCTGACGGCTGGGAACTGATCTGGCAGTATGGACAGTAGGATTGAAATCTGGGGTTTTGATACTGACAGTTGGCACAGACTGTCCGCCCACAGCAACCTAGTCGTCGGTCATGGGCGATGGCCTTTTCATTCTCAGTGTCGTAGGGAACTTTGGTGTCGGCGAGCACTGTCGCACAGGTACAGCAGGCCTCAGTCAAAGACATCGCGATGATAGATAAACGCAGTCGAGTTGTTTGGAGTCAGGCTCATCGCCACTCGATCCGACAGGCAGGGCATTTCGTACATCATGATATCAAGTCCCTGCGGCGAGGTGGTGACTTCATCGATACTGCCCTGTCAGGCCTAAACCCTAAGCCTAGCCGTGCCTAGCCTCCCTGGACTGCGGCAACCGAAGGGCCTAAACCTAATAAGCTCTTAGCCGACCCGTCGAATCGTGGCCCCGGAGATTAGTTGCGATACTGCCGGACCAGTCGTCTGTGGATTGAACATGCACGTGCCATGGCATCAGATCTTCAATTTCAGCTTCCACGAAGCAAGTGCCAGTGCCAGTGTCAGTGCCAGCGCCAGCGCCTTCTTCCAGCGCAGTAATCTCGAAAGTTGGACCGAAGCCTCTTCATAAGAGATGGAATGTGGTCTTGTCAGTATGTCGGTGGGAGTTGTATCATACTCTACGAGAACAATACGGATGTACCCAACTAGCATGGACGTTGTGCCAAAAGGCCAAAATATCTGTCTCAAACACAACTCTCACACCTTCGATGTCTGTGTCTTGATGCATCATACGGCGGTGGTGATCTAATCTATGTCCCGAGTCAAGTCAACCAAAGGATTTCTGTCAAAGACCAAATCGAACAATGAAGGTGTTCCTCAGATTTACATTTGGGACTTCTCTCTTACGCGACACACTTCTTTCATTCAAGCTTGGTGGAATGGCCAGCAATCGTCTCGGGATGCTGGGCAAACGTCATCAGCCCTGAGTTAGGCAAAAGGCAACAGTCACCACTTGTTTACCTAGGTAGTGTTTGGGCAGCTCAAACTTTCGGTTTCCATTGCAACATACTCTCACTATTGTCGGTCATGCGTTAGTCTATGCTAGTCTCCTGGAAGTTGCGAGCGGAACGTCTTTCGCTCTGGCCAGGCAAAGTGAAAGTGCTTACCATCCAAGCCGACTTGACAATTATTAACAGGCCTGCGGCTGCGACATAATTTCTCACCGCTCTATCGTCTAAGATGACTGCGAATTTGGCGCAAAGGGCATTAGACCCTGGAAGACACGAAATAAGGCTTCTCGAGCTGTTACCCAGCGCTCATGCGGACGCTCAACTCTCATGCTGCTTATCGGTCGTCTCACTCGACGACAATCCAACATACGAAGCCTTGTCATATGTTTGGGGAAACCCGCAGGTCACAGTCCCTATCATTCTGGATGGTGTTGAGCAGCAAGTGACCACAAATCTATGCGAAGCTTTACATCATTTTCGTCTAAGGGACAAGCCAAGAACATTTTTCGTTGATGCTCTTTGCATAATTCAGCAAGACGTGACCGAAAAGGCGAGACAGATTCCATTGATGGGCAGGATCTATTCTCAGGCACAACATGTTCAATGCTGGCTTGGTCCTGCCACCTCAGGTACTGAACGCGCCATCAGCATTTTGAAGCAGTGTAAGAATGGCATTCCAATCACCCTATTGACCTCTGATGGGCCTTCTGCCAGTCGACACGACCTTGCCGCACTCTTGTCATATTTTAGCCTACCATTTTGGCGTCGAGGCTGGATTGTCCAGGAACTCGTCCTAGCACGCAACGGGACGCTTCATTGTGGAAATCATCAATTACTAAAGGCAGATATCCTGCATAGCCATGTGCTAGTACGTTCGGTTGCCACCATCGTAGAGCAATATCCGGGATACAGCACGAAAGACTTCGCCACAGTCTCCTGGCAATTGGGCATTTGTCTCGCAGTAACAATCAATGGTCTTTCCACAGCTCTACGTGATTATAACAAGTACGGAATGATACGCCAAGAAACCATGTGCTATCTGGCCAAGAGAGAGGTTTCCCTTGACCATGATCGGATTTATGCATATCTCGGCCTTCTTGCCCCTGCTCTCAGAGCTCAAATTATGCCTAATTACAATGCAACGAAGCCAGAAGTCTATCGTGACTTCGCTTTCAAGTCGATGAAATTCCACGGATCTGCTCATCTCTTACACCAACCACTGAGCAGTGATTCTAGCTTGGGCGGGTTGACATCCTGGTTTCCGGACTTCGGCGCCGATGAGGTGACAAAATCCAGAAACGTAACGGGTTATGTCAGCAATCAAATTCCACCAATTTTCATGCTCAATGGTACTGGATGTTTACGGGTCCGAGCCGGTTTTCTTGACACCGTGGCAGATGTGCAACCTGCAGAGGAGGGGGACAACGCCTTTTCCAAAATTTTGGTGACGTTACCTGCATATGAGAGGGACTCCATACCCGAGTTGGCTATCCCATATCATCGTCGCTGGCGTGCTTTTTATGGGTTGGATCCAGTGCCACCTGGGATAGGGCGGCAACCTTCTACACCAGGAACAGTCCCCGACTATGGACCGTCTTACGTGGCAGGAGGCCTATTGGAAGACGCATATTGGCGGACTATATTTGGGTACAGGCTAAAATTGTGGGATTCGGAACTGGAATGCTATCCTATATTGCTGCAAAAAGACCTGGAAGTGCTGAAAGTGTGGCTAAGGTACGCCGGTTCTGATATCGGAGAAATGGACAAGCTCGTTCGAACTTGTCACCTCAGCCTGGGGTGTGACATGGGAGCTTATCTCTTCAAGACTGCCAAAGGTTTCATCGGCATAAAAGACCGCTTAGGAGCCTGTCCGGAAGTCGGCGACCAGGTCTTCATTATTGCAAATACATTTGCTCCGTTCATACTGCGGAAGAACTATGATGAAACCTACAAGATTGTGGGCAGCGCCTACGTCCACGGCGCAACTGCTCCCCGTATCGGCCACAAACAAATCACTGCTGAGAATGTTCACGACATTTTCCGGGAAACCCAGGGGATACTACTCGGCAAAGGCTTTAAATTTCAAGAGAGGCTACGTGAAGCCCTGGGCTTGGTTCTTGAGTGGCGAAGCCGACATGTCCATCCACACCTCGACCTTGTTACCTCGTGGGATCCGATACTGCTTAGTTGATGCATTTCCGTTGTCTTCAAGGTTGCGCTATTATCGTTAGGACATACTCTGATGAACAGCACACAGTGGGTTTTTCATAGTGGTATCAACGAACAGGGAATTTCAGTTCTTTCGGATTGAAAGCGCTGCTGCACTCTCAAACTTCTGATTCTTCTAACATAAACGAGCTCCTTGTAATTCCAAGGTCTGGATCCTCAACCAATGCCCTTCCAACCTTCTTTGCCCGTCTAATAACACATGCAAACTTGAATGCTGCCACACACTCTCTAACGCCTAATATCTAATATTACAATCTGAATCGCTCCTGATGCAGGTGGGGTGGGTGGCAGTACCCTCAATTCTTCTGCCTCATCTCGCCTGAGCCACGCCGGCCCTTCGACTCTGGAGCAGCATAATACCCCGCGCTGCTGTCCACCTGCCTCTGCTGCTGCGGAGGCTGGTAATACGTGGGCAGATTAACGTTGCTGCTGCTGTAACCATTGTAGTTGCTGTTGTTGTTGCTGTTGCTGTTGCTGTTGTTATAGTAGTCGCGGCTGTTGGCAGGGGCGGCGGCGGCATCGCGGAACTCTAGCGACTGTGTATCGCGGTATGCGCCTGGAGCGTACTGATCCTGCACGTATCGTGCCTGTTGCTGCTGGTGGTGGTGCTGCTGCTGGCGGGCGCGCTCCTCCTTGCGGTCTTTGGAGATCTTCTTGGCCACGTAAATGCCGCCGCCGAGGAGCATTGCTTTGCCGATGAGACCCATGTTGTTAAATTAATTATTTGTTTGTAGTTGTTGTTTGTGAGAATTTGGTGATTGTTTAATTTATTTAGCTGGATAATGTTGGTGGTGGTGGTGGTGGTGGTGGTGCTGTGATATGATTTCCTTCCTTTCAGTGACTCTTAGACGAGAGAGATCCAATGTTCTTTATATGTTAGTAGTCCATACAACGGGATTCTAGAATTCTCTGCCTTTTTCGCGAACCTTTTTCGCGAGGCGTTTTTCCTCTTTTAGCGCAAAGTGTTGCATTTTGAGAGAATGGGTTCTAGATGATAGCGTTTGATTCGCTAGTCGTGTGCATGCACGCGTGGCTTAGAGCCCTTAGAAAGCATCGGGGGGCTGAGGCAGGCCTTTTGGGGAAGGGGAAGCTAGACCCGATTCAAGGTGTCCGCGCGAGGTTCTACGTAGCCGGTTCCGAGGCTGAAGTGGGCTTTTTGACTTGTGTTTGTCAGTTGCCACCCTTTGAAATCCTACCACTACTGTATAACCCCTCGATGAAACGTCTGACTGAACTGAACGGGTGAGCTCATTTAATTCCCGGTTCGGCATGTATAATCGTAGCAGTGAGATTATTGTACGTCGTACTTTAGGGTATCTATATACCTACCTAGCCACGAAGTACTTTCGTGCTCAAATACAGTAAAGTCTACATTGCCC
This sequence comes from Incumbomyces delicatus, assembly GCA_017655985.1. Taxonomy (NCBI): domain Eukaryota; kingdom Fungi; phylum Ascomycota; class Eurotiomycetes; order Chaetothyriales; family Trichomeriaceae; genus Incumbomyces; species Incumbomyces delicatus. Next base: position 4,064,888 of record JACJVS010000003.1, read on the forward strand.
ACGATTAACTGAAAACAACCTGAAAACCTACGGGCAAGCGTCAGGTTGTTTGGGGGGTGAGGGCTTGGAGGATTTGGTACAGCGGACCATCGAAAGTTCGAAAAGTACCTTGCTGGTGCGGAGTACGTTTAACTGTTCGAAGTGCCGACGTAATCCGGTTTGGTAGGGCTGCGTGGGCTGCCACTTTAGCCACAATGTTCCGAGTGCCTGCTGATCATGATGACGACAACAAACAACAATCGTGCCGTGGTGGATCTACCTACATATAATACAAAAAGCATATTTTGCCCTTTTTCCACCCGATTCTGGTCACAATTCGCGGAGCATACGCTACGTGTTCACGTGTTTTAACAATAAATTCTCCGATAAGTTAGGTACGAAGTAACATCCACGGATCAATCAACGTCATAATTACCTCCCTAGGTAGGTAGGGTATCTTTTGGGCAAGTGGAAGGTTGCAGGGTCCTAAAGATAGTTCTTACATGGAGTGTTCACCCCAGCTTCCATTGTTCCGCGAAACTCCTACAGCGGAAGTTTTAGAATACCCCAAGAAAAAAACGAATACGCATATTCGCATGGTAGAGGTTGATTCAGTATCTCCATCTCATACCATATGACCTACCAGCCTTATGGAATAACGCTAGGGGTCTACCCTGAGTAGTACTATTGCTGGGACCTTCCACCATGTAGGAAATGGGCAAGCAACGAGAAAGATTGACAGATAGGAACACTTTTTGCACTTTTTCCGAAACCGACCAGGTTTCTGAGTGAACATACTTTCCATGAAAAACGACGAGGCAACCAAAAAAGGGATGGACAAGATTGGATTGTCAAAGTTGAATATCATTTTGACTTTTAGTGTTTGAGGTTTGTGTGTGTAACACCACTACCACCACCTTTTCCCCCCGGCGTTTACTGTACATGTGCTTTCTTTTGTCGACATCGCTTTTTACCTTGCCTTGCCATGCAATGCAATGCTATGCCAAAGACCGTTTCCCTATCTCAAGACAAAAACTGAGAATTGAACAGAAATTAAAACAATTAAAACAAAACATTTTTGGCCAGTCCACACGCTGCTAAGATGTTTGGTTTATTCATTTAGAGAGCGAACAAGGCCAGTACAGCAGCACCGATCAGGCCAGCGACGTTCAAGAAGGGACTTGGCACGGAAGCTGCACCGGTGAAATTCGAGGGGGAGGCCGATGTGGCGGCGGCAGTGACGGACGAAACAGACGTCGTCTTTTCGACATGCGAGGAGTTAGCGGAAGACGACGCGGTGGTCACGGCGGCCTTGGTGGTGTGGCGGACAGTCGATGCGACGGTGGTGTTTGCTGCTGCGTAGGTAGTGGTGGTGTTGAAGCCGGACGACCAGCCGTAGGCGGTGGAGGATGCGGGCAAGACAGGCGAGGGGGCGCCGGTGCTCCAGCCTTCCCAGGTAGGCTGGGCTTCGGAGGAAGAGCCGCTTGCACTTGCGCTTGCGCTGCCGCTTGAAGATTCGGACGACGATGAGCTGGACGACAAGGTGGTCGTGGTCGAGGAGGCTGAGCAGGTGTCTCCCTTCGTCACCGAGAATTGGGTAGAGTCTGTGTGTGAAGAAGTTGGTCAGTCTCAAGAAGGGAATTTGGAACGTGCGTGGGACGGTGCTCGTAAAATGCACGTGCCTGGGTGATGGACGTGCGCTCGGGGGGAGAGAAAATCAAGGTGAAGTGAGGTAATGTGACGTGACATCGGGAGACTTACATTGGAATTGACCAGTGCCATCAACGATGATGAGCATGCCATATCCGCTGTCGGTGTTCTGGGTGCCCTCTGGCAAGGTGCAGGGGACGTCCCACGAGTACACGCCACCAGCTGCTGGGATACCCTCAGCAATTGCGCTGCCTTGCAAGACGCAGTTTGTGCTGGGACCATTGCAGAGAACCAAGCTGACGGTGACACCATCGACGGGTTCAGTGGGTTGCCAAGTCACCGAATAGGTCTGACCGGTGGTCACCGGGGTGTTGAGATCGGGGGTGAGAAGGGCACCGTAGGAAGGTGGTTGGACTGGTTGAGTGAAAGCTGAAGCAGCGGCAACGAGGCCAGCAGCGGAGACGACTGATTTCATCATTTTTGGTTTTGGTTTGGTTTGGTTTGGTTCGGTGAAGATTTGCTCGGCAAATACAATAAAATTATCAGGTACAGAATGAGCGACTGGAGCTGGTGTAGAGCGAGCGAGCGAGCGAGAGCGACCTATGGAAGGAGTGACTATTTGAATGTCAATGTACAAACGAAGGGCAGATCGACAAGCGATTCTAGATGCGATGGAAAAGGAAGAGGTTGAAGTCCATCCCGCACAGACTCGATTTGATATTCATTTTGCCCTCAGCTGAGCATCAGGGGAAATGTGCATGGCACACGGGGAAGCTGATGACCGAATTGCACGCTACTCGAGAAGCTAAATCCTGCATAGCCGGCCCCTTGATTGCATTTGGGTCATCGGGGGCATCGCCCCCAAGCCATAACGAGCTAGGCTGCCGGTGTAGGCGAGACACGAGCCAATGAGATCGACGGTAGGCCAGATCAGCTTGGAGCCTCCGGCCAGACCGGCTGCTTTTCTTACTAACCCAGCTGCCTTGCAGATGGTTAGCTGAAACAACCAATTTCCAACCGGAGGCTGTAAGGATGGTGGTCCTCAGAGAGTGAGCACGAAAGAAATCGCTGTATCGTCATAATGGCATGGCCGCTGGCTCCTCAATCTGATCGCGAAATTGCAGTCAGAAATCCTTGGGCGAAGATGCGCCGCGAAAACAGACCTTCCAGCCATGGATGGTTTGGGTGGTTGAGACAAATGGACTCTGGCTTTTTTGTCACCATTCGACAGGAACTACAGAGGGAGGTATACGTGTGACACATTGACCAGAATTGAGTGCTGACAACGGCACGGCTTACGGAAGCTAGTTGTATTCGTGTCTCGTTGAATTTCCTGATCCACCAAGTTGGAGTTTACGAGATTGCTCCTTCATGTCAGCGCTCGTATGGCAGTTTACTTGCCCATCAGAGTAGAAGAGCTTGGTCGTGACGCCTGTGGATCCCTGACGAGGGTGCGAGTTTAGTTACTTTGGGAGATCCACGTGGTGCCCCATCTTTCCATATGCGCATTCGTGTCCAAATTTGGTAACCGCTTGGCACCACTGTCAATAATACGGAGTATGATGTCCAGACCGTCTGTTGGAGTCTTGGCCCCGGATTTTTCGAGCGGGGACTAACCTGGCGGGCAATCGTGCCCAGACTGAAAGGGATACTGTCATCGGCTTTGGGCCAGCGGAGAGTTGAGTATTGGCCGGTTGAAATAGGATGTCGCTTGACGTTAGCGACGAGCGTGTTCGAACGGGATAGTTGGCTGCTTGCAAAGGACGAAGGAGATTAGCCAAGACAGCAGCAGCACGAGGGACAAGATTTTCGACCACCTTTGGGTTAGCTATTTTTCACACTGAGCCACTACTTACTACCTGCATCATCAGAGGCACGTCGACAGAATGTGCCGGCGCATGTCTGCCTGAGCGCATGACCACGCTATCGGATCGAACGATGGTATCTGGCAGATGGTGGCCATGAGTTCTCTATGTCGCTATGCTTGTTGCAAATTTTTGAATCTATCATGAATTCATCTGGCTGGCTAAAAGGTATCGATTGCTGGCATGAGAAAAAGCGATGAGGGAAATGAGGCTGTCGACCATTTCCGCATCGAAGAGTCGAAGAAGAGATGGCTTGCAGTGTGCGTTCCTGGACAAGAGTCTCCCCTCGGCGCTGGCACAAGTGGAGCTGGATTGCAGGCTGAACATCGTATGTTAAATATCAAGGATCTTCGTCATCCTCTCGCTTCCCCTGTCCCCTGTCCCCGTCATCCCATCCCTGCGTAGTCCAGCCTCGTGTGATGCTGCAAGTCCATCCGTTGTCGAGGAGTCATGCCTTTAGCTGACTGGCCTCATTTACAGGTCCTGGTCGTCCTCATCCGGCAGGGGCATGGCAGCGGCCTCTGTCATTTCCTTCTGATATGCATCGAGGGTGGCTTGGTCAACGGTGACCTCGGGAGGAGCCAGCGCTGGGGCAGCCACGAATTCAAGAGAGCTGTTTCCGACCAATTTCCGGGCGAGCCAGAGGAAGGGCTTTTCGAAGTTGTAGTTTGATTTGGCCGAGATGTCGTAGTATTGGAGGTTCTTCTTCCGGTGGAAGGTGATGGTCTTGGCCTTGACCTTTCGCTCCTTCACGTCGACCTTGTTTCCGCAGAGAACGATGGGGATGTTTTCGCAGACACGGACCACGTCGCCTGGAGCACGTCAGTTATCGGAATGGCTCGTCTTGGGCGGTTTGCATTCTGCCGAGTTTGACTTACGGTGCCAGTTGGGTACGTTCTTATATGTGATTCTCGAGGTCACGTCAAACATGATGATAGCGCATTGGCCGTTGATGTAGTAGCCATCTCTGAGTCCACCGAACTTCTCTTGACCAGCAGTATCCCAGACATCGAACTGGATTTGACCAAGGTTCTGGACGGTGGTTAGCAACGAGGCAGCCGCAGGTAAAGTTAGGGTTGGATCGTCCACGTACAGTGGTGAAGCCCAGAGGGTGTACCTCGACACCCTGCGTGGCGATGTATTTCTTTTCAAACTCTCCCGAAAGATGTCGCTTGACGAATGTAGTCTGCGCAGAGCCTTGTTAGCCGGGTTGTCGTCGGTACGAGGGAGAAATGTAACAGGTTCATCTTCAGTTTGCTCGGCAGAGTCTGTCCGCCTGGGATGCTGGGGTCACTGCTCTTACCTTTCCAGTTCCACCGTCACCGACAAGGACAAGCTTGAATGTAGGTGGGGCCTGCGCCGCTTCGGCCATTTTGAGGATGCGGAACGTGTTCAAAGGGTGGACAGGTTGTGAGTTTGCGCAATCGATCGATTCTTTTTGACCAGAATTTAATGAGCGATCGTGGTTGAAGCTGGGCGGTTGAAGGACGAGGAGGGCAAAAAAAAAGATGTAGAAGCCTGGCCTTGGGGAACAAGCGGTTGAATAGTGAGGCAACAAAACAAAAGTTTCCAAGGCTGCTTGGCAGGACTGACTGGGCCAATGAGCGACTGCCCTCACCTCCGTTGGCAGCCTCGCACGCCTCGCCCATCAGTTAGCCACGCACCCACGTTATCCGTTTGTCACGTGGCTCATCAAGGTATTTCACGTTTGATTTCTCTGTCAGATCATACCCGATCGAGTATTACGTAGCAGGGGCAAAGCGTTTCCAGGTGTAACTGTTGTTTTGCGTAGCTTGCGAATCAGAGCTTACGCTAAGGGCCTCTTCGACAGCGTGCGGTGATCAACTCCTCATGACCTTGCGTCTGAGGCTTTGCCCCTGCAGCCGGGAAATGAATGATTGTGGTCAGAATGGATGGAAGTATCACCAGATATGAGCAACCAGTGAGGCTAACAATTCTATCTCGCATCGCTTAGAGGTCAGCATTTAGCGACCTTCTATGTTCTGCTTTGATAGATTTCACCGGACTAGAGCAGAGAGTCTACATGCAAATATATTCATCATCTCAAAATGCGCCACAGAGCCTATTCTTCAGGCAAAAGCTAGGGTGTGTTGTGCAAGAATCTCAGAGTCTCAAACCCGACATCATCATTGGTGCGACGCGTCCAGCAACGTTTGGACGCCGGCATCGCTAGTAAATATGGTTGCCTTGACCAGACACGGTTCAGTCTCAACAACACTATCTGCAATCCCAATAAGCAGGTGATGTGTTGTCACAGGACCCCCTGATGGCGACTGCTCGGTCTGAACAACGAAGATTAGAGAACCTAGGAGAAAGTCGTTGTTTCCCTGAAGAACATAGCCACTGAGCGTAGCCGGGAAATAGGTTGCGGCACCGTTTGTGTTTGTTCACTGCTGAGCACGATTCAAACTCGTACGGCTGATGAGCTTGCCCGTTGGAACCCGTCGAGTCGGCATGAAAAGCTCGGGGTCGGGTGTGAGTGAAGGGAGGCTGCCCTTCCGATATTCAGAGCATCGCGGCCTTTCGGTGATTCTGCCAAGTTGATCAGTGCCCTGGTACATGCTAGGTAGTTTAGATGCGATACCTGATTCAACCCCAGTGGAAGACGCAGCCATCTTATACGATTTAGGTATAGTAACACAAATCCTCTCGCTTTATCAAGAACAAGATCAGATCGCCAGCGAGACGAAATGCTCTGATCCTTTCCAGAGTCCGCATTCTCGTACACTGATTTATGGTAGCGCTGAGCCTTGTTCTCAGCTGGCTAATGGCATCCTCATATTGGCAAAATGTGGCATCCCAGTGAGCCTCGGCCTCCCCAACCCTGCCTAGGGGTCAGCCTCAGCTCCAACTCTCGAGTGTCGTCCCCGGTCTTCCTCGACACCTTCACCACTATCGGTCGGCCCGTATTCTGCAGCACTACCTCTCCCACTTTGCGTAATCTCTCGTGGTTCGACCAAATCGCACTCCCAAATCTCCGAATCATATCACCTGCTTTCAGCCCTGCTTCATTGGCCGGGCTCCCCGGCTCGACACTGTTGACCTTGGCAAACGGGGTTTCCGGCGCGGGCGGTGGTCCCGACGCAGACGGAGATCGAGATACCTGTTCAGAGGCGCTTTCCGGAGGCTTTTTGGCTTCCTCGGCCTGTAGGATAGCGTGGTGTGTATGTAGACCTTTCTCAATCTTGTCCATTAGTTCTTTCCAATCATTTCGAAGGTGGATGATTCGTGCTCTGGTCACGCGCACTTGTGCTACATCGATGTCGTCGCGAGGATAGCCGTCAAAGGTGGTCAAGCTAGACTGCATAGTTACACCGTGGCTGTCAAGTACCGATCCTAGCGCTTTCAGCTCGGCTTCTAAATTGTCCTTGCGAGCAATCAGTTGCTGCAATGTGAGTCCGTCATAGTTCGGCCGTTCGTCAGCATACGATGTTGGCCCACTAGGAACGTGGATAGTCGAAATATTCGGGTCTTCCATGGTGAGGCCCATCGCAGCCTGTACAAATGGTTGTCAAGATATTGACGGCTCGGAAGGTGGCTAGTTTGGGAGGCTCCCTGCGTATGCGTCATGTCTTCCTTTGCCTAGCCGGAGTTTAGCCGCCTCAACCCACGTGCCACACGTGACATCCACACCTACACTTCTAGAGTCGATGCTAAAAGTTCTTTTCATGCCTGATTCCTGTCCTGAGCCCGTCCGTAATCCGGATGCCTATTCATGTATGCAACAAAAGGAAATTTCGCGATCTATTAAGCAGGGATGCATCAACTCGAAGTATGGTTGTGCAATTCTGCTTTCAAGCCTATTTGATAAGGGGTTCCTCAACCCAGAAATGCAGAGCATTAGAAGCCCGCTCTGTGGGATGTGTCGCAATTTCTGCCGAGATAGAGCGCCAAAATGTCTGCTTCAATGTACAGATCTACGTCTACGAAGAGTAAGATGTGCGGCATTGCCATTATGATATTAGTTGTCGCGAAAAGTGGGAAGGATGAAACACCTTCTGCATCGGGATCTAGAATTTCCCGATTCGGCACAGTCTTGGCAATGTGGTCCGTCCACCCTGGTATCGTTGTGTAGATCCAAGAAAGTTGCCTAGTAAAGCTTGGCGACCGATTATCCATTGGCATACCTAAGTCTGTACAAGATTGTGACCTTCGTTGACGGAGATGAGGAGGCTTCCCGATGGTCATATGAGAGTAACGCTTTACGGTGGTCGAGTATTGTGAACACAAGCCCAACAGTGATGCTACGGCAGCGGTGGCATTGTGGTGGAGGTACACACACTCTCTAATCTATCTGCCAACGAAGGTAGGTGAGGTATGTTGGCTCGATGGGCCAAGGTATGTAAGTGAATAACTATGAATCACCTGATTCAATTGATGTTTGAGTTGCACATAATTGCACCAACCTACTCAAAAGTAGTGTAACCAAAATCCAGAACTCTAGAATGATTCAGAATAGGCCTATCTCAGTAGATTATCCCGATTCAGCTATGGCATCATTTGTGACAGCCGCTGTCCAATATTGCACCTTGCAACAATCAGGAGAGGTCCGGGCTTATCATTCGATGCTTAGCAATGGAAGCATGCACATATCCAGCACTCGCAAATCCGATCAATCGAGCTCTGCCTTGGCTAGCCTTCTCCTTACCAGGTGCTGAACTGCCTGGCACCAGCAAACCAGCTGATTCTCACATCGAACATATTAATTTTTTTTGTATTAGTATACTATCAATGTCTTTCTAGCATTATATTGAGAAGATGGATCGTGTCTGACAGCTTGTCGTTTTTGCCCAAAGCCCATCCCAAACAAGCGCCTTAGAATATGCATCATCTGGTGCCTCAGTCTATACAATAAATTTTGTGATTCTGGTGTTTCGCTAAAACCTTCGTAATACGTCACATCCCGTCCGATAGTATTAGTAACTCCTGTTTTAGAGACCTCAATATAGCCCAACCCTCTCAGAGCCTTGCTTTGCTCACCTTTAAAGAGCCAGATTTTCTCAACTTCAACACACAGCCTGCCAGTACTCTTTTGCAGTGGTCGGAATTTCCCACAAACGCCGCGAGGCTTCCGGGTGCCACTTTGCCTTGCTCTGAGCGTCTGAGATCGCCTGCACCAGCTCTGCTCTCTCAAACTCAAGGTTTTGCAGCTTTGCAGAGAGTCTGGCAACCTGATTGGGTACAAGTGTTGAAGATAGACCCACGCAAGGAGAAATGCCGTTTCTTCCCAGCAGCACCCGAAGGAAAGGATTCTGGACATCATCGTCATACAGAAATCGCCTCAGTATGACTCTGACTTGACTTGATTTATTCGCCCCTGACGAGGAAAGTTGCTGCCCGAACTCTCTGGTGAACCATTCGTCGTTCTTAGCAAGACTAGTATTTCCTAACTGCTCACTGCATGCGCCTACAAATGTCGACCACAGTACAGCGTCAGAATATTTCCATGCCGTACTGTAGGGTCCCATTCTTCCATGAATCGCCTCAGGAGATAGAGGGGAATGTTGGATAGCTCTTTGGGCTCACGCCTGCCGCAGTGTATGAGTTGCAAAGAGCAAAGCATGCCAGTCGCTATGACAGACCATAACTGCTGCTTTTGGGGTGGCGCATTGTGCAAGAGACTAACCAAGGTAGCATTCAGAATGTGGTATCGGGTTTCGACCCAGCTGTGGACAGGTTCCAATACAGTGACTTGCATGGATGACAAAGCCTGGAGCTGAGCCTCGATAGAGATCAAGTCTCTACATTCTCGGATCACCGTGCATAATTTCACGTCGCTTGCGCCATTTATGCAATTGGACAGTGGCGGATGATTGATGGTGAAAAGATCTTGGAACCTGGTAACTGTCGGGTCCTCATTCCAGGAAAGGCATTTATACTCTGTCAGATCGATGAATGAAGGTTGAAGGAGTGTCTTTGATGCCAGAGAGGTGCTAAGGAGAAGAAAGTTACGACCAGTTTGGTCCATCAAATCCCATCCGTCCAGCTGTTTGATCATGACCTCAAGAGCTTTATGGTGTGTTTGACAAGCCCACAGGTCCTTGATCAGCGAGCAATAAGCGCATAGCAGGGTGACTGTCTGCAAAGTTGATGCATGATTGCCACGGCTAGATATCTGTCTGCTCACGATGGATAGAGTGTTGATGTAGTGATTCTGAGCCTTTTGAGCTAGCCGGCTGTCACGGCTGTCGCTAGCCACTTGGTATCCCAGCGCAAGGCTAGCGTTGAGGGTGCCTTCATTTTGAGTAAGCTTACGCAACCACTGGTCAACAGGAGAAAGGATCGACGGTCGATTAGTACGGGGGTTGTGGAAGTTGAGGATCTTTAAACCTCTGAGATGAGGAACACAGTAATCATGGAAATCCTCAATAGAGGTGGAGATAGTATGAAGCGTATTCCAATGGCCTGTCATTTCAGGGGACCTCGCTTCTGTAGGCTCATGCACGCCCGGTCGCCAGTTAAACATCATCCCTCGCTGCTTGAGTAGCTGCGTGCGCTCCACGCTGTTTCTTTGCCTTTCCCCCTTGGGACGATACTTGCCGCCGGTTGATTTCGAAGTTGGAGCATGGGCCAGCTGGAGATATTCTTGGAGGTTGTGTTGCTACTTGCTGTGCCACTCATGGAATGCCTTGATTCAGCCGCTGGTGTCGAAGTGCCTTACTATTATGGCATTTTTCGGAGTACGCTATGCGCAATGAAGGCTAAGCGCCAACACGTGGCGGTCGCATGATGCAGAGATGAATCCTCAGAACAATGATTATGACAAGCACCATAGACCCCTGGTCACAACAGCGAGATTTGTGCTGGCTCCGGATCTCATCTGTACGCTTACCATGGTTTCCATTTGCGGTGCGAAGCGGATTATGGCAATAGCGACAAGACAGTCGAGCTTCATGTTTTCGATAAACATATCTCAGTTTCGATCTGATTTTGCGACGTGACACTACTCGGCCCAAAATCAAAGTTTCCAGTAGATAGGCGTTTCCATTTTAGGAAGGCGGACTAACCGTAGCAATGATACTCGTTCGACACCAAAAGGACATGCCCTGTGGCCTGACAGTGAGGTCCGAGGCACTAAATTAGACACCTTCTTATCGACCCATCTGAACCTCTATCGCCTTTGATGCGGTCCTGTTAACTTTGATGGAAGACTGTCTTTCGCCCCTTTGTTTTTGAATGACATAATCAGTATCCGACCTTCTCCGCGATACGGTATCAATGTCCAAAATGGATTGCCCACCTCACACACAATATGATTGGGAAGTTCATTAAGCGACAGGGTTGTTGGATATTGACATTTTGCCTGCCAGGTGAAGTCTAGGAGTGTTGAGGTTATGGATTGCGTTGGTGGTACCAGACCCGTCTCTCGCTGATCTGCAAATTAGATAATGGTACAATCGTCCTTCTTTCATTGGCTTCAAGTCCCGAAAGACTGGGCAAGGAAACCAATAAATCTAGAATCATAAACTCTGGGAACCGTCCCCCTTCAAGCTAGCAGGTTTTCGCCATCAGCCTAATACTGCAGCCCATAGCCTCCGAGGAACAGACAGCACGAGGCTTTGAAATCTGTTCACCCGACTGACTACGCCTCAATTTTGGTTCCTGCTGGATTTTGAAGGTCGTCCCATAATTCTCTACCGTCCCGACCGTTCGTCTTTGGATACCACAAAAAAGTATTGAGTATTCCAGTGAATTGATTCATATTTTGAAGATCAAGTTTTTCAAGTAAAGGAGAGATTTCTGACAAGAACCACGCTCGTTCAGCGGTGCCAATGCTGATGATTGCGCCCATCGTAAGGATCCACAATTTGAGCTTCTTCGTAGCTCCACTGAGGCCTTCAGAGACAAACCCGCGAGGTATGTTCAATTGAATCCTCGCAGCCAGAGATTCAAATAGTCCGACAACTGGAGGAATCGGAAAAATCACCAACAAGCTGTATACGATGCAGGCCAATCTGGACGGCTCATACCATGGATCACATTTTTGGGTGCTATGAGCTTTAAATTCTTCTGCTGTAGGGAGAGCCATGAGTGTATACTGGGTGAAGTTACGCTGATCCGTCAGCTTGGCAGGTGGTCCCGATGTATTTCGTCCTTCGAGGTAGTTTTCCACCACAATGGTGAAGTCGCACATGTGGCGGATGACATGAAGAAGGCTGACAAGTGTGACATCAGAAGACTTGCCCCAAAGCGTTCGAAATGATGAGCCCAGAGCCCCGAGCGTTCGCTTAGACCACTGTCGTTCCTGCGAGGTAAGAGCAAGCTGTCCGTCTTCGATATAAACTTTTGTGAACGACATGAACGGCATCAATGCCCCTCTCAACTCTCTCGTTGATATCGTCAGATCAGAACTGTTCCCAAGTCAATGACAATAATCTTCGGAACATGAATATGATCGACTCACTAACTAATCACAGCTGCCATTCCTGGAGTGGTCAACCTGTGGAGGCCGCCGATTTTTTGTATCAGTACACCCAACGCACGCAAATGTGCTTGATTGACGAGCATCCTCCCATAGATGTGTAAAGTCTGGAGCTCTTTGAGAAATGACTGTTGAGGAAGCCGGCCACTTCTTAATTCAGCCATGGCGCCAGAATATGCCAACGCGACGATTCCCCAGAGGTTGAACTCTTGTACTGCAATCTCTGGATCTGCCATTTGCTCGCTCATAAGCCTCATCGCCCTTGTCGAGATATAAAGCTCTGCCACAGATTCCTTTGTGGTCGTCCCAACTGCACGGCTAAAGTTCATGCCTGCAGCCATCATACTAAGTAGTAAGGGCTCATGTCGTACGGCCATTGAAACGACAGTACGTGTAAATTGTGAAGCGTGGAAGTCTTTGTGGTGCTTGCTTGTGACCGTTTCGTTGAGTATTAAACTGGCTGAGTGTTGGTTTAGTGATCTGGCTTTGAGGGGATTGATTATACTTACCGAAGTGAACTTGCTCGGCGATGATTGATTGGGGCAAATCAACTGGGAGAGTTGAGAAGGGGTCATTTTGGCCGTGGTCAAGCGGTGTCTGTGGCCCAGATAATGCCATCAGCTGCTGAGGAGGATCACGGCGCCAGCTTGTTGCATATAGTTCGAGATCTTGTTGCGCTTCATCAGAGAACTGCTCTCTATCCGCTACCTGCCGGTCAGAGGAAAGGAACTTCTCTTTACTGTGGCCAATAAGGCGTCCTGTTCGGAGTTGTCGATGGTGCCGTGATACATGTTTCAACGGTCTACGATGTGGCATTACACTTATGGCATGTCTCGATCCCGTGTGTGGAGGCCGACTGTGCTCAAACGTTATAGGCTGACGGGTCGTCGACTCTCTGCCAGCCTGATGGGGAAGGCTCTCTTCAGATCCGGGATGGAGAACGATCCGCTCTGGCGCTCTGCTGTCAGGATCACTTTTCCTTCGTCTCATTATTGTTCCGTCTTTGAAAGCGCGTCCAAATTAGTCACTTCGAAGGGGCAAGGACTTGGCCCTGCATCAGATGATATCATAAGCACAAAAAACTTTCGCTCTTCAGCCGTGATAGTTGTATCGTCGATATTAGGAAGCGGGATGATGCCTCCGTTGCCCAAAATCCACCCCACTAGCAATATCAAAGATGTTTAGCTTGCTAATCCGTATGCGGTTAAAGCGCCTTCCCATTTTATTCTAGCGCCTTCTGCACGTGCTGCCTCAGATCGTGCGCTCGGTTCCACAGAGAGGGTGTTGCTACAGTATCTTGGGCCGTTGGAGCTGGATGTTGACCACCACCGCTGCTCATGACGCGAGGGCGCAGTCCTTTGCTTTGTCCTGCACAAGCACAAAAAAGTACAGGTGTATGAATGATGCTTTAACACTGATGCTATAGCTATAGAATCAAAGTGAAGGAGATCTGCGCTTGCTTGGTCGAAGATGACGTACGAGATTTACCAACCGAGCGGAATTCAACCGTGAGAATAGACATCTGAAACTCATAACGTCAATTGTAAACGTATAGAACAAAACCGACTAAAGTTGAGCGGGCTGGCCCAGCGGTAACTCTGTACCATTCTTATGCTTCACTAGGTTAGGACGTCTTCAGAAAGTTTTTCGGGCCTGTCGCTGAGCAAGAATAGCCGAGCCGCCGGTAGCACGCCAAGATAATCTGCATCCCGCTTAATTTCGCGACATTCCCAGAAAACAGGACAACCAAGAGCCGCAGCAACTAGTGGCAGGAATCACTATATCGGGATACTAAACTATGGAGACCACCTATCGAGGACATCGGAACCATCATGTGAGCCGCTCCAATCTCCATAATTTTTGTTCGTGTTGCTTCCACCTGGAATTTCGTCTGCGCTCGGGCCACGTGAATTATGCATGTTTTTCAGTATTGGGTGTCAAAGTTGACGTCTGCTGCAGGTCTGCTGAACAAAGCTCGGCCGGCAAGAGGTCTCCACGCTTTGTAATCGGCTATCCTCGAAGCCAGAAGCAGAAGGACCAGTCACGAGCTGCTATACAAGCCAACGCGTCACGTTTTCGCTGGCACAAAAGGAGTGATCGAACTGCAGATAGGTCGGGCAACGTTTCTGGCTCCTCTCGCGATGTCGTAAAGCATCGCAAGCGCCCTTTACAGGAATCGGTTCAAGCACCTATCTGCACATGTCCGAATTGGTGTGGACGCCACTTCCCGAATTCCATTTATTTTAACCAGGAACGATTTACGTTTGCGCCGACTGGGCAACAGGCGCCTGTGACGCCTCTGACCACCTTTTGGCAAACGCTCAATGACATTACGCTTCCACCTTCGCTGCCGAGTGAGCCGCTAGAATTGCTAACCAATGATGAAACATGGGCCATCCTGCGAAGAGGTAGGTGCGTTCCAGTGGCTTGTTATGAAGCGCGGAGACGAAGGAGTTGAAGCATCACTAACAAACTCTATACATCAGTCCAAGACACACTTCAACAAATGTTCCCTCCGGATGCCACCGGTGAAAACCCATTCTCATCACTATGGATGCAGCGTATTGCCGGATCGAATGAATTGCTCTATGCCCACTCATTCACTCAAGTCGTCAGGGATGAGTTTTCAGATGTGCTGGGCTCCGCGAGGAGAAAGCAGGTTGCCCTGGTTCATCACCATAGAGCCATCGCAGCCATCAACGCCAATATGGGAACCCATGTGACTGCCTTTAGTGAAGAGAACATCCTTGCAATTTTTGCCATGGCTTACCATGAGCCTCCTAACGACGCAAACCGTCAACCTGTAGATGAACCACGGCCAACGCAAGGGCCCCTAAATTCGCTTCGCCTTCTTAGTCTGTACGGAGGACCAATTAAAACAGTGCCAGTTCACTCCAAGGGTTTTGCAAAGATAGTGGAGCTCCGAGGCGGGGTGCAAGCCCTCAGTATGCCTGGTCTATCACAACAAGTATCATGGTGAGTCAAACAAGCTTAACGAGCTCTTTGGGAGCTAATTTAGCTAGTGGAGAACTCCTTCAGGCCACTTTGAATCTTCAGACGCCTAAAGTTGGGTTTATTCCCTGCTTGGCAGTAGATCTGGACGCGTCTCTCTCTGCATGCAGACGACCAGACCATCCGCTGGACAAGATGGGCCAGGGATTCGATATCTTAACCGAAAACAGACCCTCCACGGCCCGTCGAAGGCTTCAGCTAGCGCTTCGCCGATTAGCTCTGTATAGCCTCTGCGTGGACGACTATATCGCTGGAAGACCAGTCAGACAGAGTCTGGGCCTGATTAGTGAACAACGTAATTTTGTACAACACAGCCTTATGTCTTTAATTTCTCTTACACCGGCAGAGAACGACAGAATATTTCAACCATGTTTGCTGGCTGGCATCATATACAGCTTTCTGTGCGTGTTTCCAGTCCCTGCCGCTCCTTTTGTTGACCTGGTGACTCAGATCAAGTCATACTTCTCGATCAGGGACCTCTCCTCAGCTTGGGAACAGGCACCTGAACTAATGGCATGGATTCTTTTCATGACAGGCATAGCCTCAACGGGACTGCCGGCACAGTCATGGTGTATTGCGACGCTCGATCGCTGCTTCCGAAGACTAAGAGTTGATGCCTGGGACAGACTCAAGGACATTCTGCAAGAGTTCTTGTGGTTGCCAATCACAAATGATGTGGATGGTATTAAGCTTTGGGAACAAGTCGAGCGTTCAAGCCCGTTTGGGTTCGAATAGTCTTCGAATATGCTTAAATATTGGTGGATGCAAAGATCTACCTTCTTAGGATACGGTGCCGGGCGCTTGCATCATACATGAAAGACCAGCTAACAGGGAAGGGATGCCACTAGCTCCCGTCGTCAACATCCCAGTCCATTACAGACCGAAAAAGGCACGGGCAGGGTGATGATGCTCTATTACTGGTCAGTTTGTGATGCAGGCCCCGGTACAGGGGCGATGCATACCTAGACATTTGGTACCGGCTGCCGAGGATCCACCAAGGCTCTCAACAACGGCTAGTTCTAGACTTCTAGGCAGCACAAATGTCGACGACATATTTCAACAAAACAGAGATATGACAGGTTATTGACAACAAAACTAAACTTGGTGAACACAGTTATACGCTCGAAGATCCGTGGACAGAGAAAGGAATAATTGTTGGAAACCTTGCACGGAACTTTCGGACGGCCTAGTCTCTTTTCGG
Source organism: Incumbomyces delicatus (assembly GCA_017655985.1). Taxonomy (NCBI): domain Eukaryota; kingdom Fungi; phylum Ascomycota; class Eurotiomycetes; order Chaetothyriales; family Trichomeriaceae; genus Incumbomyces; species Incumbomyces delicatus. The sequence goes on from JACJVS010000003.1 coordinate 4,081,038, forward strand.
CTCAAGCTGATCTTTCACGGCCACGAACGCGCGAACGTGCCGTGTTCGTCTGCACTTGCTTCTGCAAAGGCAAACCATTGAGAAGCTGGACCATCCAGGACTCTAAATGCACACAGAGATAGGAACCTTTTTCGGACCGTCAAGCTAGTGCTACAAGCTCCGCCCGTACCGGCTCTTCCGTCGCCTATCTGTGGTCATGACGAAATGCATTTCCCCACGTTGTGTGGTAGTGCAGCAGTCCCCCAATTATTGCACGAACCCTGGTGGGTTAAATATCATATACCACCCCCCGTCACGATCCGCTGCAGCAGGCGGCAGGCCCCACAAGACCACTGAACGAGCACACACACTGTGCTCTGCATATCTTGTCAGCGCTACAGGGTTTCCATTCCATTTGCCAACGTAGGACAACGGAGTGAATACTGACGAGTCATCATGGATGTCCAGACACATTGATGAGCAGCAAGGGAACGGAAAGCAAAAAGACTCTTGTTTGTGGGGCGTGACTTATAACGACATACTCCGTATCTGGATGGCGTTATTTAGCCCGGCGGCGCTCTTAAGCTGCCTTAACTATAGACGGAACTATAGACGGAGTTATAGATGGTGCATAGAATCTTCAAGTACGTAGTAATATCATTGACTGTACAATTTAGTTTGCGCTCAAGGAAGAAAAAAAGACACGACTGCTAATCTCTTCATCCTTCACCCTTCAACCCTTCATGCTTCCCTTTCCCCAAACAGGTTTATTTTGTTTTGTTTTTTTTTCAAAGGTCGTAATGGTGCTCGCAGTGTTCAGCAAGCAAATGAGGCATTGGGGTATTTAATCGCTGCTAGTTCTTTGTTCCGTTTGGGAGAGGATACGAAGGGACCTTCATTTCATTGATCACGCTAGTGTTCCCGCATACCCACATACACCTCCACTGTAGACTCCCAGAGTGACCTCCCTACTTAGTACTACATACTACATACCCCTCATATAGGTAGGTAGGTAAGTACCTACCTACCTAGGTACGTAACTCTATGACTTAAGGCTTGATATCAATACGCCCAAGTATGCTGGGGCCGGGACAGGGGTGATTCGGAAAACCACCCATACCGGTAACTGGGCAATACCGTGTCATCATACAGCGTAACACAGCGTAGATCTTCCCCGGTCGACTGTAAGTAGACGGGCTCGTGTGTAACTCGGCACTCGGGATCAGGATCGGGTACGGGGGATGGGGATGGGGATGGATGAAAAAGGGTGAAGTTCTGGCTGTCAGCGGCATAAGCTGGAGGAGACCTGGGCACGGGCACGGGGGCACTATCAATGAATTTTGTTCATGAACCTCCCCTGAGCTGTCAAACTCGTAGCTACCTACCAGGTACCTAGGTAGGTAGTTATCAAAGCTTGAGATTGGGCGTTACGGGGACTACAGTACCATGCCATCGAGAAATGGAACTCAGCAAAGGTCCAGCATGCTCCAATCTGCTGCGAAGCAAGCTAGTTCGTTCGTTCCCCTTGGAGTTGTAGAAAACGGAGAAAGAGGAGACTTGAGACGCGACTCATGAGTAATTAAGCATTAAGCATTATCATTAAGCTTGGCAAAAGGTCGATAACCGGACCGCTGAGCTCTGTCGTGCATTACACAGCTTACAACATCAGCTGCATCGCATCGCATCGCATCGCATTGCATTGCATAGCGTCACAAACATCTCCAAAGACAAGGGGGGTATCGAAGAAATCCCAAAAAATCAACAACGGATTGCACAAGAGTATGCATGCCCCAAAGCAGCAAAGCCAGCAATGCTAGAAATGATAGCAATACTAGCAATGCTAGCAGCACCCTCTGCCTCCCGGGCTGTGAAAAACGTCGCCCCAATCAGACAGGCCATTGACGAGGGCATTCTGGCCTCTCTTCCGCCGGCGCATCGAGCCGTCGTCCAGGGTAAATCCAGAGCGGATGCTGTTTCCGTCCCAGTTCCCCATCTCGCCGTACTGGATGCCACTTTGCGGATCGTCTGGGTCCGTCTCGCCGAGCTCGATCTTGGTCAGGATGATCCTGGCCAGCTTTTCAAACAGTTCTTCGACGTTCTCGCCGGTCAGGGCCGAAACTTCCGTCACGACCGGTATGCCTGATCTGGACGCCCAGCGCGTTGCCATGTCGGATTGCACTTCTCTTCCCTCGGTCGAGTTGGTGGCGGTCCATCTCGAGCCGGGCAGGACGGACCTGAGCGAGCCTATGCGGTCGAGCGGGAGGGATGACTGGCTCGACGGTGTTGATTCGAGGTCTGGTTGTGCGTATAACTGTGACTGCGACTGTGAGTGTGAGTGTGAGTGTGAGTAAGAGTGTGGGGGTGAGGGTGATTGTGGCAGCGGCTCTGCGAGATCGGTCTTGTTGCCGGCCAGGATCACGGCCAGATTCGGCGAGGCCAGGGCTTTGACGTCCATGAGAAAGGTGGGCAAGGCATTGAACGATGCTATCGAGGCAATGTCATAGACGAGGATGGCGCCCGCAGCGCCTCGGTAGTAGGATCGCGACACGGACCGGAATCGTTCGGTGCCGGCCGTATCCCATAACTGAAGCTTCACCCGTCTTCTCGTCGGGCCGGAGCCGATCTTGACGATTCTGGAGGAGAATTCGACACCGATTGTTTGGGAGGAGAGGATCCGCCACTCGTTTTTGACGAACCGGTGGAGGAGACATGATCTAGAAGGGAGAAGAGAGTGTCAGGGCGTTGACCAAAGGCAAGGGAAGAATCGATGCTGCGGCTGCTGCGATGCTGGTGCTGGTGGTTGCGCACCTACTTGCCTGAACCAGAAGGGCCCAGTAGTATGACCTTGGCCAGGTAATCGTACATGCTGCTCAATTCCTGACCGGCTGAGTTAGTTTGTGGCTGCGCGTCGACGATCTGAAACAACGCCGAATTCGGCGATTCTGGGCATCAGAGATGACGAACCTGCTGGCCATCGGCGACACCGGACGACGACGTCTCTGAGGCGACCGACGCCTTGCGTGGACGCGCCATGCTGGAGAGTGCTGGTTGTGGTCGAGTCTTGAGATGTGTACAAAGTAACAAAAGCCGCATTATCATTACCTCAGTATTACTTATCGTCTCGCACTATACCACAAACGGAACAGACCGCACGCGATCAGCCACAACGGCCACGTGATTTGTCTAGTCCAGCATTCCCGCACTGCTGAAGCCGATGCTGTATGAAATTGTCTACAAACTTTATGAAAAACTAAATAACCCACTCCTTCGCTTCCCGTACGGATACACCAGCAGCGCGCTCAAATAGAGGCCCACGCTAGTTCCGATACATATCTGAATCGCGTTGGAGCCCACGCTGAATATCGTACTGCTGTACGATGAACCAGACCCGCCCGAGGAATTATTGACTATGTCCTCCGAAGACTGCACACCCGCCACGAGGGATCCTGAACTTGCCAACCCTCCCGGCACAAGACAGTATATGGCCGGTAGCATGTTTGTCGCAGCTGGGCCTTTGAAAATCCTCGAATAAAGGTTGGCAACGCACCCGATGACAAACGCGCCAATAGCGCCCGCGATCTGAGCATTGGATTGCACAACGACGGACATCCAGTAATACGCCTGGTATCCGCACACAGCGATCAAGGCCATGACTGGCAGCTGCGACCACCGAGCCCGGTAAATGAGTGCCAAACTGCACGCGAACAGCGGAACCCACATGAAATTCGTGTACAGCAGCTGTGCGCCCGAGGCCTCGAACCAGGCAGGGATCTGACATGTTGTCTCCGTGACTGCGTGTCGATCGACCAGGCCGTACAGTGTCATGCCCAGCAGCAAGCCAAAGCCCAGGAAGAGGACGTAGATCACGGCGTAGACCATGCGCACCGACCCGGCCACCATGCTCTGACCTTGAAGCTCCAACGCCGAGTTCAGGATCATGAAACCGGGCAGGATGAGAGCGATGCTACTCTGGGCTGTTGCCGAGAAGCAGAACAGGTACTGCCCGTCCGAGGCCCTGATCGAGCCCAGTCCCCGCGCCGCAAAGGCCGCCACCACTGCTGCGGAGACCTCGAAGACGTTGGAAAAGTGGTCGGATCGCGGAACGACCTTGAGCTGCAGGAAGCCGAGTGCGCAGCCGAGGAAAAACACGGGAACGAAGTCGATGGGGCGAGCCTGGAACGAGAAGGGCCCGACGATGACCGACGATATCCCGAACATCAGGATCCGGAACCAGATCGCATGCTCGTCCGCGCGGTGCTCGATGCTGCCCAGTTCGAGCTTTCTCTCGCTGGCGTTGGGCGGCTCGTGGATGGTCTTCTTGTACACGTCGAACGTGTCCTTCAGCCGGCTGAAGTCGAGACCTTCTCGCCCTCTGACCAGCTCGATCGTGTTGCTCTGCAGCGTGCTGTCTCGGAATGTGCAGGTCATGGTGCCGGGGATGTACGTGAAGGTTGAATCGATCTCCAACGCACGCGCTGCCGACTTGAGGTAGTCTTCGAGCCGATGGGTCGGTGCTCCGTACTTCATCAAGGCTTCGCAGAGCTTGATGAGGAACCGGCGTCGGCCAATGATATCGGCCACCTCGGCAATGGCATTGTTCTGTGCGTCATCTTGATCTTGCGCGACGCCTCTCATGCTGTGCTGCGAGTTCAGCCCTTTTTCAAGGTCATCTTCGTTCTCAGCCTCGGGTGGTGGTAGGTTGGTTGAGAACCCGTCAGAGGCCTCCGACCGGCCAGACAGCTTATCCCCTTCCCCGGAGGTGGTGTATCGCAGGTGGTCATGCCATCCTTTCTTCGACGTGGCCGTCGCTCCAGCAGGAACATTAGCCTCATCGAGCGGTTGACTTGTCTCTTCTCTGTGACTCGACGACTGCAATGCACTCAACCTGGACGTTAGGAGTGCGTCGAAAACGCCTGGCTTGTACTGCTTCGGCGCAGGCACGTAGTCCACATCAGTGAGATGCCTTTCAGCTGTGGGAGTATCGCCTCCGTTGCTGTCACCGGAGCTCTTCGCTGCCGTAGTTTTGGTTGATAGTTCGGGAAGATTTGACGACTGACCCGTAAACGTTCTGACTAGATCCTGTGCCTCTTCCGTATATTCATTAGATCCTTCTGCCTTTGATTCCCCAGCGCCAGCTGTAACTTTTGGATTTGCTGTGTCTTCATTGGTACCAAGCTCCACATCCTCCGCCGAGTGATCATGCTGCGGACTCAGGTTGTGGAGCCCTGCCTCAAGTTGACTGTCACTAGCCTGCTGCACCTGTGCTGCTGCGTCGCCATCTGGTCCCGACGGTGGCGGGTGGAGATTCCGGAAATATCGAAAGATCGACTGCTGTTGCTGTTGCTGTTGCTGCCTCTGCATAAGCCTGACACGGGAAGTCTGGAAGAGCCAACTTTGCACGGGAGGTTGGAAAATTGTATATGACTAGATGAGTTTGTCTAGATTATCCAGCGCGCAAGCTACTGACATACTGACATATATTTATTGCTCGCCAAATCCATAGTTCTTGGTTTGGGGGACAGACAGCTGAGGTGCTATGTCATGTTCGCAAATCACACATACAGTGCGATGCCGCCATGTCTCTCGATTTCCGCAACTTCCAAAGCCTGACTTTCGAGTCATTGTGTTGATGTCAAGGACATTCGGCAGCGTCGGGCGGGCTCTGGTGTGTCAGAAGAATGCAAAAATTTCCAGACCAGAAGTGCCAGTGCCTCATGGTCCACCTCCCCGGCTGTTTGTCAGTCTCGAAATGGAAATTGGATCCTCCAAGCAAGCTCTATTCGTGGGTGTGTCTTCCGAGACTCTGGTGATTCGTGGAATTGCCTTCCGGAAAGCCAAGTACTGCACGTCCGTTGGAGGTGAGTCGCCGAACAAGTACTCCGTATTCGGGCCTAGCGGGCCAGACTCATTTCAACGAGCCTGCAGCCTGCAGCCTGCGTGGCAGCCTAGTCTAACCTCATGTGACTCTACATGCGGCTAAGCCTTAGCCCACCAAGAGTGCCTAGCAGGGCATCGGGCCGGTCCCCCCCTTTTTCCAAGCTTAGCTGGACCTCGGGACCCCGGCATTGTATAAATCTGGCCTAGGCCTTGGTGCGGGCGTGTCAAGCAGATCCGCGCGCTCGTGCGACAAATTAACTTGTAGCCCCCACATTGCAAGCCTTGGCCACGTTTTTGAGAGAATGCACCAGCACCAGCTCCAATAGCAATCCTTGGCGTACTGTACCAGGGGTTCATATGTCGCAGCACGCGTCCTGTGCCCAAACCGAGGGCGAAAGCACGGCTTTTCGAGACAGACTACAGACGTTCAGCTATTGCGCGCAGGACAACTCTGAACTTCTTCATCATCAGCTGGAGCCGGAGCACGAGCTTGCAGCTTCATCCACACCGCACAACAGTAAAGTTAACAGCAACAACAGCCTGAGCTTGAACATGGCGAGTCCTGCTCCTCTGAAAGCCACCACTTCTACTACTGCTACTACTACTACTGTTCCCGCCAAGTCCAGCCAGGCCAAGTCCGACTCTGCAAAACGCAAAGACAGCAGCAGCCAGGGAGGTTTGAGTCCGGGCAACAAAGCCGTGAGGTCGGCCAAGAAGCCTCGTTTGCTGCAGCAACAGCAGACTAAGCAGACGAAGCTGGGGTTTCAGGGTCAGCGGACGCAGGAGGCCGTCGCTGATTCAGTCTCTGACGCTGACTCTGTCGCTATCTCTGCTCCTGCTCCTGCTCTTGGTACTGGTCTTGGTCTTGGCCTTGGTCTTTCGGCGGCGGCGGCAGCAGTCAACAATCTCAAAGACAGTCTGCAGCCGGGCTTGATTCTGGTGTCTATCGGACTCAACCCGGGCATTGAAACGGGACAGACGGGTGAGTCGTCAACACCTTTATTTTACTATTTCCACATCCTTCTTCACGTCTCTTAACATTAATATCAACATTAATATCAATATTAATGTCATCTTTCAGGGCACGCCTACGCCCACCGCAGCAACCGATACTGGCCGACGCTTCACCAATCCGGGATCACGCCGATCCGGCACCAACCCCACGAGACGCACTCTCTCATGTCACTGTACGGGCTGGGGCACACCAACATCGTGGCACACCTAGCGACGAAAGGCGGCAACGACCTTAGCGCAGCCGACTACGCCGCGGGGGCGCGGGCCTTGGACGCGAAGATCCGCGCGTGTAGACCAGAAGCGGTGGCGCTGGTGGGCAAGGGCGTGTTCGAGGAGTGGTTCCGCTACCGGCGGGGGCGGAAGTTCAATGCGAAGAGGGATGGGTTTGAGTATGGCTGGGTAAAGGATGAGACGCTGTGGGTGGGCCGGGATAAGAAGGGTGGGTATGAGGGTGCGAGGACGTTTGTGCTCACGACGACGTCCGGACTGTCGACGGCGCATACGGCCGAGCAGAGGGTGGAGATTTGGAGGCCGTTGGGCGAGTGGTTTGCCCCGAGGAGGGAGGAGTGGGTGAGGAAGAGACTGGAAAAGAAGGAGAAGAAGAAGGAGGAGGAGCTGGAGGGGGAGCAGCAGCAGGAAGATCAGGAGGAAGAGGAGTCGGAGAAGGAGAAGGCGTGAACATTTACCCGAGAAGCGCGGGCACATGCTAGCTTGCTAGAGAAGGTACTCGATCTAATACTACAGCTATCATAATCACTCAGGGGCTCCGGTCTTCTGTGACATCTATAATTACTTTTATGAATGGATCGGTGTGTGTTGAGTACCGCGATTCCGGCCTGCCGGTCTCCCCCAAGAGCTTAGGACATAGGTAGTGGCCACGGCTGGCAAATGCTGCCTGAATTCTCAATCTATATCAAGATGCTCACCGCGTTCCACGACGGGCTAAGCACATCATACGTGATGACGCTCGAATCAAACGTGTCTTGGCCATACTGCCGGAACTCCTTCTCCGATTCCGCTAGCTCCTTGTAGAACTTTCGGGCATACTCGGCAATCTCAGGTGCATGGGGGTTCTCTTCGCGGCGCTTGGCTTTGTACACGTTGTACTTGGAGCAGGCGTACTGGATCAGACTCTCCTTGTCACCCGGCTTGAAGCTGAGCAGGTAGGGGATGTGGCTGGCCAGCAACCACTCCTTCGGGTGGTTCATCGGCAGCGCAAGGACCAGGTCCTTTTCCTTGTATTTGAGCAACTCTGCGAGCGAAGTCGGAGGGGGCCTGTAGAGGCACGGCGGTTTGTTGATGACAAAGGCCTGGTAGTAGTTCTGGAGGTAGTTGATGGACGTGTGCTGCGGGGAGGCGATGTGGATGCACATGGTGACCGCGTTGACAAGCTCTTTGAAAGTGCGGATGGTTGGGAAATTCTTCAGGCCAGCGCCGCCATCTTTCATGGCCGGCTCCTTCTGCATAATCTCACACCAGTCCCGGATGCCGCGGTCCTTCGCGACCTTGTCATCCGCGTTCGGCTGCGGGTATTCCAGGCTGAGCATGCCCTCGACGTAGCGATGGATCTTGTGCCACATACTGTTGATGCAGCGGGCCCATGCATAGTTGCGGCTACGTGCGTCGTTGAGGGTCTCAGGAGGGAAGCCGCGACGCCGCAAGTCGTCGGGAGCATAGCGGCCCTTGAAGTCGAACGAGTGGAATGCATGGAGCGTGAAGCGCGTTGACTGCTCGCTTGTCAAGCCGATCAGCTGGAGGATGACATGTGGAACGAGCGTTGCCCGAGCCGCTGCGTTCAGTGCAAGTGTCTTCTGCCAGTGGGGATACAGCAGTTGGAAGATGGGATGAGTGTCGGAAAATGACCGCTGCACACCGACAATCGTGGCTTCTTCGATGAGATGAGTTTCTGTCAAATGCACCGTCACCTCGTGTCGAAGCCAGTCGGAGGTCTGCACACACGTTTTGGCTGATATTGTTAACTCGACACACCACACACGGAAAAAGGGAGGCAACTCACCATATCGCCAGGGCCAGTCAGTCGCCTGGGCGCTGGTGCTCCGCGGCGGCTCCTGGTTGTATATCGTCACCGAGTTCTCCTTACTGCCGCGCCAGTCGCACACAATCGCCAGCGGGGCCAATTTACCCGTGTCTTGGTCGAGGTGGAACAAGCACACAGCTGCTACGCCATAGCGAATGCCTTTTGCCTTTTTGCCCTTTTCCTCAAATTCGAATTCGCATTTGATCACGTCAGAAGGCCCTATGCCAGCAGCCTTGCGGAAGTAGCTACAATCTTGCATGTACAAGCTGCCGGGGTGTTTCGACAGTTTTTCAATCTTGGCTCGCATTTTGGCGTCTCCGGGCTGTGCCGCATCGAGGAAGTGTTTGATCCAGAAGGGAGATGCCAGCTCAATTGTGGTTGGATCGGTGCCAGTAAAGAATTGCTGGGCAAAGCGCTCGTCGGTATACCAGTCCTTGAGATCGCCTATGTTTGGCAGATCGAAGATGTCGTTCCGCTGCCAGAAGGACGTCTTATCTCGTTCCCGGCGCTGATACTTTTCAACGTCTGCGATAATGTCACCCCGGTCGGGTCGGCCCATGTCGCCGAATTTCAAATTGGCTACGACTCCACCCAGTTGAGCTAAGCCTTTCTCCAGGAAGTTCTTTGGGATCAGAGAAGGAAGCAGTTGACTCAACTGTGCTAGTCTCATTTTGTTGAATAGATCGACTGGTGATAGGGTTGACTTTAGACCGGATTCCGCCTTCGCTGACCAATCCTTGTTGGCGGCGAGGTTCAAGTGGGGAGGAAAGTTATCCGCCAGCGGATTGTTCAGATCCGGGCAGGTGAAGGAGAAAAACTCTCGTTTCTTCACCACGTCTGATGGAGTAGGCACGGTTGGTTCAAAGTTCGCCGCGTCCATGTACGATTTGAAGCTAGGCGACTGGGTCAGCTGTGCGTACCCGCAGGGTCCTGTACCAGCTTACTTGGATTCAACTAGCTCATACATCTTGGTGATTGCCAGCTGCGTCCCTCGGTAAGTCCCTTCCTCAATTGATGGCGGTGGCTGCGCTACTGCTAGCAGGGCTTCAGGATTGGCATTGATCGTGTTCTGTTCTTCTTTGGGAAGGTCTTTAAGCTGGAGCTTCGCTGGGCTTAGGTGTAGGTTGATCAATTCCATCACGAACGCACCACTGTCCCACATGGCGATGGGTACATCCTCTGGGTCCATTGGCCAACTCATCGCCGTGCTACCGAGAATGGGCTGGATCTTGCCTAAGGCCATGCCAGGCGTCAAAAGCACTGGCTCGCTTGCCATTGTGAAGATATACTGGATGATCGGACTTGATTGTAAAAGCCGGGGAGAGTATCAATGCTTGAGAGAAAGACTGTATGCCCTGGCGACGTCAGTAGGGCTATATATACACGATAGGTTGTGCGTTACCAGCTCTCAGCCTATTGAAATGAGCTAGAGGTTGTATAAGTTGACTGGCCTTAAGTGGCAGGTACTAAGGAGCGAGACTTGACACCTCCAACAGGCCGAGACGGTCTGGGCGCTCGAAGAAGCATAGATGGTGGAAGCTTGGCAAGCGATGTCCCATTGCGTTGACCGCTCTTCCTGCACCTGAGCGCTTGAGAGCATCTAGACCCGGACGCAGCTTCCACAACTTGAGCTCAGCCTGTCATTTTCATTGCACGAAGAACGAACAGAAGGCATCAAAAGCATGTGAAATGCAGGTGAGACGTTACGGCAAGAAACCCAATCAGAAGGCACTGATTTCTCGACGATTAGAGTGCTCAGAGGACGTACATGGTTGGCTGTGTTGGGTGATGAGGCTGAGAGCCCTTGCATTATCGGAGCCTTCACTTCATCCAACCACGCTCGTGGTGAGATATCCAGAACTATCCCCTCCTTCGTATGGCGTTCGCATTCTGTGATGCTCCCTTCGTGCCCTCTTTTTGACTAGTGTGAACCTGCGGTGCGGCTGAGACGCTGAAGTCCCAAACCGGGCATGTTCAGCCAGCCACGAAACGCACAGTTGCACAGCACGGGGCTCGTGAAACCTCACGATTACGGTGCTCCGTGCGTCCAAGAAGGCGGGCGCGCCATCAGAGCTCAGACCGCTGGTAGAAGTAATCCGAGATCACTGTAACGTGGTAGTTGTAATACGCAGCGCATCAGTGGTCTGAGTCGAGCTGTTGTTTCACAGCCCAGACTTCCGGATGCACTGCATTTCAGCTGCGGGGTTTTGGACGGCACCTACCAGTACTGTAAGCGAGCCAAAACCTCAGACACGAACGCCAAGGCCACCTAACGAATTCCCGTTCAGCACAGGATATTGACCGTGCATTCGCTCGTGCTTACGGATTAGATACGGAAAGGCTGAGCTGACCGCTTGCACGGTTGATTGCCGGGAAGTCTTATGCAAGACGTTTGGACAGACGCTCGAAGAGAAGAAAATTAAACAGATGGGTTACACGCTGCAATGTATGTGTCTTTAAGCGTTGGCATCAAATACTTCGTACTTCAGTAGCGTCTCGGCAGGTAGCGCTATGCTACCGCCCGGGCACTGCCGTCTACTTTCTACATCAATGTTGACTAGTAATTAGAATCTTCCAGGTTATGTCATTTTACAGCTGAATCTAAGAATCGTGGTTTGGAAGGTTGACATTTCATTACAAAATCCGGAAAGCCTCTTGCCTTAACCTATACTACTTCGTACATGCAGTTGGAGTTCAAGTTGCTCCCACTGTTCCGCCCATCAATAACTTGAACATTGTCTATGTCTCCACATTTCCACCTTCAGATGCCAGTGCAGGTTTGGCCGCACCATCACTCGGCTGGGCGGAGAGTGCAAGCTTGCTGGCTTCAACGGCTGCTTGCTCGGCATTGTTGCTCGATACCGTTTCAAGAGTAGGTTCTGTCGTGCCCGAAGCGGTGGCATTGGCAGCTTCTGCGGACAGCTCGTCATCCACGGTGCTGCCGGAAGTCTCAAAGCCTTGTGTCGCTTCCGCTGTCCCACCAACATTGCTTGGCGTGGGCTCCACCACTGGCTCCAAGGTTTGACTGACAGCAGGTGCCGGTTCGGCCTTCTTGACACGAGGCTCGATGAGGCCAAGTGCTTCCATTCTCAATTCCATAGCACGTTTGTGAGCGTCGAGACCTTCAACTCGAGCAAGCTCGACGACAGCAGGACCAACGGATTTGACACCCTCTTCAACCACGGATGATGACGTGATATGTTTCATGAAGCTTGCCAAGTTGACACCTGAGTATTGCCGCGCGTAGCCATAGGTCGGCAAAGAGTGATTGACACCGGCAGAGTAATCGCCGACCGACTCGGGCGTCCACTGACCGAGGAAGACGGAGCCAGCGTTCTGAATGTCCGGCAGCGCTGCATGAGGATCGGCAATCTGCAAAATGAGATGTTCTGGAGCGTAGTAATTGCTCCACTTCAGGGCTGTCTTCAGATCTGGCACCGAGATCGAGACTGAGTGATCAATGGCACCGCGGACAATGTCGACCCTGGGTAGGGCATGAGCTTGCGAGTGCAACTCGTCTTCAATCGCTGTCAGTTCATCATCTGACAGATCCACAGCTAGCAAGACCACCTGCGAGTCAACACCGTGTTCGGCTTGGGACAGCAAATCTGATGCTACGAATGCAGGGTTGGCCGTCTTGTCTGCAACAACCAAGACTTCGGAAGGGCCCGCGGGCATATCTATCGACACGCTGGCAGACGTGTCGTTGCTGACGATCATCTTGGCAGCCGTAACAAATTGATTGCCCGGGCCGAGGACCTTGTCGACTTTTGTGACCGACTCTGTGCCGTAAGCCATTGCGGCGACCGCTTGTGCACCACCCGCCAGCACGATACTCTCCGCACCGACCTTGTGGGCGATGTAGACGATTTCGGGCGTGATGGTGCCATCACCACGAGGAGGTGACGCCAGCACGATATTCTTGCATCCTGCAGCCATTGCTGGCACGCCAAGCATTAGCGCGGTGGACGGAAGAACGGCGGTACCACCGGGAATATACAAGCCAACCTTTTCGATTGGTCGGCTGAAGCGGCTGCAGGTCACACCAGGCATCGTCTCGACAACCAGAGCCCTTTCTTCTCTCTGGGCCGAGTGGAAAGCGAGAATGTTGTTGTACGAGGTGTCGATGGCCTCGATGGTTTCAGGAGGGAGCTGCATCAAGGTTGGTGGGAAAGGGGCCTTGAGTACGGGTGATTTCAACGACGTGGCTTTCTCGAACTTGTGTGTGTACTTGAGCACGGCCGAGTCGCCCTTGTCCCGGACGTCAGCTATGATCGGCTGCACAAGAGACATGATCTTTTCGTTCGAGCGCTGCGAAGGTCGTTGCAGGGCTTGCTGGATGGCGTCCTCGGAGAATGCTTGGGCGGTGGAGTACTTTTTCATTTGGATGCGATCTACTTCCGCATAACCGGCCGGGTCAGTGGATGCTTTGGGAATCGACATGGCTTCTTTGACGTCTTCGTCTTTTGGCACTTCACTCTGTGCAGCACCATTGACTTTTGAGGTCTCTTTCGGCTGGGGCTCGGGTTCGGAGTGGAGGTACTGTGGTTTGGCATCACCTCTCCGCCTGGGCTTCGCTCGTAGGCTCCTGAGGTCCAGCTTCTTTTCAATGTCTGAGAGCGAGACGTCTGCAGCAATACATTTTGTAAGAGCAAAATAGAAGAGGTCTGCGGCCTCGGACGCAATGTCATCTTTTGTCTGCGCTTCGCACAGTTCATCGGCCTCCTCGCGGATCTTGGCACTGATCATGCGTGGATCATTGAAGAGTCGTGCGGTGTAAGAGCCTTCGGGGGCCGAGGTTTTGCGTGCTGTGATGGCTCGTTCTAGCTTTGCCAGACCGGCGTCGTCGGCCCAACATGTCCTCGTTGCCAGGTGGCAGAAGCCCCTTCCTTTCTGCCGGACTCGGAACAGCAAGCAATCGCTGTCGCAGTCAAAGTCGATGCTGACGAGTTCCTGGGTGTCTCCACTCGAGGCACCTTTGTGCCACAGGCCCCTTTTGCGACTCTGATAAACGCCGGTGCCGGTCTTGAGAGCTTCGGTGATGCTCTGCTTACTGCTGTACACCAGACCCAAGGCGATGCCTCGCTCGTCGACGACGACGGTTGTGTACAGTCCAGTCTTGCGATCCGGCACTGCTCTCGCTACCAGGATGTTGGTGACCGGGATCGGCTTTTCCTGGTCGGTCCCTCCACTTGTGTTGTCAAAGGTGAGCCTCGAGGCCGGGACAATGTAGGAGCTCCCTGGATATCTAGAAAGTACATCTTTGGTGCTTGTTTGATCTTTCACCATCACCCAGATGGCCTGATCTGCGCTGGGCAGACTGTTGTCCAGGGCCTTGAGGACTGCATCGACATACTCGCTGCCTCTGTCTCCATCAAAAGCCCAGGGCGCAGTCCTCCAGTATGGGTTGTCGGCCAGCCAGGCTTTTAGCTTGTCAAGGTTCGTGCGAGGGATATCGGGGGAGATGGTCAGGACCAGCCGGTCGAGAGCCAGTTGGTCGTCAGGGTAGCACGAGAGCACCTTGAGTTGTTCGAAAGTCACGAAGACTCTGCGGGCACCGGCATGGAGCAGCTGAAAGACCTTGTCGAGACTGTAGACCTGGCGGACATCGGCATTGATCTCGAGCTTGTTGAAGTTGCGCTTGAGGAAGTCGAGGGCGGCGGGGAGGGAGTCGTGGTCGACGTTGATCAGACATGATCCCAGGTAAGCGACCTGGTCGAGGGTCAGACCGGATGTTGGGGATGCTGCTGTCGATGTCGTCGTTGCCGGGTCGCTGCTCAATGAGGGCAAGTCGACCAACGGCAGCAGACTCAACATGATGGTATTCGACGGTATCAAGCCCAAAGACGTGTCGAGAAGAGTAGGTGTGGGAGGGAGGGCAGGAATGGAGAGGCCATGCTGGTGTGTTCAAAAGCTGCTCCCTCGATCCTGATGCTGAAACTCTCGCCAAAATTTCTGCGGCTTCGGCTTATCGTGATTATAAAACTTTATCAGTTGAGTTGCGGTGCCTGCATGACGCAGGTGTAGCGAGAGCCAATCATGCACTCACCATTAGCCTAATTACCCTAATGCCTCCATCCGGTCCAGCCGGGCCGTAGTCTTTGGAGCGTGAGCGCTGGGAGCCTCATCATCCACCCACCCACCCTGCAGGGTTCCCCCAGTCAACCACTCAACATTCCAACATTCCAACACTCCAACACTCCAACACTACACCTTCCCTAACCATACGTGCCATGCCGTTCTGTAGCTGAAGAATATGACGAATCATGTTGTTTATTACTTTTTTTAGAACCTATCTCCCTCTGATACTCCATCTTACCGCATGTCCATTGCACATACTGTCCATGCTATGCTCCACTTCCGCTGCTTCTACATCCCATTTACTGTCTGTGATCATGTTGATTACGGAGGCCCCTTGCTAACACACAAAGAATCGCCTTCCAGCTACCATGATGCAAATGATACAACACACCGGGACGTCATCTCCGAACACGCCTCGAAACTATTGACTGTTGTCTGATTCAGATATGGGAAGTGATGGGGAAGCCGGTGGTTGAGGCGCATACAACGTCGGTGCGAGCAAACGTACAGCCGCTTCATCGAGGTAGGTGCCTCTGGCTGCATCATTCATGCCCAGCCAGCGGCGGAAGAAAAGCCGGGCGTAGGTTTGGAAAGCCGGTAACACGACAGGCGCGACCCGGTGGTCCCATTGACTCAACCCGTCCAGCCCCGGCAAGAAGACAGCAGCGAAGAGGCTTTCATTCGGCGGAACCACTCGCAACAGGTAATCGTCGAGGACGTCTCTGGCCGTGCACAGTTGGTCGCAGGCGATGGAATGCAGTTCACCATCTCGGCAGGCGATGATGTCGTGAGTCTGTTGATAAAGTGGGTCCCAGCCGAAGCACTCTCTGGCGGTTTCACGTGCCAGCTCGACATTTAGATCAGCCAAAGTGTCTGCAAGTGGGACTGGCAGTCGAGGGTCGTACCGCTCGTACCGCTCGTGCGGCGCGTACGGCGGCGGCTGGTCTGCTTCAGTCTCTTCCTCGCCCTGTGTAGCCTCGATGTGACGGGTGATAATGTCAAGGTGTTTGTACGAGAATTTGGAAAAGTCGGCATCCAAGTCAGGCTCGAATGGCTTGCCATCCACAGGACAACGGCAGGTCGGGTCTCGCATCATCGAGCGTTCGATGCATTGAAAGTGATAGCTTTGGCCGCAATGGTCGTGGGTGAGAGTTGATGACTCGGTCATCATGGGGACGTGGCAGATAGGGCAAATGTGGTCTCTGCCAGCACTGCTCGCACTTCCTCTGGTGACTTTGAGGTCGAAGAAGACGGGATGATGTTCGGCGGCCGACTCCATTGCGTGTGAGGTGATCTGGCCAGACTGGCTAAATCTTCAGCTTCCAGCGTTCAGGTTGAGCGATGACAGTAGCCTCAGTATTGAGCACTTGCAGCACTCTGTCAGTGGTTATGATGGTATGATGCAACACTCGTAATCTAATCGGCACAGAATAGTCGACAAGACGCGCGACCTTTGTGCTATCACCCTGGCTTGTACCTAGCTAGGAATTGATAATCAGTACGCAGCGTGCAACCCGCAGATATCGTCTATGCCGTATGGTATGATTGGAGATACCAGCGCCGATCCCGTTGAAGTGAAGATTGTAGGGCAAAACAAGTGAGAACAGCAAACGGGTAGACAGAGAATCAAGTCAAGTCAAGGCTGGCGTGGCTGGCCTGTGCTTGGTCGCGATCATGTGCTGTCTTCACTGGGCGCCAGAGCAATGGCCCAACAGGCCAGGACTACCTGGACGGGTGACCAATGTTCCTTCCCACCTGGGCATCATTGGCAGGCAGTTCGAGTTGGAAACCTGCCACTGTCGCCTGCTCCTACCACGTACTAAGAGCCCTCCATGGCCCTGCAGAGCACTTCACGCGTTACCTGGTCATACCGACCTATAGGTATGTAGGTACCCAGAGAGTTATCCGTTGACGGCTGGAGCTATCCAGGACCCCCTCCGTCTCCATGCCTAGGGTAGTATCGGAAGCGTGAATAAAGTCGGAAAGCCTGCCTTTCACCTTTCATACCCAAAGCTACACAAGCTTGACTACTGACGTATTCACACCTGGTTGCAGGGCTTGAAGCGGGCATACCAAATCAGATGCTCGCTGGCGTGCACCATCTGTGGCAAGTGTGACGTTGAAGAATCACCATCGTGGAAGGCCTGTCAAAGCTGGGAAGACTCGGAGATGGAAAGCGTGCATTCTAGCTTGTTCAATTTGCGTTTCAAGCTTGCTCTTGCTCATGCTCATGCTCATGCTCAACCTCCACATAGACATGGATGTAGCTTTCTGTCGAAGCAGACCAAATTCTGGTTTTTGTTCCGTCGCTCCTCTCCTCCTTTTCCTCGTCCTGCTTCCTCCTCTCAAGCAAAACGCCAACATACCTATCTATCCAAGTAAATCATCCAATCCGTTGCCCAAGGGCTTTTGTGCTTGTCCGGCCGGTGGGGGACTGGTCGTCTGTGCGCTCAACGGCGGGTTCTGGCCACCGAATCGGCTTGGTGGCGTCGATGAGCTCCCGGGAACAGCCGCCGCCCCCCAAATTCCGGCCGAGCTCTTCTCTTTCTGCATTGCTGCCATGCCTGGTCCTCGTACAGCAGCAGTTTTCGTTGCCACACCGGCTTGGGAGCTGGCCGTACTCCACAGTGAGCCGAATGCATCGCCGCCCGCTGATGAGGACGTGGCTGGCTTGGAATTGGGCTTGCCGAGAGTGGCCATTGACGTGCTCGACGTGTATGAGGCTGCCCCCGGACTCGTCACCGGTGTTCTCGAGGTCGAGGGGAATGCAGAAGAGGTCGACTGGGTGCCGCCAGTCGGGGTGTTGATATCGGCCCGAACCGAAGTAAAATAGTTCGGCCCCGAGGCCTTGTAGCCGCCTGCTGGTTGTAAGGGCCTTTGCTGCTGTGCTGGAGGGGAGGTTAAAGGGGGAGTCGCTGCGGCTAACGACGAGGCTGGCGGTACAGGCGAGGGAGAAGGAGCAGAGAGAATATTGTTCGCAGGCGGAGGAGCCACTGGTTGAGGAGCGGCAAAAGTGGTTGAGGATGATGGGGCCACTGCTGGAGGCGACAAGGCAGCGAGAGGGTTGATGGTGGGTTGCGGGGCAGCGGGAGAAGTGGCAGATTGAAAGTCATCAAAGTCATCGTCAGGTGCAGTTCCTGCCGTCGAGCTCGGCACGGTGCCAAAGCCATTCATAGCACCTGACGTGGACGGTGCTGCGGCACTCCAATCTGTCGGCTTCGAGGATACCGGCTCGTCGTCGTCGAAGCTGAACAGGTCTTTCTCCGGCTCTTTCTTCTTGGCTGCCGGCGGCTGGCTGTCCCTTTTCGCGCGACTCGCAGTGCTGGTTGTTCTAGTGTTGGCGGGAGCTGCAGTGCGTCGGGATGCCGAGCTGGCTTCGTCTTCTCCGGCATCGTATTCCTCAAAGTCATCGCCTCTCTTTTGGGTGCCCTGGAATCTGAACTCAGGATCTTGACCGCCAAAGCCACCGCCATCACCGTAGACTTCTCCCTGGTAGCCGCCTCCAAAGCCGCCAGTCTCGCTGCCAAAGCCGCCGTATCTGCTGCCACCGGTGGAAAAGCCAGCTCCCAAACCTGCGCCGCCTTCGACACCTCCATATTTGTTCTTGTTTGCCCGGGCTTTCTTGCGCTCGGCTCGAATCATGTCGATGTCGCCCAACAACTTCCCGAGTTCCATGGATCGATTCCGCACGTTGATGCCCTGGTCTTTGCCGTTCTGGTCGATGAAGTGGAACTGGCGGAGCATCTTGATGAGGGTGAGATGTGACCGTGCATCATCGACGACTCTTTCCGAGCCGTTTTTGACCAGAAATTCCAGCAATTGAAGCGCCTGTACATCATCAGTCTCCACTGTCCACTCTCTTCGGAAGCCCACAGTTGCATTGTCCTGTCTTACCTTGTATATCTGTCTCCATTCCTCGGCCGTCTTGTCTGTGAAGCGCTTGTAGATCATGGGCATGATCTCGTTGAGCTGCTGGTAGTGGTGTGTGCCCTGGGCAATCTGCTGCATCAGAGAAGCTGGGCCAGGGTCAGCATCTGACATGGGAAGGTGGGCAGGGAGGGGCGAAGGGACGGCTTACTGGGAGCGCCCCATGGATCGGCATTGGTTGCTTCTCGCACCATGGCCTCCATCTCGGTCAAGTTCATCACAGCTGTCTCTCCCGTTAGCCCTGATACAGTCCCGCTGGTCCTCCGGCACGGGAAGACAGCAGAAGAGTCAACATACCATTTTGGACCTTTCGCACACCGGCCTTGATATCGTACAGCGTCAGGTTCGACACCTGTGACTTTAAATTCTCAAAGTCCATGCTGAAACGATCGATCGACCGATCGGATACGTAATTTCAAGTACTCGACACGGGCAACGAAAGCAGTTGAGAGGTTATTGTAGTGGTAGGATTTATGTGTACTTGGTGCTGAATTGTGGTTTGGTCTCCAAAGTTCCGGGCGGTCTCCCGCATCTGGAACCCCCAACTTGCGCCAATGTCATTTGATTGGCCAGCCATGCTTTGCTAGCCACGCGTGCCACGCCAACCGCACACAAGTCTACTACTGGTAGTACTTCAAGTTCATGGCAGCATGGAAATAATGTTAAATTTGTACTAGAGCTTTACATTTCAGGACAACACTGACAGTGCCATATGAACTATGGCTCGCTCAAATTCCGAGCAGAACTCAGCCAAAGTGACATTCGACATTCGACATTCGACATTCGACATTCCTTTCTTTATGCAGGCTGCGACCAGCTACTGTGATACTTCCCTTTCGACATGTCTGAATTCTGCTCGTTCTTGGGCGTGTACCCGTGCGCGCCAAAAGCGTCCAATTGAGCTTCCATGAAGCAAGTAGGAAGGTCAACAGAGCTAACATACTTGAGGTAATCCAGTGTCGCGCTGAGAGCTGGCATACAAGCATCTGCACTGATACCTTGAAGCACGATGCCCTTGAGCGATGGTGTGCATCGTCTAAGCTCGCCGCATATCTCGTCACCTAGCAGGGGATGCTGATTCGCATTGCTAGCGTAATGTCGCTCAAAAAGTTCGGTGACGTAGTCGGATTTGATGATACACCCTGCTCTCCAGATGCGGAGGATCGCTTCGAGTTTGATATTCCACCCTTCCTGCACAGACGTGCGAGACAGCAGGTCAAGGCCTTGGATGAAACATGCAAGCACAGCCGCATAAACTGCCTTGCGGAGATCTTCGAGAAAGGTCTGCTTTTTGTCACCCTCAACCTCGATCACCGTAGGTCGTGTAGTACCCAGGCTCTTACTGATCGATCCTCGTAGCCGATAGTTCGCAGATGCAATTCGAAGATAATGTGCAGCTGATAGACTTGGTGCGGGAACATGTGACGCTATCGCTTCAAGATTTTGCCACACTCCTGTTCCCTCGGACTCGTTGGCATCTTGGACCACGGTATCTAGGATCTCATGCACTAAAAAGCCCTTTCCGTCGGGACTTCGGGTACGGCAAATAGGTCCACTGATTGCGATCAGGAAATTATTGCTCTGTGATACCGTGTCAGTGTACGCGAGGCCAACGATGTGACAGTGTTGTTGCTTACCAATTCACCTGTTCTGTTCCAATCATCAAAGACTTGGCCGATATCGTCTCCATCCAAGTTCAAGCAAGCATCCATGAGCGCCCATGCCTCGCACAGTACCGACATCACCCCGTGCTCGATGCCGTTGTGGATCATCTTGACATAATGACCGCTTCCTCCAGTGCCGACTTTCGTTACGCAAGGTCTCGCCTGATCGTCTTTTGCTGCGATTTTTTCGAGTAAGGGCATCAGGAGATCTAGGCCCTTTTCGTCACCGCTGGGCATCAGTGAGGGGCCATTCCGAGCACCTGAGAAGCCTCCTGAAACACCCATGCCAATGTAAGAGACGCCTCGGGACTGAAGCCAGCCCTGTCGTTTTTGCGTCACCTTGTAGTGTTCGTTCGATCCATCAATGACAATGTCGCCTTGGGCAAGATAAGGTGTCAAAGATTTGACCACACCATCGCCTGGTCCTCCATGCGGTAAGCTGAACAGAAAGACTTTTGGAGAGCCCAAGCTGTGACACAGCTCTTCTAAGTTCTTGCAGATATGAATTCTGTGGCCTATTCCGGCTGCTTCGGCTTTTTGTGCGGTGTTGTGCATGCTGGCTTCGGAACGATCAAATATCGACACATCTATTTCTGCGTGCTCTGCCAACAACAGGCTTAACATGCTGCCCATGACTCCAGTTCCTATGATGCCGATTTTGGTTATCGCCAAAGGCGATGCTTTGTTGCTTAGCGAGCTCATTTTCGGAGATGAGATTGTTTGTCGAAGAAACTACGTGCGTAATGAAGGCGCCGATGAGGTGACTTTGTGCTGCTAGTCAATGCTCGACGGAACGAGCGACAACATCCTTTGATGCCCATCTTTCACGCTTTATATGTCAAATATTTGTCTGTGATGATGCGTAATTTAGGTATACAGGTTGAGAGTCGCCCTGTCACCCTCAAACCCCCACTTTTAGCCCCACAGGAATCTGGGACTAGGACCCTGAACCCCACCCACCTCCGCTTTCCGTTGTTCGTCTACAGCCTTGTGCAGCCTGGCTTTCAATGTGCCAATTCTCTGATACAGCTAGATCGTGCCTTGCGAGTCATGTCAACCATGCCGCAAGCCGCATCTAGCGGGAAATCAGCTTCGAACGCTGCACAAGCATGTCGCGAGTGTCGACGACGAAAGGGGAAATGTGACTCCAAACTACCAGTGTGTTCTGTCTGCCAAAGGTACAACAGGCATTGCTTGTACGACAAGCACAGCCGCTCCGCATTGACTCGAAAGTTAGCATTCTGTCACCGCTGGTGTGGAAGTTGTTGACTTACCATCTAGACACCTCACAGAAGTGGAAGAGAGACTAGAACGAGCAGAGACTCTACTCCGTACTGTGTTTACTGAGCCTGAACTGGCAAAGATCCTGGCTCAAGGCATCCCAGCAGACGGGTTGGTTCAAAGCTTCGGAGATCAAAAGGAAGCACAAGCCTCTCCGTTTAGTCTGCAATCTGAAGTTGATGCATTGTCGAGCGCAGGTCAGCAACATGCATCGCTCTCTGCTGAAAATCGCCGACCATCCAGTACTTTCGAAAACACTTCAATCCTAGACGATAACGTACCCTCGGCGGCTGACGATGACTTCGAGTGGGACGAACGCGAAGCTGTTTGGACGTCACACGATCCAGGCATCGGGCCACAGTCATTGCATGACGGGGGGGATGCTTCCGTCCGCAAGGTTCAGGATGGCATGGCGATATTGACCGCAAATGATCCCAACGCAGGGTTCTTGGGCCCGGCATCTGGCGCCGCACTACTGCGCCTCATATCAAAGCATCAGCATAGTGCTCGAGCATCAGATGAGCTTGCTGAAGTTGGAGGAGAGCGACGCAACAGCATCATAGACGCTCTCGCATTCCATTTGACTGAAGCTTCCCCATCATCAGAGTCTTGGTTGCGAGCGCAGCCTATTATGACTCGTGCCTTCGTTAATACACTGGTTGATCAATACTTCGCCCATTATCATCCGACGTTCCCTATTCTCCATGAACAAACCTTTCGCCAACACTATCAGGCACTCAGTGAGGGACCCAAAAGTATCTGGCACACCCTTGCCAATCTCGTGGCCGCACTTGGCTCCTTCGTATCCACGGATTCTTCTGACGAGACAGATGTCAACCTCTTCAACGCGATGAAGTTGCAGCTTTCTATCGAGTCTCTAGAATCTGGAAGCCTCGGTTTGGTACAGGCTTTCGCGATGGCTGCAAACTACCTACAGAAACGGAACAAGCCTAATAGCGGATACAACTACGGAGGCGTGGCATTAAGGCTCGCGATATCCTTGGGTCTACACAAAGAATTCAAAAATTGGCACACGGAACCGCTCAAGAAAGAAATCCGTAGGAGAGTGTGGTGGTCATTGTGCGTTCTCGACGTGGGGGCAACGATTACATATGGACGGCCGCTCAATTGGCCACAGGAAGGTGTGGAGGCACACTTCCCTCTAAATATTAACGAAAAGGTAAGTGGCGGCCAAACTATTGCCCTTTAGATATGCGCGACACGGAGGATGCAGGCTGACAACTAGCATTCTGTAGGATCTGGAAATCACTTCAACTTCCCTCCCACCCGAGGTAGATAGCGCTACTACTTACAGCTACGTCAGGACTCAGTCGGCTTACCATCTTGCGACGATACCGATTTACAACCGTCTGATATCTAGCCGCCCACCGTCTGCTCCTGAGATGACAGCGATGGATGACGAAATTATCGAGAGCTGGCGATGCCGCCTCCCGCCATTCTTCAATGACACCGATCTGCCGCTTTCCAATGAATATCTACTAGCTCATTCGATTGGGCGTTGGCGCTTTCGTGTCATGCGGATCATCATGTATCGTCCATTCTTCTTACGGTGGGTCCAGGACGGTCTTGGACCTTTGCAACCATCCATTACCGATGATGCAGCAACCAGTCGTTGTCTCATCGCCGCACAGGAATGCATCTCAATTGCCTCCCGTTTCTGGGCAATTGCCACCCATACGAAGCTTGCAGCATGGTACGTACTCTATTTCCTGCTGCAGGCTGTTCTCATACCTGTGCACTGTCTGCGACGGGTCTCATCCCATCTACATGTCACAACATGGGTGCAGCAAGTGCGCACAGCTCTTGACATCATCAACGCAATGACCGATATCAATTCGAGTGCACTCAAATGCAGAGACATTATTCACAGGTTATGTGGACCCTTCCTGGTCGATCAAGCGCCTGTTGTTGAAAACCCACAGCCACCGTTCGAAGAGATCTCGTCGGATCTTTCAGATATCGATTTTGGCGATCCATCAGCCGACCCATGGATGACAGAGATCGATACAGCCATCGATGGCTACGACATGTATTGCGACCGTCTCACGAACGGTGCAACCGCAGGTGGAACCGCGCCTGAAGGCAACAAAGAAGCTGCTCTTGAATACACAAATAGCGAACGGTATGGACTCTGGAGCTTGGGAATGGAGATGGGGCCAGCTGGTCGCGATTGGGATTTGGGTTTGATGCTGATGCAGTAATCCAGGTACAGACCAATTGGATCACGAAAGAATTGTACAGAACAGAGCCGATATCCTGAATGAATGAATGAAAACACAACCGCAAACCTTGTGACACTCCTTTGGTCCCCCAAGAAACGCGATCATTTGAAGCATATTTGGCTACGCCAAACACGCCTGGACGTGTTTGGATGTTGTAGGAAACGCCACCGGGCGACGAGTTAGATCTTCCCCTGATAAAGATTGATTGTAAGTGCTAGACACCGCAGCGACAATTGTCGTTACAAAACGTTCTCCTTTTCCACATGGTTGCGTAGGTGCCAGGATTTAAGAGAAAGGTGAAGATCGGAATTTTCTACGATCGATTGTGTCATTGCGGCTCTGCGACAAATTCAGGCGGCTAGTTAGTTGACGCGCAAATTGAAGAAGGAGCAAATATGACATTGAGAGAGCGACGTGAAGAAGAATGCATCGTAGCAACACCGCGGATAGAGGATGTACCATCACTAAAAGGGGTTCGAGCTTTCAGCAGTCCAAATTATGTTCGACGAGCCTCATGACTCCTTTCCATCACGTATAGATTTGGACAGCTGCTCGTTCGAAGGAATCGGAGCTTATAACGTGGTGATCACCGTTTTGCCCACCATCGGCAACAACCTACTGTAATAACTCAGTCCAGTCGCTGGGGTCTCATCCAGGGCCACCTCAAGCCAGACCGATGACGTTCAAGACACGGGAAGATTCGAGAGATTATCGGTCCTTGGGATCTGCATGCACTGGCTGATTGTCGTAGAGCGCTTCGCCAGGTAACCGATGTGCCTTACTGTAATGTGACTCCTTCACGTTGGCTAAGGCTTGGCCAACGAGAGAGCAGATACGCAAGCCTTACTACAGATCAGCTGGCCCCGTTGAAGCATGTAGTGACGTAATATTTTACAATTTTCCATCTACTATTAAAAGACTAAGTTAAATTCTGTTCGTTACAATACAATCGAGACGATTTTTGGTTAGTTTATAATAAACTTGGGCTCGGCATTGGGCGCTCAGAATTTCATGATTGCCACCTTGCTCTGCGACCAATTAGGCCTGGGCTTAGGCGACGAACATTTGGCCACTTTGCACTTTATTTAGACTTTCTGCCGCCTATTTCGTCCTACTATTAATAAAAAGTACACCTGCGGCGCAAGTCACGCAACTTTGGTGTCGCGAAACGATTCAACATAACACCAATGCATTACCGTCGAAACCACCTTCGGGCTCGATAATGTCGAAAGCCACGAACCTACAATTGGACTCGTCTGCACCTGATGCCGCTTTCGGCCAACCCTCAACCAGCAGCCGGCGGACGAACCAAACCAACCAATACCCAAGTTATTCTGTGGAAATAGCACGTGGCGGTGATGACGAAGTACAGCGCCAGGAAGACATAGCAGACTTTAGGCAGTGGAGACAGGAACGAGAGAAGCCACAGTATTCAACACAGTTGGGGCACACCTCCCGGCCAGGACGCCGCCTCAGCTCGTTAAAGGAAGCAAATAGCTCCTTCAGCCTTCCAGATCGGCTGTCTGCGCAAACAGATGTGACGCCTAGTTATAGGTACGGGATTGTCACAGCAACCGGCAATTCGCGAGTCGTCCGCGGAAACGTGTTAGACATGAGACCCAATGTCCTTGAACGACAACACATGTACGGAGACAAAACCGAGACGGACAAGGCGCGGATCCTCGACGGGAACTTTTCCGTTGAAGAGATGAAAGCCTTCTGGGAGTGAAGACTTCCGATGAAGGGAAAAAGGGAAGACATTGTTTTGTTCGCGAGAGGAAACCAGGTCGTGCTAGGGTAAAGATATAGATCCTGGCGGTGGCCATGGGAAACCGGCGGATCTTGTGGAGTTGACGGTTTACGACAGGAGCTTGGATTGACCGTGCTACTCTTCATATTTTTGCGCTTTGGATCACTTTTCTTTTGGAAGGTCTTACCGATGTTCACAGTATCTGGCGTTGGGTTGTGACTAGGAACGGAATGCACCAAACCTTTGTGTAAAACAATGGTCGAGAAACTAGGTGGATTGCTTGGGGAGCGGATAGTCAAGGGATATTGACGTGCCATGTCTATCAGATGGAGCTCGTCCATCTCTTACCATGACGATTCATCTTGTTCCTTTCAAGTCTTCGTCTCTTATGCCATCACTGTGAACCCGCGAGGGTCCTAAGAAACTAAACGGTACCTGCAGAGGGCAGGAAAAATCAGGTTGGTGCCCTCCCCGCATCGCCACTGCTCTCTTTAAAAATCAACTAACTCGAGGGTGCCAGAGGGTGCTGGCAATAGGTGGCGTGCAGCAAATCCATCAAGAATGGCCGCGATATCGACCTCTTGTACTCGCGCGGCTACTGCACCGACGAGAACCTTGGCTCTGTCTTTAACCGTGACGGATTGCACTTCCACGTAGACGGGCGAGAAAAGTGACTTGTTGATCACATCTGGGCCATCAGGTAGTTGATACCGACCCAGAAAGTCAGCGAAGCGAGCTTGGTCCCTCGTGACCACATCGCCCCGGAAATTGCCGTTGAACAGTGCACGGCCTGAGCCCTCGACCTCCATGCTACAGATTTCTAGCCAGGGGCCAACTCCAAGGTGTTCCCTCGACACGTGGCGGCGAAACATGGGATATTTTTCGAAAATGGCATCTGCAATGCCGGGAAGGTTGTCGAATCGAATGGCAGCGCCAAGTGCCGAGAGACCACGTTTGTCTTCAATCAGCGGGTCTGCTCCCTTTTCGAGGAGGAACCTGACAATTTCGGCTTTCTCTTCAACCTGCTGAGGGAGAAGGAATGCCCCGGGCGTTTCATTGGAATCAAGCCTTCCCTTGACCTGTGAGCACAATCCGATGATGCCGCAACTGTTGTCAGCCAGCTCACAATCAGTAATGATGATTCTCAGCGGCCGTGGACGGAGAGCAGCCCACGTCAACGGAGTCCTTCCATCCTCGTCCTGGCAATCAACGGCAGCACCCTTCTCCACAAGACGTTTGACAACGTTGACAAACCCCATCTCAGCTGCGATCGACAAAGGAGACCTTCCCCTTGGACCAACCGAGTTTACATTTTCTGCCGTTACCAGAAGACACATCCAGCGATCGTCGACCGACAAGGTCAAGCTGGAAGCTTTCAGCTTTGTCCACTGGGCTAGATCGATAATAAAATTAACACCAACCATTACGGCGCTTTGATCCGTTGCTACGACCTTTGGGATGATGGTATATTTGCAAGGGCCAATCAGTGCCAGGAGGAGAGAGCCAGGCGTCACTCCTCGATCGAGAAGCTTCTTGACAACGTCTCCAAATCTCTTTTGCGCCGCAGAACTCAACAGGCCAGGGCCATCCTGCACAAGCCGCTCGCTTGGGAACAAATCAAGAAGAGCGTTCAAGCATGTCTCGCTCGTTTTGGTTTGCTCGCTAATCATCCACGACCAAGGAGAGTACGGAGAAAGGCTGTACGTGTCACCAATTTGTGCTCGTTCACCTTGACCGATGTGAAAGTAAGGCACATTAGCATGCGTCCAGTAGTAAGATTCGGCATCTCCAAGGACCCACTGTAAGACAGTGGTTCCGCCTTTGTCACGGTGGGTCAGATCTGCCCCCTGATGGACGAGCATTCGCAGGGTTGATTCCTTCCCAGCAATGACCGCCCACCAAGCTGGGGTCCAGCCATGACCCACATCGTCAGCGTTAAGGGCTAGAGACATCTGATCGGTTCCCGAAATATGGAGGGCTATGGCCTTATCAAGACCCATGATGGCCATCAAATGCAGCTTGAGTGGTTGACATCCCGCAATTGGATAGCCGTGCTTCCAGAGTAAGAAGGCGCTGAGCCAAAAGACGACGTCCGAACGGTCAAAAGCCGAACCTATATCGCGATGGATTTTCGCTTGATGTGCTCGTGTAGCATGATATTCGAGATGACTTAAAGCATACGCGAGCAAAGGATATTTGGCTAAAGTCTTTGTCAGTATTTCATCGTCGTCCACTGCACCTTTATGTTTAGCCTGAAGCTGAGATGCTGTGTAAATCAATTGATTGAGGCAGCAGCGAGCAAGGTAGTAATGAGCATCTCGGTCAACAGTATCGAATAGCTCCGAGAAGAACTCGACTGCGCTTGGGTGTGCAAAACTGACCACTCCGCTCGACTTTTCCACCCTTAGCAGACCTTTGCAGGGAGTTATCAGGAAAATTTCGGGTTTCAGATATTCGGCAGCAATGACAGCAGGGCGGTCCCTTGAACTTGAGTCTTGCTCGAGTAGAAAGGCATGTCTGACGACATCAACATGAATCTTCCCTATCGAGCACGCCACCCATTTGAGAACTTTGCACGCAACGAGTACCTGGTCAGGAGGTTGGCCAAGCACATCATTCCAGAGCTCCTTATAAGCTTCGTCGACAGTAGCTTTGAGATTATTTGCGGCAGCCCTTAGCTCTGCGACGGTGGTTAATCTTTCACCAGCATTTCTAAGTTTTTGCACGTGCAAAGCTGGCAACAAAAACATTCCTTGCGCCTTTTCAATCAAGTCCCGGGTAAGCTCTTCAATGACGTTTGACCCTGTGTCACGCTGGCTTGTCTGTCCAATCTGAAAAATATTGAAATCATCGTTCAAGCCATCTTGTATGAACGGTCGAAGATCTCGTTCGTGCGCGCTCACTTTATAGGGTACTGCGTTCGGAATCTGCACACCGAGCATTTCTCTGTCATTCGACGTCAAAAACAACCGCATATGCAATAATCCGCTATGAAGGAGCAAGACTTGCTTGATCAAGTCCTTGCGGGATTGAGGTTCGACTTCGTCAAGCGCATCCATGAAGAGGTAGACAAACTGGAATCGGGAGAGCTCCACCATCAACATGTACTTGAGCTCTTCCACGGACGGTTTTGTTTTGTGCATGTGATGCTTGTCAAAAAATTTTCTCACATCATCCGAAACTTTCTTCTCATGCTGGAGAGTTTGTGATAGGAGCGAAGACAGATATTGTTCGCAACTGCGCCTTGAATTAGCGGACAGATACTGGAAAAGGATTATGCGACCGTCGCCAGATCTAGCCTGAATGCGTTGTATGACAAAAGCCCTTGCTACCCTTAGCAGCCGAACCTTGGAAATCGAGTTACAAGAAACTTACGTGAGGAAAGTTTTCCCGCTTCCACCTGTATAGTCTTTGGTCAAATGCGAATAACCAAAAGAGATTATACTTGGTCACTTACGAATACCGGAGCAATGGAGGATTCCATTCACACTTTCGGCCCACGTTTGGAATTCTTGCGATTCGAGAAACCAAGTTCCTGTTTGAGGATGCCTTCGGAGCAGACAACTCCTGTGGGTGCTCATAAAATCGAGATCGCTCAGCCAATCAGTGACCCTTTTCCAGAGGGCCTCCTGCAGAACAGGAGCTTGTTTATGTCAGTTCAGAACAAACGTGTTGCACTTAATCATCATTACCTGGCGTATGCGCCGGCACTTGGCCTATTAGCGCTGGGTTCGGGATCGTGGTTTTGCTGGAAGAAGGCGTGCCGCTCCTTTGATTGTTTCCCGTCAAGGGCTCTGAAGACGCAGGCAACGCTGGGCTTATTTTAGCTTCGTCTTGATACACCACATTTGACGGAAGGTCGAACAGCTCGAGGAAGGCCTTGGCACAAGCTGCAGCTGTTGCTGCGGCATAATTCTGCCACATCTTGTTCTTGTGGCTATCTGCATAGTCGCAAGCGGCTTTGATCATGACCGTTCGAAATACATCCCAAATTCCTACACTCTCCGTTTCGAAAGCAATGACTTCGAGATCTTTGGCAAGTAGATCACGTTGAGAGCTCGACCTCATCAACGCGTCAGCTACTGCCACATTTCCTAAAAATACTTCTGGTCGCTCAGCTCTTTTCAAGTCTTGCCTCAGTTTTCCTTGGTGCTCGGAGGCCATCCCTTCCAACTCCGCTCGTAGCTTTTTAATCTTTGCGATGCGGGCACGAGCGATCCGTTTTTCTTCTGAGCAACCGAGATCTCTGCACGGCAACTTGTTAGCTCTCTCGCAGTGCTTTTGACCCTCGCAATCAGGGCAGGCGCTCCTACGATGGCGGTGCACATACGATGCGACATAAAGGTGATCACTGTCGCAGCCCGGATATTGGCAGTCATTCATGTCCTCGTGGCGTAGCAACGCCTCTAGATGTCGTGCTAGTCGTTCAGCCAGATTCCGATTCCCCGACTTCGTCTTCAAGCTAGCAAAGAAATTCCGGAGTTTCGACGGTGGTCTACCGGGACTGGACTCGATAGTATCCCTGCTTTTGAAGGTGTACTGATGCTGTCGGCCAAAGTCATAGTGCTTAAGCAGCGTACTGATGACGACGTCTCCAAGCAGTCTCTCCGTTTCCATGGACTTTGGCACGACTGCGCATACCCCGATCAACAAGCAGAGCTCGATATTCGGAAAGCTTCTCCTCATGTCCTTTGCAGCTCGTGCTGCTTCGGTCTTGCCCAACT
Source organism: Incumbomyces delicatus (assembly GCA_017655985.1). Lineage (NCBI taxonomy): Eukaryota > Fungi > Ascomycota > Eurotiomycetes > Chaetothyriales > Trichomeriaceae > Incumbomyces > Incumbomyces delicatus. The sequence continues at coordinate 4,111,616 of JACJVS010000003.1, forward strand.
CTCCCAGTTGAGCGACGACTGCATGGTGTCGCCCAATAATTCCGTACCTGTATGAATTATCATCGTTCGGATCTTTGGCCAATTCGTCGTCCCGCTCGACCGTGTAATCAAAGGCCGCATAGATAGCGTCTGCCTCAAGAGGCAGCGCACAAACAATGCCGAGTGTGTATTGCAACTGACTCCGGGGGAGAACTGGCGAACGGACAGCCCTCGTCCGGTCCTCACGCGACATGATTTGTCATTGCATTTCTTGCCATCCTGGTTGTAGCCAAGGCTACGATCACATCGAGTCTGTACAGCTAAGGAAACGGAACTGCGGCGTGGAGGTTACGATGGGCTCAAATTTGAAAGAACGAGCTTTCAGCCTTTGGGCGCGATATGAAGCGATGGCTTGGGTATGCGCCTAAGCCGGACCCTGGTTAACTCGATTACCCCACCACTCGGTTACCGGTCACATTATTCCTCATCCGGATCGTGTTTGGTATCCTCATTATCGAGATTCGCTATTCGCACTGCAACATGTTCTACCTGCACTGCAAGCTAATCTTAATTAAGAAATTATCTGCACCAACCACCAAATTCTCGTTACGAGAAATAGGCTTGAAATATTACCATATATTACGTCGTCGGTGACTTCGTATTGCCAACCTTTAGGCTATTAACTGCCCCGAACCTACCCAGATTTCGGAGCCTAGCGAGCCTAGGTAGCGGAGCTAGGCTGGTTATTATAATCTCTTAGCATGATCTCTCTACATAACTAGTTATAAGACTGTCTAGATTAGTGTTCGTTGTCTTTTTAGCTCGTGGTACAGTAATTTATCTAGCGTAGTTCCAAATCATTAGGAGCCTTCAGAGATTAAAGTACCTAGAAAGCTCCCCTAGAGGTGAGTAGAGCAGTAAGCGAATAATTATTCTGACTAGCGTCATTACAATAATCACTACCCGATTCAGACTAGCTTGCAGTGCAGGTAGAAATTGCTGCAGTGCGGATAGTGAATCTCCCTCATTATCCCACTGGGGAGCTTTAGATGCTCGCAGAAGGAAAGGCCTTTTTCCCATCCCGAGATTATATAAGTTTCGCCGCTTTTTGGGGGTTTCAGCGCCAAAAGTGATTCGTGGAAAAAATTGGATTTCCCGCGGCCCGTTCCCCACGAGATCGACTACTTTCATAGAATGCAAGAATCGATGTTTCCCTTCACCCAACCCTGTCATGGTCACCAATAATGTCCCGCAGCTTTCAGCGTTATTGCATTTCTTCTCTCGAAAAGGTGTAAATGCCCAACCACATTTTCGAGTCTTGCAGAATTGAAATTCCTGCTGGGAGTTCTCTACGACCGTCTGGGCCATGTTTTCTCGACACGCTCTTTTTAAGCATTATTGGTGACGAACGATCTCGACTATAGTAGGGTATGCGCCGATTACAAGCAGAACGTCACCGACCAGCAGCAGCATCTCAGACCCCAGCGGAATGCGCGTCCCATGGTGCGGTGTCCGGCGGGAGATTGTGAGATTATGTGTTCCTTGGCCGAGGCGTAGATTTGAAATGCGAAAACGTGCTTTCCAAGGTATGGCAATTCTCAGGCCGTAAGACCTTCCCTTCCAAGTGGGTTTGTGAAAGAGGCGATTGTCTATCTCTCTAATGAACCGTATAGACATTTTCCATGCAAATCGTGCTTTGCAGGGAGGTTCTATACAAGAGCTATGGAATCGAGGGCCGCGTGAGTGTTAGACGAACCTCGTGACGTCTGTTTATGCTTATCGAAGTAATCGCGACAAATATCAATACTGGCTGTATCCTGGTGCCCAAAGTCCAGTTCATTCCCCGTCAATCGACGGCAGTGCATCAAAATCCGCATTGGGCATAAAGGGTTGTTCTTGAGTCTTTGATATCTTATCATGACAGAACTATAACAGCACTCACCGTTCGGCCAAAAAGAGAAGAAGAAAAAGCAAGACAAATCTGATTAGACGAGACGAGACAAGACAAGACGACGCGTGGAGAAGAAATTTGGATTTGGAAGGTTTTCGATTGCATTTGTCTCTCTCAAGACATTCATTCACTTCTAGCATAACTGAAGATTGAATTTAAAATAGAATATCGTTTTTCCCCTCCTGCAGCAGTGTGTGGCCCCCCATTGTGGTGGCGGTGGTGGTGGTGGTGGCCTCTTTTTTTATCGTCCAAACTTCTTCTTCTCGAAATACCTCAACACGCAATACGAGACAAAGGCAAAGGCAAAAGCCAGTTCGAAACCGACGTCACCGCCGTATTCACCTCCGATCAATCCACCAACGGGGCCGATGAACCAGACCTGAGCCATGCCGACCACGGCGCCAGTGACGCCGAAGCAGAAAGCGCCCAGCGCAGCCAGACTCGGCGGGAGCTTGCCCGGCTGATCGTAGGTCTCGGGGGCATAGCCGCTGAAGCCGCGGCGGAAGATGAAGTGCTCGGGCAGGGAGATGCCCTCGTAGATGGCCAGCCAGTAGGCGATGACGAGCATGAAGTTCTCGAGGACGGCCTCGAATTGGCTGTAGCCGGGGATGGCGATGGCGCAGTAGATGATGGTGCCGACGAGGGTCCACAGGAAGCGCGGGACGAACTGGGCGTAGTGCGTGAGGATCTGGATGGAGAAGGAGAGCGAGTAGATGTTGGGGCAGTTGTTGCCGACGATGCTGAGGGCGACGACGACGAGGCAGAACTCGCCGAACCCGCCGAGGCGCGGCACGAGGACCTGGTGCAGCAGCCCGCCGATGTGGTTGATGGAGTAGGCGTCGGCGTACGCCGGGTTGGCCGGGATGGCCGTGGCGAGGGCCAGACCCAGCCCCTCGGTGAATGTTAGTGTTGCGACTAGCGCGATGTACACCCAGAAGAAGATCTTGGTGCGCGAGGTGCCGACGGGCTGGTAGCAGGTGTAGTCGCTGGCGTACGAGGTCCAGCCGGTGGCGAAGCCGAACACGGATGCGGCGAAGGACAGGATCGAGCCGGCCTCGACCGAGCCAGAGCCCATGGGCAGGTTGCTGAAGTCGCCCGAGTCGGCAAACACGCCCAGCAGGATGAGGAACACGATGAAGCACGGCACCCAGGCGACCATCTCGTACCAGTGCACCACCTTGTAGCCGAAGCAGGTGATGATGAACGTGCCGGCGGCGATGATGATGATGCCCGCCCAGCCCGGCACGGCCGGGTTGACGGCGTGCAGCAGCTGCGCGCCGACGATGACGTTGACGGACGACCAGCCCAGACAGGCCAGGCAGTTGAAGATGGCAATGATCTTGACGCCGTAGTAGCCGAAAAAGAAGCGGCTCAGGATCATCTGGCGCATGCCGAAGCGCGGGCCAAAGGTGGAGAAGAAGGCGACCGGGATCGCGCCGAGGCAGTTGATGAAGAAGATGGTCAGCAGCGCGTCGACGAAGCCGAGGTAGAAGATGGGCACGGCCAGCACGCCGATGGCCAGCGACGACACCACCATGTTCGCCGCCCCCCACATGGTGCCGACCTTCCACACGTTGGCGTCGGTGCGCTCGTCCTCCGGCACCCGCTCGATCCCGCGCTGCTCGAGCTGGAACCGGGCGGCATAGCGCTGCAATTTGGCGTACAGCGTGTTGCCCGTGACGAAGGTCTCACCGGGCACTGCGCCGGACTCGTCGGGTGCAATGATGCTGTGATGGCGTTCAGATGATGGTGTTGGGTAGCTTTTGCTATCGAGCCCGGTCTTGGCCTTGAGCCGTTCGATCGGGCCCCCCTTCTCCTCGTAGTCGGTCATTTTTTCCGTGCTTCTTCCTTCTTCCTTCCTTTTCTTCGATTCCGACTGTTCAGTGTCTGCTCGACACTGTTCCTACCTACCTATTTCCGATTTCCTGCCCTGGCCTAAGTTGGCTCACTAAACCGTTTTTTTTGGTTTTCGGTTTTTGGTTTTTGGTAGGATTTTCCAAAGTTTTGGGGCCTCTGTTGCTGAGCCTACTCCCCCTAGTCTCCGCGCAGTATCGCAAATCGCGGATCGTAGATTCAAGAACGAATTCCGAAATGTGGTGGAATGTGCAATATAATGTTCGGCGAACCTTGGCGCGAGGCTTCCACAGTCACTCAATTTCTCACACTCTCACACAAAATCTCTGGCCTTTTTCTCCCCCTGATGATGATGTTGATGATGAAGGTAACGTTGAAGTCCGCTGCGATGACTCGATCAGCCACTTATAAAGTCACGGCACTTGCACTCGTGAGCCTTGAGTAATGGAAGCGAGCTCTTTGACCGAGATAAGGAAAACCTCGGTTGTGTTACGCGAGGCAACCGACGAATGGAAAGTGCTCCGTCGTTGCTTAGCTCCAAATCTCCGAGAGCGGTAAATTTTCACCGAGAGCGAGAGCGCACGCACACACACAAAACGGCTGGCACGTTTTGATACAAAATATATAGGTAGATGTAAATATGTGTATGTATGAGCAGGTGTGTATACTTATCAAGAGACGTCAGGAAAAAGGAATCATCGAAATTTGAAGTAACCTCCAAAACAAAAGCCAAAATCTACAGGGAATCTATTTCGTCCACTCTTTTTACGGGCCACGACCTGATCGGGGCAGCCAGCCATGACCTTATCTCGCGCAAGCGCCGCAAGTGCTACTGGGGGTGCAAAGTGCAAGCTTCAAATCGCTAATATTAATCAGTATTAGTTCGCTATCGTTCTCCATTGGTAGAGTGTACGAAAGTCTCTCAATCCCTACGCTCCGGTGACGAGAAGAACACTCCAGATCTGTGAGCATCTGGCACCTGGGAGCGCCATGCGAGATAAGAGATAAGAGGGGTCCAAAGCAAAAAAGAGATAAGTGTATGTAATGTTGGTAATAATAATGTGCTGTGATTCGTGTAGAGATGACCATGGATCGTCGCGTGGCGGGAGAGCTCAAGCGGACTGGCAGGGATCCGATTCGGCTATAACGCCCGGTTTGAGTGTGGCGCGCGGCTGGAAAAGGTTGTGCAGGATACCAAGTCTGCCACCCCATCTTATTAGTTGCGAGTGCGGACACCTTATTCAAGGATTCCTCTTAACACTCCGTATCACTGGCGTTCTGGATTGCCCAATTTGAGCTTTCAGTTCTTCAGCCGCAAAGGCGGGACTTGGAAAGCTCGCAGGCCCCCCAATAGGGTTGGTAGATAAGCGTTCTTGGCATAATGCAGTTGGTTGCTTGTCATAGACTCGCAATACAAACTCGGGCTGGGCCTGGAAAGCTTGTTTGCATTGAAGGATGATATTCCGGACGGAGATGGCCGACAGATGCCTGTCATCTAGATTGACGTTAGGCTTGTATAGGAGGGCTATCCTGCAGGCGAAAGAGTCGATCGCAGAGATGCGAGATGCAGGATGCGGGGAGAACAAAGCACAATGTCAAAAACCCCCGGCGCCTTCTGTTGGACTTGGCGTTGTTACGTGCAATATATGGATCGGCAGGTGCGACGATTAGACTGAGCTGGAAGGTACCACGCAGCATGACTGTTGGCATACAACGCTGACCCCTGTACCCCTACAACGATCTCATGAGCTTCGCATTGGTGAAGCTCGTGGGACCCTGTTGATGGACTTGCGGCACGTGACTATGCATATCCTGGTTTGTACTTCGTACCTAGATGCCTCGTATTTTACAGTATCCTGACACCGCAACACTCGATGATGCCGCTCCTGACCAGGGCCTTCCTTCGGTACCAAAACCAAACCATGTCAGTGATGAATTGCTTATCCGGCTCGCTCCATATGTCGAGCCCCATCAACCTGACATCCTCTTCATTGACCAACACCGGTTCGTCGTAAGGCTCGGTGTTCTCTGAGGAAAGTAGCGGTCGGGTGTCGTTGGCGTCCCCTTCATCAGCGGCCGCACTGCCATCCCCATTCGCATCATGATATCGCTCCTCGTTGTCTTTCGTATTTCTACTGATAACCCTGCTCAGAACTGAAAATACAAGAGCAGACAATTTTTGGAAGTAGGCCACCATGGCGACCTCTGACGACGAGCTCACTTCCATAAAGGTCTCGCACAATAGAGCTTCGTCCTCCTCATTGGCTAGCTCCTCGGACTCCAATAAGCCTGATCGACGGTCGCCTGCCGATGCCCACCAGATCAATGAAGTGTAAGCCATTAATGGCCAGGGCATTGGCTCGACGGCTTCGCGTGGATCGATGATCATGGAGCCTGACGAATGGGTTGACGCAGCATCGCCTTCGGTGTCATTCATGAGTTCCGGGCCTGAAGGTAGGCCGTGCAAGGCCTGCTTAAGCGCAGTGAACCTCCGTGCATCTCGTTGCGAAGCTCTGACACCGGTTCGCGGAAAGGCCTTGGCCAGCTCAGGTGTCGACGTGATCATCTTCGGATACGTCCGGTTTGGAAGCTTCTGAGACGAAGCGGCGTTCGGGAGAACAACCAACAGATCAAACAGGTGAGGTTTTGATGCCAACACATCGTCTGTCGTGCAGGCGATCCAGGGAGTTTGCTGACTTTCCAGAAACTGTATGTCAGCAACACCCACATTGAACAAGGGCCGCAGCCGCAAAGCTGCCACTTCAACGGGCGGTATGAAGGCGGCCACCGAGCTCGAGATGGCTGATAGAATCGACAGGTTGTATACAAAGCTGCACGTCAGCTCCACGGGCGTCTCGCCGAGAATCAGGATCCGTCTGTGCAGGAGAGCAGCTCTGTAGAGGGGAAAGATGAGCGGCCCAAAGATGGAAAGCATTTCGGGCAAAGCCAGCGCCGGGTGGTGTGGAGGCAGACTGCGAACGCCACCGGACGAGACGAGACTCATAGTGCTAAATGCCCGGGATTTTCGATAGGCTAACGAATGCCGCTGATGGCCTTGCCCGGGACTGCGCATCGTGTCGTCAGTGATCTTGTGCTTCTCCCAGAACTCTTGGAGCGGTGCATGATTGCCCGTATTTGTGATGACCGTGCTGTCCATCGCCAGTCAGCCGCGATCCCTGATCTGCCAGCATGTTTTGTCCACTGTCCTCACCTTGCCAGCTTTTTCAGATCCGCCGCATAGAGAAAGCTCTGACCTAATCGTCCGGCCTCGAGCGGCACCAGAACTCCCACCGCCACCATCCGAGCATTCCGTTCTGCTTCCGAGTCGGTCTGCCGCAGGAACGCGCTGACGCCGGCATAGTGTTCGTAGACGAAATATCTAAGTCTGGGTTTCAGTAGAGGTTCCGTCGCACACAGCTTTTGTGGGAGAGCTTTGCTCACACCAAGTCCTCGTCAACATTATGCAGACCAGAAGGTAGCGATTTGAATTCGACCACGCCGTCGAGCTTGACTATTGGTTTTCGGCCTCCAAGTCAGTGATTGCGCAACCAACTTTCAAAACAGACAGCTCGGAAAATGCGACGACTAACCGTCTCCGTTCGTGCCCTGCCATGCGATCGTGTACCTGTATGCCACCGTTTTCTCAGTAACCGTTTTGTACTGTACTGTACTGGCCCAAACTGGGGCCCAAGAAAGAAAAGGTCGTGAGAGAAATAAAAGCGGAGGTTTACGAACCCTTTGCGGTCGTCGAATATCACCAGGAAAGCAGCGGCGATAGCTGGAAGAGGTCGCTCTTCCGCTGCTCCTTTGCTCACATCTTGCTCTTCAAGTTGCTGGCTCGCTTGAGACATCGAGACTCAACTCGCACGCCAGTCCTGTGTCCTGTCCTGTCCTGTCGACAAGTGCAGTAAATCCATCTGCCGACTCGATTCGACTCGGTTCGAACTCCGGCAGCTAGCAAGCATTTACGAAGTAACTTGAACAGCTTCTAACAAATGAGACTAGACTGGACTAGCCTCGGGTGCCCCGGGTCAAGCATTGAGAGGTCGACGAAGGGTACGGCGGACGAAAACTACTATCTATGCAGTTTTCCTTCTGTCCATCACATCACGTGAGGATAAGCTTTGATCTGGATATGGGCTTGGCGTTTATTGCTGAGGACGCGATAGAGCTTGGTAGGTGCTTAGGTACTTCGTAACTAGAGCTGGCTGAGGTGACCTTTACTTTTATTTAGATGAATACCGATTTACTTGCTAACTTTTGTGTAATATGTAGCTCAATGAAGCGTGCACACTCGATTGTCGAGCTGAAAGTGAGAGTCGCCCCAGGCCGGTCCAGATTCCAGATTGTGCGAACGACACCAAAGCCAAGCGAATGTAATACCTATCCGGGTATATACGTTCCAAATCGTCACGCAAAACCTAAAAACAGCGACCGTGTGGGAATACTAAGAGCGTTCGATGCTCAAAACCCTGCTCTTGAATTTTGATGCATTTACACATTCAGCAGTGATTAACGTTCAACCACCCTTACCAGCTGTATCTACACTTTTTGCTCCGTCACCGACGACACACTCTTTCGTCCCCTGTACGTGGACTCGGGTAGCGCATTCAAAGCATCCTCTTCCTTGTCCAACTCGGAAAACGTAAACCAGAATCCAATTCCACCCAGCGCAGACACAATGGCGATTGTGGTGTATAACCACACCAGCAGTGGATCTTGGGACAGCGAGACGAACGCCTGCCCGATGGCCGATGAAAATGCTTGTGCAAACCAGAAAATGCCCTGTAGAATAAGCTATTAGTAACCCTTCAAGCCCAAACCACACGAAATAGGAAATGATACTCGTATGCAAGTACTTGCTCAATGAAAAGGGGAGGATGGGGCGCTCTTACAGTGACGAACGATCTCATGTTCTTGGGAGCCTTGCTAAAAGCATACTCCAGTCCCGTAATGCTTCCGAAGATCTCGGCAAAGGCAATGAACATGTATGCGGGCGTCTGGATCCACACGCTGAGTGGTGGCGGGGTTTCGCAGGAACTGGCATATTTGCCGCAGGGGCTTTGGACGTAGATATAGTGCTGGATGACGGCAGAAATCACCATCGAGATGGTCCCGCACGCGAAAGCACCGGTGATTTTCTTAATCGGAGAGAACTTGAACCCCGTCCGAGCGATGGCCGGATAGATAAATTTATCGAAGATGGGGATAAAAATAAGCAGCGTCAGCGGGTTGAGGTTGTTCACCACGTCGTTGGGTACCCCATTGAGCTTCATTGAAGCTGCTTGAGAGACGAGATTGTTGGTCATTTGACTATACGAGAGCCTAGCGTGCTGTTAGCCAACCGGATTCCAGGAGCAGCAGGGAGAAGCCTCAAGCCACCGTACCAATAAATCGGATACCAGACGAAGACAGCGCATGCTTTAATTCCTCGTCGCACTTCATCTACCCACGCGTCGTCATACGTCATCCACGCTGGTCTCTCAGCCATGTTGCTCGGCTTGACCCGTTCCCACGTTTCGTGTGCCCCCATCCGTTTGAGAGTGGTGACGGGGTTCCACGAATATTGTCCCTTCATCGCATATCCCAGGAGTTTAAGAGAATTCGATAGAACTGACCCTGTCGGTGCCCGTCGGACATAGATGTTCCTGCACACGAACATCACAATTGGACAGAACATGAACATAACGGTCGGCAACGTGTATGCCAGCCAAAACCCAACATATTTCTCCGCGTATACCATACTGATCTGTCCCACCATCGCACCCACGTTGATGAAGAAGTAGTACCTCATGTACAGGATCGAGATGGTGGTATTGGGATCAACAATGACCCGCTCTCCGCTCGCGAGTACCTGCACGTATGGCTTCGGGTGCTGTGACTCGTACTGCTCTGCAATCAGGGGTGAAATGTTACATTTGAAGAACCCCACTCCGATTCCAAAGAAAATGAGTCCGATGATAAAAGCTGCCAGGGCTCCGCCTTGGTGGGGGATGACTTGAGGGAGGGCAGCAACGATTAGGATGATATGCCCCAGAGTCGCAATGCCAATGGCAACGTTGATAGTCTTGAATTTTCCCCAATATGTGTCAGCCAGGTAGCCGCCCACCATAGGCATGATATATGACCAAAAAGAGTTGAACAGAGTCAATCCCGTCGATGCTCGTTGTCCCATGCCCAAAGCTCCCGCTTGGCCATGGGTACCAGCCGCCCCGGTGGTGGAGCCCTCCGGCAGGGGCTGCGCTATGTAGTTGACGAAAACGGCGACACACCCGTAATAGGCGAACCTTTCGCACAGTTCGACAAAGGCGATGGAGTAGATTACCCAGTCGATTTTGCCTCTGACTCGGCGGAGGGTTAGCAATTCCTCCTCTGTTGGAAGAAGCTCGCCATGTGGTCCGACGGTGACATCAGAGCCACGATCTGACTCAACCCTTGTTACCTCAGCGAGGGCCGAAGTATCGATTGATTTATTGATAGAGAGCCTCTTCTCCTGCTCAGCTTTGGCGACCTCTATAGTTTCTATTCCTGCAGCGCCTGATGACATGGCGGTTAGGTCGATATAAGGCTAAAGTGAGAGCGGTGTACAAGAAATAAGTAATGGTTAGAAGCGATTCGACTCTGATATATTCCGTTTATGAGATATAACTAAGAGCTGTAAGAGCCTCCGCAATGTAACGTTAACGGCGGGCAGTTACACTCGGAGACTGATTGGATGGTGTTGGACGGTGTTGGACGGTGTTGGACCTATCAAAACGTAGCAAAAACTAGCTTGGCATGACGAGTGATGCATTCCGGCCAAGAGGTGAGGTAGGATGCCAAGGGCTTGGCCCGAGCATGTCTATAATCTTGCTTGTGCTTGATCTCCAATGACGTTTCGGAGCGCTTGCAGATCATCTTTCCCGTGTGCCTGCTTCCAATCCTTCTGGAATAGTCGTGTTGCACGAGTGGCTTACCTCAAGAAGCAGGTGCCAAACTGCTCGATAGGGTTCGTCGGGTGTTTATCCAATAGTGGAATAAGTCCACTGATAACCCAGGTGTGGCGTGTGCGGAGACCGCCTATAGACGGTTGCAGTGCTCGTGTAACGCAGCATACGGCTGAAGTCTGTCTCCTATCACAAGTGAGCGCGAAGAGCGGCAGCCATAGCTGCAGCCTCTTCCCGTCAATGTCGGGTTAGCTTCTGATAGTGGTTTTTTCGATACCGATAAGGGGTTAAGCGAAAAATCAAGCGACTTGATGAATGTCGATGACTCGATTCAAGTTGGGCACGGCGTAAAAGCAGTTACGATGGAGAAATTGGTCGAGAACGTAGGCGTCGAGGTAGAGGCACATGTACATATGTAAAGGGGCAGAACTCCATACTTTTCAGCAAAGTTTCCAACGCCACAAGTGAGTCTATTTGAGCTAGAACGGTCACGGGGTAGCTTGTTATGGCTACACATGAGCCTGAGCGAGCGTAGGTACTTGAGAATAAATCGAACTTGCTGTAAAGATGTGGCTAGCCGAGCAAGTGACGGAGAAGGTCAAGCGAAATGAATTGAATTGCAGCTTTGTAATAACGAGAAAGCGAAAGCAATGCACGGTGCGATTCGTTCAACTTCAAACGTGGAGGTCATACCCCACGGTGGCCTCTTGTAATTCTGCGCTAGTTCGGTAACCCACTGCGGGTGAAAATCACCTAATAGTAGCTAACGCGATATGGTATTTACCAGCGTACCTGGAATTTTACTACCCTCGTTGGTCTTGTGGGGATAAGAAGATTTACTTGTCTCCGCCCGAAACTGATATCGGAAGCCCGCTCCGACTTTGACCAACCTCGCCCGTGCCTTCAGTACGTGTTCACTACAGCTTCGAAGCCGGCCTTGCATGCTTCTCATTGACGAGCACATACCTATATCTCGCCTTTCCTGCTTCCATGTCGACGATAGCTTTGTTGGCATCTTTCATGGGAAGATTGTTATTCCAGGTGCGCACCCCTTTCTTGGCAAAGAATTCGAGCATCTCCTTGATCTCCTTCGGACTTCCGATCGAACTGCCCGTCAGCTTGGCGCGCTTCCCCATGAGAGCAAAGGCGTTGAATCCAGGAATGGGATCTTCTGGAGCTCCCACCTGCACGAAAGTGCCGTTAAAGCGCAACAGCGAGAGGTATTTTTGCAAGGGCATGTTGGATGAGCTGACTGTGCATACGATCAGGTCGAGAGTGTTCCGGTTCTTCCTGGTCCAGTGTGGATCTTCACCGGTAGCGATAAAATGAGTCGCACCCATCTTCATGGCATCGTCTTTCTTTGCCGAAGTCCGTGAGATGGCCACGACCGAGTCACATCCCAGGGCAGCAGCTCCCATTATGCCAAAGTGGCCCAGACCGCCGACGCCAATGATGCCCACGCGCTTTCCAGGTCCGGCCTCGTGCTGGGTCAAGGGAGAAAAGGCGGTGATTCCGCCACAGAGCATCGGGGCCGCAACATCGGACGGCATGCTGTCCGGAATGGGTATAGCCAAATGTCCGTGACCTCTCCAGTAGTCGGCATAACCGCCTTGTGACTTTGAACGATCAGGCCATTTGCTGTTGTAGGTACTTACGGATTTTGGGCAATGTTGCTCGAGCCCATTGGCGCACATGTCACAGTCACCGGCTTGGTTGACACAGGCTCCCGACTGGGCGCCAACACCCACTCGATCTCCCACTTTGATTCCCTTAACCTTGGACCCAACTCGAACGGCATGGCCTACAATCTCGTGACCGACACCTAAGAAGGCGTTAGTAGGGCTCCCAGCATGAACAGCGGTGAGAAAGGGTACAAATTGGGTAGTCCGGGGTTGACCAGCCTGCGCGTAAGGTATGGATATCGCTACCGCAGATGCCGCAATGGGTGATTCGAATATCGACGTCAGTCTCCTCAAACGGCTTTGGTTGGTAGTCTTGCCAAACCATCTTTCCATCCGCAGAGTCCTTGTCAAGGCCCATCCAGCCTTGGAATTTGTAATTAGTAGACATTATTGTTGTATTGGAGTCTGAGTAGCTATAAGCGGCAGAATGCGGTCAATCGGCCTGGGATGGTGAATTGGGTATGATCGGCCACTTGTCCGGTATGCACTTGGATATCACTTGGATATGGCTTGGAATGTGGTAATTGTGCTTTACTAACACGAAACCCCTGACGCTCGCCAAATATGTTAGACAGATGTTGATGAGGTAAAGCGCCAATAGCTTTGTTATATCAAGCCAGCGCAGTGCGATTTACCGAGGTTCCTCCCGAAACTCTGATCACATCTCGACGAAACAAGGCAGGCATCTTTGGGGTTTCAGACTCTCGGCTGGTCAGTCCGCAACGGAGAGGGATATTTCGGATCACTTGATCAAGGCAGATTCAATGTCAAGAACATGCTATACAGCATGCTGTGGTACAGCAGGTCCATTGGAGCGCGGTGCAGGTGCGAGATAGAAGCTTTCTGCCCTGGTTTCTGGAAGGCACTTTTGCATCATCGATTTCAATACACGGCGGTTCAAAATGACAGCCTAATTCTGTCCGAGAAGAAATGATGCGGTGCAAGAAATCAGGTGTAGAATGCAGCTCTACCTTGTTGACAGTCGCAGACATACATGGCAAGCCAGTGGCATGGCACAGTACCCCGGGGTGCCAGGCATCTTAGTTCAGGCAACAAGGCACCAAGATATTGTCGCGCTAACACGTCCTAAGAGGCTAACGCGTCGTGGCTGCCCGGATCTGGAATTTGGACTGGAATTTCTGTACTAGACGACGACGGTCAAGCGAGTGAAGAATATAAACAGCCGAACGGCCAAATTGCCCACTCTCTCCTAGACTCGACGCACACACAGTCATATCTCTGTCTGAGTTCTCATCTAGCCCACACGAAAAGTCGACGACAGCCCTGCGGATCATGCTATAAGTCTATCAGAATCTCGGCGCCGACAGGTCGCAAAGTCGAAATGAATCGATTCACGGCCGACTACTCGTCCAGCGCTGCCTCAACGCCTGTCCTTCCCTCCAAGACCCGGCCTTACCGTCAAAATGAAACGCCCGAGCTCGCAAGTACAACACCGCTCGCGCCTCCTCCGTCACGACCCTTTGCCAGTTCGCAGTTTGGAAGCGATGTCAGCAAGCTGAGATTCAGCCAGGATGCCCGCCGCCTGCCGACTCATGCTCAGAATCAGACCCAGGCCCGGAGCTTTGGATTGTCGGTGCAATCGGGCGGCAGCTATGAGGATGACGAGTATACACAAGACATGGAAGCGGACGGAGAAGACGAGGACGACTTTGAAGACGACGGGAGGCGATACGCGAGACACACACAGAACCAAAATGAGACCTACTCTAGTCCGCCACCGCAGCATGTACAATCATTGATGAAATTCAGCACCAATGAACCCGAGTCTCCAACCCGACAGCGCAGGTCTTTGAGGCCATCCACCCGTCGGCAACATCAACATTCAGCACTTCCTTGCAAAGGACAAGACTCGTTTGCACCAGGATTGGCTCGAGACTTGACCAAAAGAAAGTCCCCTGCTCCCCTGGACAACGACCCCGGTCCCATCATAGTCCAAACCGAACAGATCCTGCGCAGTCTTCAAGAGGAAGCCCAGCACATCGATGACGACCTGCTCGATGTGCTTTTGGCCGACGCGGCGAAAGAGCTGGAGAAAATATGGGAAGGCTCCGACACCAATCGGCGAAGGCGGAAAGATGAAGAGCTAGCCATCGGGCCCGGCCCCAACGCGCCACCGTTTGAGAATGCTCGCTTCGTTGCCATTCTCCTCCTGCGCTTGAACAACTCGTCTCGCGTCGCTCAGGACGACGAGGGTGCTATGAGCATGCCTCAAATTCTACTCGATTGGCTGAATGAATATCACATGACCATCGAGAACGCTTACACCAAGGTCGTCACGGCCGAGGACAACGTCGCAGCCGACGAACTCTTCTGGGATGTCGTCGAGGTGCTCGTGGCTCGCGGCAAGATAGAGGAAGCAATGCGTTTGCTGGCCGAAGCCGACTTTAGCTATGCCAAAGTAGAAAAGGGTGCGGGATCGGTCCGTGCAAACTATACTGGACCGCAGCTCCAAGCCATTCAAACCGCCATTTTCCGTCTCCGTCAAACCCTGAACGCAAGTCCTTCGGTACAGTCGCAAGACTGGCGCATAGACGGACCGGATTGGATTGCGTATCGCGCAGACGTCGAAGTGGCCATGGACGAACTGCGCGATTCGGCCGACGCCCACGATGATGAGGAGCTCCACGAGGCCGAAGCGGAAGACCACCTGGTGCGCCCGGGTAAAGGTCTGCCGTTCGACGTGTTCCAGCACTTGCAGACCGTCCACAATATCCTGCTCGGATCCACCGATGAGCTGATGTCCATCTCGCAGGACTGGTTGGAAGCAGCCATCTTGTTGACTGTATGGTGGAATGGAACTCCTGACAGCCGCGTCCAGCAGTGGAGCTTTGATGTAAGCCGAGCCCAGAATCCAGACCAAGACTCGCAGGTCGGCACGCAAGCCTACATGGCACGACTCAAAGAATCCTTCTTGTGCGTCACCGATCCGACGGCGAGAGACACGTGGCAGTTAAACCATCAATCGCCTCTGGACCTTGCCTTGGGCCTGACCCTGCAAGGTGAAGTACGGGGTGCTCTGGCTTTGCTGCAAACCTATTCCCTCTGCATCTCCTCCGCTCTGGCCGAAATAGGCTCGTGGTCCGGTTGGCTCAGCCCCAACCCGGTTCCCGATGGTCTCGACAAGGATGACCTCATGGTGCTTACCAACGGTGCCAGTGAGACGGCCATCACCAAAGACGACATCCTCGAGCTCTATTCGCACGAACTCTTCGACCAACCCGAGCTCGAAGACGCCGATAACGCAGCCGTGGATGGGTGGGAACTGGCCATTTCGGTCATCAGCCGGTGCGACAATCAGGCCATGGCTGGTCGCACGGTCCAGCAATACATCGACGAGCTCACCGTCACCACAGCTGATCGTGCCCAGCGGCTGGTCACACTGTGTGGCGACCTGGGCATGTCCGAGGAGGCTCGTCGTGTGTCGGAGCAATACGGAGATCACCTCGTCAACACAAGCACCGATTATGGCACGGCATTGCTATGCTATGCACGGAGTCGGGCGGAAGGCAAGGTGCGACAACTGATTGACTTGCTCAATAGCTACTGCTTAGTCCAGTCCAAAGCATACCCAACAGAGGCTAGCATCGACCCTGCCTTATCGCGGCTAGTGAGTAACCCGAAAGAAGCGCTTGCTGGGATAGCAGACACCGATCCTCAGGCTGTCGAGGTACTCCAGTTCTACTTGGCCGGGTATGCCTGTTTGCGGCGGTACTACACGGCTCGCGACAGCGCGACGGCATCATCCGAGACCGATCAGAAAAAGGGAGCAGCTCGTGCTTTGGTCGCAGCCATCAACAGCGCAGCGGACAGCATCTACGGCGGACTGTACGACCAATCACGACAGTCGGCGATTCAGGTGGATGGGCTACTTCCGCTCTTTGGCGAAGCTACAGCATTGACCGCCGCTCACAACAATGGCCAGCGTGTCTTCAGTGCCGAGCAGCTATATGCCCTCCTCGCGGCGATCGAGGATCTGCAGACAGTTAGTGACCGAGTGTACGATGCGACCGAGGAATGCTTGAGCGCGTCACTCCGGCAGTTCCTCGGGAGCCTGCCACCGAGTCCGCATGCAATGCTTAAGAAAAGCATCAGCTCGGGCACCAACTCCAACTTCAGTTTCAGCATGATGGGGAGTGAGATGCTCGCACAGTCTGCAGACAGTTTTGGAGGAAAGAGCATGGGCAGTGCCGTGCTCGTGGGTGGGCAGTCGAACAAGCTGATGGACAAGGACGATGTCTCACGAGGCTGGGACTGGCGGGCATACTTTAAGGGACGAGATACTAGTGGTGCCGACGTGTTGCAGTACTTGAAGCGCCAGATTGCGGAGGAGTTGAGCATGGCAGATCTTGAGGAAGGATTCAGCTGACGGTGATCGGGGCTCCCATTCAAGCAAGTCGTAAGTCGTACTTTACAAATGCAATTTGCACCTTCCACGAGGTATTTCGACCCCGCGCTTGCCGTGGTGAGCAGGGCAGTAGCAGTAGGACTTCTCTACATCGTCAAGTCCCTCAATCGCTTGTTCTTCTTTACTTCTTTTCATCGGTCAAGATTTCACTTATCCACCTCTTTTCGACCCGTACTCACGTATTAAGCCATTATTGATCTGACATATTACCGGACGATCCACATCATTTACCCGTCACGAACATAGGTCATCAAACCACACAAGAAATGCATTCACAAAACACAACCTCGTCGCCGGTAGAATACAAAGTCGACACGTCGGTGGCAATCATTGGCGGAATCGTAGTCGCGGTGGTCTTCGTCGTGCTGGGCCTTCTGTACGTCGGGATATGGATCGACAACGCACAGCATCGCGGGGCTCTCCGGGAGCGTCTGGCTTTTCGTCGAATCCGAGATATTCGTTTTGGCCGGCGTGCCAGAAGGGGAGTGACACGAAGAAACGAAACTGCCATGCCTGGTGGAAACGAGGAACAGCGTCGACCCCGGCTATCAGGCGATACCCTTTGCACGATTCATGAGGATAGTGCACGAGAGCGAAGCACAGCAAGGCGAGGATCAAGAACTAACTAATCCGAGACGACAAGGTGGACAAATTCATACATATGACTGCATGAAGAGAACGATCTGCATAGTCCGTCCGTCGAGCTCGAACCAGCTTAGCACAAGTTTGGGGAGTGCAATATGACCACGACAAATTAAGGCTCAACAAGCTTTGGCAGTCCGGCGCTCCCTGAGCTTAACGCATTTGGGCTCCCACCTGAAAGTCTAGGCCTAAGCCCGCCGACGGCTTAACCCGAGGAAATAGTTGGCGTTTGGTGCAGTCTAGCAGGAGATCTAGAGTTTTTTATTTATTTTAGAATAGCCTGTCGTCGTTTGGCTCGAGACGCTCGAGATAGTTGGCAAAGCCATTATTGCCGGTAGGCCTGCAGAATGACATGATTTGACAATCAGCGAATGTGTCTCGTTTTCAAAGCATCCCAACGGACCTATACTTGAAGTGTGTTGGCTACCACCGGCACGGAGCAGCGTCGTTATCACGAAATACTTGCATCGACTGCCACGCGTCACTTCCAAGGTCTATTTCAGAGCGCCCACCTGCCACGAGGTGCTGATAAAAGCCAAATGATTCGAGAATGTAGCGCCGTCATCGCCTCGCGGTGGTCATTCTCCAACCACAACAAAAGTACTGTGAAACCTTGATCCTGCAATTGCTATCACTACCAGCTATCTTTTCGTAGAGATTGCGATTCCCTGCTCAAAGGGTTTTTTTTTTACCTTTCCATCCCATTTTCTTACCTTGCGCCAGCATGTCGTTCCTCAACAACATGATCAACCAATTCTCACACCCCGGCTCCAACCCACAACAACAACAGCAAAAGCCCTACGACGACGGCCGACCACATCCACCCGAACCATGGATCGCTGAATGGGACCAGTACGAGAACCGCTGGGTCTACATCAACAGACAGACCGGTCAGCGGACCTGTGAATTTCCCCAGATCTACGAGAACCGCAACTACAGTCAACCAGCAGCCTCCTACGGCGGTGGTAGCGGCCCATCTCCACCACAGCAAGCACCGCATAACAGCCACAGCGGCAGAAACATGGCCCTCGGCGCAGCAGCCGGTCTCGCTGGAGGCGTACTCATGCACGAAGGCCACAAAGTCGGTATGCTATGCCACTGCCAGTTTTCCACTTCCCTCTCCCCTGTCTCCCTCCTAATACTGAAACTCGCTGTAATACTAATAATACTAATGTCTCCTTTTTTCCTGTTCTGGTAGAAGAGCGCTGGGGCGAAGACAAATACCGCGCCGAAGAACGCCTCGACGACGCCCACTACCGTGCCGACTACAACGCCGACCGCGCCGAGAACTACATCGGCCGCAAATTCGACGACGGCGTGCAGGACGTGGAAGATTTTCCTGATGATGCCGCCCGCTGGACCGGCGAGAAGGTCCAGGAGGTCGAGGACATCCCGCAGGACGTCGAGCGGAGGTGGGACGGCTTCAAGAATGACGTCGAAGATGTCCCCGAGGATATCGCTTACGGTGTGGGCGATGCGGTGGGTGGCGTCGAGAGGTTCGGAGACCGGATCGATAATGCCTACGATGATGGGCGGGATGAGAGGAGGGATTATGATGATTATCGTGATGATCGTGAGAGGTGGTGAGCTACACTAGCTACTCTAGCTCCTGGTTACTGGGCTACTGGCGAGTTAGGTAGGAGGTAGTAGGTTAGGTAACGGGAAAGCACTCTATAAGACGATCTTGAGGATCATGAATTTTTCCTTCATTTGGTTTCAGTGGAGATGTAGAGATCGTTTGATTATTATTGCTCACCGGACCCAGACTAGCGCTGGAACTCGAGAATGACTGGAACGAACGGGTATTAATGTGTGATATTCCTGCTTATGGCAGCTTGATACCTACAGCCAAACCGAATATAGAAGATATATGGGAGAATAAGTATACGTAGACACGATACATTATACGTTTTTTTTAATTAAAAATAAGTAAATCGATATAAAATTCTAAGTTTATCACATGCTAAATACTTTACAGCGGTGCTAGGTTTGTCGTGAAATTTCAGCTCAGTCTTCCCTCTACACATTACTTTATTTTATGATACAGCTTGCAGCAGCGAGTGCTTAGTTTGGTCAGAATGGCTAGAGATTACGGGTGAGGAGTATGATGGATCGCTCGCTTTGGAAAACTTCGAAACTGTGTATCGGCACTTTTGGAACTTTACGTACATGCAGGACCACGAGGCCAATTGCAGTCTTCTTCAGTCTTCTTCAGTCTTATTTACGCCTAAGATTCGGGACTTTCTACCAGGGAGCGAAGCGTCATACAACGCACTTCGAATGTGTGAATAATACTGAATTGGTTCGCCAGCCCGCTGAGCCAAACGTGATAAGGCTGTCACCCTGGATTCTTAGAAAGTGCAGCTAAACATCTTTTGTGGCACACGCGATCCTTCCCAGCATCAACATCTCCCTCATTTCTTATTATGGCTATCCAGATTCTCTCCGATCTACATTTAGAGGCTCCAAAAGGCTATGATGTCTACGAGATTGTTCCACGGGCGCCTTACCTAGCGCTCCTTGGCGACATTGGAAACCTCACGTCTCATAAGGACGATTATCTCGCCTTTCTAACAGTCCAACTCAAGCAATTCCGCGCTGTGCTCCTCGTTCCCGGGAACCATGAAGCGTACGGTTCAACTTGGCTTGACACTCTCCAAGTCCTTCGCACTTTCGAAAAGGAGGTGCGCGAGAACGCATCACTGGGCGAGTTTGTCTTGCTCGACCGCACCACCTTTCGCCTGCCAGGGACAAGCGTGGTCATCCTGGGCTGCAGCTTGTTTTCTGCCGTTCCAGCCAAACACCAAATGGCGGTCAGCGTCGGGCTCAACGACTTTTTCCAGACGTGCGACTGGGATGTCGACATGCACAACAAGGCGCACGAGCGAGATCTCGCTTGGCTCAATGCACAGGTCGCCGGACTAGAGCACGAAGACGTCAAGATCATGATCTTCTCGCACTGGAGCCCTTCGCTGGACGTTCGTGCGATTGATTCAAAGCACGCTGGGAGCCCGATCACGAGCGCCTTCTCCACAGACTTGTCCAACGAGACATGCTTCAAGACGGACCAAGTCAAACTTTGGGCTTTTGGGCATACGCATTACAATTGCGATTTCACGATTCGGCGGGATGGCGGTGCTGAGCCGTTGAGGCTCCTTGCGAATCAGAGGGGATATTACTTTGCCCAGGCCGATGGGTTTGATGGGGAGAAGATTGTGGAAGTTTAAGGGAGAGCGGGGCTGGATACTCATAAAGTATGGACGTTGCGTGCAGGTCTTGTCTCTATGCTCGTACACTCAAAGTTCAACACCAGGACCCAGGAATGCGGGAATCTTCAACAATCTTCAACAAAAGAAGGACTAGCAGTGACCACCTCGATCACTGCAGACCAAGCTTCTGCCTCCACCACTCTTTGGCCTCGGTGCTGTATGCGATGACATCGTCGAGACCTTGCAACACGAGATTTTTCTGGGCATTGGTGAGGTTAAGTGGGCCCTGCGCAGCGAGACTCGCTAATAGATTCTGGGCATCGATCGCATCGGTACGTCGCTTAGCTTGTGTTGCCCGTAACCCACAGGAGATGATCTTAAAGACGAGTATGATGATGGTGATTCGGACTCTTAATGCGTTAATCAATGTACTGAAAGTTTCGAAGGGCAATTCAAACGAACGTGACCCAACGTGTTGCTACATCGATGCCGATGATCTATACACGTGCACAAGCAACCTAGCTTGATGATCCCTAACCCGACACTCGTCAGCGTGCATTGCCTTTTGAAAGACCCCGTTTCTTCCAGCCCAGGCCCTCCACATCCATACAAAGATTAGACGCAGTCCTTTTTTTTGGGGACAGAACCACAGACTAGTCCTGAACGAAACTTCAAAAGATAATGACTTCCTGGCGAGTTAGATGGAAATTCCCTCGTGCCATTTCCACCATCATAGCTGTGGAGAGCGCTACAACGCGGTTCCCATAACGACGTTCGTCCAAAATATAAAAACCATGACAATTTGTGCTACTGAGTGAAGGGCGCATGGCCGTGGTGGTGGTGGTGGTCGGACTTCCGTCACATTTTCCAGCAGAACATGTCTGCATCACCAGGAAGCCTTTTTGTTTTCTTTGGCTGCATCACACTGATGAAAATCATCCTAATTTTTTCTTCTAGAAAGGCTGATATCTCGACTACAATTGGAGCATCGACTGGCCTCATGCGTTCCAATAAGACCTCTTTACTCTCAGTCTCAGCATGTTAATCGCACGTTTTGTATCCGAAGTCGCGTGCCCAAGCCAACAGTGGACACAGCCTGCCTGAGAAAGGATTCGGTGCATCAGCTGCACCTGAATAAAAGGGTCACCTGCGACCCTCCAAATTGCCAGCGTTAAGATCCAGATACCATATTGCTTTAATTTCGACTAAGCAAAAGTCGTCAGTCCGCTTGCTCAGGAGTGTCAGATTTCTGTAAGGAGGGAGATTGCGGGCATGCGAACAACGAGCATCGCTATGCAGAGTGTCCAGTGAAGGGTTGCCCGAACGAATGGACACGCTGCCAAGTGCACAGGGAGGTGCAATAGTGTTCATTGCCGAATTTGCAACATATGTGATAAGCACCAGAGAGATAGAGACGAGGTAGATTGATTTAAGGTACACGTAAGGAGGCGACATGGAGCAGGAACTGGATGGCCAGCGCCAGTACGGGCGTAAGGTGTTACTTAATGGTCTCGATTGAAGGTTTGAGCCTATATGGGGAAATATTTTTCAGTTGAGTACGATTGAGGGTGAAGTCCTCGAAACCGAGTTATACTTAATATTGTGCCTTCTCAAGCTAAGAGACTTGGTAACGCCACGTTCTCAATATTTGAAATAGATTTTGTCGACCTTTCGTCCTCATCACCCTCAGACCCATCAAAAAGAGGCGTGGCGATCCAAGGATGTTTCTGGATAGTCCTCGGCGCTTCGACCCATTTCCGTCATCAAGCAAAGGCCACTTTCATTCTGGTAATGCCAATTGAAGATATATGACGTGCCAGTGCTAGAAATTCCCATAGTACCCTTCCAGTCTGCAGCGTCTGACCTAAGATATCATGAGAATCCCGATCTGTTTGTGTAAGACGAATACTTACATAGGTGGTGAAGCATTCTCCTCCCGACTCCCATAAATGTACCACTGGAGATCGCACCGGCATCGTGTTATGGGTTCTGCCTAAGGCTCGATCTCTAATAAGAAGGTTGGACCGAGAATTTAAAAGAAATGGAGGCGTAGGCCACCTAAGACGTGCTAAAATGGTTCTCCGATACCATTCTAAGTGAAGCGCTTCGGCGTCCAATAGCCATCGTGGAGGCCAATGAAAGCTCTAAGCGATCGAATACCTGGCATCATGCCTATGTCTCTGTGCGTACTCTGTGGAGGTGGTCCCCATGAGCCGTGATCGTCTCACAGATGGCCCGCGGTCGAGGCTATCGAAATGTACCGCACACGAAGTTGGAGGGTGAGTAGAGGCATACAATTAAGAGGTGAGAAGCCGTATCGACGGTTGGATTCATCTTTTGACGAATTAGGGGATCGGTCGAGACGATTTGTCGGACCGCCGCACTGCCGGCACTTTGCTTGTACCCGACACTGGAGGAGCCCGTGGGCGATTTTTCCGCAATCTCGAAGACACATGACCATCTGTGACATGCTTCGGCTTTGAAACCCCAGAAGTTACTCTCGTCACACGCTCCTGTCTCTTTATTGATGTGCGTTTTTGCTTCTTTTGAAGAATATTCCAGTAGATGTCATTGAGATGTTGAGCTTCTGTTTGCCAATACTGGATGGAGCTAATGGTTCTTCGATGGTTCCCGGACGGATCGAGGCTGTCGACAAGAGTCTCGTTATGGATTGCGAGGTTCTTCCAGTATTGTAAAGCATTCTGAGGATCTCGCTGGAAGTTGGCAATATCTGGTGTAGATTCGCGGCTGTCGACACTCCAACAGCGTGTTGACTTCTTCAAAAGAAGATCGTTCACGCTGTTGAGATCGGGGGTCTGATCGTTGGAGGGCGAAACCGAGCGCGATCTGGCACACTGGACGACCCTCATTGCGGCTGCGGACAAAGTAAACGACAGACTGGTATTGCAGGAGTTTGCTGTTCGGACCACCCACGAGATTGTTGAGGCTCCTGCCACGTGACTGCTTGGCTGCTGCAACCTTTTGGCGGAATGCATTGGCTCTGGATAAACGGTACCATGAAGATAAAGGGGTTTCAAGAGGCGTAGCGTTGTAGTTAGATGATTGGCAGGAAAGGTTGTGTAAGCGCTCAAGGCATAATGCACTGCAAGGCATTTAAAAGGCCGGTCTGTCGATAGCTCTCGTACCGTGCTTTGCAGTGATCAACTTCCCATGGATCAAATCGACCTTTCTACCGTCGTGCTTCAAATCACAGCTTTAAACAGTGAAGCTATCACTGCTTTGAGACACCCTCATAACAAACCTTTCCTCGTAGCTATCGAATCATGCGACCGAAAGCCAGTAGTAAATCGTCGAACGCGCGAAGGTACGCCATTAACTAGCAATCACCCAGTCCGTGCTGTGTTACGTACCGACTGTTATCCTTTCGACCCTCTGCTTGGTTGGGTGTTCGGACGTGCGGACGAGGAAGATGAAGACGAATGTGACTTCTTTCTTGGTACAAAAGAACAAGGTATCAGCCAAAAACACTTCCGTATCGACCACAACTGGAATGCAATGACTCTAGTACTCACAAACTTGTCCGCCAATGGCACTGGGTTGACGAGCCCAGAAACCGGTGAGATTGAAAGGGTCGTAGCTTCCAGGGCCATTCTTCCGGGTAAACAGTACAGCATATCCGCAGGAGTTGTCGACTTGATTCTTCAAATCCCACATCGAGACGAGGACCAGCAAGCCATGTACCACAGCAAGATTTGCTCTCTACGAGAGGAGGTCGAAAAGGCAACCCCGACAATGAACGGCCTAAAAGTCCAGTTATCGGGCACTTTCACTCCAATGGTCGTTGGACGGAAACGCAAATTTGTCCTACAAAACATCGTAGGAACTGGGGCGATGGCACTCGTCCACAAGGCCGTCGATTTCGACACGGGGGAAGTATATGCAGCGAAAGAGTATAAATTGGCCGAGTACACCAACTTTCACTTGTCGTCTATGCTGAACGAGATCAAGATTCTTCAACAGTTGAAGCACGTAAGTAATCCCGCTCCCGAGCACTGGATCATGTTTAACAACCACTAGAGAAACACCATCGAATATATAGACCTTTCCAAGGAACCGGATCCTATTTTGATCATGGAGATGGCAATCAAAAGCCTCGCCGAACATCAGATAACGGGTGTGGAGGACTGCGTGGCACTTTTGAAGGACTGTCTATCCGGATTGACATATCTACACGGAAAACGGATCATCCACCGCGACGTCAAACCTGCCAATATCTTGCTCACAAATGTAGATCCCGTGCTATGGAAGCTCTCTGACTTTGGCCTATCTAAAATGGCCGATATCACGACTACTTTCTGCGGTTCGGTCCTATATCTTGCTCCAGAGATCAGCGGCCTTGAATACAGTGCGTACACGACGGCTGTCGACATATGGGCCTTGGGAATAGTTGGATTAGAGTACACCTGCGGATTATCGCCGGGCAGTTTGAAGTTCCTACAAGATGCCACCAACCGTGGGCCATGGAATGATGCAGTGATCCGACGAATACCACAAAGTCCTCTTGCGCCATATCTCCAGCTGATGTTGGAGCCAGTCCCAAGCAAGCGACCCTCCGCAGGCGAAATGGCCGACACACTCGAATCCTGGGTACACAACCACGAAGTGGTTCTGGGAAATGCTGGTCAGAATGAAGAAAGTCCATCAGACAACGCACCGCCATCAGCCAGGGCACCGCGCTTTAGAGCGACGATGCCATGAAAATTCACGTGGGAAGGGAAATAAGGGTGGAGTTGCAGAGCAAAGTCATTAGAAAATTTACATGTAGGTTGTCAGTTTACCCAAATCAAATTTTGTCAACGTACAAAGTTTCCATGGATGTCAACATTCACACTGACTATGCAGTGTTGAGTGATCGTATATGGTCGGGCGTGCACGATCCTGGAAACAAACCAGGGTGTTAGGGCAGAAGAGGGCGACTGAAAGGGTGACATCGGGCAGCATTAACTTCGGAATAGCAGTGATGAAAGTCACAAAAGCACCGAAAACGCGATCGATGAATTTGAATACTAAAGGCACCCACGCTTGGATTAGCTAGAATAAGCTAGCCTCTATCTTGCCTCATCCCAAGAGGAAACATTGGGAAGACACTCCTAAAAAGTGGTGGAAAGTTATGCAAAAGGAAGTTTTATTCAACTTTATCTTCGTCTTGCTATAGATACCAAATCTTTTGTTCCTCATCTCTCGAGAGTTGTGCTAAGTTGTTCTTTCAGGTTTTGTTTAAATGTCGACTTGCATCTATCGCTTTCTTGTTCCCCCATGATAGAAAGGTTCGCTCTTATGCGATGGGAAGACAAATCCTTCCCTTCCAACCCTGACAAAGCAACGGTTGGTGCCCGCCCCTGGGAAGAGCGCAGACGAAAAAAAGAAAATATAAATCATGACTGGGGGCTCTCTGTGTGAGGATAGGCCTGCAGCTCCATCGAGCACAGACTTATCTGCTCCACATGGAGTCAAGATCAGCTTGTGGCCGTTGATTTGAATATTGTAAGGGGGGAAATGTCTGCTGCGCTGAGACAACCCAATTTACGGGCCTTCCGATCGTTGTTCCTTCAATCTGAATGCTTCAAGGATAAGACGCAACACTACCTCGTTGGTGATTGGCAGCGGTCGATCGCCAGTCTTCTGCAACCGCACTTCGTCTTCCGTAGCCCATATATAGGCCTGATGCTCGTTTGGGTCTAGACGGACACGGTCGCATTCCTCCACTTCGAGCATGAATGCGAACCGACACCACGTCTTCGTTGCTGTTGAATTCTTGAAGACGTGCCCGGCCTCACGATCTGGGCCATCGGTCACAACACAAGTGAAAGATTTGGCCACAAGTCCGGCCTCCTCCCACAATTCCCGTGCAGCACCATGGAAGACGCTTGTATCTTCATCATCCACCGCGCCGCCGGGAACCTCCCACTTGTTGGGCATCGAGTCGTGACTGGCGCGCTGGATGAGCAAAACTTTCCCGAAAGGGTTAAAAACGATGCAGCCTGAAGCTAGGCCATCCCAAGCCTTGTCGTTCTTGGTGAGCCATTCTTTCGCGGGCATGTTCCATGGTGCGAGAGATTCATTGATCTCAAAATCAAAAGTGGGTAGTGGGTTGGGTTGAGTTTCCTGAATTTTCGACATTTTTGCATATACTAGTCAACGACAGTGCACCTACACTGTGCGAGGTGATTTATAAAGCTGAGTGACTTGTTCATTAATGAGGCAGCCTGGAGGCTTGTGCACTTTTGTGTTACGAGGCTGCCTCACGAAAATTTCTGCCTTGCAAATTCTTTGAAAGCACTGATTGGTTAGCGACAAACTTTTGATGAATTCCAAGCCACGACGATCCACAGTTTGATCCACAGCCTCAAGGCTAATAGGATGCGAATCGGATGACGGCAAGGCAGCTACAAATCCAATGTTATCACCCGGTTGATACGATGAGCCTGCTAAAAGAGAGCCCTCAAAGTAGGCGCGATTATATACATGTGCATCCAATCTATCATCCAATAGATCATATCGTGGTCATCATCAAAACCTGCAATCTTGGTCAGACAGGGGCATTTGTGCTCTTCCCTTGCGTACAGAAGCAAATGAACAGGAGACATGAAAATTACTCCGCGGCAGATCTCAAACCCAACTTGCGTTTCTATGAGTATTTGATACGTGTCATCTCCCTAGGAAGACACAAGCGGTTGAGGTTCGGCCAGATTTGCATCAATCAAGATAGTCCAGTCAAAAAGCTAATACCTAAGTCCATGAACTGAAACTACAGACACTATTAATGATCTTCATTGCAGATATGATTCATGTCCTGCTCGAAAACAAGTCTGCATTTGTTCAAGACGTCGAGGATTTAATTTCTAACACCCTGAGTACTTTTCCTTCAAGTCAGCTCCGAGCAACGGTTCCCACCAGGAGAAGACTGTGAAAATATTCAATATCCTGCGTACGACAATTGCAAGTCCTATCCACCTCGGAGTTGCTTCAAGCCACGATTGAGGGTGCCATCGTCTCGTAAATGATGTATGCACTCCTATGCACGACACATTTGATGTGCAAGGTTCGCAGCTCAGGCTAAGACTAGTGATGGGTTGCTATCAATTACTAGTGCTTGATGACAATCTTCCCACCCGCGTTGTGGGAGTCAAGCATCTCGTGAGCCTTTCGAAAGTCTCCGAAACCAAATGTGTGCGTCGGCCGAGCATCCCAAGCCCCATTCTCAATCTTGCGCACGATATCTTGGAGTGGTATTTCTGAAAAAGGAAAGTCGGGGCCGCCGAGTGCTTTGCCGCTGTGGAAAAGGCTGAAGTGTACCCCGGGCTTCATGTCAAGCATGGGATTGAAGTCAGGCACCGGCTCTAAGCCTCCAAGCCAACCGGCCTGCAAGATCTTCCCTCCTGCTCGTGTCAAATCAATTGACTCTAACAACACACGATTTCCGACGAGATTGAGGACTTTGTCGAAAGACTTGCCTGGCGTCATAAGATCATGAAGATTGCTCTGCTCAAGATACACTTCAGTTGCGCCCATGTTCCGTAACATTTCGAAGCGCTCCTTGCGTCGAGTTGTACCTGTGACCTTTGCACCGATGTTGACAGCCAGATTCAGTGCAGCTTGACCAATTGTCGAGGTTGCAGCTCGAATCAGGAGCGTCTCCCCAGGCTGCACGTCAAGAATTGTGTGAACTGAGCAATATGCCGTCGAGTATACCTCCGGCAATGCGGCAAGTTGCTCCCACGAAAGTTTTGATTCGATCTTGACGACATTTGTTAACGGAACTGTAACCAGCTCGCCATAGCTACCTGGACGGGTCCTGCCAATACCACCCATTGCACATAGGACCATGCTTCCTTCGGCAACTTCCTTTCCTGGACATGCCTCTACTATTCCGGCACATTCAAGCCCAGAGATACGATTCCATTCGTCCCATTCGCCCCGACGCATGTGCATCTCAGCATGATTGAGGCCGAAAGCCTTTACACGCACAAGCGCTTCACCTCGAACAGCTTCAGGAATCGCCACTTTCTCAAGCTTGAGGACTTCGGGTCCGCCAAATTCTGAGATGACAATGGCTTGCATGTTGGTCATTGAACAAGTGATTGTGATAAACTGCAATTGCGATAGACTTGCTGCTTGAGTGTGGTCTCTCAGCGTCTAGACTAGCACTAAAATTGAAGTATTCGATGTTCAAGTCGTCCGCAAGTGATTTCGATACCGAGGTCTTTATATAGCCGCATCTCTTGCTTGATGGATTGTCAATACTCATAGCTGATGACAGCTATGCCGACTCTCCCGATGTTCTCCTCGATATGGGTGGAACTACCTGACAAACTGATGATTAACAACGGCGTCCACTAGTCCCTGAAGCTAGGATCAGTGATCGAGTAGAAGAGGCTAATCCATCATAAAGAGCCAATTTGAGCGTGAAGTTAAAGCCAGCGATGACATTGGACATTGGGGGAGGACAGTAGTCAGCATCAACTGGCATCAAAGGTGCAGCAGGCCAGCGAGAGTTGAATGTTCTTTACCACGAGGCACATAAGGTTCTAACCAATCAGAGATACATCCAAGGACACAGATCAACGACGCCGCTGTAACGTGT
The DNA here is from genome assembly GCA_017655985.1 of Incumbomyces delicatus. NCBI lineage: Eukaryota > Fungi > Ascomycota > Eurotiomycetes > Chaetothyriales > Trichomeriaceae > Incumbomyces > Incumbomyces delicatus. The sequence continues at coordinate 4,140,890 of JACJVS010000003.1, forward strand.
CTTAAAGCGGCGCACATTAGCGTCAATAATACGACGTACTAAAGCAGCGAAATAGCTCGGCGGCATTCAAAAATTTCTCCGTTTGGAGACGACATCATTTTCCTAATCGGTCTCGTAACTGTTTTGACTGTGGAACCACGATTCACTCTGCTGCGAGTGAGTATCTTGGGACCTTCTGACACAAAAGATTTTGCTGCGCAAGAACGAAGATAAGCCTAAATTGGGCAGCTTTCACGCTCTGCACCAAATCGTACGTCACTGCGCTAACACAGAAGCGAGCAAGACATACTATGACACGGGAAAGAGTGACACTAGTGAGACTCTTGAACTGCATGTCAGACACGAGACATCGTCAACGGGATCAGCGGCAACCCCCAAGTCCCCCACATCCTCAAAGAACCGCTTGATTGAAGTAGACTGCTTTGCATCCTTGTCAAATGATGAAATTGGGCTGCTAAGCAACCTAGTCCACATGACGCAGACACAGGATTTATCACCACGATCAGCACTGGAAACATGCTCAAGCAAAGCAACCTGGACACTTGATATCTAGGTAGATAGGAAGGCGGTGAACCATTACGAATTAGACAAAAGCTTAAGCATATCTAATTTTGACCTCTGATGTGTACCTTAGCTCAACTCCCAGTTCGGGGAAATGCACTCTTCAAAGTGGCCAAAGCTTTTCTGATGGCCCATCTCGTTGGTTGTGGTCTTAGACCATAGCTGCGAGGAATCTATCAATTCTCTTATGACACTGGGGGGATTCTGCATTGCACACAACCTGACGCATTGCAATTTTCGCTGACAAGGCCAGTAGGGCTCACTTAGAATGATTTCCACAATTTTCTCAGCGGGCGCTTCTAGTCTTTCGTTTTACTGACACAACATTGAGGCTCAGAAAAATGCTTCAAACTGCTGATTTCAGATTGTTCCACCTCTCGATACGTCCTTTCGTAAGTCATACAACGGATATCCAAGACACCACCAAAATCTCGTGGGGCTACCTCAGCTGCATTCAATCAGACGACATTCCTGCCCTTAACCACGCCCAGGCCTGTTCTGATGTGACTGATGTCCAGAGGCTCGTTCTCATACCTGGCCAGCAACTGTGCTGTCTTGACAAGATTTTTGATCTCACGTCCGTTCATGTCTTCTTGAGCAAGTTGACCAGCTTCTTCATCACTCACTCTCGACTCTTGGCAAGATCTTCTCAAAACGTGTAGCCATACCTGTTTGCGAGCATTGGGGGTAAGCTCTCTAGTCTGCTGACAAGTTGTAGGCTCGGCTGTTTTAATTAGATAACTGATATCGTAACTAAAGAATGGCGCAACGATGCAAGTTATAACCTACGGGCTTTACTGCTCCGCGTCGCATTCGGGCGAAGGAAAACTTATACTGCCGAGACCTGTAGAAAACGAGCGAGCTTTATTATTGTGTATAGGCAAATTTCACGTAAAGTCCATATCATCTCCCAACCTATATAGAAGACTGGTTGACGGGATTAATTAATACAATGGGCATAATTAGAGCTTATACTGCGTTGTTACCATTAGGTTTCCTCCCGGCGTCGTATCTTCTTCGGCATTAGCTTCCCTTCGTTATTACCGTTAGGACCGTTTTCGCGCTCCCGCTTCCTTAAGGACTTCTAACGTGCAATATCGTTATTATACTCTTGGATTTTCTTATTTGGTATTCTATCGTCGCGAAGTAAGGTCAAGGTTAAGCAGGAATACTCAGTTCCCTGTCTCTAGCCGCCTAACTACACTCAGGATAGCGTCTACAGTAACCTTGACCAAGACGCTGGATAGCCTGGCCTTTTGAATTCTCGTCTCCTGCCTGAGAGCAACTGCTACGTCGATTTACGCCTCCTCGCTTAGGAAGTCGTGCTCTGCCTGAAAGGCCGTTGCTATTGCGGCTCACGCTGAACGGGAAGCCACCATCCTGTGTGACACTTCCGGATGTGTCTTGATATATGTGGTGGTGCTAGCAGGGATAGCCTTAACTGGTGCAGGTACTGTAGTAGCTAGAAATGTTCTACTGAGTATCGTTGATAGGTAACCAGATGATTTGGAAGACGAAGTCCTAAGAGCATGTGTCCAATAAAGTCAAAGTCGGTGTTGAAATGTTCTTCCATTTCAGTGGTCTTCGTCTCTGCGTACATATCCTGCTCAGCGGTTACTTCCTTGGTTGGTGTGTGGTGGACTCTCGATCATCGCTGTCTCCGTGCAATGTGGTAGGCTTCAGTCGGGATGACATGATGTCAACCACAGCTCCACCTCCCACGAGCACTAGCTCATCAACTCTGCCTGCAGCATATTCGACCCGCAGCCAAGTATTCAAACTCCCGATACCCATGCTGAGTTCCCAAACCCGCATTCGTCGGTGGAATCGCTGTTCGCCGTACGAACAATATCCTCCGAACCCACTGCCACCTCCATAACATAGCCAAGGCCCAGATTGAGGGGGTTTGTCGCTACCCTGTTGTGGCAGCAGAGCGCAAAAGTCATTTACATGATCATGCCCACAGCCTAATGCTGATATGCCTTCTTTGACCAAAGCGTCATAGAAATGGGAATTGAAGCGGGGGCTCTCGGTCGGTTCCCTGCGGTGGCCGCTGTGTATACTAAGATGGCGGGCTCCGAACTCAGGAAGAGGGATGTGTAAGAACGCTAGAGACAGATGAAAGCGGTTGTCATTATCACCCTTCTTACGCGCTTTTAGTTGCGTCTGGGAAGCGCTCACGAACCAGTCAATTTGGCTTTTCTTAATAGGTTCATAGTCGTTAGAAATCTTGCTCTGACCGTGTGAATCTAAGAAATACAAAGTCGATAATGGCAACTGTGACGGAGCGGGAGCCAGGACTTGAAGGTAGTAGTTGCCTACGCCGTCGATCTGCTCCGGGCCCGACTCACAGAAGCTGAAGGGCAGGTTTTGGAGTATCGACATTTGTGCTGTGCCTATAATCCAGTTAGTAAAGAATGTACAATCGTTATTGCGATCACTTACGTGATAGTGCGTGGATGCCCTCACTATCATGATTGCCAAAGACAGCAGCGAATGGGATTGAACGCTTGATAATCGGGGCAACCACCTTAAACAGGGCGGATTGGCTGTCGGGGATATCGTGGTGCAACTGATCTCCGGTGAGAATCACAAGGTCTGGTTTCTCAGCATCCAAGATCTTTCCAATAAATTTTACCGTAAGTGGGTCAGCATCGCCTTCTGGGAGGTGATTCCCAAAGGCATCAATAGCATCCTTGCAAACGCCGACACCAGTCACCATATGCGTATCAGAGATCTGGACAATCTTGAATTTGCCATCCTCGCCGACTCTTAAAGCAGCTCGAGTATCTGGTCTCTGTGTGGCCCTGCCATTGAGTACGCTTAGCCTTGCAACCGGTACCTTTGATGGAGTGTTAAGCTGGAGCGGAGATCGCATGAGAGTCCATTGAGGTCGTGGGTCAACGGCATCCACACCAAAAAGAACGTCCACCTCTGTCACGGCTTGGTTAATCTTGCCGGTAAACTTGCTTCTCAGTAACCAGATTCCGCCAGGTCGACTCTCCCATGGATGATCCAAGCTTAGATTGGGGGGCAGCTCCTTGACTCTGATGTTTGTAACCAGTAGGTCCTCAGCTAAAAGCTCTTCCTCGTTCGCGAGCGCTACATACAGCCATGCACTCTGCTCCGATGTATATAGATAGAGATCTTTCTCTATGGGGTGCCATATGCGCAGATCCAGTTCATAGGCGGAAGGAGGAGAGATGCACACGGTCAGATCCGTAATAACTGGGTAAGGAACAACGGCCGTAGTGTGGGAAAGGGATGCTGTCGCCGCTTTGACGCTGGTGCTATTGATGCAAGCGTTCATGCAGATATCTGTCATTGTTTTGTTTCGCAGAATTGGGAAGCTTTGCTCGAGACAGCAAAGTACGCCGCTTTTAGTGGGTTAATCAGACCTCAGCCGAGCCGAAATTCTGGCGCGGGGTACTAACAAATATGTGTACTGTAACACACCTAATCGTCGTCGAATAGGTTCCCTCCAGTAGGCTGTATATATTTCAAGCTTCTCGAATTCTTATCAGCACTCTTTCTTTCTGTACGATATTAACATCACTCTGCCGGCCCCAATCTCGAAGCCAATCCTCCAGAACAATCATGAACTCAAGGACCCAAGGATGTTGTTTCCCCCGCTGATCCACAATCATCCTTATCGCCTCTTGCATAGTCTGCTCTGCTAGAGCCTTGCCTTGCTTAAATTGGCTGCGAGCAACGATTTTCTTACATTCTATCCTCTCGAAATTTCTCCTAGCATACATCTCATATTCTTGAAGCAGGGAGAGAACTTCCTGCGCCATCCCTTAGGCTTCGGCATCACGTCCCTGTTTGTTCAAATTGTGTGCTAGGTTGAGCATCACCCGCGGAGTCGGAGCTCTAGGGATACCTTTAAATTGAACAAGAATATGTCGAAGAAGCGATTCTTCTTCAACATAATTCGTGAACCCGTACACACGCTTTATGTAATCGAGACGAACAGAAACAACGAGTCGCCCAAATTTTCCGAGTTCGCTCTCAAAAGTATCGACAGTAGATTGCCAAAAATGTGTCATGGCCTGTTCAAGATGCTTCGGGTCAAGTTCTCCAAGAAGCTGACATATTGCCCCCAGGGATGCCCCTTCTTGGTGACTATTGTAGACATTGCTTTAATGAAGGCACAGAGAGTGAAAGCTACCTAAGGTAGCGCAGTTTGTGTAAGATGGATAAACACTTCGAGAAAGCAGGCCAGGGTTCGAGGATGGTCGGCTCGAAGGATTTCCTTGACAAGATCAAAGGCTTTGTGGAGTGCGTCGCCGAACTCGCGCGAACCCTTTGAGAACATGGTAGCAGTAAAGCAGTAAGGAGTCGAAAGCATTACATAGGTCATTTTGTGACTCGTTGCCATCCGGATTAAGGAGGGTCCCCATGGTTGTCTAAGAGCATGTTTCAGCAAGAGCTTTTGAAATACACCTTGATATTATGAAACAAAGACTCAGAAACGGACAGAGACTTGGGTGGAGACGGTGACTGAAAGACCCAGGAGCGGTCAAAGCTCAATCTTTGGATGTAATCACGACTGGAATTGGAAACAATCTGGTTATCGGCGAATGGGACAGCAGGTCTCCGTGTCGTGAAGACGAGTGCGGTGTGCGGACTAGTATATGGTCTGAGTCCTTGACTCTCTTCGCTCTGCCGAACCGATTGATTTGTGTCATAGTTTATATTGTATGATGGAGTTCGCACACGCTGATTCAATGCCTGGTAGTCGATATGGTTCAATGCTGGACGTGGGGCGGCGTGGCCGAGGCCTGAGAAATTAACGGATTGAACTGGAGGAGGGTCGGACTGAGATTTTTCGCGATCGTGCCACTGCCCTTCGCGAGCATGTTCGTTGGGTGATGTGGGTGTGTGCTCAAGTTTTTTCTGATCGTGTGTCGACAGATCACTGGCTCAGGCAGATTGGTTATGCTGCTCCGCAGTCGGAGGGCTTCTAGCTGGCCATTTACTGCATGCCTTACGCTTAGAAGCCTCGTCGCACGTGTTTTCTAATATCCGTTTGTTATTCTGCTTGCTCCCTTGGGCGGCGTGCTGCTCGTCCGTGGTGTTGCGTATGCCGAGGTCTGCGCAGTGATCATCGATAAGACAAGTGACTTCGGATTAGTTCAGATCAGCGGTGGCGACGAATCTACAGTTATGGTACATACAGGGCACAGAGAGACTGGTCAGGTCATAAAGACGATATTCAAAAACCAGTCTTGTATGCTGTATGGAAAGCCTACAGTTCTCTTCGCTTATCCAAACAATGAAGCTCCGTAAAGGCTCCGAGCAAAAATAATAAGATGTTGAGACATATGTCGTGGGAGTTCAATGAATGGTAGCTGTTTTGCGTCGGCGGGCACCTTGATCGTAAGTAGTGTATCTGGTTCACCTGAGGAGGAATTCTTTTCGAGAAAACCAAAAATAACTTGAGGTGGCAGCATTATCGTAAAATACGAGTCTCTGTAAGCCTTAGTAGATACTTCTGCGAATACAGTAATCTACGTACCAATGATGCTAGGGGGTAGACTAGACGAGTACTTTTGAACAACCTCGATTAGCCCTCGATGTTGTCCAGTATCTTTCCACCATTGATACACACGTCCTAGGGGGTCGTCTTTCAAGGAACCGAGGCTTGACATAGTTGTAAAGAGGCTGCATAATATGAATGCCTCAGGCGCATGAGCCCTGAGCCCAGACATTCGTCCCTAGGCTCTTCTTTTGGGGACATTGTATCGTATTGGCTCGGTTGACCGCACAAGATCTGAGGAGTTCTGCAATTTAGCTACTTGTTCGTGAGATAATGGGATGAGCTCATTGAGAAAAGTGTTCTTCGCCTCCTCTAAAACTGCAATGAGGCGTTCCGTAGTACATGTATCGTTTGAAGCCATATTACAGGAGATAGAGTGGGCGAGGTAATAGGTGGGGGAGATTGGTGGCGGGATAGGTAGGTAGAGATGAGTAGAGAGAGCGAGAGAGAGCGAGAGATTGATGGGGCACAGGTGCAGAATTAGGTAGAGATGAGCAGAGAGAGCTAGAAGGAGGTGAGGGAGCTAGAGAATAATGGAGTACAGGAAGTAAGGAGCATCGCTCCCGAACCAATCATAGCTAGTTATGTGATCAACGGCGCTCGGAACACAGACTGACGCCACACTTCGTACTCGAAACAAACTACTGCTTACCATGTATATGCACTGAGGAACGGAAACAAGTAGATACATATACGCAATGCAAGAGACCTAGGATGAACTGACTGCATAGTACTAATTCACATCGTGTTCTCGTTATTACCTCCAATGGACGTCATCATGACCCGACAGTTCAGTGATGAACCATGTGGGTGGCCAAGCGTTGATTCTGCAACATACAGGTACGTACAAATCCTTTGAGTGGCTTCGTCCTAACATTGAACAGCTGCCACGTTTCAGGTGGAAACATGTCCTTAGCGGTGTATCAGCTCAGAGAAGTCTGGCTGGAAATCTAGAAGGATCAGCTACATCCCCAAGCTAAATTCCTCAGACAATTCGCTATCGCTTGTTTACACACTGCTCATCTGTCGACCCAGGATGTTCGAAGATTCAGGCATCGGATGATATGCGTGGATACTATTGACTGGTTGATCTATATTGTAGAAAGGCCGCAGTAGGAGGTTTGCAAGACATTGGGCTCGGGTTGAAGTTCAAGTCCTTTTAGTTCCGGTTGAGGTTCTTCTGGTCTCGGGTGTTGAAGTTGAGGTCCTTTTTCTACCGTGTGCAGTGCGAACTTTGGGAGTTTGCCGTCCTTCTCCCATACTAGATCAATTGGCCCTGCTTCTAGTCAGCACTTCCTTGATGCAACTGCGATATTTACATCTTAAAGCCCTCTCAGAGCTCTTCGGTGGGTGTTGGACCCCACCATTAGCGCCCTCTGTGTATTCCCAAAAGCTAACGTCAAACGATTTGTTCCGTTCCATAGATAATTGACCGTAAAGTTAGGTTCATCGTGTCGATGGACTTTTCCTCCTAACGTCCTCTCGGGGCTATTTAGTGGGTGTTGGCCTACACCACAGGGACCCTCTGCGTATTCCCAAAGTCGTGCGGTAGTCGAGTTGCTCTGCTCCATGTGTGATTGATAGTAACCAGCGTTTCGTACAAGTCCATTGAGTCGATTTTAAGTCATAAAATCTGAAAGCTTCACCGACAATGCGCGAGGTGACCCTGCAATCGAGGTTGCCTTAATGATGCACAACTCTCACTACTGCAGAATCAGGTACGAAATAACATGCCACTTATGTGGAGAGCTCAATGTTTGATATCAGATTCGATGTTAATGGGTTAGGGACCCTACAGATGCAACAAGTCTTGATAATGGATAATGGAGAGAGATCACAATCCGGAAACCAACACAATCCATAGAATGGCATTTTGCTATAGGATGGCACTCAATGACAACATACTTCTCTCAACTAGATCCATCCCGCAAGAGTCAAGAGATCTATAAGATATCCGTCTATCCTTATCATCTCCTCCTGAAAGGGACTCACGAACGAAAGAGACTTGACCAGGGACTGAAAATCGTGCGCATCGATGGGCCCATTATCGACATGATCTAGGACTCTTTGATCGACCCCATGCCTGGAAGAAAACATTCTTATATAATTAACAGTCTCCCAGCGAGGTTGGACGAGCTCTTTGGCATCGAAGCGAAATGAAGGTTGTAATTGTTGTGTATATTTACTCTACGAGATGGAGGCAGCAAACCGTAGGTAGTGCTGAGTTTTTTCAAGCTGAGGTATACGCCCAAGTAAAGTCGGTCCTTTTCCTAACATGAATCATTATAACGCAACATGTAGCTATTTTCGTAGCCTTTTGATTGTTGGTCCCAACTCGTCGCCATTCCTCAATGCCTCAAATGTCTTCTCGTCAATCATCGCGCGTTCCGCACAGATTTCAATACAACTAGCCACAGAATCCACGGGAATAGTGACGACCCCATCTGCATCGCCCATGATGATATCTCCAGGATTGACAACAACATCTTCAGCTCCATCGAGCTCTTCAATCTGATATTTGACCGGCACATTGATCTCCGCAGATCGTGTGAAGGTGTTCGAGCCCAAAATACTCATACCCCTAGCAAAAATCCCGATACCCATCTCTCGGTGCTCGTTGATGTCTCTGAAGCGCCCGTCGATGACCACGCCAGCCGTGCCGAGCTTGGTTGCACGAGTGCTCATGAGACCACCCCAGCATGCGCTTATCAAGCCCTTCGGCTGGGAGATAAACACCACACTGCCGGGTGTGATGGAATCTGCAAAGTGCTGCGGCGGCGAAGGTGCTGACTTGTCAGAGGCGTGAACCATACGCACTGTGTGTGCTGGCCCGCAGATCTTGGCTGGTCCTGAGCAGTATTCTGGAGAGTACATTTTGAGGCCGGAGAGGTAGCCTCCGTGAGGGACCTTGAGCTTTACCAGAGCATCGCCTATCTGGGTGCAAACTGTAAGCACTGATAAATGTGCAAGATAGGCGTGCGCTCGATTTGCATTGTTGGTGTACTTACATCGCAGGTCGTGAATTGTTTAACGGCATTTAGGAGCCGTGGTTCCAGTGCTTTTCGTGCCATGGTAGATTCAGTGTCCACAGTTGACTGATTTAATCTCGGATTGGTCTATCAAGAAACTTTTGTTGGCACGTCAATGCCAATTGAATGGCTCGGTGTTTTTGGTCCCAATTGAAGCTGGAGAAACGTCGGCAAGTGTGAACGCTCTACCAGATGCGTGGGATAATTCCGCGGACCCTTGATGAGATAAGGTTTTCTGGCACCACACCCTGACACTGATTAGTGCACGTCCCTGATGACCAAGCAGTTTCAATACTTTGCAGCTCGTTTTGCGCCACAGAAGCAGCATTGGTTACCTCAGATCGGCGACATATCTAAACGGCGACGAGCATATCATCAACTTTTCGCGTTTCTACACGCGTGCGTTTGGTTATAGCGAGTTACTCTCGTATTAACTCCGTTATGTACTCCTCGACTCTACGGCACTAAAGCATACCAGATGTGGTAAGCCATACCAGAAATGGGGAGTCAAGATTGAGTCCAGATGCGGCATTAACAGGTAATAAATGGTATCTAATATAACGCCTACTTCTTCGTACCTAACCAATCCCAGTAGTAGTACTTTAGCCTAACGCGTAAGCTCGTGCGAAATCAAATTATGCTATATTCACATAGTACAGGTTACGGCGGTCGTACCACTATCCCGACGAACTATAGGAAGGTGTGATCATTGGGGCATACATACTGCGTCGTCTTTGCATCCTCGTTTACCAAATCAATCCATCTTTTACACTTTCACAGTACTATTCTCCGTTACACGAACCACATCTTCATTCCGTTCGATTGTCCCATCTATTCCAATGGTCGTAGAATCGCTTCTTATGTTCGGTCGCGATTCTGGCCCTTGCAGCGTCATCAACCTCCTATCCACAGTACTGTGCATCTTGCCATCCAGTTGTTCGTCGATCTCTTCCAGGGTTCGGCCCCGCGTTTCGATCCAGAAGACTAGAACAACCACAAGCTCAACCACATTCCACGCGCCGTTGATCATATATGTCTTCCACCCGATCCTCTCCAGCGCGTACGGGAATGCAAATGTGACCATCAACCCAAAGCTGTTCAAAAGAAACGAGAAGTACCCCATACCGACGCTGCGAATACTATAGTTAAGCACTTCGGGTGGATATAGCATCGTAAGCGGCGTCCACCCGAAACTGAAGGATCCCATGAAGAGAAAGATCGCCGCAACAGTTCCGTATACGCCGGACTTATTAGTTGCGCTAGAGCCGTATGCTGATGTCAACCCGCCGACGAGGAAGATCGTAACCACGCATGCGCCAGTACTTATAGCGCCGAGAGTCCTACGGCCGAGCTTATCACAAAGTAAAGTCCCTGCAATAGCTGCTAGAAGGCAGAATGCGTTGAGGATGATATTGATTTCGAGCTGGGTCGTAGTGTCGGTGATACCTGCTTGTCCGAGCATCGTACCGAGGTAGTAGGACACGATATTATTACCGGTCAGCATCGTGAAACATGCAACAGACGATACGAGGAAGATTCTTCGCATCACGGTGCGGTCGGTGAGCATTTGGCGGATAAAGAGTTTGGATTTATGTGCGCGCTCGAATTCGAGCGTCTCGGAGATTTCTCGCATTTGAACTACAACGAGCTCATTATCGGCATGAAGGTCGCCGTTCGAGTAGACCTGTGCCAGGACTTTGAGAGCATCTTGGGTTCGGTGCCGATTTTCGAGCCAGCGTGGGCTTTCAGGAGTAAAGAAGAGGATGGCGATGCAGAGGCAGCTGAAAACGCCTTGAATGAGAGATGGAAGGCGCCACGCCCATGTCGATTGTATCTGGGCCGTCTTAAAAGTTATACCTCCTGCGATGAGACCACCTAGGGTAATCAATCTATAAGAAACCGTTTCTCTGTGACGGTAGCTAAGAGTTCGACTTACCTACAAAGAAGGCATCCATAAGCAGGCCGAGGCCTAGAGCACGAAGCTTGACTGGAAGTGTCTCGGCCAGGTATACGGGTCCGGCAATGGCAGAGGCCCCTGTACCAAAACCAATAATGATTCTTCCAACAACGAACGTCGCTACGTTTTGGGCAGCAGATTGCACGACAACACCGATCAGTGTGATGAGAGCGCCCCAGAACAGACCCCATTTCCGGCCTACAATATCTGGCATTTTGGAATAAGCGAGTGACAGTGCACCTCCCAACCAGATGCTGGATGTATTAAGGGCAAGGGTGGTAGTAGTAAGAGTAAAATAGTCAGTATAAGATGGGAGAATATTCAGAGCGTTCATCATCGAGCCATCATAGCCAAAGGTCTGATGCGATTAGCAATGACCGATGAAACACCATTTAAGGTGGAGAACGTACTGTCGAAGTGACGAAAGATGTCAGCATAAGCAAAGTGCATACTAGCTTCGAATTGCGTGGGACGAACGCTGGAAAGTCTCTAAGAAACATGGTGTCGTCTACAGTCGATTTGAAAGAGAGTGATTGAATCGAAGCTGGCATCAACCGAGCTTCAAGGGACGAGTCTTATATCTAGTATCTCCTCACCCGCCCGACCCAAATATCGATGATAAGCATGAAAGCAAACATCTGGAATTTGTACCGACCAAAAAGAAAGTCTTATCATTCAAATGGGTTTTAGAAGGTTTTGTTTCGATGATTAGACGTCGATCGGGAAGGCCCGGACTGGGAACCTTTACAATGCGCCGGTTTCAGTAAAGCTTGCATTTGCAGCTGGGTTAACAAACCCGCCAGTCCTTTCATAGAAGTTACCTATCTAGATACAGCACCAATACCACTGCCATCTCCGGCCTCACGACACAAACTAGCCAATCGTATGCCTTCATTCTCGGGGTTTTGGGCTCCACAGCGTTCCTGGTGGAGATGCGGAAATGATCCGCGCCTTCCATAACAAGCAATCGTGTCCACACGAGCTTGTATCCTGCTCACCTCGAACATGACCATACATGAACGTTTTCTGTTTGTTTCGTGACCTTTAAGGGAACTTCAACAACCCTCCTTAATCGCCATGCAGACTTCTTGCTTTGACATCGATTTGGCGCCACTGGGTCACTACGATCCAATCGGTCAGGCTCACCGGCGAGGCTGAACTCCAAGAATTCTGCGGCTGACCCATCAGGACTCAGTGGCCCCAAATCTACGCTAGTAGCAGACAAACACTGTAAACATATTGGCAGCAGTACATTCCGCACCACCGACTTCCTCAATCTCCCCTAGAGGCGGCTGGGACGTCCATCATCACATTTTCGACCCCTCTAAATTCCCGTACTCGTCAGACCGACAACTGACTCCGCCGCCTGCGTCAGTTCAGGAATTTTTGGCATTCAAACGTTGGACCGGTATCACACATGCAGTGCTTGCTCGCGGCCTAAGGTATGGCAACAATTGTGTGTCGTTTTTCGCATTTCTATCCCAACTAGGAGCAGGTCCACCAAAGGCGTCAGCGTCATCGATCCCGAGACGATGCCCGATAAGCTCATCGCGAAAATGCATGCTGCGGAGTTGGAGGCATCCGGGTCAATCTGTACAAGTATGGCGCCATGAACGACCTTGAGAAGCAGAAGATTGCGCGTAGGGAAAACGCGGAGCGCATTACGCTATTCCCAGGCTGGACTATGGCGTTCACACATGTCCATCCCGAGTTCTGGCCAGATTTGAGACCTGTCATCGAGACCGAAATCGTAGCCCGAGGCATCCAACTTGTGGTGGACCACTTTGCGCTCATGTTGCCTACTGACGCATGCGGAGACTTTTCAAACCAACCCGGCTATGACGCAGCAATGTCTTTGGTACGCGATGGTCTGCTGTGGGTCAAATTGTCCGCACCGTATCGCATGTCTGAACAGCCACTGGGGTACGACGACCCCAAGCCACTGATGCGGGCTTTTGTGAATGCAAACACAAGCCGTGTACTGTATGGGAGCGACCGGCCGCAAACCCAAGGATGAAGGTGAGGAATCCTGATGAAGGATTGAGCCAGACTCCATATCTGGAGGCGGATGACTTTGTTTGGCTGAAGAATCTGAAATCGTGGCTTTCCGAGGAGGAATTGGAAATGATGGTGCTTAAGAATTCAAGGGAGCTCGAAGATTTGTGACATGGCCTTTCAAAATGCAATTGTTACTGTCTTTAATGGCGTGCTCAACATACCCGACATCAGCTCAGACTTGGGAATATTGGGTCTTTCCGTGAGGCAAAAGAATAATCTGCAAACGGCTAGAGAGCTCTCGTGTGTATAAACCTGTATTTCCAACCCAGTCTAGACAAAATTAGACTCCCTTCCTCACCGAGGTGTGGCCCGCGCCCAAGCCTCCTACCTGTCGGGGACCTAAATTCAACGTATCTCTACTTCAGGTGTTCATTGGGCTGTTGTTATTGTTGAAGAGGATTGCATCTAGATGTCAGCGCATTGTGATCGGCGCGCAAAATGAGAGGGTTCCAATCCAAAACAACTTGCGGGATTCAGCCATATCATGATTTCACGGTCTTGCAACACAATGGGCACGGCGTAGGAGTTCGGTCACAGTGTCTTGAATTGATCAAGCGAAAAGCGCGTACTCGTGAAGGATCAAGCATACCTCGGCACTTTTGCAGAATGAGCAATGTGTTTTGGATTCTCCCTATCGGGCTAGAACATTTTAGTGGCTGGGCAATGTTAGCTCTTTGCCTCTTCATGCCTCGCCGATTAGGCTAACATTCGAAGCCGTTATTTTGACTCTGGATCCTGACAATCCTGCCACAACCTGCAGCCCTGGCACCCAGATGTCGCATTGTGCCAGTCATTGGCGAGGGCCGAAAACTTACGAAGTGAGTCCGCAGGCCTCAATTGACATTAGAGGCTTACCATCATAGAATGCGCTCAGACTGCTTGAGACGAGAAGAAGAAAAGCGCGGCCAACGCGTGTTCCGAGCTCGGAGATTTTGCCCCGAACTTCGGCACATGGGACAACAGATCCTACTCCGACATATCGGGGCACACCAAGCATAATCGGAATGCGAGATTGGCTGCACAGGCTAGGCTACTCTGAAAGTCGTCCACCATCACTCAATATTCCTCAGGCTAATACTCTTTAAAGGATAATGATGTTGTGTCCCTCAACATTGTACATGTGGCGGGCACAAAAGGAAAAGGCAGCACCTGTGCTTTCACAAGGAGCTTCCTGCAACAATGGAAGAACCGGAGTGGATTTCCCAAGAAGATCGGAATGTACACGTCGCCCGACCTAACGTGCATCCGAGAGCGGATTCAAATCGACAATAGGCCGATCTCGAAAGACATGTTCACAGACTACTTCTTCGAGGTCTGGGATCGGCTCTTCGACAAAGCCGACCTCGCCTCCGAGAAAGGGGACAAGCGACCCCGCTTCTTGCAATTCCTGGCCTTGCTTGCGTTTCACACTTTCTTCCGCGAGGGCGCAGAGGCAGCGATCTTCGAGACTCACCATGGTGGAGAATATGATGCGACAAATTTTGCCGCTAAGCCTGTTGTGACTGGCATCGCTTCTATCGGGATCGACCACATATTGCAGCTGGGCCCTACAACTGAGAACATCGCTTGGCACAAAGCAGGTATTTTTAAGACTGGTACGCCTGCCTTCTCTGTTCGTCAGACGCAGAACATTGAATCTGTGCTCCAGTCCCGAGCTCAAGAGAAAGGCGCAAGTCTCGAATTTGTGGATGTGGATCCGCTTCTCCCTCATGATGATAGTAGTGTATTGACTGCCGAAGTCCAGCGAGTAAATTGCTCGCTTGCCCTTGCTCTTGTAAACACTTTCTTACAGGCCAAAAGTCCGGTCCCATACGAAGGGCTCAACGATGAAGACCTTCGACAAGGCATCGCCGAGTTTTCCTGGCCAGGTCGTTTTGAAACTATCCAAGCTGAATCGTGCAAGTATTTCTTGGACGGTGCTCATAATGAGCTAAGCATAGAGCAGGCGGTCAAATGGTTCGCTAAAGCATCAAAAGAAGCGAATAACCCTGGTAACTCAAACGGAGAGGTCCACCATCGTAGTGTGATCATCTTCTCTCAGATGTCAGAAGAACGAGACGGCGCTGTATTACTCAAAGCTCTAGCAGATTCCCTGGCGGCTCACAACCTGGAGCCAGAATGCATAATATTCACAACATATCAAGAGCGTCAAGACGGAAGAACACGAATTGGTAAGCCCGGTCCGCATCCTTCTGTGAACTCATGTTCCCTCTCCTCTGTTTTCCTCTTTTTAAGCTGCGCTGACGGACTCAGACAAATTCCAAGTTCCTAGCATTGTACCAAAGACGTTTCTGCACTGGCAGCGCGAGTTCTGGAAGCAGATATATCCAACAGCGGATATTCGAATAGCCGACTCTATTGAAGAAGCTCTAGCTTGTTCCAAATCTGTCGTTGTTAATGCAGGATCAAATGACGTTGATGTTCTAGTGACTGGTAGTCTTCACTTGGTTGGGGGTGCGCTATATCTTTTGCGCGAGTCTGCTGCGGCGGATGGTGGGAAGTGAGCAAACTTAAATTAATCGGAGGAAGTCTTCTGTCTGGAATGAACGAGAAATGGTTTTCGTCAAGCCAACTTTTTGCTTTAATCCCTGATATCGCCAATGAACCAAACGGTGCAAGTTGCTGGAAGCAGAACTAAAGCTATACAAACACATCGTGCATGGCGCCACAGCAAGGAATCATTTGAAGCCCGGTTACGAATCTAACTAATGTCACTCACGGGTTCGAGTCTGAGCTTAGCAGCCATGTCATTGGGTATCGTCGCCCGGACTCACTGGAGTTCGTTTAGGGAGAATGATCGCTTTACAGGGAGCAGCAGCTGATCCGGAAGATATTCGAGACACCACAACTGGCATGTTGCCGTTCAGTGATGGGTGATGGGAAGCCCGCACTATGATTGGGATACCATGCACACGCGACGATAGGGTTGTGATGGGTTTCTTTCAAGTTGTGCGCGGAGTGGAGAATACGAAGTAACTGGGTGGTTTGAGTCGGCTCTCCTTTTGGAAAGACCTGTTCCGCAGGACAACTGTAAAAGCTTCAGCAAGCTCTGTGACCGAGACTGTGGCAGGATAAATCAGTCCAAAGGATGGAGCCGAAGATAGGTAGCTATTGAAAATCTTACCACGTACCTGATCAACTTGAGTTTGACGGTTTGTCTGTAATTTAAGTGTTATTGTCAACATGACAGTCAGCTGGTTGAAAAGATATGCCCTCAAGCAATTCAATTCAATAAGAAAGATACTCAGGTTGATGAAACATCCTAAGCTAGAAGAAGGAAAACGCTGTGAAATGGCAAAAGTGCCTTGCAGACGCCTAGCCAAACTCAGCCACTCGCTCCAAGTCTTCATCGATCGCGACCGACTTCTGTGCAATGTCCTTTGTCGCAAAAGCTTCAACGCAATCTGCGCGACACCGCGTTCTGCGATCAGCGATGAGACCTAACATTTGCGCTTACTCTTATTGTCGCAAATGACAGTAGGCTGAACTGTGTCCATGGCGCTTACACCGGCACGACACTACGAAAAGACAGTCGCCAAAGGGAACGCACGCGTCGTCCAAGGCGATCAAGACAACTCCAAGAATTATCAATTTGATCATGTGAATAATTTGCAGATTTACATCAATTCTGCGCCGAGCAACTCATCGACAGCGGTTGATAAGAGATTCACGTCTTACGCAGCCCCCCATGAACAGCAGCAACGTCAGAATGTCCCACGCAGCAAGCCGACCACAACTTCAAATCAGGTCACAGTTGAGCCATGCCTCATTCCTGGGAATAGGGAAAGGCCTTCGACAGCGGTACAACGTATGCGCCGACATACAAACTGGTGCACGCCATTGCACTACCATCATCATGTCCAAGGCGCAGCAATCGTGAACACGATTCTCGAAGCCGCCGGAGCGGCTGAAGAGGCTATCTGCTTACCGCTGCCCGATGAGGTTGAGCAACAGATCGCCCAAAATGACAATTTGGACCAAATACAGTCAGCTTTGGTTGGAAGCAATCCCAAGATACGTGACTTCTTCATAGCAACTATTGACCGTATTCGCCGCAACAGTTATTTTCCTAAGCTTGTTGGTCTATTACCAATTCCCAAGCAGTTAACACATGGGGACACGATGCAGAAGTTCACTCGACTAGCTGACACTACCAATGAACGTGCGATAATCCCGACTTCGGGAAATGCGCTTCAGGATCTCGTTGCAACATTTTGTGCGATGATGGCTCTCCTCATCTGCAGTGACTACTCGAACGCCGACGCGCCAACGTCGAATGGTGTCCGACAAATGCAGAAACTCCCACTGCTAGCTGGGCTCATTGCATTCACTACAGCTCGTTATGTTTGCTTTCCCCTCCTTGGGCCGGTACTTTCAGAACTGGCTGGTGGCTACATCATCATCGAGGATCCATTCCGCGTCGATAGGAAAGTTCCTATGTCCCACTGTGAGCATTTCAAATTGCTCGAGGCTTACCTCAGTGTCAACTTAGCCGGAACCACGGCAGAACCCTTCATCAATGCGAAGCAATTCAATCTTTCCCTTGGCAAACGTGGCGGACTTGCGATCAGAGATAGCCATTGGTCGGAAAAAGATGTTATTAAGCCTAGGAGTAAGGTAGTGATGTCTGTCTATCTGAAACGTGGTGACGCAAAATGCGTAGAATGTGAAGCCGACCTAGTGATGTCTCCGGACGGGCAATATGCGTGGTAGGTATCGAGCGCTTGCCTTGACCTGTATCGCACTGACCTCTATAGCCACCCTTGTGGAAGATACTATGGAAATTGTGCAGCCATAAAATTCTGGACTCGAGCTGTGAACGGTGGATCAACCATTCGCAATGCGAAAACAACCCGGCTCGTCCGTAATGAGCTTGGCGTCCGCCGAAGACCTCGCCAAACGGCTCCTGCACATGAACAAGAGGAGAGGGAAGACATTTTCGACGTTACCGATCTACGTAATGTCGACTTCCAAATTTTGCGCCGTGAAAAGAAACAGGTCGGTTCCTCCCCTCAACCGACAACGAGAGGTATCGATGTACGACGTGAAGGATCCCCCATCATGACCGAAGAATATGAGCGAGAAACCCTACTTTTGGCGTGCATGGATGGGAATGCCGAAGCTGTGAAAGCAAACCTTCCTCGTGGGATTAATGGCAATGCTCGAGAGGAACAGCTTAGCGATGCTCTCCAAAGAGCAATTAATCAGGGGGATGCCAATATAGCCCCACTTTTGCTCGAAAATGGCGCCTCTATCGGCACTATGCGCGGAACAAATGGTTTCACTCAATCAGACATGGAGTTACTTGAAGGCAATGCCGAATCGGAAGGGTCTTATTTTGATGGAAACGCACTAAGCCGGGCGTGCAGAGATGGTCATACCAAAATAGTGCAACTTTTGCTCGAGAGGGATTTAGATGCCAACGCTCGCGTCGGATGGGCTACGCCCGCCTTGATAGCAGCAAGCAGATATGGACATAGTGCGATAGCTCTGTTGTTGCTAGCTCATGGCGCTGACGTTAATGCTGTTGGACCCCTCGAACGTGCAGAGTATGGAACTGCACTGCACGCTGCAGTAAAACAAGGTTCGAGAAGGATAACACTCGCTCTACTAGAAGCTAGTGCCGACGTGAACGCTCGTGGTTCTCTTGGGACGCCACTCGAGATTGCGTCAAAATTCAACAATGATGACTTGAGGCAGCTACTACTGGACTACGGAGCTACGGATCGTGACGAGACTGAACAGAACGATCATGATAGCTTCGAAGAACAAAATCAAGCGCCCCACGACTGCACACTAAAGAAGTCTGATACTCGAGAAGATGAAAGCGAGGGTGAAGCAGAAGCGCGGGCGCGGGAAAGGGACTTGTGGCAGGGAGTCTCTGCAGAGTTCCAAGGCGGCGCTCCCAAATCTCGATTCCAGAATGACGACAACGGCGCACAAGGCAGGCCACCTAACCCACCGGTTGATAAACCCCCGGAAGACGAGTTAAGAAGGCTTCGGAATCTAGCGCGAGACCTTCGACAACCAGGAAGCCCTGTGCCTTTGAAAAAATTGAGCACGGCATATAATATTGACGTACGTGGTCCAAAGATAGCATCATTTACAAATTGCTAACGGCAAATTAGTACTATCGAGACTCGAATTTTCTTTACGAAATGGGGTCCTGGACGAGGAATTGGCGTAAGGTAGAAGAATGAGCACGGGCTCAACGAGAGGGATCAGGTTCGAAAAGCTTCAACGGTTGCAGAGGGGAGGAAATATGCAATATTGACCAGATGAATCGTAGTTGGCAAGAAATGGAAATTCGAGCTGCTCTAATCAGTTGTCAGGACAGTCTGGTGGTGAGCACAAGTTCCCGTTCACCTTTGTTGTGATGAAGAGTTAATTGCTCAACTTCGAAATGGAGATTTTGAAGGATTGTTCCTGTGAACTTCCATATATGCATGTGTATAGCATAAAAGGATGCGATATGGATGTCTATGAATATACAGGTGAAAGATGGCGTGTGGATAAACGACGACGACTACCCAAATCCACTCCTAATTCTGTGAGCCGTTGTTGCTAGACAGAGAGCCGAAAACATAAAGCCGAGCCAGCTGTCGTACCTGACCGAAGTAAATCGATGTCGTATGGAGATCTCGATTCACAACGACGGAGAGCTAACCAGATTCGACTATCTTCTCCCCGGCCATATCAGCGTTGATGAGTGACGGGCAACATGTTCACTGAGCCCGTGTATTATTCACGATTTTTGGGAAAGAGGAAGGGAGGGGTTGGAGAAACCAGTATATCTTCGTTTGAAGACGTACTTTAGAAACAATCAATTTATTGGGCTTACTACCTACCGCGATAGAGCCACATCGCGGTTCACATCCTTATAGAGCAGGTACTGGAATCTGGCAGGGCCACCCGCGTATAGGATCTAGAACCCGCTGACCATCTGGTCTCAAGGCGACACTCTGGCCAAAGCCCGCAACACCAGAACATGTCTCAGCATCAAATGGTGGCTGCATGTCAACCACGTGTAGAGTGTTGTGTTCCTGTGCGTGCATCTTCTTTTGCCTCACGGTCGGCGCCTGGCGTGGTGTTCCTGTCAGGTCTGGCTCGGCAAGTGTCTCGTCATGGACAACAATGTCATCACTATGAGCCTCAGCTTCATCCGAAATGGCACTTTGATTATCGATCCTGCTTTGATGGTCCATCTCAATCAGCATGCTCGTCCACTCTTCCTCCTCAACAGTATCCAGCACCCGCTGACCATCTGGTCTCATGGCGACACTCCGGCCAAAGCCCGCAATACCAGAAAATGTCTCAGCATCAAATGGTGGCCGCATGTCAACCACGTGTAGATTGTTATGTTCCTGTGCCTGCATCATCTTTTGCCTCCATTGACCCATCATTGTCACGGCTTCCTTCCAGCGGTCGGCCATCTTTTCCCAGCCTTCTCGGAGCTTGGTGATCTCTTCATCGCGGACTTGGACTTCTTCAATCGGGACGAACGATGGATCACGGAGGATGGTCTGACAGTGGCGGAGCACTTCTGACATGGACGAACCGAGTTGCTGCACCGGGATGAGAGTAGGATTTTCGGTTGAGGTATCGGAGTTGCGAGCGCGGTACTGTCCTGGAATGCCAATTGCATTGTCGATGCTGTCGATTGATATCTGCTGTTGCTGTTCTTGCTGCTCTTCCCCCATGCCCGTGAGCGTACGGAGATAGTCCATCGAGTCTCCGATGACCTTGCGCAGCGCCACATTTTCGGTGCTCGTCTCTTTTACTACGGCAGCTAGGAAGTCGTTGCTTTCATTTTCGAGACTCCAGTCATTCGTTGGGGGTTTCTCCGGGTGCGTCGCTCGGCGTCGCTGAGTGTTCAGATTTGGCTGGACATTTCGGGTGGCTGTCTTCGCGCCTCTCGACGGCGATTCTTTCTTGCCTCTGGTTACCCCGCTGAGGTGGTTCTTGAGCTTGTCGAGCTCCATATCTCGCTTGCGAATGTCACTGATGGATTTGGCGCGCACTTGATCGAGGGTGGATTTTATTTTCACCACCTGCTCCTTTAGCTCCTTGGTCTCCGCATGGGCCTTCTTTACGTTAAAATTGAGCTGTCGCTGCTGCGCCTCCGATGTGGCGAGCTGATCTTTCAGACGGATATTCTTGTCTTGCAGCTTCTGGATTTTGAGCACGCTTTGGGATTCTTCATATTGTAGATTGTGGATGGTTGTCGCGAGAGCCTCCTGTTGCTCCGCATCTTTGTCGCGCCGGATAACGAGGTCATGGATGATATTGATCAAGCTGGCGGTCGTTGCGTGGCGGTCACATTTGCTGCCCTCCTGGGCGAGACCCGTAAAGTCGATGGGCTTGCCGTCGCGCAGGAAGCCGCGGGCGAGCAGAAGATTGTTGAGATACTTGGATGCGCCGTCGAGCGCTGGCAAAGCCATGGCGAAGATAATTATATATGATCTCGCGACTCCTTGTTCGTCGACACTCTTCGCATGGAATGCGTTTCCACACGATCAATCACTTCGAACCCGAATTTGAGGTGGTCCACTTCCGTAATAGGAAAGATGTCAACAAATCCTGTGCCTGACGCTAACAGGCCGCGGCCGTCATACCTCGTCAGACCTTCCCATTTCGCTACTTAGCTTCAACAGCTCAAGGACATAGGGGCTTGGTCCTTGAAATCTATCGTCTTTCAAGATTGTGCGTTTCAAGTTTGTGCATCATGTCGCCCAGTCTCAAAGGACGTCATAGCATAATGTCGACACCTTTTTAGCCTCGTTGTTTATTTGCGCTCCGTCTATGCATGTAGAGGTCGAAGCCACTCACGATGGCACATCGTTGCCTCCTTAAAGACATCGGCTAGAAATGACCGTGGCGGTCAAGGACCATGTGCGCCTAACTTCGTTTTCCAACTGAACGTTGGCCCCACGCAGTTATTTCGAATAAGGGCACATGTTGAACCTTGCTCGGGGCCTAGCTGCCTCAAACCGGGGGTTGAAGGTAGGTTTGGTCCCTGTCCAATCAAACCCAAGTTTCTTTTCTCCCCTCTGCCCTCGACGATCTTATATTATTTTCTTGTCTATACCTCAATCTCAGGCTATCACGACGTGGTACCCAAACTATCTGACCGAAAACCCACGCGACATCCATGAACTTTGATCTGCTCCTCGAACACCACCGCCTCGGCCATTATACAGTTCAACGCCCACAACATGTTGTCGACAATCTTCACACTATTGCTCTTCTGGCGACTGGCCAGCGCGCAGAACTCTGTCTCATTGACCGACCTGGGAATCTACTCAATTCAAAAGGATTGTGTGAAAGGCGTACTGTACTGGCTGCCAGGAAACATCGGGTGCGACAACTGGTACGATGAATGCTTCTGCAGAGCAGACATGACGCAGACTGCACTCTCATATATATCGAGCCGAATTCCCTACGAGTGTAGCAGCAATGATGTCGACTTGACTAGCGCCGTGCTGCTGTACACCACCTACTGCAACGCTGCCGTCGGTGGTGCCGGTCCCATTACGGACGACATTGTTGCGACAAGCTCAACCAGTTGTGAGTTCAACTTTGCTCGGGAAGAATCTATCTGCTGCTTCTGCTACTTTGTACCTCATGCTAACTCTTCGGGCAACAACAGTGTATACGACGTCCTCCGACTATTCCTCACCCACTGCGTATGCGACTGCAACCCCCGTGGGCTCTGGCGACTATGCTGCTGACTCAGGAGCTCGCTACACCGGACCCACGTTCTCAAAGGGGATTCCATCCAAAGGTGGTCCCATTTCGGTTGCCTGGATTCTGACAGCGACTGTGCTATCGACCGCCACTTTCTTGCTTAGTGTGCTGCTCTAATGCGTAGTACAAGGCTGGGAAACTGTTTAATAGGGGATGCACCCAGCTGCCTGTCTCATCCAGAGGGTGCACGGCGGAGACGCGTAGAGTAATTTTTAGAAATATTTGGCGTCAGCCAGGAGAACGGCTTCACCAGGCCTGTCTGTTTGTAAAAGAAATTTGCTCGTTTTTCGAGCCAGCTATTCGCTGGCTTGGCCCAAGGGTTGGGTTCGTTATCACACCGGGAATTCGATATTGACCAATAAGGCGAGGTGCCGACTCGGGACGAAACGAGGGTAGTGAAACCCAAAAAAGCAGGGGCTTGCACTAACATGGTGACCCCTGGGGAAGTTCATCAGGCTGGACGCATGGGTGAGGCCATAGCGAAACCTCGGCCGTGTGGGCTGCTCGAACTATAAGACTTGGCACCAATGAACACTGACACCCTAAGCCGTAAACCAACTGGATTAAGCTTCGGGTCAGCGGTGCCAAGCGAGGCTTACCAGCACTCCTGCCCTTTCATCATCAATCAGACCGGCATTGCGGGAGACAGTAATTTCCGTCATGCTGAGGGCTCCTTCGTGCCCCCAGTTCAGCCGTACATAGCACTTCCAGTCAGAGGATGGGCCCCGCGACAAATACCTCGAGGCTACAGCCCATCAACATGAACATCACTGTACCGGCGCATACCGTGCCAGCCGCACAGCTTCGCCATGAAGACCGCTTCGCTGGGAATCGCTGTACTCTTTTCGCTGTGTTTGCATCTCTGTCTCGGACATAAAGTTCAGCATGCACATGCCAGAAGGGCACTGCGATCGCCAGCGGCGGCCAGCACGGTGTACGTCCAGGCAAGCCCCATTGCAGAGTTGGAACTGCCGGCGCGCACTCCTTCCGTAGAATTACGACACCGATATGTCGGGAGACAGGAAAGCGACAATGCAACAGTAACGACTCCGCCAGCTTTGTTGTACTTGGCCGGTACTTCGATCAGCGAGTTTCCGCCTTATGTGTGTGGATTTATCACGGGTGATCCATGTAAGTGCGAAGGCGTTCGATGCCCCCCCTCACACAGGACTTGACATTTGTTAGCATCTGTTCAGACGTGTACGAACGGCCTCGAAACGTGTGCCGTTGTCGGCTCCTCAATCTGTTGCGCCTCCGACGGACTGTGTCCAGTCGGTGGATCGTACACGACTTGTCAGAACGTCAACATCGGAGATGCGACCGACATGAACTACGGAGCAACGTCTTTTACGATATCAAGCAAGCTCCACTGGTTAGTTGACAATGGGAGAACGACGTCACTGTAACTAATCAATCGTTTAGTGACTTGTATCAGGGTTATCAATGCGCTGTCGACATCCTTGGATCGGCTTCTCAAACAGTGTGCGGCAGTACCAAGAACGGTGATTCGCGGAGCATATGGCCGGGCGGGCAGTTTGTAGACTACTTTGCCGGGTATACATTGGAGTGGAACTATGCCTGGCAAATGACCGCTCTCAAAAATCCCAATGCCGAGACGGCCGTGAGACCCTACCTTGACAGGTTCAAGCCTGGTGCGCCGCCATGCGCAGACTACATCAATGACTTGTGTCCAAACCTTTTCCGGTCGATTCAGTCCTGTTCCAATCCATCCAACATCGACCCTTCGTGCTATTGCCAAGCCTTCATGGGCAACAATTGCACCGGTCTGTGCATGGTCAAGAAGGAACCGAACGACTTCTTGAATTACATTGTGCCAAGCTGCGAGGATGTGGCTAAGACCAACTCCAGTCCGCCAGCCAATTTCACGTCGGCATGGCCTGACTACAGCAACATCAGTGATGCAGCGTATATTCAACTGTTTCCATGGGCGTGGAATGTGGGGCTCAACAGCACGGAGTTGGCGAACGGCACGGCCAATCGAACCAAGATCGATGCGGATGAAAAGCTTGCCCATTGTCCTTCGGCGCAGTCTGCACTACTGTCTTTCGCAATTGTGAATTGCATCGTCTTTATTGCCTCAGTTATCACAGCCAATCGACATGTGGTTTACTTTGTGTCGTGTCACTGGTTCGGCAAGGACCAAGGCGGAAAGTGGTGGCCGGTATCGGCCTTGTTGTCAGTTATTGTGAATTTGCTTGGCAATGTGATCAATGCTTTTCTCATCAAGGCCCAACCAGGCTACCGTCATGTGCCATTTGGTCCCTTGATCCTGCTGTGGTGTACGCGGCCACGGTTGGCATGGTTGGTCATTCTGCTGGTATGGATAACCAAAAAGTGGGGCAAGGACATGACGACCTACCTGGATTCTGCAGTGGCGGCTTTGATGGCAGAAGTCATACTGCAAGGCTTTGCAGCGGTCTACATGGGGATCAGCATCAACCATGCGAGGTGAGCAGATTCATGGCAAGCATGTAACAGGCGAAAAGATGGTTGCTAACTTGGAGATCAGGATTAACAAGTTCTTACTTCTCCGCCACGTCAAATTCACGCCCCATGGGAACGACGCCGTCATCATGTATGCAGGGGCACTTCTGTGGGTGTTGTCGATCGGCCTGGCTTTCTTGCGTGCACTTCTTACCTTCACGCCCATTGGGAATATCATAAAAAATGGGTTGAAAGCGACATTTCGGGGCGTAGGTAAAGGCTTGCGGTTCGTTGGGGTTTGGACCTGGACCATTCTCTCAGGTTCAGCTATCTTTATCTGGCAGCGAAGCCGTCGGGCGATACACAGGCAACGAGCCAGGCAACACCGCAAGGGGCAGCATTGCGAATTGGTCGACGACTTGGATGCTCAGGAGTACCAAGGAGAGGTCACGGCGGTGCACGAGCTATTTGTTGGAAAGGCCGAGTCACTGTCGTCATCTAGGGCTGTTCAACCACCGTCATACTGGGACTCCAAAGCGACGATCACGTCGCCCCAGGAACGCGAAGAGCAGCGCAAGCTAGCCAAAAAGGCAGAAAAGGAGGCGAAACGGCAGCGCAAACAGGATGATCAACAGATGAGGCGCACGTGGGGCAAGTTGCAGGTGATGGACCAGTATATCCAGGATATGGGTTTGAGGCCAAACTTGCTGGCCGAACTCAAGATACTGGTGATTTGTTTGTTGGTGCCCTGGATTGGCCAGTGGGTCTTCTGGATCGGGTTTGTGAGGATGGCACAGGACCTATATTGCCCGCCTGCAATTTGGACATTGACGACGGTGTGGTCGATCTGCTCGTTGGCGGCGGTATGGTGTGGGGCCTCCCTGTGACGACCAGATGGCCAATGCGGATGGTCTAGGTTGTATGACGTTCTAACCGAGATGGAGGCCGACTTGTCAGGATCTTGGAAGTGTCCACTGGTATCCGTAACTGGGTAATTGATTATCTAGGCAGGGAGAAACAGCATTGTGTCTTCCTCGTCCGCTGTCGTAGTCGTAGAGACAATGACCGACCGGTAAGGAGTGCCGACTGCCATCCACAGGAAGCAGCGGCATCGCGCCTTCCCTTGACAGCACGTCGCACGATACCTTCTACTCATGTGAACTCTGTGCCTGCCTAATCGCCTCAAAGCCTAAAGGATCAAGCAAAATTCCTCTTTTCTCTTGTCTCATGGACGAGAATGCACATCTTTTGTGGGCACGCCCTTGTTCTTGCGCAGTGACTCGAGTAAGTTGGTGTCCATGAATGGCTCTGGCACAGCGCTGGAGTCAAAAACTACGACTGAGAAGATATCAGTCGATCCTCTGCGGAAGGGTGCGACAAGTCTCTGAATGACAATGGTTGATGGCACCCACCTTTTTGGTCACCAGCATGCTGCTCAAATCGGATCCCGTTGGCGTCTTTGCTTGTACTACTGACCTTGACTGGATTCGCCGGATTACGTTTTTTAATCTTGGTCCTCAGAAGAGGTCTCTGCTGGTCTATTGGCATGGTGAAGGGAGGCAATATGCAATATCCAGGGTCCAGGATCCGGCGTTCATTCTGTGCAAAGCGAATTAGGCTCGCCAGGACGACAGCTCGCGCACTTTTGGGTGCTCACTGAGCGACGTGATGCAGCTGCCAAGCACTGCCAACGAGCTAGCCTCAGGTTGGCTAAGGCAGGGTGGGCCTTCAACTGTCAAGCGCTGGCCGGCAGAAGCGATGCCGAGTGCGCAGCCTATGAAGACAAAGGCGGAGAGTTGAGTTCTTCGATGCAACTCTTACAGCGATATCGGACAAGCACCCGTTCACGTCTCAGCCGGCAGGATCTCGTAACAAGCTGGCTGCGATTACTTCCCCTCTCCATCGCGGCGATGGCAGCCAGACCAGCCCTGCCAGCACGCTGGGCCGCAAACGCGACGTCTCTCTGGCCGGTTTCGACCTCTCCCCCACCAGCGTCGACTCACTCGACCACAACGATGCTGATGACCCCACAACACGCAAGAGGCCGGTCAAGAGAGCGTGCAATGAGTGCAGGCAGCAGAAGGTGAGTGATTGCCTTGGCATTGTGTTTGACTGCTTGGACCGCTTCGCCGGCTTTCACGGCGTTGACGGCAGTGGTCCTCAGATGTGTGGCGCTGGACTAAAAAGCTAGCAGTTGCGATGCGATGTCGTGCAAGAGCCATGGCAGACGTGCAGTCGCTGCAGGCGACTCAATCTTGACTGCAAGATCGAAGAGAACTTCAAGAGAGTAGGCAAGAGATCGCGCAATGCGGAGATGGAGCGAGAGATTGTCGAACTGCGCAAACAAGTCGCCACGCAGAATGCCAGCTCCAGCACCCCCGGCTCCATGCCTGCGAATCTCTCTCAGCCCCAGAATCAGAATCAGAATCAGACTCCGACGACAGCCGTGACCAATGAGGCCGCTGCTGGCCTGCTCGATCTTCGCGACGGTGGCAGCCGAGGCGGAACGAAACGCCTGGGCGACATCATGCTCTCGCTCGATCAGATCCGAACCCTCTTCCAGCGCTTCTTCAAGTTCTGCCACCCCTTTCTGCCCTTTCTCAACCCCGACCGGTCGCCGGACGAATACTACACCAAGTCGCCTCTCTTGTTTTGGGCCATCGTCTTGATCGGCTCCCGCCACTACAAGGCCGAGCAAGCCCTCTTCGCCGCCTTGTCTCGACAAGTCCAGGCCCTGCTCTGGTCCACCCTGTCCGAGGTGCCCCAGAATTACCACCACGTCAAGGCCATCATCTTGCTGTGTGCCTGGCCACTGCCTTGTAGCAGTACCTCCACCGATCCCACCTTTATGCTGGCCGGCATCATGATGCAGGTCGCCTTGCAGATTGGCTTGCATCGTCCCGACCACGCCCAGGACTTTAGCAAGTTTCGCATCGAGCTGAGGCAAGCCGAGCAGCAGGATCGGGTCGTCACCTGGTCCGTCTGCAATATGGCCGCTCAACGCATTGCCACCGCATACGGCCAGCCGGCTCAAACCATCTATGACTGGACCTTGGGACCCAAGCCGATCGAGTCGACCCCGAGCTACCAACTGCCCGCCGACATCTACAGCCAACTGCAAATCGAACGATTCGTCGACAAGGTCTCCAAGACCATCTACAGCAATCACAAATCTCCCGTCGGCCTGCCGGATGACCACACTCGCTCCGAACTGGTTAAAATCCTCGACCAAGAACTGAAAGAGCTGGAGCGCAAGCTCGAACAAGACCAGACTGACAGTTATGCCATCACCAGAATCTACACCAAGGCGGCTGCGCTCCATCTCCACCTGAGCGCCTTCTTTTCTCATCGAGACCTCCCCTCCTACCGGATCGACATGCATGCCCTCTACCAAGCTACAGTCGCTCTGCTGGAGACCTGTCTCAATCTCGAATCAGAATACAGCATCAATCTGCCATCCAACTACTCCCATGGGCTCTCCCTCTCGCACGGCACCAACTACATCTTCCACATCATGCTGGCCGCCGGCTTCTCCTTGCTCCAATTGATGCAACATTTCCTGCCGCAGAACAATCTGGACATGCAACTCGAAGGCGCGAGCGATCTGTTGAGGAGAACTTTGTGGGCTTTGAGAAGCGCCAGTGTCCTTGAGAACGATCTTCCCGAAAGACTGGCCGAGGTGCTCAGCCAGGTGTGGAAGACCGGCGGTCTGCCCGAACAGAGCTCAGCGAATGCCTCGGAAGAGCCCTCGGACGAACTACAGCTCAAGGTGAGGTGCCGCAATTCCATGTCGGTCGTCTTTGACTCGGTCTGGCGATGGCGGAAGAAATTCCACGACCAGCGTCCCCCGGCAGGTAAGCCACATGCCGGCCAGACCGGCCAGCTCTTCAGCCACGCGCTGACGGATGCAGCTCGCTTCTTCGGCGCCAACGGCGACGCCAAGTCGACCGACCCCACCCTCACCGCACCGCCGTCCATGGCCAACGGCACCGAGGTCTTGTCCGCAGCCACCACGACCGCAACTCCGACCATCATGGCAACCACCAACAACGCCTCTACTGCCATCCCCGGTATGGCGGGCATGCCCACAGGAATCGCAGATAACTTTGTTACCGACCCGTATGCTCCGTCAAACTATGAAGTCTTTGATCCGCTGAATTGGATGTTGGATGGCACCGTGGATTTTCCCTTTAATTTCCAGGCAAACACCGGACTGGACCAGATGAAGTATCTCGCTACGGATATGTAGGCCTTTGCAGAGAAGTCCTTACAATGTCCACTCTAATGGACCACGACCGATACAACTCTGCACAGAGGTCATGGCCACAACCGCCGGGACCTGCGGAGGACGAGGAGCGAGCGGGCTACGTGCCAGGGCGTGAATCATTGTTGAGCTCGTTCGCACCGAATAAACATCACATCGAGTCCATTCTATTCTCACAGCCATCACATGTGTTGTGCTCTTGCAACATCGCGGTTTCTCCGCCCCATCATCAAAATTTGACCGTCAGGCTCAAACCGCAACTCGCCGACACAGACCAGACCGTCTGTCCCTGCACCGTGATCATTCACGTACATGATGACATCGCCGTTGCTGTAGCGGACTCTGTGAAGGGTGTACGCGTTCTGTACGACATGGCCGGCGAAGTTCTCCAGTCGTACCGATTCTCGATGCTGAACTTCGTACAATCCCTGGCAAGAATGGCGCCATTGGCCAGCCATCTCAGCCAGTGAGAGTCGACAATTTTCTCCAACCTGCATATTTCTGTACGCCGCGTACGCCACTAAGATCGGATTTGGCCGAATCCATGACTCGATGAATGAAAATCCAAAGATTTTAGGGTCAGTCGGTGCACCAAAGTCTTATTTGTAAATAGCATATCTATGCCCATGTCTTTCAGATTCTGATAGCACGTTCACAAATAACAGCCCGTTCTACTTCAGCCTATTGTTCACCTAGAGAAACCCACAATTCAAACTATACGATTTGTGATAGTAGTACCGCAATGGCCATCTCCGATTCGCGGATCAAAGCATCCGCCCCACCACCACAAAGCTCAAACCTCGCCCGGACGACCAGCAACACCGCCTTGCCTGCAATCTCGACAGCAGCACCTCTTGTACCATTCGACTCTAATCCGATTCAGGATGAAGACTTTGTTGTCAGTATTCGCGCACGTAATTCCCAATCGACTTTAGTTGATCATGAGCAGCAGTCGGCACCGGTGTGGCGCCCATTTTCACGCACAATCTCCAAGCCTCAAGGAAACGCAAACGCTAGTCCAAGCCCGGACGAAAAGGGTGTGTACGATGGCCATCGGAGGCCGTCCTTCGCATCATCCTCCTCCTCGGCAGCCTCTACAGTGATCGAGAGACGCAAACCAGACGTGGAAAACAGCATTTCCAGAGTATCCACCGACCCCCTCGGCAACACCTATCCGGAAGGCGGCACTGCCGCATACCTAGTCGTGTTCGGCTCGTTCTGCGGCTGCATGATCTCGCTGGGCCTGATGAACACGTTGTCAACGTACACGGCCTACGTGACCACGCACCAGCTCGCCGACCTCCCCACCAGCACCGTCGGCTGGATCTTTGGCATCTATGCATTCCTCGCCTTCTTCTGCGGCCTGCAGATCGGTCCACTGTTCGACGCCTACGGTCCGCGCTGGCTCGTGCTGGCCGGCAGCATTTCCATCCTGCTGACCTATATCCTGCTATCGTTCTGCACGCAATTCTGGCACTTTGTGCTCGTCTTTGGTATCCTCGGCGGCACCGGCACCAGCCTGGTCTTCACGCCCTCCATCGCCGCTGTCGGCCACTGGTTCTACCTCCGCCGTGGCACCTTCACGGGCCTGGCCTGCGTCGGTGGCTCGCTCGGCGGCATCGTCTTCCCGCTAGCCCTGCAGGCGCTCCTCGCCAAGTCAAGCATTGGTTGGTCCTGGTCGCAGCGCATCCTGGCGCTCATCAACCTACCGCTCGCCATCGCCGCCAACGTCTTCATCCGCGGCCGCCTACCCACCAACCGACCGGTCTCCAGATCCCAGATCCTACCAGATCCGCGCATCTTCCGCGACCCGACCTTCGCCTTCGTGACCATCGCCGTCTTCTTCGTCGAGTGGGGCCTCTTCGTGCCTATCTCCTTCCTCACCAAGTTCGCCCTCAGCATCGGCCTCAGCCCGCAGTTCAGCTACCAGCTCATCGCCGTCTTTAACGCAGGCTCGTGCCTCGGCCGCTGGCTCCCCGGCCTCATCGCCGACCGCATCGGCCGCTTCAACACCATGACCCTGACCACCATCATCTGCTGGGTCGCCGCCTTCGCCTTCTGGCTGCCTCCCGACTTCCTCCTCGCTCCGTCTGCGCACACCGCCTGCACCGCCCTGCTGATTCTGTTTTCCGTCGTCTTCGGCTTCGGCTCCGGCGCCGGCATCTCCCTGGTCCCTGTGTGCGTCGGCCAGCTATGCAAGACAGAGGAGTACGGCCGCTACTACGCCACCTGCTACACCGTCGTCAGCTTCGCCTCCCTGACGGGCATCCCGCTGGCTGGCAGCCTCCTCATCGAACAAGACGACGTATCAGGAAGTGGAAACGAAACCACCACGCGTTTCTGGGGGCTGATACTCTTCACGGGATTCAGCTACGCCGTCAGCAGCGTCGTGTTTGTGTGTGCCAAGGGCTCGCGCGTCGGCTTCGGTAAGGCAATCCTGTTCAAAAAGTTCTAAGCCTGGAAACGTTCCCCGCACACAACCTGTCTGCTGAGGGGTATTGTTTCCTCTTTTTCAAACAATTCGCATTCCGGCATAGCTGGCCGCACCTTTTTACTCTTTGGTTGGCGTTGGAATCGATACCATGGTTTTTTGTTTTTGTTTTTGATTTTGTTTTTGTTTTAGAGCGTTCCTGAAAGCCCATACATAAACTACAGAGAGGGACAAAGACGCGGGGAAGAGATTAGGGCAAAAAACAGAGCAAAAAAGAAAAGCAAAGCAAGTAACGGGACGAAAAAACAGCAAATTGAAATCGAAACGAAATGAAATGAAACGAAACGAATTGAAAACGAAAACGAATTGAGAGGGAGTCAAAGCGATCAGTCAAATGAGAGAATTATCCGGGCGTATGTAATATTAGATGGATGGAGTCTAGGAGTTTTGTTGTTTAGCGCGCATGGACGATTCTGGCAGGCTGGCAGGCAGAGCAGGCCAAGAACCACCCCATGCTGTATTACTTACATATACAAAATATAATTTAGGACTTGGGATTTTGGGATTCGGGGATTGGGTTGTTGTGTTCCCTTCGCATGGGTGCTCGGTGTTGAGGTTGAACACGAGATCCTGGGGGAAAATCCGCACTGCGGAGAGTAGCTACCTAGGTATCTAGAGATTGGAACCGGAAATGGAAATGGAAATGGAGTTTTATTGCTTTGAAAAACCCAGTGTCTCTTCTGCAGTCATTTCAACTAGTCTTCACAATCGTCGTTTCTTGCTGCCTTCTCTCTCTCACTCTCCCCCCCTCAGAGTTACCACTTCTCGTGACGGTATTATCCAACATAATTCTGATAATCGAACCCTATTTTTGTCAAAACCTCACCACAAGACTCTGCGTTGCATTATGGTAACCTGCGTATGAGACTGGAGACTGATTGCCTCATTAATTCGTTCATCTCTGGAAAACGACATTTCTCGTCAATAGTTGACGCTCAAGTGGACCAACTCTTGGCTGGTGGGTGAGCGCGCCGAGTTTCCACTGCCATTATCGATCGTATTGGCTGCTCGTACAGTCTATGGCTCTGTCACCCAGCACAGTGCGAGTTTAGGTGGGAGAGGTATTGTGAAGTGAGGTTGCTCGCCTCTCATGTCCGTCTGGTCATTGCTATCTTCCCGATTGAAGCCTTCGGCTTTTTGGATGGACAGGTCAATTCCTGTGCATGCTGAGCGGACCGATGAACGACGCGGGTGTTGGTGTACGGAGTACCGGTGAGTATCGATTTTGGTTCTGGTCCACCGGAGTAGCAATGCTGTCAACCTAGTGCATGGATTGCCCGTATTTGTCACTTAGGAATCGTGGCTAACCAGCTCGTTCGAGGAAAGATGGCATGCCTGAACTGTCTCATGTGGTAGTGGCAGTGGCAGTGGCAACGGCAAACGGTCAGCCGGGATGGTTTCACACCTTGTCCCCAAAGCTCGACGGTTGTCCTTCCCAGTGCTTCGCTTTCGCCGCCAACGTGGTCGGCTCGTCAAAGATCCTCACTCCGAATTGATCGGGCTCCAAACAAGCCACTTTGCTAGCGTAGTCGGCATACCGATCCAGCACATCGGTGTTCTCAATGGAATTCTGAAACGAGAAGCTAAAGTGCGCTGCTAGGGCTTTCGTTTCGACGGCGACGTGCTTGCCCAGACGCTTTGGCAGGACGACGGTCAACCACTCCTCGTCGACGACATCCTTGTCGATGGGCAGCTGGTCCAGGATGTCGTTGGCGTCGACGGCGATGAGATTGATGCTGAGGCGGTCGTAGTCGGTGAACCAGATCGGGCTCAGAGAGTGGTAGTAGACTGTTGTGTTCTCGACGAGCAGATTCTCCAGCAGCGAGAGGTGTGACTGTGCGGCGATCGACCATGACTTGCAGCCGGGGCCCCACGTGTCGTAGCTGATGTCGCGGACCGGTGTGCGGAGGAGGAGCGAGGTGGCGTTGTCGCCGTCGAGGCGCAGCCACACGGGCGACAAGCCGTCCGTTGGGGTGTCATACGACAGAGTGTATTCTGCGGGACCGGTCCAGAGAGGGTAGTGTGTATATTCCCATTTGGTGTCGCCTGCTTTGTGGGCCCGTTCGAATTGCGTGTAGATTTCCGAGGGGAGGGAGTCGTGCACGGGTAGGTAGGGGTGGTAGGCTCCGTTGTCGTAGTGCACCTTGGACATGAGCGGGTTGTTGATCAGGTTGGCCGACACAAGCAGGTAATCCGGGTTGGCGAGTTTGCGAGTCACGAGACGAGGGATGGTGTCGTCTGCGATCCACACTACGTCGTCGTCGATCTTGACGTACATGGTGTCAGGCTCCAAGAGAGCCCATGGGTCAGCAAAGCCGCCGGTCTGGTTGGCCTTTGACGGCAGATCGATGATTCTGTAGCGCACGTTAGACTCCATGAGCGAGTCGAGGTAGACGAGGTCGTCGGCATCGTCGGTGTTGCGGACGAACTGGACTTCATCGAGCCAGCCGCCTTGTTCGGGGAGATTACGCTAAGAAGAATAAAATGTTAGGTGTCCGTCGACGACGACGGCATGTGATGCAATGCAATGCGAGCCGATGCGAGAGCTCACCTCGAGGTAGCAGTTGAGCACCTGAACCCTGCTCCGTCGGCCATAAAAGATCAGTCCGACCACACGCTGGCCAGCCGGTTTTGGCCAATCCACATTCACACTCGGAGGAATTGGTGTTGGTCGCTTAATCTTTGGAGCAGACGAAGGACTGAAAGAGGCTTCGACATTGAAGGCGACGTTGTCCTGGTCTTGCGGAGCGAGTGCCGCCGGCTCCTGATGCTCGAAGTGAGAGTATGCAATGAGCAGCACAATGAGAAGGAGCGACAGGACAGCAGCTTGTGTCGTTCTCGATAACGGTCCTACAAAAGAAGCCATGGTGAACGAATGTCGAGACCCAACAATAATCGAACTCGCTAGACAATACGCAACATGCAGCCCGTCACAAAATGAATCTCCCGCAGTGTCTTTGAGGGAAGTCAGCGTCTCAAAGGAGCATCTCCATAATTGACGTGACCCTTGGAGGAAGGGAGCCCAGGGGTCAGCTAGAATAATATGCAGGAGGCTCGTGGGAGACCAACTTTCGCTCCATCGTTTGTCCTTCCCTGAATGTTCAGTAGTAACCTCCACCTCACTTCTTAACGCGGTCTGATTGGCTACTCAATCTCCACTACAACTCCGCTTTTAATTTCCGATCTTATCGTGTTATTGCTTGCACGTGCATCTAATCGATAAGGCTAAATTTTAGTACCGGCCACCAAAGAGTGGAATAAATAACGCGTCGTAAGAGGCTCTAATCCCTGTTAAGTGGTTGCAGTACACGGAAAGTAAAGTGGTTACTACTCAATGCTGATGCTGATGTTGAGGCAAAACGGAAGATTGTGCGCAGGCCAGCTCATTACCACATGGTCCAATTTGGCACCAGACCGCTTATCCGCCGCACCCGCTGCACCAACTGTGATAGGCACGCAAGGGCAAGATCTTGCCACTTGTCAGGCTGACACCGCGGACATCGATCTCGGTTCGAGGCCTTAGTCAGCTTCCAAGTCTGACAACCAGTGTTTCATTCCAGGAACCTGCTAGCTAGGCATTTTGCTTCACAAGAAAAGGTACCAAGTTATGCTCAGCGTATATGGACCGGATTTAGTGGGTACCACGTGCCCGATGCCCTTGGCACTGCGTCATTGGTTGAGTGCCCGTCCTTCCGCAACACTTGTGTTACTCGTGCATTTACATGATCCAGATTTTGTCCGCTGTCAAATTTGAATGCGGCAGCAATAATGGGAGACCTCAGAGCTCGGTGGGTTCAGTAGGCATCTCTACACACATCGTCTGTCGTGCACCTTGACCACACGCATAAACAGCGGAAACTCTTGCCTGGTGTAGGAAGTATGGAAAATTCCTCTCTACTGCTGCTACCAGCAGAGCTGCTTCATCACATCGCTTCCATTGTCCATCATGATGCAAGCGAGCTCAGTCGCGCTCTCCTACCATTGTCCCTTACCTGCAGATATCTCCGTCACATAGTTCTGCCATTGCTCTTCCAATTCAAGACCATTGACACTGCTCGGCCCCCGCACTGGTTTATCACAGCATCCCTAGAGGATCAGCTTTCATCAAACCCGAGGCATGTCAGATTTCTGAAACTGGGTGATTCGCGCACTTGGGGCTATGATTCGCTCGATCTCCCGTTCGATCCTCACGGCCGACCTTGGTTAGCGGAGTTGTCGAGGTGGATCGCTAACGCAAAAACGCTTTGTACCGTCTAGTCAGTCTCTCCTGTCCGTACCTCAGGCTCTCACCTCTTCATCATCCTCCCTTTTGCCTCCGCTGGCAATCTATCACACGGATATTGCTGTTCGCGCCCAAGTTCTTGCTGCGCTCGAGCATCGGTCACGATTGTCTTCACTCCTCAAAAGAGATTTGCTTCCACTTTCATTCAGAGACTGATGTTCAATTACTTGACAGTTTGGATCCGCCTTTTCCGTCAACACCCGATCTATTTCTCCCATTCGCCGGTCAACCTTTGCACGTCGTTCTCGACTTCCGAAACAGATGGCACTATTCTTATGGTTCATCGTGGCTTTCATTGCGTACTCAGTCCAGCTGGACTTGGAGCATTGCAACAACAGACACAGCTACAACCAGATGGACTGCTGCCGTAATCCCACCAAGCCGTCTCTTGGCACTCGACTGGACTCTCCCAGGCCTTCCCACACCAGGCTTTCGCTTCCTCGAGACTTTTAACACCGCCCCGTTGCTGGAAGAACTCTACATATCAGAAAGCCGTTCGCGTGAGCGGTCTGCGGATCTTGTAATCTCTCTTGCACCCAAGATTTGCGAATTTATCTCATCGCTTCCGAAGTTAAAGCGCCTTGGTGTGAGTGGCGCTACCCTGACCCAACGCATACTCCAAATACGACCTAGCTTGAACAGCCTTGAGGATTTGAGCCTCTACATCAGCCGGCAAAGACCTTCCGATGACTTCAGTACCCAACAACAGAATGACTCGCCCTGGCATTCACTTCCCAAGCTCAAGAGACTTGACTTGAGATTTATCTGTCGACACTATGCTCTCCACCAAGTCATTCCAAGAGGCCTCAACGCCCTTCGCATCGAGTATTATGGTATCCCGAACCACGTGTCACTCGCTGATTTTGATTGGCTGTGTGAGAATTGCCCAGACTTGGACAGAATCGAATTTAATCCTGGATCCATGGATACTAGTATCATCGGCAGTGATGGCTCTGCACCCTACGAAGACGGCGTCCTACTTTACAGACTCGCCAAATTCAGGCGCCTCCGAGTCTTGCGTCTGTTCCCACAGTACTGGCGGGATGGCAAATTGAAGCGTCATCACCTACCAGACAATTTCTGTCCACTCCAATTTTTTCGGAATCTTAGACAATCATGCCCAAACCTTCACACACTAGTCATCTCCCTCTCCTACAAGTATTATCCCTTCCAGGGTGTGTCAAGGATGTCGATGCCCACTCGTCCGACGAAGTTCGTTGTCAAGGGCTTGGGTGGCGACTCACAGCTGTACCAATATGGATATCCACGCTCTGACAGCGTCTTTGAGCAGTCATATCAGCACGGCCAACCTCAAGGAAGCCCGGCAGAAATTTCTGTTCGACAGGGTCAGCGAGCATTCTTCGACGACCTTTCTGACGACTGGGTTTTCACCCACGACGCCACAGATACCACTCTCTGAGAAAACAGAAAATTATGACTGTATACTCTGACATGCTAAAGGTGTGTTCGACATGAGATGTGGGAATCATGCTACATCCGACGAAATTGCGTTCGATCAATGCAGTGAATCTTTACCCAGGGTGTAATTGGCACAAGGGCTTAAACCGTAACCTCCGGATTTGAACATCTGAACTTGCAGGACTTGTTGCACTTGCACACATCCCCTGTTTGTCTCGGCCACTTGCAAACCATGTGATGTTTTGTGCGACATTGACAACCAACCAGCAGGTTGTCCGCCCCTTCAGTGTCACATGCGCAATTCATGACGCTATCTTGACTATGAATATACCATTTACATC
Source organism: Incumbomyces delicatus (assembly GCA_017655985.1). NCBI lineage: Eukaryota > Fungi > Ascomycota > Eurotiomycetes > Chaetothyriales > Trichomeriaceae > Incumbomyces > Incumbomyces delicatus. The sequence continues at coordinate 4,179,026 of JACJVS010000003.1, forward strand.
CCGACATGCTTTGTACGGAAACGTTTGTACTCGGATTGATTTACCTCAACGACGGTGACAGTGCTTCCGACCGTCCCGCTGGATTGATTGGTTCGATGGACGTCCCCAAGAAAATACCCCCACAGCACTAATGGCATTCCAGCAATGTTGCTAGGCTTTACATCAGTGTAGGCATTTTGACAACGTCGAGTTTAGCCGAAACGTGAGCAGTATCGGGTCGTGGGAGGGGAATCTCTACGTGGCGCTTGGAAAGGCAATGTTGCCTTTAACCTTTAGCAGGAATTGGCTACGTAAGCCTCGACCATTGGTTTCGGTACGTCCAAACTGACATGACGCAGGTGAGAATTTACGAGCCGCACACCACTTTTGGTGGGTATTGTACCCCTCAGGGGCTGAACATCCGAGGACTTTACCAACGACACCATTCTGGTGTACTTTTCAAAGTGCAAAATATGTGACCCTCATTTTGGATCTCTGACGCTTGAGCCTGAGACCCGCCCTTCCAGATGCACACGCAATCCCGTGCTCAATCGAATTCAATTCGGCTCTACCACCTTCAAGTTGAACGGCTTCGACGGCGACGAGAGTCAAGATCTGCATGCCTTGAATGTGGGTGCAACTGGTCGGTCGCTTCTGTTCTCGCGTAACGAAGCAGCCGATCTGGAGCGAGCTAAGAACCATCTGGATCTGGTGTGGACGGTCACATGACCAAAACGACTCGGATTGTACAAGCGTGGTTCAGGTCACCAATGGAATTTGCGCTCTTTTTGAACCTGGCTTTCCGACATCTCCGACAGCGACGGCTTATGTCAGCTAGGGCGCTCACTCAGACATAGAAGCCTTTTCGTTGCCCATCTAATGTTATCATCAGGGTTCTCATAGTACGTCACTTCAAGCATCTCAGAGCGGATTCTGACATGAAGTAGGATCGAGATCCTGCATTGTATAAAAGATGTTCTTCGACGATCCCAAGTCACAATTGCGTGGCTTCTTGAACCGAACTTCACCCATCCACAATGTTTTCGATCAGACTCGAAGGACACGCACTGACTTTGCTCGTCAGCAGCATAGGCGCCGTTGCGTTCTTACTACAGGGCTATGACCAGGGTGTTGTCAATGGACTTTTGACCTTGCCCACGTGGGAAAGGCAGTTTCCGTCTATCAACACATCCGTGGACAAGAGCCAGAGCCGAGCAGTCCTACAAGGCACTGTAGTTGCGATATATGAGGTTGGCTGTGCAGTGGGAGCACTGTCCTGCTTTGTACTGGGCGACCTCTTAGGCAGACGCAAGACCATTTTTCTAGGAGCATGCGTCATTATAATCGGCGTTATTATCCAGGCAACGCCATTCACCCTCGGTCAGTTGATCGCCGCAAGGGTGATTACAGGCCTGGGCGTTGGTGCATTCACTGCGACCGTTCCAATGTGGGTTACCGAATGCTCAAAGGCACACAACCGCGGCAGGCTGGTGATGTTGGAGGGCTGTTTTGCGATTGCCGGTGTTTGTTTAGCAACTTGGCTCGACTTTGGCTTTTATTTTGTCAAAAACAATTCTGTCAACTGGAGGTTTCCGATTGCATTTCAGTCAGTGTTTGCAATAATTGTGCTGTCCTTGATCTCTTTCTTGCCAGGTATGATGATCTGACGAGACAACCTCAAGAATTGACTAACCTTTTTCGCAGAATCGCCACGATGGCTTGTCAAGAAGGGTAATTACGAGGGTGCCATGGAGTCTCTCGCGCGCCTCGACGGCTTGCCAGCGGACTCCAAACTCATCGCCAGTGAGATCGATCTCATTAAAGAATCAATTTCCGAAGAACATGCGGGAGCGTCCGGCAACCCCTTTGCGATAACCAAGAATCGACATCTCCATCGGACCCTCCTCGCAATGGCCATCAATATGCTGGCTCAAATGACCGGGGTCAACATCGTCACATTCTACTCCAACACCATCTTCCAGCATGTTCTCGGCTACTCCGGGACGCTATCACGAGTCATCTCAGGCTGCATGCAAATCTGGCAGTTCCTATGCGCCACTCTCGCTGTGTTCCTAGTTGATCGTATTGGCCGACGCAAATTGCTCTTGATCGGCTCCTTCGGCATGATCATCTCCCAATCCGGCCTTGCAGCACTTACAAAATACGCTGATACGAGCAAGACGGTGGCCGGCACAACCTTGCTGTTCGACTTCATGAGCCTGTTCTTCTTCCCCATCGGCCTGTTCCTGGTGCCCTTCATGTACGCAGCCGAGATTGCCCCTCTCCGCATCCGTGCAAAGGTCACAGCCATGTCGACTGCGACAAACTGGATTTTCAACTTCTTGCTAGCTGAAGTCACCCCGCTTGGCTTTGACAATATTGGATGGAAATATTACCTTGTTTATGTTTGCACGAGCACGCTGGCGTTCGTGGTCTTCTTCTTGTTCTGTCCTGAGACCAAAAACAGAGGCCTCGAGGATATCGATGAGATATTTTTGCGATCTAACAATATCCTTGAGCCTGTGGTGCTCGCGAGGAGCTTACCGGTTGATGCAGGTGCCGAGCTCGATTCAAAAGTTGAGCAGGCTGAGCGGGCAGAACTTGCTCTTCGTGGGCGCAGGTATTCGTCTCGGGGAGCCTGAGTTGCGGTGAGACATGGTGTTTTGCTGTGCTGGGAGAGGGGTTTAAAGGTGCTCTCCGACTCTTTTTTTCACTGCTGAATTCTGTGACCAATTATTTTTCAACTATTCAATTTTGGTAGCGTATCCAATTCCTAGAGATATCAAAGTATACTTCGACGACCTTGAGAGCATACGTGTCCAACACGAAACCCGCTGCGGTTGAGGAGACTAGACACAATTTATGAGTTTCCATTCCACCTGTTGCGTTCCCAGAAGACTACTTGCCTGAGTAATTTGTCACCAAGTCAGCTCTATTGACGATGGAATCAGGGCTGCGAGTGTCCAGCAAGGCGTCAATTGTGTACGAATACTGCGCGGTGTCCAAGCCGGTACGTCCTCCACCAATAGGCAACCTATCTTCAGCTAACACTTTTGATTCGTGTTTTGTTTTTGCCCCACCCAATGTATCATTTTTCCCCCAGTCCCACTCATTTGGTGTAACCTACGTCGGTTCATTCAACGGCACGTACACAAGCAAACTACCCCCAGAAATCCTAAATCCCGAGGCGTTCCGCCATGTTTACATTTTCATATTTCATATCAGGCTTCTCGCCATCGTCCACCTCACCCACGGCACCTCCCGTTCCGCGATCGGGTTCCACTCCTCAATCGACTTACTCGTGTCGACAAGCACAATCTTCGCGCCCTGGCACATCTGCCCTCCGCAGCAGTCGAAAAGGCTCCCAAACTCCCAGCCGACCTGCAGTTCGATCAGTCCGACCTTCTTCTGGGCTTGTTCCTTCGACATATCAGCGTAAAGCAGACTAAGATGCGGCAGGTAGTCGTCCCTCGCCCACTTCTCAGCCTCCTCTCGGGACACCACAAGGCCCTGCTCGCGACACTTGGCAGCGAGCTTCAGCAGATTCGCGTCCTTGCTTGCTCGAATCGTCACCTTTTTGAAGAATGGTTCGCCCGCTTCGACTGCCTCGAGTTCTATCGTGACCTCGTTGTTTGTCGAGGACTTGAAGTCCGCTGGCAAGGAGAGGCTGTCGAGCCATTCCTGAGGCGACGATGACTTGTACGTCTGTTCTGGATCGACGTCGGAGGTGAGTGTCACATGTGGGATGAAATTGTGCTTTTCAGCATCAGGGAAGTCGGAGGGGATGGTGCTGCCGATGAGTTCTTTCAGACACTTGTTGAAGGCGTGGTCGTCCTTGGGCGCAATCAGCCAAAGCGAGGAATGCATATCCAGCAAAGGCTTTCAAGGCATATGCGACCAGTGTCGTGTTAGGTTGTCGCCAGTCGGCCTACGCAAAATGGTCTGGTCTTGTCTTGTATCGGTAGGAAGTGGTAAGTTTTAAATCTTGGGTAAACGTAAGGTCGACGTCATGAAGACTGCGACTTCCCGACTGTGAAAATGTAAAAATATCCTTTGGTTATTTCAAAATGAAAAGACAAAACGCAGGCTATTATACCCCACTGCAATTGCCCCTTCCAGAGTACGCAGGTACTCAGAAGTATCTGCGCCTAATGCTGGGGGGGGGGGGGAGAAAATTGTCTCAGTCGACTCAGACCTACTTGCTTCAGCCAATTAAAAAATAAAAATTTGGTAGTCTCTGCGAGAAGGGTCTGAGAGCTCTATGCACTTTTTTACGTAGTTATGTAGGCGTGACATGTCATTTGAATTAAGCAATAATAATTAGCTGTTTTTAAAGTGTAAAGTCGTGTAAAGTTAAAAATTTAAGCTGTTAATTAACAAAACACCTTGAAATCTGCACAGAGCTCTCAGACCCTTGTCGCAGAGGCTACCAATTTTAATTTTTTTTAATTGGCCGAAGCAAGTAGGTCTGAGCCGACTGAGGACAAATGTGGTGGTTGAACCCCTCTTTTTGTCTCCATCAGGCGTCGCTTACACCCCCACGTGTCGAGATTCCGTTGGTACTCGGCGTGGCCCGCTAAACGCTATAATGGCAGGTCGCTAAAAGAGACATATTGAGGCTGATGCTCACGTTTTCATACCTTTGCCAAAATCCATCTTTCAATAGCTCGATTCACATCTTTGTCTTTGTCAGTCTTTGAAAATGGATCCGTTAAGCGCCCTCACCGTGGCAACAAGTGTTGTCGCCTTCGTCGATTTTGGCTGCAAAATGGTTTCTAGATTCAATGAGATACGGAAGTCCACCACGGGAGTGCCAGCGATGGCGCTGCATTTGAATGAAAGCGCCCAGGAGCTCACATCTATCGCTTCCGAAGCGCAGAACAGAGTTGCAGCCCTCAATTCGAGCTATCCTCGGCAATCTGCGTCCCTCGTGCGTTTGAAGACCGAGTGCGACGAGGCTTTGAACCACCTGACGACTTCCCTGGAGAAGGTGAGGGCGGAGGTGGCAAGACACCCGCTTGGCAACCTGAGAAACGAAGCTAAAGCAGCCTGGCAAAGTCTATGGTCTGAAACAGAGTTGAATGGATGGGAGAAGCAACTCAGCAGGATCCGCGACCAGGTTCTGATGAACGTCCTAATGTGCCTCTGGTAAGATGAGCCCACCATCTGCAACTCGTCCTATCAGGTTAACTGCTGGTAGGGACGACGCAAAAGAGACACGCCAGCGTACTGAGCATATCAGAGGTGGAGTTGACCAAATACTCAGTGCCGTTGATCGTATTGAGTCGGCGATGCAGGTAGCGAAGGACGATTTCAACACAATTTCAGGGGGTGTTCAGCTTCCCACACAAGACAGGCTTATCGGTGCACTTTGGGCATCCAGCGAACTCGTTGACTTGTCCAATCTGCGAAACTCTGGTCTATCACCCACAACTGCGAACCCTGGATCCACACCTACCGCGGAACAAATATCTGAGAAAATCCTAAAGAGTCTTAGATTCGGGGGCATGACCGATCGAAATGAAGGAATTAGGAGCCCTATCCCAAATACTTTCGCATGGCTATTCGGCAGCCAGAATGCAGATAAAGGTGCAGCGGTTAAAGCGAAACACTTTGTTCAATGGCTGCGATCGAACGACAAAACAGTATTCTGGATCACTGGGAAGCCAGCTTCAGGCAAGAGTACTCTAATGAAGTTCATTTCTACCCACCCTTCTCTATGTGAACACCTCCGGGAGTGGTCTGTTGGTCACGAACTTCTTATTGCTACCTTTTTCTTTTGGCGCCCAGGTTCGACCAATCAGAGATCGCGGGATGGTCTTTTGAGGACGCTGCTCCATCAGCTCCTCTTACAGAGACCCGAGCTTTGTGGTATTGTTGCTCCACGAAGGAGAGCTATATTCGACATAGTTGGAACTGAGCTCGCATCTCCTCCCTGGACCTGGCTAGAGTTACGAGAATGTTTTGTCAGGTTCGCCGCCGAGATTCAGGCGGGGTCTCGTCTTGCCTTGTTTATCGATGGACTGGACGAATATGCGGGAAACAAGGAAGAGTTGGTGGCATTCCTCAAGCAGCTCCACGATGATTACGAGATAAAGCTTTGTGTGTCAAGCAGGCCGTGGACTGTCTTCTCAGATGAGTTTGCGCAGAGCCCTTCTTTGCGCATGGACCAACTTACAAAACCCGACATTGATATATACATTGAAGATAATCTTGGCAAGAAACCTGCCATCCAGCAAATCCGACAAATTGAGCCTTCTGGCGTCACAGAACTAATGGAGGCAATTAGAGAACGAGCTGAAGGCGTGTTTCTTTGGGTTGTTTTAGTTGTTGAGCAACTACGGTTGAAAGCTATGGTCGCGCCGCTGCTTGATGAGCTCTGGCAAACCTTCAGCAGCTTGCCCATTGGTCTAGAACAGCTATTCGACTCGATACTCGATGATGTTGACACTTCAAACGCGAAAACGGCATCCAAGTTGTATCGGCTGGTCATGGAATGGAAACGGACATGGAACGGTCGGATGGATGCCATTTTTCTGTGGGTTGCCGCAAAAACCCCCGATCCGGTGAAGCCAATCTCGTACCCAAATGGGAGTCAGGAGCAAGCTATTATCCCGCTCATCACGAGATTGCTGGAGGGACAGACGAAGGGGCTATTGCAGATTTCCGACCGATCATCGACAAAAATCCCTGAAACCGTGGATTTCCTCCACCGGACAGCCTTTGATTGGCTCCGAACGGGAGACAAGTGGTCTGAAATATGCTCGAAGTCCCCAGATTTCTATCCTCCACTGGCAATTATCGCCGTTCTAGTCGGCCATCTTCGATCCGTGGAGCAGGAACCGCTAGATTGGAGGGATTGCCTCTTCCGAATACTGAGGCTTTCCGCCGAGGTTGCGAATGTTGCCGAATGCAGAGGTAGGCTGGCTACCATACTTGACCAGATTCCCCCCGAATTGCTTCATCAGCACGTCGTACCGCTTCTTCACCATACAAGAGTTCCTACTGCGAATAGGGACCTAAACAAACATCCCCTGGAGACATTGGCTGCAGCATGGTCCTGCCTTGCCTTCTTAACAGCCAAGTACGAAATGAACCCGAGCATTTTCCAGAATCGTCAGCCACTAAGACGGATGATCAGTCCAAGGTACCATTTGCCTGTATCGCTTCTTGAAGCGTCTATCTTAGGTGGGATTGATGAATCGGTCTTGCCCGGTACCAGACGGTTCGATAAAGAGACAGTGTGGAAAGAATGGCAGGTATGCCAACGTCTGGACACGGTAAAGTTCATTCTGGAGAAAGGCGGTCCGGCACCTCGTCAGGTTGGAAAAATGGTTCAAAACATCGTTGAGGAGAGATTTGTAGGGAACGACGTCGAGACGAAGTATTGGAAGGTCATATCCATGATGCTGACCACCATCAGTTCAAACCTCGGCAGGTTTGATCACGTCAAAAGGGGAGAATTTCCAAATCCAGAGATATATCAGGAAGATGCCGAGTTTCCAGAGTACAACGTGAGACCTAGGTAGACCATGAGCGCAACCTGATGCGTGACCCATTGTCTTTTAGACGTTGCTATGGAAAGAAACGAAAGGGATCTTTAGCTGGATGTGCATCCGACATTTGCAGAGCTTCTCGATCACAGCGGTTACATAGCTATTGTCCGACAACTAATCGGGGGGGAGGGCACGATAAACGAGTCGAGACAGCCCTTATCGACTAAGACGACTGCGTATACAGACTCTCATCCTTGCGGGTGATAGCCGTACCAGGTCTATTACTCCGCCTGAATAGTCCGTTGCAACCCAAAATACTAGGGGCGTTTCCAGTCGCAATCATACACAAATGGAACCACAATTTGGATCAGGTATATCAAGGCCATTTTAAGCCGAATCCGTTGCCTTACTTGAATTAGGGTACCACATGCAACTCCTGTTCCTGGATGGCTGCGCTTGGACGTGCCGAGATTGGGCAGCACCCCGTTTGAACGGAGAGGTAGAAATCGCTATCCCCATCACAGACTAGCAGGGAGACATCTCAGCTGTTAATATGTTTCAATGTGTCTCCGTGAATTCGCTACAATCTTCATCCTGTTGATCCACGTAACATAGACTCCTAACCTTTACATTAGCATACCATACGGCTTCGATATATCCTATAGCCTATTAATAACAATAGACTATCGGACTATATACAGGTAAGCTTCGCCTATATTTACATGATGAAGCTGCAGAAGCAAGTAATCTGGGTAAGGGTTGGCTAAAATCGCCTGCTTCGTCAACTCTTGCGAAGGCCAAATTTGTGGGAAACTCCGCTTTTGATCAGCTAGACTTGTCCATCAGCTTTCAAAAGGCACATCGTTATTCATCAACTAATTCGACTCAACTGAAAAGTTTCTCAATTCGTATACAATCCGATAACAAGTAACCCAAACGGCTATGCCGCTCAGAGCAGCCGCATGCCACGTCTCGCCAATTTTTCTCGCCGCCAACGCGACAACTAAGAAAGCTGTGGAATTCATCTACGAAGCCGCAAAAAACAAAGCAGACTTAATTGTGTTCCCGGAGACATATATCCCGGCCTTTCCCTTGTGGAGCGCCCTGCGTGCTCCCACAGAGAACCATGACCTTTTCAAAAGGATGGCACAGGAGTCCGTTCTTGTCGATGGCGACGAGGTTGAAATGATCCGACATGCAGCCCGAGACACAAGAACCATTGTCAGCATGGGCATCTCGGAGAAAGTTCGATACAGTAGTGCAACGCTCTTCAACTCTAATCTCTTAATCGGACGTCAGGGCGAAATCCTCAATCATCATCGCAAACTCATGCCAACCTTTTTCGAAAAGTTGACCTGGTCTCCTGGTGACGGTCATGGCTTGGTAGTCTCCGACACAGGCGTCGGGAAGATCGGAAACTTGATCTGTGGCGAAAATACGAATCCGTTGGCGAGATATGCATTGATGGCGCAGGGCGAACAGATTCATATTTCATCATGGCCGCCTGTTTGGCCGACCAGAGCACCATCAGCAACAGAATCGACTGAAAAGCCAGCCGAGCCGCAGAAACCAAAAGCTTCGAGCGTTACCCAAGGCACGAACTACGACAATGTCGCTGCCAATAGGATCAGGTCGGCAGCCCATTGTTTCGAAGCCAAGTGTTTTGGAATCTCCTGCGCAGCATACCTTGATTACGATGCGATCGAAATCGTGTCTTCTGGAGCACATGATCCTCCTCACGTTGCAAAAGCCTTGGAACAGTCTCAGCGTGCGGCAACCATGTTCTTGGATCCCACTGGCACCCTGCTTCCGGGATTCACTGTCAACAAAACGACTGGAGTTGAAGAGCAACGCGACCTCCTGCAGAATGAGGAAGCAATTTTATACGCAGACATGAACCTGGAGGATTGCGTTGAGGGGAAGCAGTACCATGACGTTGTGGGAGGCTATCAGCGGCTGGACATCTTTGATTTGAAGATCGATCGGCGGCGCAGAGAGCCCGCCGTTTTCGTGGACAGTAGCCCGGGCCCTAAAGCGGACACCGTAGACTCCCATGCCCCGAAGAAGGGGAAGGATGGTAGACAATGATAAATTAGAGCACAGATTGCACCTGTCGGAGCCTTAGGGTTCTTTCTGCGGATAGCTCCGTGGCGTGATTGTTGGCTGTATGGTTTTCCTCTAAAGACCGGGCATATTAGAAGGGTTTTACTTCACTACCTATCATCCAGTTCGGCTCGGAGAGTGGACGATCAGGCTGTGTACCCCTACTCTGTTCTTCTGCGTTCGTTGTCGTAGCGACTTCAGTCCTTGAGGTTTGGAAGCGAGTGCTTCTGTTTGACTCCAACACTTGTCATAGAGGTGCTTGCATCTTGAATCTCAATCCTCGTCTACTTCGAAGTTAGTAACTGTCATCGGTGATTAATATGGTTGGTTTAGTGAATGAGCATATCGCGACGCAACCATATCTTCCCTATTTGCTACCACGATAGTACAAGTGGCGAGCGTGAGTTTTCAAACTGATCCTTCATCAGGTTCGTTCCTTGGAATCAGCCCATATAACCGCCTATTGTGATGAGAATGTCTGATCCGGACCATGATTGATTCGAAAAAAGGTGCATCATTGTCAGCACTGTAGTTGCCTACGCCATGGCAGTCAGCGGACACAGCATGACAAAATATCGGGTGCGAGATTCCTCTTTTTCCTGTCTTCAAACTTGAATTCTTTGTACATGTATGCTTGCACAAGGCTATATTGGATATTGGCAGTAAGCACCTGTGGTAACAAAGCAAGCATGAGAATGTTGCTGCTAGGGTGCAATCGAATTCACGCACAAAGAGTTGGTAAGGGCACTTTTATGGATTTTCTCAATCTACGGCAAAGTTCGCAGCAGATTGAGTAGATCCAAGGGGTTCTCCCTGCTAGAAATAAAAGTATTGGAATAGCGTTAATTAAAACATCAAATGCATCTGCACCACCACTAAAAACAATAGCATATCTCTAAGAGCAAAGAGACAATGCAAAATTGCAGGACCTTGTACGGCTCCCGTTCTCTTTATCATGAAAATGTGCAACCATTGCTACCATGCACCGGAAGATGTAGAATATGACAAAGGAAGAACTCCAGCCACCCTCGTTAGTAGTAGACTAACATATCGACCAGGCCGTCCGCTGCGCCAGGCAGACGGCGGCCAATCAATCAATCAATCTTCTTACATGCTCCAAGAGAACATGTATGCCTAGCAGCTTGTCTAATTCAATTTTAGCTGCTGAATGTGCTCTGTCCACCGATGTCCAGGCATGTTACATCACTATTTCTGCTTCCCTCTTGTATCTCCCCGATTTCGCTTCGAGAACTTACCTCAAAGAGTCCTGAAACACGTCGAGAACTACTAGGTTCGGGTTGTGACATACAAGAATAATTGTTATTCATTGACCAGAAGAATTCACTTGTCGTTGCGTTTCCTCTTCAGCACTGGCCCTCAGCGCTTGTTCAATTCCGATATTGTCTTCCTCCCAGTAAGCCACCGTCCTAAATGGCAGTATCATATCAATATGACTGCCATGTCCAAGACCAACCTCACAAAGGCGCTGTGCATCGCGAATCCTACATGTGTTCCGTCTGGTTACCAACCACATATACTCGACAGGAGTACCTTCTCGTTCGCGGATGGCCTGCTTCAGTGCGATACAAGTGCAATGGCCACGAGTCTTCACATAAATCCATTTGCCGATCAATGTCTTGACTTCCACCATCATCTCGCCACCCGACCTTGCGGCTAATGTTGTCCTTGGTGACAAAGGGATTTCTTCTAAGTACCAGGGTCGGGCCAAGCTTATTGCGAACCCTCGTTCTTCCGCGGCTGCTCTGATCAAGTTGACACTTTGAGCGTGTCCAGCAGAAGATGCTGCGCGATACGCGTCTTGATAACATTGCTCGGATGCAAAAATTTGACCAGCAGCTCTAAGAAGTATGGGTAGAACACTGTTGTCGCCCCAAAAACTTGCCTCCTCGAGAGCATGAGTCTCTGTATATGCACTGAAACCCCAGAAATATCTCCCACGCAGGTCTACACTGGCCCCATGATCTAGGAGAAGTTCAGTGATTCTCGTGTGCTTTTCGGATACGGCTGCCAGAAGAGGATGGCCGTACTTTTTATCACTGAGGCTAGTGTCTGCGTTGTGTTTGAGTAACATGCAAACTTGTTCCTCATTCCCTTTCAATGCGGCGAGGTTCAAGGCGCTTCCAAACACTCCTGATCGGTCAGGATCCGCTCCGTTCTGTAAGAGCAGGCCCAACGCTCGAGTTTGAGACCTAGAGACTGCGGCATATACTAGATGGCCATAGACATTGTGCTTGACTTCGAGGCTCGCACCGGTAGATATTAAGGCGGAAATGATGGACTCGTGTCCTTCAACAACAGCCTCGCCCAATGCTTGATCGAGATCTAACAGCGTGGCGTGCAGCGGCGGGACTGGCTTTGGAATAGCTTCAATAACAGATAGCAGTCGATGGCGACAGCATAAGGCTAAAGGTGTCAATGCACGATTTCGGCGAAACATGAGGTAGAATGTTTTTGGTGGCACTCTGTGCAAAAATGTAAGATTCAGCGCCTCAGCGACGTGATTTTGTGAGAACCCAGCAGCCTCAGCCTCCTTGGCATGTTCAAAGGCATGCTGAGCAGCATAATAGAAAAGAGGATGATAGCAGTGGATAGGCGATATGGACCTTTGGCACTCCTCAAGATCCCAAGGGTCATTGATTCTTACCAGGTTGAAGCAGGAGCGAGCGAGCTCATTGTTGGCTACTGCCAGTATCTCTTTGCAAGGTGGTAGATGGGCATGGAAGAGAGGTGTGTTCTCGAGTAGAAAATCCTTTACCGATGCATGAATGAATTGAACAATCCCACGGGCGCCGGAGGAGAATCCGATTTCGACGAGACCCCGTGACCTCTTGACGATGAGTCTCTTCCACTGCTCTTCACTCACAAAGTGTACACTATTTCGATATGCCTCTTGTGACTGATGCTGTGTTGTGAAAGCAAGTGCGAGTCCAAGCTGGCGCAGACTCAGGGGCTGTCTGGCACCGAGTACGAAAAGGAGAAGCAGCAAGGACTGCCTTCGCTCTCGTTCATCTGAGATCGAGCTGAGAAGATTTTCAAACACCTTTCCTAGATCGTTTGGCGTCGAAGCTATTATGTTGAGGACCACGGATTGGGGCTCGCCGTCATCCATAGCTTCGCAAATCTTACGGATCACAATCACAGCCCACAAGAAAATACCGGAGCTTTGTTCGGAAATTCGTTGTGCCATCGTCGGTTCTTGGCCAATCCCCTGCAATTTTTCTCTGGCATAGATTGTGACGTCAGGATAGTTGTGATTCTCTGCAATAATTGTAAAGCAGTCATGCTGGCGAAAGTTGGGGTAATGGCGGCTTGAAATACAAGCTTTCAGAGCAGCAGGGCAATGGTGGGTTCTGTGCATTTCTTCGCCAAGGAATTCTACCAGATCTCTATGAGTGGCAGCATCACATTCATCCAGTGCATCAATGTATAGCACTAGGTCAAGACGCAGACGCGTAATAGCCGACCTAAATAGGTCTCGTAGCTCCGCGATCGTCCACTCCCAGCTACCCGACAAAAGACGGTGCTTTCTTAGAAAGGTGGTCAAAGGCTCACTTTCCAGCTCCAGATCTTCGTTCTCGAAAATTTGAACTAGAACTGCGCGAAAGAATCCTCGGGGTGTAGATTCCAGAGGGCTCCCTCGGGTGTTAAAGAAGAAGTATGCTAGAAGCCGAGTATAACCTGTTTCATTCTTGTGGGCCGCTTGCTTCGACTTTGCATCTAGCACAGCGCGTTTCATCAGTGTTGACTTACCGGACCCAGGCTTCCCTCGCAGCCAGAGTAATCGACGTGAGGCAGCATGCGGTCGTGTATGCTGCCATTCCCTGTAATATTCATGGTCGAGAAACCACTCACAGGTGTTAGAAACAGCAGGGTCGACATTATGATATCGACTTTCCATCTCCGGAAAGGCCAACGACCGCAGAAAGGCTTGATCTATGTCAGCGTGCAATGGCGCCTAGAGGTAGTAGCGGGTTCTCACCGGCTTTGGCTTTTTCGGGATCGTTCTCAATGTTGTCATCACTATTACTAGTACTACCCATGTATACGTCTCCTAATTGTACATGTGCAGAATCTGAGACATATGTGTTACCGTACACATTTCCACCATTTCTTCTCGAACGTGCGGATGCTGGAGTCATCATCGTGTTTGCTGATCGTGTTAGGGTCCAGCTTGTAAGCATGCGTAGAGCTGAGATTTGCTCAGCCCCGCTGCGGGACCAAGTAGGGAGTATCCAGCAGATGAAAATCTATTTCTACCTGAAACAAATGCGACAGGCTGCGCCGCAAATACACCCACCGAGCTGCCCGTATTTGATGATTAAGCGTAAGATGAGATTGGAGCGGAATATAACCGTGGCTGCCAAACCTTTCCGGGAGGGCTGGTTGTTACTTTACTACTCGTAACTGTGGTGTAGTCTGTGGAGGGTAAGAGAGCTAGGCAACACTGGTCCTTGGCTCCTCCCAGCCGGCAAAACTACGGAGTACTGTGACGCATACCTTGCGATCTGACATCTCTGAAGTGCCTGAGTCAGGCACCTACGTGAAAACGGCCCATACTACGACGAAATCAGCGTCTCTAAGTACCAAGTGACGTCTAAATAAGTAGTCCAGGTTACGGGCGATATTACAGGTATGGGTCGCAATATTAAACATTGGCTCGATTAAATTTCCCGCATGTTCAATTGGCTGACTCAGAACCAAGGCCCACCTTTTTCAGGCAGATCCAATCTCCCGCCCGAAGCCACTGACGAATTCTCGTGCCGCCAAAGGTTACCGTAACCGCGGCATACCCATGGTGTTGAGAAGATCTCCAAACACGAAGCGAGTCTTTGCTACAGGTCATTCTACTATTCCTCACTCACTCTCTAAATGTCATTTTACGTTAACTCGTCTTTCTGTCCAGGCCTCCAGGGAAATTGGCGCTTCGGATTCTTATAGGATTAGGAAGAGGGCTCCCCTGCTGTTGGTACCCCAAATTGTAAAAGGGGATAATGGTACAGACTTGGCATGACCAAAATGGTGCTGACTGAGCCCCGGAATTTTTCTTTCTGAGCCACTCGAGCACGGAAGTGGAACGTCATGCAAGGGGTAGATCAGATCGGCACCCAATTTCCACTTTATCCATTTTTCTGCCAAGAAGGTAGCCAACCAAGATGGTTTCCCCACAACCCCATCCAGCTTGGTGATTACATAACAACGGGGACAACTCTTGATGAGACGGGAGTGAAAAGTGGCCGGACTGCGCCTAACCTGATCAACCGTGTTTCGTATTTGTACTCTGCCATTTTACGAGCCTATGCATCTCACAAAACAGTGTCGATCCGAGCACTTCTCCAGTCAATTTGCCCCTTTGCTCGGTAGGTTCTATTGCTGCAACACGAACGCCACCTTATCCTCGAGCCAAAAACTCAACAAACGATGCATCCAAAGTCAGCGTTATGATGTATGATGTTCGCAGCGTCGGTTCGTGGTTCGAGTGCTTGCCCTTTAGCTAAACGCTGACCCTACGCTATAAATCTGCTCCACTTTGCAATAACTTGATGCTTTATGAAGCGATGATCGGCGGGAGTGGTCTGCTCAGACACGGCATCGAGCAGAGCTGGCGTTCAAAGATCAAGCTGAGCGGAAATCAGGATATCTTCCTCTTTGAGGAGGTGAGATTGGATGTGATACCACTGAGCTCCGACATCCATAAAGAGCTACGCTCTGCTCAGTTGGCGAGATGATATCCTTTGCCTAAGACTAATGTCACACTCGTTATTCACCTGACTGGTGTTGGTTCACGCTCGCTTTTCGGCAATATCTTACCCAAGTCGCTCTTTCGTATCTCGCTATGTTTATCCGCAACATTAGTTTAGCCGTTCTGGCATACCTTGCGGCTGTCAGCTCTGCTGCGCCTCCTCGATTGCTTTCAGCTCGTTCAGATCCCTCGAAGCCTTCTTCCCGGTGCTATACGCGTACCGGCTGGGGAAATGGACTCTCTAATACCGGGACCACGTGGACCACTTCTTATTCGCCTTGTACCTCAACATCGACAAGCACGATTACTACAACGAGCACATCACCGCCCGTCACTTCAACAGCTACAGCAACGACTACCTCAACAGTCACAGGGTAAGAACAATGTATGTGGGTAAAAGGAGAGTGTTTAACAAATTTCTAGTCCCCCAAGCATCTCTACCGCCACTATCACAAGTACAGTAACTAGTCTGGAAACCGAGACAGTCACAGAGACAGATACAGTGACCACAACCACAACGACTTCCGTCACTTCAACATCAACAGTGGCAGCACCTGCCGCCTTTTTACCAATTCAGACGTCCTTACCTGGCTCAACCTACGTTGGCCCTCCGGGTCCTGTTAAGCGAGACATCGACGTAAGCGCTGATGTGAGCATCGAGTCCAAACCAAAGGACCAACCAATCTGGCCGGTCGATTCGCTGAATAAACCATCATATCCAATGGGTGTCAACTGCGTGTCTCACGTCACGGGGAAATGTTCGACTAGCGTTGTTAGTACAACCGCAACGGTCACAGCTACGGGTGAAAACACAATCACCACAACCACAACCACTACTGCCACAACGACAACCTTTCCATCTGCCATCACTTCCGTGACAACAACGATCACCACGACATCAACTGAAACTGAAACTACCACCTCCACCACTACGGCCACTGAAACCACGACTAGTGTCGTCAGCACCACCACAGTTTATGCAGCGTGTGCAACGAACAATTTCGCAAACTTGTATGCCCCTACAAATCAAGGGTTTTCAGGGGCAAGCGGACTAGCTGATGTTTTATCTACGACTCCTGCCGACTCGCCCTATGATTGTTGCGTTGCAGCTATCACTAACCCTGAAGGTGCCGGCCGGATCTGGGTATTGCAAGGACAAGGGTGCATCCTCGCCTACAGTCCGGACGTTGATTCAGCGACCTGCCTCCAGGAATCTGCACCATGGACCGCTTACCTAGGTCCTGCTGTATTTGTCTTTGGCAACGCATACTGTGGAGCATTCAATGTGGCGGTCCCTTAGTAGTCTCCGCTTCTCCCCGTAAGCTTGATCACGCTTTCAGCGATGTTGCTCGTTGCCGTCACCGGACAAAGGCATGAATATAGTGGATCAATGTATTGTACGAAGTAGGTGATAGATAAGAAGGAGAGCTGGGGAGCAGCTATGCGACGACCGGCCGAACGAGGCGGTAGGGAAGATGGATTCAGCTTGGCGGAGCTACACAGTTTTTCGTTTCGAATACCCCCCTCTTACACAGACAAATAGATCACCTCAGGTGACGTGAGTCGACCTCGCGCCAAACCCTGCGCATTTTCGTGCTCTTCTTTGGATAGTGCACAGGAGCAACAGGAGAGAACGTCTGACATGTCCAAAAAGAAGGTTGCTTCCAAGTAGGTTACAAATGCTCACTTTAGCGTCCGCATCTTTCCCGACGGCGATATCATCCGTGGACTGGTCAGTGAAGTGCATATTGACCCACACTCGAGGCGTCTGATTATGGAGAGTCTACAGCAGCAACTATCGAGACCAGCCAGGATGATCGCGTAAACTACTCAAATATGCCCTGCTCCTCTGTAGACTTGGAGACCCGTGTGTGCGATGTCAAACTCCATCTCTCGGGAAAATCGGTTGATCGCTTTCCCAGCCGAAATCCAATTGCCAAGTAGGTTATACTCGGGCCACGTGCATCAAAGTTTTTCAAGCCGATACTATGTGTCAAGACAAGCGCGCAAGGCTTCTTTAGCAGGTCCGCCGATCTCATTGGACAAACATCTTAGCAATGAGCCGTAGGATGACCCATAGCTGCCTTGCAATTCTCTGCATGGGATTTCCCGCTCGTTACTGAAGAATGTCGTAATGATAGTAGTTAAGAGAAGTGTACGAGGATCTCAAAGCAAAAGTGAGGCGGACAGCCCGATTTGTGGGGGACTGATGGTATCGGGTGGATCTAACTACGTATTATGTTGGGTTGAATCACAGTCATACACTTAAGTTTGGTTATCAGTGCTTTCCTAAGGGCATGCAATAGCTTCTGTCGGCATGTATCATGACCACTGTTCAGTCGCTATCATGCAGAGACTGAGGCGAGAACTCTGCTAAATCGTCTGCCGGTTTCGATTTTACTTCCACACTCCTGCCGTTTGCCATTCGTGCAGCGCTTTTTTGACTCGGTTGGACATTCACCTGTAAACAACAATAATGACAGGCTTTGGCTGCTGCATGCTTCAATGGAAGAGCAGGCGCCGGCGGGCGCTGCATCGGGGCGAATTTGGTTAGCACAAGACATTTTGCGTTTGTTCTCCGAGACTTTCCTTATAATCGAGATTTAGGCCGAGTTCCCCGGACCGAAAATCACGGAAAAGCCTACGGGAGTCCGGGTCGCATCGAGAGAGGTTCATTTCGCTCCACGATTGACAATTTGACATGCGGCAGTGCGGGGTTCGACGAGCGATGGCATTTTATGATTAAAGTGCTGACAGACGACTTCTAGGCAGCAAGGAAAATGATGTTGTTGTTCGATCGATCGTAAACGGTGGCTCGTCAGGCGTTCAAAAACAGATCCGAGGTCGTGAAACGATGCATGTGAGAAACAGCCTGGAGGGGATCACTGGGGCTTAGGCTTGTGGTCATAACTCTTCAAAGGACGTTTTATATCTGGAATTACAACGTTTTTAACCTTAAGTTTAAGATATAAAATCCTGAGAGAGGTAGTTCTATAGCCGTTCTATCTAACTAGACTATTTTATTAATACGTTTTCTCCGTGGAAAACTTATTACAGCCAGAAGAAGCCGGGGGTGTGTGAAACAAAAATTTGAAGTGTCCACGGGTGTACGGAATTATGACGACAAGCCTAAGGCTCACTGGCATGTTGTTACGTTAGGCGAGGGCGGGGCCTATTCGGCACGCTAAATGGTTGGTCTTGGCCGTCAGTTCCTTGGGCCTAACCTAACTCCAAGACCCCATCAGGATTGAACTAGGTCTCTTGGCACCTTGACCAATATCTAATTTCGGACACATACAGGTTCATTCTTGCCAACAACAAAAGTATAGATATGGCGATTGTTCAAGCACCTAAAAAAAAAACCTGGCTCTAACCGTTCTTCTAAGAATTGAATAATACCGAAAAAAAACCAACACAACAAATCAAAACGACACACCATGAAGGTCGCCATTGCCGGGTCGTCCAACGTGGGCAAGTATCTCATTGAGGAGATCGGAGCAAGTGGCTGTGAGATTGTGTTGCTCACACGCAGCATCAAGCCGGACACCGGCGCAGGCGTCGAGCAGCGACAAACCGACTACAGCAGCATCGCGTCACTCATCAGCGTGCTCGAAGACTGCGATGCACTAGTCTCCACCGTCACCGACTACACCGACCTATCGGCGTCGCTCAAGGTGCACCTCAACATGCTCGAAGCATGCAAGCAGTCCGCCAAATGCCGGACATTCATCCCCTCGGAATGGACGCTCAACGTCGAAGAATACCCGGAGCAACCGATGTTCGGCGCCGAATCGAACAAAACCATGCACGAGCTGCTGACGCAGGAGGACGCGAGCCGCGGCGGTCTCAGATGGACGATCATCTGCAACGCGTGGTTCAGCGACTACGTCTGCCCGCAGAAGCACCGGTACCTCCGCGACGTCGGCGGCGCATGGCCCATGGACCACGCGAGCAAGGTGTTCACGATCTACGGGCCCGGCACGCAGCTGGTCGACTTGGTGCCCGTGCGCGACGTGGCCAAGGCCGTCGCGGCGCTCCTCCGCACCAGCGAGCCATGGGAGCCGTACACGTATATCTCCGGGGACCAAATGTCGTGGAACGAGCTGTACGCGACGGTGAAGAAGTTCGACCCGGCGTGGACGAGCCGCACGAAACCGCTCGCCGACAGCATCCGGCAGATCGTGGACAATGCATCCCCCGAGAGTCTTCTTTTTGCGCAGTTCGAGATCACCAGCTACGCCGGTGCGCTGATGTTCCCGCCTGAGAAAGTCCAGCGCGATCGGTCAAAGCATTTCCAGGGCGTCCATTTCCGCACAGTCGAGGAGTTTATGACGGAAGCTGCGCAACAGCCGGACAAGATCTTGTAGTCTTGTAGTATTTACCTAGCGTTTGGGGAATTGCCAATCCCATACATGTCAAAGGTACGAAGGTACTCCGTGACGTAGGTAGGATGTGGGGGGAAAACACAAGTCCTATGACGCATCCCCACTTTTTATTTGGTTCGGGGCCCTACCCCTACCCCTTAACCCGAAAGCGTGCTAGCCGGTTACACTCTCGGCACGTTCAATACCCGTAGTTCCCCGGATCCAACATGACACGTGTTAGTGTAGAAGGGGCTAGCGGGCCGCCGGCGGGCCTAAGCTCGATGATCTCCGCTCGGGCTCACTCACTTCGTCTCTCCCGCCCGTCCTCTTCTTCTTCTTCTTCTCTCTCTCTCTCTCTCTACACTCACGCCTGGCTCAGATGAACGATATCTTTGCTTTGTGGTACCATGAAATCTCAGCCTGCGTCGATCGTCCACGCGGAATTCATATCGGTCTAACGAATAGGCGGAGTTCAGTTCGTTCACCAGTGTGTTTGTGCTGTTCGGTGCACTTACCAACAGCGTACCACAGTAGCCCAGCACAGCGATAGTTCCTTCAAGGAGGCATGTCTACCCGTCGTGCGTCTCGTACCGGGCAAAAAAAGGGGTATTCTCGTTTGGAAGATGTCCCCACTACGCGAGTGAGCCAATCCTGTTGGCAAAGTAAAAACGAGTGGATTCTGTGCCTGGCTTTGGTGCTTGATAATTTTCATTCACGCTGGCCCGATACATATGAAAACGCGACATGTCACGCCTATGCCCGGTCATATCCTGTCGTGTCGTGTCGTGTCGTGTCGTTGTCATGCCTTTTGCTCAAAGCTTTCCCAACCTCTGAGAGAGCGAGCCCCCTCCTGCAGTATTAGGCAAGTCACCGCCTAGAGAGGAACTGGAACGCTCGAGAGAGCTTTTTAAGCTTTGCTTCCCAGCCGTTCGGCGGTAACTGTGCTCCTGCGCCGGGCGCCTAGTGCAGCTTGCTGCATGACCGCCTTTTCTTCTTCGGCACTGGCATCACCGAACAGATCTCCAAGTTCTTCCAACGTCTTGCCTTTAGTTTCGGGGACGAAAAAGTAAGCCCAGATTCCGGCGAGCCCGCACATGATGCCGAAGAATACGTAGGTACCGAAACCGGCGTTCTGGATCATCGGTGGCACACATACTCCGATGATGAAGTTGCAGAGCCAGATCTAGCAAGACGATGGTCAGAAAGCTGTCCCTTAGTGCAGAATCGGAGTTCGACTTACCGTGGCCGTGGACAAAGCCACTCCCTTTGCTCGAGTCGCATTAGTAAAGACTTCTGCCGGAAGCGCCCAACTGTGTTCAAATGTTAGCGTCGCTTGAATGAAGAAGGGACACCCAGAACGTGATCCGTACCCTAGAGGCGCATAGGACACTCCGTATGTCAAAATATAAACGACTGGGGCGCAGAGTTAGCGAATCCGTAATCGCATAAAGGAATGTCCTCACTCACAAGCCATTGCGATGCATGCCCAGCCTTGAGCAGGGTAGGAAGGCCAATCATGGGAGAATTTGCCAACTAGGACTGCCATGATGATATAAGGAACCATGGATCCGAAGCCACCAAAGATTGCGAGCGGTCGGCGCCCGACATTGTCAATGATGAAGAAGCATAGGATGATCGCGACGAGCTGCCAGATATTGAGGGCCCCGGAGACGATGAGAGACATTTCGTTCGACAATCCAAGTGAAACGAAAAGGATTGGAGCGTAATAGATGAAGCCGTTGATGCCAGAAAACTAGGACTGTCAGCTTTTTCATTTCTTTGCGAATTCAGGCGCTGGAGTCATATAGATGCCATGCAGACCAATTCAGGCCACGATCAAGCTTGGGGGTGGGGACATATTGAACTTCTATTACGTGCGGAACTCACCTGCTGGAAGAAAGCAATGCCGCAACCAACAATCGTCCTCCTGATATTCTTCCTTCGGAATAGATCAATCCAAGTGAGAGCCTCGAGCTTGAATCCTTTCTGCCCTGGATGGTGCTTTTCAAGCATAGCTTGCTGGAAATCCACCTCGGCCATGATCCCACGCCATTCAATCAGAATGCGCTCATCGGTCGCAGGCAGACGACGCAACCGGCATAAACTAGTCATTGCATCATCAGCGCGTCCTACAAGGGCCAGCCATCGAGGTGAGTAGGGAAAGAGGTGGATTGCCGTTCCGAGGATGGTCGCACCAACCATCTGCAGGCCGAAGGGGAGACGAAAACTGATTTCACCAGGCATGTGTCGGGTAGCGAAGGCGATCCAGTATGCGACGACCACGCCAGTTACGACGGAAACCGATTCTAGCACGAGGAGACAGCCCCGTAGATTTGGCGGAGAGATCTGCTCCAGTGGTCAGCGGCTAGGGTTTCTTGTAAGATGCATAAGACTTGCCTCGGAGATGTACAAGGGCGCACCCATGGCTAATGTTCCAACTCCGATTCCACCAATCGTTCGCCCGGCAACAAGCATGCCATAGTCTTGAGCAGCAGTTTGGATGATCGCACCAATGTTGAAGATAATAGTAACCACAGTTAATGCCCACCTTCTAGAGATCTTATCCGCGAGCTTCGGCATGAAGAAACAGCCCAAGAAAGCCCCAAACTCGAGCATACCAGTCATGAATCCAAGATAGAAGCCGTTCGAGGGATGATCGGGGCTGGTTTCGGGAAATTCGCGATGGAACTGCGGCATGACATTGATAATGGAGATGACTCCTTGGTCTGGACCTAGTATTAGCCTTGATATTCCAGTGTTCTCGGGCTACTGCTAACCATAACCAAAGCTGAAGCCTCCTAGAGATGCCAGCAAAGCTGCTCCGAACACATAAGGTGAGCTTACAAGACCCGCAACACCATTACGTCCGTAAGAAACGCTCTCCGCGAGTTTGGTAGGAAGCTCTTCTGTTGCCAGTGCATCGGTATCGACCTGTTCCAGATGTTTCGTTCCTTGAGCTCCATCGTCTTTGACGCCGCCGGATTTCGTCATTGTGCCAGGTTTGAGCAGGAGCTCCTAGGAGATTCAGATGTTTGCTGATTAAGTGTCTGTTTTGTCCTCAAACACTTTCGGCTCGGTGAAGCTGATGTTGGGATGACGGTCAAGTAGCACATATTTATAGGCTAAACGCCCAAGAAAAGTGAGGAGCATCGATGGTTCTGGGCAATCTCACCTGCTACTGTGGATCTGGGGTCATGACCGGGGTAGGAAGAACCAAAACCCCGGAAGCACGGGAACGGGTCTGCTTTTGCGGAGACCCATTAAGGTTCGCGATATTCTTACTCGCGGAAAAAGGGGGTTCGCACACGACTTTCCCCTTTTAGAATCTAAACGTGACCTGAACCCAAATCTAGGCCCGCATATAGAGCGTCGTGAACTCTACCGGCACCTGACCTAATTGTTGGCGGGACGTTCTGGCCAATCTGAATGGCACATGTGGATATTACGACGTCGTACAGCTACCATTTATTTGGCTGTCGTCAGATATGTGTAGAAATTTGGATGCGTATTAATGTTTAGCTCATACGAGCTATATAAGAAGCTTCAAAGGACCAGCTGAATGTGATAGCTTGTAGTGTCGATCCAAAATAATCGTAGCGTTGCAGAGTGTGCCGTTCTTTTTGCGCCAGACCGAGGGCGGAGTTGTCATTGCTAGACTTTCGTCGGTCGATGGCTTGTTTTACGGCTGACTGGCTATTTTTCCTGACGCACCTCCGTTGGCGCTGCACGTGCCCCAACGTCTGCAGCAAAGACGGCTGTCAAGATGGGAGATTGACTCATGCAACCAGATTTTGTCCGACTGCGAATGAGATAGTCTCGCAAAACTGTCAGCAACAGATGTCCGTGAAGTACCAAGATAAATTGTAAAATTGGACAGCCCCGTCGAGTCACAAACAATGTATAGATTGCTGGTCCATGGTCGCTCCTGAAACGAGGAGGCCTTGGTGTTACCATTGTGCGAAGTGTCATGACCTACTGAAGAACTCTATCCAAGCTATGACCGGCACGGTCGTGTATGTCACCAAGATCAGGCAGAATGTTCCACCTGCGAGCCCAGCAAGATCGGTGTTATTTGCCCACTTTCCCATCTACAGCTCTACAGCTCCCAGGATGGTCCCCTGATTCGGCTGATCTGCAGGCTATTACGTTCACGGAGGTGTTTCAAGGTGTATACAATGCATCCTCCGCCCATGCTTTCTCCAAGCTCACCATTATATGTGTGGCAGGGTAAGCAAAATTCTCCTCAGTCAGCCTGAGAAAGCAGAGAATCGCTTCCCGTTCAACTGGATCCTCAAACTGTTCGCCGCACATCACAATAGCAGAACAAGCATTCAGAAAGAGTGGAGGTGCTTGCCTGTTACTCAGCGCTATTCCACAGAGTCTTTTCGTGAGGTCTTGGAGTTGTTTCATTACATTACGAACTCGGGCTGCGTAGCCAAGGCCGAGAGGGGTTTTCCCCGAATTGAAGCTGCAGAGTAAAATTCTTGAGAGGTCCAAATAGGCAGATCCTGCTGCTTGACAAGAGCCGATGTACCATACTTCTGGAAAGACGTGACCCGAGCCAGGGTCGGCTTCTTGGAAATGAATTGGGTTGAAGGAACTCGGCAACAGGAACTCAAACTCCCGTTCGTGTTGCCGGAGAAGGTCCCATGTACTGCTCCCGTGGACCTGGTGTTCGTGAATGTCGTTGCCAAAGCAAAACTCAATCACCTCTGCGCAGAAAATTGCAAGGCGATGAGCCCAAATTGTGTCTTCTGCAGGCGAAAAGGCTCGGAACGTCTTGTAAGGTGACAGAGCAATGTTGAGCGGTCTTTGATGCATCAGCGCGGCATGCAGCTCTTGTCGAAAAGCAACCCAGAGACAGGCTTGTCTCAGGCCATGGTTTTCGATAATTTTCACAGCTTCATGGGTTGTCCAAGAAAAGTCATCCGTCGGAAGAGATTGCGGTGACGTGATTGTCAGGCTTGCGCATGGCGAGGAGACGGACATCTCTGCGGGAAGTGTTGCTGACGGCCGTGGTGGGGAAAGAGCCTGTGCTGACACATGGGGGATCTGAGAACGGATAAATGCCGTTGTGACCTTTAAGAAAATCTGCCTGTCGTACTCTTCATCATACAGGGGTGCATCCATTTCCTCGTCTGTCCGCAGAATTATCGATGCAGCCAGTAAATCTTCGTTCGATCGTTGGCACTGATCGTGACTCAGCTCGAGGAGATCGCGAATGCACTTGTTTTGGAAGTGAATCGCCTTTTCAGGGGTCATGTTATGGAGTGCAATGCCTCGCCAAGTGATTGCACTTTCGCCGCTTTGGTATTGTTGTAGGCGAACAAGATGTCTTGCGGAAGCGGTATATATTGCATTTAGCAAAATTTTTGATTGACATGCTTTTACTGGTATAGTCGAGGCAAAATGGCGAAGAGGATCGCATATGTCAAACCATGGTGCTAGTTCTTGGGCAAAGTAGCGGAGGAGCACGGCATGGTCGCGAGGGGTCACGTTGGGATCTGGTGAGGGTGAACCTTCGTTGCGTAGAGCTGAGCGTGCGAATGCTGCAGAAGAGGGGCTGTGATCATCTGAAGCTTTTACCCTTACGTCTTGTTGTCTCATTGAGCTACTTGACAACAGATCCAGGCTTCGTGAGGACACCAAGATTGGATAATCGATATCGTCGGGCGTTTCTTTATTGATGGCTGTTGTATCTTGTGCGTTCGTAGGTTCTGCCCCTTGGACGTAGATGAAGTCTCCTTGAGACACCATGGATTCAGCTTCTAAAAAGGCTTTTTAAAAGAAAGCCATGACCTACCATTCGTAGAAGTCCACGGTTGATCCTTCTCGAAAGCCTCGTAGCGAGACTTTCCTCGAGTAGCAAAGCGAATTTTGGGTCCTGGCCGGGTACAGATTTCATCATTCTGCTTGCACCGCCGACAGGTGTTCAGGAGCTGATCGCCTGCGATCAATTAGACGCTTAATCAGAAGCTCAATAGCCAGGAGCGAAGCAGCATGACGTACACTTGAGATGCCGCCTCGTACAAGATATGTTAGCAGATATAGACAGTCATGTGGATAGTCTATTGACTTATCGACAGTTCGTGCATGCTTTGAGCTTTGGTGCCTTGTTCTGCATCACGTCTCCATTGCTGCAGCCGGGGGCTACATGGAGCGATGAGGGTGACTCCACTTGAGCTTTGCCGTTTCCCTCTCCTTCGACGCTGATATTCTACCAATTCTAGCAGAATCTCAACATTGAGTCTGGATTGTGTGTAATTTGGTAGCAGGAGATGGTCATGTTGTGTCTCTTGTGGCGGAGAAAGCTGCTGAGATATCCGGCAAGTGCGTCAGTGAGTTCGGAAACTCCAACTGATGCTCCACTTGGCGCAATTTAGAGTTCGGATTTTGCTTTCCTCATCCGTCTTTGCGTCGACCCACCATGCGTATTCTCGTCATTCACTGGAGTCAGGAGCAGGTAGTGTAAAGAGTCACGTCGTGTTGGAGTCGTAACATCGCGATTAGATTTCCAGAGATGTATGAGATGCCGCATCTTGTGTCTTTGTCGCAGACGACTTTTTCTGCTCTTGGCATTGGAAGAGCATACAAAGATGAGCAGACAGGTAAACGCGACACTGCAGTCCTTTTGTCGCAGACCATAGAGCTTCTACTCTTCAGCCAATGTCGAGTTCTCAGACATGGCTTTGACTGCAATCTTGCTCCTGTCGCTAGCAGGCTATTTCCTTATTTTGCCGGTCATCCATTACTTTCATGATCCTAAACGATTACGCCGGTATCACAACCTCTCTTTTGCGTCGGGTTTCTCAAATCTACCTTTCATATACGAAGCACACAAAGGCTTCCGGACGCAAACTTTGCTCGAGGCTCACAAAAAGCACACCGTGATCAGAATTGGACCGAACTCGTTGTCGTACAGCGACCCCAGAGCGATCAAGGACATTTATGGCCACGGGACGCCATGCACCAAAGATCTCTTCTACTCTGAGCTGTCCGGATCGCACAGTCATCTTGCCGACGTGATTGACAAATCGGAGCACGCTCGAAAGAGAAAGACACTTTCCAGTGCATATGCAATCAAGAACCTGGAAGGATGGGAGCACAAGGTTGCAGATATTACGCAGCGAATCATTAGAGCCTTCGATGCGAAATGTACCGATCCACTTGCCAATGGCACACGTCCCGAAAAGAGAGATCTCGCGATTGATTATCGATATTGGACCAATCTTTATACCATCTCTGCAATTGCAAATATCGGTCTCAGCGAAGACATCGGCTTCCTCAATCGTGGGGATGACCAGATCGACTCCGAGAGTCTGGATGGAACGGTGAAGAAGGCCAATTTCCGCGACAGCTTGTATGCAACGGCCACGGTGACATCCAATCTCGTCTGGGCGTACGGCTGGTACAAAACACTCGCTCAGCTGAGCAAGGTGATTTCGTCGAGATATCGGAAAATGTGGCAATTGAACAAAGACTGGGACGGCATCGTGCACAACCGAGCGACCACTCGGCTCAAGCGACATCAAGCCGGGGAAAAATTGGACGACTTCTTCTCTGCTCTCATGGAAGATAAGAATGGCAACCCTAATCATCTTCCGTTTGGAGAACTGGTGGCGGAGATCAGCATCATGATGAATGCGGGATCTGACACCACCGCAATTGCCATCAGCAACACAATGTTTCTTCTTCTAAGCAATCCGCAATGCCTGACGAAGCTTCGGGCTGAGGTTGATGCCATTTTCGATGACGAGGATGTGGTGGCTCCTTATGACAAGATCAAGGACCTGCCTTATCTGCGTGCGTGTATCGACGAAAGCATGCGGATTCTGCCGCCGGTCACATTTGGTCTACCACGCCGGACACCTCCAGAGGGCACAACAATAGCCGACGAATTTGTGCCCGGCAACACATCCGTCAGCATATCAGCATATGTGATGCACCGCAACCCAGCTCTCTTCCAAGACCCGGAATCATACCGACCCGAAAGGTGGCTTGGTGAGGCTGGCAAGCAGCTGCAACCGTACTTTATCCCTTTCAGCGCTGGGTCTCGAGGGTGCATCGGGCGGAATATCAGCTATCTTGAGCAGACTGTGCTCTTGGCTTCACTCGTACACCGCTTCCATTTTGCTTTGCCACATCAAGGATGGCAACCGGTAAGGAAAGAAACCACGACGCTCGGCATGATGGAGATGCCATTGAAAGTCTGGCGGCGGGAACCAGGTGGGGTGTTGGATGGCCACTGAATGTGAATTTCATGATGTTATGCATTTAATTGGTGCCATAGATTCTTTTTTGCGTTCCTTGTGGCGAACGCTCCCTTTGAGCGATTGGGCGCCAAATTGGTAAGATGTACGGCCATGCGAAGCCTAGGCCAGGTAGCAATCAGTCTGTATTGCAATCGAACCACTGATCACCTTCGGCGTCGACGTGCACATTGTTGTAATGGTCGATTTCGGGTTTTCGCATGTCTTGGAACTCCCAGCGCATGACTTGGACATTCTGATGCAGAAGAGCCTCTTCTTGAGCCCTGATTCTCCTCCACAGAGCCAAACCGATTTGACAGGCTACAGGCTCGTGTTTCTCCAGAATATAGACAACGGCATCTCCATCAGCATTATGACGCAGATAGTGATCGCTAAGGCAGGCATGATATTGAATGCACACTTCTGTCAAGAAAACTCTGAGGCGGTCGTCGGGTAAGGTACAGTTGAAAACATGTTCCAGTGTGGATGGCCAGACTAACGAGGCGAGCAGAAACGAGTCTTCAGCCTCGACCTTGGCGAAAGAGTGGTCGCAGAGGGGCGGAATACCGAGGCGGAGAGCTGCTGTGTAAATATGGCAGTTTGTGTCGAGCCAGTAGCTGCTTGGAGAAGACTGGACAAGTTCGGACAGTAATGTCAAAGCTTCCGCATTGGTCGTAGCTGACGATGTTGAGGTTGGTCCATGGCTGTTGCCAGGCTGGGAAGCAGCGTTGGCCAGCTGCGCAACGCAACCAGTAGCGCAACACTGGCCAGCTTGCGTTGCGTTGCGTTGCGCAACGTTGCGCAGCTGTGCTATTTATAGCTCATCGTCATCGTCATCGTCATCGTCATCGTCATCGTCATCGTCATCGTCATCGTCATCGTCGTCGTCGTCGTCGTCGTCGTCGTCACCGTCGTTCCTGTTAATGTCATCTCTTTACTATAATATCGCTTCTACTAGTTCCGTAAGCGCTCTAGGACTTCTAATAACTGCGTCGTCAATGCGTTTCGCTCAGGCAGTAATCGCTTCGCGTTCAACTTCAGCTAATATTGACGGGTGCGCTCTCTGAGTGTAGTCACGTGACTTATTTCCGCGGTGGCGAATATACAAAGATCTATACCGAGCAACGAGGCAGTCAAGACGAGCAAGATTATACGCATTCTCTATGAGCTATTCCTCTTCTATCGACGCCAAGGGCTCCACCGCAGCTGCGCAACCCGTTGCGCAACGCTAAATTCAGCGTTGCGTTGCGCAGATGGCCAGCCCTGCTGGGAAGGCTGTTCGGGGTGCTTTTGGAATTGCAATTCGGGGACAACAAGATGATCGTTGTACCTTTTGAAATAGAGGTAATCCAGGACACAACTCACAATTTCCGAATCGTCCTCGGGGAGCTCGATGCGGTTACTTTGGGCTTCCTACGCAAATCCCGGATCAATGCCTAGACGGTTGTCGCTCACCCACTTGGAGGACTCACGAGAAAATGACCCGAGCATGCAGCCATTATCATCTCTGACTGGGGACACACAATGCTCTTGTGGACCTTGAACTGGGTGTGGCTAGATGTACTTTAGTGTCGGTTTCGGTGTTACTTTCAGGGAGGACCCCACAGCCAGCTGGAAGGATCAAGGTCGAACAGGGCAGATACTCCTCTACTGGTGCACATACCTGTCGCCAACCACGAGGATCAAATCAGGGATTTCAGTGTCTCTCCTTGTAGAGCATGCCTCTTGTTCCGCTTCGAGATGCGTCATTGCGGGTGACGGAGCAGACCTCCGAAGCGCACGAGAGTGAAGGAAGGTACTGAAATAACAGACAGGTCAGGACGCAGACTTTTTCGCTTGTGACGATGGCAGCAGCGCTGTAGTTTCGGAACAGGACCTCAGCGATTGAGACAGCACAAGCGGAAGTCGGAGAAGGTGTGGTGTGATGTGACTATGGTAAAGATATAAAGGTTGGAGTCACAGCTTCTTATTGGACGGGGATTTGGGCCGAATCAGGAAGGAATGGTGCACTATTGATGACTGAAGCCTGGATGCTCGGCGCTGGAAGGAAGTACACCTAAAGAAGTCTTTTGTGATCTTCCAACGACAGTTCGAAAGCTGCAGTTTGCTACGTTCTTTTTTGGTAGCCAGGCTTCTCCAGTAGTCGGGGACATTTATTGGCTTGGCGCTCATACGCACTACGGGGCTCAATATTATTGGCTGGAATATTGGCTGGAATATTGGTGCCTGCTCTTTAGGGTTGAGAGCGTCGCGAATGAGGCATGGTCCGGTGCAAAATTAATGCCCATCAATTAATATTTGTCAATAACGCGGCATGCGTTCTTGACGTATCTATCAGGATATCGTGGACAATTCGAGCTAGACGTCAAGTAGAGGCAGCAAGGCAACGGCTCGCGACAACGACATACGTGCTTTTGGGGATATTGCGTCAGACAGTTTGCATCGTGATGAGATAATTCTGCCATGGGCTGGGCGGGTGACTTGCTAGATGATATGGGAAATTGCAGCAGCCTGGACATGAAACAAGACGTCAGCTGCACTTCACCGCTTCTCATCGCTCCACGCCTCCACCTCTGAATGCAGCTTTTGTCATTCAAGGCCCTGCCCTCTTGAAACGGAGAGAAACAAGAGTCCAGGCCTGGGAATCCTGCGAGAGGCAGGCGAGGCAGTTCAGGCATGCGAAATCATGAAGCCGGTCTGCAGCGGCAAGACTCAGAACGGCCGATCGGCACGCCTAGGTGCAGCCATTATATTTTCTGTAGAGAGAAGCCTAAATAGTGCTACTGAATCACACAGAAAGACCAATGGTGATAGAAATGGCGCAATAATCGCACATATATACACAGCTGGGTTTGGGGTACTTGGGTACTTTATGTGCATCACCTGGCATCCCTGCACGGCTACTGCAAGACACTGCTGCAGGGGAACACAAAGTCTCAGCTTAGCTTCGGCCAGTCAGATGCAGGCAGAGGACCCGTTGCGCAGTTCAACCGATCACGGGCAGGCACACGGCGAATCGGGCTAGCTTGTGAGTTGTAGCGTCGATATTAGCGTGTTTGCTAGTGCTTTGTTAGCGAATGATTTGCAGGGGTTGCAGGGATTGCACGTGCAGGCTGAGCACCGCTAGCCCTGGCCCTTGTTTACTAAATTATTTTGGCGTTGTTGTTATTCTCCGATGTGATGTGCTGGTAGCAACAGGAGTTGGCCTGAGCTGACCTGACCTGACCCTCTTTCTTGTACCTTGTACAATCATCTTGCATGGCATTAACCGTCACACTGTCGACCTGTTCACCCTCATCGTCATCCTCCAGCAGCTGTGACAATTGCTGATCGATGATGATGCGCGATCCGTTGAAGCCCCTTCACAACACGCCCCGAGCAGCCAGCTCCGACGCCATGGCCAGTCCAGGCAAGGCCCCGACGCCGACGTTGACGCCGACGTTGACGCCGACGCCATTTGATTACGACGTCGAGAATTCGCCCGACTGCCAATCCACCACATCCGCAGCCGTATCCCGTGCTCATTCAAGCTCTCCGTTCGACCTGAGTCCGTGCAAACCGACAGCAGCAGCGGCATGTTTATCAGTCAAACGATCGCCTCTAAAGTATCGGCTGCAGGATGACACAGCTGCGACGAACTCACCTCCGGATTCCCCTTATTCGCCTCGGCAGGATACGCTTCGATTCAATCAAGGCCTCACCAGAGCCATCAACGAGATGGAGCAAGAAGCCGGGTCGAGAGAGAACTCAATCAACCACACGTCAATCAATGAAGAGATGAGCACCATCCATGAGAGCGGCTCAAAGGAACAGACCCACAATCTGAATGCAGACGATACACTAGATCTCGACGTGACCATCGGCTTCAACAAGACGCTGCTTCACGACGAGACCGTCGGTGAGGGTGACCTGAGCACCATCTCAGCTATTCCCGCCGACCTCACGCGATTTGCCAACCTGCGCAATTCGCCCACCAAGAACGACCCATCTGATGGCTGGACTCCTCGACCGAACCGCAATACGATAGCGCTGTCGACGCCAGCAACCGGCCAGAGACCGCTGCACCTGCTGTCGCGTCAGAGCACCTCTTCAAACGAAGATGACGAAGCCACGCCGAGGCGAACGAGGCATTCGGCAGACTCACCTACCGATCTGATGAACTTCACCGGTCAAACGAACATTCACATGCCTGCCCCCGCCTCGGCAGCGAAGCCCTTCAGGCGGACTCCCTCTGTTCGAGGCGCATTTCCGATTCGAGTGAACCCGACGCCTTCGCACCGATCCCAAGCCTCGCTCGACCGGGAAAAGGCGAGTGGAAAGTCCCCACAAAGGATGTTCCACGACCAGCAGCAAGTGCCGGCCACCCCCGCGAGCGCCCGGAGCAGTGTGCACTCAAGCAACGGCTTTGGCATCGACCTGCTCGACATCGACCTGGGCCCCATCGCCACCCCTCGATCCATCCCCACCGTCACCCCTCGCGAACTCGAAACGCTCCGCTCCGAGCTGTTGTCACGCATATCCGGACTGGAAGCCACCTTGTCGGGCAAAGAAGCTGAAGTGGCATCGCTCAAAAAATCCATCACCGACGCAGAGATCCGAGCAGGCAAAAGCGGTGAAGAGCTGAGGATGGAGAGGCTGGAAAAGGAGGAGCTGCAGATGCAAAAAGACGAGCTGGATCGCCGCGCCCGAGAAATGGAAGACGTGCTGCGAGAAGTCAAGCAAAATGCCTTTGTCGAGGAGCGGGAAAGAGAAAAACTGCAGAGACAGGCCGAAGAGGCCGACCGTCGTGCCGAAGAGTGCGAAGTCAGGATTCTCGAGCTGAACGCTTCGCTGCACACCTTGCGCTCAGACCGCATCCGGAACTCGCCCAGTCCCGTCAAGATGTTGGATGGAAATGGACCGCCAAACGCCGGCCTGGCCTCAACCACCGGCACCGCTGCGGCTTCCGGCCCAGCTGTCGACGTCGACGCAGCCGTCAAGAATGCCACCGAGACCGTCGCTCGGGAGCTGCATTCTCTGTACAAAACCAAACACGAACGCAAGGTGGGCGACCTCAAGCTCAGCTACGAAAAGAGATGGATCAAGCAGGTCGAGGTCCTCAAAGCCGAGCTCCAGGAATCACAAGACCAAGTGGCACAACTGCTGCTGGAGCGAGAGGCAACCCTCACCGGGCCGGTGCTCCCGGGCCAAGCTGAAGCCCTTTCGAGGATGGAAGGTCAGATCGAAGAACTTAGAAGGTGGAATGAAGACCTGTCCGCCCAAAAGAAAGTGGTCGAGGCCGAACTGGCCGGAGCCCGGTCTGAGATGGAGACGACGAGACGAGAAAATGACGCTCTGCGTGTCGACCTCGAGTCAGAACGGGTGGAAAAAGGCGAATTGGTTGCCCAGGTCGAGGTGTTTTTGACCGTGAGTGCCGAGCAGGAGCGGGAACGGGAAGCCGAACGAGAAGCGCGAGAGGCCAGGGAACGCGAACGGCAGCCGGTCAGCCCACCGAGGAGCGATGCATCGGGCGAAAGCACCGTCAGCGGAGCCAATGGGATGGTGCAAATACAGAGCCCGAACAAGGCAAGGCACACCAACGGCGCTCTCGGTATGAGCGGTGGCAGAGCGAGACCGATGAGTATGCTCGTCAAGCCAGCGACTACGAAATACGCTTCGGGCATACCAGGGCCAGGCATGTCAGGGCTCAAAGCACCCACGGCGGGGCCGAGTCGAAATAGCATGTATCAGAGAGGGTCATTGATGGATGGGATTGCCAGGATGGCTCAGCGGTAGAACGGGATCGTGGGAATCGAGGGTCTCGAGCTGCAGAACATCCGGATCAGGGCACGGTCGCATAGACTATTTGGGACGAAATTATGAGCACTGTTGGGTTTTTTGGTGACGTGGGCTCCTTGGGTATTAACCACATGGCCGGGAATACCTTCGAGGTAGGTCAGATGGAAGCACACAGCTTGAGCCTTGATTATTTCAGCGACGGCGCAGCACCACAACAAAAGAGTTTTGTGTTGGTGTATTGAATTCATTGATTGCTTGCCCACCTCTAAACTTTATGCTTCTCGTGCGGTCTGTAGTAGTAATGTTGGTCCGAATCACTCTGCAACATTTTTGAATCGACGTTGGGAACGTTGGATGGTGGAGACAGAATATTCTAATAAGAGTCCGAAAATTCACCACGTCAGACACACACGCGCAAGTAAGTTAGTTTTTAGGCGCTTTTCTTTTCCTTACTTTGTTCTTTTGCATTTAGAAGGCAGCAGGGCTTTGGCAAAGAAGAATTTCCTGCGTTTGCTGCATCTAGCATCTAGCGTGGACGAAGTACAGCTTACGGATAGTACCCCACTACTCCGTACTCGCGCCAGTCGCGCCTTCCCTCCCACCAGGCAACGTTTAACTTTCCCCGCAAAAGCAAATTCAAATTTACCTTTGATAGGCCTGATGAGCCTGAGTCTGCATTGCTGCCACTGCATCGCCCACTCGCCAAATGCGCTTTTTATCTGCAATCTCTCTACCCCTCTCCTCTTCTTCCTCTTCGTCCTCTTCCTCCTCATCCTCCTCATTTCGCCTCGTTCACACCCCAACCTGTGAGAGTTATGAGTGATGAGCAACGACTTCGTGTTGCTCTTCATCATGGCGACGTTCCCAGTCCAAGGCTGAACCGAGAGGCAGTACTTGGTCCTTCGCCGTGCTTCGTGCTTCGTGCTTCAGCCTCATGCAATATTCGGACGGCTTCTGCATTGAACGAGACGACCGACAGCGGCACAGCTCAACCACTATTCACAGCGTCATGAACCCACTCACTTGGCGCTTTCGATCACACTGAGATTCCTTTGCCAACTCAGCTACTCGCGCATCAATCGTCGTTGTCCCGTTGCTCCCTACAGAAATACCTCCCCGGCGGCGATGGTCACCTCGCATGTTCCAAACCACCATGGCACATACGTACGGTCCGACAAATCTACACGATCATTCTCGCCTTCATCAGGGTGATATCATCAATATCGAAGCCCGTCTTCCTGACCACAAACTAGGTATGGTTCCCGTTTAAACAATATTAGAGCATATTTAACAACACACAGCCTTGCAAGAAGCTCTGAAGTATGAAGGAATGCACGATCGAGCTCATCAACTAAGCCTTCCTGTTATTCCTTTGCAGTCATTTGATTGGGTGTGGTCAACCGCCTTCAAAAAGTGGCTGCAACCGACAACTGAAGGCTCGGCTCCCTGCTTCTGGATCAGTGGCAAACCCGGCTCGGGGAAATCAACACTCATGAAGTATCTCGTCGATGCCCAAGAAACGCGCAAGCTCCTCGACAAGAGCAAAACTGAAGTAGCGCTTCTCCATTTCTTTTTCGACTTTCGAGCCCAAAGCGCTACTCCCAACCACGAGACTGGTATAATTAAATCATTCCTTTCACAACTATGCGATCGCTTCCCAGATATCAAAGACAGACTGGCAGAACAAAACGCACACGAGCCAATTGCCGGTCGAAGCTTGGACAGGCTCTTAGAAATGCTCAGGAACACCATGACTTTGCCCCATCTCCATGTCTGTTCTTTCATTGACGGTCTGGACGAGTACTCTGGAGACTGGGACAATCTTGCCCTACTTTTGCTTCGCGTTCAGCGAGAAACGGGGATGAGAATGTGCTTTGCGAGTCGCCCAGAAGCAGTTTTTCAACGCCGATTTGCTGAATTCCCGCATCTCATCATGCAAGTACACAATGTTGCCAGCATTCGTACCTACATTCACCACGCTGTCAATCTGGCCCATGACCGATTGCTCGAATCTGCCACACTGATCGACGATTCGACGCAGGAAGAGATCGTACGACGAGCCAACGGTGTCATAATTTGGTCTCGTCTCGCAGTCGATGAGCTTCTCCGTCAGCAATATACCAGTACTCCAATAACTTCGTTGAGTTCGATCCTGGAGCAACTACCAGACGAGCTTGAACACATGTACGATCGCACCTTTTCTCGCCTCAGGGACGACAACAAGTCCGAAGCTGCCCTGCTTCTCTTCTTTGTTGCTGAATACGGTGGTGCCATGGACATTCCAACCCTGTATGCTCTTTGGCACTTCTTCTATTTGGAGTTCCTTGGCCGCCTGCCAACAACGCAGGTTCAAGACGAGGCCGATTTTCTGAAACGACTGCAGAACTTATTGGGATCTTTCATAGACATTGCGTACACCTCGAACCCCAAATCGTGCCCTAACATGATTCGGCTCCTGCATGAAACGCTCCAAACATCTTTACGTCAATCCGGCTACATTTTGTCATATTTACCTCCAAAAATGGTTGACAAATACCCAGACAATGTGAAATTGAACATTTACATAGACGTCATCATAGCAGCTTCAAGAAGTCAGTGCTTTCCAGCGACTCTCGACACTGTGAACGATTTTCCCCGAGAAGTCAAGCCATCATCTACCGACACTGAGGAGTGGGTCTTGTCAGCCATCTCTCGCTCAAACGCATTATCGTGCTACAATGTCTGCGACTTTCTCCGAAAAGCGGCAAAGAGTGGATTGTGGCACACGAGAGCACCACTTGTTGCGAAGGCGATCGTAGATTTTCCACAGGCAGCACAACAACATCGGAAAAATCCGTTGCCTGTACGTACTTACGGCGACGCCTGGAAGGAAGTGTTGAATTCACCTTTGATGTCTCTCGTCAATAGCGGTCCCTGTTGGGAACATCCTTACGATTCAAGATTCTGGTCCAAGCATTCCAGTCTTGTTGACATGAGGCGTGCGATCCACTTTGGGCTTGAAGATTACATCGAATACGTGTTTTCAAGGGAAGATGCTCCGTCAGCGACAGCATGTAACCACCTTCTACCAGTAGCAGTTATTTACCGACACGGATCTGTTTTTCCCCAAATTCCACCATCGAAAATTGTGGACTTCCTGATAAATCGATATGATGGCATCTGCGAGGGTCTATTGATTTCTACTATTTGGTATAGAATGTTAGTACGTGGTTTCAGTGAAGACTTGAAAACCTATTGCCGCTTGCTCTACTCTATGCTCGATATGCCAATGGTGGCTCGCAATATCGAACCATCGGCGGTGGGCGAATGTGATCAAGGCTGCCATGCTCTGAGCATGTGGTTTTCCAGTTGGACCTTCACTGATCGCAGCAACCGCCCCAGAGCGCTTGGAGCCCTGGGGATGGACCGGTTGTTTTGCAACATTATGAAAAGGCACTTTGATTTTGGCAGGAAACACTGCAAGATTCACGGGAATGCCCTGTTTCAACTGGTGCATGAATGCAGGTACAACGACGACAACGAGAAATGGCACGCTCGGTTTAGCATGTTGATATTCCTCACTAGGGCCGGCGCCGATCCCACTATTAAGCACAATGGGCACACCGCTTCAGGAGAACTCAAACGGATCAGACGACAAATTCTGGCGAAGGCGATTCTCGGGTTACCTGAATACAAGCGCCGCAAACTTGAGATCTGCAATGCAATGCAAAAAGTACTTGTACACCGTGAGAAGCACGGCTCATGGCCGGAGCTGGCACCCATCGTGGCCCGATATAAACTAGATGAGCCAGCTTCTTGGGAGATCGATCAGCAGGGGGAAGTCGTCATTGACCGCACCGCTTTCCTCCGTTTTCTCGGAACTGGCGACAACAGTGACAATGACCAGGGGGGCCCGGGAGACAACCATCGCGGGAATCCGAATCACCAGACTTCGGAATAGACGTCTTAGCGCGGAAAAACTGAGTTCAAACAGGAGTGAAAACTCTAGGTAATGCCAATGATTAGGATCAGATTTAGTGTACGTCGTACGAGAACAATATCATCCCACCAGGACTGAATTACTTCAAAGTACACGCAGTATTCGCAGTGCACGTATATTAGCCCCATTTCTCTCCCATTCTATGCAATGTACTCAACAGAAGTAGGAGTATGCAGAGTCTGAGGTGATGCATACTCATGACCCCGTTTTACCCTTGCAACTTTTAGCTCAAGCCAGAATTCAGCTGATCCCCCATGACGGATATGTCTGCAAACATTTACATCGATTTTATCAACCTCCATTGACAGACCGCTACCGCAAGCGTTAAGAGCATAAATATAGGTACGTTAGATATTTTCAACTTATACATCAAGAAGCGTAAAATACTAGATCTTGAAGTCGTCGTACAGAGTTTAAACTTATAGATCTATTTCTCTCTCTGTCCTAGCACTGTCGTTTCTATACCAGAAAACCAGTTAAATGCGTGTGTGTGTATGTACGTACTATGTATGACCTCAATGTTTTTTTTTGCATTTGCGACGTTCGACACCTGACATGACATGACATGACATGATATGAGAGGAATTCTACCAAATCCCTGGAACAAGTACAAGTTAACGGTTACTGTGGGCTTGACTTACTTTTCGGTACGATTTCCAGTCGCTTGCTGAATCAAAAAACATCACATGTTTCGCACTCTAATAACTTGAAATAAACAGATTGTGGATAAGGTAATAGATAGACCCCCCTTGGTGGCCCCGAAAATTGATTATTGGCAATATGCTTAGGTAGCGAGCTTTATTTTCTCCCGAAAAGGTTGCGTTGTGTTGCGTTGTATCTTGCACAGCCTTCGCGATAGACCATTAACAGGTTATTATTTTCAAAATTCTTGTTACGGGATATGGAATTGAATCTGAACTTCATTGGCAAGGACGACAAGGGAGAACGAATGGAAGTAGTCGAGAGCTGAGCGACCACCCCTTTCTTAGTCGGTGTGCAATTTTATTTTACCTAGACCTTCGTG
Organism: Incumbomyces delicatus; assembly: GCA_017655985.1. NCBI lineage: Eukaryota > Fungi > Ascomycota > Eurotiomycetes > Chaetothyriales > Trichomeriaceae > Incumbomyces > Incumbomyces delicatus. Next base: position 4,217,759 of record JACJVS010000003.1, read on the forward strand.
GCTGCAAAGTGCAGGAATGCTGGATATAGTTACCTCGAGATGGACGTCAACGATGGATATGGATGCGGTTGTGAACGGTGAAAGTCATCAAGAATCGTCGAATTGGGTCATGATATGAATCACGTTTTGGGGGTTGGTTAACGTCGGATCAATAGCGCATCTATTCAAAAAACTTTTATTTTGTAGAAATCAGCAGCAGGCAATAAGCAGTTAAAACGTTCTGATTCACTTTGAAAATACCCTAGCTTGAAGAGACGAAATTGTGATCGTGCCACTGTCCACAACTACTCTGTAGGTCAGTACTCCGTACTTAAAGCGCCTGGTTGATTTTAGCGCTAAGCCTAAGCTCTTCCTTAACTTTGAATTTTCAACTAGCAGAAAGAGCTCCTCACAGTTCGCTCTGAGTTGCTAAGCTTAGCGCAGGAAACTTCGTCAGTTTTATCGCATCCGTTAAAATTGTACTGAAGCCTGTCAGAATCATCAGCCGCATCTGCAATAGCCGGAAATGAGGCCGCGAATTGAGATAGGTCCTTGCAAGTTTTGTAATCGGACGTTCGCGAGAGCTGAGCATCTCGCACGTCACGAGCGAACACGTAGGCCCCTTACTGCCGATTCACTCCATCATTGTCGCTAACTATTGCGAGACACCAAGGAGAAACCTTACCTCTGTAATTGTGGCAAAGCCTACTCAAGAAGGTATTCTTGGATCCCCAGCAGACTCTCAATACTGTACGAGAGCTAATTAGTCGACCCATAGAGACTTGCTTTCGCGCCACGTCCGGCTATCCACAGACGAACGGGTATGTCACAGCGAGATCAACGTAGGGCTTGTGCCTAAACCTAGAGACCGACGTCAAAAATCCGCTGGAAGAAGATCACCGGAGAGTAATGACCCTGTTGAAGCGCGGGATGATCGGGAACAAGTAACTTTCGCACCAAGTGTGAATCACTTTCATCTTGGTGAATCGGGTTCAACTTTCCCGCCTATACAAATAGCACAGCCGGAACTGGAGAATGACATGAACGATCAAATCCTACCATTTGACAGCAGCCATGCCAATATTGCATCTCACGCTCCCAACCATGCCTACAATACTTTTGAGCATTTCTCTACCGAACAGAATCCCGCCATTGATAACTTGGGCGCATTGTGGGATTTGTTTGACCACCATTGGAGCAATGGAGTGAGTACGTCACCTAATCTCTTCGACAGTGTGGATCTTCTTAATCTCAGCCTACCTGGGCCAACATCGGCTCTTGGCGCTACCCATGAACCATGTGGTGAATCCCAGATACCAACATCCAATGACGAAAACATGCACAACAGCGGAGACTCGGATACAAACATTTCATCACAGACCTCTCTGACACAATCCGTCCCACCAACTTTGCCTGGACAGGCTGCTCTTCCACCTTACCATGATATTTTAGGGCCAAGCGATCCCCCTGATTGCAATACATCAAATTTCAACAGTCAATCGCTTGGTAACAATAACCTCAGATTCTCACCGGAGGAGTACAAGGGTCTTGTTCAGGCAACAACATCGTGCAAGGTTCTCCAGCTACAGAACTTCGTGCTCCCGTCGAGGCATGCCTTTAATCGGTACCTGGATGGCTTTGTGTCTGGGTTTGCTAAACACCTGCCTTTCCTTCACCTGCCTTCCATAAAGGTTTCGGCGTTGCCGTTAGATTTGCTGTTTGCTATGGTCTCCGGAGGTGCGCAGTATCGTTTTGAGCGTAGGGCGGCCAACGAGCTTTTCAAGGCCTCAAGCACGGTCTTACACTCATCTGTCCATGTATCTGCGCAGAGTGCTTCCACTGCCCAAAATGTTCCTGGAGTGGTGATAGCGTCGAGACAGGCCGGTATTGATTCAAATTGGACGAACACTAACAAGGAGAAAGAGTTTCCTTCCGGGTCAGAGACTTGGAAGACCTCAATCATTAGCACGACAAGCATTCAAAGCATGCAAGCCACGCTTGTTCTTATTGCTCTGTGTACGTGGAGTCACAAGGAAAGAGTGCACGATGGCTATAGGTTGGCGACAGAGCTCGTTGCGACTCTCCGTGACTCTGGAAATCTGCAAAGCCCCGAGCATACACCCGATGCCGACTGGGACCAATGGATAAAAGTGGAAAGCTACCGCAGGACTACTCTAGTCGCCTTTATGGTGATGAACCTAGCCACCCTGGTTCACCATGCCCCTCCCAGATTGATGAGTCGGGATATTTCGCTCGTTCACCTCCCAATGGCGGAAGAGTGTTGGAATGCGGTCAACCCGCGAACGTGGACCATTGCCTGTGCGCAAAACTGTCATAATGACATTCTGTTCGGCGAAGCTTACGCCATTTTGTTTGCTGAGAATAACACCTCCCGGGCCCTACCCAGCATTTCTTCGTTCGGCAACCTGGTGCTAATTCACAGTATCTTCCAGAGGATATACCTCACATGGGAAACTTGTGCCACATTCAAGCTGAGTGCGCAGCGGGTCGAAGTATCGTCATTATCACCAGACCTTGAAAGCCAGCTTGAGAATGCCCTGAGAGTATGGCACGCGAGCTGGGCATCGACCAGGGAGTCGTCGCTGCATCCTAGTCAGGAGCATTCCACCCTTGGGTTCAATGCGACCGCAATATATAGACTTGCCCATATCAGGCTCCACCTGAATCTGGGTCCTCATCGTGGGCTCGAGACACGTGATCCGAGAAGAGTGGCGTACGCATTCTCTCAGGCCCTGAAGCCCCCGCGAACTCTGAAAATATATCGGGCGCTTTTGCAGTGCATACATTCGCTGAGCATACCTGTTCGGGTAGGGCTGGAGTACGTTGCCGTCACACAGACACTGGACTGGAGCTCAATACACTGCATATGCAACGTAGAATGTGCTCTCATGCTAAGCAAGTGGTTGGAAAGCTTGGTTAGTAGCGCCCAGGGCCTCTGTCCGGAAGAGACACGACTTGTTAACACCATCTCCGGGATTTTAAACGAGGCTGACTTACTCGCGGAGGACCGAACAATCACCCATGAACCTGCTTACTTACGGCAGCTGTCTGCGGCTGTTATCCGACTCGTAGGGACGATATTCAAGGGGAGACATGTTTGGGAGCTCCAAGAGGTTCTGTTCCATGGTCTGGAGGCATATACAGCAATTTTGAACGCAAGTATGGACAGCACAACCAATGTTACCTGACATTTAGAGGGAGGATATCATACTATTTGTTCGGATCTGCTTGAAAGCGGAAATGGTGTTTTGTTGAGCATTCTACATTCTATGACATGTCGCCCTAGCTGGTTTGATCAAATTAGTACCTTTTCCCATGCATCACCGGGGTGATAGGTGGAACTTGTGCCTCCCCGACTCGCTCATAATGGGGGCGGTGGTTTTCTCCCAACAAAGACACTCTCAAAACAAATGTTGTAACCAAATTGGAGGAAAAAGCAGGGTAGCTCCAACTTTTTGGGGACCTCCAGTGGAGTTGGAATCTGGAATTTTCTCCAACTTCCAATTTACCCCAAAAACGCCGAAACCAACCACCAGGCATCGAAAAGTTGAGCAAAAGGTCTTGCATGAGTCTCGTTTCTCGTCTCATAGGTGGGGCCCATGTGGACTCCCTAGCATTTGGAGCCATTATACCAAATCCATCTCAGCGGCTTGTCTCAAGTGGCCATCAATGGACACGGTGAATGCAAGATTGATTCACGCGCAGAGAAATAGAGCAGTATCTCCGGGCCCTCGCGCCCCATCATGACCAGTCCCGGTGGATTAGGACAGAAGATTAAAGTCATGCGGCCTTGACCATTGGATAATCAGCCGTCATCCGACCTTCTCGAAGGCAAGCTCCAATTGGTATTCTACCCCTTACTTTGCACATCCATCGACCCCTCCAAACCGGGCCTAGTCTCAGATTCCATGGATCCAAGGTCGCTGTTTCGGTGCCTCGCGCTGAGTACCTGTCCAAATCGACGAACAGCTTCCCTCATCTCCATCTCGGAGACGGTTGCAAAGCTCAAACGAAAACAAACGTCGTGCGAGGAGTCGCGGTCAACAACGAACCACGAGCCTTTGCTCACTAATACCCCAGCATCCAGACCACTATCGTAGATTCGAGCCTCAATCTCGACTGGAGAGCTCTTCGGATCAGTCAAACGATGGTAAAGCGGGTCGAGCTTGACCCAAACAAACATACCCGTCACAGGTGTCTCCCACGAACAAACCGCTCTGGGAAGATACTCTTGACAAGCTGCGAGTAAAACATTTCTGCGATGACTGTATTCCCTGGACAGGTGCATCAGCCATGCCATGAAGCCTGAGTGACCCCAGTACTCATCCAAAAGCTTGTATACCATGACTTGCGACACGCCACTAGGGGCAAGGACACTGCCCTCGGAGTGGAAGACAAATTTGTCGATGACTTGGGCGCTTGCAGTCACCCAGCCGAAGCGAAGACCGGGTGCCAAGAGTTTTGATGTCGTGTCCAGCCGCATGACACGACCTGACACATCGAGGGACAAGTATGATGGTGGCAGTCTTGATAGAAAGATGTCAACTCTTTGCAATTGACTCACATGTTTCCCTGGTTCTGCATCAAGAGCCTCAAGATTCAGAAAAAAGTACGGATCATCTTCCAATATGTAGAGATCGTGGTCTTCGGCAACCTGGTAGATGGCTTCGCGTCGAGACCGAGGCTGAGTAGTGCCAGTGGGATTTTGTCCAGAGGGGATTGTATATAGAATGCAAGGCTTCTTTCCCCTCGACACATCCCATCGGCAGAGCTTCCTGTCTAGATCATTCGGGCACATCCCATGTTCATCAACCGCAACCCCGAGAATATTCAGACCTTGGGACTTGGCGGTTGTCACCGTTCCCGGATAGGTGAATTCTTCGGTCAGTATCCAGTTTCCACGATCGGTAAACAATCGTAGCGCGATTTCAAGAGCGGAAGTTGATCCACAACTAACACAGCAGCCCCAGTCACTGTATGGTGGATCGTGTATCATCTCTGTATGCTCGGTGACGAATCGGAGGGTCTGTGGTGCTCCTGCTGAGAAGCCGTAGTTCATCGCAAGATCGAGATCGTACGCTTGTTCGTGCTTTTGACACGACATTGGTTCGCACTTTTCTTCCTTGACACCAGGTGGCTGGAAAGTCGTATTCGTAATCAATGAGCTCCAAGGAAAATATTCCGGTGTTGGTCGACCCGTGCCCAGAGAAATTATTCGCTTCTGGCGAGGTGGTCCCGAGCCTCTAGATGCCACTTTGAGCTCTGAAGCGGACTGTGAGAGGCATTCGGAGCTGAATATATGATCCCACCGCTTTGCACGAGGCTGATCTTTGGAAGGTGGTAGCTTGAAATCGTCCGAAGATGTAAACGGGCCGCTGCCTCCAGGAAGAGGCCCAGCCTCGAGGCGCTGCTTCTCTCGCATGGCAACCTTCTCTCGCCACATTTCATTCAAGCAGAACGCTGTTACATAAATGTACTGTGGACAATTCTCAGGGGAGGATGAGTTCGCAAGTCGTCCCTACAGTACGAACGGATCAAGCCAGAGCGCACTTCTCTTTTAATGGACCTTCGGCACTGTGTCCGAGTCTCCTCCACGTGCTTGTATGTAAAAAGGAAGTATTTTGCATTTTGTGAGAAAGAGTGAGTCCTGCTCTGACCCATTTACTCCATGGGCCAGGGACAGGGCGCCACTCTTGTACTAGGGCAGTGAAGCACATTGCCTGATTAGGCATAGCTTTCTACTCCAAGATTTACCTACTCCAAGGCCTGACCCCGTGCACGGTGTTCAACAAGCCGGGTTGAGCGAGAGTAGTATAGCAGCGAGGAACTTAGAAAATGCTGCTTTAATCGATATTTAACACAGACTGCGCCGGGAATTTTGTAGTCTCTTCTAAGTGGTATACTTGTCTTTTTACTGAAATGGCGTCGAAGCCTCGCGTGCCGCCTCCAGGGGCCTATGTTCCTGCGCCTACATTCTATATTGACTCATCATCTCCTACAGACAGCCCTGCAGTCGATCTCAAAACTCAAGTAGCCCATGCGATCTTTCTTGCCAAGGGAGGCATCAAAGGCGTTGTCTTGCTTGGCAGCACCGGCGAAGGAGTTTATGTTCATCCTAAAGAGCGCCACGCTATGATCGCCGCGGTTCGAAAAGGTCTAGATGAGGCTGGTTTTGGAAACTTCATCGTTCAAGCGGGGGTGGCGTGCCAGAGCGTCCAAGAAGCACTTGAGCAGCTGGCCGATGCAAAGGAGGCCGGAGCAGCCTACGGTCAGGTTCTCGTGCCGGCCTACAACGCCGCAGTGACCTGGGAGGAGGGTCTCATCAATTGGTACACAGCTGTGGCCGATCGAAGCCCCATTCCCATTATTATGTAGGTTTTCAACTGTCCCGGGCCCTACATGAACACAAACTAACAGAAGGGCGTAGTTACAACTACCCCGGTGTATCTAACGGGTTGTACATCAAAGCGACGACACTTTCGAAATTGTCTCAACACCCCAACATCGTCGGTTGTAAATTGTCACACGGCGACATGACACTTATCTCCGAGGTCACCCTCAATCCTGAGGTTGACATGAAAAACTTCCGCGTTTACACCGGCCTCGGCCAACTTATGTTGCCCTTGATGAGCATTGGCGGTTCGGGATGTGTCGATGGGTCAGGTGGATGGTTTCCCAAATCTCTCACGCGGTACTATACCCTTTCCGCGAAGAGTGACCCTTCGTTAGCAGAGATAGAGGAGAGGAAGAAGCTAGCCTTCGGAATTTGCCGTGTTACAGACTTGATCGGTAAACATGGTGTACCAGGCATCAAAGAAGCGATTGCTCGACTGAGAGGTTTCGGTAAGATTGGTGGCACCAGAATTCCTCTGTGGGGAGGTATTGCTGGCGGGGACGCAGAATGGCAGCAGTGGGAGCCGATCATGCGTGCTCTCGAGGAGCATGAAAAAGCATTGCAAGGCTGAACAGGCCGCCTGAAAGCGGGCCAACATGCAGAACGTGATCCAAAAAGATAGTGTCACGGAAACTCCTCGCATAACAAAAGTAACCCCAGATCAGGGAATACTTCCTCAGAATACAGAATTCATACCCTAGGCTCACCCAGGACTCCGAGCTTTTATGACCAAGTCTAGCTACCAGTAACATGGAGTGTTTCCTGTTGTTTGTACTTGTGTACGTGTAATGTCGCACAGAGCGTTTAGAGTGATCGTCGAAAGACGAAATGCTTTCATATTCAAAGGGCTTGACCGTGTTCGTGCATGGCAAGACTCTCGAACAAAGCCATCTTTACGCACACAGACACGTCCGATGCTCAGTTGCCAAAATGGGCAACCAGGAATGGGGTATCATCATGACTCAATTATTGTCTCAATGCATCTGAATAACACAAAACCTGTTACGGATCGCATCCATTCGAACCAATGAAGGGTAGGTGGGACATTAACGGGCTATCGGCGGGTAAGCCGAAGCAGTAAGATGGAGGTGATAAGTCTCCTGTATGAGGCGAGTCCGTAGCCAACGAAAAAGTGAGGGGCATCCTCGGAGTAGAAACTAGTTCCAGACTTCATACAGGCTTCTCCTTACTCAATACGGCAAACCGACCAGTTTTTTTGCGAGAACCTTGCATGGAGAACAGCTGGACAATTTTGCTCGGGGGACTGAGCTTGGTTCTCACCCAAGCCAACCCATATATTAGGGAACGTTCCTAGACTCTCGATAATTTCCCCATACACTAAAATCGTTTATAATCTCACTGCGCAAAGATTTGAAGCCCAAAGAAATCTCCGTTTCTTCACACCGTTCCAATGTCTGCTGTACCCCCTCATCATCACGCGGAGGTACAAGGCAGTATTCATAGCTCGCAGCCGGCCGATGATAAGGCCATGGAAGACCATGGATACTGCATTCCACACCAGCCCCGGGTACCTGCCGCAACGCGAAACTCTATCGAGAATGGCTAAGCCAGGCTCAAAGCTGGCAGCGACTCACAGTCTGCCTCATTGTCGAATCTGTCGCTCTCGGTTCTCTGAGCATGCCAAGTGTCTTTGCTCGTCTTGGCATGATAGCTGGTGTACTTATGAGTGTTGGACTTGGCCTCATTGCTGTCTACACTGGCTACATCGTGGGCCAGGTTGCCCTCAAATATCCTGATATCCACCACTATCCGATGCTGTTGGGCTTATTTTTAGTCGCATTAGCTATCAAGTAATAAGCATTATGTTTGTGCTGTTACTCGCCCTGACAGGCGGCTCCCATGCTCTTACCGGAACTATTGCCTTCATACGCATCACTAATGAGAAGGATAGGTGTATTCTAGTCTAGAGTATTATTTCAGCTCTTATCCTCTATCTCCTGGCCCTTCCGCCCACCTTCCACGAGTTCGCTATTTTGGGATACATCGACTGTGTCTCAATCATATCAGCCATACTTGTGACGATGGTCGCCACCGGTATTCAGTCTTTTAACGTTAACGGTGGTCGATCTACGGTCCCATGGTCCTTATGGCCAGCAGAGGATCTTACATTCGCTTCTGCTTTTGTCTCATGCACCAATGTCATCTTTGCGTTTTCTTTTGCTGTTACCCAGTTCAGCTTTATTTCCGAGATGCATACACCTCAGGACTATATGAAATCTATCGGGCTCCTCGGCATTCTAGAAATCATTATCTACACCTTGACTGGTGCGCTGATCTACACATTTTGTTGGGGTCGATGTGGCAAGCCCAGCGCTGCTCTCGGCTGGCCAGACAATTTCACGGGTTTCATTTAGAATTGCACTCGCCGTTATTTTCATTCCGGGCAGTATCAATACAACCGTTGTTGGCCGGTACATCCTGGACCGCTGTTTCAGGGATTCTGAGGTGCGATACGTTAATACTAGACGTGGCTGGATCATCTGGGCCGGCCTTCTCGCTCTTACACTATCCTTGCCTGGGTAGTCGCTGAGTCAATCCCATTATTCAACGACTTGCTGGGAATCATGGCCAGTCTTTTCATTAGTGGATTCAGCTTCTACTTTCCGGTGTTGTTTTGGTTATTTCTTGTCAAGGAAGGCAAATGGCATGAAGGCCGGAAGAATATCTGCCTTTCTATCCCGAACAGCGTTGGCCTGTGCGTTGGCCTGCTCCTTTTCGTTTGCGGCACTTACGCTAATGCCAAGGACATTGTTGACAACTATAAGGCTCATGCTGTTGGGGGCTCCTTCGCTTGTGATGCGAACCAGTATCTACAGCTAATTGTACAAAATCAAAGCACTCTTGAAGAAGTTTTGTTCGTTTGTCTCCAGGTCCTTGCCTCTCAACCTCTGCCGAAATGGTCGAAATCTGGTTCCCAGACTGTAACCATTCATGGCCTGTCTACTCTGAGCATTGACGGCAACCATATTTGTCAAGAGTACGGACGTTTCAAATCGTTAAAAGTTAGCTTTAGTGGCACAATCCTGCCTAACCAGACGCTCGTCGCGCAGATGTGGCAAGAAGGGAGAACACGATGATTTTTCAAGTGACGGTCAAGAGGACGATCCATAAAATATCGCGGCTGCAGCTGCCCATATTTATCCCTTCATTAGTATTACAAAGCCGGTTAAATCGCAAGATAAAGTTGAAAATAAAATGAAAGACGTTACGAATGCCAAGACTTCGTCACGCATGCTAGCAGACCGCATGACACATTACTCCTCAACCGTACTCACCCCTTCTTTTGTTGTGGCGTAGCTGGCGCACGGTGCGCATCTGTTTGTTGTGTTTGCAGGACCAGGCATGGCCAACTTGCCAGCCCGGTCTGCCAATGCTCCATTCGTACTAATCGATTAATATATTCGAATATCCATTGATAGGTTACCGATTATTAACTGGTGACTGCGCGCTGACTGAAATCCCGAGCATCTTCTGCCAAAACTCACAATGCGCTCTTATTGTCTTCTCCTAGCTCTACAGTAACCTTGGAACCCGTATAGGCCAGATCTTCGCAGACCCTACTGCGATATCAGTAATCTTTGAACAGTTGACTATGCAAGCAATCTCTTTTAGGAAAACTCCTCCGCAGGCTAATGACACGTGGTAAAATACTCGGTCTTCGTCCCCACCAGCCCGAGAAAAGGAATTCCAATTGTACTGAAATGAGCAGTTCTCGCTGTGTATCACGCACGTGCAATTTTGCGTGTCATCACCGTAGCAGCGAGTTTGGATCTGCGATCTACGACAAACAACCCTATCATGGGATCGTGCTGTTCCACTGCAGTTCGTAAGATTCCGGACGAACACCACATCGTGTTCGGCGTGCGCGAATGGCCGGGCTTGCTGTACCCCAGAATAATATGCCCGTGTCCGGACAAACTTTTGTAAGCTTTTGCCAAGTGGAACGCACGATGTCACCTTAATCGTGGCGGTCACCAATAGGCTTTCGTGAAGAAACGTTGTGGGATCCCGGGACCCATCCCCCATTCCAAGCCATTTACGATTCGACAATATCGCAAAACGCTTGTCTTTGATTTGCCATAGCTGCATGTGAAAATGTACGCTAATAATGACTTACAGCCTAGGGTCAAGAAATTTGAAATCCTAGTGGTAAAAAGTGGGGTCTTCAATCAGAGTTAAGGTTGGCTGGAAGCTTTATCCAGGGAAAAATGTCTTGGGTGTAATTGGCTCCACAGACCCCACGCTATTTACCAACTCGATTTGGGATATTGCGACGCTCACCTTAGCCAAAGCGTGCTTGTGCGTTGCTTAAGAAGCTTGGTCCTTTATGGCTTGGGGGGGACCCGAGGTTTCTCGTCTTGCACCTTCTGTTTACCTCATTCCTCTGGTCGTCCGTCCACCACAAACATGAATTTCGACAAAGACAACGATACGCCCTCTGAGAAGCATTCCAACGATGTTCCGGCTAGCGATACACCGGGCACGTTCGGAGAGCATGCAAAAGCTCGGCATTTCAGCACCAGCGCAGAGGAAGCTGGTCTCGTCGCAACCGACCGCGTGCTTCATCGTGAGCTAAAAGGCAGGCACATGCAAATGATTGCGATGTAAGTTTGGCAAAGCATCGAGGTACCAAAGTGCATACCTACTAATCGACGCTTCTTAGTGGTGGTGCAATTGGTGCTGGTCTGTTCATTAGTTCTGGAGGTGCTTTTCAGACTGGTGGGCCTGCTTCTGTACTTCTTGGTTTCATGATTATTGGTTAGCCACAACGGAAGAACTATGGTGCAAAATAGCTAACGCTTTATTTAGGTGTCATGGTGTAAGTTTTAACGCTTAGGTCGATATAGAAAGCTTTTGTGCTCGGCTGACATAATCATCTAGCTACCTCATGATGCAGGCCCTCGCGGAACTGTCCGTCATGTATCCGATCAATGGAGCCTTCACCATGTACATCTGTCGATTCGTTGATCCCTCGTTGGGGTTTGCTTGCGGCTGGGAGTACGCTATCAGTTGGCTGACTGTCCTTCCTTTCGAAATCTCAGCTGCTTGCAATATCATCCACTACTGGCCAGGATCGGAGGGTATCAACAACAGTGCGTGGATCGTCCCGCTGCTTGTCGCTTTGATGGCTATTCAAGTGTTTGGTGTGAGGGGTTATGGCGAGGTGAGTTCACCGGGTGGCCGTCAGGAGGGTGAGCTAACCGAAACAGGTCGAATTTGGCCTCAGTATCATGAAGATCACTGCCTGCCTAGGCTTCATGATTCTTGGAATAATAATCAACTGCGGTGGTGTTCCAACAGACGACAGAGGCTACATCGGTGCACGATACTGGTAATTTTCATGCAGTGAATGGCTGGCGGCTATGCTGATTGTTCGAAACAGGCATTCACCTTACAGCGCATTCCTCAATGGCTTCCACGGATTCTGCAGCGTTTTTGTCACCGCAGCGTTCGCCTACACTGGCACTGAGCTGACGGGATTGGCTGCCGCAGAGACGAAAAACCCGAAAAAGGAGATTCCGCGGGCGTCGAAGCAGGTTGTGTGGCGAATCGCCATCTTCTACATTGTCAATCTTTTCCTGGTTGGTTTGATCGTACCGGAGAACAGCCCGTTGTATAGTGGCGAAGGTTCGACGTCGCGTCACTCGCCTTTTGTCATCGCAATCCAGCTTGCTGGCATCAAGGTCCTCCCATCCATTTTTAATGCCGTCATCTTGATATCTGTCATGAGCGTTGCAAACTCGTGCACTTTTGGCTCGACTCGAACAATCCAGGCTCTCGCTGCAAATGGTGGGTCGGTGATTTCTATGATTCTTCAGGACGCTGACTTCGTTCACAGGCATGGGCCCGAAGTTACTGGCCTACGTTGACAAGAAGGGCCGTCCTTTGTCTGTGGTCATTGTGCAGCTTCTCTTCGGTTGCCTGGCATTTATCAACTTGGCGGAGAATGGTGGAACGATCTTCACTTGGCTCCTGTCATTGTCGGGTCTCTCCATTCTCTTCATCTACGGCAGTATCGCTCTGGCGCATATTCGCTTCCGCGCGGCCTGGTAAGCACCACACTGCAATTTCCAGCCTGAATCTTTCTCGGTAACTAATCCCTTTGACAGGGCTGCGCATGGTCGTTCCTTGGACGAGCTTCCCTTCCGGGCCGCGTTCGGCGTCTGGGGCTCGTGGGTGTGCGTGTTCATCAACGTCATCAGCCTGATTGCCCAGTTCTACGTCGCCCTGTATCCAGTCGGCGGTCCGTACCTGGATGCCACTACCTTTTTCCAACTCTACCTCGCTGGACCTCTGCTCATCTTCTTGTACTTGGTGTGGAAGATCTACAGCTGGAACAGACAACCAGAAGGCCGCCGACTGTTCATCAGAGCGCAGGATATCGATATCTATACGGGCATGAGAGAGGCTCAGCTGAGCATGATCAGTGGCGTCGGTGTTTCGGACGATCAGAGGCGCACCAGCATTGCTGAGCTGCAGGCCGAGAAGAAGAAGACAGGCCCCAAGGATTATATCATGGCCGGTATCAGAAACCTTATCTAAGCCCGTCAAGAGTCAGCCTATCGATCGTCATGCGCAAGACAGCGACCATAAATCGCTACGAGTCGGTTGATGCGGTGGAGGGAAGGAAGGAGGGTTGTGTCAACTTACAGCTTGTAATGCGGTACCGAGATAGCTAGGTACGTAGGTAGTCAAAACGCACAACACACCAAAGCTCTAAAGTGAAAGGCGCCAGTACTGAGTAGACCGAGCTGCCATTAATAAACCTTGTTCGCCGATCCTCCTGCTCGGCCGGATTGTGGCATGTTGGTAAGAAGGCCAGCCCAGCCTACCACTTCCTATAGGATTCGCGAACCTATTCAAAGCGGGAGTGATAGGACTAGTCACTGTTTAACCATCAGAAACCATATGTGGAGACTTACATCGGGAGGGATAAAATTATCTTTTCAACTCGTCGGCACTTGCGAGCCTTTTTCAGGGCTTACAGAACGAGACACTGATGCAGCGATTCTCAAGTCAGAAGTCATCCTAGCCAATTTGGAGGCTCGTCATCGTTCTAGAGCCAGTGTGTTTAATACCTCAATGCCAATTCAAAATGTGGATTTACTTGTGGGAGTGTAAGGGGTCCTGCTGTCTTATCGATAAGCACGCCACATACAGAAGGTCTGCCGGCCGCAACTTGACCACGTTCTCGAAAGGGTCCGCGAAAACGGGACTTTGGCAGCTAGAGGCTCGGATGAGCTGTCGAGCGGAGACGATATGCTGCTACCGTTGGAAGTGCTCATAGCCCTTCAATGGAGCTCATTGCTGGCCTCGGCGGTTGAGACACGGTCGTCTGACTCGTCTCGACCACGGGGCGTCGGTCCAGAATGTGAATATTCCCCATATTCCCCATATTCTGCCCATATTCTCCTCCTACTCCCCCCTCTACCCTTTCCTCATCTTCCTCCCTTACTCTGCTTCCATCCAGGGCAGCATCTTGAAACTGACACCTCGTCGCAGTTGCCAAATACTACCTCCCCTCAGCCAACAAACTGTTCTCCTGTATCGCTCATCCCTCCATCCACATTCCCGTGTCAGCCATTAACGACAACTACTGCGACTGCCCGGACGGCTCCGATGAGCCCGGTACTGCCGCCTGTGCCTACCTCTCCCCCTTCTCTCCGCCACAGTATCTCCCAGGCTCAAGCTTTCTCACGTCAGCAAACCAGACCATAAGCCTACCGGGCTTCTACTGCAAGAACAAGGGACACATCCCAGCATACCTGCGCTTCGAGAATGTCAACGACGGCACCTGCGACTACGATGTCTGCTGTGACGGCAGCGATGAGTATAGTGGTGTCGGAGGGGTGAAATGTCCGGACCGCTGTGCGGAGATGGGAAAGGAGTACCGGAAGCAGGAAGAGACCCGGGCCAAGGGCTTGCAAAAAGCCATGAAAAAGCGGAAAGAGCTGCAGTTTGAGGCCGATCGACGGAAGAAGGAGCTGGAGGACAAGATCGCTGCGACCGAGATCCGCATTGAAGGCTTGGAGAGGAAGGTCCGCGAAGCCGAGGAGAATGTGCATGAGACGGAGCGGAGGGAGAAGACCAGGGTGGTCAAGAGTGATGCCGCGGGCAAAGGCCATGGGCGCCTAGGCGTGCTGCTGACTCTCAGCCGAGACCGCGTGAAAGAACTGAGAGAGGCAGTGCTGAAGGTCCGCAAGCAGCGGGATGACATGGTTGCACGCGTCTCCGAGCTAGAAGTCCTGTTGCGTGAGCTGAAAGAGACGTACAATCCCAACTTCAACGATGCCGGCGTCAAAAAGGCCGTGCAGGGGTGGGAGGACTATGCTGCCAGAGAGACGACTGACACCTGGACCGAGGCTGAAGACCGGGACCTGACCGAGATCCAGAAGGAGGACGGCAGCGAGAGCGGCGTCAACTGGGCCGACTTTGAAGACGTCGACCCTGACCCAGCTCATTCAGACTCGGACGCTGCTGCAATCTACTCGCTGACCGCGTATCTGCCTCCACCGCTGCAGTCGTGGCTGAGCGGGTCCATGGCCAACCTGCGCCAGCTCCTCATCAACAACGGCATCCTGCCCGACAACACCGCACACGCCAGCGTCGACGACTCCCCAGCGGTCAAGAACGCACGCAAAACCCGCGACGAAGCACAGCGCGAACTCGGCAACGCCCAGAGCGAACGGACCCGCAGCCAAGAAGATCTGGCCAAGGACTACGGCCCCGGCGGTGTCTTCCGCGCCCTCAAGGACCAGTGCGTCGAGAAAGAGTCGGGCGAATACAAGTACTCGCACTGTTTCATGCACAAGACGACGCAGCAGCAGAAGAAAGGAGGCAGCTCGACCAACATGGGCAACTTTGCCGGCTTCGACACCGAGTTTGTCGACGATGATCTGCCTGTCGATGGCAAGGGCTTGGGCAGAGGCCACCGCATCGTGATGAAATACGAGAACGGCCAGCATTGCTGGAACGGGCCGAGCCGCAGTACGAGGGTCGTGCTGGCCTGCAGTGAAGTTGATGAGATTTACAAAGTCAGCGAGAGCGAGAAATGCGTCTATCGCATGGAGGTGGGCAGCCCGAGCGTGTGCGGCTGGGAAGGGGAAGCAGACAAAAAAGACGAGCCGGTGCAGAAGGACGAGCTGTAAAAACTTACCTAGTGGGATATTGGAATGAGAGAAGGACGCGGTAACTTTGCATAGCATGACAACGCTAGATGGGGAACACATAGACTGAGCTTCGCCTCACCAAATCACTTCAAGTTCTCCTCGCTTCTCTATGCTTTAGGGAACAACGGCGAATCCTCTTGATCCTCTCTTCTATGCCTATGTTTAAGACTGTACGTTAGTCTCCAGAGTCGCAACTGCAAAAGTGGGGTTTTGGCTAAAGATTGTATATATGAACTTGTGTCTAAATTCAAGCTAGCAGGGTAGCCTCTCACACCGCGTCGAGCTTCTCGCAGATGCCTTTTTATATCGTTTAACCTCTCAAGAAAAGGCAGGGCCGGCCGGGAAGCTGATGCACCTTCTATTTCCTCCCGAACCTTGGCTGCGCTGCCTTCCTGTTGATTGCTTCTCCTCCCTAATCCATGTAAATAGTTACGTAGCAAGCAATGGTCCTTTGTCCTTGCATTCACCGGCTGATCTACGGATATTTTAATCTGCCTTGAGGGGCAACGCTTGCCTGCCAAGGTCATTATCTTCTAAAGCTAAGATCCCCCGCACATCTCTCAATTCCCATCTTGTAAGTCCAGTGAAAGTGTTTTAGTGCATAAAGTGTCGAACGTGGCTCGATGGAAAGAAGCTTCCTTCCCGGAAAGTGAATGATAGCTTCGTAGCTGAAGGTGAGAGCCAGTTTCCGAAGGTGGGGCAGCTCGAGAAGCGTTCGCCACGCCTCAGCCTGATCCGCATTTACCAGACGCAATATCCTGCGACCCCAAAGACTCTTACCCTGGGAACTCAACAGCGTGACATCTTCATACACAATTCGGGATGCTTTTGCCACGATGAATCGGAGCCGTGGATCAGATGATGATCATGATGGGATCGACAATGTGCACAGTCACCGCGACGCTGGGAGTACCGACTTGGGCTCAAACCGGTCTACTTCAGGTACTGAACCTAAGAACCAAGTCCCGAGTGGTCACCCGAGTTCTGCAACAAACAATGATGCCAACTCGGGTATTCCTCGCTGCTCAGCCTCCTCCGAACAACAAAGGGGGAATACTTACGGAAACGTCAATGTTCGTGGAGGCAAGGTACAGCTTGGGGATCGGTATTACTTTGGTGTCCAAGACCCAACCCAGCAACAAGCCGACCAACTAGTCAATTCACTTCGGTTTCGCGACATCAACGTGCGTGCAAATCAAGTCACTATAGCACACCGAGAGACCTTTCAATGGATCGTAGAACCGGGCAATGCATCGAACTCACGACGAGCAACTCATCAAGGCATGTTCCTGAACTGGCTGATGAGCAACCAGAAACTTTTCTGGATCCGCGGAAAAGCAGGCTCGGGGAAAAGCACTTTGACAAAGTTCTTGTTGTCGGAGACACCAGAACTGCTCCACTCGGGCTCACCAGACACTGAGCCTTGCATTCTGGCATTCTTTTTCTGGCTCCATGGCTCAGAATTACAGCGAAGTCTGAAAGGCTTCCTCTGCAGTGTGCTACATCAACTGCTAGAGGACCATGAGCAACTCGCGCAAGAAGTTCTTCAAAGGAAACCTCGCTTAAAAAGGAAGCATTCGAATGAGGACTGGTCTACTACAGAGCTCTTCGAGCTACTCGTATATGCACTGCAGGCTTGTGGCGGACAGAAAATCCTCTTCTTGGACGGCCTCGACGAGCTCGACAGAGGAGACAGCCCGCGAAATCTACTGCGTTTTATCTCAGATCTCTGCAAAGTCGAAAATGTCAAGATCTGTGTTTCGAGTCGACCAGAAGCCATCTATGAAAGTGAATTTACCGATGTGCCAAAAATGTGTCTTGAGGAGTTGACGTACAACGATATGGTCGAAACTGTCCAGTCGAAGTTGATGATGGAGCAACGAAGCACAAAACGCAGCAAGCTTACACAGTCCGCTCTGGAAGAGCTTGCGCACAAAGTAGCACGCAACGCGAATGGCGTCTTCTTGTGGGCTTCGCTTGTCGCGAAGGATTTGTCAACAGGAGTTCGCAATCTGGACTCAGCAGACACGCTTCAACAACGGATCGACAGGCTGCCGAAGGGAATGAAAGAATTGTTCGAAGAGATGTGGCTGCGTCATCAGCCTGATGAGGACTTGTACAGGGAAGAAACGTTCTTGTTCGTGACAATACAGTCTACCCTCTCACCAACCTTGCTTGAATTCTGCATGGCTTCTGACGACGCATTTCTCTCAAAGTGCCTGTCAACATCACACTCTGTCGATGAAGATTTCTTTGAGGAGATCAAGCAAGTCTGTGATGCGGCAGATCTGAAGCTAAGAGCGCGAACAGCCGGTCTATTAGAAGTAGTCTGGGACCCCAAATATAAGCTGGTAGACGAAGGATACGAACCTGAATGCTCAGCAGCAAGCAGTGAGGGCGATAATCCGGTGGACTTGCCTCCAACCGATTCCAGATACCCACTTTGCACTTGCAGATCATTAATCGGATCATGCCCGTTGAAATCGAGACTGGCTGTCGGGACCGAGAAAGCAAGCCACATGCACGGTAATCGCATAATGCCCATACATCGAGATGTGTCCGAGTTTCTACAAGAACGCTTCTTGAAGCAATTAGACCCTCAGCAGATGGAAACAATTAGAGAGATGGTGGGTCAGAGAGCCCTTACGATACGCGTCTTGGAGACACTAATCGGATGCAACTGCAAAGGGGAGATCGACCTGATAATTACAATCGCGTGTGATGGTATGAGTGATGATGAGGCCTCTTCAGCTCTTATGAAAGTGCCGTTGCAATCTGCTCCCTTGCTGGCTCGTGCAATTCAAGACCCGACCTGTCCATTTGGCTGGACTCATCAAAGCAAGACCTGTCAATCAAGGTCTGGTGAAGACTTTCCAGCCATGATATGCTCGCTTGGTTATCTCAAAATTCTACAAACTTATGTTGATGATTCTGATCAGCCGTTCAGCCCATATTATCTGGGCTACCTGTTGGCGGCGGCGATTACATATAAGCCCTGGCATATAGAGGGCTCGGAGAGCTTCAACGAAGGGCCATTTGACACTTTTGAATGGCTCATTCGCCAGGGAGCGGATCTCTTCTCTCCACAACTGTTAATGCTGCGACGTTCGCGCATTAGATTGCTCCAAGTGGATAGCTGTCCACTTTTTGAATGCTGGCGTAGAATTCTGCGTGCCTTGTGCGAAAGGCAGATTGACTCCAAATCGAGCCATCTGAGACGGTTGATAGGTCTTCGAGATGTGCTAAACGATCATTTAGACCACGTTCAGTTGGGGAGAGAATTCACTTGGGTCATGACTATCAATGGGTCCGGCGGTGACGTGGATTTACGAGTTCCTCAGATTAACGATCAGACGTCCGCAATCAATATTGTATTGCGAATTAAACTCTCCGACTTTGCAAGCTACTTGTCGCGATGTTTGGCAATTGCTCCGACCGAACTTAGAGAGGACAGGTAGGCTTCCGCAGTACTTTACTTTTCGCCTTCATGTTGCGTTTCTATAGACCACAGCACAAGCTGACGACTGCATAGGAGTTGCGAGCCAGTTCCTCTTCCTTTCTCACAGTGTTGGGCAGCGATCCCAGACCGTCCTGGAAAATACCATACTGTCTCACAGATGTGGATAGAAAACAGTGGGTTCCGTATTGCCCTTGATGGTGCAATCACCAGCATGATTACTGGCTCTGTTGTTGCTCCTGAACCCTTGAAACAGCTTCGACGTTTCTATAGCATAGTTCAGGAGTTTAAACAGGCACAAAGTCAGCGGAAACATTCAACGTTTGCCGGCAATAAACCTTGCAAGGACGAGCTATCGGAATGCGTGGATTGCCCCATCGAATCAGAACTTCAGGTTAGTATGCCTCTTTCAATAGATTACAATGCCCTCGTACCTCCCGATCCATATCGGGAGATTACCGGGAATGAGTGGTACGAGCATGGAGTTCTTCGAGAATGGCACGAGCGAAGAAGAAGAGGCCTTGTGTTTCCCAGGAAAGAAGTCCGAGATTTCGAAAGGGCCAGAGGCTTGATTCCATCCTATGATACAGAGGCTTTACGAGACAGCAGTGCTGATGACGAGGCAAATGACATCGATAACAGAGACAGCCACGCCGACATGGCGGAAGACATATCGCTGCAAAGTCAAGAAGGAGAAGACGAGGAAGTATGGGAAGATTGCAAAGACGACGAAGTATGGGAAGATTGCGAAGAATGGGGAGAAAGTGGTCATTTACAAATGGACTAAGCTTGCACGCAGAATTAAAAGACGATGAGGGCACAACCAATCTGCTTTTTTCAGTTCACTTTTTGTTTTGGGATAAGTTTCTCAGATCTAGACGGAAGGGTGTTGCTGTTATTGTTAGAGATGCGAGATATCTAGCAAAATCATACAAGGGTTTTTTTTTCTGCCTTTTCAAGAGTTACAATGTTCGTAGGCGTCCACGTGTGTCTCAAACATATGTAATTGCAGTTCTGCGTCGGCGCCGTGAACGTAGCGAACATGTGTCCTGGACTTGAACTTCGGAGATTCTGACCAAAAAAAATGTCTATTTATCCTTGTCGAAGCTATAGCTCTACCCGGCCGGATGGGAATTCACAGAGACAAAAAGTGGCTTTGAGAACTCACGCTAATGATACCTATGCTGCCAGTGCAATCCACGAATTTAACTAGATGAAACCCTGCCGGGGGAGGGGATACAGAAAACGCATTGATTCGATACGTTCTCAACATCTCACCCCATTCCATCTCTGCCAAGGCTAAAACCTTTCCGCGTATTCAAACCTCTTCAAGTGTGGCCCCCCTACACCTTAGCTTCGTTCGGAAGTTTATCTCACTGCCATTCAGCAGGTGGACCGGCCAAACATGAGTAGTAATATCCTCTCTCAGCCCTGCTAGCTCTAGCGTAGCTATTTGTTTTGTTTTGTTTTGTGACGATTTAATTTTTCATTTCTCTCTCTCGCCCAGATCCTTCCACAGCTGCTCGCGCGCAAAAGGTTGTCCTGCGATCTATGCAGCAAGACCCTGGCGATACGTCCACAGAAGCTAGGTGCAGACGGTAGCGGCCGTCAGTGGCCGTTCAGCGGCAGCGTGATGGCCCAGTCAGGAGATCCAGAACTTCCCGGAATCTACGACCCCGGTCGACTGCTGCTGCTGGTGCGGTTGTTTGTCCTGTGCTGATGATGATGGTGATGGATCCAAGTGTTGAACATGGTCATGGAGAAGAGCGTCGCGACGAATGTGACGGGGAGGAAGAGGACGGTTACCGCTGCGAGGGTCTTCATCGATGATGAGTCGCGCTGGCTCGCGGATGTGACGGTTCGTGAGCCCTCGGCGAGAGAGGTGCTCAGCTTCATGTCTTCTTGATTTCTGAGATTGAAGAGCTGTTTTTCGTTTTAAAACTTATAGTTAGCATGACGATGAACTAACATACACACGCCTACACGTACACACGCAAGGAGGAGATGGGCTCGCCGGTTTTCGATTTCCAAAGAGAACAGGGTCTGGGTAGCAGCACTTCCGTTACCTGGCAGTGGCCCTGTGTCAGTGCTGTGGTGGGATTGTGCGTCCAAAATAAACGTAAACGCTCCCTAAAGACAAATGAGAACGAGATGGCGTCTTTGGAGGCCGTTGTTGGTGGGACAAAGTCGTGAAATCCAATTTTAAAACGTGATCCGATACCGTAAGCACAGCGCCAGGTCGTGTTCATTGATCCGGCATCCTCCGTCCTTTCCAAGTATCTGTAGGACCAAGCCTAGAACGACTGAATGCATGTGTGGGTTGGGGCCATAAGATGCTGCCGCGAGCCATATGACTACTTCTTGTTCCTCTATCCTAAAATCTTGAAGATAGAATTCAGATGTAGTTTAGTTTTTGCAGAATTTCGATGCCTTCAACAGCAGTGAAATTGTTATTGCAGGAGCCTTCGAACGCTTTTAGATGTCCAAAGTACTGGGTGACACCTAACATTGTAGCTCATAGACCTAGGTCCTTCTTGATGGACTGTGTTTACTGGTGATGGTTAGCGATCAATTGTATCGGAAGGCTCACTTCCCGCACTATTGGCGGGGCTCTGTGTGCCTTTCAACAAAGATGGACTTGGGGAAATGTCGCCTGGGGACCGGCCCAACAGTACATCTGCAGGTATTTTAGATTTGAATTTTCGCCTCCTTGTTGTAGGGATAACTCTTTGCCTGTTGTTTTAAGTTTTGAGTCTAATAATTATTGCCCTTTTGGGGGTGTTTTTAGGGTGCCGTCGTGCCGCCGTGCCGCCCCGCAGGTTTCCGTGGTCCTTAGCTTGGTCGGCCTTAGGGCCGTCGTCTACAGACTTGCATCCAATGAGCCATTTCTCCGGGCTTCGCGATTCTGTCCACGGGCATATGACCTGTGCTCTGCCTCGAGCGGTCATTTCTCTAGCCTGGTTCGACCACACATGACCGACGAACGGGCCGTAGGGCTTCCTCACGAGCACGCCATGCCGACCAACTTAGGTTCTCGTGTGCCCCTTCAATGACAGTCTCTCGCTAAAAATCGCTAGGCTGCTGTATCTTAGACGTAGTGACTTCATGATCGTTGTTGATAGCCCATTCGTAATTCAGCAGACGCCTGTGGACACTCTACTTCATGCGTAAGCAGCCTTGAGACTGGCAGAAATGCGATGTACCACCTGCGTGTAGTGTGTACCTAGATATGAAGAATTCACGATTGCCTCGACAGGACCTAAAGTAGACTGCTGATCGACCGATTTTTCGGCTGAGCAGCTCAATCGCTGTACCGAGCTCTACCAAGCAGAAATTTTCATTCGCCTTCAATCACACGTTGAGCAAATCCGAGTGCAGCGGCGTAGGAAGGAGATGGAGCTAGTTCGTCACCGCTGTGCCCAGGCGTGCGGAGATTGGCAGTCACAATGTCAATCCCGAACGGGTATTACGCTAGGTACTACGTGCCAAGGTAATCTCCCGCTTCTCGTTACTATCGATGCTTCTAGTGTCTCATGAATCATGATCTCATATTAGTCTTCATAGAAGATAAAGACTTCTGGTGCGGAATTCTAAAGCCGTCTGAAGCTCATTGTCCTATGCCTTCCTCGAGTTCGGTCCATCGCCGAATAAACTGACCAAGTATGCCATTGCAGCATGCGCAACACATCCCCTTGATAACAACAGATTCTCTTGCACGCTAATCTATCTGCATGCGCACCCCAGCACCACTGTCGGTGCAGGTCTATACCATCACTCAGACGGTAAGCCACCGACCATGAAGGACAGCCATTTCCGTTGGCTGTATCTCAGTCTTCCACCAGACCACTTCCTCGTAATCGCCACATCATTTTGCGGCATCTCAATTCCCTCGTGATTGGCGGGATAATGTATTTGTTTTGAAGCGTGGAATTCTCTTAGTAGAGTCTCCCGCGGAGTTAGCATGTATGGGATTGGGGCGGGACTCAAAGTCGTACCTCGACTGTCCCACATATGGGAGCCATGCATATGTCCATGGTGATGTAGTCCCCCAGTCCGAAATCCTTTAGCAGCAGCTGTAACTCTTCCTGACGCAGGAAGAGGGCTTGCAAGAAAATGCAGCCTGAACAAAAGTGGAAGGATCTTCAGCGAATTTCCGTTTGTTCATAGATAGTTTCGGAGGGTTGTCCCTGTTGCGAACGACATGCGCCGTCCATGGATGAATGCAGGACACCGTCTCGTTGAAGGTCGTAACTTTTGAGTGGCGGGATTCGAGGGCTACTGCGTGTCATGTCGTCTTGTGTGTGTCGCAGTAGCATGAATATTGAGAGTACAGTACGTGATGTGCACGATCTCACTATCTGAGCACCAACTCGTTCAGCTTGCGTTGCGTTTCCAGCTCATCAATAAGCTCTTTTGCATTATTCGCCCAGTAGTGGTCCGTACCCTTAGTTTCAAGCGAAAACTTCAAAGCCTCTCGCGTCTGGGCAATGGCCAGCTCGATGTTGCCGAGTCGAGCATTGCCCTTAGCCACAAGATACATGGCGCCATACTTGACATCCGCGAGCCAAGGTTCATCTACCAAGGGATCAGACAAAATGCCCTGGTATAGCCTGACTGATGTAGTGAAATCCTGGGCCACGAAGCGGCATCTTGCTAACGACGCCAGCCTCAGCAAATTCTGAAGCGAGTTCTTTCCAAATTGGTCCTCGATTTCTGCCAGATCATGCGAAAGCAATGTTTCCGCACTGGAGTGCATGCCGACATCTGTCATGATTCGACTATGGAGCCTCGCAAGTTCCAAGGACAGATCGTGATGAGGGCCAATTGTCTCATTTAGCCGTTGAGCCAACATCCGCATGGTTGCTTCGAGCAAGTATAGCCCTCGGTCATTTGTTTGCCGTAGGAAACGTATCAGCTGCGCGATCGGGTGACCAATCACCATGCTTTCAGCCCAGCCGGCTATATCTTCTAGAAAAGCATCCGAGGCCGCGCTTCTTTCCAGATTCGCCATGCTGTCGTTCAGAAGCAAGCACAAGGATATCAGCAGCCATGGGTCTTCGTTCATGAGCATCCGTACAAAGGTACTTTTGGCCTTATGACTAACCATGAGTGCGCTTTGGTGTCTATTATTCTGCATGTGCGTCGCTTTTGTGCAGAAAAGGTCCCAAAGCTTGTTGAATCGCTGCGTAGAAAGGTCTTGCCCCGACTCGTTGTGTATACCGTCAACGATCACGTCGCAGAATTCGCGCATCCGAAAAAGGAAGGACTCTGTCGCAAATTGAAGGCCAGGAGTTGACAAAAGATTGGGCAAGATTTCACAATGACCAGTCGGTCCAGCCGGAACCATTGACAATTCTTTTTCGGACCATTGATTTTCGTCCATCTCCATGTCTGGAGGAGTATTTCCAGATACCGTAACGTCATCCTTTATCCACTGCGTGTCCGGGAAGAGGCTAAGTGAATAGACTGGCTGGTCATGGTCTGGTGAGGCGATGAAATCTTGTGCATGGTAGCGCGTGTCGGGTGACAGCAGTTCGGCAGGTTGATATGCAGCCCAGGTTTTGATTTTCTTGCGTTTCAAATGCCTCCGTGCTTCTTCTGCAGTGACTGAGCGGCCTCCGATGGTGTGTGCTCGATGCATGCCGCCGCTCTGGCTCTCAGCCTGGAGGATTTGACCAGCGTCTTCATCTTTGATGTACTTTTTCAAACCCCATTTCTTGATTCGAGTTTTATACATTTTCTCAGTCGCATTAAAGCCCTCCTTACGGAGTACCTCCATAGTGCGATCCAATGTCAGACTTTCGTTAATATAGTAGTGAACAATACGAGGCTTGATAGCCTCCCAGGCTTCCTCCGGGTACGCTCGCCGAGCATTTGCTGCATTTGGAATGACCATGATGATCAATGGATGTCATGAGGAAAAGAAAAGTAGGGTTCGATCAGAGTCAAACACGAAATGTTGGGAATCATGGAGAGAAATGGAAAGCAGTTCATGTAATCGACAACGTGAGGTTGTGGAGGGGGTGAAAGGGTCAAGAAGCCGGCACAGCCAGAACCATCTAGCACTGCCAGCGGGCGTTGTATGGCCAGACCAAAAGCCCCTGCATGGAGCTTTTCCTATTTAAGACTAGGTCCATTGATCGACTAACCGGTCATGAGAAGCGACGATGAGGGCTGCATGGGGCGGCAAGGTGCTCTTGACCAGTGAGGATATGGCGTCATCAAGCTCGAACCACCTGATGCACTGCATCGTGCAAAGAGTGAGCTTATTGCTGCACGTGAGCACCAAAAAGTCCTTTGTTGACGCAAGCGGTCACGTGCTTGCTAAGAAAAAAGCACAGCCTCCATAAGCTGCATTTATTCGCTTGCGGAGACGAACGTGTGCCGTAGTGAAGTAAGTTTTGGGTGAATGACATGTAGCTACGTCTGTACGGAATGGTTTGTATGTACCAAGGCCGGCGACAGCCAGCCACCGACGAAATTGGTGAGATGACGCCCAGCATCCACTCCTTATTGTCGATTTCGCAGAGCGCTGCGAATGCTAGTAACAACGTCCCATTTCCCCTCCCCACTTGTTCGTCTTCACTCTTTTCACCCTGCGAAGCACTCGGTACCTAGGTACACAGCCTTACAACGCCCATGCCTTCCACTTGTTTACTTAGGGCACCATTTAGTCGCATTACGGCGCTTTACTCCCAAAGTTACGCTCCACACCGGCAATGAACTAGATGTACTGCCTCCACCCATGTTTTCCTCTTACACATCAAATAGCGGTCTGTGTCGAATAGTGCGTTCTTCAACAATGCTTTGATTTTACAATACCAAAGCTAGTCGCGTTCAGACTAACCGCTAGTTCTTTGCACCGGAAAGTCCATCACGTTTTTACAGCCTAGTGACATCTACGTCCGAAATATCTTGCAAAGCTTCGCTGCGGCAAAACACATGGTCAGCGGATCGGCTGTGTTAATGTGCGCCGAGAGGTTGCTTTAGGCAGAGCTTCAGAATGAGCATGTACAGTCCGATGTACTTCATAGCTTGTTCTGGACGAGTACGAATTGGTGCTGCTGGTGTTTCCAACTCGTCGGCCAATAAAAGGCCTTGCATCGACCCTGGGGAAAGTCTTCATTTTCCGGCTGTAGTTTCCGGTAGCTCGCAGTCCCCGCCATTGAGGCGCCGATTGGTCCCAAAACCCCCTTTTTTCTTGAAATTTTGAAACATCCACAGCTGGGGTCGTTCTAGGGCGTCCATCATATCGTGATCTAGAACCCAACGGCGTTAGTATAACTTTGTAATCGATCGCGCCATGGCAAGCAGGGTGTGCGGGTGTGCCGCCGCAAATCATGGCGAAGAATTTATTAATATTGCTTTCTAGACTTCGCTCTGCTGGTGGATGTGCATTTGCAGCAGCATCGCATCCATTTCTTCGTCTTCATTTTTGGCAATGCTATCACCACCATGTCAGACGTTTCACTCTTTCTCACGTCTGGCCGAGCCTTTCGCTTGTTTCTCATCGCGATAGCCTTGCTCACGCTCGTTCACCTCTTCGAAAGGTCGTTCCATTCCTGGGAAGTGCCCATTGATGTTTCCCCGAGCAGCTTCGACTGGTCTGCGCTCGAGCCTCATTATCCGGTCTCGTCGCTACGGCCTCTTCCGACAGAGGGTTTGCAGAAACTGCGCCGCATTCAGCATGTCCCGAGTAAGCCTCATCACTACGATATTGGTGTCGAACAGGCACGGTGTAAGGCGGTCAAGGCGGCTGCTGAGAAGGCTTGGAACGGCTTCAGAGAGCGAGAGCTCCGGCAGAGAGCACAGTCCACATTAGAGACTGAAGTGCCGGATCCGTTCAGCCCAGAGACAGCTTCGCTCATCGGTTCTTTAGACACTCTGTGGATCATGGGGTTGAAGAAGGAATTTAAAGAGACTGTTCGCATAATTCGCAGGCTTGACTGGAGTGCGACGAGTCGGAAGTCTTGCGAAATCCTAGACACCACCACTCGTTGTCTTGGGGGCCTGCTCTCTGCGTATGACTTGACCAAAGACCGCGTCCTTCTCGCGAAAGCACAAGAGTTGGGAGACATGCTCTACGTTGGATTTGACACACCCAATCACATGCCACCGTATTGGCTCGATTTTGAAAAGGCCAGGACTGGTCAGCTGGAAGCTGAGGATAATCAACCTGCGGCGTCTGTGACGGGACTGGCGCTGGAGTTTACCCGGCTGTCCCAGCTGACTGGTGAAAACAAGTACTACGACGCCGTTTCGCGTATTACTGACAAACTCCACGATTGGCAGAATCTAAGCAAACTTCCCGGCCTGTGGCCATCTCATTTTGATCTTCAAGAAGATACTTTCAACCATGATAACACATTTAGTCTTGGTCCAGACAGTGGGTTGACTTACGAAACTGTCCTGAAGATGTATGCTCTGCTCGCTGGCGTCGACGAGAGGTACGAGCAGATGTACCGAACCGCGTCCCGTACGATCATTAAGAGTCTTCTTTTCAGACCGATGACACCGAAAAGGCTAAATGTGTTGTTTCCCGGCACTTTCCGAGTCGGCAATAAAGAAAAATTCGAGGCCGAAATCCAACATCAAGCATGCTTCGTTGGTGGTATGTTTGCATTAGGGGGCAGGCTTTTCAATAATACAGAACATACAAACTTGGGTGCTCGCCTGGCCAATGGCTGCATGTGGGCTTATGGCGCATTTCCGCACGGCATCATGCCTGCGATATCCAAGATGGTGTCCTGTCCCCTGGATGGATGCAAATGGGACGAAGACCGATGGCAAAAGACTATTGAAGCCGACCAAGAACGTGCTGAGCACCTTCCGATGGGATTTATCAGCGCCCGGGATCCGTCATTCTCTCTTCGACCTGAGGCTATCGAGAGCATCTTTGTCATGTACCGTGTCACAGGTCATGAGGAGTACCGTGATGCTGCCTGGAATATTTTTCAAGCTATCCAAGCCGCAACAGAGACCGAGCATGGAAACGCGGCCATAGCAGACGTCACCATATCAGAGAAGCTGCAGCAACGGGAATTGATCGACAGCGCCTGGCTGCCCAGCACTTTGAAGTATTTATACCTCATTTTCGCATCTCCAGACTTGGTCAGTTTGGATGACTTCATTTTCAACACCGAGGGCCACCCTTTCAGAATCCCCAAGGGATGAAGACCCAACCCCCATTAGCTGAAGAGCTGTTGTTATGTTTTGGATAGGATACTTGACCTAGAATTCGGTCGATAGCTATTCCCAAAGGTCTGCAACTCCTACAGCAGGTGTTGTGGACGACCCGGTACTCCAGGTCCGGATTTCAACTATTGGCAATTTTCCTGTCAAGGGTATGCTGCAGCGAGACTTTCGAGACCCCGGACACATCTATACACCAGAAAAATCGATTTAGCCTTTTTGCTGAATGGACACACCAGAAAATTTTGCAAGAAACTGATTCTACCAACCGATTAACGCCGAGCAAATTCCACTCGGCTGTTGTCACACGCCTCTTGCCTATTTGCAACATTAGACTTCCCCACCACGATGGCGGACTCCTCGGTCCTTACAGATACCAGCGATGATGAGCCAAATCCCAAATTCACCACTCGCAACTCCATCTCGACCAGCAGCGCCAAACCCCCAAGATTTGGCTCAACAAGATTGCTATATCGATGGATCTATCGAATGAACAAGATAATGGGCCGCCGGTAGAGTTCAATTGCCCTAGTCTCGCGGCAGACTGCTGGTGGGCAGTGCCTTAGCACGGTCAGGCTTTGTATGCATGTTCGCCAATCGCGTGATGTTGGGACTTTCAAAAGCAGAAGAGATTTCTGGTGGATGCAGATGTGGTTCACGAATCGAGCAACAATGGGTCATATCTCCACGGTGGTGAGGAACGTACGTGTCGGAGGCGAAAGCAACGGTTGTGAGCATTTTATACCAACGTCGGTGCGGTTTTATGAGGAATATCATCAGATCCGGTCGTTTCTCCTTGCGAGTTCAGCTGGGCAAACGAATCGGCGTGGCTGCCAAGGCGCTGTTTGGCGACTGGCCATCGGACCATGTTTTCAGCGACTCTGTGATCTCCAATGCTGAGTATTCCAAATCGTAGAAATACTCAGGAAGAACACAACTCGAGACTGGTGTGCGGTATTCAGCCACTGCAGTTCGGATGGCAGCTTCATATATGCGAGCCAGGAGCCACCGTGTTCTGCACGTATGCAGCGCGTAAGCTAGCGTGTGTAAATTAGTCGGAACAGATGCATCTATAGCTTTTGAGAAGACAATGTAAAATCTCGCCGCGGCGAAGATCGAAAACACCAGATGCGGATGGCATATTTGGATTTCCTCGTCCAGCATCTGGCTTATCTTGTACGCCATGTTTTCACAAGCGTACACGCACCGATTGTGAGCAAATGTCCAAGCGTCCACGGTTTGTTCGATCCCCGGTGGGCACGGTGCTCGCCGCTGTAGTAGCGTAATGACAGCGGTATTGAGCACGCAGTTTGCTAGCACAATGTGAGGATTCATTTCTGCTCGAGGCTGATGCGCAAATTCAGCATTGATCAATCGAAAGACTCCTGCAACAAAGGATTCCCGCCACGTCGTCAGCTTCTCGTCAATCCGCTGCGCTTCGGTCTGCCAGGAATCACGATCACCAAAGTCTTTCATGTTGACTGGCTTCGCCATGAACCGGTGTACGTGTGGTAGCTCACTGACGGCCAGGATTATGCACAGAGAAAACGCAGAGGAGTATCTATATTGTCCCATGTTATCGATGTTGATGGCGTTCTCGGGGCAAGCCCACAGAGAGTCGCTGCATGGGAGGATCGGGTTCGGTGGCGAAGTGGAAGGGCCAAGATAGTGTCCAAGCCCAAGGTTAGACATGCTCTCAAGCATCTCGAGCGTCCAGTATGCACGTTTGCACTCCTCTTGAGATATTGTCGTTGTCGGCCGAACTTGTGAGAATCTCCCCATGTCCTTTGCAGAAGGCTCCATGGGTGTATACGCCATCTCTTGCAATCCAATGATCATACTGTTCCTGGTGGCTGTCAGATTTGGACAGGAAAAATAACAATACGAATCCAGCCTACCGTCGGCAAATGGTCAGAAGGTTTAATGAAACAGACATATCTCCACGTCCATAGTGCATGATGGTGAGGATCAAGAGTGCTTGCACTCCGTCAAGCGCCGGGTTGCTAATAGCTTCCAGTAAGACATACTTACTATACTCGAGGGATTGTCGATCTCGTTCCTCAAGCGAAGGGAATATCCCTTCTAGATGGAAGAGCGTCACAGCAACAATGGATCGCAGGACAAGTGATCGATCGGAGTCTCCTGCGTGTGGTCTGGTATATACAGCTTCCAAGGAAGGTTGGTGAAGGATAGGAAACCACCGGTGGTATTTTTCGAACCACAGAGCGCAGAGGTCGGAAAGGATTGGTTGAGCTAGTAGATCAATTTTTCCGTCTGGTATCGTGCCGTGATCTTGCTGAGGGAGCTCGAACGGCGTTTCTTGTCGTGGCTCTGTGACACTGGTGTAAGTTGTGGAGTGATCGGGAATCGTCTGTTCATCTTCAGAAGGTTGACTTCTGCTTCGTCTTCGAGCATATCCCACTTTAGCGATGGTCGACAGCGGCGAAGCGGCTGAAGCCACTGACCCACGATCTCCTTGATCTGACTCCAAGTCTGCCACTCTCCGCTCCAAGAGTACTGTGAATGAATGTTAGTTTTTATTATTACCAGGTGGGACCAATTCTGTACTCAATCGCTCCTCCAATTGCGACACATAACCTGCCCGAAGCCCTGGGCGATGATCAGAAGAGATGTACTGGCATCCAAAATCGTTCCTCGCACAAAGCCCACATCTAGGGCGTTGGCGGTCACAAGCTACTTTTCGTTTACGGCAAACGGTGCATCTATACAGAACATTAAGGTAAGCGTGAGCAGAGATCTCGATATGTTGTGACTTGCAGCGCAAACGGGAGGCCCTTACGCGACATTCCTGTTGTTGATACGTCTGTCCGACATACCGGGACGCATCTATTAAGTTGCCATGAGTGTCGGTGTTGCGGTGCGATGTCGACGCCGATCAGATTGGCCCAGAAGTAGATGTCGATGTCGAAAATAGGTCATTGGTCAAGTGTGCATAAAAGTCGCGAGTTCTTATGTCATCGGCATGCGTAGAGCTTATTTAGGAAGTGGCTCGGCAGTGGGTATATTTAACGACAATTATTTATTTACCAGTATATGATACCTGATCATTTTTCATGGGACTTCAAGTTTTAGTCTTCCATATATCTAACCGACCGCTTGTGTACAGCTATGCCTCTCGCGTCAGCTTTCGGCCGCTACTTGTGCCTCAGAGAGGATTCTCGAGGTGCTACCGAATACAATACCGCGTGCCTCATTTTAAAGGTGACTAAACATCTAGACCCCCAAACTCTATGACGCAGGCGCTTATGTGAAAATGTGAATTGATTTGACACAAGTCGAGTCTGTTCATATGACAGAGAAGGCTTTCAATGACGCTCAAAAGTTGAGTGGGACCCACGAGTCTCGCCGGGTGTCATTTCGCACTGGGCCGCTGCAAGCTAATTACCCACGTTGTCAGCTCGACGCCAGCGTGGTCAAATTGAGTGCAGAGCACGCTCGGTAAGAATGGCTTTGGTTGCTGCATTCACGATTGCTGTGGACAATTCCCTTACTACAGTTCTGTGGGCGATGGAATCTAATGAAGCCGAGCCTGCAAAAAGAAATCTGCACAGGTATGCGGCAACGGGCATCCCGTTACTGAGGATGAATCAAAGCGCGACTGACGGGTGATGACCTTAGTGCCTTAGTAATCAATCAGTAATCATGACTGGCTGGACTGCAATGCCGGTAGCCGTTGATTCTGTGGACCCCTTGCATCTTGCCAGGGCACCGGCGGAGGATGACGCGGCAAAACGGGGTCCCCTCAACGACTTGAAACCCCTTACATAGTGTGTGACTGCACACACCCTTGACTGGCTGATCATAGCGGATACCACCCGCCTAGGTGGGCAAGAAATGTTTCTTCCGGAGGTATTTCCTTGTCAGTAGTGCATTATTGTAGCAAACCGGTTTTGGCAGGTCTGCCCAAAGTCTGACAGAGGAGGTGAGAGGATTCGGATGTCTCAATCACGGGAAGGCCATCCTTTGGCCACGTCTTTGGTCTGACCGCACGATGTTTACTACTCTGCTGCTGCCATGCTCTCGCAGCAGTGCATCAGTCTGTCAAGTCGGATCCACTTGAAGCGATGAACAGGTACTTCACCACGTACCGTCCCCGCGGAGAGAAGGCGTGGTCGCTTTGTGTTCGTCGGCCTGCACTGCTCGTCAGCGCCGTATGTGGAACACTGCTTCTGTTCCTTTGGTATCGGAGGGCGCCCCATAGTCCGACTCTCTATTATAGTCCAACGTTGGGTTACAGTCCAAATATTGGTAACAGTTCGGCTCCAGGCCATGACTGGCGGTCGGACTTTGACGGCCACTGGATCTTTCTCCGTGATAAGTACAACCTCATGCTCGATGACGGCCAATGCTCAGTTGCCTTCCCCAAGCTGTTTGACGAGGTTGATAGGGCGGTGGCAACGCGCTGGGCCCGTCATGTCACTAGCGAAGAGATAGATGCCATTACGCCAAAGAATGGCTACATCCGAGCAATGATATACGATCAAGAAGTACGGTCTCGCGGCCGATTTGAGAAACACTGCTAACCACGACTTCAGCTCTATGTCATTCAGCAGCAAGGCCGAATCTATTCTCGAGAACTCGCGACACTCCATGCTATTCATCGTTCCATACTGTCGTCACCTCAACCGCTTCCAAACATCGAATTTGTGTTCAATAGCGATGACGTTATCTTTGAGCAAGTACCTCTCTGGGGTTATGCACGCCAGGCCCAACACAAGCATATCTGGTTGATGCCAGACTTTGGCTACTGGTCCTGGCCAGAGACAAAGGTCGGAACTATGCGAGAAGTCCAGATGAAGGCTGCCGGAGAGGAGGACCACTACGCCAATTGGCAAAACAAGATCGACAAACTCCTGTGGCGCGGAGCGACAATGGGCTTGCCTTTGCGAGAGCGACTTGTTGAGGTCACGAGAAACAAGGCCTGGGCTGATATCGTGGCAATCGACTGGCACAATAAGGACTCGATGCGGCATGATCTCAAGTCCATGCCGCAACACTGCGATTACAAATACCTGGCCCACACAGAAGGCAACTCGTACTCTGGCCGCCTGAAATATCTGCAAGCATGTCAGTCCGTGGTTGTCGCGCATAAGATGGACTGGATCCAACATTACCATCCGCTGATGGTCTCATCTGGGCCAGACCAAAATTTCGTAGAAATTGATCGGAAATTCAAGAAACTTGA
The DNA here is from genome assembly GCA_017655985.1 of Incumbomyces delicatus. Taxonomy (NCBI): domain Eukaryota; kingdom Fungi; phylum Ascomycota; class Eurotiomycetes; order Chaetothyriales; family Trichomeriaceae; genus Incumbomyces; species Incumbomyces delicatus. The sequence goes on from JACJVS010000003.1 coordinate 4,251,199, forward strand.
GTCAACAATCCAATACTTGCAGCAAAACGACGAGGAGGCTCGCAAAATAGCAGAGAACTCGGTCAAGACTTTTAGGGAGCGCTACCTCACGCCCGCGGCGGAGGCCTGTTATTGGCGGCGCCTGATTCGCGGTTGGGCGGCAGTCAGTTTCGAGCCTGATTTTTACAAATTTGTCAACGGCACGAGGGAATGGCGGGGACTGCCTTTTGAGAGCTTTGCGCTCGAGAGAAGACTCGAGTGGGATCCATATTGACGACACCACTGTTTGACGTCTTGTAGGACCTGACAGGGCTTTTGTTAATTTTACTGTGATCAGGACGACAAGCTAAGGCATGGAAAGGGACCAGAGAGCACACCGCACGACGATTTCCAATTGGGTCTTTGAAAAGAACCCTTTTATTTGTGAAGCATACTCGACCCATTTGCTCATCTCTCCGCACAGGCAAAGAGGTGGAGGAGTACGCCATCTTTCAGAAGAGAACCAGGTTTCAACTGTGAACAATTCGAGAACTTCAATATGTGCACAGTATTCACCATCGCTCCGATGACAGGTTAGCGTCTGAGGGAGACGTGGACCATCGCGTGACATCTGGAAGTGGTTTTGGAAGCGAGAGGATTCGCGTGTTTAGTGGTTGAAAAGCCAGAGCGCAAAACATCAGTCTGAGCGGACCTAGTCTCCACAGCCGCCGTGCGTTACGAGAGTCGAGGGTTTGAGCAGTACATGAGGCTCATCACGGTGAGCGAGATCCATCCACCTGCCGGACGGCTCAGACAATGAATGCGAGAAATCGTTGAACGGGGCCAAAAGCAGAGCTGGTATCAGCATAAAGTCTGAGCGTCGGGACAGCGTAGTAGAAGGGCAGAAAATCACTGGAATTAATCTTCAAGTCATCCAACAAATTTATTACCATATAATAGGCTAATAATATCAATGCTGATTCCCTGGGACCTACTTACTGTCTTTGTACTGAAGTTCATATATTAATAGTGCTTCCCCCAACCGGAACCACCCTCTCAAAGTACATTGGTTAAGGTCCCGAATATTGGCAGAAATAGAAACAATAACAACATCATCATCATCATCGTACTTCGTCGCCTTCCTTACCAGTTTTACCAGTTTCCATCTGAAAATCGATCGTATCCATCCATGTGTCCAGGTACCTATTTAGGAATCTACGCGTTTCTTGATTTAGTATCGGCCCCATAAGAAACAAGTGCGTATTTCCCTATCCACCCATCCCACACTTCATCTATGAACGCCTCACCACGGGACAGCGTTGGCCTCGGGCGGCAACAGCAACAGCAGTCTCTCGTTGAAGTGGCGGGGAACGGACTTCTTGTGGTTTGGCGAATGGGAAATTGTTTGCTTTGTTGTATTGTTTAATTTCGAGAGTCTCAAGACTGTCGGGTTTAGTAGTACTTAGCAGTCACCCGGGGAAAATGTGCGAATGCTTTGGGACAAGGAAGAGTGAGCAGGGCTTGACTGAAAAGGAAAAAGGCGAATGTTGAACAGATTCGGACAACGAAAAGTTGCTTTTTTAAAAGGAACAGCGCAGGGGTAGGGAAATCTGGGTTGTGGATTCAAGATCGAGTTGAGCCTGAGGTTGTGCAATGTTCGGTCAAATCGGTCGGCAGCGGAATTCTGTGCATTGGGGAAATCTTTCTGACTGTTCCCGAGTAATATAGGCACGCGGGTCAGCCTCGACCGGTCTATGAGTACATTGATATCATTTTCGGCACCGTGTGCGCCCGAACGAGCGGCAGGCCTTTCTAGCTGCCCGGCAAATTCAGCGTCGACGTCTGCATCTAGTGTTCGTGGTGTACTTCTCCGTGGTATCCAACGATCTTCAATCTTCCAATCATCTCTCCAACGGTGAAGAAGCCAAGTACCTGGGCGAAGATGACACCGTAGGTGGTGAGCTGGGCGCTGCTGGTGTTTCGTACTCGGCTGACCATCTCTGCTCCGGACCCGGCGGGGATAGAGCTGGTGATGGATCCGGGGTGTCGGATGGCGTTGGTTAGCGGCTGGAAGTAGGACTGGAAGGTGGAGATGGAGCTGTTCTAGTCAGTGAGATTCTCTAGGCGAAGAAGGAAGGGGGATGGGCTGGGCGTACGGAGGTGACATTTTCTGGTGTTGAGCTACCAGTTTCCCGAGCTCGAGGCCAACTCTTGCATAATGGATTGTGGGCGGTATTAATGCTGGAAACTCGTCAGTCTTGTCGCCGATAGCTTGGTTGGGCGGTCTCCATACATTCGACGAACCTGAGCAGTCTTCCTGTACGGCCTCCCACTCTTCCCAGTGCTGATGAAGCCGATGCAGCGGCCGACGAGATGGACGATCCGGCCGAGCTGGTGACCCGACTGAGGCCCTCGGAAGCTTTTGAAACGTTTGACTGGACTGTCTCTTTGGCTTGCGAGGCCGCCTCGCTCGCTTTCTCTGTGGTTGATGAAGCGTTCCGGAACTGTGGTCGTCGCAAAAGGCTCCGGGTTTGTCGGACAATGGCGCGTGAGGAGGCCATTGGTGCTGACATTGTGGCGGAGATGCGGATAGAGCGATATCGACGACGTCGTCGACTATCAAGACGTTCGCGAGTCGACGACAATAAATGGTCGATGGACAGAGGCTGTGCGGGTTGGGATTTGAATTCAGGAACACGATCACGGTCACATTGCAAGTGCTTCAGAGCTTGAGGTTCAAAGGTCGGAATTTCTTGGGAGAAGCTTGTAGCTCCACCTTCAGGGCTCTACAGCTTCTTATTGGTTGATATACGGCGCCGCTCTTGTTAACCGTGTCCAACTACTAAGCCGAGCAAGCCTCGTAAGCAACTCCGCAGCAGGTAGCCCAGCCTTGGAGACGTTAGGGGTTGGACAAGCAAAATCATGCGCTGTACATGGTATGCCGTCGGCTGCCAGCACGTGTACCAAGTACTTCTCCGATGGTGTTTTATGCGGCGAGAGACATAAGATCATCGTGTTCAGCCAAGCTCAACATTACCCATGCATATACATCTCTTGAGCAAACTTTGAGGCTTGTGGAAAGGTGGCATCATTGCATACACGAAGGATAAACGAAGTGGTATTTTGTTACCTAGGTACGAAGTACGAAGTACCTAGGTACCCAACCTTCCCGAGGTCGCCGTGAATGCGGCGCTCTTAAACACTCACCACGCCCAAGCTCCAGCTGTTGAACGGTGAAACGTGATGACCCTGAAACGATGGTCGGCGCATTCCACCAAGGGCCGTCATCCCCGATGGGACCGACCCCTCTTACCCCTGTTCCAGTGCCGCCGCTGCCTCTCGTCCACGAATAATACTTCGTACCACCATCGCTTCCACCCGTTAGCGCACCACAATATTTGTGCCTCCCACGGCGGCCCACAAGTGCATCGTGCACTTCCATATTCTTCGTGAAGCTTGCTTCACAACTTGTCTCTTTCCATTCTGCTTTAATTCTCTTCCGGTTCAAGGTTCGTCATTTTTCAGTCCGCACATTGGCACATCGTCGTTCGTGCACCTGCTTTTCCGGAGTTCAAGTTGGGACCTTCTTTCCTGCCCGTCTTATTTTACACTCACGTCGCGCTTACCTGCGTGAAATTTGACACCGATTAATATTTGTGCACCCCCTTCCGTTTTGATTTGCTTTGGGGCCGTCATTGAGCAGACGAAATCATGTCTCGTTCTTTTCGTCGACAGTCTTGTTCGCATCATCATCGTCGCAGTTGAAGGATGACCTCGAATGCGAAGGCGCATAGGCGAAGTCTCAGGGAATGCCTCAAAACTATTCTGCACCGTCGTTCAGGCGACCATGATCATTTGGATCAGTTGACAGCGGGGCCGGAAAGGCTAAAACGAAAGCACGTCTCGCTAGTATTACTACCTACCTTTGGCAGTGTCTCGTCCTTGCCAGATTTCGACTCGAGCAGATTCGATATTGATCGATATAGCGTTTCGACGTCGGAGAGGCCAGAGACCGCCCTCGCCGGGATCCGTACCACTGATTCCACCGATTCCACCCACAGCACACTCCCTCGACACGCAGCACCAAAATCAAGTATCAATGAGCGGGACGTACAGGACGCATACAGATATCAATCGGACCTGGGCCAGCTGGCAGAGGCGTGCAGCATCGCACAAGACCGGCATACCCATGCGAAGCTCTCTCACCCCGAACCCTATTTCGATGCATTGCAACCTTTCTCTGCCCATCGCTCGCTATTACCCCAGACAAGTCTCAGTCAGGTCGTTCCTCCGGATTCTGTCGTATTTCAATCGCCACTAAGTCAGCTTGCCCATGCCTGTAACGTGCCAAGCATTTACAGGCATGGTGCTAGTCTGCAAGCGAGCCTCGCCACTTTGGGCTCTTCCGCGCAAAGCACCTCCACTTTAAGGTTACAACGATCGACACGGGATCTCAAGCCTATTCAGGAAAGAGCCCAATCGCCAGCGGTCGCCCAATCCAAGAAAACCTCAACGACTCCATGCCGGGAGCACACCTCAGCCGCTGACCCAGACAAGAAAAGTCTAGGTCGCCGAGACTCGAGCCATACACTACACCCTGACAACGCCCCAGTAACCGCAAGACCAGGACGTCGCAGTCAGAAAGCGTCGGAATTAGAATCCGGCCTAGCCAGCATTAATCACTTTTCATCGTTTTGTGTGTTGGATGCTGCAGCACCAGGATGCCCGGTCACGGCCACTTCGGAGGATCTGCGCATGGTGTTTGAGATTGGAGAGGAATTTTGCCTCAATACGGCCGGAGTGGATGGTGCTGATATGGACACAGTAATGGGGGAAGATGCGCATGGAAACACGGTCATACATCTCGTGGTCTACAGTCCCCTGCTCAACCCGAGCAGCGGTCGCAGCAGATTCGTACTTGCTTCGCTGTTGGACATAACTGCCTTCATCACCGATGCTGCATCCGTGCCGGATTTAGAGACCATCTCCGAGGAGTCGGTCGTGGATGAAGAAATTCGAACACCACCCAGAAGTCGCGCCCACCACTCACCGCCGTACGCGCTTCCGTCGGAGAATCTGTTGCAGAGCAATTTTCTACCAGATGATAGCACACCAACACCGAACGAGGCTCAAAAAGACGATATTTGGCTGGACATTGCATCCGAGGAAACCAGAAGATCAAGATCAGTCAGATCCGGCCTGAGTACTCCGAGGTCCACCAGCTCTTCTTCATCGCATTCCATGGACGACGTTCTTGACTGCTTTCTTGCAAGCCTGCAATCTTTATACGCGGAATTCTTTTTGCTTGGCAAATCTCCGTTGGATGAAGCGTCGTACGAGATTTGTAACGTGTCACCCAAGGTGTACGCTGGCCGTGAGTATATCGAGGGTCATCTTACCAGGACCCCGCCGGCGGATAGAGCGCAGCTGGAGTCCAAGCTGGCACGAGACAAGGCCTTCCGGATGCAGGTAAGGTGGGGAATGGCAGGTGAACTGAAACAGCTCTATTGCATTCCACTCTTTGGCCGTAGCAACGTCACCTGGGTTTGTTTCTTGGTGCAACACGGGAAATGGAGGGGACTGCCATTATGGGGGCAGGGCTGAAGAATGAAAGAAGTCGCAAACGCAGGCAAATAATGCACTAATTTTGCCACTCATCTTCGCCAAGAGGTGCCATCCGATTCCATCAGCCGAGTAGTATTGCCTCTTTGCCAGTTTAGGCACGAAATTGGTACGCAGGAGGAAATACTTAAGAGATTTGATGATAGTCCGCGTCTAAAGTGTGTTTTTCAAAAATTCGATTTAGCGGGTGATATGAAGGTGTAGCGCGTGTCGCTTCGGTGACTCATGCACGTGACCTGCCCTCCCTCACCTTCTGTCCCCAGGACGTTCTGCTCTCATCCTTTGATCTTGTAATATCCAATTACTAGGGTAACTACCACCCAAGGTATGTTACAGCCGGGGCTACTCCATTTACAATGTATGAAGCTCGGCCAAGATGCCGATGCAAAGTCTAGCTAGATCAGCTTTGTGTCGTATGAATCGCTGTGCTCCACGAATGCACATTTGCCATTCAGCCGGTTCAAATGTTTGGCGCGGTCGGCAGATTAGAAGCCTGCAACTCGCCATGTCTCGAACCCGCGACCCGGTCTCGACAATCGATGACATTAGAAAGCGACTGAATGAAACATTTAGTAGGCAAGATCTACGTTTTATCGCCTGGGTTGGAGTTTTCGGTTCCTTCTCAGGGCAAAGGCAGACTGCACAGAGCGACGTGGACTTGCTTGTGGGATTCCAAAAAGAAGCGACCAGTGACGAAGTCTATTACATGGGAGACATAACGCCAGACCTAGAAGATGTACTCCAAAGAGACGTCGACGTTCTTTACATGCACCATCTCCAACCACTGAGCTTCATGACAGCCCAGGCACTCATCAGCGGCGAAACGGTTTTTGGCTCCGCAGCATGGCTACAGGAACACCAACCGTTGGCGAGGCGGCTACTGGTCGATGCATATACAAGATTCACAGACGCTTCGCGATTAGAGAGCCAGGTCTCTGGGCGGATAGGTCACCTTACCGACCAAGTAAGGATCACCGTGCCATTTCTGGGAAGGGAGTTGTTGACATGTTTAACCAACAGGACCTCTTCGGAGACACAACATTGTTCGAACAAACTGTGCAGGATTTGACACATATGATCCACCTACTCCGCCCTGATGACAAGAATTCCCAGGGAATGAATGCTCATTTCGACGTAACACACGACTGGACCGCGCAAGCTGCGCAGATCATCGACCATTACAAACAAGGGGGAATCCGAGCCCTAGCACCAGAAGAAAAGGGCCTATTCTGGGATCTTCTAACGGAAATCTTGCCAGAACGCGCAGACTCGTTGAGGAAGGTCTATATACCCATTGTGGCGGATGTTTTGGAAGCAGGGGGCATTGCAATTTGATGCAAGCCGTGGCTAACCGACTAATAACGTAGTCCCTCGCCTATAGCGACGATAAAAGTAAGGAGATTTGGGCTGTTTCAGGTAAAAGGCAACTCATTGCCCAGATCTCTTTGCCATAATTGCCCAAAAAGATTCACCAAATACGCGAAGACATTATTACTTCACGCTTCTTCAGCGTAACGCCGTTTTGAAAATAAGGCGACAGATTAACGAACTAGTTGTGGATGACAGTTAAGTGATTATAGGCATCCAATACAGCACTTGGAACCAGGGAGGTATCATAAATATACTGCGTTTTGAGAGCTAATAAACTTCGCGGAGCTCTTGCAAGGAGGTGCCAAGAAGCATATACTATGAGAGCCACGACGAGGTTATGGGTATTAGGCATTCCATGCACGACATAATTAGATCATGGTTAACGGATGCGAGACCGCTCTTATTGGTTGAAAGGTAGCGGAATGATGCCCTTCACCTTTCCACGGGCAATGGCAGTAGGACATTAGTCCCGCGTATTGGACAGAACAGCACTTCCGGGTTGACTACGCAGCGGCACTGAGAATGGGGTGGACATCTTCAAGTAGATTTCAAGGGGGCCTTTCAAGCTGCGATTGGTTACTGCTCAATCACTCTTGGTGCTCTTCATGCTCAGATGATAGTAATCACACCAGAAACTCTGCGCAGCACTATAGTCTTCCTTCATATGTTTCCAAAGCAATGTTTTCCAATCGCGATCATCTTCATCCTCTGCGATAGTCGTAGACGACGTAGTCCCACCACATTGGGAGCGGCATCTCAAGTTTCGCAATGATCGCCCTCGACGGAATCTGGCCGGGGTTGTTCCGATGCGAGGACAACGGCCGACAAATAACCGGCCCATCAAGATTGGTGCATTCCAATCCGTATAAGCTCGGCTGTCGGGGCGACTTTCTGGGCCTGGTCATGCTCAGAAGCCTTTCATGGCGACGCTAGGAAAATGCCACCCTGTGCATGAGAAATATAAAGTGTCGGCTAGGCTTCAGGGAGACTAGGCGCCCAGCTCCTGTTCCTCGTGTTGGCTGATCACACCATCCTTCCGGTGGTATTCGGTAGGGATGCTTATCGAGCGTCAAATCAGGTCGCCACAAGGTCCTGCATGGTCAACGGTTCACCTCGCCCAGACAAGCTCGCGTTCCAGTGGGCCCTTCCTCGATACGAACGCATCTCGAGTTCTTTGGCGATCGAGAGCAATGCCTCCTGATTTGACTGCATCGTCCATCTCCAGGTTACAGCACGGCGTTTCGTGTCCCCTTCGGAATTTCACAGCGCTTGCACCAGCGCTTGGGCTCCACCCGATGCACGTTCAAGTTTGCCCATGACCCCACGGCAACCGTTTTCATTGATTCTAGTCCAAGAGTAGCTGTGTTTTCTAGAACCCTTCTCTCTTGGCCAGCAACCTGGTTCTCGTAATATATCAGTCCAGTTCCGAACCCAGCTACTAAAGCCTCCGATCCCTTTAAATGTTGCTAACATAAACTGTTCAGAATTTGACTAGACATAACGCCTGAACATCTCAGTAATCGCTTTTCGCTTTCGCCTTCGCTTTATTTAAATCTGAAGCCCGAAACGCAAGATGTTCAACGAGAACTTCTCATTCGTCGCTGTCAACGCAGAGCACAACTCGGTTGGTGCAGATATTTCGCCGTACACCTCGAGATGTCCGTCGCCTCAGCATTCAGAATTCCGAGCTCAATCACAACAAAGACGAAATCAGCGGGACACACGATATGATAGCTACCGACGGCGTCAAAGCCCATCGATGGCCGCACTAACGGCTCAATTCGAGTGCCAAGAACTGTCCTGCCCCGACGTAGATTCGAGTCTGCGCTCGTACACATCCGACTATTACTCAAGTTACCAAGACGCGGCATCGTCGCCCGTCGAATTTGCCCCTCCTCCTCTTACACCTTCTTCTCCCCCTGCATTCGACCAGGACGAGGGCTACTACGAAGGCCCCGAAACGCCATCATCCACCACGTCGTCGTCGTCTGACGACTTCGATCCGTCTCTGTACGATCTAAGCATGTCCGATCTGAGCGTCACCTCCTCGCCAAGACCGTCCTTGTCACTCGAAGCACAAGCGTACTGCTCGCACAGCGTGCGGCGGCGTCAGCGCCAAGCACTCGTCCGCCTACAGTGTCTAGCCAAACGGACTCCCGATATCGCCATGCTCATTGAGGAGTGCCATCCCAGCTCCCTGCCTCCCTCGACAACAAGCGATTACGCCACCACCCCGCGATCCGGCAGCGGCAGTGGCAGCAGCCCAGGCTGTTCAGCAGTGAGCACTGGCCGCGTCGAGAAGGAGCGCAGACGAAGCCACGGCGCGTACGTCAAGCGCTCGCCCAAAATGAGAAAGGACCGCAAATGAGACCGCACCGACGCTGATTAGCAATAATAATAATGGGGTTATTTCGTGGTGTGATGTGTATCCACGGTGTTGCGACGCCGATAAAGCACTAGCCCGAAACTCGCTCGAGCACTCTCGGCGAAACTGTTCCTGGGACCCAGACGGGCGGCCAATGGTTAGAGTTTGGTTGTGGATTGCATCTCTGTTCTTTTTCCAGACGAAGAACATGTGATTTTATTATTCTAACTACTACTACTACTATTATTATGATACCCCATCCAGTTGATAGCGTCAGGGATTTGGGATTTGGTTGGTGTTTCATTCACAGCATAGCATAGCATAGCATGGCATGGCATGGCATAGACAAACGCGATACGAAGAGTATAGGTACTCTAGAGCTGTATAGAGCGAATAATAATGCGGCAAGTCAGTATCATTTTTACTCAACAGATTTTCTACACCGATAATGGTCCCCCTATCTACGAAGTACGTATGTATGTAAACTTGAGGTCTTCCCCAATAATTTTTCGAACCTTTGTTGCTTTCGGGCTTGCTTTACGTCAAGAGGGGGCATGCAGGAAAACAAAACTAAAATGTGCGAAGCAAAGGGAACATTTTATTAGCTCCCTCCCTATACATTTGATACTACATTCAAAGTTTTGTGAAATTATAATGCCTGAGATTATATTATTTGGAGCTCCTCTTTTTTATCGTCAGGCCACGATAAATAATACTAATAATGTTTGAATGTGGGCACTTGTCTACGGGTGCGAAGTATATACACGAAATAAGTTAGGAATGTCGGGTATCTTCGCGTATCTTCGCATGAAGCCACAAGCCTAAGGTAAAGGACTACTGCCCTTACATATAGTACTGTACACGTTTCCCCTCTTGAGTGTACATGATGGTACGTTAGTTCGTAGGTCGTACTTTTGTCTCAGAAAAAACAAATCCGCCCCCGTGTATACCCAACCTACCTAAGTAAGTTTTCTTAAGCAGAAGCCACTTCTAATAGTTCGGCAAGGGGGTACGGGACCTGAGGTATCTAGGTATCTAGGTACCTACCTAGGTAGGTAGGGTAGGGATGTACATAATGTGACAATGATGCGCTCCTCTACATGTCTCTACACCCGTACAGACGCAAGTATACAGCCAGGGGTACATACATGCCTAGTACTAAAATTTGTTATTGAAATTGTTTGACAATTTTTGTGTTTCCGCAACTTGCAATATTGTTATGTGCCCTTGTCAGGCATCTCCTACTCCTATGTGTGTAAAACGCGTTGATCCTGGCCGCCATACATATACTTCGTAATTCGTACTTCGTAGCTCAGGGCCCAGAATCGAGTGGGCTCCTGTGGCTCTCTGAGTCCCGACTGGCCGCGACGAGGAATAAGCTGAAGGTTTTTTCCCTAGCTATGGATGAGAGAAAAGGTCAGTTAGTCAGCCAAATTATCCACGCATGTACTACTGTACTACAGTGCATACCCACTCTATCTCATTAGCACATTAGGTACGCGTCAACAGGTGGTATCGCACACAGCTCGCGTGCACATCGTTATGCACGTAGTTCTTTCCGTGGGCGTTCGATTGCGCCGGTACGCCTCGGAAGTGAGCTGCCTAGCGCCGTTGGTACTTATCCGGCCGTGGGCCTTGGGTATCCAGTTTCGGGATTTTCAAGTTGCACAGAGCAGCCGATTTGGGAATAGTTCAAGTCCTGCCCTGGCGGTTTTGACGACCGAAGATACGCACGCGCACGCGATTGGACAGGCACCCCCAAAACGCGCTCGTGCTTATTAGCCTAACTTCCCCGATGCAGGTGCAGATCTGTTCCAGCTTTATTACGCCACAGACTCCTTGTAGCTTTGCTGGGCAGGGCTGGCCTGGCGCTCTGAATTTGCGTGGGATGGGCTTACTTCGTATTTTAGCTTGAACATAACACACCCTTGATCCTGGTACATCTCGATTGTCGAAACTTCTGCCGCATGTGCAGCACGGAGCCATCTACCGAGAAATTCGAGTAGTCGGGAGCATTGATGCTTTCACTTTCCAAGCACCCGACTGGATCCAAGTATTTCGTCTGATGAAACTGACGGCGGCCATGGTGGCCTGACGAGCGTGCCAAGCCCAGATTAGACTGATGGCGAGGCTACATTCGGCTTTTTCTTTACCACAAGCACCCCTACAACCGTGAGATAATCGCAATTGGTCTCTTTATCACGGGCCGAAGAACCATCGAGCCCGTAATATCTAACGTTGTTGACGATCAGACTCGTCAGCGCTCCAGCGTGGTATCCCAGTCATCACCAAACTTGTCACGTCGGTCGGCCAGCGACCAAAGACCCATCCTTGAACCAGCGTCAGCTCTGAACGCCCGCATCACGCGGGGCGGATTTCCGAGTGGTTCTTGTACCCAGAAGAATTGCGCATGTAGAGAAGGTTTGTATCGCGTGTCCAGCAAATCCCTGCCACTTATGGCTGGATGCAGCACGAATCCGTGCTCACGGAGCATGGCAATAAAGTTCTTTCGTGTCGCCTCTTCAAGTTGCAGTGAGTCGACCATGTCGCAAGTGATGTGCGGCAATTGTCCCGCCCAGGGAATGAGATGCGCTTCGAGATCATCCAAAAGTGTCCATTCGTTCCTATCTCGGGATCTAAACGCAAAGTCGTTGAACATGAATTGCAGATGGACCACCCCAACGCGCTCCCTGAGTGTCAGAATCGACGCACTTGTACCGTTGCTCTCATCCAGAGCAGTCCAAGGCCTTTCCTCTCCATTCCATGCCTGGAATACGATTGAGCTCGAGCCCGAGTAGTTGGAGGGGTTGTCAGAATAGAAGGCAATGTGATCAAATCCGTTAGAGTGCGACAAGGTGGGTAGAGCCCCAGGCAACTTCTTTAAGCAGCACATGAGCGTGACATAACCCCCGATGTGACCAGAGTGGCCTAGAAGGGGCCGTGCCATTGAGAAGGCTTTCTTGCAGTGGACGCAGATTCCTGCTATCGGGAGTTGAAGGGTACCGTTCTCCCCAATGTCAAAAGTTCGGTTCTCCCCAATGCCAAAAGTCCGAACTAGCCGAGTCGGCTCATGTTCAAGCTTACTAGCCAATTGGCTCGAGGTAGATGAGACAACCTGCGCGTCTCCACCGAAAACAAGGTCGAGAGGGCCAATTCCCAGGTTGCGCAACAATTGGATCCCCAGTTTGGAGAGTCCGCCATGCTCGGATAGCGCTCTGCAAGTGCGTAGATAGATCTCGTACACGTCCTGTCCGTACTCAACGTCTAGTGATTTTAGATCTTCGAAAAGAGAACATATGCCATACAGTTTGTCTCGGCGGTCCTGACAGTCCGGCCTTGCCAGCATTTTCAAAGCCGGGACCGAGAAGTTGTCAAATTCCCAGCCTCTTGTGGTAAGGTAAGTGCCGCCACCTGCGGTCGAGGAAAGAGTTATTGGCGTGACCATGGTGACCAGGTGACTCAATAAACTCTTTCCAGAACTTTCAAATATGCGTGCAAGTTCGACGCGAGAAGAGAGGGATGGTGGAAGGCGCCTCGCAAACACGTCCATCGTTCTGCTGCTCATGCTGCTACTTCCTTCGAAGCCTGGAAGATGGTAGTCATGACTATGACGGACGCCAGCTCGAGTCAGCGCAGATTCAATGGCTTTTATCGCCACACGACGGATGTTGCCCTTGCGTCGCGGAGTATCATACGCCTCTGGCTTGATGCCATCAGTAACAGGCTTCAAGGTCTCTGGCCCGATGACGAAATTTAGGACCTCTGCCAGGACGGTCCAATGCATGGTAAAGTGGTCGAACAACACGATTCTGTTCGTACTCAGAATGAGTTCTTGCATGATCCAGAGTCGAGTCCTGTAAGGGTGCTGACAGATTTTTTCCACAACAGTGAGGGCTGGAGCAGTGGTCCTGTAAGGTGGGAATTTGTTCTGACGCCCAATGAACTCGCTGTCCTTTGCTTGGTGCAAAGCGTCTAGACACCTTTGAAGCCCTCTGTCAAAATTAACTAGGTAGATGGTGGTCGCTGCAGATTTGGTTTGTTGCGTGGCGGATCTGCTGTTGGGATCCAAAAAGGGGCCAAGCTAGCTGATAGTACATGTAGCAGATTCGTATATCGAGGCCGTCATTCTTACCTGGTGGTTGCGCTCAGAGATGTTCGTCTGGTCAATGCAGATTGCATCAATCCAAAGAGGATGCTCTGCGAGTAGATCATGTTGCCTTGCCAATCGAAGGAAATCCCACAGGTTACGGCGAACCTGACAGGCCTTGCCGTTTAGCAGGATTAACTTATCATCAGTAGCTGGACCCCATGTGTAGGACAAAGCAGTATAACTTCTTTTGTGTCTGTGTTTCTGATGCTGCATTGTATGAGGCCATCTCGAAGAGCCTTTTCAAACTTGATGAGCCGAATCGAACCATGGCTTTGGTCAAGTGGCTCATGGCGGAAGGGTTCCACTGAATCGATCATGATGGAAGCCAGAGCTCCCCGACCGGAAACACACCGACGGCACCAGAAGTCCAACAGAGGTTGTATTCGTCGTCGTGGGATTTACATCAAGGCAAGGTATTGACTGCCCCGGTGAATGTCAGGCAACTGACGCATACCAAACTTCTTTGCTGCCATCCTGGAGTGTGAGGCTGAGCCTCGAGCACTGCGAGAACTTGAACGGTGTAATCTTCAGGTAGAGTCGATGATGATCTCAGAGGACATCAGTTAAGATATCTGATATTCAAAGTATGATACTGTGAAATTTACTAGTCAAATGTCTGATATAGATCTTTCTTCCTTAATGCCTGAGAGCCTTATGGTGTGGGCTTAGAATTTCTTGGCGCCGATCGACCCGGCAGGCAATAGTCACACTTTGTTTCTCTCGACACCACTACCACCGACCATCAACCATCGCTCCCCCAATCGCCACGTTCTTTGCTACACTCGCTCCGGTTGACGTTCAGCTTCCCCGAAGCTGCGATGCGAAAGCCGAGCCAATCCTTGCAAATGAGAAATTCGGAGTAATCTTCAACCCAATCCCCCCTCTCACTCTCCCGCAGGGTGCAGAGGCTTCAGGGAACTGCGCGCAAGCGTCCACCGCGGAAGCGGTCGTGTATTGGCATCAGAAAATTCAGCACACTGGAGGAATCTGGTGGTTTTGCTATGGGAGAGCCAGCACGAAGATTGCATACACTTTTTAGGTGTGATGCTTTAGTGCAATCGTGGCGGAGTTTGCGATTCGAACTCAAATGAGTCGAGTCGCAGCTTAATTCGATTCTGATTACTCTGGGGGAGCGATGGCACTCGTCCTTTTTCTTCTTTTTTGCAGGTGAGTTTGTATTTTGTGACTGGGGAGGGCAGACCGGGGGCTAATGAAGCTGCACGTCTACGTCTTTGCCGTGCGTGTTGAATTTTAGGGCTTCGGGGCTGGCACAGTGCTGGTCGTCTATTTGCCGAACGACATGGCCGAAGGAAGCCTTCAATTGCCATGCTTCCCGAACTCGGAACCACGAATGATCGACATCGATAGTTGGAAGACGATTTGGCTTGTTACATGGAAGACGATCACAAAGAAGAGCGAGGGCACAGCACAAGAAGTTAGCATTGAGGAATGCAATTTTTTCTCACTGCTTGAGGACCAGGTCTGAACGTGATTGTTCGAGCCAGCGAGCCAGCGAGCCAGCGCGCCAGTCTAGAGCTCAGCGTTCCCGTTACCGCTACCGCTACCGCTACTCTGCTGTTCCGACTTTGCAGCAAACTGCTTGAATGTGTCCAAATCAATCTTTCTCAACGCACTGTCCTCGGTCGCGTCCAGGTCAACTTTCGGAACACCATTGGCACCGATCTTGCCCTCCTTGTATGCCACGAAAGCCTCCAACCATCTAGATGTACAAAGACACCATTTGCAGCCTTCTTTCAACCCTGCCATTCGCAGGTCGTTGCCTTGTGAAGCCGAGTAATCCAGGAATTCTTCTGATACTATTCCGGCCACTGCATGATTGCCCATATCCATTGCACCCGTGCGACAGTAGCCATCGCGGTAGAAGCCAGTCATCGGCTGTTTGGAGAAGAGGTGGAGTGGTTGTTTGAACACTGATCGATTTTAGCCTACGCTACGAGAATAGAAAACGGAAGCAGAAGCAGAAGCAGAAGCAGGAAAAGAAAACCCACCATTGAGTGGATTGTTCGACATATCGTCTTCGTCTTACTCGTCCGCTGCGACTGCAATCGAGAGGAAGAAGAGGAAGAAGAGGAGCAGAAACTGTGTGACTGGTGGAATCCTCATGGTCAGCGATCGTGAGGACAGGCCATTGCTACTTTCTTCTCCAACCAATGACATCATCATGAACACCTCTTCCGCCCACGTTTTCACTCTTTGTCCACGTACACGATGGCGCTGAATACAATGATAATACCGGTCGACTTTGACAACACATCCTTCTACTGCCTCTCTCCGAAACTCGGCTCATGAGAGTCTGCGTATGGATATGTCAGCATCGCAAACAATCTCGTTGCTGCCTTCATGTTGGCAAACGTCTAGTGATTGCTCAGGCAAAATCAACCGTGGTAGGTGCAGCCACCAGCTAAGTTCCACCCAGCTCGCTATTGGCAGGTACCAAGTATTGAGCATGGCATTCGTTATGATGCTGGGATGCATTGATTTGAGGAAATGGCCTTGCAACGCACGTGCCACGCTAGTGCTAATATCACGGATCCTCGCAAGCCAAAACAAAGGCACTCTTTGATGGTCTGAACATCCGAATGGACGCTCCATTCAAACACTCCTACCATCCTTTCAGAACAACGCGACATCAGCCGCATCAGGTTGTTCGTTTACCTTGTGCAAGAATGCCACGGTCCTACCAAAGTCTCTCCACCACAAAGCCGCCTTAAATGTGCTGGCTGAAACAAAGAGGACTATGATGCACCATTGTCCCCATATATACCATGCCTCCGTTTTTGGCCGTTTGCGGCGATCCAATCCCATTCTCATGACCATGCTTGTCCTCGATCTCATTCCGTGATTCATCATCATGGCGCTGTTTTCCTTGTCATTCATTCCGCGGAAGGTCAAGATTGTCGTCGCTGTCTATGTCGTTTTGAACCTCCTCCCAGCTACCGTTGACTACTTCCTTCCAATGTACACTGACACAGCCATTGACGCGATCCGGTTCTGTATCGTTGGAGCGCTGGTGTGGACAACACTCGATTTTATCGACGGAAAGCTGGCGAAGAAACCTCGAGCAAGACCAAGAAAGTCTAGGCTGCAAGTATCTCTCAATCGTAAAGCGCGTCGCTTGCTCCCATCACGGAAACTGAATTCCTACACAGCACAGCGGAGAGGTAAAACTGCACGCAGAGATCTTCTCACACCACGAACGAACAAGGTGTCAGTGCCACCCAGTAGGGAAGCGTCTTCGTCGGATAGTTGGTGTACTGTTCTGAGTGGTCCGCGCTCGTCCCAAAGTCGTTCCGACGCTGCTGGCTCGCGTCACGAGCCAAAACGGGCTTCTCCCGGGCGGGAAACTAGCAGGCTGGACGATCACAATCGTATCACTAAGCCCTCACCACGAAGTAGTCGCAGTCTCAGTCTTGCATCCAACCAGATCAGGCACCTCAGCGCGCAAAGTCCCGTCACATCTGGCCGCCCGGACGACGTATACCATGTCATTTGTGCAGCTTGCCAGTGGGAAGAACCATCACTTGGGCAAGTTGTTCTCGCCTCTACAGCGCTGCGGGATTGTCCTGACATTGACTGGGCCGAGTATTTTGCCGAGCGAGAACAGCGCAAGGAAAACCGAAAAGGCAGGATGAATAATGGCCAAGGGAAGTCAGATTCGAATGCCACAGGCACGGTGGAGACGGCTCCACACCAACAACCTGAACAGCGTCCTGAACAGCGTCAGAGACAAATATCCGATTCCGACCATGGTGCCCATGGACGCAGAATCGTTCAGAACCTTGCTCGTAGCGACGATGCCGACGCCGACCCCAACTACGCAGGCTCAGACAGTGAATCCTCGAGCGAACCTATCCCAATCATCATGTCCGGCGCTGTCAACGCCCTCGATAGTCACATCCTCAACGATCTCGAACGCCCAAGGAGATTCATGGTACCCACCAACGACAGCACAATCGCAAGCCGCGCCTCTAGTTTCTTCGACGACCTCAAGAGCCAACCGTGGCGATTAGTGTGCGGCGTCAACCTACCTGCCCGGATGCTCTTCTTCGACACTGAGCGAGCGGGAAGACTACTCCTCGAAATGCTCCCACCTACCAATCCAGCATTGATAATCAGAGACTACTTCACCACTAACAGAGCGCTCTGCATCATGCTTGCGTCCGCTCGAACCTTGAGAAATTTCTACCTCACCAATGAACCTCACGAGCGCCTTTTCTCACGTCCGATAGAGCATCTGACAACGTCGGAGCGTGCAGAAAGAGCAGACCTCGAGAACCGGATGGACGACCATACGCTGGACTTGGTGATCAAATACGGCGGCATTTTCCCCCCGGGTGCAGTGCAGTATCCTGAAGACCTGATCTTCATGAGACGATGGGACGAAGATCAAGATATACAGACAGCGAGGTATTGGAAGCAGCTTTATCGGCGAGGCTGGCAGTTTTGGGACGAGATACCCATATTCAAGAGCTTGTACGATGACCTTGGGTCGCGGGATTTGCCTGAGGACTGGAGGATGAACGGGCTGAAGGCGGGGAGAGGGCTGATCGTGGATTGAGCCGAGGAGACTGCTAGAAGTTGAGAAGGTTTCAGGAATCCGTTTATTGAAACTAGCTCGTCAATCGAGAGGCACATCTATATATGCTCCGAGACGCTCATGTCCAAACTTAGCGTGTGGCCGCGTGACACACGTGACATTACCCGAATGCTGCGCCTCTTTCGAACTAGCGTTTAACAGCCTTAGCCTCGTAATTCGAGCCTTGCGGTGCGGCAAAATGCTTGCAGGAAGCGCAAAGCTCCAAAATTTCCAGCGGAAGAAAACGAGCAAGGCACAAAAAGTTGCAGAACCCAGGCTGTTCTTGATACACGTTTACCCACGACATTGTTGAGACTCCGTGGGCGATTTCGCCTATTCCTGCATCATTCACAATTGTTTCCCGGTTTCTGACAACAGACCTACGCATTAATCGCAGAGATGCCGCCACCAGGTCGTGGAGGAAGAGGTGGAGGTGACAGAGGACGAGGCGGAGGGTTTGGCGCACGAGGTGGGCGAGGTGGTGGTGGTGGTGGTGGACGAGGTATGCGCATCTTTTTCCTCCTGATAAGACCGAAAAACTAATCTTCTGCGACAGGTGGAGCTGCCGGTGGTCGAGGAGCGCCACGAGGCGGTGGCAGAGGAGGACCTCCACGAGGTCGCGGCGCCCCAGGTGGTCGAGGTGGTGGTGGCAGGGGAGGCGGACGAGGAGGCAAGCCCGGCATCAGAGGCGGTGCCAAAGTTGTGATTGTATGTCTCAGCCCTCCAATTTGTGCCAGATCCTCCACGAACAGCACAAGCAAAGCCCATGCAAGAAGAACAAGAAGAGGAAGAAGAGGACGGATATGCTGACACGGATGTTTTTTCCTAACAGGAACCCCATCGCCATCCTGGCGTCTTCGTCGCTCGCGGCGGTAAAGAGGACCTCCTCGTTACGAAGAACTTGACCCCAGGCGAGTCCGTGTACGGTGAAAAACGCATCAGCGTCGACTCTCCCGCAACCCCAGGCACCGATGGCGAAACACCCGCAGCGACCAAGACCGAATACCGCGTCTGGAACCCCTTCCGCTCAAAACTTGCAGCTGGTGTGCTCGGCGGTCTGGATAGCATCTACATGAAACCCGGCGCGAGCGTGCTCTACCTCGGCGCCGCATCCGGCACATCCGTCAGCCATGTCGCTGACATTGTCGGCCCAACGGGACGAGTCTACGCAGTGGAATTCTCACATCGATCCGGTCGAGACCTGATCTCCATGGCGACGCACAGAACAAACGTCATCCCCATCATCGAAGACGCCCGCCACCCGCTACGCTACCGGATGCTGGTCGGCATGGTCGACGTGATATTTGCCGACGTTGCACAGCCCGACCAGGCCAGAATCGTCGGGCTGAACGCGCATCTGTTTTTGAAGGTCGACGGTGGCGTGCTCGTGAGCATCAAGGCAAATTGCATTGATTCGACGGCGAAGCCCGAGGTGGTGTTTGCCAGCGAGGTCAAGAGGCTGAGAGACGAGAGGATTAAGCCCAAGGAGCAGCTCACGCTGGGTAAGTCTACTTTTAACACTGCAGTACCCCTGCACTAGCCCTACCCCTTAAAAAAAACCAAACCCAAAGAGCATACACGTACTGACCTAGGAATTTTCTGCAGAACCTTTCGAACGAGACCACTGCGTCGTGGCGGGCATCTACAAGCGATCACAGCAGTAATTATTAACAAATAAAAGAAGGGCCGAGAAAAGTCAAAGACGCTGATATGGCCTCTCTCATGCTTGTACGATACGAGAACGAAAAACATTCCTGGTTGTGGGTTAGCTAGGCTAGCTGGCTTGGGTCAAAGACGGTCCTGCTCCAAAAACAAAGGACGACGGCGTTTTTTCTTTCTTTCTTTTTCATTTTCCTCTCTTCTTCTTCGGTTCTTGTTTTTGGGCGGCGCAGCAAGAGGAGTCTACCCTGCTTGGCTTTGCTTAGGATGGTATGCCAGTGGTAGTGGCAGTGGCAGTGGCAATAGCATAACATGGCATAATACATCACAGACAGCAAAGAGCAATCCCGTCAGAAGGCCCAGTCCAAATGTCAAGTGTTACAACGTTGTTGCAGCTAAAAATCGAGAAATAGACATGCAAGAAGAATCTGAGCTTTGCTATCGCATACATATAAATCTCTCTCTTTCTCAGCGCTTGCCTCCCCCCCACCCCCCACCCCTACCCCTACCCCTGGTGTCCTGCTATTGCTATTGCTATTGCTAATGCCAATGCAATCGCCATCAAATATCCCACCCACCGTCAGATACGGTCCTGTTCTGATCTAATCTGATTTGATCCTATAACGAAGTCACTCCGCGTCCGCCTACCACTCACTCCCTTCGTACAAAACGCAGCATCGTATCCAAAAAGAGAAAATGCCACGAATTCTCAGAGATCCAACCCTCACCTCCCCAACGATGCTTTGCTTGCTTGCTTGCTATGTACCTAAACTAATATCCTTTGCTTCTCAGGTCCCCTAAATTACTGGGGCCACCTACTACTACACCTCCTGCTACTGCTACGGTTACTGTGACTACCTGCGCCTACACCTGCGCCGGCTTCTGCTTCTGCTTCTGCCTACAGGCACCGGCCCTAGCCGTGATACTGATGCCAGCACTGTTATTTGATCCCAGTTCTATCAACCCCGATCCGCATCCTCCTCCGCCCAGCCCCAGGGCAGCACCCTCCCAAAGCGCACGTGGCTCTGGCTCTGGCTCTGGTTCTGACTTTGGGATTGAGATTGGGCTTGGTGCCTCTGATTCTGGGTCTGCCCTTCATACATGGCCACAGCCTCGCCGACCTTCCAGAACCCGGTCGGGCCCGCGGGGCCGTGTGGATCAAAGTCCTTGTCGAACCAGTTGCCGAGGATGCCGCGGGCGCTCTTGAGGCCGCCGATCTGCACGCCTTCGGAGCGCCAGCGCGTCTCGTTGTGGAAGATCGACCACGTCGTCCAGCGGATGACGAGGTCGGAAGAGTCTGGGAGGCCGGTGAGGGTGGAGCTTGGGACTGTCGTCGTGGTAGCACCAGTAGTGGTAGTTGTTGTTCTTGATGACGATGATGATGATGAGTTGCAGGGCGGAAAGGAGGAGCTGGTGGAGGAAGAGTTGGTGTCGGTGTCGCCGTCGCCGTCGGTACGTAGTTCGTGGCTGGGCACTGCCGGTGCTGGGTATGCGCGGACTTGGCCTGTGATTTGGTAGAATGGGTTAGAGCCTGAGAAGCGCAGGATTAGAGAGGTCGGGCGTTGGTTGGGCGTTGGTGATGGGGTTGGGGTCAGCAAAAATGCAGGGCAGGAACGGACCCGGGGGGGCTTACCTCTGATATGAGAGTTTGCGTTTGGGTCGTAGCGGATGTGGAGGGAGCGGGAACGGCCGGCGAAGTGGACGATGGGGTATTTTGATTTCTTCTTTGGGTTGGGTGTGTCGTCGCTGGCGGTGGCTGCCGGTGAGGTTCCCTGCTCTGTGTTGTTATTGTTCGAGGTTTGATGGCCTTGATCTCGGCCAGCGAGCGGCATATCTGTGTCTTTGTCCTTTTCTCGCGCTACCGAGGGACTGGACGGGGTGCTGTCCACCACCGTCTCCCAGTCTTCAACTTCGTCTTCCTCTTCGTCTGGCCATTCTATCCCCGTCACCCACAGCTTCAGCAAGATCAATCGAAATGCCTCCGAGGTCGTGACCGGCTCGCGTTCATGCGATTCTGGCAGGCTTGGTCTCGAGAAGTTGAACGCGAACAGGTCGTGGTAGTCGAGGAAGTTGACTATGCGCATCCATGTGCCTTTGACACCGTACGGATCCTGGGTGGCAAAGACGGCCTGCTGATGCTGGAATTCGGCTTCTCGACGGTCATCCCATCGTCCGTAGAACCACTCAAGCGGAGGCACGTCAGCTTCGTCACCCTCGTCGTAGCCATCCACCGTGCTTCCTGCAGTAGCAGCACTGCTCTGATTGTCGTCGTCCTTGCTGTTTTCCTTCTCCACGATGCTCCTGTATGACCCGGCACCCAACCCTTGCCACATCTCATCGTCCAAGTCATCCCTCATTCCCATGCCCCACCCAACGCCGCTGAGGATCGTCCCGCCGATACGCTCGGTGAGCATCCTCAACCCGTGGCGAAGCACGATAAATATGGCCTGCACTTTCTCCCAATCGATGCGCCCGGACCCGTCGTCCATGAACGGACCCCAGTAGTTGCTCGATTTGTACCGTCGGAGATCGTATAATCTGCTGCGTGCGAAGGGATGCAGATACAGAGCGCCGGGCATGTTATGGAACTCGGTTTCGCGGATCTCAAGCGGCAGAGCCGAGTAGACATGCAAACGGGCGGAGAGCTGTCTCATAGCAACGCTGTCTGCGGGAAGATCGTTGGGCGTGCCGCATCGACGGAAGAGCGACGACTGGCGAAGAAGCGTGCTAGCATTGGAGCGGCGACTCGCATGGTGAAAGTGTGAGGCAAGCCATCTTGTGTTGGCGGCCGGGTGGTCTTTGCGTGTTGACAGGAGGAGTGGCAGGATTTGAGATGCCAGAAATGGCCACTGGGCACGCTATTGGGGTGAGCAAGGCTACCGCCAGTGTCTGAGTGATGCGAGATTTACCTTCAGCTCGTGGTCGCTACTTAGTAAGATCTTCTCGGCGCGCACGATGTTCTTGAGAGTACGAGCCCATGAGTCTGGAGGGTAGCAGGGTTCGTCCTAGGAAGGTCAGTTTGTTAATAGATTGCTCCTTGGTCAGCATCAAAAATTTGGTACGCCGGGGGATGGTCTCAGCGAAGATGCAATTACTCACAAACCGTGTCAGATAGATCCGCCTCATCAATAAGTCATCGCCCGCTAGAAAATCTCGAAGCTCACGGCATGTCTGCGCTAAACTTGCGAGGTCGGTTGCCTCGACGAAGCAGAGGATATTGTGCAACACCTCTGTGCTGAGGTCCGTGAGAACAGCATGACTCATTGCAGAGCCGGAATCAAAGTCTCGAATCTCGATTTTCCTGTTGGTATAGATCGACAGGAATGATCTGCCGACCTCAATTCGTCCCGGTTCGCTGGTATTACAATGTCTCGATCGACTATCTTGTTGGTATACGAGTGCGCTTCGTTGTTGCCTCAACGTCCTGCGGCTCAAATGCGGAAGGGAATTCACTGAGCAGTTACTTGCTGAATGCCATGCGATGAACGTTGACGTAGATACGACGTGACCGGCTTCGGTGGAATGCACAAGCACAGCCGGAAATCGATCTTGCGGATACAATCGGGATGCAGCTGTCACAAGTCACTGTGAGTACTGCCAGTACCTGAGATCATTGACGGCTCGAAATAAAGCCGCGCGAGCCGTCTATACCTGTTCGGTAATATCGTAAAGCCGAACGTTGGCAGAGAGTGTATTAGAGGGGTAGACGCGGAGCCAATCAGAAGTGAACTGCAGCTACAGGTGAGCTGTCGTGTGTAAGCCAATTCGGCGATGCATTTGATGTGGCTAATTGCTATGTGGACGAAATAGATGGCGGATGAGTCTGACTCGCCAGTGGCAAATGTTAAAGGGTATTCAACAGAGCTACTCTCGTCTATTTGTAATTTCCAAGACTCTAAAAGCACCCGACATGGCTCAAAATCTACTAATAATATTATGCAGGTACAGCATTTCCATAGCGGTACGTTCCGCACATGTTGAACACCCAGCTAGCTTCTGTACTCGTCATAAACTGAATCATATATGTCCTGGATCGGCCGGTCATTACACCTCCGTATTCTTGCACTTTCTGCTCCTCTTTCCAGACATTAACTGCAATTCCCGTCTGCATGACCTTTTCGAAACAAGATTCTCCCAAAATCTCATCAAGAAGCACCGCATTCTTCCGCTTTGCGCTCGTGATGAGAACCCGTTTTTCTCTACCGTCACCGTGTATTCGATGAGGAGTGTTGCTTGATGAAGGAAGTCGAAAGTGCCGGCCGCGGGGCTCAGGTAGCGATTGGGGTGTCCGCGCAACACGGGTCGGCGGGGTGGATCCAGGACTGTCTGGTCTCGACACTGCCTCTAGAGCAGCTGGCAGTACAGTGAGAAGCGAAGGCCCCAGTGCCTCCCATTTTTGTCCTTGTCGGAGGAATAGTCGGATTTTCATGTTGTTCACCATCCCTCCGCCATTCGCGGCCTCGGCACTTGTTTGTGGCACGTTAGGACCTTCCGGACCAGGTATGAAACCAGCTTGACTTGGCGCAGGCGTACTCGATCCAGAACCCGAGCCAGTGTTACTCGACGAATACAAAGAGCCGGCCGCCTGTTGAAGTCCCGGTCGGTGAATGACCGATGATCGCTTCAGCGAAAAGGGCGAGTTCTTGCCGAATCGCTTCAACGCAGAAAACGCACTTGCCCCACTACTGCCGCTAGTGGCAGTGTCTGCGATCGACGTCGGAGGCCTTGACGGAGCTCGATAGCTGGACTTTTCCCGCGATCCAAAACTGAACCATGACCTACTTCGGGTTTGAGGAACATTTTCCGCGAACGTGACCGATTGTTCACGTGCTCGGGAACGAGCGAGTTGTGCATAAGTTGGATTGTTGCATCTTGCCCAATTGATGAACTGGTAAAGCTGTTCGCATTCTTGCACCGTCCTTGACCTGAACATGATGTTATTTGTTGTGCGAATGATCGAGTTCGGCATGGGAGGCGAACGAATCGTGATGTCAAGTGCAGTCCCTTTCCGCAAGGGCACTATGGGAGTCAACTCAAACTCGACCAAAGGCTGCTGGTCAGCTAACTCGGATGCGTACTGATCGTCGACCTCCCATCCAGCGCCATTGATTGGCCGAGAGTGTGCAGCACTCATCGGAAAGGCCTGTACGAGACCAGGCGAGATCACTACTGAACACTCATCATCCCGTACAGGTTCCCAGAGTCCACGATCCGACCATGAGCATATCATTGCAATCGTTCGCTTCTTTTTGTGGGCCGGGAAGGCCGAGGGTGGCGGGGCTCGTCGGTAGGGCCCATTTGAGGCTGAATCTGAAGGATCTATTGTTTTAGCTCCCGCAGAAGGATTACTCGCCGTTGTTCGTGCGGGGATGTGTGATGAACGACGGTCACCATAGCTAATAGGCACCAGTGGGGTAGGCTCATCCTTGAGTTCCGATCGAAAGTCGTCCTCGGACATCTCTGAGGTCGCATCCGTCTCATCACTTTCCGACTCTGTGCTGCTGGCGCTACTTGATGGCTGGTACTCATTTTTAAGTGGAGACCTGATGTCAGGGACGGGTTGTGGTTCTGGTTGACGAGCATGCTGCAGCGGGCTCGTGGAATCTCTGGGACTCGATCTTCTCGAATAGGGATCTCTGTGTGCAGGAGGTGGGGGAGGTGCTTCTTCCACAGGTGTCATCGAAATAGGCGGATCCGAGCCAGGGGATGCTCGGTGCCTCGAAAAAGGCCGTGGTGTCGAACCATTCTCCGACAGCGGCTGAGGTACAGCTGTCTTATGGTCGGGCGTGACTGGTGTGCTGTGAGTCTGCCTACGGAAGCCGGAAAATGCAGCCCACTGGTCTCGAATCGATTCCGTCAAGGGCACAGATGTAGACTTGACTCGAAGATGTTTCCGAGCGTCTCTGCCGAACGTAAAGTTTCGGCCATCGCTACTGGCTTGTGGAGGAGCATCACGAGTTTCGGGTGTTTGCTTCGGCAACCGCGTGGATTCGTCGCCGCTCTCCAATTCATCAGGCATGAGCGCGCCTGACATTAACGGCGTGTCTGTCCAACTCTTTTGTGTATCCTCAACGTCCTGAACCAATCGCTTGGTTCCTTCTTCCACATCGGGAGGATGCCGCGCCGTCATACCGGAGAGGCTGCTTAGCTGAGAAAACTTTTGTGGAGAATATCGATGTGGCGGAAAGGGTGGTTCCTGAGGAGGATTGACGGAAGCAGTAGAAGAAGCGGTCAATACTGTACTGGTCGGTCTGGGAGACATTTGAAGTTTGACAGGAGATCCACCACTATTCGTCGAGACAGCGGAGTTTTCTGGAGACGTTCGAACAGGGAGGCGTTGTCGCGGAACTGACAACGTTGCGTTATGATAGCCATAGGACAAGTCTTTCTTTTGCAGACCTCCACCCAGGCTAAGCTTAGATGGTCTCTCAGGTCTCGACGATTCTATCTTTTGTGGTGGCGCTTCAGGCTTTGCGGGTTTTCGAGTTAAGATAACGGATGGTTCGCCAATGGGTACATCAACATCAGAAGGTAGATTTGCCAAGGCGGCTGCATTGAGTGGGACTTGTTCTTGTTGCTGAGCCTGAGGCGCGCTGGGTGTCGGC
The DNA here is from genome assembly GCA_017655985.1 of Incumbomyces delicatus. NCBI lineage: Eukaryota > Fungi > Ascomycota > Eurotiomycetes > Chaetothyriales > Trichomeriaceae > Incumbomyces > Incumbomyces delicatus. Next base: position 4,277,526 of record JACJVS010000003.1, read on the forward strand.
TCTTGCGGAAGCCGCCAGGTGGGAATGTGGTTCAATCTGGGTGGCAAGGGATTTGAACCAAGCATATGGAGCCATTCTGTTCCGGCCGCCTGATCCTCTGCGTTCAATGCCAGGAGTTCAAGCCATGTCCGTCCTATTCCTGCAGCGCCTCTGACCATTAGCACAAGATCATGCTCTGATTGATCCCTTCGGCAAGAGACGCTGTTGGACTGGATTGGTTGAAAGAGCAGCCATTTTGTTTCTTCTTCAACCTGGCATATCAAGATGTCTCCTCCAGCGCCATTTGGCTGCGGATCATCTCGAAGGATAATCTCAACCCTACAATCGAGACGCTGGCCTGTTGAATGACAAATCGACATGTCGAAGAAATCTCGCGCACGAACTTTTCGCCGTTTGTCAACCTCAACAGACGAAAGCGGAGCCATCGTTCTGATATCTCGAGCTCTTGTAGCGTCGATGCTCGCAGCCGCTTCGTCCTCTAGACGGCCTTGTTCTTCGCTGTGCCGTTGTTTGGCCTTTTCCATGAGGTCGAGATACATTTCCGCCACCTTCGCAGCCTTCTCATTACTGGGCAATGCCTCGCGAACGGTCGAAAACAACTTTGAAAGTCTTTTGATGCGAATCAAAGGACGTTTCTGCAAGTAGGCAACGTCTACCTTTTGGCCTTGCTCATCGGTCACATCGCCATCCACATCTCGAGTCAACATATCATCTTCTGCCGATTGAGATTCGTCCAAGGGAGTGAGGTTGACGACGACGCCCTGGAAGCCCAGTCGCCACGCTTTGACGTAGTCAGCATACGACTTGTGAGCTGTCGAAGCCCAATTCAGCAAGCCGTCGATGCTGTCTTCCTTGAGCAGAATGCGAGAATGCAAGTTTTTGAGTCGTTGTAGGGCGATTCCCATGTCGACAATTGGACGGGTGAAACTAGCATCGTCATTCTTGTCCGAGAAGAGGCCTGCAGTCGCTGCGGCATCTGTCTTTGATAGAAGAGACTGCAGCAGCACTGGTGTTACACCGTCCACGAGAGTTCTCAACTCTCGTATATATTTCCCCTCCTCTTGTTGTGCAACCTGTAAAGCTTCGCGAAGTATGTTATCGCCCGATGCTGTCTGAGTGTGACGTACACTTTTGGAGGATCTGGTCGATTTCCTGGTACGTGGTTGAGACAGCACGGAAAGCAAATCTTCATGAGTGGTCAGTTTCCTCTTCAGCGCTCTCGAGGGTGGTCTATCTAATGCAACAGGATGATCATTCCCATTGCTCACCGCGAGCTCAGGTATTGGCTCTATGGGCAACTTTGGGCGACGTTTTTTGGGCGAGATGTCGCGGTCTTCTTGGATCGAATTCTCACGGTCTAGTGCCGGTCGCGCGATTTCCTTGTCTGCCTTTTCTGCATCGTGTGCGCGTCTCTGCCTCCGCCTTGTCGATTTTTCGTCTCTGCGTCGTGAATGTGCAGGAGGTGGGTCATGGTGTGCAGCAGAAGCGGGTGGCGGGCGGGTAGATTCCTCTCCCTTGCTTGTGGGCTCATCGCATACCTCGAAGCTGAACAATCTGCGTTCCGTCGGATGTGTTTCACTTTCTTTGTGGGACGCATTTCTCTGATCCTGGCCAGGATTCCTGCATTCCTGACGTGGTTGAGACTGGTCGATTGTGTCCCAGATTTTGTTTGGATCGTCGACCTCAGCAATGGTTGGTGCTACTGAAACTTTCCTGCGGTGAGATCGATGCTTTAGAGGCTTAGGAATATCACTAGGCTGAGGTGTTATACTGCCTTGGTCGTCCACAAAGGGGTCTGGCATGTCTGGCTGTTCGTCAAGCCAGGCCTCAATGCTAGGAATGCGATTCGACGGGGGCATGGGTAGATCATTCTTGCCTGCCAAGATCTCCTTGGTCTTGATCAAAATAGCACGTTTCTTAGTCCTTGGCTGCTCTATGGATTCCTGGTAGGAAGGGAGATGGCCCAAAGTTTGTGCGTATTTGCTCGGCTGACGCTGAAGGCGGTCGATATCGTCCTCCTCATCCGGTAGAGGACCGTCATGCCTGAAAGTCAACTGCGACTTGTACTGAAGGGTTGATTTTGGGTCCTGATCTTCATCTTCGTCCTTGTCGTCACCCTTTGTATTTGGCACCGGCATACCCTCAACGTTGCCAGGTTCCAGAGGAGGATGAGAGTCGGACTTTCCGTAGACACGTATGCCATCGTCAACGAGAGCTTGGCCACCATTCGCTGACGCCCGAGCCTCTCTTCTTCGCCTCCTCCGCTGTTCCCTCTCGGCTCGACTACTGCTCGCGTTGCGAACCCTCCAACTGTCGGTGCGGTGAGAATCTAGCGGTGGCGACTCTGGCTGATGAGGGGATTCGACGATTTTTGCTGGTCGTGGGACTGGTTGATCGTGTGATGCACCCCGAGTTTTGATAGTTTCCTTCTGACCGGCTCCTACGCTACGCCTTTGTTTGATCCACATCTTGTTCTCCTGCTGAACCCATCTCGTGCTAGATCTTCTCGGCGTCGATTGCGGCTCTTTCGGAGCCCCCAGCGCATCACCAGGCGAACGCGAGCGTGTTCTGTTGTGGCCGTCTTCAGAGCGCGGCCGAGATTTCACGCTGACCACATCAGGATCAACAGCTTCGGCGACTGTTTGGGCTTGCCATTTTCGCACACGATCGTGAACCGTAGCCGCATCTCCGTGAGGCGGCTGCTTCGTATCCCTGAAGCTTACATGCTGAGGTTCTTGTTCTCGACTTGTCCTCCTCTTTGTCGTCGTCACCGTTTCCTTGCGGGTTGTCGCAGGCTGGACCATTGGCTGTGCGCATATGCCTTCACAGCTCAAGCTGCGGTGGACGTTTGTGCGGTCGGACCGGACTCGTGGACTGGCGCATTGACACCTGGGGCCGGGGGTCTGCTGCCTGAGATCGGCCTATGTTGGGTACCTGCTGCTGTTCCCGGATTGGTGCTTGCAATTGGGTCGTGAGCGGGATTCTGAAGGTCAAGGTCAATGCTGAGCACGAGTCTGAGAAGTATCGCTCATGCAAGCTCCCCGTATGCAGAGCTAGAGTGAGAACTGCAACAGCCAACGCTAGACTTGCGCAACGCAGATGCGTGGAAATGGGTCAACTTGCAAGTCTTGCTCTGGGACAAGCCGCTGGCGTTGTTGGTCGCCAAGTTGGATCGCTTGAATGTTTCGGGTGACGAATCAAGCCCACCGCTGCCCATGGCAACCGAGCTAAATCGATTCGGGACGCGGCAGATCACCGCATGCCTGAGCCACACCCCCAAAATAAACTTGGAATGCCCTAGCGTGGTTCGCTGGTGAGCCTAATGATGCGGCCCTGGGCGGCGCCATCGCGCTCCCGGGCACTCCAGAGGGATTCCTTTTTACGAGGTAAACGTGGCTGTACCTATTTCGTACCTAGGTACCTTTGGCGCGTCGCGGTTTGGATTTGCTACCCAATGGTCCCGAGGTCACTGCTTGTGTGATCCCAGTGCTTCCGGGGTTCTACAGATGCAAGCCCATGGCAATGCCCAAGCCAAAGCTACTTCACTCGGGGCACGTATTCAGGCCTGTAGCAACGATTATCGGAGTCATCCCCCCTGAACTTACCTAGGTAGGTACTACGAAGTACTTTGTACGAAGTAATTACTACGCTTCTCACGTCACCAATTGTACTATTGGACCTTGACGTGCCTGGTTTCCCCTTCACAATCGTGACGCGTCTCTGAATGGTAGAATTTGCCGACTTCTTGCCACCCAGCAAACGCTTCTGCAGTTGCCGAGCAGCTTTGGTAGAGAAGGACTGAGCGTGGCTTGTTAGCAGGTCTCACTCTCAACACGAAGGTACTCACTGCCCGGAATGACGAGCCATATGCCATTCAAGAAGATGAAATAGAACCAAAAATAGTACGGTTCTGGTCGGCTGTATGACACACCAGCGCCATACAGCTCCAGAACACTTGTTGCGAGGTAAAGCAGGTCACCATAAACGTGTCCGACAGAGACGATCGATTGCAGGGGATGACGCCAGGGGCTTGATCGCATGATGCAGCTGGCAGCCAGATATGAGAGCGGGCCCCATATGACCACTGTCAAGGACTCGGCACAGAGCACCAGCCAATCACCGGTGATGTATCTCGAATCACACAAGGCATACTCTTTCCAAAGCTGTGCGAAGAGATCTTGTTTGCCGACCAACGCCCCTCGCGTGAGCACGAAGTAGCCTTCAAACCCCATATGCAGAGTGCCACCTGCCTTGCGTAAGTTTGTGCCGTGTTCGCAAACTCTTCAATCCTCACACAGAACAAACCACAAAACTGTAACCTTGTCTCCAAAGCCCAGCCTTTTGGGGTGAAAGGTTAAGATGATCCATGCCGAGCCAAGCACTATCGCCCACAGGATACTGAAATCCACCACAATAGAGGTCAAACTTCGATCGTTCGGCTGGTAGCTTGGAAGTTCGATGGTCGTTGGATAATACGGGTGTGTTGGCTGGCTTTGCACACGGGGCGCTTCTCTGGAAAACCAAGCCATGATACGACCAATATTTGTACAGTCGTGCAGGTGACTAACTGGTAGCGAGATCACTGGAGATGTTGATGTAAGTGGAAGGATTGCTTGATGGGACGTCTTCAGTCGGTCGGAGGTTCGCCGTCGCGTATTTGGTCAAGCCTATAGCCTGGACTACGATGTGAGCAAATTTGAGGACAAGAAAATACCTTTCCAAAGGTTACACAAGACTCGGTCTCACGTAGGAGGGAAGTCCAAAGTGAACGAGCTGGAATCAACTGACGAAATTGCCGCAGACGGCCCCATCCGTGGGCCAAAGCTGATCTCAACAGCGCAATGCCTGAATAGCTGAATAGCTCATTGCAGCAGCAACCAAGAATGGTACCTAGGTAGATTTGGAAGCTTGAGCTCTAGCCTCCCAGGTCTTCAGCCGAGTAAGATTGAAAATGCCACGACTCTACAGTGGTCTTTTGGAAATGACGTTGGAGGCGATCGTTTTTGGACGGATAAAGTATCCGGTTAGTCTCCCAGCTACAGCACGCCGGCTGAGGAGCCATGGAAACAGTTCCAGACACGAACCTACCTATATACCTAGGTAGACCTACCTTCCCGCTGTGATGCCTGTTCAAGGAACGTAGTCCCATGTCCGATAGCCAAACGTGCTTAACGGCTAGGATTGCCAACACCACCCCCGTACTGCTGCGTCACGGCCAACAAATGGATCACGAGGGACGAATGGAGCGCCATCCGAGTCGTCTGCGGGTCTCCACATTCGGGGGCCGGCCGGGAATCAGACGAACTCGTGAGGAAAGAAAGCCACTGCTCTCCAGACTGATCACAGATCAAACCGATGACATATCCTGCAAGTCAGAGAAACATCTTATCTGTTGCAGGATTCGTGGCTTCTGTCACAGCAGGAAAAGGGAATGGCTACAACCAATTGCTTGGCTCTTGCGTGCTCGTCCTAGTCGCGAGACGTTGCGGACCCTACTCGAACTTTTCCTCAACCTCAACGACTCAAAAGCGTGGCATGTTTTCGTCAGAGCGATACGCTCATTCGTCACTCAAATCCCCCCGGTTATTGATGTTGTAATTTCCATCCATTAGGCCGGTTTCTACCCGCATTTTCCCAATTCATGACATCTTAGGCCAAAGGCTAAATAGTCGTCTTCGGCCCGTCGCTTGTGTGCTTCGTCCTTTGCTCCTTCAATTGTTTGTCCCCAGCTCTTACCCGCAAGGTCAGGCAGTTTGGCGCTGAACGAAACGCAATCCAAGTCAACTGGGTCCTGGTAAAAGGGAACCACAACTTGTGTTGATGAGGTCACCAAGACAATCTATCCAATATCAAACATCGAACATTGCATATCGCATAACGCATATAACCAATATCGACTTGTGACATTGTCTATTGGCACCGCAGCGATATCCTGTTGCAATCTTTTGGACTGTCGTCAACATGGCGCAAAGCCAAAAGCCAATATTTTGTGTGACACACCCACGTGCCTGCTCGACAGCCTTCGAGCGAGTAATGCTGCTGCTCACCTCCCCGCTCTCCAGCCGCTGACTCCTACAGGTATTTATGACGAGAAAGGAGTTGGCCTGCATGCACGAGCCGTTTGGAGACGCATTCTACTACGGGTAATCACGCCATCTCCCCGGATCGTCGGAACTAACCTTGCCAGTCCGGAGCGCATGGGAATTCGGTACAAAGATGACGAAGAAGGAAGGTTAGCTTCTGGCTTCGCAGATGTGACTTATGACTCCGTCTTTGAGCGCATCGACCGTGAGGGATCCGATGTGGGTTTTGCTATACCTCCCTGGAACCTGTTGGCATCCTGCATCCTATCCATTTCACCCACATTCTGTGTTCGGCATGGCGAACACATACTGGCCTGGTCGATGGACTGACAGAAATGCTTCTAGGGAAAGCGAGTCTTCATCAAGGATATGATATACTACCTCCTCCCACCAGATGCAAAGCCTCCTCAAATTGCCCCCTCTCTCCTGACCAAACGCCGAGGCATTGGCACCGAGAGCAACGGCAGCTCTCTGAACAACTCTCCACACAGCTCTCCAATTAGCACCCCGAACAGCTCTCCGAAGAAAACGTCCGAGACAAGATTGCGGCCGTTCCCCTATGGCACGCGATCCGAACCCGGCAATCCCACCATTATTCCGAGCGAGCTGCTCAGGAAGTTTCACTATACATTCTTGATCCGAGATCCGCACTATAGCATTCCGTCCTACTATCGATGTACCATCCCGCCACTCGACAAAGTCACTGGCTGGTACTCCTTTTTCCCATCCGAAGCGGGCTACGACGAGGTCCGCAGAGTCTTTGACTACCTCATCACAACCGGAGTTGTTGGTCCAACTTTTGCAAGCGGCGTCGTGAATGGCCAGGTCGATTCTGGTGAATCGAACGGCATAAATGGAACCAACAATTTGAACGGTATCAATGGTGCAAAGGGCCACCATTACACCGACATCTGTATCATTGATGCTGACGACCTCCTGGACAATCCGAAGGAGATGATTGAGGCTTATTGCAAGACGGTCGGAATGGAGTTTACACCGGACATGCTGCATTGGGAGGATGATGAAAATCACAATCGCGCCAAGACAGCGTTTGAAAAGTGGAAAGGCTTCCATGAAGATGCAATTGATTCCACTGAGCTGCGAGCTCGCGTCCATGTAAGTCCCCACTTGAGATGGAAAGTAATTTCCACTGACCCCCTCCCAGAAGAAAGCCACAAAGACTGAGGATGAATTCGACCGGGAATGGACCCAGAAGTATGGTTTGAAAGGAGCCAACATCATTCGCAAATCTGTGGATGATAATATGGACACCTACAATTACCTGAAGCAATTTGCGCTCCAAGTCTCCCCTGCGCACGACGAAAACGGCTCTGACGGTGCTTGAAAGACCACCCCGCCGAACCTGGAGAATGGCACCAACATAGTCTGACTCATGGAATGACAGGCATGGATGGAAAGTCTAGTCTAGTCTGATTGGATCATGAGTGCTGATCTTGCGTAATTCATCGCTCAAAATACTTCTAACTACAGAATGTGATAGCCAAGCTCAATCAAGCTCAATTTTAAAATGCGTTCTAGTGCGACGTTACTCCGCGGTCTGTTCGATCCGATATAGCTGTGGTACCAGATCAGCCAAAGTTTGTTCCAGTTCCCTCCATTTGCCCTTAGTGCCAAGCATTTTTTCTTCCTCGCTTGCATCCACTGCGAAATGCGAGCCAGCTTCTCTCTGGCCGGGCGTGCCAACCGGGATCCGATGGCTCTGCTTTGGCACCACCGCTCTGGCTACATCCGCAATTTCCTGCGAGCAGTAGACTCCTTTCGCAAGCAGGAGCCGCTGTCCGCCCAAAGCCGTCTGCACCAGCGCCTTGACGTGCGCATCCGCCACATCACGCACATCAATCCACACGGGGCCCTTGGTCGGCGGGACCTGACCCTCCGCCCCAGCCGAAACCACATCCCAAACCAGCTGCGTCGACGTGTTGAGCTCCCCGGCCCCACGCGGCAGCGAGCACGGCGAGTCGAGAAACGGCCCGAACACCATGGCCGGGCACAGGCTGACGAGGTCGAATCCCGGTTTCTGCGCCTCCATAAACGCCCACGCCGTCTTCTCCGCCACGGCCTTGCTGGCGCGGTACGCTACCGGGGCAGCGGGCGCCGACACACCGTCCTCGTACGTCAGCGGACTCCAGTCCCTGGCCGTGTAGGTGTAGCCTGGCCGCGCGCCCAGGCCGGCGTCGTAGATGCATGCGAAGCTGTTGGTGTGCACGACGCGCTGCACGGACGGCGTCAAGGCGGCTGCTCTCAGCACGGCGGTCGTGCCATTGACCGCTGGTTTCAGGAGGTTGGCTTCGAAATCCGTCACCGCGTAGACGAAGGGGCTGGCGAGGTGGAGCACCGCCGCGGGCGAGGTGGACTGGAATAGACCGGTGTAGGCTTCTGGGTCGGTGATGTCCGGGACGACGGCTGTGGACAGGAGGTGTGCTTGCTGTGGGGTGAGGTGTTCAAAGGTTTTCTGGACCGCATCGGCCTTGCTTTGGCTGCGGACCGTGCCGAGGACGCGGTAGCCGGCCTGTAGAAGAGCGTGGATTGTGTGTGAAGCGATGAAGCCGTTGGCGCCCGTCACGACAATGAGTGACGGCGCCGAGATCGGCATGGGTACTGCGTGTGGCATTGTTGTCCGTGGATAACGCCCTCGAGGCTCGTGGGTCGCAAAATGCCAGAGAGAGATGCGTTACTGGCGAAACAGTGTCGCGAGAGAGGGGGAGGAGAGAGAGCAAGTTGGTTTGATCAGATATAATGCTTCCGTTGGCAAGAGATGTATTGCTAGTACCTTGAATACTGCTGCTTTCGAACGGCTTTTGTGTGCGAAAGTAACTACGACGTATGTAAAGTTGACAAAATGTGAAACAAACTGCTCGTACTTTGAACCTTGTCGGCTACTCATCGGGGTCTTCGAGCTCGCACCTCGTTTTGCACTGGCAGCCGGCGGTCCAGTCGATGCGGATCATGTATCATCACTTGGCCTCCGCTGTTTAGAGCAACCGAGGCTGCAGAGCTTCCAGCCTCCTGTTGCACCTCACCTGTGTCCGCGGGCCGCAAAATAAAAGCATGCTAGACTTTAGACTACCCACATTTGAGATGTTGTACAGTGTGATTAACAGGGCTCTGTGAGAAGACCCAAAATATGCGGCGGTACGCAGCTGGGGTGCGACGGAAGAGACCTCCATGAAGTTGTTTAAGCGCGGAGGATTCCACCTTATCGGTCAAATAATAATACGAAGGACCTCGTATTCCGTCGTTAAGTTTAAACGCAGCCGGCGCAATCCCACTCTCCGCCGTTGGAAGAGCTCGACCTGCCACGAGCTGCTCAATAATGGTTCAACAAGCTCACAATTTCTAACACGGTGGTGATGAGCCACACAGCAGTTGTCGACCGGTCACGTGGATATCTGTTACTACAACTTCTCTTACCATGAAGTCTGGTACCCGCCAAGATCTGATCGAATAGTTTCAAATTGTATGCGATAGAGGACCTAGATCAACTACTATACTTAGACAAATCCACCCGAAATAAGGATGCATTGGATACTACGCCATACGAATGTGTGCCTTGATAAACGCCCCTCCTAACTCTGCGCCACTGACCTATTTCGCCAATACTGCCCTCTTCCTCAAGACGGCAGAATTCTCATCGAGGCTCTTCCAGTCGTGGGCGTCGAAGCATGCTTGTCTACTCATCAACACGGCGTGACTCGTCCTGGACCGCATCTCTTGCTCAAACTGGTCTACGGCGTCCCGTTGCGTCTCGGAGCCCTGGTAGACCATTTTCAGAGCTTGACAAAGATGGTAGGCATCAAGCATGCCATGATTCGCGGCCTCGCCACGATACATGGTCATGGCGTGGGCGGCATCTCCTATTAATGTGACCTCGCCGGCATGGTTATCCCAGTCGAGACACGGCCAGTCAGCGAGTCTGATCTCGAGTACTGGTGCGCCTTCGGGGATTGACTCGACAGCTGTTTTGAGGATGGGCGCAAATACCGAGGCCCTCCTTTTCATGTCTTTTAACCTCTCTGCGCTGTCAACCTTGACTTCATCATCCTCGTTCTTCACTGGCCAGGACAGGTTGATCTGGACACGGTATTTTTCCTTTTCGGTTCCAGCCGTACCATTGACCTCGGGCACCTCAAGCATAGATACCCACATGAAGCACGAGGTTTCTGGATGACAACCTTGAAAGAGAATCGGATCCAACTGTCGTAAAGGTGTCACTTGGTCCTTGGTCATATCCACAGCTGATCCCACAAAACGGATCGGTAGTTGGTTGTTGCGATAGCTTTGGGGGCAAAGATACCTGCGGACCGTCGAATTACTTCCCTCGGCGCCGACCAGCATGGCTCCTGAGGCACAAGTCCCGTCCTCAAAGTATGCTTTTACCCCCTCACCGTTGTCACCAGGCTCTACCTTATACAGCCTCTTTGACCATTGAACATGTGATTCCACACCTTTCAATAGAACTGCACGCAGCTTCTCTCTGTTTACTCTCCGTCGTTCAGATGGAGGGATCCGGTATTTGGTCTCGCAGTTGGAGAGATTGAGGAAGAGAAAGTTGCCATTGTCGTTGCGTCCAATTGCCGGATCGACTTGGACACCATCCACTGCTGCTAGAGTTTCAGGGTCCAGCAATTGTCTCAGGTAAGGAAGTGCCCAATGAATAGTGATAGCCCAACCTTGCCCTCGAGTAGATATACCCTCATCCCGCTCGAAAATCTGAAATGGAATGCCCTCCTGCCTTGTCATCAGTCGTCGTCCCCATTTAATGTTGGCTCAATTCACGTTACCTTCCTCAACCCTTGTGCAAGAGTCAAACCGACAACGCCGGCGCCAATGATGATCACGTCCTTCTGAGTCGCTTCCACCATCTTCAATGCACAGAATGTTTTTGACGGTCTGCCGAGTGTTTCTTTACCGGAGGATGAAGGTGTTAATAGTGTGAGGTTATGGACTACAGTTTTCCATAGAATTCGACTGTGCGGCAATATTACATTTGCAAACAAGGTTGATCCGCCAGGAATAAAGTAATTAACCGGATCGAGGAGGTATTGATGTCAACGACTTGATAAGAGTCACAGCCGCCGCCGCCGCAACGCCATGGTCAATGACTTTGGAATGTACGACGTATTAAATGTCTCTGCTGAGTACAGGAATAATGCAGGCCTTCGTACCATCACTGCGGAGAGGGGTTCATCCGATGTGCCTGGCTGAGTACGAGATCTTAGGTAGGTGGGGATCAGTAGTGGCTAAGGGGCTAATGGCGTCACCCCGCCCTGGCTCAACCTAACGCTCTAGGGGCTGCAGCCGTCGGAAAGGGACGTTGAGCGGCGCCCAGGTACTGCAGGTTCATGGATTCCTGGGTTTGAGGCTCTTTCTGAGACCGGACCACGTCAAGCATTTCTCCATCTTCCGACGGCTGAGATTCATCTAATTCTCGTCAGACTTGTCGGCGGAACAGTTCTCTTTTGTTCCTGTAGTCATTGAAATGAAAGACGTCGATGCGCTGACGCAGACAGATATTGAGACCATCGTCCACTTTGGATGCTACTGATCTTTTCTCGCAGACAATCTAGCCATCCTTCCCAGCAGCACCTTGACTCACCATGCCCTCTGCCAATACCGCTGCCAATAGCCATCATGAGGCTCTCAATCCTATTCATCCGTCCATGTTAGATCGTCTGGATCCTGTCTTTATTGATCTCTACAACAAAAATGTCGCAAATACTCCGAATGCGCCGATTGATCTCAACTTCCTTCGTTCCAAGTACTCTGTTCTTTATTCTTACGGCACAGGACCTGCTCCAGATGTCGGACGCATCTATGATGCTGAAATACCAATAGAAGAAGGGCTCAACTTAGCCATAAGGGTATACGAACCGAGTTCAAGTGGCCCGTGGCCAGTTCACATTGATTTCCACGGCGGTGGTTGGGGTTTAGGGGACCTGGATACAGAGGCGCATATCTGCAAACATATATGCCACACTGCCGGTGTTGCTGTGATCGATGTGGCCTACAGGCTAGTTCCTGAGCATCCTTTTCCTACAGGAATACTAGACTCTTTCGCCGCCATCCAGTATATCTACCAGAATTCAGAACACTTCAATGTCACCAAGAGCATTTCGTTAGGCGGGGTCTCTGCAGGTGGCAACATCGCCCTTGCGTGCGCCCATTGGGCACGAGATGCAGAAATCCCCCTGAAGCTTATCGCTGCTGGCACGCCTACAATTGACGATCTCGCTCAGTACTCGTCGGCCTCTGAATCGCCGTTCAAGTCAATGCAGGAGAACGAGTTCGCCCCAACCCTAAATTGGGCTCGCCTTGCCTGGTTCGACAGGCTTAAATGGAGTTCGCTGTCCAAGGACCCTGCCGTGGAAAAGGAGCAACGTGAACAAATTGGATGGGTGAAGAATCTTCTCAGTGCGCCGAACTTCGGAGGTTTGGCCAAGACAGTTATCTACACTGCCGGCGCAGATCCCTTGAGGGATGAGGGTGAGGCATATGGCATGAAGCTCGTCGAAGCAGGTGTCGAAGTCGTCATGAAACGCTTCCCCGGCGTACCACACCCTTTTATGCACATGGATGGAGCGCTTTGGCAGGCTTCACAGTTCATCGAGATGACGTGCAAAGAAATACGGGCGGCCCATTGGTAAAGATTACAAGTTTTGTAGACATATATTGCACCTGCCGTTGTGGGATTCGTGCTCAAGCCGTTATTTATATGTACATGATGTTGCAAGATATCTCATCCACATAGATCTCATCTATAATTCCTCCCTACTTGTCCGTACTTTCTCATGCCGGATTCCATCCCAATTACTGCAAGCAGCCCTGCCCAGGACAAAGTACGACGTTTTGCCTGGGAACCCATCTAGGAAACGCCACGGTACGCCACATGCACGCCAAATTGTTAATATTTACGGCATATGTTAGTAAGCATTCTCCACACGTTCGTCCGTCACTTACTGAACATGACATAATATTTCGAATATCGCCCTCCACGCGCTAGGTAGTCCAGGCCCTCTCCATATCACATAACGGTTTTCTGAACAGCCAGCCATGCTGCCCTTCCGTTGCCGACAGTCGGTCATTCAAATTATCTGCATAGTCGACCCAATACGCAACAGCTTATCACATGGAGCGGCGCGGAGTCTGTCTTCGGTGCGCGAAGATCAAGCAAGCCTGCGATGGAGGTAATCCTTGCGCGCGGTGCAAGCGACTTGATATCGACTGCGAGGTCAGCTCGCTAAGTGGAAAAGCTGCCACAGCCGCTAATTCCAACTCCAAACCAATTCGTATCACTCGGACTAATACTGGCTGTGTGGCTTGCAAGAAGAGGAAACGCAAGTGCGATGAAGTGCGACCCAAATGCTCTGACTGCAGACGACTATGTCTGGAATGCGAATACCTTCCACCGCTGAATCAGGCACGCAAAAATGCCGCCTCTCAGGAGCCATCCACGAGTAGTCCGTCTTCAGTGGGGAGCGCCTCAAATCTTTCCACATCTCAGAGTCGAAGCATGCAGCGCAGCACTGTGGAACTAGCCCTTATCGACTGTGAAGGAGCAAATGACTATCGAAATCTAGACAGCTTCCCCACATCATGGCCATTTTCTCCTGCATCTAGGATGTCAGTCGATAGACCGGAAGACGATATATCGCCGCCTCCAACTGTGTTGTCTCTGACAGCGCTATCCGCAGCGCCGATGGTTGGTGCCGACGAAGATCGGTCGCTGCTTAACCATTACATGAAAGTCGTAGCTGGGGTTCTCTCACGCCGTGATGATCGTCGTCCGAACCCGTTTTTAACAAAGGTGCTTCCTGTAGCCTTTTCGAATCAACTCGTCATGGACGCCGTGCTCGCTCTATCTGCAAACCATTGGAAGAAAACACAGCCCTCGGTTTGGAAACGTGGCATTATTCATCAGACAAATAGTAAGTTACAATGAGCTCGCAATTCTCTCCTCTGCTCTTACTTATACTACATCCTCAGCTTTGCAAGCGCTAGTGAAATTGTTACCTCACATCTCTGGCGATACCGCGGATCCTGCGCTCCTGTCGACTCTCTTGTTGGCCATGATCGAATTGTTCGACGGCACATCCTCTCACTGGAAGTTCCACCTGGACGGTGTATGCCGTCTTCTATCGGCTTTCGAGAAGAAATCTGGCTGGTCGCAATCCATCGAGTACAGGGCTTTCTACAGCCAACTGTACCATTATCTTGACTCCGCAACAACCATCTCAACTTGCCATCCTCCCTTGTTGGAAGCACCCAAAGATGAGAGCTCAGAGTCGGAACTATACAGTTTCGACGATGAAGAGGCCCTGTACGGCATTCCCAAATCGCTGTTCCATTTTGTCGACAAAGTTAATAGCCTTGCATATCAGAGGAAATTCCGAAACGATCCGGTCTTCGAAAATATGTTTCAAGCTTCTGCAGCAGGCCTGCAGAGAGAGATTCAGCAATGGTCAGAAGGCCACAAACTCAACTACCCACAGTACGATGCGTCCAGTGAGTTTCAAAAATCAGCCACGCATCACGCAACCGTTGCATTCGAGCAGGCATTGCAACTTAGGCTGCATCAAGTGGTCCAGGGATACTCTCTTGATCATGAGAAGGTGAAGGAGTGCGTCAGCAATATCCTAGAATCCGTCCAGGAGATCCGCTACGGCAGTCCGATAGAGAGCAGTCTGGTCTTTCCACTGGTCATGGCTGGAAGCAGTTGTTCTAATGAATCCGAACGACGCATTATCCGGGATCGGTTTCTTGTTATGGAAAGGACGTTAGGATTTCGCTACATCTACATTGCTCACGGCTTGGTACAACGTGTCTGGGAGGAACGCGACGTATCGCAAAACCCAGACCAAGAAGTAAATTGGGCAGCGATCAGATATTATAACATTCCTGGCCTCGCACTAGTGTAATTAAGGCCATTTCCCACCACATCGTCGTCCGCGCGCTGCAAAATTTTGCAGCGCCCAAATTCGAGCACACGTGGTAACCTCAATTCCTTCTGGTTCGATAAATCCAACGCAGAACCTTGTCCTCGTTGTAGAACTACAGGCTTAAATTGATGGCGACGGTCATCAAGCTTGGCCTGCCAATTGCGCAATATGCTCGTGCATATTGTAACCGCATATTTCCTCTATCGTGAGCTTGCCAGGCCTGTCTTTCGAACTACTCCAGCCAATTCGTTCACTAAGATCCGTCCTAGCGAGGGCGCTCGCGGACTGCACACGCGTCGCCCGCTCTTTCCGGGTTGTCTGGTATAAGTTGAGCTTTTCAGGTACGCTCATGTGGCCATACTTGGGACTGAAAACGATTCCTAAAGCGCCGGCATCTTCAATGGCCATGCAAGCACCTTGAGACTGATCAGGGACCATGGGGTGCGCCGCATCGCCCATCAAACAAACTCTCCCTTGTACCCAAAACGGATAAGGCTCGTGGTTGTACAATCGCCACATCTTGATATCTTCTGCATTCTTGAAGAGCGTGTGTAACTTTGGGTCCAAGCCTGGAAATGTTTCGACGAGTTTCTGCGGCGTCGTCGACAGGTTCCAACCGTCTTCACGAGTATCATTGAGCTCTGAGGGGTAGAAGCAATAGCAGGACACAACGTTGTTATCCGAACATGCCGACAGAACAATCTTATTGATGCCGTACCCACCCCAAAACTCGATCGCATTGTTGTTTAGGTACTCCTCGAGGCCGAGCTTGCGTAGCTGGTCTGCCGAAATAATGCAGCGATAGCAACAAGATGTGGATGCAACAAACTTGGGCGTGACTCCTATTTGGAGTCGAGACAAGGATCGGATGCCATCAGCGGCAATAATGACATCTGCTGTTGCAGTATTGCCATTTTCAAAGGTTATTGAGCCAGCTTCAGCATCAATTCCAACTGCTTTGTGCCAAACCTCTAGTTTGCAAGGCGTTCCGTCTCCGGCCTCTGACACAGCCGTCTCCTTGAGTGTCTTGTGCAAGTCGATTCGGTGAAAATTGTTGTAGTCCGTGCCGAATTTCGCACGGTAATCACCGAGATCGTATGTGTTTGTCACATCTCCAGTCGTCCAGTCGTGCATGATCAGGGACCGCAGGATCACTGGTTTCGCGGATTTGATGTCGACTCCCCATTCTTGCAGTAACCTCGATCCGTTGGACGCAACTGAAAGCGATGCACCCACTTCTCCGCCAAAGTCATATCGTTCGTATATGGTGACATTGTGTCCCTGTTTGCGGAGGGCAACTGCTGCAGATAGGCCACCGAGACCAGAGCCAATGATGGCAATGTTGTATATTGGTTGATTTTCCGAGTCCACGAGCCCAGGCATTTGTATCTGTTTTGTAAAAAAAAAGATCAGATTCGAAAACTAAGTCGATATCAGTCTGTCGTGACCTTTGCTGAATGTTGGCTCGGCAATTAATACAAAGCTTCAAGAGAAGGCGTTGTGGTTTTATGACAATTTGAGCCCTGGATCGGGAAGCAATGATCCGCCTGACTTCAGCATCCAGATGCGGCGCATTCGGTAAATTGTTGCTCTATGCAGGCTACAATGAGCACTACTCAAACGGAGATCGTTGTCGAACGGATCTTTGGCGACGGTGTAAATACTTGATAGCGCCCATGGACTACGAAGCCGACGGCAAATCGTTTGCGACGGATGCAGCATGACAAGGGTTGACTTGGCGTACCAGCGGCATTGTAAGGCTTAGACCAATACTGCGCTAGCTTCAACGATACCAGCAGCGCTATTGGCTGAGATTGTGGGCTTGCTCGACGCTAAGAGTCCAGCGCATATCAAACAGCTGGAAGTGTGTATCTTGTGTCTACAATGATATGCTACGTCTGGACCTCTTATCTGTCCCACCTCGGTCACCTCATTCTATAGATACAGCTCAATCTTCACCTTGCTGAGCTTGCTCAATTTCACTGCGGGCACAACATTCATCGGACTTCAAAACAGGATCCTTATTTCAAATCTATATCGTCGAGGCACTTTCACATTCCGCCATCGGTAGACGTGCCTGCCATGGATTCCCCCACCGATACCAAGTCAGATGGCCGAAGGACTAGCATCAAAGACCTGGAAAAGGTGGTGAGCAGGACCACCGGTGAGATCGTGCCCATGGGCAACGAGGGCGCTGTCCTCCGCAAGGCCGACTGGCGACTCGTTCCCATCATGTTTGTATGCTACTTTCTCCAGTTTCTCGACAAAGTCCTGATCAACTATGCCAATGTGATGGGCATGCAGAAAGATCTTGGTATGTCGGGGAATGATTTCTCGTGGATGGCGACAGCATTCTTCATCGGCTATGCAGCCGCTGAGTTTCCCCAGGGCTACTTCTTGCAAAGGTTCCCACCGGCCAAAGTGCTCGGACTCAACGTCATGTGCTGGGGATTCATTATTGCCTGCTCTGCGGCATCTCAAAACTTCGCCACAATGCTGGCCCTCCGCACCCTCCTTGGCTGCTTCGAAGCAGTAATCACTCCAGCTTTGGTCCTTCAAACCTCGCAATGGTACACAAAAAGGGAGGCTGGTCCAAGATATGGCTTTTGGTATTGCGGTCTGGGTGCCGGCCAGATAATGGGCGGACTCATTTCATTTGCCGCCCAACATGGTCCCAAGGGCTCGGCATTTGGCGGATGGAGAATCATGATGGTTGCGGTCGGTTGCGTTAACGCTGCTGTTGCTTGCATCGTTCTGGTCTTCCTTCCCGACAGCCTTGAGAGCGCACGGTTTCTGAGTGATGACGAAAAAAGCGCAATCCGCCAGAAACTGGTCCTCGACCAGGCCGGCAACGGTGAGAAAGTCTTCAAGATGGCGTCTGTGTGGGAAATGGTCCTGGACGCGCAAGTTTGGCTTTTGGTGCTCTTGACCATCCTGATTGTCATTCCCAGCGGCGTCATCACTACTTTCTCTGCAACATTGATTCGAGGTTTTGGATATGGCCCCAAAGAAAGTGCATTGTTAAATATGCCCTCTGGCATCGTGAGCATAGTATCCACCTTGCTCACCACATCTGCCATTCTTAAAGGATTTCCTCGCTGGCTGAGCATTGTGCTGTTGCTTATTCCAACGGTCATCGGTGCAGGACTCATGTCTTTCATCTCAAATGACAACCAGGCCGGTAAGCTTACCGGTATCTATCTGATCAACACCATCACGGCACCACTCGCCCTTATCTACACCTGGGTCGGAGCCAACATTGGAGGATACACCAAGCGGGTTGCCACCAACGGCATCGTAGCAATGGCGTTCGGTGTCGCAAACATCATCGGGCCTCAGACCTTTCAGGCCAAAGACGCACCACAATATCTGCCTGCTAAAATCACCATATTTGGAGTTGCTGGCGGAGCCATATTGATCTCAGTGGCGCTGAGAGCGCTGTATGGATTTAGGAACAGGACGAACATCAAGAATCGAGAGGCCCAGTTGGCAGATATCTCGGGGTCGTTCTCAGTGTCTGGAGAGGAAGTGCATGCTACCCAGGATCTTACCGATCGAGAAAACCCGGCATATGTTTACGTATATTAGGGATTGAGTTGAAACATTCTTGCTCACGTTGGTGGTTCACGTTGGTAGAGCAGTTATCGTCCTTTTTTCCGAATAGCTAGGAATGGGTATATTTCTTATTCAAGTATCTTAAATGAAGTGCGAGCCAAAGTCATTCATCTGTAAATACCTAATTTGAGTCCCGTGACTTCGATGTCAGCTCTAACGGCTTCCCCAGGATGCACACCCGGGGACGCTAACTTCTTCGTAGGCCCCATGGGTCAATACCTAAATAATGGGTCAATCGCCAAAAATCACCTATATCCCGATTGGGGTTGAATTAGCTCGCGGGTGACCCAGTATTCACCCCATTATAAGAAGTGCCCTTAGTGACCCATTAGGCCTAAAAACGCGTTACGAACCCCGCGACCTTGATTTAATATCGCAATCTCCAGGGCTGGAGAGACCCATAAGTCTCGCTCTCTTGGAAGTTAGATTTGCCGTCGCAAAGACTCGTACTTCAACCCCACAAGCCGGCTGCTGATGCTGCCGTCGGATGTCACATCCCAGATCCGACGCATTGTCGGCCCGCCCCCACAAGTGATTGCCATCTCAGTACGCCCATACCTCGGACTGTCAAGGGTATCGTGCCAGATTCCGTCGTACTCGAGAATGGATTTGTAAAGGGTGAGATCTCCACCTTTTCCGTCCTGTAAATGTAGCCCTGCGAAACGTGTGCCTCCCTGATCGCGGAACGATATCGGAGTATATATTACGGTGCCAGCTACACCACCAGAAGACACAACAGGAGATTTCTAGCAGAATTTAGACGTTTCTGCAGACCGATTCCAATCCGCCCAATCTAGGTGCAACGCACAACATCAGCCTAATCTCAAAATGCACAATAAAATCACGCTAGAGGACCATTTCAACCTCCCCGAGTACGCGGAGAAGGCCAAGTGGTGGGCAGGATTGTTTGCGCTCGATGCGGAAAAGCATGTTCGAGAGATTAGCGACGTGAACAAAATTCGGCTGGACTATGCCAATGAGTATGGAGTCGGCTATCATATTCTGAGCTATACAGCTCCTGGAATCCAAGATATTGCCGATCCAGCAGAAGCCATCAGGCAAGCAAGACTTGTTAACGACTACATTTACGAGCAAATAAAGGATAAACCAGACCGATTTGGCTCGTTTGCCACCCTTTCCATGCACGATCCTGCTGAAGCAGCTGGCGAACTGAGACGGTGTGTTGAAAAGTACGGTTTCAAGGGAGCACTGGTCAACGATGTACAGATCGCACCAGACGGAAAGTCGCTCATCTTTTATGATAAGCCGGAATGGGATGTCTTCTGGCAGACCTGTGTCGAGCTGGACGTGCCCTTTTACCTCCATCCTAAGCAACCAACGGGAGTCGTTTATGACACCCTGTGGGCCGATCGGAAATGGTTGGTTGGTCCACCACTAAGCTTTGCCCAAGGTGTCAGTCTGCACCTGCTGGGCATGGTTGTGAATGGAGTGTTTGACAGAGTCCCGAAACTTCAAGTGGTGATAGGACATCTGGGCGAACACATTCCCTTTGATCTCTGGAGAATCAACCACTGGTTCGAGGATATCAAGAAGCCTTTGGGATTGAAGGAAACATGCAAGAAGACGATACGAGAGTATTTCAACGAGAATATCTGGATCACCACATCTGGACACTTCTCGACGTCGACATTGAAATACTGTATTGAGGAACTGGGTGGGGCAAGCCGCATTATGTTCTCAACAGACTATCCGTTTGAATGCTACAAGGACGCCTGTACTTGGTTTGACGGACTGAATCTCCCCGATGGTCAAAAAGAGGCAATTGGCCGGGAAAATGCGTTACGGTTGTTCAAATTGAAGGATGTAGCCTAGATTCGGGGTTCGAAGAATTGAGACAGCGTTCATGCCCCATCGTTGTATCACGGCACTGGCAACCCAACGAGTGCGTCAGCCTCAATATTTGATTCGCATGTTTTCTTCATGCAGCTGTGTAGATCGGGTATGAGGGGTTAGGTACGAAGGTACCCAAGGCGAATTTGGCAGATATTCAGTATGGCTGTCGTTAGGCAACACTGGGCCCCCGAGAGCCTATGGTAACTAATTGATATGATGGGCACTATTTCGCCCTCTTAGGAACAACAAGTCCCCAGCAGCTAGCCAAGTTCGTCGTTTAATACCTACCAGAATAGCACGAATGGGAAGTCGTCGTTAGTCTTCATTACGACAAAGATATTGGTCTGGAGAGGTCGGTCCCTCCCCCGGCAGGCGACTTTCGAAACTGGTTAGGCGTTGCTAAGCTATAAACTAAGCAGCTTAGAGGGGGGGGAAAATCCCAGAAAGTCCTCGCGCGAGACCGGGGATGCTCGTCCCTCGTAGTGCCTTCCAGAAGCATCGACGTCATCCCATCTATCTCACGAAGCATTTGTTGTCATTGGTCAAGTCAACCCAAAATCACGCACAAGTACCTAGTTTACTTGATGCTGGACTATATCCAGGACTGCTGTGACTGTCCTTCACACAGCCTTTCTACATTTATTGTCCATTGATTCACGAAAACGAACATGGCAGCACAAAGTCTGCAATTCACTGACAAAGCCGCGCAGGCGCTGAGCGCAGCTCAAAACCTCGCGGAACAATACGCCCACACCCAGATATTGCCAGTCCATTTGGCAGTGTCGCTGTTTGATCCGCCTCCAGATGAGTCCAAGGATCAACAAAATGTGGCCAACGCATCTCACAGTCATGCATCGGCACCACTCTTCAAGCAAGTCGTCGAGAGAGCCCACGGCGACACTCAGTTGCTGGATCGAGCTATGAAGAAGCAACTTGTGCGATTACCCAGCCAGGATCCTCCCCCAGAACATGTTACCATGTCTCCGGCACTCTCAAAAGTCATCCGCTCAGCCGCTGAACTGCAGAAGACCCAGAAAGACAGCTTCATCGCAATTGACCACCTAATCTCAGCCATCGTGCAAGACCCCAAGATCCAATCTGCGTTGCACGAAGCGAACATCCCCAATACAAAGCTGATTGATTCTGCCATTCAGCAGATTCGGGGCACCAAACGAGTAGACTCGAAGACAGCAGACGCCGAGGAAGAGAATGAAAACCTGAAAAAGTTCACCATCGATATGACTGCAACGGCAAGAGAAGGCAAAATTGATCCTGTCATTGGCCGAGAAGATGAGATCAGAAGGGTTGTACGAATTCTGTCACGGCGGACGAAGAACAACCCAGTCCTCATTGGTGAGCCAGGTGTGGGTAAAACGACGGTTGTCGAAGGCCTGGCTCGACGAATAGTCGATGCCGATGTTCCCGCAAACCTGGCTCAGTGCAGACTGCTCTCCCTCGATATTGGCTCGCTTGTCGCAGGCACCAAGTTCAGAGGAGAGTTTGAAGAGCGAATGAAAGGTGTGCTCAAAGAGATTGAACAGTCGAAAGACATGATCGTGCTCTTTGTCGACGAAATACATCTGCTCATGGGCGCCGGTTCGAGTGGGGAAGGAGGCATGGATGCCGCAAATCTGCTCAAGCCCATGCTGGCGCGAGGACAACTGCACTGCATTGGTGCGACGACGCTTGCCGAGTACCGAAAATACATCGAGAAAGACGCCGCTTTCGAACGTCGTTTCCAGCAAGTCTTGGTGAAGGAGCCTTCCGTTGGAGAGACCGTCTCCATCCTTCGAGGACTCAAAGAGCGATATGAAGTTCACCACGGTGTTACTATTCTTGATGGGGCCATCGTTGCCGCAGCCAATCTTGCAGCTCGATACATCACCCAACGACGCCTTCCAGACTCCGCCGTCGATCTAATAGACGAAGCCGCGGCCGATGTGCGCGTCATTCGAGACTCGCAACCAGAAGTCCTGGACAATATGGAGAGGAGACTGCGACAACTCGACATTGAAATACACGCACTTCAAAGAGAAAGCGATCCGGCATCTGTCGAAAGGCTGGCAGAGGCAAAGATGGAGGCTGCCAATCTCAAAGAAGACCTCAAACCCCTCAAGGAACATTACGAAAGCGAGAAGCAACGATCGAAAGACATTCAAGAAGCCAAGCAGAAGCTGGAGCAGCTCAAGAACAAGGCCGTCGATGCGGAACGGTCGGGAGACATCCAAACTGCTTCCGATCTAAAGTACTACGCCATTCCCGACGTGCTGACAAGGATCAAAGAGCTTGAGTCACAAAAAGCAGCAGCCGAGGCTGAGACGGCGGCGCGCATGGGTGACGACCTTGCCACCGCCACGGATTCCGTCGGTCCGGAACAAATAAACGCAATCGTCGCCAAACAAACTGGTATTCCCGTCGCACGGCTGCGTGCATCTGAGAAGGAGAAAATCCTTCACATGGATCGCAACCTCAACAACGTTGTGGTGGGCCAAAAGGAGGCGGTCCACGCCGTCTCTAACGCCATCCGACTGCAACGATCCGGACTGGCAAATCCGAACCAACCTCCCAGCTTCCTCTTCTGTGGTCCTTCTGGAACCGGCAAGACGTTGCTCACCAAAGCATTGGCCGAGTTCTTGTTCGATGACCCAAAGGCAATGATCAGATTCGACATGTCCGAGTACCAAGAGAGACATGCATTGTCGAGGATGATTGGTGCGCCTCCGGGGTATGTGGGCCATGACGCAGGTGGTCAACTCACAGAAGCGCTGCGAAGACGGCCGTTCTCAATTCTGCTGTTCGATGAGGTTGAGAAGGCGGCTAAAGAGGTTCTTACCGTGCTGCTTCAGCTAATGGACGATGGACGCATCACGGACGGCCAAGGCAGGGTGGTCGACGCCAAAAACTGCATTGTCATCATGACTTCGAACTTGGGCGCTGAATATCTGACACGCAGCAACAGCGAGAAGATCGACTCCACAACCAGGGAGCTCGTCAATAATGCCCTGCGCAACTATTTCCTGCCCGAGTTCTTGAACCGCATCAGCGCGATTGTCATCTTCAACAAGCTCGGCCGGCGCGAAATACGGCGGATTGTGGACCTTCGAATCAACGAAATCCAGAAACGGCTGGAAGCAAATGACAAGAAGATCCGCATTATTGCGTCGGACGAGGTCAAGGATTACCTTGGGCTGGCCGGCTATTCGCCCGCTTACGGTGCTCGTCCTCTTCAAAGACTTATCGAAAAGGAGATCTTGAACCGACTTGCGGTGCTCATCCTCCGGGGTGCCATCCGGGATGGAGAAGATGCCTATATTGAGATGGAGGACGGCAGGATTGTGGTCAGTCCAAACCACAGTGACACAGAACTGGAAGACGACGATATGGACGATGAGGATGACGCCATGCTTGCACTCGACAATGTCCCTGACATGAGCATGGATCTCTACGAGTAGAGTGGTGCTGCATCAGGAGTCCTGTGTGAGCGGTGCTGTACGGGCTGACATGAGTTTATGATTTATGAATGTAATATAGCATTGACGTGGAGAAACGGAAAAGAGAGGCGCTCTGAAGCTTGTCCTTGAGCATTTCAGAGGCAGTCGATCGATGGTTTTTTAGCAAGCCACTACATCAATACAATTTTATGAACTCCATCTTGTCACTGCGTTCTCCTTTTGGGCTGGGGAGCTTAGCTAATCAGGAGCAGTAACTTATGTAGCCATCACCAGCCATATGGTCACATGCCGACGCGGTTGGAGAAGTCGCGTTCGTACGCGTTCCCTCGTGTCGATTCCAGATTGCCCCACGGCGGCCGTGAGCCGCAGACATCTTCGCAAGAGACAGCGCTCTACACCTCCTGAGAGCAAATAACCCTTTCTGCTGGTTGTGATATATTACTATCAAAGCCATGGCACCCACAAAACGAGCACGACCCTCGTTCTCACCTCCACGGCCAGGCAAATCGAAATCCACGTCAACGACCAAGACAAGGAGCAACACCACCCGGCAGCATGGCAGACACGTCGCAGAAGCACAAAAGCGAGTGAAAGGATCATCAAAAGACACCAGAGAGAAGTACGCCGGCCGAACAGGCACCCGGCAAGCATTTCTATCAGACCCTGAAGATGACGACGACGACGATGACATGGAGGAGCTAGACGAGGAGGACCAAGAAAGAGAATACTCCAGTCGCAGAGGAGGCAAGCGAAGAGTTGCACGCTCATATCTGGACGACGAAGCTTCGGACGACGAAGAAGACGAAGCACCGGAGGATGACGATGACGCAGACGAGGAGTCGACGCGCTCCGCCCCCCGCAAATCTACATCTACAGCTACGGCAACAGCTACACCTCATCGGAACAGAGACAGACATCCGCAGAGGATAGCGAGCAGCAGCCCGGAACCAGATATGGTCCTCGCCGAAGTCACGCGTACCGCTGGACCGTCCACAACGGCTATCCCCGCGCAGCTTGTGCATAAGATGCTGGTGCACCACTTTGAGCAGCCTGACAAGACAAAGATTAGTGCCGATGCTAGGGATCTTGTGACCAAGTATGTCGAGGTGTTTGTGCGGGAGGCCATCATACGGAGCTCTTTTGAGAGGCAAGAGAAGGAACGAGGCGGCGGTGATGGTGGTGGTGGAGGGACAGCGGGAGTGAGAGGCCGGCGCATAGGAGGAGGATTCCTCGACACTGATGACTTGGAACGGGTTTGTGTACAACAGCTGTTAGACTTTTAATTGCCATTCAAATTGTTCCTCTCTGCGATCCCAATCTCGGTGTGGACCTAGAGAGGTCACGAGACGAGCTAGACGTGAAGTGTACAAGGTACTATATACGTGGTTCTTCATACTAATCCTCGAACCCAACTCTGAGGGGTACACAGGTAATGTGTACATTTACTCGACACTCTAGTGTCAACACTTGCTCCTCAGTGCCAAGACCATACGCCAATTATCCACCAGTTAAATCACTACGGATATTTTCTACCTATGCAGCATACGTCGATGATCTGAAGGGTACTAACGCTCTGGTCATGTAACGATTCACGCTCGAGTCAAAACGTCTACAGCTATGAAAGAACAAAATACCAAAGGTGTACTCAAATAGGCAACTCGTTGGATGGTCTTCGCATCGGGCCGTGTGTTCCAAGTGCACCCGAAATAAAGCCTGTCAATGGACAGAGATGGATGTTCAAAATCTCTGAATTGCTGGAAATGCTGCTTGGTTGACGAAATTAATCCATCTAGCCATGCAATAGCACCGTTATCTTGGTTTATGTGTATATAATTTGCTTGGTGAGGAAACAGTGGAAGCCAATCAGGTATGTTCAAATTCAAGACGAGGCCTTATTCTCTGCCGGCGGTATGTCTGAAACGAGTATGTCAGAGTGAAGATAATGGGGTAGAATTCAAAGGAACACTACAGCGGGGTAGAATCAAATGGAACACTACACTGGTAAAGTGAACTGCCAGTGAGGTGTGAAGGTGGGTCCCGCCGAAACGATTCTACTATATTAATGTCGATTAGACACAACTTCTCGCTTTCTTTTTCTTCTTCTTTTATCTATCTTCCATCACCTCCTCGAGGTAGATCGGCTCGCATCCTACTGCGTGCTGATGCAGAGGATAAGATTCTTGATTGAATCTTGGAGTCTGCATCATGTGCTGCCCTTGAGCCAGCGGAAATTTTCACATTCAACAATTTCAATCACTACCATGAACCTTTTATCTTCCACCACCTCCTCGAGGTAGATCGGCTCGCATCCTACTGCGTCCTGATGCAGAGGATAAGATTCTTGATTGAATCTTGGAGTCTGCATCATGTGCTGCCCTTGAGCCAGCGGAAATTTTCACATTCGACAATTTCAATCACTGTCATGAACCTTTTCACTCTTGTTCAATTTTTGGTAAGTAACAATCAATTTGAAAGCTTTGCACAACTCACGCGCAACACAGCAGACATACTTAAAGCAACTTCCTTCATGATAAATACAATACCTTCCCTTCTGCAAACATGCTTGCAGAACCATGACGAGCGATTCCACGCATTCGTCTGGCAACGAACAATGAGCCAAATGCCGACAGCACACAATCAAATGCGGCAGCTGTCGTCCGAAAGAACTCGCGCTGGAAAATCCCCACTGAGAACGGCACGAAAAATGTTGACCAAACCTTTACGCCACGAACTGGCACATGGCCGAGGGCTGCCCATTGACATCGGCAACCTTGACCACCTGAGTCACGCTGTCATCATACCTTCAAGGGCATCCATCGTTTCACCATTGACAACACCGGTACACCTTGGCCAGCAGACACAAAACTCTTGATCCCTGTCAACGACCAAGGAAATTGGAGCAATGATACCTACGAAAAGTTGCTTACAGCAGATGAGTACCACAACCAGCAATTCCACAAGCACGAAGCCTGGGGCGACCGACGAGGACACCGCATGAGGTGCTGCCGTTGGCGATTACATCAACGCCACCGACCTGAACACTTCCACGGCTGAGGTAGTTTTTCTCTCCCACTTCCTACACCGCCGCAACACAGTACTTATTCCAAGATATCATCCGACCACACCATATTGATCACATCAAATCATATTAAGTCTAGTGTCACCGTGGAGGACCCTCAGAGGGAAATATATGCCCCCCTTTCACCCTATCAGATTGGTGGCAAAGAAGCTCTCCAATGCAATATTCTTGAGTGCGTCATTGTCAAATTTGACGATGACGACACAACTATCAGCGCTGACTTTGACGTCCGACTCACGACTGCTGGCAACCGAACACTGCAGTTGTCGAAGTTCAGTTTTGAGAAGGCCGTCGTGGAAGACCATCGGCGAATCAGAGGGGCAATTGTGAGTGCCGTGACCTCACTCGGCGTAACATCGGTGACCCCCCGAAAGTTGTACAGCTAGTCCAGTCTCAACACAATAGTGCTTCAAAGTGCTGAAATCAAATCAGGCAGTTGAAGGCCTACCACCGCCGCCAGAAGCCCTTCCTTTTCAAAGTCTGACCTTCTTGGAAGACTGGGCGGCGACCTCGAGGAAAGAATCTCCATGTGTACGCAAGATTTGTGGTTGAGAGAGAGAGAGAGTCTACTTGAGCAGAATGCTCGTGAAACCGAACTCTGCCTAATCCCCATTTTCACCGCACGGTTTAAGCTCCACCCGGGAGTTCATCTTGTTGGCGACCAAAGTCAGCTGAAGCCCACAACTCAAGTCAATCAAACTGAGGTTGTAACTGCAACCAAAAACCACCATCTCTTATGGACCATCTATCACCATGCTTGAACCATGCTCGAAGTCCAATGCTTGAAGTCCAATGGCGAATGTATCAAGACGCTGCCAAGATGGTCAGTGATCTCTTCTACGACAGCAAGCTTCGAGATGCACACGAAATTAGGGGCCAAGTCGACACTGGTCTGGTATGTTTTGGATCAACATCGATGCCTCAAAAAAAGAGGACGAAGATGAAGGCAGTACGCAAAAGAAGCGTAACATCTTCCGAGCTGTACAAATACCAAGCGGTTCAAAACGTTGCGAGTTCTCAGCAGGCCACTCTGTGAATTTCTGATATCGAAGGCGCGTCCTCGCAATGTAATATAGCTTATTCTAGTCTCTCAGACTTAGCATCTTAGAGAATCACGATTTTGCTTTGACACGATCATTTTGGTGGCAACGCTTGCTCAAGTCTCAAATCGAACGGGCGACGAAGCCTTCGATCATCCCTTCAAAGTCGCCAAACGCGCAAAGACAGACAACGACACCAATCAAAACGAGGGTGCCACAGCTGAAGAGCCTGTCGATATCGACGAGCTTACTGGTGAGGATGCTTGAAGAACACGACATTGACGAAGGGTTGACCACGAATCAAAGGAGCTGGGAGAACTCCACATATTTATCAGAATATCAATTATCAAGACTGCTTCAAGAGCTCAAAGGCGTTGTTTGATTTGATTCAAGGAAAATTTGATTATCAACGCTGCTTGATTTGGGTTGGTCAACGAGGACGTGGACATTTTTCGCTGCCGCCGGCAGTTTGATACGGAAGGTGGAATCACGATTCGCAACCATGCTTATTGGCAAGCTCAGAGTCGAAAAACCAGACTGCAAAGTTGCCATTCTGACTCAATGGATGAATGAGCCAAAAGAGTACCGGAAATGTCACCAGGAGATGCTGGTTTCCAACTACGTAGGTATTAGCAGTTTTACGTTGAGGCGATGAATGCAGCCTAAGGAATCGAGTTGGATGATGTTATCTTAGATCTCGTCATTGGTCACCGTATCGAAACGAAGGATAAATTTGAATGTCTTAATACTACACGCAGTATTGTGGCCAGGCTTAGACTATTAATTTTAGCCAAACGATATCTATCTCAAGTTCGAGTTGCCATTTGAGCTCAGTATTGATTAATACTGGCAACATCCCGTGCTAATGTAGTAGTCCAGCTCATCTCGCAAGCGTCCCATCCATCATCTCTATTGGGCAGTTATACTCGCAATCGTCATACGAGACTTTGCAGCGTCTCCAGAGCTATCTGGCTGGGTTAAGTTAATTGAACGCTGTGCAGCAGCATCAGCAGAACGCTCGTATAGGGGATTTCTCGATTGTTGACCCTTTTGGACTTGTTCGAGCCACCGAGCCATTCCGTGTATTCTTCGCCATCCGTCCCAGGAGTAAAGTTCTTCGTCAGAGAGAGGTGAATTCCATGATGTGTACACCACCGAAGGCGGAGGAGGTGTTAGATGAGCTGTTCCAGGATCAGACTGTGCCGTCTGACTGTGTTTCTGCCCTCTCTTGAACCTGACCCGAGGATCCGTTTCCGGAGGAGTATCCCACACCCAGCTGCTTGTCCCAGCTTGAAATTGAAGGTCTCCCGAAAGTAAAACAACGAGATCCTCGTTGTCTTCGGGATTGGTCGAGTCGCTGCGTTTGTTGTATTTCTCAACTAATGTATGCATGAACAGACTGAGATGTCGCCCGCAGCTGATATTGACAGGCTTGCTATCTCCGATCAGGGTTACGTAACGCAATAGTATGTGAAAGGCTGGCCAATGTTCTCTGAAGGCAAGAAAAAGCATGCAGCGCCAGAGATGAGTGCACGTCGGTGACGAAGCAGATGCCTTAAGCCTATGCTCAACGTCTACGCCGGAAACAGAGTAGTTAAAGCAGCGGGACACCAGTTGAGCCGTGTCTCGCGCGGCTTCGGAACAGTTCTCGATTGATGCCAATCGCTGGTCCTTGGAGCAAGCCGGGTTTATGTTGTGTCGATGAAGGAGTATACGTACATTCTGGAACTGAAGGGCGGGAGTCACTAGCAACGGATCAAGAGGTTCAGTTGCGCTGAGTCGGAGTTGCGGCGGAAAAAGTTGCATGCAGGTTGCCAAGTGGTCCTCGAACTCTCTGATTACTCCTGGACTGACGCAGGCGGAGCGAAGAGGCTTCGAGAGGGCAGCGAGCAACCGCGCAACATGTATAGACGCAAGGAGAAGGATAGGCTTCCGAGGATGAAACGGATCAAGAATCGCTTCCTCTTCGTTGAGCAGTTCTGGGTATTCAACGTCGCAGTCCTCGTCGATGATAAGCATAGGCTTACTAACTTCCATGGCCGTCAATCTATAATTTTATTAGCAACAATCCTTTCAGATTTTTTTTTTGGAACATACCTATCACAAACATATAGAGAGTACCAAATGCGCCTCCGCATCTCGCCTTCGATAGACGACCAATTTCCGGCTTGCAAGTGCAAACCCCGGTCCTGTGCTATGCGGATGGCAGATCCCAGCCACACCCAACACGTTGACCTTTTGTTAACCTCAGCCATGTAGATGCTGGCAATAAATGCTGCCAGTCCTTGCTCAATTCCAATCTTATCGACCCACACATCAATGTTGGAGACTGAGAAACGGATAAGGAACTCACTTGACTCCTTGATCCTGACCTCCGACGAAAACAGGGCGCCAAGAGCCAACACAGCAAATGAAAGAGCGATTGACTCTCGGTTGACGTTGGTTGCATCTTCAGCTGTATACAGATCCCAGAACTTCTGACAAAATTGTGGCCAATGTAGGACCGGATAACGTCTATGGATGAATTCGAGGTATATTTCCAAACAATGCCGAGAGACATCCTGGGGTGGTAATGCCGACAGGGGCAGGGTTACACAATCGGGATTTTCAGGGTAGGATGCCGCGATAGGTGGCTTCAATATACCCCTACCCACGTCCGAAATATGTGCACGTGCCGTAGAAATGTCTTGAGGAGACCGCGCTTTGGGCGTTCGCTGTGGGGAGCGGCTGATATCGGGGATATCGATCTCCGACAGTGAAGCATTGTATTGAGATCCCTGCTCTATCGATTTATTGTAAGATTTCAATCGCTCAAGTTGCATTCTAGTTTCTTGTAGTTGTCTTTCGAGGTCTTGGACCTGTCTTCCAAGGTCAGATGCAAAGGATTACCATGAGAGGTCGTCGGTCTTACTTGATAGACGACATTCGTCGGTTCGTGTCTTTCGTAAACTGGCATCTCACATTCCGACTTGAGCACTCCGTGCAGCTAGTGGTTTCGGTGGCGTCGCACTAGTCCATATAAGCTGATGTTTGGGCACAGGACTAGGCACCTACCTTGACCTTGCGTTCTCGACAGGCATCGCAGCTTGGATCTTTTCTCCGTTGACGATACGCGCGCATAGAGGAGTGTAGAAGTCCTAAATTAGATGTTTCGGCAGCAGATCCGGAGGTATTGGGAGAAGGACTGGGAAAGAATTCTCGTCTCGCATAGCCCGGATCATGTGGTGACACAGAGCGAGTATTCTGTGAAGGGAAATGGGATGTCAGGCCTGCTTCTGCCCTATGGATCAAGACCTGTGAACTGCCCATTCCCTGCGATGCTGCGCGTGGGACTATGGCCGGTAAGCGTACAAAGGGTCCCCCTACCAAATCGCGGGTATGCCTTTGATAGCTGTGGTTTTCGTGATCTTGGTTCTGCATTCCTCCATCTATTAAGAGAGTGCAAGCTGGCCTCGCTTCTTGTGATTGAGATACTTGATACACTCGGTTGTGCGCTGTACCATTGGTATCCAAGGAACAGCGTTCAAAGATAGGCTTTTATAATTTTGTATCGGGAATCGCACAAAATATTGCAAAGATCATGAACAAAGCATGTTGCCGTAAAATAATTGAAAAACTTTGAAATCCTAATGCGCTCTTTGTGAATCGTTCCGGGAAGAGACGAAATAGTTTTGCGCAGGCAGCGACTAGTTCAGACGGGAAAGGTTCCAATGGCAGCCCACTATCTGGCGAAAACGACTGTGAATGATCTCTCGATTCCGGACCAAGGATACTTCTAGTGCTTGCAGATCTGGTCAGGCTGATTCGGATCGGGCAAACGTTTAAATGTAGCTTCGTTGTGGACTTCGGTAAGAATTATGACATACTATTTCATGCCCATGGGATCGAAGAAACGTCTCGACTCGCCCGGCGGCTCGGCAAAAATGTAGTCTATGAAGTGTTTGCCAACGGCTACGACTCAAGAGCGAATGACATGCCTGTTTAATGCAGCCATGTATATAGCATTGCCCTGAGCGCTGTAACTGCCAGAAATTTTCCAGGATGTAACAGAGGAGAGTCCTTACCTGTCAAACTCCGTGTCTTGTGACTATCATTACACAAACTCAGTATGGAGCTTCAATTCAGAAATTCGCATCAAAGTCAATGTGAGTTAGCTGGAAGAAGAGCATGTGAGAGGCATTATGAGAATGCATCGTGTCGCATCATCGGAGGTCGTTAGGTCTACGAAGGTAGCTTAGTGAGGAACCCGTTCCTGGAGCTAGCCAAACTGACTCGAGGCGCTCAACGGAGTTAACAGGGATGTCGAATTGGGATGTGGAGAACCCAGCTGGAAAGCTACCTACGGATTGATTTCAAGGCACTTCGGCTGGAGCGCGACGGGACGTTACCAATAGGGCTCGTCCTGCGGGAAATCTACGAAGCACCAGTTACAGCCGCTTTCCCGATCTGAAAGAAGTGTGTTAGTTTCAATGCACAGTTCATCTGACCAGCCTTTCGATCCTGCTGATCTCTTATTATAGCACAATCCGCACTCAGTCAGACCGGGCCACGTGACAGACTTCAGCTAAACTTGAAACGCCACAACCTCGCCTACGCAATATCGCATACGGGGAAAGTTGTAAAAGTATCCACCTTTACTCGGCACTTCACATTCCTCGATCTCAGTTAAGGCGAATTCGGCAGTGGCACATTCAAAGAAAGCGAGGCGGAGATGATTGGACAAGATGAACTCAAAGGAAGATTTTCAGGCTGTTCCGCTACTTGCGCTACCAATACAATTGAGTTGAAAGCCAGATGACCTAACTCGTATTCTGTTTCAAGCTCTTGTGCTCCTTCGCTGACACTTTCTGCCCTAGTACGCTTGAGAAATGACCTTTCTGGTTCTCAGCGCGAGTTCCTCGAACACGCCTAATCCGTCACCTCGAAGCATGGCTTCATAAAACAATTGTGATCGTTCTTGTTTTGTTTCACTTGCTCGCGACGAACCTGTCATGCAGCGCTCGAAGCATGGCAAATGCGAATTAATAAATGAGTATGCCTGCGTACCTGGCATTCCAGATTGCATGAGAAGGGTTCCTGGCCGGAACTGTTCCGATGAGAAGGCGCATGTGTGCATCCTTGTATTTATTGTACTGCCACTGAGTTATAGTCGAAGACGATACCGAAATCCATCGGTTGAAGAGTTAAGCAGAGTGCAGCCGAGTTTAACGTTGTTGACTAAAATCACGTATGCTCGTCGCATAGCACATAGCTCTCGAATTAGTTGGACACCAGGCAGCGGTTTCCGTACTTCAATTGTCAGCAGACAAGAGAAATTTTCAGTGAGAGGTAGATCGGGTCGTCACAGAGGTTGCTCATTCCCAGTCGCCTCAATATAGGGATTAGTGATTGACTCATCATCTGGACATGACAGCCCTTATTGAGCTCGCTCGGTGACTGCCAGCCCAGTAAGTCTCTGTTATCAGGGCTGTTCTTTAGCTGGAGATATGGCAAGAAGTCTTTGGATTGGTGACGGAGTAGACCAAGGAGTAGCTAAGGCGAAGATGGGCCAGTCAACTTTCGCCATTGAGATCGCCTTGGACAAGCAAGCTTCTTGGTTCTTAATCATTTGGCACTCATCGGTATGAATGACAGTCCACTCTCTTTAAGGAGACTTCTCGCAGAAATCTTCAATGGCATCGTAGCCCATAGGAGTGACCTCGGTCGGACTATATCTGCAAAGCTAAATTGCAATTTGTTGATACCCGTGGTCCGTTACGGGCGTTGTAAGTCCCGTAGGATGTGACAAATATTTGTGGGCTGGATCCCCTACATTGAAAACGTTGTGATTTTACGTCAAGTAGGGATCTCTTTCAGTGTCAATGACATGTCGGCCTCCTTTTCTGCTTCGAGGACCTCCGCAGTACAGGAATAGTTCAAACAGTTGCGTATATCATGCCAATCTCATCGTAAACCTGAAACGTATGTGGTGCTGGAACAACGGGAAAGTATGGACGCGCCGGCACCTTCACGACTCGCGGAATAGCTTCGTCTCGGCGGACAGCTAATTGAACCTGTCAGTTACTGAATATCCCAACGATGCTGAGCGTCTTACCTTGAATACTCCAGCAATCCTTTGTAAGGTCTTACCAAGGCCCAGTCAGTCTGCAAGAATACAATCCTGTAGCTAAGAATTTCGTCTATCTTGTCGATGCCATGAATTTGCAGAGGTTGAAGCTTGACTGATGCTGGCTTGTTGGGGACCGAGATGCATCGATAACACCAATCTTTCTTAGTTGGAGGTTCGTGCCACAACGCGAGTAGATGTAGTTTCGGTTCCTGCTCGTCGACCTCTTGCTTTGAAAAGAGCGAACTGCTCGACGGTTCTGGCAGGCCGGGTTGGTTATAGCTTAGGGTGTGGTCTTCTGTCTGCAGTCGATGATCATTCTTGCCTTGACTCTTCGCTTTCCGCGCTTTCTCGCTCAGATACACAGGAACGGACTCGTAGTTCTTATACCTGCCATGGTCCATTGTATGGTTCGGTACCAGACCACGTCTCTTTCAACCTACTAAAGGAAGGCTCGCGGTCTGCAAACCTAACCGGCAGACCGTTTTGTGCAGGAAGAACGCAAGGTGGTCTTCAGCCTTCTAGCGGGTCCCATGAGACTTTTCCACGTCCCAAGGGTTACCATATTTGTTCTCTACAGGGACTCAATTCTGCTTCAATTTGGTACTTTAGGCGAAGAGCGCCCAGTATGCAACCTGCGATGACTCTTTGCTCGAGCTTGCGTAGGCTCAGACTCTCCAAGGCCTTTGGATTTGTTCAGATACTGAACGTCATCAAGAGAACAATTTGTGTAAAGATAGTTTGAGGGGACGAGTGGCATACCTCACCCAAGAAGCTGCCTTGTTCGAGACCGATGACCCGAGCTGGCAATATAGACTCGAAACGCTTGCAAAACCGCATGCTTCGAATTCAACTTTCGAAAGCCTGATTACTTCCTTTAGCAGGCATGTGTAGTCTTGTGGTTTGTGCTTTGCGCTTTGGATAAGCACGAGCTCTAATACTTCGGAAGCACAATTAACGCACATCGTACTAGAATTTTGACCAACCAGAGCTTGTTCCTGGCAAATTCGAGGGTTGACGTTATGGGGGCCATGGCTGGCACAGTTGTCAAGCTCGGTCCAGCAATAGCGGTCCCTGTAAATGAGCTCAAGCGTAATTCTCCTTCCCCTGAGACTGCTCAGTAGCTCATGGCATACTATGGGATCCGTCGTGAGTAGTGTGACAACAAGCGATGGTGACGTGAGAAGTCGAAGGACTGGTGGCTGAGAAGCTTTTCGGAAATTGCTGAGCAATGAACACTTCTTCTGGTAGGAACATCGCCCATCATGTCCTTTTAGATGATTGTGTCTTAAGAGGGACCGACTTGAGCGTGTGTGACTTCACGGACTGGTGCGACTCCGAAAAGTGGTTCGACTTTGGATAAAGCCAAAACCGCAGATTGTACAGAATTCACCGAAAATTTTCAAGCATCGCCTCAGGCTAGCCATTGTATGCAAATATCGAGAATTCAGAAGCGAACTGCTTTTGAATTCTCCGCTTCTGTATGCACAACGCAGTGGTTATGGATGCGAGCCATATGTTTCGAGAATGTCTTCCAGCACGAGGACATTCTGTGGGTTGGAGTATCCTGGCGATAGTCCGCCTCTTGTCTGTCGTGCTGCACCTCAGGTGCACTAGTTGGAACACCCAAAGCTTGAAGATCGAATTTTCTTGTTTTAGGTTGATAGCGAAAGCCACAGATAATGTCTCGCGGCTCTGTGATGCATGTTGATATGGGTGTAATCGAAAGAAATGCTGGTAACACGCTCGATGGCGTGGGCTAAGGTTTATTCCTACCGGTCATACAGCGTAATGCTGTCCGATAGGACATCACAATAGCCACGTCCGACTTGCCTCGTCCTTCAATGTCAGGACGAGTTGTCGGGTAGAATTAATAGAACAATATTCGGATAGCGTCGCAACAATGTAACGCATATCGATGTAGGTGTCATTAAAAGACGTGTTGGTTAAACGCACGAGGCGTTGACAAAGGTTTATTCCTACCGGTCATACAGCGCAAAGCTGTCCGATAGGACATCACAATAGCCACTTCCGACTTGCCTTGTCCTTCAGTACCAGGCAGGACGAGTTGTCGGGTAGAGTCAGATAGGAAGGTGGAGCAACCTCGCGGCCGCCAGTACCGCGAGGTTGAACAAATAAAAGTCAAGGACTACAACCCCGTTATCCTGCAAATCTTATAATATTTGTGGGTTTAATCTGAGAACGTCTAGCACCTTCTGTAATTTCGTCTAACCACGTGAGCAGGTGACCACCACTGCACCGTTTTAACCTTGGCTTTTCTGTCAGGCTCCTTAGCACCTCACCCATGTATCGATATGTGGAACGGAATACGGCACGTACTTGTTGCATCAGCGCGCTACCTCGCAGTCACATAGGCTCCAGGACGGCACCGGAGAATTCTTACCCTCCACGTGCACGATATACTTGGACGACATGTCTCTTCTCGTATGAAGTACTCGTGATACACGCAGCCAAGGTGACCGGATGATATCATAAAAGTATAACTCGGTATGATAGATTCTCCAGTTCATAACAGTAGAATGCTCGAAAGGCACGCTCCGGTACAACCGAACTCCACTTGGAAGGTCCTCAACTTCCTCGCAACGATTCCTCATTGCATTTCCCGCTGAAAATCTGTCAATAGCTCTGCTCGGGCCAGCTTAAGACGGAGTAGTGAGTTATGTTCTCCGGCTTGGACGGTATGACCCTTTCAACAAGAATTAAACATCCTAAGCTCCAAGACCTCTGTTTCCTGTATATGTGTTGAAGTATGCTTGGGCGTCTAGACTAAGTCCAGGCGGCATTGCTTCAGAGGAGTTCATGTAGAGCATCTCGGGGTTGACACAGGTGAGCTGTTCCTGTTCTAAATGCTGGTCACTCCCGTGAAAACTGCCAAAGGGATCAATATGAGTAATCTGTTGACTCTGAGCGTGAAATAGAGAAGTCTGTGAAGCTTGTGCTGAGCTCAGAGTGCCGTAAGCCGAGTCTGCTCGTTGCTCCTGAGTTCGCTTTCGCTGCGACCGGGGCGAGAAAGATGAACGTGAAAATCGATGCTGCTGATGCATCTCGGTCTCAGGGTCGGTGAAACGTTGTGCGCTCCAGTCAAAGGTGTTAAAATCAAAAAGACTAGGTGCTTTCAGTTGGGAATCAGCGAAAGAATCCACTTGTTGAGGCGCTGGTGCGAAGGATACGCTCTTTGTCGATCTCGTTGAGGTAGCGCTAGAAGGTTCCACGCCCTCCACTGTACCCATAGCATGGATGTCATCACCTGATGCCCAGCTTTCGCATCCGCAACCTATATCATCCTGAACGTGGCTTAGGACATCGGGAAAGCGGTGTTTACGCTGCGAGACTGCCGAGTTTGACGAACTAGAGATAGTGGAGTTTGCATGGTTGCGATAACTGGTGCTGACTTTGAGAGCGGGGCGGAGCCGTTCATGTGTGTTCCGAGGTGATGCGGAAGACGCACCTGGGGACTGTGTGCTCTGTCGACTTTGGTTTCCTCTGGGAGAGGACGTTGCTGATGCGGGCGACGCTGGCAACACCTGCATAGATGGCATGCTTGAGGGAGGCTGCAAGACGCTGTTTGCATGGATCTCGCGCATTGCCTGGATCATTTGAGAATTTAGAAATCCACGTACCGGCGCGAGCCAGGGCTGAGTCGATGAAGCAATGTCGAGCTTTGTATTAAAAAGATCAATGAACTGCGCCAGGAGCTCCGGTTGCGAACCCTGAGGTAGTGTCTGTTCGATGTAAGGGCTATCCGGATGCGGCGCTCCCGGAAAGATCATAGAGTAAATTTCAAACCAAAGTTCTTTCGGGTCCTTGCCAGGTCTTTTGACATGAATTTTCGCTTGTTGTGTCTCATCCAGCAGTTCTGGATACGGGCATTCTCGAACGTTACAGCCTTGCCGAGAGGATGAATGAAGCTGCAGCGCTTCACAGGATTGAAAAATGGCCCAACATCTTCGGCAGTAGAAGTCTGGTCGATGGTGGATGCGCTTTAGGTGCTGCTTGACACGGGAGATATCCCTGTACAGTCCGCCTGCACATGAACGATACCGAATTTCAGCCACGTTGGACTCGGCGTAACGAACGGGATCATATTTGAAGTAAGGGCAGGCAAACAGTTTGCGAGGCTCGGCAGATTCCTGCTTCTGCCTTTTCGGGGAGCTTGTATCGCTGCCGTCACCATCTTGGTCATCTTCCAGGTCATCACTCGAGCGTCGGGAGGGCGCCCGGCGGCCAGTGCCCTGACTTTTTCTGGTTGACGAGGTTCCATTTTCGGAGACTCTGCTCTCGGATGATGTGGCTTTGCGTTTGTTGGAATTCGCATGGCTGCGGATGCCATAGTCGTTGAGTTCCAGGCCTGCAATGGAAGCAGCGAGGTCAGTGGAAGGCCTTTTGCCTTTCGCGGTCGAATGTAGACTGACATCTTCCGAAATCGACCTACTTGACAAAGTATGGCAAGGTGGGCTAGGACTGTGGCTTGATTGAACATAGCTTGCCTGAGAAGTGCAGGAAGAGTGACGCGAAATGTCACCACAGCAAGATGACTGGCGCGAGATAGGGGAACACGATGAGAATTGCGCACCAACTTCAGCACGTTGTTGAAGCATGGCAGCTGCATGCAGCTGCTGCACGAGAGCGGCATCGCGTTCTCTGGATGCAGTCCATGCTTCTCTCACACTGAGATATGCTTCACGCTCGCGCAATGTGACAGCTTTTTCCCTAAAGGCAAGATCTTGCTCTCGCCGTTTGGTTTCGAGGTCACGGTAGATGTCCTCTGTCGTTGTTGGAGTCGTCGGCGAAGATTGAGACTCAACACGAGTTCCTGATGAGGATGGCTGGCCTTCGGGTTTTGACCCAGACGAGCTCTGGACAGTGGTGGAGTTAACCTCTGCAGACGGTGCGCTAACCTCAGATGCTGTGTCCCTGTCAAGAACAGGTGACCTCCGTCCGCTTAACTGTGGATTGGTTGGATGCCTCTTGATATTGCGGGTTCTTTCGATAAGTTCATGTCGACAAGTTCGACCCGAATGGGCGCACTTCGCACAATATAGACAATCGCCATCATTGCACAGAGTGCAAGCGTAATGAAAACCTGCCATTTTGATGGCACCATGACAATAATCACACTGCATCTGCCGGTTGGAGAGCTGGGGTGGTGTTTCGCTAACAGTGATACCACGACGCGGAATGGAAGAGAGACAAGGAGAAGGGGATCTAATTGGTGGAATCAAAGCGTCAAGATCAAGGCCACCGTCGAAGGTTTTCTTTGGAGGTTTGCCATCAAAGGGTGCGAATGGCGATGGAACTTCGGCAGCAGGGAGCTCAGCCGGGTAGCTGCTTTGAATCGTGGCCGCAGTGGGCGGAACAGCCTCGACGTCTGAAGGATGAAACCAATTCCTGAGCTCATCTTTATTGTGGAAGTCATCAAGATGAGGAGGATTTGGTGGTGCCCAAGTAGTTGGCAGCGCAGTATCTGCATCTACGTGGGCTCCCATCTTCCTAGACGACTTACGGCCACGCCGCAAGGTATCTTTGAATTTCTCTTTGACTGAGCGTTTGGCATTTGTTTGGCATTGTTGAGGCTCTCGTGAGCATTGATTAACCTCGAGTTGTCGTGAGATCTGGTCGTGAAATTGCTTCCGTTGGTAGGCTTGCAATTCTTCTAGTTTCCGCTGCTCTCTCTTTTCGACTTTGCGCTGTTCTCTTTTAGAAAGCAGAGGGACGGTGTTGGGATCGAGCGGATCTTCGCACTTGGTGGTAAATTGTCTCCTCACGCGAGCTGGTATAGAGCTCTTTGTCCGTCGAACGGCATCTCCGGGGTATGCTGGTGCTGGAAGAGTCGTTCCTGCACCATGGCATGAAGGGCTAGAGTGTAATAGGCGCATTCTTTTCGACCCAGGCATGAGGGAAGGTAGTCGGTGGTCATTCATGGCGGCTGCTGATCAGGTATTGGGGAAAAATACGTCTGCAAGTCATGATTAAATGAATGAGTAGCAACAAGATCGTAGAAAGGCGCTGGAGCAAGTGTGCATAGAGCGGGCATGATTACTGCCTGGTGCTTTATTACACATCGGTGAGAAGACAGATGATTGGGGGATCATGATATGGAAAACGCCTTGCGGGGGGCCGAAAAGCTGACGATTTCAGCTCTAGGTGTTGTAATGAATACCTGAACATATAGTCATCAAGATGAAATGACAAAATGACCAACAGTCGCAGTTGTATCTTAGTACTACCTAGGTACCCACGAACACCTGAAATATTGCGCCCGACCTGGGCAATGCCGTAATACCGCGTCGAGTCTTTTCAAGATCGTTTTCAGCTCGGGTTTCGATGCTCGCATTCGCGAACCTGTAGAACCCCGAATGTGGTCTCTCATAGAAAGAGGACGTTGATCCTACGACGTACACGAAAACGTATTCCCTCACTGACTGCCTTGGTACTTCGCAGTCTTCTTAATACGAGCAATTGTCCCGTATTTTGCAAGCATGGATGTAGACACCTGGGCAGCAAATCATCTTACCGTGCCTGCCTTAT
The DNA here is from genome assembly GCA_017655985.1 of Incumbomyces delicatus. Taxonomy (NCBI): domain Eukaryota; kingdom Fungi; phylum Ascomycota; class Eurotiomycetes; order Chaetothyriales; family Trichomeriaceae; genus Incumbomyces; species Incumbomyces delicatus. Next base: position 4,318,261 of record JACJVS010000003.1, read on the forward strand.
CGGGCACCTAAGGTTATTAGCTGCAGCGGGTGCCACGCCCGCGGGGCTAAGGCGGTGCAAGCAAACCTGGAAACGGTTCTCCCAAAGCCACAATCTCGCATAGTAGCCTGATGCGGGTTGACGTCGATAACTGGAACACGTGAGGACGGCCACGTATGCAGTACATCGCAACGGGAACCTTGGAAGGCGCTCTTATTGCTTGGGTAGCCAGCAGTACAGCAACGATGCTTTTGCTCGTGAATCAGTAAATACTACTGTGCGTGAACGCGTTGCAAATGTGCAGGTCTTTGACGAGCCAGACGTGGATTACAGAGAGAATTTTTGTACTTTGTCCTTCGTAATACCAATCATCGAACCAAACTCCACGGAACGGGTACGAAGTACATAGGTAGCGTCTCACCCATCTAGCACCCCGCACCGATACCTACACTCACGTTGGTCACATTCGTAATTTCGTTGTCGGCGATGGTCACATTGTTGCGCATGCACACACGACACCGACCTGACAATGAGTAAAGTCATCGTCAAATTGTCTATCTAGAGTATTCCGTCCCAAGGCCGGCCTATTTATAGTCGCCGAGTCTTGAATACTACTTCTTACCTCATCTAGCTACGCAGACTTCGGATGTCTACTATCGCGAACTCGACCTCCATTAACAAGCTCATTGATTGACAAGAGAGATGGATATCGCAGCGCGAAGATTCTTCTCATCCAGCCACTTCGCTGTTGTTGGTGCGTCGGCAACGACTTCAAAGTTTGGGTTCAAAAGTACGAACTTCTTCATTCAAAGCCCCGGTATCAATCTCACAATGGCGAAGTCCTAGAGTGGTATCACATGCACGACTTACCTGTGACACCTATCAATCCATCTCGTCCATCCATCACCCTCCCATCGAAGACGTATAACGCCGTCCCTGATCCGTCTGCACTAGACGATCCTTCTCAAACTGCGCTCTCCTTCGTCACACCTCCTGCGGTCACTCGCAAAGGGTTGGAAGCCGCGCATGAACTAGGTGTAAAGTCGATCTGGCTCCAGCCGGGGTCATTTGATGAGGCAGATCTGGAATATGCAAAGAGAAACTTTGAGAACGCGATTGGAGGTTTCGAAGGCGCCACTGTGGGCCACGAAGGTTGGTGTGTGCTGGTGGACGGAGACAGAGCACTACAAGCAGCGGGAAAGACGGTAAACGAGCAGAAATTGTGAACGGTAAGTCCTCTCCATCCAAATGGCCCAGAAGAGGAACACAGGAAACTCGCAGGGGTGGACGCCCGAATGCACAATTGTGAAGGCAAGAAGAAAAGGTCAAAATACCTAGGTACTTTATCAAATTCCTTTGTGGATTCCATTATCGGCTCTGACGTGTCAGACATCAGCTTAACCCACAGCCTTTTCATGCCCCTACGCATAATAGACGAATGAAGAGCCGACATCCCCGATGGCTACAAACAAGAAAAACATGTAAGCGCAGAACTGCACCGTCGCTGCGATGGGTGTAGAAATTTCGGGACAGCAATTGCCTGCTAATTATCAAGCCTTAGGCAGGGCCAAATTTGGGTGGCCTCCATAGCAGCATACTTCATCATTCGAATGGCGTAGATCAACCCATGTGGAAAATATTGTAGAAATAAGGACACATTCGCGCACCGCACGAAGAATTCTATACACACCCAATACCCCGTACATCCGCGCTGAATTTAGCTTTCTGAAGAGTCCAGAGCTCCTCACAGCAAACTTGCGCCCGACGGCCACATATGTACTGTTGTTACCGCTCATCCAACTTCTTGCTAGAGACAAGCATTGCTTCCTACTCTTTGAGGCACTTGCCTTTACTCGGGGTCGGACGCAATAATGAGCTGTGATCCCGTTGCGAACCACTCACGCCATCCCGCAATGTAATTGGCAACAATTGACCCCAAACATTGTACCGCACGAGCTTTTCCCGTTACCCCAAACTTGGAAAAGGGCCAGAAGAACGCTGTGGACTCTCCAATTCAGAACTGGTCCTGTAGCTTGGCTAAGGCTGGACCGCGAACGCCGAAGCGGAAACTCACTGCAGCGCTTCTGAAAAAGGCTATTCTCTTCAGCTGTGGTCTGAATGGACGGCTGCCTCGAAGCTTTTACCCACTGCGCCTATCCCACCCATGAAAGTCACGTACGTACTTCGTATACATAACAAGCACTTGGTACAAAAGTCAATGAGCTAGGAAAAGTCTGGACCTCACGTGCAGTATGTACTTGAGAAAGCGGGTGGCTGGTTGCAAACCCAAGTGCCAGAAAGCTCTAGGTCTATCTGAAGCTCACCAGCAACGCCGCTTACATCGTGATCTCACGATGTCACCGTGCGACAGCGAGTGAAACGGCGAGGTTCTGCTTCCATTGTCAATCGACGTCATTATTGCGGCAGCCCTTTCATCCACGCAGAACGATCAAGCAATTTGCCCGATCCCTAAAATGGGTTTCCCGAGGATTTGCTGAACAATATTAGTCGGTGGAGTACGCCCGACTTTTGATCACGATCTTTGACCAGAAGGCCATTATTGAGGCCTCGATGGATCCATAAGTCACATCCATGCATGTCGGGAACAGACAAATAGGGCTAGACGTGTGTCAACGCAGCACCTGCGCCTGACACCTCGGTACCTCACCATAGACATAGGCATGATTATTTCGCATACATTACTGATCACTGGGGCTGTCTGTTGACACGGGAAAGTCAGTTCATCGCCTGGAGCGAGCTCTCGAAGCCCTTCTACTGACATTCAGCAAAGAGCGGCCGTTCGAACAAAGACTGAGTGACACGGTCACTTCAAGTTTGACCAGAAGCTGCATGTCTCATATTAGCTCATAAACAAAGCAACTCGACTGGTTCCATTAATTGGCGCTCTGCGTTGTTTCCAGTCAAGCACCGTACCACAACTTTCCAATTTATTAGCGAATAATTTTGACAAAGCTAAGTAGAGCTAGGTCAGGACCTGCAGTCAAGTTTCTGTACGCCTAGCCGCGCCCGACCTATCCTTGCCGAACGTGGCTCTGCCAACCATGCACAAAAAAATTCTTTCATCCATACTCCGCACGGCAGCCTTTTCCGTGAAAGCCTTTCTCGGTCACAATTCATGGTCCAAAGGATGTACCGAGAACGTACCCACTCAGGGTTGCTAGACAGGTGGTAGAATCCTGCGTTCAGATTGAATTATCGGTCACCAGGAATTCTCAGAGCCGTGTTTGTCGAGTTGGTTCATAATTGCATCGATCATCCGTCATCGGACGAGCCTATTCGTGAGAGGCGTCAGGCTCGTCACATATACCAGGCACCCCAGGTCAGTACAATGTGGAGGTAGGATGTGGAGGTAATAGCGTACCCCCACTGGGCAGGGTACCTTGCAGGTAAGTCGCCGTCTGTTCGTGAGGTTCCTGCAAGGTGGCAGAGCTACCCCAGCCCCGCGACCAATAAATGGCCATGTTCGTGCTACAGCACGCTATTGCTCCCCATACCAGAGCTCGGCCCACCGTGACAGCATGCATCCACCCGATTCCACTGCTCGATGCAGGAACAAGCATGTTCCTTTTGCACACTTTTGCGGAGAGCTCCAGGTTCTACCAAGCGTCTGCCTTTAGCGAAGCTCCACGATTTGCTCAGCACAGCTGACCTCACCAAGCAATCATGCCCAGTTCATCGCAACCTACATAATCACCCTCTTCCGCTCATACAGAGTTGCTCTTGTTTCCTTCTCAAGCAGCAAAGCATTCGTTCAGCCAACACAAGCGCTCGTTCGTTAAGGCACTTGTCAATTCCCACCGCGAGTCACTCGAATCTATCCACCAACATGAAGCACTCTGTCGCTGCTCTAGCCCTTGCGGCTACCTCAGTCTACGCTGGTTACGGTCAGGGCGGAGACCAAGGTTACGGCGGAAATGCAGCAGGGGCCTCAACGTGGATTGCTTGGAGCTCTGAAGCCCCTGCTGTTGAAACGTACGCTGCTCCCGCTCCAACCAGCGCAGCGCCAGCGCCAGAAACATATGCGCCAGCACCTGTCGAAACTCAATGGAGTTCGTGGGAGGCTCCAGCGCCAGAAACGTATGCGCCAGCACCTGTCGAAACTCAATGGAGTTCGTGGGAGGCTCCAGCGCCAGAAACGTATGCGCCAGCACCTGTCGAAACCCAATGGAGTTCGTGGGAGGCTCCAGCGCCAGAAACGTATGCGCCAGCACCTGTCGAAACCCAATGGAGTTCGTGGGAGGCTCCAGCGCCAGAAACGTATGCGCCAGCACCTGTCGAAACCCAATGGAGTTCGTGGGAGGCTCCAGCGCCAGAAACGTATGCGCCAGCACCTGTCGAAACTCAATGGAGTTCGTGGGAGGCTCCAGCACCAGAAACGTATGCGCCAGCACCTGTCGAAACTCAATGGAGTTCATGGGAGGCTCCAGCACCAGCCAGTTCCCAGTGGGATACTTGGGCACCCGCACCTGCACCTTTGAGCTCTTGGTCAGCGTGGACGACAAGTTACGTTCCAGCGCCGACTCCAGCTCCAGTTACAACGCCTGTTTACACTCCCGAGCCCACAAGCGCAGTCCCTGCCCCAGTCGCTACTTATACGGGCGCCGGCGTGAAGCCTGCTGTCCCTGCGTTCATGGCTGGATTGATGGCTATGGTTGTACTTGCATAAGCAACACACGTCACAATGCACATAATCGTGAAAATGTCCTTCGGTCTCAGCCTTACTGGTCCAGAGCGACATTGCTTCAATTCTCACCGACGGCTTCATCGTGCCCCTACTCGACCGCACGATGTGAGTTGTATCTTACCAACTTACGAAATTTAACGATCTTACTACGTCTTAAGCCTCACTGCCTCTTGGGACATCACATAAGGTTTTGAGCATACGGTCCTTATGACGTCACGTCCATGAATCAAAATGCATACGAATTGAGTCTTCCGGAAAATCAAAAATGATACCTGGGTTATTATGCACAAATTGCGAGGAGAAAAGAAGGCAAGGAGTCGTCCAAGTTTGCAAGGGACGTGAACCAAGTTGATGCTCTACTAATGTGCCATGTAGATGAAGTCTCATGGGTCGTGTAATTATTGAGCCTCACAATCACAGCTGATTGAAAAAGGTTATGTGATGTTCAAATAGTTATTACTGTCAATGAAATCACAAACATCTGAGAAGAGCTCTTTTCCGTATTCCTTGTTGCCCCCTATTCTGCAAAGCTCCTGGTCCTTGTCATGAAGTACTCTTGGTTCTTCGCAAACCACTCAGTAAGTATCACGGTCATAGGTCTTCTCTGGAGACACATTTGGCCTAATCCACTTCACCATCGCGGAGGTAACTTACCCACAACGTTTAGGCACCCCTGCAATAGTATCGCGTGAAATTGCACTTAAGTGTACACGCTTTTGCGTGGTGCCACTACCTAGGTGGTGATATGTCGTTTGCCTGCGCACATTGCAGAGGCCCCCAGCACATTATGTAGGCTTAGAAGACCTAAATCCTCAGGCAACAGGAATTGCTGGGGTCCTCCCGGAGAGACAAGTCTAGAACTATCGAGGCCTTATTTATGATGCCTTATGAAGTCAAAGTGTATTGTAAAGCGCGAATATCTTGTAAAATACTTAATACGTGGTTTTAAGGTATTGTATTTATATATAAGGGATGCTCAGTGTTTCTGTTTCTGTATAGGCGCACTGACCTCGCTCTGTACACCTTTCGTCGGTGATACTGGGTGCTCTCTAGTACTACGTATTTATATACAAAACGGGTTGATATGCTAATGTTAACGCTAATGGCAGTCAGGGCCGTCAGAGGTCTTTCTATGATCATACATAGTTACGAAATCAGACCTCTGACGGCCCTGACTGCCATTAGCGTTAACATTAGCATATCAACCCGTTTTGTATATAAATACGTAGTACTAGAGAGCACCCAGTATCACCGATGAAAGGTGTACAGAGCGAGGTCAGTGCGCCTATACAGAAACAGAAAGACGAGATATTGTAAGGGCTCTATTGAGCCGAAGACGAAAGTGGAGTGACATGCGTGATTGATTGATCATCTATAAACATGATGTTTATGGAAATTATAGGCTAGCCACGCCAGGTCCAGCAAACAATGCAAACTTGTCTCTGCCGTGGGCTAAGGCCAACCCCAAAACAGATATAATACGTTAAATCTTTTTAACTATACTTAGGGTAATAGCGGATTAGCAGCAGCTAGTCGCAATTACCACTAAGCACGCTCAGTTTTTATCTAATATAGATTGTGCTCCGTCGACGATTGTAAAAAGCATTTGTTCTTAATATACGACAATGAACAGTCCATCTCATCCGATTGAGCTCTCTTTTCCTGTACCAAGGGCTCCTCATTCAGTTCTCCACATCCATCTCACATTCTTGACAGGATGTACTATGGTACATCTGACCACTTCGGAGCTCGGGAATGCGGCGCAGTCTCTGGCTCCCCTTGGTAGCTTCGTTTATGCCATGCCCAGTGTCAGTCACTCCATGTTTATGCGTCGACAATGGGAAACTTGAGTTCAATTCTGACGACATACAGTCTGCAAATGGAAAAGATATCCTGAGCACAAGATTATGCGCCTCCGACTCCAGCATCGACTATGCCACAAGGCTTTCAAAAATCTTGTCCAGGAAGATGTGCCTTCCAGTGTACGTGGGGTGTAGTATAGACTTCGCTGGTGTCACGACTGAAGAGGAGATGGAAGGGCTAAGTCGTGTCGTGCAGGAAATCATGGTCAAGTTTGATTCTAATAAGAATACCCAAGGGTAATTATGACACTGATTGTGGTCGCTGTCCGAGTTTGGATCCGTGTGGAGTGCGGCAGTATTGCTATGACAATATGCTACTGACCCGTTCCAAAGAGACAGCTTACTCCTGGGCTTGTGCTTGTGCTTGTGCCTTCATATCACAACCCCCCATGTCTGGTCATGTCTTGGTAGGCAGCACACAGTCCCCAAATACGTCTCAGCACGATGCCATCGTCGAAGACATTTCAAACCCGACAAAGTCACGGCGTTTACTTAGCATGGCTGACATCTTGAATTGCGATATCATGAGAAACGCTCTCGACTTCAATCTATCGAGGTTGGTTCGGATTCGTCGAAGCTCAGGCTACACACCTGGTAACAGTCCTAGCTACTATTGTTGGCAGCACTGCTAAACTTTGAGCCGACCGTACAACACTCCTCACATTCTCACGGACAACCTCCAACGAACGTCAAAAGTCGCACTCGAAGATGATTGGTGTAACTATGACTGGACCGGCTATTCATGCTTGCAGCTTTCGAGACTTCCTAAGAAATGAAGAGGACAAGGGCTTCACGAACTTGAAGGAAACAACTCAGCCATCTGTCGAACCGCGTCCACCGGACCCCACCCTGGAAGCGATGCAAATTTCTGAACCTTTGCGACACTATCCAAGACATGGATAAAGGAATTAGCTGCTGGAGGGAAGATACAGCATCTTGACTGAACTAAAACTCTTCGACCCTTACAAGCAAGAGCGCTATCGACATGGCTGCCTAAAGAATGTGACAGAAAACCACAAACAGAGCATTGAACAGTCTTGCAAAATCTTTTTTGGCTCAATCCAGGGAACAAGAAACGACTGGGACGTTAAAGGATTGGGCGTTTCCTTCAATCTGGGAGCAGTCTAATCGAGACTTACAGGTCATACGGCAAAGCACAAAGCGGGAAGGTAAGCACCTTCTGAAATTTGGAACTTGACTAGTAGCTTTTTACTACCAAAGAGCACTTATCTCACATACGGGGACTGGAGAAATTGAATCCTAGACGCTGAAAACTGGTAACACATTTCTTTTCGGCCAAGAGCCTCTTGCGGAAGCTTTCTCGATTCGTGGTTCATGCTGGACGCCACTTAATATTGTTACAACGACCAATCACTTAGCCTGTTAGCAAGGTGTCCTTCTACCAGAAGCACGCCAAAATATGCTTCAAACGCTGCTTTGTGGAAACCACCGCTAGAATAAACAAAATCTAGTAGACTAATGCGTTCATCTATTCTATACCCAAGTCCTCGTAAAAGGCTTTGCTGTTCGGTTCACGCCCAAGAAATTCAATCAATGTTTTCATCTCATCCTGAGAGCCACCCTTCTCGAGCACCGTGTGTCGATAACGTCTGCCTTCTTTTGAATTCATTGGATCTTTCTTAAAAACGGTGTAGAACATGTCTGTGCTGTAGACTTGTGAAGAGAGGTAACCGTAGTAGCCCGCCTAGAAGTGCATTAGGAAGTCAGAATATCGCATAGAGAAGGCGGAAGTAGAATGCAGGGGCACGCGTGAAGGACGCGGGGAAACCTTACCTGATAACCACCCATAAGGTGTCCGAATGTAGCTTGTCCGTTGCCCCAATTGTCGCCTTCGCCGAGGGCTTCGGGCCCATCGAGCTTGCTAATGTCCTTGCGGAGGTGGTTGTAAAGTTGGGAGATTTCCAGGGTTTCAATCTCTTCGTGGCTCTTTGGTTCGTGGACAGTCATGTCGAAAATGCCAAAATGGAGTTGGCGAAGATTGAAGAGGGCGCCATTGAGGTTCTTGGTTTTCAGAAGTTTCTCGATCAGGTCATCTGGGAGAGTCTCTGATGGCTTCGTGGTTGAATTTGAGGTCGAAGCCTTCCATGCTTGATAGTACTCGTCACTAAGCGTGGAGTAGTGTTTACTCAGTGCTTTGAGTTGCGAAGGCGTCCAGCACCAATTCTCAAGCATCTGTGATGGTGCCTCAACAAAGTCTCTAACTGTACTGGTACCATGGAAACGCGAGTATGTTGTCCTGGAGACTAGATCATGAATACCGTGGCCGAGTTCGTGGAAGAGAGTGGTGACTTCGTCATGTTTGAGAAGAGAGGGCTTTTTGGGTGTTGGCTTGGAGAAATTGCAGACCAGGGCTGTGGCAGGATATCTACGGGTCCCATTTTCTGTGATAAAGCCAGGCTGAAGGTTGAAGTTGGCCGCGTGGCCATACTTTCCTTGCCTAGGAAAAAGATCCAGATAGAGGTAGCCGACAAATCCACCGCCTTCACCTTCATCGTCCCAGACACTAAAAACCTGAGTTTCTTCATGCCACACAATGTCATCACCTTTGCCGGTAGGCGATATGCTATCTCGGTCCTTGCCTGTCACCTCAACGAAAACGAGACCAAACAGCTCTTCAAAGATCTTGAGCATCCCTTCGATCGTGGATTGTAGCGGAAACCACTCCGAGATCAAATTTTGGTCCAACTGATAATCTTGCTCCTGCATCATGCGGTCATAGAATCGGTGATCCCACAAGAAGTACCTATCATCGAACGTTTCATTTCTCGACTCGACGTCGTTTTTCTTGAGGGCTTTCAGGGTCTTGACTTCGTCGAGACCACCATCTGCCAAACGACCTCGAAGCCCACCGAGGAATTCATCCACTTTCTTCGCGCTCTTCATCATCTTGTCTTCAATGACAAACTCCGCAAATGTCGGATATCCTAGCAGTCTCGCCATCTCGTCCCTCAGCAACATTGCTTCTCTGAAAAGGGGCACATTCTGATTGACCTTGTTCTCATTGGCCACAAATACTTTCCGTCTTGTCTCAGCATTGGTAGCGTATTTCAGTGTTGGGAATAGATCAGGATATTTGAAGGTCAACCAGTATTTGTCGTTTTCGTTCTTCAACAGGTCCACCACATCATCAGGCACGCCATTGAGTTCGTCCTTGGTGAACCATATGCCGCCCTTCTCTTCGTTCAAGTTTTTATTAAACTCAATGCTCAATTGACTTAACCGCATCTTGATCTCCTTGAACCTGTCTCTTTTTGGGCCAGCAGGAAGGTTCAACCCATTCCGAATGTATGACTTGTGTTCTTTCTCGAGCAGCCGCTGCGACTCTGGATCTAGCTCTTCTTTCCGTTTCAAAGCCGCATCCACCAGCTTGTACACGTCCTCTCGCATGCTGGCTTCGATGCTGTACTCGTCCATCATCTTCTCAGCCTCCGTAGAGGCATCTCGTAAAGCTTGATCGGTGGACACGGACTGGTAGAACCCAAGAATGTGGGCAGAGAGCGTCTGCAAATTCTCATCGTAGGCCATGGGCAATAGCACATTCTTGAAGCTAGCTTCTTTGTCCGAAGTCTTCTCCACGATGTCGTCCAAGACCTTCTTGGACTTTGCTAGCATATCCTTGGTGTCTTTGACAACAGACTCAGGCGTCCCCGTAAAAAGTGGTGGAGCCTGAGGTGGCTGCTTGAACTTGTGGGGAGCCATGGTAGATGTCATGATCGGTCTCTGGCTTGAATATGCTCCAGTTGGATTGATTAACCTGAGCTGAGCGGCAAGAGAGCTGATGCGATAGAAGGGTTTGAAGGGAGCCACGATGAAGAAGGAGATGGCGAGGAAGAGGGTTAAGGGGAGGAGGATGTGTGTCAGTCTTGACCGCGCCAGGTTGAATCTTTTGCTTTGTTTGTTATTGTACTGTCAAATGAAATGTGTCACAGGCAAACAATTAGAGAATTTGGATCTTATTGCAATGCGAGCGGTCTCGGTGCCTTCGTGTGGTTGGTCTGTGTATTTATCTGCTGTGATTAGCATGATCTGCACGATTAGCGTACATCGTCCCAACTGGGGACCTGAGCCCCGCCGCGTGAGGGAGCAGCGAGGCACCTGATCAAAGACATCAAGGCATACGGATAACACTTTATTAGGGATCGAGATTCTCCAGGTTGACAAGAAAACAACGTTACCTATTCTAGTCGCTAATTATTCTGCCTCAGAAGTTTGCAGTACCTCATAGGCGTGGTCAAATCTCAAATACGGAGTATTCCATTATGGAACAGCCCTACAATGCTTGCAAAAAATCAGACGAGTATCAGATTGGCAATAGGAATGTCCTGACTGCGGACACTATATCTTCTCTTGATTCCAATACCCTTAGCATTTCTAAGTGCTTGATAGGTTTGCTCACCACCTCCAACCATGACCATTGGTAAAGGATTCTGCCGCGGTAGACCGCTGCTAGTGATTTGTGGCTCATCAAGTAATGGTCGAGTCAAGAAATCACCAACATTTGAATCAATCCCAAGGCCGCTACTGGTAGGGTGAATCTGCTCAGTACTTTCGTAGTCAACTACAATAACCAGCTGAAAACCAGGCTTCCCAGGCTGGACCGGGGGGATGTTGGACAGTTTCTGTGAGAATGAACAAGACCCCCTTTTAATAAGGATGATCTGATGCCTTTTCAGCACACTCGCAGGCAATTTCTCGTCGCAAAGTTCTTCTGTGGGGAAGACCTTGTTCCATGGCAAGCCGTCTTCTTTTTCTCGAGCAGTGGTTACCGTCATGACTTCCGGCCAATCCGGCAATGGCGCAGCGCCTACGCCCGTCGCTGTTCTAGCCGGGACGAAGATCCTACTTGCTTCAGCGTTAAGTTGCTCACCAGGTAGGACGAAGCCTTGTGCGTCTCGGACCAGGTCCGAGATTTGTGCCAGAATAGAATTCCATGCTGCTTTCACTGGCCCCTCACTTAAAGCGTCAAGGTTGGGTACATCGATCTGTATTTCATCGATGGCAGAGGCATTCCCTGCTGTTGGAGTGTGGCTTGTAGTTCGGCCGAGATCAACCACTATATCTAGCATACTGGTGTCTCGAATTCGCGAGAATAGTGGATCTTGAGGATTCAAGTTCTTGTAAGCGACGCTCTGGGCCAGATATACTTTTTCATCCTTCCCGAGCGCTACATTGTTGATACTTTGTATCCGATAACCATTGAGATAGTCTTCGTTGTCGAGCATTGGCGCGTCCTGCACCATCGACAGGCGCAGTCCCCCCAGAAAATTGATAAGGATTCCGTCCTTCACTCTTTGTAGAGGGGGGCTCGGGGTACCCTGATTCTGCATCGTCGGGAACGATAACTCAAAGGTTGGAGCCACTGCCATCCTCAAGCTCACAGCCTTTTCCGGGACAAGCGTCAAGGGAAGTGTCCAGGGGTAGTGAGTCCAGTTCGAAGGTGATTGCAGATCCGTTGCCGTAATGCTAGGGTGATCCAACGCAAATTCGGCCGAACTATGGTTAACTTGCCCTCTATGAGGCATGAGGTGCAGCTTGGCAAGCGAAGCCGCATGATAGACATCACCACGAGCAGCGATATTCGAGATTGTGAGGGGCAGGGCCGTCAGCCTTACGGGGCAAGTTCGAGCGTTGACTGCCATTGCTTGAGCACTTCGCTGTTTTGAGCTATGTTGGCCCCGAGGGATTATCAAGGGATGCCCCTCGGTGTTGAAGACAACAGGAGATTCGAGCTTGTTGAGCGGGTGATCTGGATCGAAGAGCAAGAAGAGGTACTTAGCGGTCTCGCCAAGAAAGAAGCTTTCCATACGATCACTTTTCTCGCCGGTGACCACGTTCTGGATTCCCGCCCAGCCACAAGGTGTCCAGCATCGCCGCTGAATGTCTCTTAAAATCATTTCGCCAACGTAGAGAAACCACGGATCTTCTGTGGCCCTGTAAAGGTACCAGGTAGATTCAATCAGTTCTGGCCTGCCAACCCACCATCCCAATCCGCCTTCGATGCCTCCAGTAGCCATGTTGTACCGCTCGGGGAGCGCCGAAAAGCGTGTCCACAGTGCTGTGTACAAGGTGTGGGCCTTAATGGCTTCCTCGACATGACCAGAAATTGCGAGAAGTCCCGGATAATAAGCGGATAGCGCGTCAACCCAAAATGCTCTTGGGGCGCCATTGTTTAGATCAACTTGGATATAATGCGGATGCTGAAAATTGGGTCCGCGGTATATATGTCGTTTGATTGCAGCGTGAGCGGTCTCCCAGGTATCCAAGAACGCTTCTGGAGAATTCTCTGACTCAGATAGTGGCCCAAAGAGCGACCTCGGGTCCAGCTCACTGATCGTCTCGTTAGACATAGGTGAGCCATGGCCAGAAAGCAAAATATATGACTTGTAAGCATATTCGAAGAAACTATCGATGCCGGCACCGATTCCAGTCCACGAATGTTGCCAAATTCCCGTCTCAGCATCGATACCGGCTCCGATCAGATCGATCGGGCTCTTTCGACTCCAGATTGCCCAGAAGGCACGCTTTGCCAGCTCTTCAAATTTTGGATCACCGCTCAAGCGGCTGAGCACCGTGAACTCAAGCACAAGGCTTCCAGCACCAGCACTACATGTCTCTGTGATTTCGCCGGATTTATTTGTTTCAATATCACATTGTCCTTCAGGGGCAAAATTTCCGGGCGACTTGACGTAGAAGGGTGTCCCGGATTGCAGGTTGACACGAGGATAAGGAATGCCTGTAGAGGTCCAAAAGGCAGGAACAAGCCTTCCACCCAGGTCGTAAGCCAACCGGAGCAGTTGTCCGTCGTAGACAAAGTCGTTGCGCCATCGAATTCCTAAAACTTGTTCATGATGGGCTGATTTTTCCCACTTTTGAGCTGCTTTGGCTTGCGCTAACGGAGGGTTGTATCCTGTTATTGGCAACTCTCCAACGGCAAACAGATGTGCGCTGAGCAATCCGCCTAGCCCCCTGATCGCCGTTTCGAAAACCTGGACTTTGCTGTCAAGATCAAAACCTCTTGCTCTCTTGCCTTTTCCTCCCGGTCCGGCACTCCCGTCTCCATATTGCTCGACAATGTCTTTGACCGCATTTTGGAAGAGGAGTAGCTGTTTGTCTCGCTTTTCGTTGCCTGAGGAAGAAGCGAGAATGGCAAGAGTCGATAAGCTATCAATCAGCGTCAGAGAGTAGTTCCCTAGCACATCATTGACTTCTACGTGAGCAGGATTTTCTCGATCGCGCGTCAGTGGTTTGCAGCTCAGCGGTCGGAGTTCATCTTCAGGAAAAGCATGTTTCATGTAGTTCTCAAACCCATGGTGGAATATCTCCTCAGTTTCATGCCTAAGCGCTGCAATATGCGGCGCTCCTGGTACTCCATCGCGGGCAAGACCAGCTGCGGTGAAAAGGAAAAGGGCTACACTCAGCCAAAATGGGATTGATATGCCAATATTGAGCGACGATGCATCATGCCATTTCATGAGCATGTCCGAGCAGTAGCAAGTTCTGCGGTCACATAGGGCATTCCCCAAATTCAAGACTGCGAAGTAGAGGAATACTGTATCTGTTTACGAACTCTGTCGGAGACCGTAGTCAGCCTTATATATAACAAGGCTTTATTCACGAAGGACGGTAGTACGGGTACCTACCGTATTCCGCTATGCCGATGGCTAAAGTACCTACCTTATTTTGATACATGTCTGAAATTCATACCTACCGCATGTTCATATGCAAATATCACCACAGAACGTGTAAACCTCTTTAAAAGGCGTTTACTTAGGTACTATACTTTGTGTAATTTTACTGACACTATTGCGGTGTCTCCAAACAAATCCATGGATGGTTCCAGAGAACTCTCCAACTCATAAATAAGTTGGACTGTTAAATTTAAATTATTAATAGTTCTGTAATTACTACTGATTAAGGGAACGTGTGACGAATTACACTTTAGTAATTAGATAGCATTTGTAAAGGAGGATTTATCAATATCTAGCTGACTTGATCTCGTAATTAAATAGCAATGTAAGAGAGGATTTATTGTGCTTGATCGTTATCCTTGTCTTGAATTTTCTCTTTTCGCACCATCTTGTTCAAAGGCCCACGATTAGCGTGCTCGTTAGCTGATACTGATGACGCAGCTAAACTAACTGCTGGCCTCAGCGTGAATTTCGTCCACGTTACTTTGCTCACTGTCACTTTCTTCCTCTCCAGCTTGCTCGAGATACAATGAAAATTCTCCAGCCCCATTCGCACTTAATTCGCGTTTCCACATCTTTACAATTCCATCGCTGCCTTTGCTGAGTAAGATCTGACCATTTCGATCCCACCTTACCGACCATGCATCGACATGTGCATGCTCAAGTACAGATATTACTCGGAGCGTATAGGAGTAGAGGAAAGGGTGATTCGTTCTCTCAGAAGCTTCTTGGTTAATGTTCGTAGCAGAAGATGTTGGTTGGAGTGCTGAAGTAAGATTTGACTGATGTGGCTGGGGAGTTGGACGTTGCGTCTGCTTAACAAGGGATACAGGAGAGTGTTGAGCTACCGTCGAGCCTGTTGAATGAAGCAGAATCTCGTAAACGGATACAGTCCCATTAATCCAGGCAACCGCAACAGTATCGTAACCTCGAAAGTTGCCAGGGCTGAAGGCCACATCCCGTAAGAGTAGTCCGTGCGGCTGTGATTTGGAGGGTTGAATTCGTAATACCTCGAAAAGCAAAAGTCGATGCGATGCGGCTCGGCCTATGTGCGGAGCATGCTGTTGTGACGAAGAAAGAGAACCTGTCCGTTCTGGGTCCGCTGAGGAGCTGTATATTTTCACTTCTGTCATAGCTGCTACGGCCAGCGAGATTTGGTCGTGATCCTCTGATAGTGACATGTGGTAGGGCAGCGTAAATGGATTTGGATCGAAATTGATTCGGAAAGAGGTTAAGTCCCCTTTACCGGGGATAGGAGTTGAAACATAGAACTGATCGACCAGCGTCCAATTCGTATAAACGTCAGGCTCGGTCGGCTCATATAGGGAGAGCAAACCTTGTCGATCGATGACTGCAAGAAACGTGTTGTTTCCGATAGTCTTCACGTCAACACTTGCGAAGGGGACAAGTTGCTCACACTTGATTGTTGCGATCCTTCTGAAGCGTCTCCCTGACATCGGAGATTGGTATGCGTCTTGAGCCCATACTCTCATCTGCAAGTCGTTTCCCAGAGTGACGAAATAAGTGCCGGTGCTAGGATGAAACCATTTTGCGTCGCGTATTTCTGCGTCATGGGCAGTGAACACATCGAGAAGCTTGCGCTTTGCTGTGATTATGTCTATTTCATAAATAGCTACCCTATGATCGATCGATGCCGTTAATAGCTTTGTGCCGTCACTGTTGAGCTGTAGAACTGTTAAGCGGTCTCCATGTTCTGGTGAAAACTCTGTCTCGAATGTCATAGCCGGTCAGACATCCGATTGCTTCAGTATCACTTTGAAATCCCGGCTTCGAGATCCTAGAAAGCTTATACTATCACTACTTCATGGAAGCAAGCTATTGAGACAGGTATTTGAGATTGAGCTTCAAATTCAAGGAGCGTGCACGATATGGCGTGTCAGTGGTCAAGACATTTTCAACCGTTCGCAAGTATGCCTTAGAATGAGTCGACCTCTCTCAGCCACCGTGTTGCCCATGAATGACTCCATGGAGAGGGACCCAACCAAAATGTGCTGCTAATTCGGGATTGTAGCCTCGCCGCATCTGATAAGGCTTTAGCACCAGAGGACAGCTTGCATCAAAAACTATCCTTC
This sequence comes from Incumbomyces delicatus, assembly GCA_017655985.1. Taxonomy (NCBI): domain Eukaryota; kingdom Fungi; phylum Ascomycota; class Eurotiomycetes; order Chaetothyriales; family Trichomeriaceae; genus Incumbomyces; species Incumbomyces delicatus. Next base: position 4,334,609 of record JACJVS010000003.1, read on the forward strand.
CATCCAACTCGGTATCGTCATAAACCAGCATGGAGGCTTTTCAACCTGTGCTGTGGCCGGAGGCTTCTACTATCACATACTCGTGTTGTGGTAGCGGCCATCTTGTATGACGAAGAAAGTTTTGACTTAACATTCAATTTGTGACTCTTCAACATGCCGGCAATTTTGAGCCGAACGGAGACCTGGAGCCTCATAAGCCTTTTCGGTTGCTCAATTGCAGTCCTTGCCAATACATTTCAAGGCGATGGAGCTCCCGTTGTGGCTGCCCTTGCGTTCTCGGTACTGGCATTCTCGATCACGTACGCCTTCGTCAGATGGTCAGGGCCTTCTTTCGCGAAGGCTGGGATGAAAGGAAGAGATTTGAGCAAGCGAGATGCAAAGGAGATGTAAGCAACACTAGCGCCTCGCTTTCCTATTCACTGTTAATTCGTCTTCAGACCAGAGGGTATGGGGTCTGTTGCAGCTGCTGTCTTCATTCTCGTCCTCATGGCCTTCATACCCTTTGCTTTTTACAAAGACATCGTGGCAGCGACATCCGGCGGAGGCAATCGCGATGTCATTCTCTCCACCAAGCTCAACCAAGTTGAGACCGGCCGCTTCCTTCATCGATTTCCCCATTCCAAGCTTTCTTCGTACCAATCAGCGCTCAACACCCTTCAAGCGACCACAATTCTTGGGTTGGCTGATGACATTCTCGATCTTCGCTGGCGACATAAGTTCTTTATCCCGGCAGTCGCCTCGCTCCCTCTACTTGTCGTATACTTCGTCGATTTTGGAGTCACCTCAGTGGTCGTACCGAAATTTCTGGTCTCGTTCATGCCCTATGGTGCCCAGCTGATCGATGTCGGGCATTTTTACTACATCTATATGGGCGCGCTGGCAATTTTTGCGCCGAATTCCATAAATATTCTCGCGGGAATCAACGGTATCGAGGTCGGTCAATCGCTTGTGATTGCAGGCTTGCTGGTTCTCAACTCCTCATTGTACCTCGTGCCGTTTCCAGGCAATCCAGTCCTAAACAATGACACAAACTCAGAACCACATCCAGCGACTGACTCGCATCTACTGGCCTTGTACATCCTCTTGCCATTCATCGCAGTGTCTCTTGCTCTCTACGTTCACAATCGCTACCCAGCGCGCGTCTTTGTCGGAGACACATACTGCTACGTTGCAGGCATGACTTTCGCAGTGGTTGCAATACTATCACATTTCAGCAAGACTTTACTACTGCTTCTAATACCTCAGATCTTCAACTTCGTGTACAGCGTCCCTCAGCTGTTCAAGATCATTCCATGCCCTCGCCACCGACTACCAAAGTTCAATGCACGCACGGGTCTACTGGAACCAAGCGTTACAACATGGAACCGGGAAAATCAACCAAAGCCCTACCAGATTTCTGGTTTTCGTATCCTCGAACGGTTTGGTCTCCTGCAGGTTACTCGTGAATCGCAGCAGAGAAGGGCGAACGACCTCAACGGCGATATGTCAATTGGACATCTTCACAAGCCATCCTCCATTATCACAATTTCAGCTGGACCAGCTACATCCCCTACTCCTCCACGCTCAGCATCACCTCACCCTCCCGAGCCTGGCGAAGCCGGCAGAGTGGTCTCAATCTCAAATCTCACGATAATCAATCTCTATCTCGTTCACAGAGGGCCGCTGAGGGAGGATCGGCTTTGCAAAGAGTTGTTATTGTGGCAACTTGCTTGCGGTTTGCTGGGTTTGTTCGTAAGGCATAAGCTTGCTTTGTCTTTGTTTGGAATGGACAATAGACCTATTGGCGGGGTGTGGAGTATAGTGTAAATTATGAAGCAGATTTGCCAAGCGTCCGGGAACGAGGAGCAAATAAATCTGTACAATGTCCGCGCGAACATGATTTAGAATGTCATCCATCGCCACTTCGTGTCAGTCTTGATGCATCAGCCTGGCCTCTGTTAGGGCTAGCTAGAAGATGGATCAGGCCGACTATGTAAGAGAAAAACTAGGTTCTCATTTTTGGAAAGAGCTTATGCTGGAGCATGCACTTCACCAACTTGCTGCATACCTAGAGTCAACAAAATAATGTTGTTAGCATGATTCCATAATCCCTGGGCACTTGCTAACGCACAGTGTACTCGACCTTTAAATTGTACATGTGGCAGTAGTCCAAGTCCTGTTTGTTTTTGCATCTACGAACTTGCCGTGAGGCTTCCACTTTGTGTTGGATGATCCTTAAGCCGCATTCAGGAAATATTCGGCAATGATGCCAAGCCGAGTTATAGAAGAGACAAAACGGTCGAATTATGTAATCGCTCTTACCATTGGAGTTTCCAGCCCCAAGCAAAGGTATTCCAAAGGGTTTATCTATATTTCAGTCGGCCGACGCTGTTCACGGCAGTGAAAGACTGTTCGATGGCTGAAGATCAGCTTATCAAACCTGGCTCAGACAGTAGAGAAGCATTTGGATCAGGGCCTCTTACAGATCTAGGAGAAAGAAAAGCTATTTTCGCGGTACTGGACTCATTTCGGTATGTCAACACGCTCTCGAGAGATTTAGCTCAGCAATTTTATGTAAAAACGATTGTCTACGCCTTTATTTGCATCAGAGCAGAAGGGTCTGATTTCGATTGACAGCTCCATGCTCAAACAGCGAAACTGTACCGGTGGACAACGACGATCAATTCGTTTTGATCTGCTTCGCAATTTATTGACCACTACTAATTTGTCCACCGCTACAGACAATACCGAAAGCAGACTCACTTTGGAACCACACATAGGAGAAGGCAGAACTTCTATGCCTTACCCAAGCGCCACCAAGACCTGCTCAAAATCCCGTCGATTTCGTTCCTCGACACACTCAATTTGGTTGATGACGCGATCGACGACAATGCGGATATTGCAGACGCAATCCTGACACTCGCGCTGAATACCTTTGCTTTAGAGGAACATCCTGAGAATGACACAGCAATGAATTGGCATGAAAAAGCGAGACCTTTAGATTTGAACAAAGCCCATTCTACCATCAAGCAATTTTGGAGGGATTGGTCGAAAGAAGGATTCGAGGCTGAAGTCAGACCGATCTTGGATCTTGTCTGTGCCGACCTAGTGCGTCATCTCAACAGCTCGACAGGAGCCACGACAGTGCTACTGCCAGGGGCTGGGCTGGGAAGGCTGATGTTTGAGCTATATCTGGCAGGTTACAATGTGGAAGGTAACGAGATATCCTACCACCAACTGCTGGCATCGAACTTCATTCTGAACCACACAAATCGAGCTAACCAGTACCGGCTATTTCCTTTCGTAAACAGTTTCAATAACCACAGGAATCGTCAATGCCAACTGCACAGTGTGACCATCCCTGACATTCATCCGGGTGAGACTATGCATCACAAAATGGCAACTGGAAAAGCAGTAGGGGAGATGAATATGACCGCAGGGGACTTCATAACCTCATACTCGTCCGAAAGTAGCGGCGATACATTTAATGCTGTGGTCACATTGTATTTCATCGACACCGCTCCAAATTTGATACGGTACATTGAAACCGTCTATCACTGTCTGAAAGATGGCGGGATATGGATCAATATTGGACCATTGCTCTGGCACTTTGAGGACCGCATCACAGAGAAAAGCGATGGTCATGGAGACGCCTTTCATGATGAAGATCAAGATGGACGAGATATCACTACAGCAGCGGACAAAACTGGTATTGCTGAACCTGGTTCGTTTGAGCTCTCCGATGACGAAGTATTGGCTCTGGTGCAGCGAATCGGCTTTGAGCGGCTTGAGCACTCAAAGGTACCGTCAGCGCACGGAGGATACATACAAGATCCTGCAAGCATGTTGCAACATGTATATCAGTGTAGTCACTGGGTAATGCGGAAACGAGCGAACGCTCATTAGTAGATCTGAGAGCGCATGCATGTGGTTCTTAACATTCAGGCAACGGCTCTACGGAAGAAGGGATGGCATACTACTAGTAACGAATTACGGAGCTCGCGGATTTAATAGTTGGTGTAGGTGTGGCGCGGCCATGGTTGCTGGGCAGCGAAGGCCGTCAACAGAAACCAAGGGTTGCATCGCTCCCTTGCGGAAGGCTGACAGCACATGCATCCTTATCACGCAGCAATCATTCTGACATATTATCACCCTGCATATTTCTGCAAACACGGCAGATCTTGTGAATCCACTCACTTTCTGATTTTGTGCAAAGACGACAGTCGTATCGTCTGCTGCAAGAGCCTTAAATCATACCTCAGGAGAACACAAAATGGTTAGTAACCTTCTCCAAGTCTCAATATGATTCGCTGCCCATGGCCGAAACCAAAGCGCGGTTCCCACACACCCCGGTACTGGAAAACAAAGCCAGAGTAGCCTTGGATGCGGTGCATGGCGACAAGCCGTAAACTTTCTCGTTTTATTGTCAACAAACCACGATTCCCCTTCTTTTCTACTGCGATCACACTTACTGCGTTCCTCGAGTTCCCACACCGATAGAGTCAGACGTCTAACACACAATGGCATCGCAGACTTCGACAAATTACAAGGAAGCGTTTTCGCTATTCGACAAGAGAGGCAACGGCCGAGTCCCTCTTGAGGATTTAGGAGACCTCCTGCGAGCATGTGGTCAAAACCCGACTCTTGCAGAGATAAATGACCTGGAAAAAGGCATGGGCGGTGACTGTAAGCACAACCCACGAAGAGCGCTCTACTTGCTTTGCGGAAAGGGGATGCTGACGTTGCATTTGGTAGTCGACTTCGATTCGTTCTCAAAAGTCCTCAACCGACCTGGTGGCTTCAAAGACCCCGGCGAGCCAGAAGAATACTGCCGCGGGTTTCAAGTGTTTGATAAAGACATGACTGGCTTCATCGGCGTTGGCCAGCTGCGATACATCCTCACAAACCTCGGTGAAAAGATGAGCGATGACGAGGTGGACGAGTTGCTGAAGGCAGTTGACACGAGCAGCGGAGAAATCAACTATATGGAGCTTGTGCGAACGATTCTGGCAAATTAAAGGCTTTGGGCGGAAAGGGTTCGACGACTGATATTCAGCATTGCACAATTGTCCCTTGGAGTTGGGTATAGCGGCGTCTTTGTATCAAAGTAAAGATTGCCATTTCCTGCCAGCGAGAGCTTTTGATACACGCGCCTCTGGGGCACAGGTGCAAAGGTTTAGGGAGGCATTGAATGAAAAAGAAAGTCTCTAATATATGCTTGCCCAGGTTAGAGGCTGGTTTAGCTTTACTTTGGATTCGTCCATTCAGGCAATCTGGGCTGCTTGCCTGCCTTCATCTCGTCCGTTGACACTAATGAGCCGGGCAAGATGTATGCCACATCCTGGGCACCGATGTCGCTATTCGCAAACTGGGCTTCATCCAATTGATACCCGATGACCAACTCACACCGTTTGCAGCGCAGAAGCGTCCTCTTTTCGAACCCATCTTCCCGTCTTATCACAATTGCTTTGCGCTCGGGCATGATGTTGTGCAAAATGGTGTGACGTGCTTCGCTGTGTAAAGAAAGAATTCTGGCGTGGTCTAGAGCTGGTGGTGCCCTCACCGGCAAGTTCTCCAGGTCAAAATTGGTGGCGAGGATGAGAGTGGTGCAGAGGCAGTGATATGTGTTGTGGGTTGCCATGTTGTTCACGACCTCGGAAATACCACTAATCTACAGTAACCTTCAGACCCGTAATATTATGAAGAGGACTCGGGAGTATTACCTAGGTATGTACACGATCCACGTTGTTATGTAGCAGATCTTAGTCTAGGCGCGAGCCTCTCTGCAGGTACCACAGGTGCAGTACGTAGCGTCTTTTCTGACACGGGTGCCAGACGTCACTGATTCTTCTTTCATGGGTTTTACCACAGCGATATGAGTCCCTGCATAATTTATTCACTTCGCAGAACTCCATCGGGAGATCGCAACCATGGTCGACATCTCCAGAGTCGGCCCTTTCATCTGTAGTTGACAAGATGCCGCCCTTCGTCGGCCGCAAACGACGCTCGACGTCTCCTTTGCTAGCACCTCAACCACCTATCAAGAAGGCGAAGACTACTACCACTCGCACAGTCTCCAACCCCACTCCTTCCGCGCAGAAGAAAGCCAGATATTTCAATATCGACACTGATACGGATTCGTCTTCACTTAGTGATGCGGATAGCGAAGCATTCGAGGATGTCCCCAACACGAGAAAATCGATTCATGTCAAGAATTCGGCGGACGGTGCGTCCGTCCTCGAAGACGACGATGAAGACGAAGATATAGAATGGGAGGATGCCCCCGCTCAATCCAATGCTCCTGATTTCTCCAACCGTCAGTTCAAGGACGTCAAAATCACGGTAAATCAGGATCAGCCACCTGACCTCACTGCACGGGGTACAACTAAGAAGGGCCCTTCCAAACGAGAAAAGCAGGCGCGCCTATGGACTCATCAGATGCATGTTCAGTTCTTACTCTGGCATAATGCGAAGAGGAATGAGTGGCTGAATGACAAAACAGTGCATGAAACACTTTTGAAGCAGTTGCCTGCGCAGGTCACCCGCGAGGTCGAGAGGTGGAAAAGAGCAAGCGGTTTGTCAGGGGACTCAGAGGAGCAGAAGGCCACACCCAAAGACCAAAAGAAGAAGGCAAAAAAGTGGAAAGCCAACGGTGAACGTATCGAGCGAGACTGGGGTCGACCTAGCCAAAGGCTCGAGGAAGGGAAACCCGACATGAGCCGGGGAGATCCCATCGTTAGCTTGTTGAAAATACTTGCTAGTTACTGGAAGAAAAGGTTCGCTATAACTGCCCCAGGACTGCGAAAACGTGGCTATAGCACGAGACTAGCACTCCGCCAGGACATCGAGTCGTATCGAAGCCAAAAGCACCAACCAGCCAAACATGGGGAGAAAATCAAAGACCTGGACGAGTTTCGGAAATTGTCAGAAAAAATGGAAGGCTCGAGAGATCTCGGCGCACAGCTCTTCACCGCTTTGCTTAGGGCTATTGGTATTGAGGCAAGATTGGTCGCTTCGCTCCAGCCCGCTGGCTTCGGTTTCACTAAAGTTGAAGAGATGGTGCCACGGAGAAATGTGGACCATGAACCCTCAACCCCCTCCAGCGATGAATATGATAGTGAGCTTGATAAGAAAGCATCAACGAAGCAGAAGCTACCCAAGAAAGGACAGGTCACTGCGCAGGTTGCTAAACATACGAGACGATCAGGAGGCAAAAGTGCTCCAATAGATCTGGACACTGAGTCGGAGGAGATATCTGACGATGGGGATAGCAACTCAGTGGTCGATGTCACACCCTCAGTCCCTAAAGCTAGAGCTCCGAAATACGACAAAGACTTGCTGTTTCCCGTCTACTGGACAGAAGCGGCCTCGCCAATCACTTCAAAGATCTACCCTGTGTCTGCCCTTGTGCTTGAGCCTGCTGTAGCAACATCACCTGAAATTCTGTCTACCTTTGAGCCTAAAGGTGTCAGGGCCGAAAAGACACGACAAGTCATGGCTTACGTTGTAGCATACTCACCTGACTTTTCTGCCAAAGATGTGACGGTTCGATACTTGCGTAAAAGGATCTGGCCTGGCAAGACCAAGAGCTTCCGTGTGCCTGTCGAGAACGTGCCCATCTACGATAAACGCGGTAAGATCAAGCGATATGAGGAGTATGATTGGTTTAAACATGTGCTCAGCTCATATCGCCGGCCTGGTGACAAGCGAACAGCAGTCGATGATTGCGAAGACTCCACTGACCTCGTACCTGCCCAGCCTGAAAAGAAACAGGTTGAAGGCGACACTTTACAGAGCTTGAAAACCTCGGCCGAATTTGTGCTTGAAAGACATCTTCGTCGTGAGGAAGCTCTTGTTCCGGCAGCAAAAGCTGTGCGACACTTCACACTTGGAAAAGGGGAAAAGCAGGAGAATCTGCCAGTATACAAGCGAGCAGACGTGCGAAGGGTCATGACAGCTGAATCTTGGCACAAAGAAGGCCGTGCTCCGAAAGAAGGAGAAGCTCCCATGAAGCTTGCTCCGGTTCGAGCAGTCACCCTTACACGGAAAAGAGAAGCCGAGGAACATCTGATCAGAACTGGTGAGAAGCAAATGCAAGGTCTGTATTGTCAAGACCAAACCGAATGGATCAAACCACCCCCGATAAGAGACGGCAAGATCCCCAAAAATACATATGGCAACATCGATTGTTTCGTGCCAAGTATGGTCCCCGAAGGCGCTATTCATTTACCGTTGAAAGGTTGCGTTCGTCTTTGTAAAAGACTAGAGGTCGATTTCGCTGAGGCCGTAGTTGGCTTTGAATTCGGTAACAAAATGGCTGTGCCGGTGATACACGGTGTCGTGATTGCTAAAGAGAACGAAACCATTGTTCGCGATGCCTGGCGAGCATGGAACGAGGAGCAACGGAAGAAAGAAGAAACGAAGATGGAAAAGCTTGTCCTTGAAATGTGGCGGAAGATGGTGACAGGTTTGAGGATTAGAGCCCGAGTCAACGAAGAGTACGGTCTCGATCTGGAGCAACCTGACTTGACGAAAGGTGGTGACAAAAACGAGCCCATCTATGTGGATGGAGGGCCCAATTCAAAGGGAGACGAGCAGCCTCACGAAGATCACGAGTTCGGCGGTGGTTTTCTTGTCGATCATGAAGATGATACGCATCACGGAGAGGAGTTGACACTGGAACATCACACTGCTTCGCAGGAACGGCGACGGCGTCCCGCCAATGATGCAAGCAACCTGAAGGTTGGATCTAGCTACCGACACCACCCTTCGCTTGTTGCTGATCCCGAGCGGGCGAAAGGTCGCAATTCTCAAAACCTTACACAGCCGGTCCCGGGCAGCAGTGGGGACTCTAGTCTCTCTGAGCCGGAGAGTTCCTCACTGGATCAGAGTGAAGTCGATGAGTTTGCCCTTGACGCCGCCGCCATTGTTTCGACCACTAGCACACCAAAGCACAGCAGATCATTTGCTGACAAACCTTTGCTCCGATCGAGACGCGGAGTGGGTCCTGGAGCAAGCGACCTAGCACAGACGAGTTCTCGCCCACAGCGGAACGTTGCTCCCAATGCTAGTATACTTAAGACAAACTTAACGAAAGCACGCACCACACCAGCTCGAAATGCGAAAACGACAAAATTGACAAGTAGAGTTGATAGCACGAGCGATTCCGGGTCTGATACGATCGGGCCTGAAAGTGGGGGCACGCCATCTCCTCCCATATTGGTGGATACATCGCCCAGAGAAAATCCTCAACGGCACTCAAGCAGGACAGCTGCAGAAAAGCGGCCAAAGGGAGTAAACAGGCTGTTAAGAAAGGAAAGCACAGTGGTCTCAAGTCCTTACTTCAAGCAGGTCTAAGAGGTTGCCAAGCAATTACATTGCCCCATCATGCAAATGCAGATGCTCTAGAGACAAGACAAGTCCAGCTTTGGTTATGTACCTACGTGGGTAGATAACTCCGTGTGTTCCCAGCATTGGAGTAGGTGACCACATCTCTATGTTACAGGGCGAACACGAACACGACCGAACGGCTACCTCCCACAATCTCCCTTTGAGGCTGCCGATCCATCAGCACATGCTCCAGGTCGACGGGCCATCTCGCACAACAGGACTCTCGTGCCTGTGTGAGTCTCAGCGCCCGAAGCCGACCGGCGTTAACACCAGGACTTAGTTCATCCTCGGACTTTGCAGCTCATATTAAGCTTCCTCATTCATTGGTTAGCAAATCTCCATTTGCCAATAGTGATTGCGCATAGCCCATGGAGTGGGGACTTGGATTTACGATATCTCCGAGCGTTTGCCTCATGAGTCGCAACTTTACACCATGCGTCGGCCGCCTGGCAGCGAGATGAAAGGGCAGGGAGTGTAATATACGAAATAAATGATGGAACATATATTTACGCCTTCATTGCCTCTGTTGGCAACTGGGAATTGTCTCCAAGCCGGCGATCAGAAGTCACTCCACCTAATGCAAGTTTCGCTACGAAAATGTCAACATACTCAGCGCTGGTGCTCGAACAGAGAGACAAGCCTCTGCAGCTGAAGCAGCTGCCCATCCCGGAGGCGGTACACGGCAGTGCTATCATCAAAGTCCTCGCCGCACTGGTCTCTCCCAATACGAGATCTATTCTCGCAGGGAAACTATCTTCTCCACTTCGGACTCCCGTCACACCCTCTGCTTCCGGTGTTGGTCGTGTCCACACTGTTGGTCCAGACAGTACGGCCCTCAAGCAAGGGCAGCTGGTCTTGGTGGATTTCCATGTGCAGTCTCGCGATGATAGGGACACTAGTATCTTGCAAGGGTGCATGGGTGGAGATGACAACCTCGAGAAAGCTTGGGCTAATGGGACGTACGGCGAATATGCACGTGTTCCGCTCGAGAGACTCTGGGCTTTGAATGAGGATCTGCTCATCGGGAAGCTGGGATACAGCTTCACTGACCTTGTTTTCTTAGGGACAGTATGTGTTCCGCTTGCTGGATTGCTCGACATCGATACGCGACCTGGAGACACTGTCATCGTCGCACCTGCCACGGGCTTCTTTGGTGGAGCTGCCGTCAATGCTGCGATGGCTCTGGGCGCGCGTGTTATTGCGTGCGGTCGCAATCAGGAAACCCTTTCGCAAATCGACGGTGTGTTCAAATCCAGTGGTCGTCTGACCACAGTGCAGATTACAGGGGATGTGGAAAAGGACGCTGCCGCTGTCAGGGCAGCTTCTGGCTCGCCCAAGGGTGCGGACAAGTACATCGACTTCTCCCCGCCAAAGTCTGCTGGGAGCAAACATGTGATGGCCTGCCTGACAGCTCTCAAGCCATGTGGACGCGCCGTACTTATGGGACTTGTATTCGGGGAAGTGGGGATCCCTTACGTTCTAGTGGTGTACAAAAACATTCGAATCCAAGGCCGATACATGTTCGACTATTGGCACGGTGAGCAGGCAATCAAGCTCGTTGAGTCTGGGCACATGAAACTGGGACCTGGCGACAATAGTGGTCGGAACGTGCAAGGGTTCAAGTTCCAGGACGTTGAGAAAGCCATGGATCAGGCTGAGCAATGTGGTGGCTGGGGCAAGTCGATCGTGCTTGGGCCTTGATGTCAAAGGCTACCCAGACCTGCGTATTAGTTATTACAGAGCTAGGTGCCTTGGACAGATTTATACCCAGCGGGGTTTTGGCGCACGTCGGAAGCCTTTGCTTCTCCACTCAATTCGGTACTGCATCTATTCGAGAATTGAAGTACGCTCCAATACCAGTTGTGCTCTATTATAGTGAGCCGGTCTGGCTTCCTAATTTTCTCGCTGCTTACTTTTCGCCTTCTTGCTTCTCCGGCCTGCACAGTCATCGTGTCCGGACTGCTAGTATTGGCCTGCCATTCGCTAATCGGTGCTTGATTGAGTCTTTGGATTTAAACGAGACACTCACTCTGCTGGTCGATTACCATGTATCTTGCAATGTAGCGGCTCGTCGTGTTTGGCCACTTTTGAAACACGTTTTGATTCAATACTTCCACGATCTATGGGTAGAATTATGTGCCATACGATCAAGTGTAACCAAAAGCATGTCAAGCTGAGCCGCATCACGATGCATGGTGGGGAAGGCTTTCGTGAGCGTTGTTTGGCAGAGGAAAGGCCTGCGAAGCTTTGTCATTGGTACCAAGAAACAAAACTTCCGCTCCACAGCGCCTCGTGGCTAAGTTTTATATGCAGGACAACAGCGCAAGTTGGGCTGTAGCGTCCAACATCATTAGACGCCAAGCCTTATAGGGTGGTAATTGTTGGGGTCACACAGTGCGTTTGCCCTCTCAGGCTGAACACAAAATCACGATGTAGGACAAGAATCGTTATTAATAGATCACGCTCGAGATCCCTCGGGCAAAATAACGCTTGTTGTGAGGGAGTCCAGTTGATTGTTGCAGTACTGTTCCATACGCTATCGGATGACAGATATTCGCGTCGCTCTGGTCATAGTAATTTTGAAATCAATGCTTTGAAATTGTGTACCTTTTAAGACTCTCCTCTCGTCTTGCCTACGTTTGGTTCCTGGTCAGTTAATCGATATCACGCAAGAATGGACCGAAAAGAAGGCGAGAAGGTCTCGCAATGTGAAAAGAGTCTCCAGTACACCTTCAATAACAAGCTTTTGTGTCTCGAAGCACTGCAGATGTCTGGCGATCCTCTCATTTGGGACAATAGGTATCAGGCAGTCAATAAAAACGACAAACTTGCCATGCTTGGAAGTCTGGTCTTGAAGGCGCATCTCTGCCAAAAGTGGTATACCTCACGCCGAAGTAAAGGTGAGGTGGGCTTTTCAAGCACATAAAGGTGGCGTCTAACAATGGTTGTTTAGGCGAGTGGACAGTTGCCGAACAGGCCCTTCTCAAAGTAGCAAACCTGTCTCAAATTGGACAGCAGAGAGAGTTGCGAGCCTGCGTCATTCCAACTCGTGGTACGAACATTTCAGATAAAATGTTAGCAACAACGCTCGAGGCTCTGTTCGGTGCCGCGTACTGTGATGGTGGTTTCGAGGCTGTAAGCCAAGTTGTCGGCTCCCTGGGTATCAATCATGAGAACCTGAATCCCGTACAACCTACAGACGCTTAATTCAAAACGGACGGTTAGGGAAAGCTGATATGAGTCTCGGCCTGGTGGTGAACTAAATTGGATCATCGATATACGATAAAGCTCTCGTGACACAAGGAGCCTCCCATGTGGTCTCCTTGCTGTGAGTTAAAGGCTTTGCTTTTTCGGATATTGGTTACGCCTCATTTAGGCCACCACGGCACTTTTAACGCTGATGAGATGTACTTCGTATCTGGATCTCAAGCAGGGAAATCACAAGTACAGTATGTTGCTACTCTTCACCAGGCGGGTAAAGTGCTCAGCATACATTGGAGCCTGTCGAATAATGATATCGTTGGATTAATAGCCTCATTTTGGCAATGTACGTGTAACGAAAAATTATCTGACCACGAAGTGCATTATTATTACTTTCGAAGCAGTAGGTACCTAGGTAATTGCACCGATGACGTTTTCGCCAAGGGCAAGGAAGCAACATCCGAGATTAGGAAGGGGCCCGCACAGATTATAATACGAATAATGTGCTCACACGTGCCGGGTGCCAAGGTCAGCTGGCTCGCTTTACACGGACAAGATGGGACAATCATGCCAGCATTCCCATACAAAGACGGGACAATATTGCGTTTGGCACGACCCACCACATACTTATCACAAGCATTTCCGAGGTCCGAGTTACTCACTCTATAAACTGTCGTTCTGGAGGTGCACTCGTCCTCCGGTCGCACAAACTGCGTGCGGATCAATAGCAATGGGAGAAGAAACCCGAGCAATGTAGAAAAGACTGATTGAAGGTGTCCTTAACTTCAGCATTATATGATCTACTTCGGGCAGGCTAAAAGGGCCGCCGGGAAACTAGTGCAGACTCTAGAGTCTTATTAAATATTTCGCACTTTTGAGTTCGTAATAATACGAAATGCAATCCTCCAGGGCTACCTGAAACAACCTTTCTTGTTTCGACGATGAGGCTTTGGGATCGTGAGATTGTTCTGATTCTCGTCCGTACCGTGTTCATTCTGCCGACGAGACTCACACAATCATCAAAAATTGGGAATGAGTACCTGAGTATGCATAACATTCCATGCAGGATGTCATCAGCGCGCTGCTTCCGAAGGACATACAGCGCGATCGTGTGCGCATTGGCTGTGCTTTTTACTAGTACCACAAAGGGTGGAGTGTGAGTGCCTTGGGTAGCACGCGACCTCAATTTTAAAGTGCGCTTTCGGCATCGGGAATACGCTAATATGAGGCATGTGCGTAGATTGAAGCCGCTGATTCGCTGGCAGTCCTGACTACCACAGAGTGCACCTGCCTCCTGCTCAAGATCAGCACGAAATTGTCAACCTCAATACTTCGTAATTCCCCTCTTCCAAGAAATCATCTGATGCTTCGCCTGTTGCTCACGGCTCGCCGTTCTCTTTGCAGCGGTACACTTTCATTTCTGATGTAAAATCTCTCCAACCCACGAGACAAGACCAACCGTCTTTCAATCGCGTTGGTCTCTTGATGCTCGTGGTTTCCGGTCTACGTCATATTGCTGATAGCCGGGACTAACGACTACGTGGAACACTACCTAGGTATGGGCGGTGGATCAGAACCCTGCCACTCTGGCAGGCTAGCCTCAACTAGGCAGGAGAGCAACCCTGATCTCTACGGTATCGTTGATATGGGCAGGTATGAGGCACCTTATCTGAACGTGTCAAGGCGGTATGTACGAGGAAGTAACTGACAATAGCGGTATATAGCAACGGCATCCGCTTCTCAATCACTGACTTGTCACCACCAACGGCACGCGTCTTACCCACTCTTTATTCCTACCGGAGCGGGATCTCTCTTTACGAAGCACAATACGACGAGGACGGCAACCAGATCCCTATTCCTGAACATGTCCAGGACTCGGTGATTGGTGAATTTCTGCGTTTTGAGATTTATTGTTATGATTTCGGCGTTCCATCCAAAAACATTCGAATAATCGCCACAGAAGCAACTCGAAAGGCGATCAATGGGGATGAATTTGTGCAAAGGGTAGCCGAACGGACAGGGCTTGTCGTGGAGATTCTCTCGCAAGCTGATGAAGGCGAAACAGGTGCATGGGGAATCGCAAGTAGTTCGTCTGAGGTTCGTGGTCTGGTGATGGACTTGGGAGGCGGGTCTACTCAAATCACCTGGATGGTCACGAAGGAGGGTCACATGCAAACCAGCCCTAAAGGTGCCTTTAGCTTTCCTTATGGTGCTGCTGCGCTGACTCAAAGACTCGCCCTCATTAATAAGAAATCCAAATCGAAAAAGGAAGCGGACGAGGCGAAGCATGCACTCTACCTGGAGATCAAAAAGAACTTGCTCGAAGCCTACGAAGGCCTGGAAGTCCCTAATCAGCTTGTCAAGAAAGCAAAAGCCGAAGGTGGTTTTACTTTGTACCTGTCCGGTGGAGGCTTTCGAGGATGGGGCTATTTACTTCTCTACCAGGCGCAGAAGCGCAAGGCGCACTATCCGATTTCTATTATCAATGGCTTCTCAGCACGGCATAAAGACTTTACAGATACCAAGAGGTTGAAGAAGGTCGCCGAACAGGCTCAACGGATATTTCGTGTTTCTGATCGCAGAAGACTGCAAGTCCCTGCCGTGGCATTTCTCGTCACTGTCCTGGCGGAAACAATCCCACACGGTATCAAGGAGGCGCAATTCTGCCAAGGTGGTGTGCGCGAGGGGGTGCTGTTCAAGGACCTCCCGCCACAAATCCGGATGCAGAGCCCGATTGAGGTTGCTACAGCTCCATTTGCTCACCCACTGGCACCAAAATTGGCCAAATTGATACGGAATGCTTTGCCGCGAAAAGAAAGGCCGCAAATTGCACCGCTAGATGCATTTGACAGAGATGAAGGATGGGATGAGGTACCCTCTATGGACGTCATCAGGCAAATACCCGCCTCGTTCACAAAGCACATCATTAATGCCATGGCAAACATGCTCTATGTCCATGCCGATATGACAAAGGAGCTCTCGTCGGCGTCAGCGTTATATACCACGTCATCCGGAGTCTTGGCGGACACACATGGTACGTCTCACAGAAATCGAGCGCTTCTTGCGCTTTTGCTGGAAGCTAGGTACACGGGCGACCTTCCCCCAAGAGAATACAGTTTCCGGGAAGCATTGAGGAGACTTATGACACCCGTTGAACTTTGGTGGATCAAGTACGTTGGCGCGGTCGCTCTGGTGCTAAGCAGAATATATCCTGCTGGTACCGAATCAGACCTGCAGAGCCTTTGTGGTGTTGACTGCGACCGTAACGAAAGCCTTTCTCAGTCAACTTCCATGCATGCAACTCAAAGCATCTGCAACGACTATGACGCCACATCATTGCACCGTCCCCATCACAAGAAGCCACATCTCAGCTTACGGGCGCATTTCGCCGATGATCTTGGCAAGAACAAAAACAAACCTGGACTACGGTTAACCTTCAAGCTGCGAATGCGGGATCACAACCCGAATGATCCATTGAAAGTAAGAGAAGCCATTGAAACTCTTTCGAAACAGATACGCAAAGTGGGCAAGAAAAAGAATTGGGTGCATACAGCTATGGCGGATGACGAATACGATAGTGACGGCTCGTCCTGGGGAGCTGGTGACGACGAAGATCCTCTGGATGAAAACGGCTCCCCAGGCTGGGGCATGAAAGTTGAGGTCCTGATCAAGGTTGAGCATCCGTCAAAGGAAGCCAAATGGCCTGCTGGCGTGGTGTGACATTCCACTTGGCTATTTGCCGTGAGCCCGGCCCCGGTACCCGGACAAAGCGTCATCGTTAGCGCTTCGACAATGCCAGGGGGTCACAATGGAATGAAGGGGATACCTAGAGCTTTCATTGTACTCTGACAACATCTGCAATATCTTCTGGTGGCAAAGCCAGCTCACTCATACCGATTAAATCATCTCTCACATTGCTTAACGGAGCAACATAAGATTATGCAACCCGACAGAGGCTTAGAAAAGGGAAACGGTTTATTGAAAAATGTTTGTGGGACTTTTTTAATACGATGTCCGGCAGTGAGGAATAACGAAGAGCAGGGAAGGCCAGAAAGCGACATCGACGTGGTCGCCGCGGCGCATCAGGCGGTCCAATCTTCGCGTCATCCGCACCGGTGGTACACCCTCTTTGCTGTAACGTGCACCCTTGCAGCTGTTGGAGCACTGTCGATTCTATCTGCTTTTGTGCATAAAATCTGCATGTCAGGAGGCGGACCACATCATACAGGTACTTGAGCTGGTCAGTAGAATCTGGTCTGGCATTCATCGGCATCACCGTATCATAGTAACGCAAGGGCGGATGCATTTGAGCGCAAGGGTGATGGCGGAAGTTGTGTAATTCAGTCGCTCTACTGGTGGCTGTCCTCGATCTGTCATGGATAAAACAATGTTTGACGTGGCGTATGGAAGCGTGTTCACGAATCCGACGCCAAAAAGCAAAAAACAAAGTGATAAACCAGCACTGGCGTGAGCATCAAGCATCCGGTCGATAGAGGTGTCGTGTAGATTTGCTGAAAGTCAAGTTATACTTCTTGCTAGGTCGATGATCCCATTTTGCCTGATCAGGAATTCTTACCAGCCTCAGTAGGCAACCGGAGTGCCGGAGTGGCTTGCGCCGATTGAAATATACCTTGCGCAGATCATGCAGATCCAGATCTCGTGTTTAGCAAGATCGTGAAACGCGGATACTCACGATACTTTCGCTTGACGCAAGTGGCTCCCTCAGGAGAGGTGTGCAAGTCAAAGTTGCGACCGAGCCTTGTCCGACTACACTATACACGTCAATCCCGCAACTTGATTTGATGTTTTACAAAGAGTCTAACGAGTACAGATAGAGTGGAGGGTCAAAGAATCCATAATTACGAGCGGAGGGCGACCAAGGAGGTCAAGCGCATTCCAAGCCAACATTTGTGCCAATGTGGACTCGATCGGGAAGCGACTAGTGCGCGCAACGAGATTGTCAATTCGTCGCATCAGTCACTGAAACCGGGAAGGCATAAACAGTGGTGCGCTACTGCATCGAGATCAAAATGCGTGTGGCGTCATTGCAAGCAATTCAAGGATATACTTATTGTACGACGTCAGGTGCTGTTGTCATATACCAGGGCTGATAAGCTGGGCCAACGCACATTGAGCATTGTGTCTTTCTACGCATCGTTGTCCTCCCTTGCAGAGGTTGTATGCTTAAGATGGAGGTCGTCAATCTCTCGAGCCTGGCGCGACGACAGGTAGGCAGAGGTGACTCAATTGAACTTCGTTGGCCCAACTAAACCATTTGAGTAGGCAGCGGACCCTGGTAGCAACAGAGGCGGTGGATCTAACTCAGCGTCTGGTATACTGTCGACTTTGGTACCTGTTGCCGTCGTTGCTGCTATTTCCATCGCAGCCTTCCTCATTCTACGCAAGAAATTCGCCAAGGTCTACCAACCAAGAACACAGGAGGGCATTCTCTACGAGGAGTAGGTCAAATTAGCTGACTCACGTTTGGTCAACGACTAATGGTCCCTAAGGAAACGACGAACCCCTAGTGGTAGTAAAGGATTCTTTGGCACCATCGCTGATGTCAAAGGCCTCCCTGACTACTTTGTCCTTGAACACAACTCCCTAGATGGCTACCTTTTCTTGCGATTTTTCAAAATCCTCATCGTCATCAGTTTCGTCGGCTGCTGCATAACATGGCCTATCTTGTTTCCCGTCAACGCGACTGGAGGTGGTGGCCAAAAGCAACTGGACATGCTCAGTTTCAGCAATGTGGTTAACGTCAACCGGTATTACGCCCATTGCCTGGTTGGTTGGGTTTTCCTAGGCTTCATCACCGTTCTTGTTGCTCGAGAGCGCATGTTCTTCATTGGACTGCGACAAGCATATTTCCTGTCCTCTGTCCGAGCCAAGCGACTGACCTCCCGCACTGTCTTGTTCATGGGCATCCCGAAAGAGTCCCAGTCTGAAGCAGGCTTGCGCGCAGCTCTTGGCCATGATGTACGCGACGTCTGGATGGCGACTGACTGCAAAGACCTCGAAGAGATGGTGGACGACCGAAACAAGGCCGCCTTGAAACTCGAGAGTGCTCAGGTCAAGCTTTCCAAACAAGCCAATGCGGCTCGGATTAAGGCCGAGAAGAAGAATCCTGGTAGTCAAGCTGAGCAAAGAGATCCCAATCACTGGGTCGACAGTAAGAAGCGCCCGACTCACAGACTCAAGCCCATTATTGGCAAGAAGGTGGATACCATCACATGGGCTCAGGAAGAGCTCCCGAAGCTCGGTCACAAGATTGCTCAAGAGCAGAGTGTTCATCGAAAGGCCGCTGCCAAAGTGGTCTCAGCTGCGTTCGTCGAGTTTTCTAGCCAAGCTGCTGCACAACGTGCCTACCAGCTTGCGGCAAAGAGCAAGAAGAAGACCATGCAACCTCGTTATATCGATGTTCAACCTGACGAAGTGATCTGGAAGAACCTGGGCAACAGCTATGTTACTCGCAAAATCAAGTTGGCTGTCGCTACTGCCATCGTCTGTCTAATCACTATCTTCTGGACCCCCATCATTGCATTTGTCGGTGCACTTACCAACATCAACTACTTGACCGACAAGGTTCCATTCCTTAGCTTCATTAATGACATTCCGACGGTTATTCTTGGTCTCGTCACCGGCCTGCTGCCCACGATTGTGCTCGCAGTCTGCGTCATCTTGGTCCCCATTATCTGTCGCCAGCTTGCCAAACTTGGTGGTGAACCGACACTATCTGCGGTCGAACTGAAGACACAGACTTGGTACTTCATCTTTCAGGTCATCCAAGTCTTTTTGATGACCACCTTCATATCAGGTGCATCAGCTGTCACAACGCAGATCATCAACGACCCCGGTTCGGCACCTGCTTTGCTGGCCCAGAATCTGCCCAAGGCCTCGAATTTCTACATATCATACTTCATCTTATTTGGTCTTGCTCAGGCCGCCTCTCAGCTCCTCAACATAGTTGCATTAGTCCTGTACATTCTGCTGGGCAAATTCCTCGACAAAACACCAAGAAAGATGTATACTCGCTGGATGAACTTGGCTGGTTTGGGATGGGGTTCCGAATATCCCAAATGGACGAACTTGGGTGTCATTGCCATTGCTTACTCTTGCATTTCACCTCTAGTTTTAGGCTTCGCAACCATCGGGTTTGGCTTGCTATACCTGGCTTTCCGATACAAGTGGCTTTTTGTCTTGGGCAACCAGATCGACATGAAAGGAGAAGCATATTCTCGCGCACTCCAGCAACTCATGTGGGGGGTCTATTTGTCCGCTTTGTGCCTTATTGGTCTCTTCGCCATCGGCACATCCGGATCAGCTGCTGGTGCCGGTCCACTGGCATTGATGATCGTCTTTTTGGCTATTGTCGTCGTTTTCCAAGTGCTTCTTTGGTTTGCGCTTGGACCTCTGGAGCAAGGCCTGCCTCTTGATCTTGTTTCAACTGAGGCGTACGATTACGATGCCTCAGAAGCCAAGTTCGCCAGAAATGATCTCGGTCAGCAAGTCCATGCCCACGACAACTCCGATCGACACCCAAGTGACATGACTGGCTCAACAGCGAAGCCGAATGACCTCGAAGCCAATGATACTACTGGCGCTCAGGAAAAGACTGGAAACAAACTCACCGATCGTTTCCGACCATACATTGACACACACTTCTACCTACCCAACAAAGACCGCGTCTTTGAACTTCCCCGCATCGACTACGATTACAAAGAAGCATACTATAACCCAGCTATAGCAGCGGACGAGCCTTTCGTCTGGCTTGCCAAAGACCAATGTGGTGTCTCGTCTATGATGATCCGAGGCAACGACGCAGCTGGGATTCGAAGCTCTGATGAATTCGCATGGTTTGACGAAAAGAACAAGCTGCAATGGAGTACTGAGAATGTCAGTAAGGTCAGTACCATGTTGCGAGAAAAGAGCAGCCTCATGGGCTCGCAGGAGGTACGAGCTCAACAAGAAGATGAGAGGAAATGAGTCTTCGTACTTTATCCTTGAGTACATTCAGCCTTATTTTTAATATTGACGGAGCAAAGGGCGCAGTTATTCCGTAAACATTCGCATATGGATACCCCTGGACAAGAAACAGAGCAGGCGCTGTTGGAACTCTTTTATCTTTTGACAGTACCTCTGTATGATTTGACCAGAGTAGTATGATGCATTGAGCATAGCTAAGCTTTTCTTTGAAGCCTCTGAGCCACAATAACTCTTTCGACATGCCTTCATTGTCTTTCAAAATCCCTGCATCTCGCACCAGCTCCAAGAGCAAAACAACCACTTTCTTGTCAGACTCGCCATTGCACGTGTATTAGACGGGAGTGCCATTTTGGTATTTAGTAAATGACTGGATCGAGTCAATCTGACCTGGGCTTTTCTCCCTTTGCCACCCAGCTTATGTTGTGGAAACCGGACGTCAATCAGCTTTAGTATGCTGAAGCCATCACTGTTCTGTAGAAAAACTCACCTATTCAGTCTGCCACGTCCAACGTTTGTTGAACAGGTCCGCTCGCTCATGACTACTACGAACCAGTCGGGACTCAAAAGGGCTTTATAGGACATATATCTCAGTAATGGTTGCACCGCGCTGGACGAGTATTCCGTATACGTCCATCCAGTCTTGCACGCTCTGACAGCGCCCATATCGTTTTCCGGCGAAGATCATTCCCGTCAGCTGGCTCACGGCGGGCCAGCGGGCATTTGAATTACTCGTAATGCCCCTCCGATGCGCCGTTCCCTACAGTCAGCACGGGCCGGCTTCACGCTCTCTGTCTATTCCTGGGCTGGATTCAACCACCAGGTATGGGACGAGGTGGAGGACAATATCTATCGTGGGTTCGGGACATTCTCGACCATGGCTCCGTTTCTAGGGCCTGACGTTTTATGCTTGGATCAGTGTTGGGCGGTGTCCCGGCGAGGCGCAAAATGGAAACGCCCCTATCGTTAGGTATCGGTGGTGGGGTGAAGACAAATGGCTACAAGACTCATTGCGCCACACGACATAAAAATTATTATAAAATCAGTGCGCCCAGATAACGAAGTGAATCCTCTGTATTAGCTATGAACTATCTTCGACGTACTGTTGGTAGCAAAGCGCGGCATCGATCGCACCCCCTTCTTGTTTTCCTTAAGTCACAATTGGGAAAATTATGGAATTATATTGCTGCTCCAATGGGGAAGTTGAGTTCCCTTCTTCTGGAATTGCTGGTCGGCTAGGACGCATGATTTCATAGTCGCCTTGCCTTGTAGGACACGGCCAAAGGTATTGAGTAGCTTGTCCCACAACAAAGAAAGAGAGCGGAGGTTTTTGACCTTGCTACGGTAATTGTTATGTAGACTCTTTCAGCGCAGCGTTGACAGACCGCCACCTTTGAGTTTAGAAGGACGAGCGGAATCAAAGCATGATGACCAGCGATTCTGCTTAATTTGGGGATGTCGTCTGTGCTCGATATGGTATGTGCGCAACTTTGCTTTGTGTCATTCTATCGTTCACATTCCAGAAATCAATCATGCTGCGAACAAAATCCAGAAATCTCTGGTTTCGGAGCTTCTAAAATCGAGGAACACCTTCGTGATGTGATACAAGGCAGCCGTGTCTCACTATCGCCGCCAGAGGTCATCTCTGAACTCCCACACATCAATCGTCGTTTGATTCTCTTGTGTTGCATCCCTTCCTTCCACAAGTCGGCCATCCACATATTTGAGGTTGCGTGTCAATCGCCATGCGAACGGACTGGGTCGCACTCGGAATCCTGGGGGGCCTAATCATTTTCTCGATCGTCATGTATTTCGTTTTTCGCACCCAATCTAGAAAATCGGAACATCCCGACGCTCGAGTTTCCAACGCCTCAAACCCAACTTTACTTTGCCATGCGCCTCCTGACAGTCAAAGTGCATACTCAGCGAGCATGCTGAGCCTAGTCAAACCAGGTACACCCGACCCGAACGGAGCCGAAAAGAGCCAAACACGGGAGCGAGAGGACACAAAGTTCCACAGGCGATTGTTCTTTGAGGACGCTGAGCCAGACGCCAATGTCGTGAAGCGTGGAACTCAGGCTGTTTGACATCCTTTGTATTCTTCGGATGTAATAAGCTTATGTGACTTGGAATAGCTGGACGTGACAAATGATGAGATGAGGGAAGGCATGCGTTCAGCAAGAGACATCGATCATCTTGGGACTTCATCGATCTTTGGAGCTCTGTCCTTGAGCCACCCACGAGCTCCACCAAGATCATTATGTTCCTCCTCAAGTGCTTTCACACACCAAGAGAGTTCATATTCAGCCTCAGCAGCAAGCATTTCAGCCATAGCTCTTCTTGATTGGGCTGCCTCATCCACACAAAATCTCAATCCCTCATGCACACCTTTTGCTAACTCGTCTAAAATTGGTTTGATCCTGGGGAGTGCATCTTTGGCACTCATGACTCGATTTTCCCCCGTCGAGTTTTGGTGACCCGCCTTACACCATTCGGCGTTGTGACACCACAGTTTACCGCAGCCTGACATCAACTGTTGGAGCAATCTGCGCTCAACTCTTCTGCGAAGCATTTTACCGTCCGGGTCGTGGGTAGTGATGTACAAAGGCCCGAAGCAGTCATTGCAGAGACCAAGTTGTTCGTTCAAAATCCTGCGCTCATCGGTAGATCTGATGGTCCTGCCGCATATCATATTCGAGCAAAGCCTTGGCGCAGCTCTTGCAATCCGCTCACGATCATGCAGTCGAATGTGCGTTTTCATATCCCTTAGTCGCACGATGCGGCTGCAGATGTGGCATTCTGTAGTTCGGGCACCGTCGGTGTATTCGTGCGGAGACATTCCTGACAGAAGAACCTCTGCATCGCTAAAAGACGGGTCTTCCGGACCTTGCTGCGGTACTAGCAAATGACAAAATTGGCATAGAATCTCCTTAGCTGGACAAGTAGAGATACGGTGTTGTCCTAGAATTAAAAGGTTGAAGGCTTCAAAATCACAATTTGGGCAGTGCACTGTCGAGGCTGGGTGGAGCAAGAAATCATGCTTGGCTTTACTGAAAGTGCCGCTGCCGTACGCATCATCGTGGTAGCAGTGCCAGTGTGATTTCCAGGCTTCTGAGGTTTTGAGAAAGACGTTGTTGCATTTCGGGCACGCCACGTTGTTCCGGTAGCAGAATGCTTCATGTAGAGTCAGAGTTCTTTTTGGAACGGGCTGTTTGCAATTCTTGCAGATGACCTCATCGGCATTTGGTTGGCCCACGTCCAAAGATTCATCAGCGGCAGGCGCGTAGGCTTCGGCTGCTGAAACCGAAAGGGTGAACGCCACTGGTTTATCAGCGCCAGAACTGGTTCCCTCAATATCCCAGGCGTAAATAGCAATATTGATGTGCTCCGCCTCCTCAAGGTCGACGTTCGTGTGGCTGAGCTTTAACCTTTTGCTCGGTCGCCCACTAACATCAGCAAAGACGTGTTCATCTAGTCGTGGTTTCGCTCTCAGACGATTCGAAAATGGAGTTACCAAAATGTCAACATCGCTATTTTCTGCTGTGTTTGTTCGTATCTCAATGTCGACATTCCTGTCCCACTTCTTGAGTTCAAAGTCGACGTACTGACCCGGTAACACTTGCCCTTCCACAATTTGGTTGAGTAAAAGTAATCCTCCCGTTGACGTCGCTCCTGCAGTGCCAAATGCTCGCTTTGACTTTGCGAGCTTCTTGTTGAGCGTCTCTCGAGCCTGCTCTTCGTTCATGGGTTCAATGTCAACCTCGAGATCAGTGTCTACGATGCAGATGGCATCTCCTTCAGGATCGACTTTGTCAACGAGGAATCGGAACGTCTCATTTCGGTTCGCATTGACGGTGATAATTTCGCCAGTGGTCAATGTTGTGAAATTGTTTCTGAGTTGGCGTTCCAGCAAGCTCTTCCAATCTTCTGGATCGTATCCCGACTCCAAAGGTCGCAATTTCACATACTGTCCTTTGGGTAAGCTTTGGTGGTGTATAGTAACTAAGGGGCCAGCTACATCAGCAGCATCTGCCATGTGTACATCCGATAGCGGAGTGTTGCTGCGCGTCGTTTCCGCAGAGTCGATCTTGAGACCAAGCGCTTCTTGTAGGACGACGCTGAGGCCCGCTTCTCCCTCTTCAGCACTAAACTCCCGTATGCCAGCATGTATAGCCCGTCCATTGCGAGGGTTGACCACCCTAAAGGTCAAAGGGTTAGGAAGTTCCTGTTGTCTATCCGCTACGGCTTCTCGGGCCCGTATTTCTGTTGCGAAGGAGTGCTGGTTGAAAGGATCGAATGACGAGGTATAGCTCCGTGTTGCTCCATTCTGCACAGATACAACTGGAGCGGCTGCGAGGAGAGCCTCAAGAGCGGATTGCGGTAAGGTGATCTTGTCGCCATGTAGTCTTTTGCTCGAACTTGTTTGAGGTGCGACCCGTAATTGCGCCGACCACCTCAACGATTCCGTAGTCATGGTGGTTGGTTCGGCAGTCCTGAGAGTAGACTCGGAACCTCTGCAGTCGAATTAGCAAGATCAGAATGCGAATGCATTTTGTCGTAGTTTGGGGTAGACTTTTAGGTCTCAGGCAACGAAAGCTGACATCGTTGCACCTTCTGGAACCTGCGAAGCTTTTAGCGTGGCAAAACGTTGGGCTTGATATGCTCCATTACAAATCCACGATCAGGTATCAAGGACTGCGTACACTACTAGCATCTGACTCAAATTGCAGGTTGACTTTTATCATACCAGATGCCGTTATCTTTACACGAATTCACGCTTAATTGCAAACGTAGGATCGCATTTCGGCTAACGATAATGACTTTTTATTTTTTAATGGCGATCGAGGCAGCCATATCATTAGGCTGCGCAGAATGCAATTCCCTGGAGCTGGGAGGGCTCTTCGTTCTCGCATAGCAGAGGTAAGAGTGCAAGCTTCCAACGCAACTTGAATGTCCTGTTCGACAAACGCAGAGGGGATGCTAGAATATCGAAAAATGGTCCTCGTGAAATCCAAATTTAGTTGGCACCTGCTTCGAACTATACGAGTACAAGTCCACGACTTGAAGCAATCAGGTATAATGCCCAGAATCTGCATTGTTTTGATTATGTAGTCACGCTCGGACAATGCAATTAAGCATGGAAAGAGCAGGGCGCAGGTAGAAAAATGTGTAGAATCCATAGTCGAGAATACCGGATGCTGCGCAGGTGCTTCCAAATAATATTCTCGAAGATGTTCCTGGGGACTGCATGTACATTTAGTGATACTGGTACGCAATTTTGATGCTTTCGATGAGATCCAGTTGTAACTCGACACTAAGAGTAAACGTTTGGAGGTTTCGATATGATGTAACCTCAAGCCCGCACATTGAATATCCCTCTTGAGATGATATCAGTTGGTTATTAGACCTACATTCATATCTAAGCAAGCCGCGACTCTGAAGGTGCCGTGTCGGTGTCGGCGTTGTCGCGTGTCTGTGAAGCTTCAAGTTCGTCAATCTGTGAAAGTATCCACGATATTGTTTTATCCCGAGCCTTTTCGAGTGACTGCAACGTCGACAATGGCATCTTATCGTATTTGGGGCTCGCGGCACTCGCTCTTTTTGAAGTTTCAGACGCTTCTGGTGTAAGTGGGCAGATGTTTTGGAGCATAGCAGCCTTCTTCTCAGCAAGCAGTTGACGCAGAATGATAATGTTGTTATCTCGATCAATCAGTTGCTTCACAAGCATAGCCTTGCGCTCTACGTCTTGGTAAGCCGTTGAAGGTTGAGCGTGTTCAACTTTTACTTTCTTATGGTGCAGTTGCCCAGCTTGTGACATTGAAATGGCCTCTTCCGCGACTTTGAGGATGTGGTCGAACCGGACGGGTCCAAGAAGAATACCACCATACCATCGAGCAACGACAACCGCACCTACCACTTTCATTTGAATTAGTAATTTCTCGAGCTTCTTGCCCGCGTATTTCTCGCCGTCATCATCGAAACCAGTTTCGTAGATTGTCTGTGGCGGCATAGTTGGTAATGATAGAGCACTCAAGCTCTGCTGCTTCGATACCATGCGCCATGCCAGAATACGGTGAGATGCGGTCTTGAAATTGCCATGAGCTTGCAACGTCTTTGGACTCAACACATTTGAAAAAATGGCGACAAATCTGGACGCTCGATCCTCGATCGGTGATGACTCCGAAAAATCAGACTCGGCTTTTGTTTCTTCGAGACCACCTAGCCCTGCGTTATCGTGGCTCCTTTTCGTAGCCATGAAGAATGAGACTTGAAAACATTTTCTGCACGCCGACCCTGTTGTGCACCTTTACAAAACAACATAAGCTCGAAGGATGACAGACTGTCCTATGTTCTGAAGAAGAAAGAATTGTAGTTCAATATGTAGAAAGTTGTGGTAATAACGTTGGTCTCTCCACCAGCATTGGAGGACTAAGCCTCCCTAGCCCTTAAGCCAGAGCGTTAGCCTCCCTAGGTAACGACCTTCCAAAGGTTTAATAAACAGTATCAAGTCCACGGGTGCTTTAATAACATTTCGGAGTACCTAATAACGTCTTCGTAGGCCCAATGGGTCAATTACCTAAAAAATTCACATGATTCGATTGTTTTGGGATTTTTTGCGGTGACCCTTGGACTTAAAAACGCGTTGTAACCGCTTCGGATCGAGACTGGCTTAGGCTAATGGGCTCACTCACCTTCACCACCTGGGCAGCCTAATGGCTGAAAACAGTTGAACGGACAATCACGGAGCGAAATCTCTCACTAATGAGAACATCTACAAAATGATGTTTTGTTCTTCTCACCGACATCACGCTTCCCTGTTTGCCCTCTGAAGCAGCTAGACACAATATTGAATACATTCCGTCTACATGAACGAACTAGAAATCTGGATTCGATATTTCGCAATACGACGAGTTTTATACATTACTGACATCAAGCAGAGTAAATACTTAACGGGACCGCTTACCTCAATTTTGGTTGTGCTTGGTATCTTCCCCTGCCGTCTTTGTGGAACAAGACGATCGGACTCAGAACATAACGTCAGGAAGGAGGCCTCCGCGTCAGCAGAGGATGTAGAAGGAGCGCAATGTCATCTCAAATCTGGACACACACCGTACGGTCGAACTTTTGTGCGTGGCCGGAGCACGTGCCACATCAAGGCAAAATTATGGCACATTATCTACTGAGCCACGGCCATGACTGGCTTGTCAGTCTCACACGACAATCTTTTGGATAACGACGACAAACTCTGCGGGGATATATATTTGGTCACCTCGGCCAACGAACCGAGCAAAAACTTCCTTAGTACTACGTCCAAGCTGCTTTTCTGGTGTCCTCGAAGTCTATCCCGTCATTGACTTCAAGTCAAAACGCAATCGATTAGTCTTTGCTACCATTTGAGCCTGGGAGGAAAAGGTCGTCCAATGTGGGGCTCATGAAATTCTGTTTGGACATGGTACTCTGATATTGGACTTATACCAGCGCTGCTCGATACTGTTTTGGATTCACCGGCGTCCACTCCCCAGTCAAGTGAGAAAAACGCGTTCGACCGAATGTTGTCTCTTATATCTGTGAATCACTGGCGCCTTGAACAGACGCATGCAGCAAACGTGAATCGACACAGGAAGAGGTTCATTCATACCCAGCTGTTACACAAAAAGACGTCATTCAGATGCCACATCTGGCATCGTACTCGCTAACGCTTCTTTTAACGCCATTTGCGTCGAGGCCTCAGTGTTAGCCGGCATGCGATTGACTCGAGTTCCTAAAGCAACACTTTGGTCGTTGGCTTGCGTCAGGGGGAACTTTTCGTTGGGATGGTAACGCAACTAGCATCTGTCGCTCCCAAAAACAATATGTGTTCCTGAATCGTTGGTTGCGCTGGCGCGTCAAATCCAGCCCATGGCTGATTGCAGGTGAGAGTCTTGTCCGTTCGGCATTTTGACATCGTTGCGTATATAGTCTAAGGTGATCATTGCCCTTAGATATCTTTTTCTGCTTTCAAAGTGTTACGCTATATCTAAACGACTACGATTGACCAGTGTTACCAAGTGGACCTACCACCAGACCAAAGATCCCGCACTGTTCATCATGTGTTACACCGTCAATGTCATCTACCAGGTTTGCCAAGTCAATCACCCCAGGAAGGCTCGTACCTGTTGGCGCCAGTGCCGTGACCAGGCAAGGAAGTCAAGAGAGAGTGGTAAATGGGCTGAGGTTTGTGTAAACGCAGAAGACGCCTTCCCCTTTGATATCGACGATGACGACAGGTCCGTCATTCCCTGCGTTGAATGCGAGACTTGCATGGAGTTGGACAGACATCCGGCACTCGTGCAATTGCTGGAGGAAGAAGAAGAAAGAGAAGAAAACTTGAAAATGTACAAACAACGAATCGATGAGTATTGCGATGAAATTGAAGCACTTGAGAAACAGGGAGTTGGTCCCAGTGACGTTAAGTATGATACTGCTGTCTCATTCATGGAGGGTTGTAAATTAGGCTTGACCAATAATTACAACAAGTTCACGGAGCTGCAGGCCGCTGCAGAACTGATTAGTGAGGGGATAGAGATGAAACGACAAACACAAGTTCTTCAGGACTCAGTACAACAAAGTCGGGAAGCCAACGCGGTTCGTTACTTTTACTTTGGGCACCAAGCATGTGAGTTCGATAGAGCAAATCGGATGCCAAAGGCGGATTGGCCACTTGACTTCCCTGCCGCAAACTTCGTTAGACATCCAAACATGATGTTGGAGGATCATCAACAACCAGAGTTGAGCCTTGAGTCCTGAAGCAAGCCCCGAGATGACAAAGCAGAACACGAAGGTTGCTGCATACACAAAGTCCATATGTAACATACGTCTGCTTTGAATGCTGACTTAAAACGGTTCAGACAACAAATGGTCAATTATTCGTATCCTCTGTGTGAAAATGACAGCATGTTCTCATGCCAGCGATTGCACTTTTCTTCTGAACTCGTACTTTGAATATTTTATGATGAGATTGTTTGCGCGTTGTGGGGGATGATGTCGCAGTCGTCATATCTAGGTAAACAGAACTGGGTTTCCGTCCATCGCTCACCGTGTCTGCCGTCAACTGAAGCTCAGAGGGACGCAGTTTGATTGGCACAGGAGCGGTGATCACCGACTCCAGAGGCGCAACGGCTTGGTCCAGTCTCCTGACAGAGGACTGATGCCCGCCTAGCGAGGTAGGTGGGCATCAGCCCCTTAAGACAATGCCTTCACGAGGCAAGATCCGGAAAATCTGTATCGAGCTCACAGTCTAAGGCAATGTCCTGACCGTGTCTAAGGTAAGTACGCTCTGCCACCTTCAATTCACCGTCACGCGGGTGATCACTAGCCTTATCCGAGCCTCGCCGGTAGTGGACCACTCTGGTCAGCCGACGTGAAGCAAGGCACGGCCACAGATACCTTCAGATAGCCGGAGGCGGAATATTCAAAGCATTCACTCGCAATTGTCGAGGCTTTGGACGTACGTTTCGACGTCGGAGAATAAGTAAAAGATCGAGAGGTGAAGCTCTTGAACATTGAAAACTGGCTAGTAGAGACAAGTATATTGGACTTGCTAAACACACTCGGACCCGAAGTGAGGCTGCGTGAAAGGTTGGGGAGAGATATATGACATAGTTTTGTAGACACAGCTCCAGGAGGCTGGAGCAGGGCCGCTCGGCTGTGCGATGACTATTCAAGGATTCGTTTCGTTCAAGAAAGTTGCCAGCGCCCAAGAGGTCAAGGACACGATCGCCAGCATCGAGAACATCAAAGAACAAACGGAGTACACACGAAACCAGCGCGAGACAGTCATCGCACTTATTGGGGGTATCCGCAAACGTTAAGGGAAGCGTAGAAGATCAGGCTCTTCTATTTCCGCCCCCGAGCCCCAACGACCCCAACGGCATTACTCTGGCATGCGCGTTGCAATACCCCGTCTCTCGCGGCAAGGTACACATTCGCAGCTCGAATCCTGAAGATCAGCCAAAAACCAACCCTGCCTTGCTCTCCCATGAAGCAGACTTGAATCTTATGGCTGCTGGCATGAAATTCCTTGGGTTGACCGTTGAAGCCGAACCACTCAAGGGCAAGCTAGGCCAAAGGATTTTCCCACGTCCAGAACTTGATCTGAGCAAGACGGAAGATTGTAAGCAAGGGGTTTTGGACTGGTGCGCATCGCAATACCATCCTTGTGGGTCGGTAGCTTTGGGTGATGCTTTTGACTCGAGGCTGAGAGTGAAAGGTGTACGAGGTTTGAGAGTGGCCGATGCCAGCGTGTTCCCCGGCCATGTGAGCGGGAACATAATGAGCGCGGTTTACACCGTGGCTGAACGTGCCGCTGACTTAATCAAGGAGGATAAACAATCTACTTCTTCCTCTTAGCTAGATTTGGATATGTGACTCCTATTGTAAGTGAATTTTCACCATTTCGAGCATCTAGCTCTTCATGACAATACCCCTGTTGCATCGTGCCAATGACGGCAGACTCGAGATATCTCGCCGCAGTGTAGAAATTCAAGTCTTGCCGTGATTTCCAAATATAGAAGAACTTTCAAAGGCCTGAAATTTCATCAGGTAAGTTCCAAGCAGACCGTGACCTTACTGATTGGTGAATTCATCATACAATTACCGGCACAGCAACGACTAGTTTGGGCTCAGATGAGCAAGCTTAGAATAGGCAGTGGTGTTGTTGATAATCGTTAGCGTCGAGAGATGAAGAACTGCGTTGCTTAACTAAGCCATTTTGCAACGTCATCGCGTCGACGAAATGCAATCCCAACTGCTATCGTGAAATGTTTACCGGCTTCCTCCCGCAATGCCGAGATCCCATCCTTGTTGGTCTTTTCGCCAAATATTGCAAGGCCAACCGGGGTTGGTTTCTTGATGGGCTGCGCGAGCTGATGAGTACATCTTTTTTATTTGGCCGTCTTTGTGGCAGGCGCTGGCAACGCCAGATCCTGCTGTCTATTCCTCGACGACAGCAATGCTTCTCCAGATGGACGCGAAGATACAGTTTAAAGGATCCTCGTCAAAGGCCAGCCCATGCGCGACACAGGCTGCTATGGGCTGTCACCGCTCTGACACCCGGAGCGTTTGTCAAGATAAGCGAAGAAGAGCCGGATGAAGGGTTAACCCACGAGCAAGAGATGCTGAAGGCCTCAAGAGCAGAGATAAGCAGAAAAGTACCCGAGGATGCGCAGGGGTTGATGAGGGTGTGGAAAAGCATTGTGTTTGTCCTCGACCAGTACCTCTACGAGCCGCTAGCTACAACCCTCCGTTTCCTGCACCTGGTCGTTATTTTTGTACCCGTTCTAGTCGCTACACCAATCGTGTTTATAGGACCACGGAGCCGCGAGAGGGACAACGAAAGATCTGGCCTTGTATGGTGGTATGGCTTCCTGGTCTGGTCAATGCAAAGAGCAGGACCTGCTTTTATCAAATTGGGCCAGTGGGCTGCGTCGAGGACAGACATCTTCCCTGCACAGATGTGCAAGGTCATGTCTAAATTGCATTCTAATGCCAAACAGCATTCACTTAGACACACCCGAAAGACAATAGAGCATGCCTTTGGTGGCAGAAAGTTTGAAGACATTTTCGAAGAGTTCGATACAAAACCACTGGGGGTTGGCGCCGTTGCTCAGGTCTATAAAGCGAGGTTGAAGCCAGATTTGAGGGCGTTTGAAGATCCATACTTTGATACAGAAGCAGAGAAAACATTACGAAAACGGATCCGGAGAAACCTCGACTCACTAGTCAAATCCTCTCCGCGAAGAGGAGAAGCACCCTCGCAACATGTTGCGGTGAAGGTCCTGCATCCACGAGTCGAGCGCAATGTACGAAGAGACCTGAAAATCATGGCAGTGTTTGCGGCAATCATCAACGCGGTACCAACCCTTGAATGGCTGGATCTGCCTAACGAAGTGTCTCAATTCGGTGAGATGATGAGGTTACAACTTGATCTGCGGATTGAGGCCGCAAACCTCTCCATCTTCAGGAAGCACTTTGCGAACCGGACCACAGCCTGGTTCCCGTTTCCATACACGCAGTACACGACGCGTCAAGTTCTGATAGAAGAGTTCGCTCAGGGAATCCCATTGGCAACGTTTCTGGACACAGGCGGCGGTGTGTTCCAGAAAGACATTGCTAATGAGGGACTCGATGCATTCCTTCATATGCTTTTGATTGACAACTTCACGCACTCCGATCTGCATCCAGGAAACATCATGGTTCGATTTTACAAAACTGCCAAGACGGATGTCCACCTTCCACTCTTGTCACCAAGGCAGGATCCAAGTAGACCCACGCCTCCAGAAGACGTGGATCAGGTTGAGCAGGTATTGGCAAGACTGCGGCCTCACATAGGAAAGCAGCCAGGATGGGACCAGACGCTAGAAGAAATCGACAAAGAGGGCTATCGTCCACAGCTCATCTTCATCGACACAGGCCTCGTGACAGAGCTCAACACCACTAACAGACAAAACTTCTTAGATCTATTTAAGAGCATAGCAGAGTTTGACGGCTACAAGGCTGGGACGCTGATGATAGAGAGATGTCGCAGTCCTGAAGCCGTCATCAACGAAGATATCTTTGCTCTCAAAATGGAGCACCTCGTACTTGCCGTCAAGGGCCGCACGTTTGCGCTGGGCAATGTCAAAATTGGAGACGTATTGTCTCAAGTGCTGGGCATGGTCCGTTCTCATCACGTGAGGATGGAAGGCGATTTCGTCAACGTCGTCCTCTCAATTCTCCTCTTGGAAGGCATAGGCCGAAGTCTCGACCCTCAACTTGATTTGTTCAAGGCAGCCCTCCCTATTCTAAGAAACATCGGAAGCAGAGACCCAACTGCAATACTACAGTCCCTCAAGGAGGGTGATTTCAGCATGCTTCGGATCTGGGTTGGCTTAGAGGCACGCCGTTTCTTCCAGGCCAGTACAGAGCAGGTTGAGGCATGTGTCAAATATGATCTGCTGAGTCCCATGTTTTAGGCAATACTTTTGTTGGATGCAGGACACATATCGTCACCAAGAACCCATCTCACTCGTTCAAGCTAAAGAACGAAACGATTCGATGTTTCTCTCCTCTGTACGAGTGTGTATTCAACTTTGCATCAGCCAACTTGCGCTTCGGGATATTTGAAAATCAACAACTGGACGCATATTCAAGTTACTACTGAGGCCGAGAGCCCAGCAAAACTTTGTGTGTTCGAGTCAGATCGACGCCTGACATGAAAGGTCCGGGGTTGATGCACCGACGCGCCGAGTGTAGACACTTTCGGTTAGCAACGTCGGATCTGCGCAAGGCCTGAACCCAACCTTGAACAATTTCCGTTGCCCAGTCTAAGTCCTTGAGTCAAAATACGCCCATGGCTAAGGACGTGTATAATTTCGAGCAATCCGCTTTATCCTAGTCATTCTCAATTAGGTATCTTACATTCTGCTTACAAGACTGTCCGATGTCTTTTTGAACATTCTATCCTATCGAGCCGCGTACGAGTCATGTATACAGAATTACTCCCCAACGAAAAAGTCTTTCTGCGAGTTGACCCTGCTTGGGTGACGCTGAAAACCATCATGTTTGTTCTCACTGGAGCCCCAGCCGAAGTGAGGTGAACAAATCAACTGCCGCTCGACTTCTTCGCCTCATCTTGCCCCGAGTTCATCCCGCGCTTTGTCAATAGAAAGCAACCTGTCACATGGGCCTTTTATAGGGGTATATTTGACTCTCGGGAACGCCTGCTTCACAAGCTGATTTCTGGTTCGCATACGAGTATCGGGTGCGGCAATAATAAATTGATGGTGCCCCACATAGTCCTTTAGAGCCAGACCAACAGCTTGAGCTCCGTCTCGCGCATCTGCGTCGAACAGTCAGCCGACTTATCAATGATGACCCCCCAGCACCAGTTTGAGGGAGGCCTTAGGGCCTTACCAATATACCCCTAAGCGTTCCAATATCTAGCCTTGGGGTCTTCCTGCCAGCTCTCAAAGTTGCCGTACTCCGCTGGTAACATCACATTGCTAAATCTTAAACTCACGATCTTGGCCGCCGGATCCCACGTGGTGTACCCCTCAGCGATGGTCTCTCCAACCAACTTACTCAAGCTGTAAGCACTTTCTGGCCGTCTCGGCGTCTGTTCATCGATCGGCTGATAATGAGGCAAATGCGGGTCAAAAGGAATCCCAATCAGCGTCTCACTGCTCGCCAGTACCACATTCTTGGTTCCCCACTTCCGGCATGCCTCAAGCACATTGTACGTACTCATCACGTTGGTCCGAAACTGCTGACTCGCGTTTGTCTGTCCCGGACTGGGAATGGCAGCAAGATGAACAACAGCATGTATACCGGCGTAGCCCATATCTGCGCTATGAAACGTCTCCATTACCGCACCCATGTCTTCGAGGTCGATCTCGATGAGCCGGTACGCCCCTCCCAGGCCAGACTTACCATCTTCGCTGACACCTGGAGGACGCCGCGTGTCGACCGAGATGACTTCGTAATCTTCAGACAGGTGTGCTACAGTTGCCCGCCCGAGTTTACCAGAGCCTCCGGTGACAAGAACTCGAGGCTTGGAGTGAGACCGTTTCGCTTCACCCAGGCATACTCAGTGGTAAAGGATGGTTTCGATGCCATGGGCACGGATGTTGTGTAAGATTTTACCAAACCTTTTCACATCCTTTGGGTCACTTGAAACACGAAAAGAAAACCAAAATACGTTCATGGTGTCATTTATAGAATCTGTCTCGACGTATGTCTGGTGTCGGCACTTCTGATTTCTCTTGTCCTGAGCAATGGCACCTGCCAAATTGGTGGTAGAGATCCATGCGCTAGTGGTAGCACGGATGCAATGATTGGACCCGAATTCTTCGGCCGCTTGAACGGAGGCGTCATCAATCTTGTCCTTCAACGTTCGAATGCCATATGCAAGATGGTTCATAGAGCTCATTTCAGCAGCTTCACGCTAAGATGGATGTTGGAAGGCGTTGCTGCCGTTAAGTACTGAAATTAGTGGATTTCAATCTTACTGCAACATGGGGAAACGTAGCAGATGACGAAGCTGAGAATAGATTCGACAGGCTTTCGACACCTTCAACATAAACACGGGAACAATCAGAAACTGTATGGTAGTTTCACACTCTTTATTACGTCCAATACATTTTCTGTTGTTGCTAGTTCTTGGTCGAACAATAACCCAGAAAGAAGGCCAAATCTCGAAGACGCTTGCGAAGCCGCCACTTCAAGCGAGTTAGCAACACCTCAGATGCGATATCTAAACCAAGAATTGCTCAGATGTCCCTCCTAATGTTTGACCCAAAAGCCCCCTTCACCTAACCTATAACTAAAAATAGAACGATGAGATCTCTGCGTTTGGTGAGTCCTTAGCCGTGAAGCGCCAATTCTTTCTTCTGAGCGAATGCAATGACTGGGGGAATAATGCTCCTATGTCCATGTTTCATCACCGTCAAGTCAAACTGTGATCCTTGACTAACCATGATCGCTGAAACGCCGGTTGCCAAATGCCGAGTTCATCACATCAAAGAATTGTCGTTGTCATCAATCGTATTCAATAATCATACCTTCGTCATTTCATGAAGAACTGGCTCGTCATAGCCACTATCGACTATTGCCAATGTCGGAACGGTCCCTGTGCTCATGCATGCCGTCTCTTCTGTGTTTCCTTCATTATCCTTGCCAAGTGTTCCCGAACGATAAGGGTTGTGCCTCAGGCGTTCTCGGTCCGAAAATTGCGTAAAAGCCGTTGTGCCGGAAAACGTTGTTTCCCCGACACTGACATCACATCCAGATATCGTTTCGCGACTATCTCGAGACGAGTTTGCAAATCCGGCAGAACGAGGCCTATCGAGGAGATTTTGCGAGGTCGACCGTGGGCTTATTTCTGGCGAATTGCCGAAGCTTTCCGAGAACATTCGGACCCGACTGTTCCGTGGTGTGCTCTCTGAAAGAGAGCGGCGCCAGTTCGGAAGTCGGAACGGGCTGGGTGATTTTTCAATGAAAGTGGGTGCTAACCTCGTGTTTGTAAAACATTTTGCTGATGAAGTGCGCTCGTTGAGAAGTTCTAGCTCTGCAGAATCAAAAGTGCCGGCGCGAACAACATATGGCTTGCCACCGAGCTCGATTTCGTTATACTGCAGCTCGGGACTAATCTCAAGAATCCGAGGTTGCTCAGCACTTGGTGGAATTGCCATCGTGTCGCCGAGGCCTACTTGTGCTGTTCGTGCTACTGGGTCTCGGCCTCTGTGCCCCTCAAAAGCTGAAGCAGAGCTCTCGATATCATATTCTGATGATCGCGGATAGGTGAAAGTCCAATCATCTTTTGAACTTTCAGGGGAGTAGAGCATGTCATCCTGACATTTGAAACGCTCAAGATCGTCACGTTCAACAGCAGCGTCAGGATCAATGTAGGTTTTAGGTACGGAGCGAGGTATCGGGTGTGGTCGAGGCGCGATGTCGACTTGCTGAGGATGTCCGACATCTGGCCCTCTTGGTTTAGGAAATAGTTTGACAAGCTCCTTCGCTGAAAGTCGGTCTCGCGGGTTTTGTGACAAACAGATTCGTACGGTTTTCCTGAACCAATCGGGTATCTCCAATGGAAATTCTTCAGTCATTAGTGGGGGATCATGGCGTTCCGGCTCGTCATCGTCCATTGCTAGGGCCCATAGTGTCATGCCAAGCTGATATATATCGGACTTCTCTCCAATGTACATCGAAATCCTTTGATTGCTAGCGATCTTTTGTGCAATCTCTGGCGGCTCCCAGCCTACGGGGCATCCTCTTCTGTTAATGTCGATGATCTTCGCATCATTGTCGCTGTTAACCACGATATTGGAAAGTGTAAAGTCTCCCTGCACGTAACCTTCTTCATGGATGTCACGTAGGCCCATAACGGCTTGGCGTGCCCATGTTTCCCGTTGCTCCCAAGGTATGCGGCCTTTATTGTCGTAGAGTATATCCACGACTGCACCTTGTTCGGCAAAGCTAATTAATAACCCTTTGACGACCTGCCTTGTGTCATCGAGAATAATAGCTTCGAGCTTGATAACGTTTGCTGACCCGTGGAGTGCATGTAGAGCGTTGATTTCATACAGAAATTCATCGACCGTATCGGGGCTCGGAATTTCCTTCTTAATATAAACCTTGTTCTGGTACCATACACGATAAACAAACCCAGAAAGGTGGGCATCGAAGGCTATCTCGCTCTCGCATAATTCCATGGGCCGCGCATGTAAGTTCACATCGTCGAGGATATGCCGAACCATTGACCGAGCTGGATAGGAAATGATCTCATTGACGTCCTCAGTGACATGCACGTGAAGGCGACCTTCACTCGTCTCAAGCTTTAGGTTGGTCACCGTGTCATAAAATTGGATGTCGGGTAGAGACTCTCGAATAGCTTCGTATATCGACAAACTTTTATCTCGCTGAAATTGTAGCTCCTTGAGGTCCATCTCAAGCGAGCCTGGTTCTGCATGCCGATAATCGCAAGATACAGTCACTCGGCGCCACTTATTTGGTGTCTCAGCATACGTCACGAAGAACTTTTCTCGATCGGATTTATCGCGGAAGTGCATGCTCAAGTTCAAAATCCATCTTGTGTCGAGCTCCGCCTGGAGGTCAATTCTAGGACTTTCGTCCCAGGACACAGAAGACGTCCTCGACACCGGACGTGAAGGCCGCTCCTCATAATCAAAGACGCTATCGTTGTAGAATGGGTGTTGGCCCTGCTCATGCTCTCCGGGCGACGACAAAATTGTCTCTGGATGAGCTTCTGGCTGGGCGGGTTCAGTAACATTAGTTGCAGCTGGTGCGGATACTCGATTAGGATTCATGGGCGGCGGAGAGGACCTTGTGCGAGGCCTTCTGACATGACTTGCAGATGCAGCTCTCCCAGCAGAGACAGCACGTCGCTCATCCGCCAGTGGCTCTATAGGACATAGTCGTTCTCTCCGTTCAGAGCGTTGTCGTTGGAAGGTAGTTTGACGAGGCAAGCCAGTAATGGGGCGTTCCTTGTCCTTTGCCAGCGGGGCACATTTTGGCCGAACCTCTGGCGAGAGAGGCGACCATTGAGTAACGTCGTCAACACCATCACCATTTGTCTCAGGGCTTTGACAACGGGACTGATCTCTAACGAATATGGAATGCCCGAGTATTTTCTGCATCCAGGCCTTGTTGAAAAAGTGGCGCTGCTGAGACTGATCTGGGGTCATTGAACGAGGAGGAGAGTTATGTCTATTTCCTAGATGCATCTTGCCCGGGTCTGCGAATGACCATCAACGGTTAGGCAAGACACAAGGTGCAACGGAAGCACAGGCGAGTGTAGCGATGCCAGCATCTGAGGTAGCACAATTTGTAGTATGTGGATAACGCAACTTTGAAAGAGTGGTGTGAAAAGGTTCGAGAATCGGGCCTTTGCTTTTTGAGCCGAGCTGATTCGGTGAGAACGTTCTGTTGTAATACTAAGTGGCTGGTCCTGTTCCCTTATTCAACAATATCCAGTAATCCAAACAGTAGATACAACGATTGTATGCACGTTCGCTGTTGTGCAAAGAGGTTTTTCGTCTTGTTGGTTATGGCTGGTCAAGGTAGAAACCTAGAGGCGCTGAGATGGTCGCAAGTCGACTTTCGCAAGGTGCCGGAGCGGCTTGACGTAGAAGTCTCGGAGGCTTGGGTGGTTGTGCTTTACGATATTAACTAGCGCAAGCGAAGCGTCCGGGGCCAAGCAATGCCTAACGAGGTTTTCAGCGAGTCATACGTCGCATACCTAACACTATGCTTTGGCGTCATCCAAAGCCTGGGTCTTGCTTCTCCTGGTGAAGCGTGTCACCGTCGAATGTGGACTGCCGATTATTCGTCGACGAACAACCTTGACCTCACCGCCTCTCCAAGAATCAAATTTCCCTTCTGACGCGGATTAGCTTCCTTGCCTGGCGCCTCGGGCGGGTAGAGCAGACGACGCAAAAGCGACTAACACTAAGGTCGGATACCGTCAAGGTGGATATTACGAGGAACTGTGGTCTGAACCAGCAAGTTTGCGACATGCAGGAGCAAGGGGTGCAAGGGCTAAGACGACAGGCGGAAATGGTAACAAACGTGCCGCTCTAGAGCCGCTGCCGGGCGAGGACAATTTGTGTTATTGCTATTTCGTATCCAAACGCGTCGATGGTGTTATGTTCCAATGTCACCATCGACAACGTCACAAGCAGCATCACAAGCTCTAGGAGTGAACGAAATCTCGGGTGGTAAGCTCCGAACCAATTCAGCCCTATCTTTCTGCATCCCAACCTCTCGTAGGCGAAACCGAGCACTGCAATTAAGCCTTTCACGGCTTTTCGATCGTTTCAAAGTTGTCGATTGTTGACATCGGACCCAGCGCCATGATCACCACGATGAGGCAGACCAGCGGATGCTTGATTTGATCCGTACCGCTACTGGGTCCAAAAGGGCCTCCTTGTGCCTAACGGATTTATTGTGACAACACAGCCAAAAAGTGCGGAGCTTAACCACTCACATTTCACCTCTGTTAGCTCGTGCTTCCTCATTTGTGCATTGCCGTTGCATGCTTGTGGGTCTTAGCGTCAGTGGCACACTTGTCAGCGTGGCATACTAATGCAGAGGTCGCTTCCATCACTCATTACTCAGTCCTGCGTCACAAGTGTGAGCTTTCTCAGGCTGCCCTGCTTCCTGGTTCCTTCGGGGCCTTGATGCAGATACCCAATATCTACCATAGTGGAGGCCTTTAATTGGCTGCACTGCAGTTGGGCTGCGAACACCTTATAAAAGGTCGAACCCATTCTGCAGCTCAATGCCGACCAGCTTTTCCCGGCAATCATGAGACGCAAACACTGTCTCGGTCATTATTCACAACAACTTATCGTACAGGTTCGGACCGTTTCTCGAACCTTGAAGCTTTCCGAACTCAAAATGTCTCGACCATGGGTTCCAACCATGCGTACCATGCTCAAGAATTTTCCCTCTGCACGTTACGAAAGTTCCAAGGGTTACATCTAACTTTATTACGTATTGACCGACAGCAACGTTGTGAAGTTTTCGTGGAGCGGCCACGCAAGTCTTCGGTGCTAACTACGCAGTGTCCAGTCTCGCAATCTCTTGTCTGGATATCTTATGACGACATGGTTCATCCGAGTAAGGTGTGCTTCAGACATGTCTCTTCACGTTAGCGAGCCAGGTGTTCGAAAATCCCACAGACAATGACAATTCTCCTCTCTCAGGTTGCCGCCGCAGGAAACACCTGAGCACGATCTGGCTGAACGCCAAGGCAATCTGTTCCCACAAATTGCAGGTCTGAATAAGCGTCATTTCAATCACTTGACTCGATTTCCTGTCCCTAACGCAAAGGCTTGCGACGCCAAACGAACTGCAGCCAATTATTCACGCCGAATGCATTGATTAGGTCTGGTGCCGCATTGCATGAAAATAAGCTTCGCTCCGAATTCGTGCACGCTTTGTCTGCTTCTAGAAGTTTCGAGCACAGGTTTGGCAACTCTAAAAGCAGGTGAACTTCGTCTCCAGAAGAAAGAGGCTACCCTTGTTAAAGTGGAGTCAGAAATATATCCAGGTCGAGCACCGCCCGAATGAGCGTAGCTGCAATTGGTAAACGCACAATGCTAGACATTTCAAAGTCCCTTGATTTGCATCTGGAGCCTACCTGCAAATCTGCCCGCCTCGTTAGCAGACGCCTTGGGCATCTTGTTTGTGATGAGGAAAGCTCGGCAGCGAGTGATGTTCACAAGAACGACAACGGGTATAAGCAAGCAGCAACAAATCCCGACTTCGAGTTCCAACTGTGGAGGCTTTGAACTATTTGAAAACAATAACGGCTCTGAAAGGCGTGTAAGAAGGCCTCGAGGTCATCCCTGCCCAAGAAAATGGGTAAAGTTTCCATCAGATATCTCGACGATGTTTGTAAGATGGAGGCAACCAATACTACACATTACCGCTACACTACGAGTCATCGCCTGAGCTGAATTGGATATCCTGGATCGACTCATTTGCGGGCGTGGCCCTGGAGCATGATGCGCGATTCGAGCTTTCCCTTCATCTGGCAACATTCCAAAGGTCCTTGCACTCGCGAGAGAATCGTGTTCGAAACAGTCGTCCATGCGGCTTCCATCAACCCCTTGCTTAGAAGTGCCTCCTTGCCTCCTTGCCTTCTTGCCTTTTTGCCTTTTTGCCTCTTTTCACCCTGCCTCGGCCAGCAACACTGCGCTCGGATTTACGGCCTAGCATTCGCGCGACACGCATAGAGACTACTGTTCCGTCAAAAATCATATTCGTTATGCGTGCAGCTGAATTATGGGACTACAGCGGCAAAGGAATCTTCAGGGCAAGCGTTAGTAAGTCGGACTCATGTGGCCGACTTCAAGGAGGATAGCCTCCGCCGAAGGAGCTACGCGTCCTGATGATGGGGGGTCAATCTTAGAAAAGAACGTAGTGCATGTTAGTGTCATCTCGATTTAACAAATCACGGTGTCTCGTAGGAAATTGGCCATGCCATGTATGAGAAAGCTCATGCAGGAGAGCGCATTATCTATTTCTAATTGCAGACAACCTCTCGAACACTTCAGTTACTCCGCCGCTATGCTAGATTTTTCGTGACTCGTTTATGCGAAATTCAATTACGACTGTGCGCCCTGGATGCGGGGAAAACCGATGTATGCTCCTCAACACTCCTTAACATACCACAAGGTAGCTTCGAAAGATGTCAAATTTTGTAAAGGGGGCTTCTTTGTTCTTCATGTTGAAACATTTTCACCGACCATGTCCTGCTCATGGTCAAAACATGATAGGCAAAGATTGATCGTGTAAGGTCAGCTTGCCGGTAACATCGCCGGCCCGCTTACAACGGGTTAGATCAGGACGAGCGGAAGGGATGGCGGCGACCGCAGCGTGTAAATAGGGACTTCGTGCTTGCTCAGTGGTTTCGTCGCCACGGCAAAATTGTGGAGCTACGATCTCGAGAGTCGGGGCCATGGCCTTGATCAGCCGCTTGTATTTTCGGTGTTTTTATCGTCAATCTCTTGTTGTTCCAAAGCAAGCAAGCTCGGGCTTGGGCTCGGTGGCCGGATACTTCGTGGGCGTTGGTAATCTTCAGATCTGAATCTTGTCCTCAGTGCCTGATCGCATTGTACCTCCTCGTCGTAATGATTCAGTACACCTTTCATCAAAGCAAGCCATTCCCCGGCAGCTAGACTGTTAGAGCATGTATTTTGACAAATTTGGACATACTCCCAATATTCCGGATACCATCCCGCGCATTCCCAACCGATCACTGCACAAACTCTCCCTGAAGCGTCGAGCAGAATGTTCCGAGGTGTAAGGTTAGCGTGTGTGAACTTCAACTTGTACGGGTTGTCGGATTTAGGCCTCAGCTCATGCACATTGTGAACGTAATCACCCCTAAACTCTCTCGGGCTGTGACCTCGTCGGAGAAAGTCGTGAAATGCGTCAAGAGTATAAAAAGGGCCGACAAAACCAGTGCCGAATCGCGTGTCTTTTGCAGCACCCATAGTGCAGTCTCCAATCACAAAATGTTTTGGAGGTGTCATTTTCCTTAGCTGGTCGATAAATCTCCCTATGTCCGTAATTATTCTCTTCTTCTTATCGATCGAAAGATTGTTCCAGCAACTCTCAAGAGTCGTGCCTGGTATGCCTTCGTATTCGACGACTTTCCCTTCAGGTCTGTTGTAAACGGCTACGACTTTGTAGGCCGGGATATCGGTATGTTTGTTGATAAGCATCAATGCCTGATATTCTGAACTTTCACAATGCGTCTGAACCAGGCGGTTGTTCGACAATCGCATGATATCGTTTCCCGTGTGAGGATCCCGTTCCAACTTGCCGAAATGCATGCGCCATTTCAAGGTAAACGGTATCTCGTCATACTCAGATCGTGGTTCATCCATCTGTCCACGGCCGAAGCACCAAACCATGTCCGCACCTGCTACA
The DNA here is from genome assembly GCA_017655985.1 of Incumbomyces delicatus. Classification (NCBI taxonomy): domain Eukaryota; kingdom Fungi; phylum Ascomycota; class Eurotiomycetes; order Chaetothyriales; family Trichomeriaceae; genus Incumbomyces; species Incumbomyces delicatus. The sequence goes on from JACJVS010000003.1 coordinate 4,378,148, forward strand.
CCCTTGAAGAATATCGTGCGCAGTCAGCCGTCCGCAAGTGTTCTCTTGAATTGGCCCGACGAGGTGTGTTTTTTTCTGCTTCTTCCCGCTCGCTTATTGATCAATCGAGCAGAACGTATGAAACCCCTATCACTGCGCTCACGACCCTTCGCAAGAGGTCAACACGGTCGACAACGTGACAACGGTCTTAAATGTCGCATTACTTCGAGATGTCATGAGCAGCTTATCGCATAGTTGGGTCAGAAAGTCGAGTGTCACCCTTCGGTCGTTGGCAAGAATCGGGAGAATATGCTAAGGAAAAGTGACAAGCAGCGAGCGACGGTCGAGCCAGATGATGCATTCTACGGTGAGGTTGTGAGCAAGAAAATATGCAGGTGCGAGGACCTGTCAACAATGGTTGTGCATAGTGGTAAAATTTGGTCAATGAATTTAGGTAGTGATGAGGGATTTAGGCATGTGGTAGCATGGCACCATGGAAGGATGGCAGGAAAAGTGCAGCCGCAAGCGCGATCTTGAGTTGCTCATTCTGCAATGGTTTTGCTCTAAAATATTTTTGAGGCGAAAATGGGTAGCACCTAGTGATACCACCAGCGTGCACTGACACCCCTAGCGCTGCAACTACGCGTGCACCTTAGCATGGGAAAGATGCTTATTTGCTGCAAGGGCAGTCACTCCGCAATTACGCAAGCTTCGGTACCCCGAAACAGCCCGAACCAGGTTAGTTTGGCTCATCCCGCGTCGTGAGTGGGATTTTCTTGAAAACAAGTCACCCACGCACCCACACGATAGCTTCGTTTGTCCAAATGAGCTCGCAATGAATTTCTCGACCAAAACCTGTCCTTGGTCTATTTACTCAACGCCATCGCTTGCAAAACCACGCAAATCTTTCACGTTCGTCATTTGGTCATCTACTGAAGCCGAGCCTTCCTACTGCGAGAACATTTCCTCGATTGACAGAACCAGCGCTGGCACTGAGTTCGAACCATCCTGTTCTTGAGCAAGGAGAGTTGGTTTTGAAACGCACTGCTCGGGCGACTGTGTGAGATTCAAACGTCTTGCAAGGACTTCAAAACCTGAGACAAGCAGGGAAATGTTTGAGTGTACAGCCCAAAGCTACCTGAGAACCCCCGCTACAATGCTATGTGAGTCTACCGTCGGCAACTTTGTGCCACTAAGATCAATCTTCTCGATTCCCGGAAACAAGACCGTGGCCAACATAATAAGGGTTGACTGAAGCCGACAATTCACATCTGGTACGAGGCTATTAGGTCTAAGTAGTCGATCTAATTTCATATCACGCTACAACCTAACATGCTTGACCCGTTATCCTATCTCAAACATTTCGTTCGAGGCGTTATCCTGCGCCCACTGTCTTCAGGTCACACCAGGTCTTTGGGAATTTCCTCTGTATTGATATTCACAGCTTTAATTTCCCGTCCCCTTTGGTAATTTAAACTTAATTTTACTCTGAAGATTTAACGCTTTTGCCACCAACCGCCGTCGAAGGTCGTGGAGCTCAGAGAGCCACGCACGCTCAAGCGCTTCCAAAACGATCAGCTCGACTATCTTGTCGAGAACAAAAGGTGGAGAAGCATTCAGATAGATGTCCTGTGCATAGATCAAGGCGAGCACTCTAAGGCCCGAACTGAAAGAAGCCAGGTTCGAATAATGAATAACATCTACCGTCGAGTCAAATTTGTTATTTCATAGCTGGGACTTGAAGACCAGTTCTCGCTGACTGCAATGATATGCCTTGAGCTACTTGCAGGATGCCTTCAGAAAGCATATGACGTCCGACGGTAAGGAACAGATGATCCAAGCGCCTATGAATTTCTTGGTATTCCTTCACTTGGCGTGCAAAAATGGTCTTCGCTCTATGCCTTCCTATGTCGTGCATGGTCTTACAGGGCACGGATTATACAAGAGGCCGTTTTGTCACGGGATACCATTGTTGTTTGCGGCGATGCTGCCATGAAATGGCCGAGAATATTTTTTGCCGCAATTTTCGCACAGGGAAGTGATTGGGAATCATCAATAATCAACAAGGTTGAGTTACCAACAGGCGGAGAAGCCTTTCTACATGGTATAATGGATGGTGATTTTCTTTAGGCAAAGAGTATCAGAAAAGCAGATGATCAATTTAATATGAGTATCTTCTCACGCCGATGGTGTGGGCAGCTTCGCTTGGATCGAATGCGGTAAAGATAAAACCCAGGAAGCAGGGCTGACAAGCGTCAGTGCTCCTGGATTGTATGCGCCAAGATGCCTTTAACCACGCTGGAGTTCCCTCATTCTCTTGCCGTGGAACTCCGACCTTGACGAAGAGCGTCCGCCCAATATTGAGAGTGTGGCTTCGGTGTGCGCTGGGCTAGTCACGGTTTACGACCTAAAATGGAGATCATCTGGCTAGTTAACTATACAACACGAGAATACTTTGAACGGACGTAGAGAAAACAGGTTCCAAGTGTAGAGACAGATATTGCGACGACTTGCGTTGCCTATATGTCATTTCACGCATTCGTTAAGCGGGTTTTTGTTCGCTTACTGAGGTTATGTTGTAGAGGAATCTGGACGACTTCCAGCCTCCAATGACGTTTATTAAGGCGTTGGATACTTTGCTGGCTCGCAGTAGCGGCGGAGGGGTAATGCATTTGCCCTTGTGTTCTTCGATTGAGGAAGGCTGGTAAGAACCCAATGATATCTCTGCTTGACGGGCCGAAGACGGCAACATCGAGGGGTCAAGTACATAACATGTATGTTGTCCAAGAAGCACTCAAACATGAACTCGCGGGAGAGTGGTGGTCCAAGTCCTCGAACCAGGGGTCTGTAAATCTTAAAGCGCACAATGCCCTTCTCATCGATATGTCTTTCACGCAAACACAGCACGCGAACCGTAGTGAAGAACACGACATGGGTCGACTTAGTTCCAGGAAGTAGCGCACATTTTAGCAACCCTACAAGCGCCATCGGAAGGTGTCCACGAGAAGATAGTGCAGATACTGCTGAATTTGGGTGTTGCTGTGAATGCTCAAGGAGGCTTTCAGGAAGCTTGCGGTTTTGGCGCTCTAAACCAGCTAGCTTCGCTTAGACACACGCTGGCTCCCGTCGTCCCCTCGCCGAGTCTTTCCGCTCATAATTTCCTCTAGACGAACTTCGGACTCTGATGGGACGAGAGAAGTCTAAAGGCTACCGACTTAAGCACCCCATCTTATAGGTCATATAGAATATTGGATGATGACTTTGAACGGTCTGAATATTCATCTACTGAGCATAATCTTGCTACGCAGCAAATTTAGTCTCTTACTTCCATCGACGCAGTCCGGACAAGCACTCACAAGAGCGTTCGCAGCGCAGAATCTGCCCTTGTGGAAGCTCTGTGTCACAATGTAGTGAACAAATGAGAGCTGCGACTCTAACTTGATCACTACCACTTTCTAAAGTCTTTGAGATTCATCCTCTGAAGCTTTGAGGTCATCCACTGTAACTTGCATAGGTGAGGATGAGGCTCCTTTGTATCGATAACGAAGAGCATTTTGTGTTCGAGGAGTTCTTCGATGTCAAGAAAACGCCTCCATACGCAATCCTTTCCCATACATGGGAGGTCGAGGAGATTACTTACCAGGATATGCAGAATATCGACCGTGCCAAGAACAAAGCAGGGTACCAGAAGATCGTCAAATTCTGCCGGCAGGCGGCAAAAGAGGGTCTGCAATATTCTTGGGTCGATACTTGTTGCATTGACAAGTCCAGCAGCGCAGAATTGACTGAAGCCATCAACTCGATGTACCGATGGTATCAGCTTGCGCAAACTTGTCTGGTTTATCTGGCCGACTACTCCAAGCTGGGAGTAGGGTCCACTACGGCAAGTCTCGGTCTACGCCATGGTGGAAAGTCCTGGAAGAACTGCAAATGGTTCACTCGAGGTTGGACACTGCAAGAATTGATCGCGCCAAAGGTGGTTCGATTCTTCGATTCTGATTGGGAATATATTTTTGATAAAGTTACGTCTGCTTCTGAGCTAGCGGCTGTGACGGGTATTGATGAGACAGTGTTGAAAGGAGAGAGATCATTACGGAGCATGAGCGTGGCGCAGCGCATGTATTGGGCATCCAAGCGAAAGACTACACGACCGGAAGACAATGCTTATTGCCTCTTAGGACTTTTTGATGTTAATATGCCACTGCTTTATGGAGAGGGTGCTAAAGCTTTTATCCGCCTTCAAGAGGAGATCATGAAGGACTCAAGCGATCAAACACTTTTTGCATGGGACGACTGCTCGTCTGACGATGAAGAGAATGTTGTGCAGCACGGTCTCCATTCCATGAGTGGCCTGTTGGCTTCCTCGCCTGCGCAATTCGCACAATCAGCACAGATCCTTCCATACCGAAACCCGAAAGCCGTTTCGACCTATTTCATGACCAATGAAGGGTTACGGATTGAACTACCAATGGTCGTGGTGAACAAATCCGGTCTATCTCTGGCAATCTTGAGTTGCGAACGCGCAGTTCCTTTTCGTTGGGGAAACTATCAAAACTATCGTAACGGGAAAATCGGAGTTCTCCTTCGACCGGTAGGCTTGATCGACGAGCCTCATTTTGCGAGATGCCGACAGCATAAACTGCTCGTCAGGGTGTTCAAAGAACAAGAAAACAAGGCTAAACTTCGCACTATCTATGTGAAGAAGAATACCTTTCTTCCTAAGCCAAGTGGAATACTATGTCGCCATGGTATTTTCCTTCAGCAGACGCCACATCCTCACGCCGGCTTCAGCTTAAAGTCCGTTAGTCCGAAGGAGAAGTGGAAGCAAGATTTGATAGAGGCGCCCGTCGATAAAGCTGTATTGTTCTTTAGCAGCACAACCACATTAGCTTTCTCGGTCCTGATACACATCGATTCTGTGGACCAGGGGTTTGAGGCTTGCATTGTCAGATGTTCTTGCAAGGTTGGCAAAAATGTCCAGCTTGATCAGATGATTCAAGCAATGAAGGGGCAGCATGGATCAAAGACCTTCACGGATCTAGGAGATGGTCGAAGAGTTGTTGTTGAGGTTTCTAAAGCTAGGCTTTTGGGTGATGAGCTTTTCGCTGTCGACGTAGACGTTGTTCCAGAGGATGAAGCCCTCATTGAGCTTCCTGGGGACTTCGAACCTCGGTATTACCAAAGTATGGGGGGCCGCATGGCACGCCTTGGCGAACAGAAATTGCCAGGCATGTCGCACAATCTGCGTTCCGTCGATGACAAGCAAGACGTCCACCTGCATGAAGCGAAGAAAGCAGTGAATTAAGTAGCCAACGGCCACTGGAGCACACGAATCCCTTTGGAAAATCTCTACTTCAGCAGTAAACAGCGGGTAAGAAGCCGAGTATTTCCGTCAATCAAAGGGATCCCGTTAGATTGCAGTTGGGCTGAGCAGAAGGGGCTACAGCGGTCACAGACTCGATGCATCTACCAATACCTTGCGTCAGGATGTGGAGTTGGTGCTTTACCAGAGCCTGAGTGTCATCACCCACGCTGCAAGAGCAGCCAAGCGAAGGTTGACCTGCGCGCTCTCATCGAGAAGCCTACAGAGTGTGCCGATGGAGTTCGCACGCCAGATCTTGCTCGCCTCGATGTGTTCGATGCTAGCCTATCTAATTATATAATAGACATCACCTATGTGGTTACGTAACTTCGAGTGAACTACTTGTTTTCCTGAAACCTTGCTGACCATATTCATGGAAATATCTCACCCTACGGGATACTTCACATGGCAGGGGAGCGGATAACGATGAAGTTACATGGATCTGGCAAGGCTACATGTCGGAGGCGGAGTCGTGAGTCGCGCTAGCTTGAACGCGCACGTGTCTTGACAACGATCACTTCTTGTCAGCACCATGGCGAATCCCTCAGCAGAGCGTGTCAATTTTTTTTGGGAATTCAGCAACTTTTCTATTGTGCATATATCAACGGCATCGGGAGCGTATAGGTTGAGTCTATTTGGTCAACATGACGCGTGGAAAGGCACGGCGTTATCACTTACCCACCCGAGCCCTTCCCAGTTCGCGATAGCTAAAGATGAATCCTGAAGACCTTTCAGACTATCACAACTTCTCACCGACTCCGGCCTCTGCTCAACATCGACTGCCCACGCTGAGCGGAACACAGGCGCTGCTCGACGTCATTGAGAAACGCAGGCCCATACCTACAGGACTCAAAAATCTCGATGCTGTTTTGCATTCTCCTGGACAACCAATTTCTCGCGACGGTGGCATAGCTCGCGGCTGTGTCACGGAGATCTATGGACCGCCTGGTTGTGGAAAGACCCATTTTGCTATTCAGCTTACCGCATGTGCTTTGTCGCAGGATGAAGACGCAACGGTGACTTGGCTTGACACTGCGAGAGCGCTGCCTCTTCCCCGTCTTAGGAGCTTTTTAAGTCCGACGGTCAAAGCTGACGCTAGAGACAATCAGGCAGAGAATCATGCTCGATTTGTGCCGAAGCCTTCGGTTGATGCAAGACTGGATCGTATTTACATATCTAGTTTTGCGCATCTCCTTGCGCTCTTACTCCACCCATCGCAGGAGTTTCTATCCGACACGACAACGCTGCTAGTCATTGACGATCTTTCCGACTGTTATATGTCATCATTATCAGGAAGTGGAAAAGTATCGAGTTCATCTACAGGTAGCGGCACTTTGTCCAGGGATGATATCTTATCCAGATCAATTGCGACACGTCGCGCAAATCTGCTTGGCGCGATCTCTGCTGGATTGGCACGCCTTGCCGCTTCGCGGAACCTCGCTATCGTTGTGCTGAATAAATCAGGTGCTGGCCGTAAATTCGGTGATAGGAACGCCGTTCTTAGATCGATGCTCAACACTCAGCAGTGGAACGAGAACATACATACGAGGCTAGTGATTTATCGAGATTTTTGGCACCAAAATGACTGCATCGGCCTCTGCAAGAAAGAAATCAGGAAACAGAGAAATAGGGAGAGATTGCCTTTAAGAGTTGTCGAAATTGAGAAATTGAATGGCAAAGACGTCGTTGCGGATGGTGTCGAATTCGTTATTCTGAAGGTATCCTAAAATCACATGCGACGCTTAATGCCTTAACTAAAGCTTAACAGGATCAACTTCAGCCTGTTGTTTCATCGAGACCTGAGCGTGCCTCAAATCTGACACTACGAAGCTCCCCTCCGCTGCAATATGAGGCCATAGAGAACCTTGGTATAGTGGACACGGATGAGGCAGCCGATCAAGCTCTGCACATGCCAGAAGACGAAGGCGTCTCCCCTTCGATGGCACAGGCCGCGAAGAAACGGAAGATCAGGGAAGTTGCTGATAGCGAAGACGAGAGTGATAATGGAATCGAAAATACTGCGGTTCGAGTATCGCTCAAGCACAGTACCTTCTTACCGTCCTCACAACTTTCGCAAGACGAATCAGGGCCGACGTCTCCTTCCAGAGTTCAAGAAGAGGTCCCGCCTGGAGCTATGGTGCAAGTAAAAGTGTTGCACTATAATAGCAGTGACAATGAAGATATGCTATTGAAAGACTAAAAGGGGCCTCGCGCGTGTTTGAGAAAGAGACACTTACAGCACTTCAACCATGTTTCTGACCAGCTTTCTGTCTTTGAGATGGTTTGGCCTCGAATAATGGTCTTCTGGGTGGACCAGGTTTCATAGTTACCTATGTATTCAATATATCGGTGAGACCTTATACCCATTCGGATAAGTTTCCCGAACGCCCTAGCCCTTCCGTTCCGACCGTACTCTTGAATCTCGACTATTCCGCCTAGCATCACTGTGAAGCGCTGTATGGAGGCAGCAAAACTTATTAAAACGCATGGCTAGGCGAAGGAAGTCGGCCTTTTGACTCGATAAATTCCCTCCCATGTTGAACTGAAGGTTGGTTCCCCAGTTTTGATGACGAATTACCGACGCCATGCCCTTGTGCATTACCTGCTCTCAGCCTCTACCACATCTGTACACTACCTATAGCAAAGCCGATGATCGAACGCTCGGGAAAGGTGTTCGGTTGACACAATGCCCTAATTGCAAGCGCTTTGCGGATAAATATGTCGAACATGACTATGTGGTACTGTTCATTGATCTCGTATTGATCAAGCCACAGGTGAGTGCTGGGTCCTTGGTCGACACAAACACAACGAGTACCTCTGGAGACTTAGGTTGCCCCGGTGTCACGTACTGTTACTCGTGTACGCAGTGGAAAAAGCTCTTCAGTTGAGCAATACGTGCAGTGCACCCGTCTCTACACAGATCACGAGCTTTGCCCTGTGAGCACAATGAAGACATTGCGAACAGACGTCCATTTCAAGCTTCTCTCATCCTCCTTCCTTTATTTGCAGCACATGATCCACACCAAGTCCCTTTCAGTGCCAACTCGCGTGGGCAACTATCACGCAAGACTTGAGGTCTAACCCACACCAATCGCTAATGTGTTGTGGAATTCCAGGTTTATCGCCATCTCCTGTTCAACCGCCTCAACGCCGCCGGTTCCTCAACACCTGGCAGGGGCAAAGACAGACTAGATCCATCGGTGCTACGCCTTGGAATACTCCTCATCCTATTTGACGTTTACATTACTTGGGCACGAATCGAAAAGGGCAATAGCGCAGCGGCTGGCGCCAATGCCGGCACGAAGGGAAGTGTGCTGGCGTCGTGGCCCATAGTCGGCCAATACCTGTTCTTTCTAACACTGAACGTGGCGGCTACTTTGGCTCAACACCTCACGATCCGATTACTGGCCGACTATTTTCTCAATTCATTACCATTACGGCATCGAAAAGTGGAAGATGCCAAGAGGCATTCGAGGACCTCTTCACAGGCTACAGCGACCGCAGAAAACCATGCAGGAATGCACTCGAGAAACACGTCGTTTGAATTATCGTCCCCGGTGCCGAATGCCGAGCAGGCTCGGTTCGAAACGCATCTCCAGAGCACACAGCTTCGGCCAGGGCGCACATCGCCGAATGCTATCTCCACGGCGCTGCTGGTGTCGTCTTGCACCAAGCTCTTCCCAATTCTGCTCGTGATCTGGCCAACATCCACGGCTGACGCCCCAGCTGGCACCCCGGGGCCTTTTGCATCTAGGGCAGCCTCATATATCGGATGGGTTGTGTTGGTGAATAATACCGAAGCCCTGCTCGTCCTGCTCGATTGCGGTTATGTCATGGCGACAGGTCTTGCGTCAGCAGGTATGGCCAGTCGCTATCTGGTTGAAGGTTGGCTTCTCGCTTCAGTCGGTCTTCGTACAGATGATAGTGGACCTGTCGGTGACCTTGTTGCGGCATTGCAATGGCTTCAGCGATGTCTCTTTCCGTGATCAGATCGATTGGAGCCTAGCATACAGCATGTCGTGTGAACTATATCTGTAGCCAAGCTTTCTGACGAACAAGAACGTGTTCCGAGCGCTGTAAAAGGCCTAAAAGATGCACTGAGGTCCGAGGCCCTTAGGTGCTAAGAGATGGTCCTACAACGGCGATTCTGTTTGCGATCGTGTCCGTTCAGCTTGTTCGAAATCATCCCCATGTTTACATGTTCGTGGCCCGCTCCCTCCCTTACAAGTACTGTCTGTCATCTCCCCTTGGAGAAGCTTCGGTGGTCAGTTTGAAGGTTGAGATCGCGACGAATCGCTTTTCACTGCGTCCTTGGATGGAGATTCTTCATCCTATAGGACTGCCAACTAAGCAACAATATTCTCTTCCAAGATCTGCGGAGGCATGCACGCCTGCACACTCTTGCTGCCACTACTCGCTTCGCCTTGTTGCCGCACAACTGTCGACCCGGGTAGCCAACCCCAGTGATTAGTGCCACCATTTGAAGAGTTAGAAATATCTCATGAGAGTGACAGACAGAAGACATGCTAGAAGGCCGCACAAACTCATCATCTCACATTGAGTCTCATAACTAATTACTGTAGCAGGTCTGTAAGCTGGCTCCGGGTACCATTCAGCCGTGTCCCTGTCTTACAGCCTACCAGGCGTCTCCCCTCTGTCGCCTAGTCACATCTTTCGTTTGACCAGACCTCTAAAGAAATCGAAACTGTTCGAGTCACTCATCAAAGTCATTCTCCTTCCGGTTGCTTGTTCTTTACCGTACGCCATTTCCAACTCATCCGCAATCAGCAATCCATAATCCCTGGTTATACCCTTGATCTGCGCTCTTGCGCCGCCTTCGCTTTCAACTGTTACAATCTGGTCCATGTGTAGCCAATCTGCATAATACAAGTTTTCGAGGGCAGTGTCGAAGCCCCTGGCTAAAAAGTGAGTGTAGAGCGATTCGAAGGAGGCGAGGATGCTCGCTAGAAGACGTTCAAGTTGATAGGGAGGAACCGATTTCTGAGGGAGAAAGCAGAGAAGATCGTTGAGGGATGTTGTGGGTGCCGTGTTGCTTACGTTGACCCCTGCACCACAGACGGCGATATATTCTTTGTTATTGTAATGTGCGTTCACCAGGATCCCGCCTATTTTCGTGTATTTTTCTGCCTCAGGGATGTTCTTGTCGTCTGCTTTTACGGGATCCAGAGCGTAGATATCATTTGGCCACTTGAGTTTGACCGGAATTTTGGAGTACGTCCGACCGTCGTAGGACTTGATGCCTTGTGCGATAGCCATGGCGGCGAGGTATTGGATGAAGGCGACGGGAGCGCTAGTAAGGCTAGACATGGGGTGGCGGATCACGACGCTGAACATGAGCGAGCCCGATGGGCTGACCCACACGTTGGAACCTCGCCCGCGGCCGGCGACCTGCGTTGTGGCTGTAAAGGTTGTGCCGTGAGGAAGGCGCCGGAGGATTTGGGTATTTTTCTCGAGAAGGGTGTTCGTCGAAGTTACTACTTCGCCATATAGGAGGTGTTGCGCGAAGGAGGGCGGGGATGAGCTTGAAAGGGAGTTCTTAGGTTCGGAGAAGTAGTGTTTGAGATTTGAATAAAACGCATGGTGGCTGAAGTAAGGTGTTTCTTTGGCTTCAGGATAAGAATTGTCATGGAAGACGAGGGTTTTGGGGATGGCATTATAGTCGAGAATTTGATCGGTGGCCGTATTGGAATTGGGAAGAGTGTTCGAACTGCCAGACGACTGGTCAGCCTGTGTCTCTTGAGATACGGACGCATTAGGTTGGGGTTTTGATGAAGGCAGTGCTTCTTGAAGGTTCTTCGTAGAGAAGGCTGACGGACGGACGACATTGAAAGTATCATTTGCGTCTTTGATAATGTCATTTGCCTGCTCATCTTTTTGGATGAGTTCTTGGAAAGAGTGCAATATGTTTCCAGCATCCGAAGGTGTGCAAGCAGAAACGTGGATATGGGACAGGGAAGGTACATTTTGCTCGTCTGACACCATGAGTCCCAGTTTGGCAAGACAGGCTTTCAAGAAGTCCATTCGGTGCTTCTCATCTTTCGCAAGCTGTTCAACGACGTTCTTGAAACCAGGTACGTCCTCATTCGGCTCTTTTATGTTTTGACTGGCGAACCTGGGCTTCGTCAGTGACCAGTTATCTATTGGTTTTGTGAAACCAAAGACGAACTCTGGATGTGGGCCTGTCAGCAATGCCGCCCCTTTGCCAACTTTGCAGTAGACTATTGCCGCTTTGCCTTCTCCGGCATTGACATCCAGATTGTCGTTATAATCAGCCAAGATCTCCACACCTTGGTCCGCATATTTGGGTGCGTCGACAAAAACACCACCACCATTATAGTATGACTTAAGCACGTTTGGTATCAATCCAGACGAAAGGCTAGTCTTGTGGATCGACAGTTCCGCAGCTCGTGCCCCTTTTTCAGAATGATAGACGAATCCGGTAAAAGCGCATCCTCGAGAGGTGCCTGGGTAGAAGGCTAGTTCCCGGTCCCCTATGACCTCAAGAAGCTTGTTACCGACCTCGAATTCGACTCTTGTCGTTCCGTAGTAGCCACCAGCGCAGAAGCCTATATATTTGCCACCCTGTTCAACGTACTGCCGGATCCGACGATTGCCTGCTCCGTTGAGAATGCGACAGTAGCCCTGGTCAGCACCACCTGGAAAGACCAATGCAGCACAGGATGATTGCCATGGTTCTTTCAGGAGCATATCACCAGTGACAGGGACAACAGCATAGTGTGGAGAAAGGAGCCGTCGCAGAGTGTATAGACAGTGTCGGACAGCTTCCACAGTGCTACCAGTGCCTGAAGACAACATTAGATTTTCGTTCTTCCACCATGACTCGTGAGATTGTATCGCACCAGTATAGACCAATATATTCATTCGTCGCGTCGACATGGTGGTGGCCAATTTGGAGATTTACCGTCAAAGGTGCTGATTTTTGTTCCGCGGGAATTGTCATAAAACCATTCAAACTTGATTCGTTTCCCTTCCTACAATTTTCTCTACCACCCTGGTCTTCGTGAGGAATTGTCAATATGCCCGAAGAACAGAGGCAAGCGAATCACCAAGAGACCGACGAGGATGAGTTTGACGATTGGTAATAGACTTCAAACCGAATAAAAGTGCCAGAAGATACTAATGTTGCGAAATAGGGACCAGAGAATATTCAGCACGGGCTGTCGAGGCTAGATTCCCGAGATACAGACTGCGAGATGTGCTGACATATTAGGGTAGACGAGCAACTGAAGATGAACGACTGCTATTACGATCATAAAGATTGGCGAATTTGCAAGAAAGAGGTGAGCTTTTCCATCCCCAACGTCCGATGATTTTCAGTGGTCGTATCACATAGCCTCGGTCTAAGAAAACATTGCTAAACCACTACTCTCGCGCAGATGGAAGCCTTTCGCGAATGCTGGAAAAGACACGGCAATGAGCAAAGAACACAGAGCAAAGATGCATGATGATTCTGGGGCGCTGATTCAACAATAAGCTTAGTAGATATAGGTGCACGTACTGGCAATGTTTGGGAGCAGATATTGATGCCTGGCAAATCAGGTGTTCCGGCGTCTGCTGCAGCGTGCGGACGCGTCTGCTCTGCTCCGTAATTGTTTGTAGACTGTCACTTGTCTAAGCACTGAACACCGTTGTTTCTTCATCCTTCCTGTTCAGCTAGGCACAACATGTCAAACTCGCCCAGAACCGCTCTTCGAGCATTCGTATTAATATCCCGACCAAGTTTCTCCAAGTCCGAGACTATCCTGCTGCAACGAGGCTTGGTGCAGCCAGGCCAAAGACCATTCAGACGGGCATTTCACCCTGATTGCCGCCGTCTGGCGCAAGCTGCGGCGGCAGCTCCTCAACCTGCGCCTTCGCAATCTCCATCAATTCCAGCGTCGACAAGCGTCTCCGACAGTCCCATTGCTTCCGAAGCGCCTGGCGCCTCGTCCACATTCAGTCTAAACGAAAGCGACCCAGCACGGGTCGACTGGTCAAAGTCTTTTCATGGTCTTTCCTCCGAACCCTTCCCCAAAGAAGCAGCCGATATCCTGTTAGCGCCTCTGGATCCTGAAATTATCGAGATCAAGCCTGATGGAATCGTATATCTGCCAGAGATTCACTATAGACGCATACTCAACCGGGCTTTTGGTCCAGGTGCTTGGGGTCTTGCTCCACGAGGGGAGACGATCGTGACTGAACGAGCTGTGACGAGGGAGTATGCTCTTGTTGCACACGGACGGTAAAATACCCACTGGAAGTCGGCGGCAACTCCAATACTGACTAGCTTGATTTTTAGACTCGTTTCTATAGCTCGAGGCGAGCAAGACTATTTCTCTAAAGACGGCATACCGACGGCGAGCGAGGGATGTAAGTCCAACGCTATGGTTCGCTGCTGCAAGGATTTGGGCATTGCAAGCGAGCTCTGGGATCCCCGATTCATACGGGAATGGAAGGCCAAGCACTCAAAAGAAGCATTCGTCGAGCATATCAACACGAAGAAGAGAACCAAGATATGGCTGAGGAAAGGCGACCAGGTACAATATCCTTACAAGGAATCGTCTGGAGCTGCATCTCGAAGTGTGCCCTCGTGATGTGGCGGTCGTGTGAGGATTGCCAATCCGCATCCTGTTGTCCCTGTTCCAGTTGGTCCTGAGACTAGAACGGTCGCTCCAGATGTAGCCGCTAGCCGAGTGTGTTGCGATAAATGATGTGGTCCGAAAGATGGACCGGAGTGAAGACACCTGTGGCTGTTCCGCGGCACGGCCGGCTGGACCGTGACAGCTATACACAACCGTGACATTAGACGAGTGGTGTACCTTGAAGACTGGGAGAGAACATTTGGGGATCCAATGAAATTCATGTAGTTAGACCTTTTGAGCGGTTTCGAATAGCGACCACACTGGTCTTCATCTGGATATATGTAGAAATTCGTCTCTATTATGAGGTGGTTCATATTATGAATACAATAATCTCTTCTTCGGGCACACCACAGTACTCAGCTGTGAGCATGCATTTGTAATATATGAGCACACCAACACCAACACACATGTATGATCTAGTGTGTGCTCTGACCAAATGACGAAAGCTTGACCCCCACTCGTGCTTTCAATTCTGTGCTTGCATGAGATCGTTCGTCGGCGAGCAAGCTGTTCTACTCCCAATCCCTGGAGAGCTTCTCTTTACATGCCTACCTAGGTGGGTACATGATCGTGGTGAAGATATCAAGTAAAGCTCGTCGATTTCCCGAGGCCCACGCTCTATAACGAGGAGGTTCTATGCATTTCCTGGGTGATCCTCTGAGCAAACACAACTTTGAAACGTTGCTTCTTGCCCACGAGGAGGGCCCGAGGGACGCGAAAGTTCAGTAATGCCCATACCTGACATCCTGCTCCCGATACACGATTAAATGCTAACTTTTCGAGAACCAGAATGCATTCTCCCGATGCCGACAGAGTTTACTTCTCGGAGCTCAAATCGGGTGTGTAGAGTCGCGTCTCTTTCGAGACTCAGAATTCTAGGAGTTGTGCTGGATTCGGGGTGTGAGCAAGATGCAACGTGCCAGATGCTTCGTCATTTGTTGTTCGTGATTCAGGGCCTACAGTGCCTTCGAGAGGAGGAACTCCGTCTTCATTTGCCGAGGTAAGAAATTCCAGGTTCCAGATCCCGGAAGATTGGACACAAGTGGCCTGCCGCCTCGCGGCACCTTTGATTGTAGCGATAGCCTCAACCAGGATCAAGCAGATTACCCTTGCTCGACTGTACATGCTTGTGCTGTGGGAAGTACTGAAGTCTGGCTTCAAGGGACTTGGGGACGATGAAAAATAGCTGTTGTTTGCCTGTGACGCCTTTGAAGTGCCTATTCCCGAGCATTCGCACCTCAAACTTGGTGCCCAGGATTTCCTCGAGTGCAGTTTTCGGAAGGATTTGATCACCGTGAGCGTTTTCGAAGAGCGGACCATCGGTAGCAGAGTCTTTTGCCACGATCATCCTCAATTCGGCGAGGAATTCTTCACTCACGACAATCTGCCCTCCTTCACAAACCCCAACAAATCTTGCAGCTCGATTCACAACTGGACCGAGATAGTCCATTCTATGAATTACTTCGTTCCAGTTACACACGGGGGAGCCAAAATGGGCCGCCATCCTCAACCTCAAGCCTTTCCAAAGCACTTCTTCGTGCTCCTCGTCTTGCTCAGCCGCAGAATCGACGATTGGCTTTGCTGGGCCTAACTCAAGGAGATTTGGTGGCCATTTTTGTTGTTGCAGTTGCGTCTGGACCTCTAGACAAAAGAGCAACGCTGCTTGAGCTGCCTGAAAGCTTATCATGAACCCATCGCCGTTCTGCTTTACTTCGTAGCCATCGTGCATGTTAGTTAGTCGGCGGATCAAATTGTCATGGATGTTCATGGCCTCGGCCATTGCGGAGGAATCCTTCTCCCATATCGCCGTCGACTTGACAATATCGGTGAAGACGATTGCCAATGGTGGTTTGGGTGCTTCAGCTCCTTCACTAGTGTGGTTTTCGGAGCTACTGGCGATTGCGAGCGTACTCTGCTGTTTAATGCTGGTGAAGCCTCTGGGCACAGATCCAAAGAGCCATACCCCATTTTCTGCTCGCAGAATTGGGCCGAAGCTGCGTTGTGCTGGGTTGCCGCACAGCCGAGACTGATTTGTGTGTTGTCTTAGCAGTCCTGAATACCAAGCACTGGTCAATGCTTTCGCGTCATGTTTTACGACTCGAAACATTGCATTCTGGGAACGAAAGGTGCATCGCCTCTGGCGAGCTTTTCGCGGGCTTTCAATCTAAAGACCCAACGCCTTCTTTAAAACTACCAAGCTTTCATGCATGATAACGAGATTGTCGAAATCGGGCCGTTGAGAGCCGATCAGCTTGCCACCCTGGGCCCTGTCGAGTCTGGATGTGGCCTGACCTCATTTTTCGTGCTAGGTCCCGGTCATGGAACGTGGCAACGTAATTTATTTAGGCGGTGGCTGCGGAGAATGCATTTGATAGGCTCGTTAGGCTCGTTAGGGAAAGCCGTTCGTAGGGTGAGCGCGCCAAGCACCCCGGAAGACCTCTCCCCTCTGAAGCTCGCCGTGTTCCTGCTTCTTGGAGTTCGTGTTGATGCTGTACTTCGTACTTTTGGGTGCGTACCCCTCCCGTTGATCGCTGTTAACTGTTCCTGTTGCTCTGCCCTGAAATCCTTGTGTTCCGCACTCAGATCGTTGAAAATCCTTATGTAAAATTACTACACCCTGGTGGCCAAGCCAAGGAGCACACTTCGACGGTCGCTCTTCGGTGCCCTTCGAGTGATCGAGCTGCACATAAATATAGAGAAGTGTCAAAAAAGAGATCGTCAGAGCGTGAGATTGTGCCATGGGAGTGCCATCGTGGGCGCCAAGGGCGAGGCCGTTTACCGGCAGCACAGCAAGATACCTCTTCTTTCGTAGTGTGCGGCGCCCTGTAACGCGTCGCCCCTTCCATCGAACTGTGATGACGGAGAATCAAGTCAAGACAGCAGAGCTGCAGAAGACACCACACACACCCAACCAGATTGTGACGGAGGTGCCGCACGCAAAAGATGCCTCGCTCATTATTGATGTCCCTTCACCCTTGTGGTATCACCGCCTTGGCCCGGTCAAGGATTTCTTCGGTTGGTTTAGTCGAATGCAGCGTCGAAGACCGCTGACTATCACCCTCGCCACATCCCTCACCACATACTTGTGTGGAGACCTGTTGGCTCAGGAGATAGGAAGAGAACGGTACGATGGCAAGAGAACGCTGCGCATGCTTGCCATTGGCACTTTGGCGAGCATCCCAGGCTACAAATGGTTCATGTTCCTGGGATCCCATTTTAACTATGGCTCTACCGCTGTGACGATCACTGTCAAGGTCCTTATTCAACAGTTCTTCTTCGCACCAATCTTCAATAGTTATTTCTTTGGCATGCAAGCGATATTAGCAGGCGCTTCACCGTCAGAGGTCATAAAGAGACTCAAGGGCGCTGTGCCAGAGAGTGTGATCAGTTCTGCCAAATTTTGGCCAGCAGTCACAGCGTTGAATTTTACTATCATTCCGGCTCATCTCCGATTCGCGTTTAGCGGTATATTTGCGATAGTGTGGCAGTCATACCTCAGCTTCCTCAACCGCAAAGAGGAAAGGGACAAGCCCATGGGGACATTGGTCGAGGAGGCGAAGGTGAGGGTAGAAGTGCTGGTCGAGGACATCAAGTCAAGCAATGAATAGCGTACCTGCTCTTGGAACGCTTGGTGGTTGGAATTGCTCCATCGGCAATCGGCATGGCTATCCTGAATTCAGCATATTGGTCTTGATATCTTCCCTGAAGGACCGCTTTCCAAAGTTTGCATATTTGGGTCACCAAAACTAAGGGACACGGGAGAAATGCGAGGTCTACAGCGCCTCAGCACGTACATGTGGTCGAAAGAAATTGATCAAACATCGATGGATCAGGACGTTGCTCTATTGAAATACTTCGTACAGGCCGTCTCACAAGGCACTTGCATAAGGTGGGTCAGTGGATCGTGTGTGCTACTCGAAGCTGTTGTTACACAAACGCAAGGTTCGATTGCTTTGCGTAACGGACGGCAGAGCCAGCTCATTCGAGCAATTGCTACCTTTCCCTGTCTATAGGTGCTTGACCACGCTTCGACTTGCTTGGATCAACTTGGCGTAAAAGTGTTGTCCTCCTTGGTTGAGGCAGTGCGCAGAGTGCCATGCTTCGGTCCGAGTCCAGCTTCCTTCCTGCGCGTGTTGCGTAGGCGAGGAGGCCCGCAAAAAGGGTCATCTGATTAAACGCTAGCATTAGGCAAAACCCTACAAATTCGTCACCATGGGAATGGGTGAGGGGCATTTGCAGGCGGAACGTGGCTCCGCACCAGAAGCTGATTTCGTTGTATTCCATATAAGTAATGAGATAACCGAGTGACTTGGCCACTGACAGCCTAAGGGCCTTTGGACCGCCAGCTCACAGCCTGCGGCGCAGGTGTTGGCCAAGCCGTGCCCAGACTGGCTATTTCCCAGGCTAGACCTCCAATAGCTCTTGCTTTGACTGGCTGCCATCAGATCGAACCTTCCTATAACAGCGATGAGGGAAGCACATGTACTGCTCTCGTGCTCGTTCCTTTGCTCCTCTGCCATGATTTCTCATTCCATTAATCCACATTCATTCTTATATTTCCCAGCAGGTTGAGACGGATCTCATTGCAAATGTGGTCGAGCTTGTCTAGCATGACACCAACATCATAACAAAGAAACTAATACATAGCGGGCCATCCCATCCAAATCGTTTGTCATCCCCCCCGAATTGGCTCTCTTTCGACATGGTCTAGGAACAAAGAGCAAGACTCACCCGATACCCATTCACATTTTGGAATCTAAGGAACGGGATTGAGTGCGTGACTGCGCTGTGCAAGACTACGGAAGTAGCAACTGTCCACCGGTCACAGAATTGGATCATCTTCAGCATCGAGTGCCAGCCTAGCTCATAAGCTTTGAATCAAGATACTCTCCACAACCAATTCAACTTCCTTTTAACTGTCCGCGCGGCGCACCTCAGTGACGCGAGTGCTTTGATCCTTTGCCTGACCGCTCAATAACACCAAGACGTCAACTTCGGTGCCACCCTTGGAATCCGCTCAAACATGTCAGAATCACAGCCAACATCGGCACCTGCCACGTCGCCAGCATCGTCTCCAAACGATCAAACCGTTGCAAACCATCCGACAAATTCCCAGCCCTCCGCTCGAAAGCCGTCCAACGAAGAGCAGGAGGAATTAGCTTTTGGCGAAGTGTGGGAAGGGGCTGGTAAGAAGCCGGCGAAAGACCCATCAGACCCGAATCAGAGGCCGTCGTTGAAGGAAAAGCGAAAAAGCAGTGTGCAGTTCAGCACAGGTGATGCCGAGGAAACCATTCGTCGTGAGTCGACGTGCGCGCCGATCCCTCGACCTTCCCTTTCGCAGGCCCACCTTCACCGAACGCCCAGTCCTCCTCCTCCTCTGCCATACTCCCGAGGGTTATCCTTCGACACTTTTGCGACGCCGGACGCACGAGCCGAAGCGTTCAGCATCCAGTACAAACACAACGACTTTGCTTACACTCCCCGAACCCGAACCTTTATTTGCGGCACGGATGCGAAAGATTACAGTGAGTATGCACTGGAGTGGACGCTTGACGAGCTGGTCGACGACGGCGATGAGATCGTCTGTCTGCGAGTCATTAGCGAGGAGTCGACCGAACGGCGAGAGTACAGAAAGGAAGCCGATCGACTTTTAGCGAGTGTGATTCAAAAAAATGCGATCGAGAGGAAAGCCATCAGTTTGAAAATGGAGCTAGCGGTGGGTAAGGTCACTGAAGTCATCCAAGCAATGGTAAGGAAATAACAGCTCGTCTTGGTGCGCAAAGTGCTGATGTTCTGCGCTTTAGATCCATCTGTATGAGCCGGTAGCGGTCATCGTGGGGACTCGAGGCCGTAATTTGACCAGTATGCAAGGCCTGATGACCGGTTCCGTATCAAGATACTGCCTCCAGCGGTCTCCTGTGCCTACAATTGTGGTTCGCCCCTCGTCGAAACGCACGAAGAAGAAGATGAAACGACAAAGCGAGGTGGGACGATCGATGTATAGCAACATGCTCAGTGCCACTAGAAGCATTGGAGGGCAACACGTCAGCGACCGAAGCATTATTGACTCGTCCGCTTTCACCACGAAAGCGCGCGATGAAGAAGCAGCTGCAGTGGACCAGGCTGTTGGGCCACGCAAAGGTATTCTCAGGAACAAGGGCCGCGTGTATGGCGGACCGCTCACTCGGGTCACCAGCGCGGGAGATGACAGTGACGACGATCCAGGAAGCCGGTTTGCACTCCCAATTGGTTATTTGACCATGGAAAGCGCACCCAGCGCTGACCAGGCGATGAAAAGCCCAATCATTCAAGCACTTGGCGAGTGGGACGACTCGCCCGAGCCTGGGAGCAGGACGCAGAGCCCGGCGCGCAAGGCGGACGATGGTGCGTTGACGGACACGGACGACGACATGATGCCGACGATCGTGGAAGAGAGGAGACCGAGTACCAGATCACAAACGCCGTGGTTGAACAGCATTCTGAGCAAGCCGGAGCCAAAGGGCCGGAGTGGAAGTCGATAGTAAATAGCAGTCTACCACGGGTAGGAGGAACAGGCGGGCACAATGTGAGACGTATTACGTAGTTAGGCGTTGTGAGAGATGATGAAATAATTCAAAAGTCACCTTTCAGGACTGCTTGTTGATTCTGACGGCTTCTTTGCGGCGTGCAGATTGTGATTGAAAAGGGTCACGGTCTGACGAAGAGAGCGTATAATAATTTCGATTACGAAGTACGAAGTACTTCGTTGGTTTGACGTGCTCATATACTTCGTACCTGGATTAGGTACCAATCAATGGCTTAGGTACACGCTGTAAGTGGTTCGACCTTAGGCTCGCGGCAGGTGGACCATGATGGGAGCAAGAGCCACTGACACGCGCTACGGAACGGTGTTTCAACAATTTCGTCACCCGGCTGGGAAGATGCCTACCACCCTGCCGATGCTCAGCCAAAAGATTGAAATACCACTTCTATGACCACGGCGATGCTAAGCTGGCATGCATTTGATCCGAGTGTTCCTGGTTATCGCGGCGATTGAGAATCAGCTACGCTCATGCAGCCGTTCGACTTTGAAGGCAGGCACCGATCGACAAGATGCTTCCTACTGACGACTGCGATGAGTGCACACCAAGCAACTTGAGAGCGAACGCCTTTGGCGCAAAGGCAGCCTTCTCCATCCTGCCGTTTGCGGCGACATTTGTCCTGGCCACCTTGGTAGCCTACCGCAAAGTGTATCCTTTGCTTCTCGCTCAGCGGGACCAATACGCATATAAGTCAGCCACCAGCAGCAGCAGCACCGGCACCAGCAGCAGCAAGAGCAACAGTAAATTACCGTCACCTGCGACCGCTCGAACCGAACCTCCTGCTCAGACCCTTGTGAGGCGGGTTGCGGCTCTGACTTTCTCCTCCACCATCGCACTATCTGCAGTGCTCACTGAGCTCCTCCTCTGCGAGATCTCGAATTCCTTCAACCCAACCGCGCGCAGCATTGCGCTCCAGATCACTGTAGCAAGTCTTCTTGGCTTGCTGGTAGTTGCCATTCCACTGTTAGGCATCTATTCCGCTGTCTCTCGTTCTGGGTACAGGTTCCTCGACTCTGAAAGCAAAGGAAGGCGGAGACTAGCCTGGACGTTGGAGTTTATCGGATATGCTGCTTTTTTGTTTCTGTTCTGGACAATTGGCGCATGGCTGCCGGAGAGCAAGAGCATCCAGGATACCCTGCAAAAAAAACAAAATGTTTTCCAGGCGTGTCTAGATAGACTGGGTATAACGGGTGTTGCCTTGATGGCCTTGCTTTCTGGTTTTGCTAGCGTCAGTGCCATCTGGCATAATTTCGGCCCTAAACCAAGACTGGTCTCCGAGTCTGACGTTGCGAGAAAACAGACCGGACTAGAGGCTACCCTAGACATGATCCGAGACAAAAAGGCTCGTCTTCAGCAGCTCCAGCAACGGCTCGCCGAAACCCCTACCTCCCAAGGCTGGCTATCTGGCGTCATGAGCACATTTCGCGGTACCAACCAAGAAACCCAAGAAAGGCAGACTCTCGAACTCGAAATCAACGGCCTCGAAACAATGTCCGACTCGCTACATTCTTCCCTCTCAATCCTCAAATCCCGTCGAGCGGAACAACTCAAAGCCACCACTCCACTTGGCCGCGCTGTGCTCACCTTTCAGTATATATTCGCTTTTTACTGCGTCTACCGCATTGTAATCACCACCATCACAATCCTGCGTCGCACCTTTTCTTCAGGCCCGAATACCGATACTGATCCCATCACCTACACTATTGCTCTCTTCGCTCGCCACGTTTACCCAAGCCTTGACCAGGCATCCTGGGCACAACAAATTTCCTTTCTTCTTTCCGGTGCGATGCTGCTTGCTTCGTTCAGCGCCGTCACCCAGACTTTTCATCTGTTCTCCCGTTTCATGCCCTCGCTTCTCCACGCAACAAGGACAAACTTTGCCTTGCTCATCTCACAGATTTCAGGCATGTACGTCATTTCCTCAGCCCTGATGCTAAGAGGAATGATGCCCAAGGAGGTTGGGAGTGTCATCAACAGTGCACTAGGAAGCGGCATGCTGGACCCAAGTTGGGTGCAAAAATGGTTTGACGGCTTCTTCATCTCGAGCGTCGTGTTAACCGCAGTGGGGGTATTCATTGGTAAGAGCGTGGGGAGCTCAAGCTTAGTCGACGAAGGGGGCTGGGAAGGGGATGTCGAGTTGGGGAAGAGGTCTTGATCACATGTACGGAGTACAGAGAGCAAAGACGTAAAGATAGGCTCAACCCGGCTGGAAGGAGCACAGCATGGAGTAGATAGGTAATTATGAGGAATGATGACGGCTGAGACGATTAGTCTGGCTATCACAACACCGAGAAGGCTTTCTATTCCCTTCCACTTCTCCCTTCCTCTTCCTAACCGAAGTTCTCGCTCTCACCCTGCTTCCCTGAACCCAATCTTTGACTACATGCACGCCTGTCAGCAGAGAAGCGATAGACACCGTACATATATTGCTCTCATGGAGCTTTGCTCATCAAAAATGACTCTGAGAGGTTTGGTTTTGCAGGGTCGAAAAACACGACGTATTCAAAAGCGAGGATGTGTTGCAAAGGAACAGGTCCATCCTCATACATACATCCCTTCCTTCCCAGCAGCTGGGGACGCCTCTCCGTTCCTCCGTTCCTCCAACCCTCCAACCCCAGGTATGCATGCCGACTACTACCACGCAGAGACTTTCTCGGGGTGTCGTCAAAGTCATTTCAAACTCAAACTCAAACTCGCTTTTTTCGACGGACCGGACTTACTTATTGTAGTTCGGTTCTCTTTCTCTCTGTCCTCATCCCTTGCGAGGTCCTCTACTAGTATAAATCACGCCCGGCAGCCCCGTCCAGTGCGCACACTCCTCAAAGTCGTCCTCGTTGAACCAGCCGTCGACCACGGCGCACTTGGCGGGCATGTCGTCGGGGTCGCAGTGGTGTTCACATGCCGCGAGGCAGTCCCTGAGCGTGCGCATCCGTTCGTCGACGAGAGAGCTGAGCCGCATGCGGTAGCACATGACGCGTGCGTTGCCTGGATTTGTAAATTTTTGCCCCGTCAGTACTCCGTCGTCGTCGGCATGTCTTAGAAGAGAGAGGTCGGTAAGGGGGATACGAGTTATATTGATAGGGGAGGTAGGTGTCTGTGTCTGTGCTTTTTGGGAAGGGATGGTACATCATAGCAATAGCAAGCTTTGTATGAGGCAGGACAGGAAAGCACGCACACACCCGCGCACGCGAGACTGCGGTTTGGGCCCGAAAGGGGGAAGAACAAAACGTACCAGACTTTAAAAACGGGCACCCGGAACAGTGGCCGAGCTTGACATATTGATTCAGCATGCGCTTCGCATCGGACACAAAGTCCGTCGCGCTGCGGTATTGTTCATCGTTTCCAGAGTCTGTTTTTTGAGCGCGTTGGCCCACATGTCAGCATACAAAGCGACTCAGCTAGCGACGACGAAGAGAGAAAAGGAAGGAAGGAAGAAAGAAAGAAAGTGGGATCGAATCGAATACTTACCACCCTTTAAGCGTGCCCTCAGTCGCTGGAAGATGGGCTCTGTATCATACGGCAGCGGCGCCATGCTGACACATCGTTTACTCCCGATGATCATGCTGACCATCCCACAGAACCTCAACTCGAGAAGGTTGCGCTCGGACGGCGGAAGCGGGTTGTACCTTGCTGCAGCACCTGCACGGGAGCTATCTGACTTGTGAAGTGTGGCCGCCGCTGGGCCGCCGCGAACTTTGTGGGTTATTTGCCTACTCAATGGGACGGAGTGAGCGGCGGCGGCGGCGCTGCGGCTGGTAGAGTCGGAGCCAGGCGATCGAGACTGGTCATGATGAGCAAATGATGCTTTAGATCCGGCAACTGCAACGGCAGCTGGCTGTTCCATGCCGTTGGTATCAGGGTCCTGTCGAGAAATGTGCTGGTCGGAAGAGGCGGCTGTAGGGATCTCCTCTAAGTTAGAGGAGCGGGAATCGGAAGGAGACCGAGAACGTGGTCGAGCTTGAATCGTCTTCCTTCGATGATGTGGAGGTTTCCGGCTCGCCCGATTGAGATGGGAGGAGCCCTGAACAGCTGGCAGTTGAGGAGGGTTACTGATTTTCGAAGACGAATGGGTGGACGTCTGTTGCACATATTGTTGAGCTGGCTGGGACGTGCGATCGCGGTTGTTCAAACTGCTGTTGAGCTGTCGCTGAGAGGGTGACGGCCCAGCTTTGGATTCATTGTTCGAACTTGCGGCACGGCGTTGCCGAGAAAAGGGTTGAGGAGAAAGCGAATCTTGATTATCTGGCTTGGCTCTGTGTTCCACGCTTTGAATATCGCGGTCACCGTTCAATGGAGGGGTCAAGACACGGTCGGGCTCTATGCGGCGTCTTTGTAGAGGCCTCTGTCCTGTCAATTCGATCGAGGCACTTCGTCTGCGTGGAGTGACTCGTTGAGGTCTCCCTGTGACGGATGTATCTGATGACAGATGACTGTCAGATTGCCGATTGGTCTTCCTGGTCATGCCTTTTCCTGCGAATGATGAAGTTAGTCCTGGCGAGGTCGCGAGACCGATGCCGGGGGCCCCGTTTTCTTTGAACGGCACAGGGCTGTTTTGGTTGATGGGATATTGCTGTGGTGCATGTGCAGCCCCAAAAGGAATAGATGCCTTGGCTGTCGCTTGTGTGAGCAAACGAGACCGAAAGCGAGACTCTTGGATGCTCTCGTGGCCTGGAACGGGATGCGATGGGATATTACCAAAAGCAACTGTAGCAGAGTTTGGTCGTACCTGAGAAGGATGATCCTGCTGGATGGATCTTCGTTGCCAGAACGCACCGGCGGGATCGTTCTGGTCCAGTGCCCGTTGTGAAAGATTCCGTCCGTGCTGCGGCAGCTGCTGGCTCTCTATAGGATCAGTTGATGGATGGGCTGTGCGTTGAAACTCTGAGCAGGTTTGCGTGGGTAGATTCGCGTCGTTACGAGATGATGAACATGCTGACCTTGAAGGGGACTGACCGTTCCCAAGACCCAAGGTTGATCTGTTAGTGCTTGGGCTTGATGGCCCTCGAGGATGGAACGGCACAAACCCCTGGACATTATCTGTAGTTACGCTTGGTGGATGTTTTATGCTTGAGGGTTCCGGTTGTGGCGAGTGACAAACGTGTCTATCGCTCGCTCGTCGAGCCTCTTCAGCAACTACCAATCGACTCGTGTGATGCTCTAGCTGGGGTGCAGTTGAAATATGTGGCGTTGACGTTGCATCAGCTGCTACGCCAGCTTCATCGTGTCTGTCAGTTTGAATGGGGTTTGGTGTGAGATGAGAATCGCCAATGAAGGGGACGAATCTCCGGTGAGCCTGTGTGTTCCGGACAGGGCATTGAGTTGGTACAATGTTTCCGGTAGGCCAGTTTTGCTGTTTGATCAAAGTTTCGAATTTGTCAGAAGAGTCGAACCTCAAGGAGAGGAAGGAATCGTTCGTCTGCAAGTGTGCCTTAGATGTCAAGGTTGATGCCGTTGAGTCGTCTTCCGCTTGAGTTTGACTTGTGTCCTCAACCGCATGCGCCTCATCTGCCTCGACCTTTGTTGATGTCGAAAGACTTGCACCCAAGCCAACTGAAGAGATGAAAGAGTCGACAGATGGAGCCAAAGGGAAGCAATGGCCACCACGGACAGCAAAGAGACCAAGTCTTGCTTCAAAAAGTCTCCTCTCGATCTGACGTTGACACCATTCCAACTTAGCTATCTCTTGCTCATAATCTTGTGCGGACTTTTCGTTCTGCGTTTCGTTTCCCATCGATGAACAGAACGTTATTTGCACACGAAGGGCTGGAGACGGGGTGGCGAAGAACTGAGGCTAACTAGACTGCTTCTTTCCCGATGAATGTTTTGAAGTTAACGGCCATCTGTTGACAACAGAATACGTAGATTGATGAACACGAGGGGGAAGCAAGACGAACTGCTGTCAGAACATACCTGTCTTTCCACCATATCCAGGACACATGAGTGACCAGGGTGAAGGATTTTATCGTCAGAATTTGCTCACTTTGGAACACACGAAGGAACCACACCACAAGACATGAGATGTTCCAGTAAACAAAGCAAGGCATCATTCTGAACCAGAGGTGAGAGAAACATGCCCTGTCCTTGGAATTGTATCGGCGACTGGTCAAAAGGCGGACTCACACCGATTTCAATACCTACAAAACCAAACAAGGATTATATCGTCCCGAACAAACGGTTTAAGATAAGAACAGGAGAGCCAGATAGACTGTGTCATCAATCATAGCAGATGCTATGATACAAATTTGTTCACCTTACCTTAGTATCTTGAGAACTGGCGTGTACTGTCGTTGAAAGTGTGTCTTCTAACAGGAAATTTTCGGCAAACCAGTTTGACAGGAATGCTCTGAAGGGAAGGGTCATCGTTGTGACGCGGTGTCTCGAGCGTTTTTGGGAGACATGAAGGCTTCGCACCCGTAGCTCATGATATTAGTGCTTTCGTGAACCTAGAGACTACCTTGGAACAAGCATTGTTGCTGCGCTAGGGTCCAAACTTTTCGCCTGGTCCAAGAGTCAGATATGGGCAAGCTTGCCAATCACAGCCTTGCTTGTGTATCTCAGTCCCCCACCACCTGAAGTTCTTCATCACTCCAGGGTAAATAAATCCAAAGAAGACCACAACCAACGAAAACGCTAATCCAGAGTCAAGGGCTGCTGACAGTGTCATTGTATACTTACTCCACCAGGCGACCGCTTTCCTCTTTACCAAACCGTTGAAACTGAAACAGACGACTGCCCAAATTGAGAAGTTGAGACCTGTTGCCGGGGGAATCCAAGATAGGCTGCCAAAAAGTAGCGGCAGATTCACCTTGCGAAGGATGCTTCTCTTTCGCCGTTTGCTAAGAGCCCACAAAATAATAGGTGCGATGGCTCCAATTGGGAATGCCCAAACAAGATGACGATAAAGTGCGCCGGCGCCAAAAAATCGTTGTGGACCAATAACACCCAGAAGAATGCTTCCGTTAAAGTGAACTCGTGCTATGGGACAGTTGAAGCCATTTATTGCTTCGGGGGTGCATATGCCAGGAATGTTCCAAAACATCCAGTTGAGAACAGATATCTGGACGCAGCTTGAGACAAGCGTTGCGGCCATCTGGACTTTGAACAAAATCTTTGGAGGGATTTTTATGTAATGCCCAAGTTTGAGATCGGAGGAGAACTTGACACCTTGAGCAGAGCTAATGTAGCAATATGTGACAAACACCATGTTGGCAACGGGTCGGCCTGGGAAGACAACTCCACAGATAAGTTGACAGATCAGGTAGAGGCTGCTGTGTTGGTTTGTGATGGCCATGATGATACTTACAGGAATGAAGAAAACCGTTGTGATACCAAGCGCCAGTAATAGACCATACCAGGGCAGGTGAACGGGGTAATACTCAACCACGAACATGCCGATGGCAAGCATGGCAACAAAGGTCAGCAAATACCACCACATCGGGACATCTTGATAGTTCCTCATCAAGCGACAGTGAATGTCTTCGCCAAGCCTTGGACGATCTTGTGTGGCTTGCGTCGACCCATTGCTGATTTGAGGGATAGGCGCATAGCCACTTTGATCATATTTCTCGTCCCTTTCTCCGTATGCGTCTTTTGACTGTTTCCAGATATCGCGACCATGCCAGCAAATAGTGTGCGTGATAAGACCCGATAGAGCGGCGAACTGCACACCATAAGACAGGACATAAGTGATAGGCAAATATACTCGCGAGTATTTCTGGTAGGCGTCTTCGTCAAAGAGGAAATCTTTGGTGAGGATTTTGTTGACTTCATAAGGCTTCCCAGTGTTATCAAAGACGGCAGCGGAAAGGAGGGGAAGATATGCCGAGAACAGCGTATTGGTGTAGTACAATATCGGTGCGACTATCCACATGACCACTGCTAGGCCACCAACGACATTCGCTGCAGCCCACCAGGGGGTTAGCAGGGGTGAGCCTATATAGGCGACCTGAGCCCAATCGAAGGTTATTGGGAACATGCCTAGGCCAGAAGCCACACCAAAGAGGTTCGACACCACCACATTCTTTGGCGCAAACCAGGTGATGACGTTGAAATAACTCAAAGCAGGCATCAACAACCCGGGTAAGAAATACCAAGCGAAGGCTGCAGCCCAGACACAGACGAAGAATCGATATCGCGAGATGGTCCATCCATTAGCTGGTTTATTCTCGTTGTTGTGCATGGTAGTGAACATGGCAGTTGACATCAGAGTCCCTGGCCAAATCATGGCAGCTGGGCGAACGAGGTAGCGCCTGGTGAGCCCAGCAAATGCATAACCAAGAACTTGGGTAGAGACGGTCAACAGCAGCTGGTAAAGGAGAGGTACATCCTGTTTGTAGAATTTGTGCTGCTCAACGATGACGTCGGTCGCAAATGCAAACCCAAACGACACATTGCTGCTGATGTAGACGCAAGCATGCTCTTTCTCATTCCAAGAACCCTGAGCCAACCACAGTCTCAACTTGGTAGACCAGGATTGGACCCCAAGGTCAGGTTGGTGGCCGTCTCCGTACATAAAAGTCGTTTCAGGGTCAGCACTGCGTTTGAGCAGCAGGTCCCATAGCCGGCCAAGAGGATGTACCAGGACCAGAGCGATTACCGGGGTGATGGCAACACTGGGATATCGTAATGAGAAGAACAAGTTGGCGGCTGAGCCGGCTACGGCAAAGGACATGGACAAGAACCACATGCGAGGAGTGTTGATGGATAGGGTTGTGTTGTCAGTGTTGGGCACCGATGCCCGTACTTCTGGGTATGGAGAATTGTCATCGTCTGGCAAACCATCGTCGTCGTCTTCGTCGGCGTTGTGTGTGCTTGAGCCGGAAGACTGGCCATTAGGATCAGCCGGCAGGGCAAAGGATGCCTTGTTGTCTATGCCCATGCCAACTTCGGTGCCTTCAGAGCGACGACGCCCTGCACTTCTCCTGTAGTCGAGTGACGTGGTTCGCCTCCTAGCCAAGGGTTGTCCGTCTCTTTCGACAGCGACAGCGTCTTGCCTCGCAGGGCTGCTTTTCCTCCGCCTCCGCGTAAGGTGTTGTTCGGCAAATTCATCCTCAGAGCAGTCTGTCGAAGAAGACTGGTCTGGGACCGCGCCGTATGAGGCCGTGCCTAGTGCGGGTGACGATCGAATAAGGAGCGGAGCTCTAGACATGATGGCGGACCAGAATGTCGACCAGAGGCTAGAAGATGCAGAAGCAGCATCTGAAGTTCGATAGCGGGAGCGTTGTCCATGTGTTACCTGGCACTCATGAGGCTCATACGACGCTGTCGTGGCGGTAGCTGGACTCTCGCTGCTCTCTCCAGCATATCTAGACTCCGCGGGATCAGGGGCTGTGGCATTGGTAGAGACCGTACGGAGTTCGTAAGAGGCAGACCATTCTTTCAATTCACCGGAGGAGCGTCGAACATTGGGCCGGTCCATGCAAATCTGCAAGTGATGATACGAACATTGCGGGCGTCACATACTAAATGGTCATTAGCGGATAGGTCGTGCACACTCGTGCAAGCATCATGACAGGCTTGACAGGCATCTCCTGACGCATATCGTGCATGCGGTGGGGCCCCACGCCGTTAACTGGTTCTAGGCATGCCTTAGGCCCGCCTTGGAAGATGTCAAACCTTCGGCACGACCCTCACCTGGAAATATCCCGATTGAGGCGCAACCCAACGGGCGTTGGAGTTATTAATATTACTCCGTCATCCCAGCAGATCAAAGTGATCAAGATAAGGTAAGTTCCGACTGGTCTGGTCGGCCCCTCAAACTGCTCATCCACCACTACTTGTGTTTTCTCAACCCGAACGAGTGCCTAGGTACATACGTGAAGTCTCGTGCGAAGCGTCCACGTTTCCAGGCGATCCTAGGTTTGATGCGAACCCTAATACATACTGTAGCTAAAAAAACCTGTCGTGGGACTGGAATTCCCTTTATTATTATCGGGTTCGGATAGATCCGCCAGCCCAATTTGCCAATCAGTGGACTGATCTATAGAATATTCGACACGAATTTACATTGTGGACA
The DNA here is from genome assembly GCA_017655985.1 of Incumbomyces delicatus. Lineage (NCBI taxonomy): Eukaryota > Fungi > Ascomycota > Eurotiomycetes > Chaetothyriales > Trichomeriaceae > Incumbomyces > Incumbomyces delicatus. Next base: position 4,408,748 of record JACJVS010000003.1, read on the forward strand.
GCATGCTTCGCCCGTAGGGTTGCGGCTTCTATATCAAACTGTGGCGGTGGTCACAATACCAGCAAACCTCCGCCACACCAACCTTCTCGCCGTAGTTAGTGCCCTACCGGGCAAGTCGTCACGTCTGGCCATCGGGGCGTCCTTAGTAGAAACACTGCCGAGTACAAATCCATGCTTAAAGGTGCCCTTTTCCTCCGTGAGACCACGAGCTCTCAATTCTACCCAGCTCACAGCTCATGCAAGCGTATGAGATTCGTCCGGCCTGAGCCATGCTTCCTCGGGTGCGATGATAAATCAGCCCTAGGGCTCAAAACATAGGTGTTAAGATGAGTATGTCACAAAGTGAAGAAGACCTTTGTTGCTGCCTTTTAGTTTCTATTGCGCGCCTTTACTGAGGGAAATAGGCTCTTTCCATGGGTGTTCGCTCGTACTCCCAAGCGAGCCAATCGCTCCTTGTGGTCGGTAGCAGTCCCATAGCGTTTACTTTCCAAATGCCCAAGGCCAACAGCAAGGTGTTCATCAGTACATATACCGCTTTGACACCGAGCATCTGACTCCTTGTAGACTCTGCCTCAAATCGTGCAAATGTGAAATTCGTCTGCACGATGGCTTGGATTGGATTCTTGAATCTGCCCTTGGTCAGCCGCTGAATGGTCTCGAACACGTCGAATTGTCTTACAACATAAACACCATCATGATGCTAAATATCTGCAAGCTATTGCCTGACATGTATCCCATGATCGCCTGCATGGGCAGCTGCTTCGCAGGCCCCAACGCAATCTCCCACGACTTCTTCAATTTCAACATGTCCATCTCTTGTTGTGTTGGAGGCTTTCTTGCCGTCTTCTCCGACTTTTTGGAAACGCTTTTGGAGGACATGAAACCTGGAGGATCCGGCAGACTGGATGCATTCTTTGATCGGGCAGGTGGAGGGTTGTTGAGTTCGATTACCCACCGCGGGGGTGGCGGAATGTAGTCTGTCGACATTGTCGATGCAATATTTGGAACGTACTGCCGCGACCTTTGAAAGACTCGTCTGCTTTGATCATTCGATGTTTTCAAGAGCCTGAGCCTGAGCCTGAGGGATGCGTTGTGCAGCCTCGTGTACAAGACCTGGAGGCGTTGATGCACCCCACGCACACATGTAACGCCTAAGGCTCGGAGGCACCCTAGTTCACTGCTGACGAGGCTGATCAAACTCTTGGCAGCTCCGTGATCACTGGCGATCGGACCTCCTAAAACGTTGCCAAGGAGGCAGTAGAGAGCAGACAGCAACTCTTTCATGCTCAATTTCCATTCCATCGACTAATTTTGCCTGTGCGGCAGTGCGGCTTCTTACCGTGAGACTTGGACATACGATTAGCTCCCAAGAAATTCGGAAAGCTCACCGTGAGAATGTCGCTCATAAGACAGGGTTGAGACAAAAACGACTGCATCACAACTTTCCAACATGTCAAGTACCGGAGATGCGAAGTTGTTCGCTCGTGGAAAGGTTGCGGAATTACGAGCCGAACTTCAGAACAACGGCAAGAAAGACAGGAACCATGCCGCCAAGAAAACGGCGCTCAAGAAGATCGTTGCCAATATGACCATGAGCAACAATGACATGGCTGCTCTGTTTCCGGATATCATTGCATGCATGCAGATACCTCTCCTTGAGATCAAGAAGATGTATGACAACCCTCAAAATGATCCATGCCAGAGCTGATCCCAGGCCAGGTGTTTCCTCTACCTCCAGAACTATGCTCGAATGAAGCCAGAGACTGCTCTTCAGGCTCTTCCAGTGCTCCAGGGGGTTTGTTATTCCGCGCCTGCCCTCTCAACTGACTTTCCATCTGATGCGAACAGGATCTCGAGGACTCGAACCCGCTTACAAGGGCTTTGGCACTGCGAACCATGTCCTACATTCACGTTCGGGAATTTGTCGAAGGCACTGTCGGACCCCTCAAGAAATTGATGGCCGATAGCGATCCCTATGTCCGAAAGACTGCCGCTGTCACAGTCGCCAAAATTTATGATCACGACAAACGGCTCGTCGAAAACTCAGACCTCATCGACAGACTCAACCGCATGCTGAAGGACGAAAATCCCATGGTCGTGGCAACAGCCCTCTCAAGTCTTCAAGACATCTGGGAGAGAAGCGAGAATATCAAATTGACTATTGACTATGCGAGTGCCTCGAAGATCGTGTCGATATTGTCGGATTGCAACGAGTGAGTGCAGAGACTCCTCGCTGCGATGAAGCTGACTTGCCACAGATGGTCACAAGCATACATCATGGAAGCGTTGATGTCATACATACCTCAAGACCCAAGTGAAGCTCTTCTACTCGCCGAGCGAATTACTCCGAGATTGTCGCATTCGAACTCTGCTGTTGTCTTGACAACCACCCGAGTGATCATGTACCTCATGAATTACATGTCCGACAAGAAGCAAATCGATGGACTATGCAAAAAGCTGTCGCCCCCTTTAATCACAATGTTGTCGAAACCATCGGAAATCCAATACCTGACCCTTCGAAATTGTATTCTCATTCTTCAACAAAGACCCGAAGTGTTCCAGAACGATATCAGGGTATTCTTCTGCAAGTACAATGATCCGATCTACGTCAAAGTCACCAAGCTGGAACTCATCTTTATGCTCGCAAACAAGGACAACATCTCCGTCGTTCTGAATGAGCTCCAAGAATACGCCACGGAAATTGACGTCCAATTTGTGCGGAAAGCTGTCCGAGCAATTGGAAAGTTGGCCATTAAGATTGAGCCTGCCGCCAGACAGTGCATTGATACCCTACTTGGACTGGTCAACGCACAGGTACCTTATATTGTGCAGGAAGCGACTGTTGTCATCAAAAACATATTTCGCAAATACCCTAATCAGTATGAATCAATCATTTCTACTGTCATTCGACAGATAGACGAGCTCGATGAGCCCGAAGCGAAGTCAGCCATCATTTGGATAATTGGCCAATACGCTGATCGCATAGAGAACGCGGATTCTCTACTTCAAGACTACCTAGCAACATTCCATGAAGAGCCTGTCGAGGTACAGCTTGCTCTGCTCACAGCAACAGTCAAACTTTTCATTCAACGGCCGACAAAAGGCTCTGCGCTGGTTCCGCAAGTGCTGAAGTGGTGCACAGAAGACGCGGATGACCCCGACCTTCGTGACCGAGGTTTCATGTATTGGCGACTGCTGTCCACGGATCCAGCGACGGCAAAGATCATAGTCATGGGAGAAAAGCCACCAATCACTGCCGAGAATGAGAAGCTTGACCCACTCACGCTAGAAGAGCTGTGTCTCAGCATCGGTACTCTTGCCACCATCTACCTCAAACCCGTTCAGCAAGTCTTCCGTGCGGCACGACCTCGCCGACTAGCAGATTCGCCGGCATTGCAAAAAAGGAAAGAAGAGTTTACAAATGTTATCAAGTCGACCGATATCACCGGGCCTCCGTCCATAGTGACCGATGGCCCTCTTGACGGCCATAAAGCCGCCGTTGATGCTGCAGACGAATATTTTAAGAACCTGAGTCTGAGTGACAACTCTGGTGACAACTTTTCAAGCCCAACAACTGGTTCATTGCCGAACGTGGGTTACGTCGTCAATCAAAGCGTCCCAGAACAAGTGTATCGGCCGGCAGTGGGGGCAGCCAATGGAGATCTCCTCCTCTGAGAATACTATGGACTTTGAAGGCATTGTCCTCGGCTCTATAATGATGCTATCGTCCCCTCTGGTCATTTCCTTCTTCGGGCAGTCGCTCTGATCCAAATCCACAGGCTCCAAAAATGCCAAATATCAATCATCTTAGCTTGTCGTTTCTCTGAGACGTATAATCAGCCCAGAAACAACCCTCTGCAGCAAGCTTTCGGTTCTTCAGCCCAAAGCACTATGGGCACAGGCTATCGCCACACCTGGATCTCTAGACTTGATCTTGATCTGCCTTTGCCTCCTTAGCAAACAGTGTTAAAACTTAAGATGTACTGTGCACTTATGAAAAGCTACTTTTTTTACAAAATGTGTAATTGGACCGTTCAAAAACCAAGCGGACAGCCAGCTACGTTCCATTAAAGCTCAAATAGCAGAGTCCCAGCATAAGTCAGCGGATCAAACATCTCCTCTTAACGTGTAGGAGTGTCGTTGAACAATTTCCTAGCCTAGACCTGTCAAGGTTCAAATCCCAGACTTTTTTCACACCTGTAATGAATCAGCTTATCTAGTTTACACCAACTCCTTTTTCCTAGCAATTCCGATACACGCAGGCTAATCCATTATCCCTTTAAAGCACTTACTATGAGAGAAGCGTAATCACAGGTGTCTATTCGTAAATCATTTCGTGTTAGCATCAACCTCGAGAAGAACATTGCAAGTCGGCATGAGAGTATAGGAAAGCCGGTATCTTCTCAGCTTTCTTCTCCTTCTTCGTCTTCTCTGCGCTCCTCATCTGGCCTTCGAACCCTTACCCCAAGCAATTTCTCAGCGTTCCTATACGCAATCATATCGACCGTTTCCGCATCACACAACCGACTCTCAATGAGATCCTCCATCCACTTCTTGCCCCATTCGTTCCTCGCAAAGGGGTAATCCACACTAAACAATATCCTCTCCCGTTTGGTGTTCGCGAGCATGCATCTCAAGGGATCCAGACTCCACACTCCACTCGTCGTGATCCACAGATTCTCATCGTACACCGTCCGGAAATTCCGCCGCAGTGGCGGGTTGTTCCACCGTGGGCTCAGTTGGATCGTCCGGTCCAGCATGTAGGGGATCATCTCGCCGAAATGGCCCACGACAAGCTTCAGGCGGGGGAAGCGGTCGAAGAGGCCCGCCGCGAACAACTTGAAGATGTGCAGCGCGACATCCGAGTGCCAGTTCCACGAGCTAGCCATGAGACCGTTCACAGCGCCCGCACTGAGGATGCTTGCCTCGTCCCTTGCCGTTCCGTTTCCATCGGGCTGGAGGTCTGGGAAGACGCCGCGACGCTGCTGGTCCGTGGCCCACGTTGGATGGAGATAGATCGGCACCCCGAGTGATTGCACCGTGTACCAGAACGAGCGGTACGCGGGCCCCTCGTAGGTTGTGCCTGAGGCGTGGTTGTCGATCAGCGCGCCGACGAAGCCGAGTTCCTCAACGCAGTGTGCCAGTTCCTTGGCGGCTTCGTCGGGGTCGGCCATGGGCAGCACGGCAAAGCCAGCGAAACGCTCCCGCGTCTCGCGGGACGCGCAGATTGCCTCGTGGAGTTGCACATTTGCGGCACGGCAGTCGGTCGGGGAGAGCGGCGGTTGGGTTGGGCCGTGCGAGATGACTTGCATCGTGATGTTGTTTTCGTTCATCGATTTCAAACGGATCGGCCCGAGGTCTGTGGCCATGTCGAGGAGACCGGGGATGTTTTTGAGTTGTTCAGAGTAGAGAGATGAAGACGGGCCTTCAAGTGAGGCCTTGGAGAAGAAGTGTTCTTCAAGCGTGATGAGAGGCGGAAATGGAATTTGGGCGACACCCCTTGTGGATGTCATGTTTGCGGTCTAATACAGATGTTGTAGCAAATGCAGTAGCTGCCAGACCTTTGGTGCTTGATAGCACGGACGGTCTGAAGATCGAAAATCCTTAGATCTGTAACCAGGTTTCTTACCCTCGACGTGGTTGTAGACTGGCAGCCAGATTTGAGTCGGAATCCGTCCCACTTCACTTACTTACGAAATTCTAGGAAGGTTCACTTCAGTACCGTGATACATGCTCGACTGGGCGATCTTCAAAAAATGACAGTACTAGAGGTAAGAATTCCTATTTGGCAGAGAAGGAGTGTGATCATTAAGGTGATGCCGGTCCGCCCGCACACCGCTCCGCAATTGACAACTGACGTGCAGCATGCAGTTTTTCAGTGCCACGAGAAGAGAGGCCCGCGCGACGTCTTTTGGCGTACTACTTTCCGTGTCGATGCTACTGCTGAGAGGAAGCTATTTTATGTGGTTTGTTGCGGCAATATCCATCAATATTCCGCACTACGGTTAGTCCAGGCTCTCCCCATGCTGGCCATGATACACCGAGACCGAATACCTGGATACCAAATGTGCACTAGCAGCCTCGTTTCCCCCTATATCGCCCACTTCAAACTACTCACGCGATATCAAACGACGCTTGGGTAGATCCTTACTCGATCGAATGACGTGGCGAGACCGGATGCCCTCAGATGACCTCTATTCCTGTTAGCCGGATAGGCTCCGGATATCGCGAACCCATTTGTCGTGCGGTTCAGAGGATTGAGAGACGAATGCTACTTCTCTCCCTCGAACACCCCGCTGGAGCTCGCGCTACGAGAGACTGGGTGCAGGAAGCTTCAGTAATCGCAAAGAATTCGACATCTTCCATTGAAGAAGCAGAGCTTCACGACCTCGTCATTAGCGTTGCGGACAAGCCTTATGTCCAAATGTGTAGGGCAAGGCGAGATACATTGGTGTGAAATACCCCCAGCCGAAGACTTGCCGGGAATCTTCTTAGGATGTTCAAAGGACCAGCATGTGGTGTCTGATGAACTCCTTCGATCGGTGCGTTTCGGATAGTCCGCACTGCCACTGGAATTGGTGTTCTGCCAAACTGATTACTTCCCAACAGCCACCAAAAAGAGCCTAGGGTATCTAAGCATGACTTTGCCGTCCTGAAGAGGTGCGTAGGACTTTGTGACCATATCTAGGTAGCATTCCAGAAAAGCCCGACGTTTACTTTCTGGCAGTGGGTTAATGAATGGTTGAAGTCCAGTGCCTTTCACCCACTCCACAATCGCTTCGTGATCCTGGAGGATATGGCTATAGGTTGTACGCCATATGTCAATGTGCGAGCAGAGTGGCTTCAGCTCGTCATAAAGCTGTTCTGGGGTCGGGAATGGATGATTGAGAGGATTAGAATCTTGCAGTCCAACTTCGGAGCCAATTGACCTTGCTGTCTCACGCATCGCGACATGAGAGGGCTCCATCGAATTGTCGGGGATTTGTATTGCAAGAACGCTCCCTGGGGCTGAATTCTGAAGCAGCCTTTGCATGATCGGGATGCGTTTCTTCGGTGGTAGCCAGTGGAATGTGGCATTCGAAAACAGTAGGTTAGTCGCGCGATCTGGGCTATAGGATTCGAGGTCGGCAAGCTCAAAGTCAATGTTTGGCAATGCTCGTTTAGCTTTTTCAAGCATGTCCGGTGACGAATCCATGCCGACAACGTGGGCATTGGGGAATTGTTTCACGAGGACGCTCGTGGAATTCCCGGGTCCGCATCCCATATCGACGATACGTTCCGGCGACGCAAGCGGAACTTTTGCAAGCAAGTCTCGAACTGGTATTGTTCTCTGGTCTCCAAATTTGAGATACTGTGTTGCACTCCAGTCTGATGGCTTTGTTGGATGCGAGGTTTTGCTCACATATCTGCGGACCGCCGGCAATATACGTAGCATGAGAGGGCCTGGTGCTTGACGCATGAAAAATAATTCGTTGAGCGCTTTGCACCGTATTCTGAGCATTGTGGTATGTGCAGGAGCAATGGCCTTTCGGGGATCTGTGCGATGAAGGAAGCCGTCAATAATCGCCGTCAGAAATCGCGTGCAGTTAACGATCGAATGAAACCTTATTGTTGCCAAAGGATGCAAGTCGCGAGGAGTGCCTGCTTGAGGACTTGGGAAGCAGCAGCTCGATGGAGAGATTTCTATCTGCTATATTGAAGCTTCTATCGGATCTATCCGATGGCGGCAGATCTGGTCGATGGTGCCAAAAGGTTACAATTAGCCATGACATCGATTACGCTGAGTTGTGGCCTGGCCAGGTAATTCCCAAGCGGGAGGAATGAAAGATCTATCATTCGGGAGACATTTTTGTCGAGTTAGTTAAACAACGACCGGAGCGGTGGTCAAGGAAGACAGACTACTGCCCGGCTGACAAGATTAGTTTACCTGACGACTCAAAGGCACACACCAAGATTACGCACTATATCTGTTACCGTCTACTAAAATTTCTTATTTGGCATGTTCCCTCCAAATTAGCAATATATTCGCGGGCCTTCCAGAACACCACGTGACCACCTCGGCGACTGATCAGCTGTCGTGGCGTCCGAAACATATCCGATCCTAACACTCGCATTAGCGTGTTGACCTTCTTGCTTATCAATACGTGCAACATCTTGTATTTTGGGTAGATCATGTTATGCTCTCTGCCCTAATGATTTTGATGCAAAGATCATACGCTCAACTATGGAAAGATTGTGGCTAGCACAATGGTTAACAAGAAATCCGGGCAAAGAATTCCCAAAACGAAGACTTTCACGGGCTGCTGGACGTGTAGAAGACGCTCAGTGAAATGCGACACTACATCTCCGGTATGCTTGCGCTGCCAAAAGGGCGGGTACCGATGCGACGGTTATAGCATCAAGCTCCATTGGGTGACTAGTGGGCTTACGACAGCTCCGTTCAATACCAAGCGAATGGCCCAGAGCCTCATACGTACGTCTCCACCGCTCCTTTCGTGATATCAGGAAGGGAATGTTGTTGACTCTGGTAGATCTGCCTCAATGGCACTTTACCGACAACCAAGTAGATCAATTCCTGGAAGCTGTGGATCGAGAACCATTCCAACAACATCTAGGTCCATTCATGGTGTTCCCACTCCGAAATCAACATCACGAGGCACCCGATGATATTATGGACATCTACGAGGACTATTATACTCCAACCAGCGTTCAAAGTTCGACTCCGGACACAAGCGTGGTCGGGGTGAATATCGTTTCTAGTGAAGCTACCGAAGCCTCTTCGTACTCGGCGGATTATGTCCACAATAGCGCCACTGGATGGACTGACGTCACAGACTCATCTCACTGCTTTGCGGACACAGATTCGAGCAAATGCGCTTCTATCGATGGTCACCAGTGGCTCCAATTGGGACCGGCCAGAATGGATTCCGCCACTATCATTCAGGAGGCTTTGATGGGCCACCTCCTGCTCAACTACATACAAAATGTCACGGCAGTTCTACAACCTATTCCACATTTCATAAACTGGTACCACGCGATGTATGTACCAAGCGCAATGTTTGGGTCTTCGAAAGTGGGCCTCGGCGATGTTAAACTACGAGACACATTCAGCAAAGTCGCGATTTTCTACTCGGTGATAGCAACCTCAGCGTTTCACCTTAGAGGCGCAGATCGGAGTGGGCAGCTTGACCCACTTGCCCGTGAGTATCGTTGCCGGGCCTTCCATTACTTACGTCGAGGTATCGAGGAAGTTCAAGTCCGGAATACCAGGAGGGAGCACGAAACGGAAACTGCAATCTCCCATTCCTTCCAGGATGCTGTGGCAGCCATGCTTACACTTGTGACAGCAGATGTAGGGAACACCTTATGTTGAACCTATGCCAAATATTTACTGACTTTGTCTTAGGTTGTGGACGGGCGCATGCACGAGTACTGGATACACCTGGACGGCATCGACAAGCTTTACCGACAGCAGAGGAGAAAAGGAAAACTCTCTGCTGTTACGAAACGACAAATGACGATCGCATCGTTTCTGAGAATCGTATCCGCGACGACGATGCCTGACACACCAAACGACCTTTCGTTGCAAGAAGATGGTTCATTTTCTGCGCTGCCTACCTCCGAACAGTTTCCCGATCCTCGTTGCTTGGAGCATATTTACGGAATCACTCCGACATTAGCTGGATTCATGGGACAAATAACGGTTCTGGCTCAATCCCTGGCTGGCTATGCCTTGAAAGGCAAACCAGCCCCAGATGCGCTGGTAGCGGCATCCACAGATGTCTCTCACGCGCTAAGCTCGTGGTCATTGGATCAAGAGGAGCTGCCCACACTGCATCATGCCAACCCGCAGATCAACCAGATCGGCCGACTTCATATTTGCGCTTTCGCTTCTGCTCTGAAAGTCTACTTCCATACTCGCATATTTCCATGTAGTGCCGATGAGTTGGCGGGCTACGTGGATAGCGTCGCATCACTACTCAATGAGATCGAAAGGATCAAGATAGATCTTGAATCCGAGATCGGAGCTTCCCATAAGATCGCTGCCTCTCTAACCTGGCCTGGGTTTATCGCATCCTGTGAAGCAACGCCTGACGCCAGGTCTCCTTGGCGCACATGGTGGCACTCAATGTTACGGTACCAGATTGGTAACATAGCAAGTGGATGGGATGTGGTACGGGCGGCATGGGCCTCTCGCGACGCCGGCAACATGGAAATACCCGCTTGGGCTCCTGTATTGCGTCAAAGTGGACGAAGAATCTTTGCGGTCTGAGATGAGTCCTGCTTTGACCAGCTGACGCGCTGGTTCTGAAATTTCCAACTGTGATCAGATCCTTCCAGGAACATTTTGCAAGCATAGATTGCCTCGGCGTTGCAGCGAGCATCCCCCCAAGCGAAGTGACCTTCAACACATTAGATAACTAGATGGTCAGACAAGTTTTCCTTGATTGTCCTTCCTCAAAGGGGAGACAAAGAGAGGTTGCGGATGTCTGCAATACGATAGGGCGGGGTTGTTACCTGCTCACGGAGTGGCATGGGCACTCAAACCGTCCACGTCCTCATAGGTTTGCGCTTCTAGGCGCTGTCCTCGGCTCTGACGGGAGAGCAACGAAGAATCCTCTAGCGTCAGCGATCACGCGCCCCTCTCCATCCTCGATACTTCCCAGCACCGTCATCTTCCTTCCGTCGAGTTTCTCGAAGCATGCTCTGCCCAGCACAACGCTTGGAGCAGGTACCGGATGTCGAAACTTGATCTCAAATGACGACATGACCCACCCACCGGTCTGGCGAGCAACTCGATTATTTGGGTGACGCAGCTCGTTTTGAATATACCAGCGTGCCCATGGTCTCATCCAGCAGTGTCGCTACCAAACCCCCCATGCGCAACCTTTGGGTGCGGGGTAAGCATTGGGCCTAGAACACATATTGTGAGCGACTCATTGAACAGGAGACCGCCGCCCTTGTCAGGTTGCTTCTTGCGCAGGTTTATGCAAGATTGGATGGCGATTTGTGTGGATAACGTGCAGGCCCAAAAAGAATCCCGATTTGTATCCCGTTCGAAGCCTCTTTGTCGGCGTCGAAGGTTGTCAGTGCAGGGCTGCTGAGGAGCGCGTCGCTCTCCAAGGGGTGCCGCGTAGCTTTGCCAAAAGCGATGTCATGCTGGAAGTCCGTTCCGGGCTGCTAGGGCGTGCTTCAATTCTGCGTACGGCGTATCGTAAAGGAAATGACATTTATGGCAGTGAAGTTGACCAGGGTGGGTGGGTGGAAGCTGTATCAAGAGCTAAATTTTTCACTGTCAAAATGCTAGATTTCTTTCTATTTGGTCCGCAAGCCGCATCTATGACAAACATGTTTCGAAAGAATAAGACCCACTCAAGATATAATCTTGACGTTGGAGGCCAGCTAGCCTCGTTGTCTAACTTAGCCTTCGAGATCTGTAGTCTGTAGTTCTCGGAAAAGGGCAAGATGACATACTGGTATATTGCACCAAAAACAGTAATATTTTAGCTCAAGTCTCTCAAGGGGGGACTGACTGATGATACACGAGATTTCGTTCATCGCCAATTTGGTAAAAGACTAACTAATGAACAACTATGTCCTCTGGTGGTCCGCCTAAAAGGAGAAGGCCGGTCATTTACCGACTACCGTTAAGCTGACTATCTAGCCACATCTCGCAGCCTACGAAAAGACGGAACACCGATGTACATACATGGGACAAGGGCACCTGCCTGGTGACCTTCTAGATCACTGGAAACGGTAGGTCAAGCGAGGGCTGGAAGAAATCAAAGAACCTCACACCCAGTTGATTAGTCAACTTGAGATGCCATAGGACAAACCACGTAAGAGGTATTTCGGTGCGAGAAGGGGAGCACGATGATTTTATGACGAGAATGGAGTATTTCTTAACTCCTTCGTAGATGCATGCATGCACTATCCCCCAAAACGTCTGGCCAGTTTTTGCCCTGGACGTCTTTCCTAGAACACAAGTCAAGCAAGATAAGATGAGGCTCCTCAACGCCAGCACTCTCGAGCTGGAAGACTTCCGAAACCGCGAGTTACCCGAGTATGCCATTTTGTCGCACCGGTGGCAGGCAGCTACAGAAGAAATTTCTTTCCATGACTTCAATGACGGTCTCAAACGGGATTCGGGCGGATGGGCCAAGATCCACGACTGCTGCCGGGTAGCTTTACTGCACGGTCTGCAGTGGTGCTGGATCGACACGTGCTGCATTAACAAGGAGAGCAGCGCCGAAGAAAGCAGGTCGATCAACAGCATGTTTTCCTGGTATGAAGGCTCTACAGAAGCGTTGGTGTACCTTGACGATGTCGACTGCGCGAGCCTGGAGGGTGCCGCAGAGCAAGAGGAATTCGCAAGCAGTCGGTGGTTCACCCGGGGATGGACGTTGCAGGAGCTGATTGCGCCGTCCAAAGTGACCTTCTTCAACAGCAGCTGGGGGCGATTCGGTGAGAAGTCACAGCTTTGCGATCTCTTGACCAAGATCACGCATATTGCAGGCGATATTCTGCGCAAAGAAAGGAGCCATTTAGCTTGCTCGATTGCCGAGAGGATGTTCTGGGCCGCTGACCGGACCACGACCGTGATCGAGGACCAAGCGTACAGCTTGCTGGGATTGTTCGACGTCAACATGCCTTTGATATACGGAGAAGGCACCAAGGCGTTCATGAGGCTTCAAGAGGAGATCATCCAGCGGTCGACTGATCAGACCATCTTCGCGTGGTCCGATGAGAACATCGAGAAGGGCGTCCTCGCGCCTTCGCCACGATGCTTCAAGACAAAGTACAGCAGGTGGCTCCGAGCCGTGCCGGACTACTACCCCGACGATCCCGCATCGGACAGTTTCAGCCTCGGCAACGCCGGCCTCCTGATCGAATTCGTGCTGATCCCCTGGGCAATGAACACATACCTGGCCCCGCTGAGATGCTATTCCTCCGAATCTCCATTCAGCTCCGACCCCAGCCAACGCACGTGCCTGATCCTGCGCCGCACCAAAGTCGACGGCCGCTTCGTCCGCATCCGCTTCCGCGACGCCGACCTCGTCTCCCACCGCTATCTGCGCGTGCCCAGCGACCCGAACCCATCCTACTGGGACCGCTCGCGGCTGCACGAGAAGATCGTCATTGCGCGGAGCCCACTGATGAAGATCCCGGACTGCTTCTACGGCTTCTACTTCAACTTCTGGTGCCCGACCATGTTTGAAGCTGGCTCGAAGCCCGATCCCAAAGACGTGGCGTGCGAGTCCGGCTACGACCGGAACACGTCGCGGTTGGAGTGTGCTCATGGCAAATTCCGCGTTGCGGGGATCCTTCGGCTGAACAAGAAGCGGTTCGGGAAGTCGTTCATGGTTGTCGGGTTCGACGCTGACTTCAATCCATTTTGTCTGATCGCCTCGCCTCCGTTTGAGCTGATGAAGCAGATCACGCCGTTGCTCAACGTTAAGCGGGACATCGTCGACCTAGAGGACCTTGGAAAGATGAGTGTGTGGGAGCGATCGAGTTGGTTGGACACCATGTATCTGCATAAACTAATTGATGAAATTGTCAAAATCTCAAAAGACTCTCTGTTCGATTGGCATGGCCACTGCGTTGGCAACGGCCTTTTGCTTGGGAATCGTAAAACGGCGGAGGAGGTATTTGAGGTGCCGGCCTTCAAGATGATGGTCATATTCAAGTTGGTGCCGTCACATCCGGAAAACCATTGGAGGATCACTTTCAAGGACCTTCCACAGCAGGGTACAATGTACCACTTACTTGGCACATGATGATAAGCAGCGGGCATTTACTGCTCCGGCCCACGAAAAGTGGCACACAACCAGAAAGTTGGTGACTGGACGAGATCAACCGCATCAACATTGAAGCACAAGTTGGCAGAGATGTCCAAATCAGATTTTCAGAAGACACAATGTTGCTGTCTCTGGCAGCGACAACGGCGTTCACCATGCCCACATCAATTTACTGGCCAACACTCTCTCACCTAATCTTTCATACAAGAATGGTGTAACCCAGCTATCGTTAGTCCGATTCATACGGCCAAATACAGCGCCGCCTTTCCAAGTAACCACTTCTGGATCCAATTCTCGTGGTGGTCTCGAAACGACGATTTCCCTCGAGTAGCCGGTATCTGCCAAAATCCCTTGAAGCGTCGTTTCGAGATGAGGACCCATCCCAGAGACTTTCGAGGCTCCACCGATAAGCAGCAAGGAATTGTAGAGGTCTCGTGTTTTGCTACTAGATCCACGGGCCGCATGATTGATGCTGCTTGTGATGGCATGTGCTAACGGGTATACAGGCAGAATGTCGTCACGCCGCTCGAGGTAGAAAGGGTCTTGTTGCTGCAGAGGCAACTCGGTTGTCTCCATGATCGTGTCATCACCAGGATTTTTCATCATAGAATCGTCGGGATTGGGAGTTCCGTTCTCTACAGGTCTAGGTGTGCCATCGGGTTGGGGTGTGGATTTGCGGAGAGGCGAACTGGCCCCTGAAGGTACTGGGGTACCATTGTCAAGCTCTTGAATCCGTGCGATGGACGGTCGCCTGGAGTCAATTTCTTCTTTGAGCAAGCCGCCGATCCCATTTGGCTTTGGCCTTGGTGGTTCAGGCGGCGCTTCTGGTGGTGCTATCGCTTTCAAGATTTCATTTTGCGCACTGGAGGTGGGGTCGTTGGCTTTGCCATCGTAGAGATCGTAGGATCTGCTGATGAGCTGTCGTCGGCCGCGGAGTTTCCCGTTGTGATCAAAGACTTCGGGTTTGAAGAGGGTCAGCGTGGGTAATGCCACTTCATCGTAGATTTTGAAGGTATACTTTCGTGTGTCTTGTCCTGGCGCGCGAAGGTGGAAGTCATAAAGCTGAACTGAGATGTCTGCTTCTGCTATGGTGCTGTATTTGCGCTTCAACTCGTTCACCAACAGGAAGTCATACCTTCGTCTTAAATTGATATCGGCATATGGGAAGTGGTTGTAGATGATCATCTTGACGAAGTGGTCTGTCACATCCTGGCCGCCGTACTTTAGATTGATGCGAGAATTGTCGATCACCATCCCGTCTTCTACGCAGCAGATCGACGTCTTCTGAGCGCCAACGTCAACGATGCAGCAAGTCGTGTAGCCCGCGCCAAAGGAAGCAGCAAGACTCTCCTGAATAAAGCACACTCGGGCGAACCCGAGGTCCTGTATTGCCAAGTCGAGCAAGCTTGTCACATATGTTCTCTCGTAGTAATCCGGGATGACTATCACGCAATTGTACTGCGCCCAATCTTTTCGAGTTCGTAGATCGAGCTTGAGCTCGGTCCGTACCGAATCTTCGATGATAAGTCCAATGTCATTGTAGAGGTTCCGAATGGAATCGTAGTTGTCTTCGTTGACCCATCCGTGTCGAATTGGCCAGGATAGCCGATAGCGCGGGCTCGACTCGTCTGGGATGCGTAGTGCGGCCTGGCCTGTCACATACTCTGGCCTCTGGCTGACATCGGTCCAATCGATATGCATGGTGTCATTGTGCTCGTTGATTGTTTCGTACGTGGCTCTTCTGTTGTAGCTTGTTACCATGTCGCGAGACTGGGGAAGGACTTTGCGCTTATTCATCCGCATACGAATTTTGAGCTCGTTGGAGGCTGCCACGAATTTGGCTGCGAACTCTTCGCCAAATCTCCGCTCAGGGACTGGTTCGACAAGGCCACTCTCAAGCTTTCTTCTCTTCGGAACGGGCTCGCCATCGTCTTGCTCACTTTCACTCATTTGGGCTCGACGGGCAATGACCATGGGTACTGTCTTGGGTAGGAGGTCACTGGCAAGGCCAATGCGCAAATTCTCGCTACCTGGATGGACGACAATGGTCTTGTTTCCGGCTGATATCTCGTCTTCCTCCTCTTCCTCTTCGTCCTCCTGCTCGTCATCCATGTCGACGTCTCCATCGTCGTTCAGCTGTCTTCCTTGGGCCAGGGCTCGGTCTCTGTCCTTTGCTTGCTTGATCATCTTGTTCCGGGCTTCATCCTGTTGGGTTCGGACTGCGAGGAACTGCTCGTCCCGCTTGAGGAAGTCGACGTAGTAATTCTTCTGGTTTATTGGCTGTATCACGGGCCATGAAGTTTGTTCCATATTGTTGTCAGTCCGTTCGAGGCCTGCGAAATTGAATTAGATTATTTGTTTGAGACCGAGCATTAGGACTGCACCTTCTTCCCTCAGGAGAGCCTGAAATTGGTCAGTACCCAGTGTCAACAAAGGCTCACAATTGCATGAGTACCTACCTTTCCGCTTTTCTTGCCTACCATGTTGAGGAGTAAAACCTCGGAATCGTTGTGTTTTATTCGAACAGAGATGTTGTTTACCAGATGCACTGGGTCATTCTCAAGCCGTGTGAGGGCGTTTTCTACTTTACAACGCGAGCATCTTCTTTTCAGAACTATCCCGAACAATTGATGATGCTGACTCATGAACTTTGCGATGGAATGATTCCATGACTCGCAACTTTTCGCTGCGATGCGTATCATCCATATCACGTGGATTCGCGTCTCTAGCAACGAGGGCGTCCTCTTTCGAAGATAAAATATTAAGGGGAGATGAGCCAGCGCTCCGACAACCATGCTTCTTGCTTGATTGTGGTAAGGGGTGTTTCCAAAAGCATAGGCAGGCAATCTCGTCGAAGGATGATAGTCTCTAGTCTCCCATTAGGACCTATTTGGTTCCTGGGCAATAACTACAATATGCCACGATGCTGCTGGGGGACAACAGACGTGGACTGTCGATGCACTAAGAGCGAGAGGTCTGCAAGAGCCTGGTTAGAATATCACAATAAAGCTTCTCTTGGGATAAAGACGGATCTAGTGAAAAGAGATTCAGTACTTCGCAATGAGCACATGTTTGTCTATTCGTAGGCAATACCCTCCAGGAGCGGGTCCCAATGGCGTATATATCTATCTCTGCATACAAATGGATGAGATTCAAGTTCGCTCCAGAGCTTTATCCATGCAGTTTTAACGCGCGCCCTCCTAGATGGGCAAAGGAAATCCATATTTGATGTCGCTAACAGCCCAACCTCTTTTGTCGACTTTGGATAAATGATAGTATGATCGTCTTAGATCAAGTGGTCTTGCTGACAACTTCATCGACCATCTTCCGGAACTCCCGTTGTCGCTCACATTGCTCCATGAACACTTGATACTTCACATCGAGAAGCTCTTTCACGCCTTTCGTTTTGGTCGGGTTGACGATTTTCCCGGGCTTACTCATTCGATCCATGATGCTCCACAGGTCTTCGGTCTTCCCTGAATTGTCGGCCGAGGCGGCCTTTGCACCCAGCATCGCGGCACCGTGACACACAGCTGCATGCACGTAGCGAGGAATCAGCACCGGCATGTCGCAGGCAGTGGATATCAGAGACATGAGCACTTCATTTTGGCACTGTGAGCCGGACATAAATATTGATGTGATCTCGTGGCCCGACTTGTTCATGGCGCTGACAATTTGTAGGGTTTGTAAAGCGATAAACTCCATTGTGCCATAGTAGTAGAGAGCCAGCCCGTCAATGGATTTGTCCGAGGACAGGCCCACAACGCTGCCAGACATTGTTGGGTCGGCGATTGGAGATCGGTTGCCAAAAAGGTCACCGTAGAAAAAGAAGTGCTTGCCCAAATGGGCTAATGAGGGTGTGTTCCTGGCCTCCTTTAGGTCAAGAAGATGCTGATTAAGGTAGTCGTAGACATTCGTGTTGAAAGACTCTGCGAACGACACCGCCTGTTGATATGCAGGATGTGTTTCCAGGACGTGCTTCAACAGTTCACCGGTCGCAGACTGGCCGCCTTCTGCCATCCAGAAACCAGGTATGATGCTGTCTCTGTAAGGACCCCAAACACCATTGACGAACACGGGTTCTTTCGACATGACCAGGTGGCATGTGGAGGTACCAGCTACTGCAGCCAGCCGATGAAATGCTTGGGCTTGGTCATTCTTCGGGACATCGTGATCGAGTTGGTCGTCAGAAAGCTTCACTTTGGCACCGACGGTGCCAATCCAGCCTGCGTATGCGTCAATGACGCCAGAGCCAACGGCAATGCCGGCAGGAAGACCGAGTTCTGTGGCAGCCTTCTGGCAAAGAGTGCCTGCCAGTTCACCAGCTGAGAGGTATTCGCCGTTCTGTTCACGTTAGCAGGGGTTCTTTTGGTTCGGAATTAAGGCGTACTACTCCATTGACTCCACCAAGCCGCTTGAAGTTGTCTTCACACAAATCTTGGAGGCCAATCTCGTTCAAGAAATCCTCTTGCCATCCTTTAACACTCCCGTCGACACCAACTGGGACAAAACCCTGTTTGCAGACGACACTGCAGTAGCTTCTCTTCTCGTTGCCTGTTGCAAGATGCTCTAAGGCGTCGGTCAAATCATAAAATTTGCAGCGATCGAAGAGTTCCTTGGGCATGTTGTTCTTCAGCCACAGGACCTTGGGAATCTCCATCTCGATGCTCATGGTGCCACCCACATATCGGAGTAAGTTATGTTCTGTGTTATTGATCTTCTTCGTCTCTTCAACCGGGCGGTGGTCCAACCATAGGACGACATTGTGATCATTCCCTGACTTATCAAAGTCTGGCCCCGTCACCGACACCGGCTCGTCCGTGTCGTGTGTGAAAACGGCTAGCGAACACGTGGCATCGAACCCGATGCCTCTGATGGAGTTGGCGTCGATGTGATTCTGGGTGACGGCTTGTTTGACACTGTCGCAGATACATCTCCAGATGTCTGTAGTGGATTGTTCCTAGGGCCAAGGTCAGTCTCTCTTCCGAACGCTGTGCTGTTGGTCATACGTAGTATCCAGTTTCAGGTTGCCACAAGCCAATGGGTTTGGATGCGAGGCCCACAATGTCACCCTTCTCATTGATAATGCATGCCCTGGCACTTCCCGTGCCTACGTCGATGCCAACGTAGTGATCCTGCTGAACAATGACATCGTCTCGAGGATTGGAAGAATTTTGCCGCCTTGGCTGCCGGAGCGACGTTATCGAGGCATTGGGGGCGTTCGTGGCCATCGTAGTTCACACTTCCCCAAGCGACTTTCTATGGCAATTAAAAGGCAAGCGAAATATACAACAGGCACTATGCAAAGCGATAGAAGGACGAGGTCACAATACAGAAGAGCTTGCAATGTATGAAAAGACACTGACCTGCTGGCTTGCACGGTTTTCTTTAACATGAATCTTCTGGGTGCACCTCTGGTTGATCTTCCTTCTGGAAGCGTTGAGTGACAACCGGTTCCGTCATTGGTCTAGGACAGTGATTGTCCCGGAAAATAATGGACCTGCGTCCGCTCTTGATGGAGTCTATCCTTTCAACAAGTCGTCGCACACCGATTTGAACCAAAATCATAGCCATGACGTAGTTTTAACAGAGGTTCCGCCACGCCAGGAGGACAGAGCTTGGGATAACGTTTCGGGGAGACATCCTGATTTCCCGATAGTCCCGCCTCCTGGCATTGTCCTCGATTTAGGTCATCATGTTACTGCCCAAACGCGGCTACTTTTCCCTGAAGGGATTGGGAATGTGAAAACCAAACAGTCAAACTTCTGATGCTACGGTTTAGGATATACGACAGGCCCAGTATGGGCATCATCAAGTTCGCACCAGACTTGAAAATTCCGGATCTGAGATGCTCTTGATTTGAATCGCAGCAGCGACCTCCGTGCAAGCTGTAGCCTCGCTGCGGAGACATTGACTAGGATCAGGATCTTGACCTTGGATAGCAGATCTATGTAGTTGGAAAAGGAGAGCTTACCTTGCTGCGCCTTGCAGTACAAATTCAGACCAAAATGAGCAAAGGTGGAGCTCATGCTGTTCGTCGATTCAAAACAAATGGCCGGATTAGCCACGAATCGTTGGAAGCAGCCTTCAGGCTCGCTTACATGACTTTTGTACCACGCGATTTCGAATGACTCGAAATGGATGAGCATGCTCGATTGCGGCACTCCTGGTCAGTTGAATTTCTGTCTCAATCAATAACAGGTCTCTCCTTCTGTGGCTTAATAGTGTCAATACTCCTCGCACTTCCACTCCTCGTCTTCCCGGTAGCTACCATTTGCTTTCGTTCCTCTAAAACCGTCTCGCTAACATTGACCCCACCAATCAATAATTCACTCACGCCTTCTAGTCCAGCTACAAAGACACTCAACAAACTCCCTATCACAAAATGACTAATGGTAGTGCCAATGTCTAACCAGCTTCCCTCATCCTTGACCATCCAGAAGAAATTCATCACCAAGAAATCTCCTACCGCCATAACAACCATGAAAATGGCCGACGATTGCAGGCCCAGGCGTCGATTGAGGATTCCGAGTACAGCGGAAATGATGGCGAACGGAATAAGGATTTTGAGCACGAGTAGTGCGCCCTGAGAGAAAGGGTCGAAGACTGGGATCAGGCGGTAGACCGCGTCAAGGGAGAAGGATGCGACAGAGGCAATGTTTCCTGTGCTAAAAAATGCAGATTGGATGAGAAACAGGAAAAAAAGGGAGATGCGCAGGTCGGACAAGGTGAGCGTCCGAGTTGTTCTCGTCGGTGATTCGGCGAGCGGTCCCCCGTTCATATCGCGAGAAGGTGTGATAAGGTCGGTGTTTGTTGGGGTTGCCGAAGTGATAGTGCTTGCGCGAGAGGGCGGTTGGGAGATATTGCCATTTGGAATTGTGGCATTCGTCGTCGTGGTGTGCAGGTAGATAGCGTGTTCGAGACGGACCCAGATGAGGAGTGTCGTGCAGAAGGCCGTGTAGAAGAGACCCTCGTATGAGATGGTGAGAAGGATGAAGGAAGGCGAGAATGAGAGGAAGATCACCATTAGACGGTGTAGGTAATGGCTGTTTGGCGCCACTCGATGAACGAAAGGTAGGAGCAAAGAGGATAACAAGCAGAACCATCCAACGACCTGGTTGCCAAGGGGTAGACCTTGCTTCGATTGAATTGAGGCGACGCTCGACCTGGTCACCACGAGCGTCAAAGCGACCACACCTATCTGGCAGCCCATGATGCCCCTGGATAAGCGGTGGTTTTGTACTGCTGACTTTCCTGACCTGGATTTTGAGGTAATCGACCGTTCAAGGAGTAGGTAAAATAGCCCGGCTATAAGCATGAGCAGACCACCACAAGTTATTGTATTGGCGTCTTCGACCTTCACGACAGGGAGGAGGGTGAAAGTGCTTAGTGTCAGACAGCCAGCCATCCAAGAAAGCACTGTCACTCTGTTTGCTGTTACAAAATCCCAACCGTAAGTCATTGGCCAGAACGCCCCGAGGACGTAACATATCGTGTAAATGACGCGATGAAAGTAGGACTGCACAAGTGCTTGTAGAATTGTAACAAAGCCGAGGAACTCCAACCCAAATGCCATGTATGTTGGTTCCCCGTTATCGTTTCCAAAGAGCATTCGGAGACCAGCCAAGAGGCTGTGTCTCCGAGCAAAGACTTCTTCCCAGAAGAAAACGGGGAAGAATGCATAAGCGTAGTATGTTACTGGTGACTCGCTGATGACAAATGACGAATAAAGTAGAACGAGAAGTGAAGAGAAGAAAACTAGAGACATTGAAGATCTGTCGCATGCTGAAGCACCGTGAAGGACGTGGATGTTGATGACAGCGCTTGTAGCGTAGGCTATCCATCCTAGATAGCCCAAGGTAATGAGAACACGCAGAAAGAACCAGTCGTATGTCTGAAGATAACGCAGACCTCTGAGGCCTTCATGCAGTAGCTCCTTTGACATGTTCACAGACTCTTGATACTTGCCCTCTTGAATAGAGAGTTCAATGCGTCGCACTCTGTCTACGACAGATTTCCCATCGCCTGCAAAGGCCGGAAACGGCGTGAAACGTAGCTCAGTGCGCTGCTTGTCAGTTTCCTTGACACCATACATTTCGAGGACTCCTCGAGCATTAGCCAGGGCAGCATGCGCTTTGTGCTCAATATCAGCGTCGAGATATGAGAGCGGCAGTTCACCCACTGAATTGACGGGATAATCAAGGCCCACCAGGTGGGCCATCAAAGCCGCAACGTCGGCCTGGTCCACATCGTGTCTCTGGACATGCTGCAAGCCCCAGTCAAAAGAAAAGTTGTCTGCGTGCCCGGGGGCTATCTGGCCTGGGGTAAGGTTAGGCTTCGCCAAACCCGCACCCCATGCAATTAGTGGTGTCCTGGTGTTGTCAGGATTACCGTCGCCGTGACTACCCCAGTCACTCATGCCATGGTCGGCAGTAAAGACATATGCAGTATTGTCGTCGGCGTAGAAGTCTTGCACAAGATCGTGTATCTCTTGGACGCCTTGATCGACAACCTTGATATTATGCAAATATTCTCGCGAGTAGGGCCTATAGGCATGGCCTGTAGTGTCTAGTCCCAATAGATGCAGAAAGAAGACCAGCTTATCTTGTCTCAATATCTGGTTGAGTGTGGAATTCGTTCTTGCCTCTTCAAAAAGAGCCTTGACCTTGTCGAAGACCCATGTGTCAAGGTGGGTGGCATCTAAAGTGTAGTCCTCGAAAGATGCATCATAATTGTCGGCATCGACCCGCCCAGGTACTGCTCCATGCGAAAACATTGGCAAGATGTCGGGGCTGCCCCAGCTCCACGTGTGGCGACTTCGATTAAAGACACTATCAAACCCAACGGGGTTTAATTTCCAGCCCGTAGCCACGGCAGAAACATCCTCATACAGGCCTGCAATCAAGGCTACATGACCAGGTCGAGACTCTGTGGGTACCCGGGTATGCGAGACGCCAAATGTGCCACATTCAAGGACTCGTGATCGCAGGAAGGGAGCCAGTGGTCGTGGGACGAGGTCTTCTGCGGTAGGTTCCTTCGGGGTGGGATTCGGAAAGGACTGAAATGCTTTGTCGGCACGTAAGCCGTCACCCACGAAAAGGACCAGTCTTTGAGCAGGCGCTGCATAGCCTTCGACTCGGTGAGAGCGCATGCCATGGACGATGGGGCTGACAAAATAAATGTCGAATATCGAGTAGATGTAGACCAGGTGAAAGAGTACTGCCAGCGCAAGAAAACTTCCTCTACCTAGTCTCGCCATGATGACAGGATTCTGCAAGGAGCGACTAGGGTGAGACTCGTCCTCAACATCGCCTTACTCAATCACTGCCTTCATCCAGAACTATTTGACCTTAATATTGTGCTGCGACCCGAGGATGAGGACACATATCAAGGTAGGTTTGCCGAGAGCTGCTAGCTCGACTTAGTTTGGGCTAAGGGGCAGCACTGGGGCAGCGTGGGCAGGCACAACCTCACTACGGACGAGGAACGAAGTAAAAGGCCATAGCATTGGTAAGTCAGGACCGGATGGGTTGCAACAAATACTTGTTTGGCAGTAATGTGACAAGATTTCGCTCCTGTGTGAAGTATGGTAAAAGTTAATCCGCTTTGGATCCCTCTCCATCAGTCTCGTCGAAGAAATTGAGCCAAAATTTCAGGCCTTCAATGCTCTCCTCGCGCACCAATGCACCCTTCTCCTCTGCCATCTCCAGCTCCTCGCTGGCAATGCCAAGACTCCATCCAAACTTCTTTGCTGCGTCTTGTGCGGTAACGCCACAGCCATAGTGGTTCCAATCCCATCCCGCGTCTTCTGGCGGAGAGGCACGCAACGTTTCCAACCACTTCTTGACTTGCTCAACGGTACGTTCATCACTTGTGTATGCGTATTGAACTGCCATGAGGCCACTTTTGAATTGGCGAAGTCGGACAGGAAGTCCCAAACTGGTCCACATGCTTGCTGCTTTCTGGAATTCTGAAGGACTCACAAGCTCAACCCCGTCTCGACTGCGATTGAAGGTAGCCCACAGATCTACTAAACTCATCGTGCCACCTCGCTTCCGCAAGAGTCCTCTCCGCTCGTCTGTGACGTACTCAGCCAGATTCTTTGACAGTTCGGAAATATACAGCGTTTCGGATGCATTACTAAACATTTCTTTGGTTGCAATCATCCCTGGCCCAGCATCGTTCCCTAAGTCTGCGTCGAAATCTGTTCTATTAGCAACATCCCCGAATTCCCGGGCGATTTTCTGCGCCAAAGCAGAGACTTCTTTATCGAGAGCCATCAGCGACTCGAGGTCTTCGAACGCAGCACCAATCACGACTTCGTTGTCTTTTGCGTTTTGCTTTCCCAGCTGCTCCAATCCGGCGATACCCACTCTGCTCGATCGTGGTGAGCCCCTTCCCTCGAACCCGGCTGTCACGGGCGAACTTGGCTCACTTGCACGAATATTGTCCAGAGGTTTTGGGATCGGTGGTGCGTTGGTAGCCAACCATTTCCGCTGTACTAAGGCTGCTTTCAGACGATCGTGGAACACCCGATCGCCTCCAGCACGAAAGGAGAACTTTACACTTATTGGCTCGTCCGAGTCACTGGCATGGCTGATTTCGGGTGCCGGCGATGCCGGTCTCTCACCACGCGATTGATCGAGAGTGACCACCGGTTCGGTCGTTGGTAGCGGGGCACCACATATTTCACAGCTTCTTAGCGAAGGATGATTATGAAATGTGCACCTGGGACAAACGATACCCTGAGGCGCTGGTGAAAAGCTCTGGGAGCGAAGATCACGTTCTGAGCGGTTCTGAGGTTGTCCTGGCGCAAGGCTGTCCACAGACCTTGCTGAGCCTGCAGATATAGCTGCCTTCAATATTACAGCAAAGGCTGGCTTAATCCCGCAAGTCAGACAAGCAGGTACCGGAGAGTTCTCTGTGGCAACAGCGGGATCGAAGTTCGAGGGCACGGGATTGGTAAAGGTGCAAATCGGGCAGATCCAGTTCGCCGTGGTAGTGGCCGGCTGTGGAACTTGTGGAGGTTGACCCGATCGAAAAGGACTGGCCGAACGTGATGCGGGCGACGATGCAGACGGCTGGAGGCGCTGCACTCCTCGTGGCAGGGGACTCCCTTGTCGAAATGAGCCAGGACTTCGGCGCAATGGTTTGGGATGAAGCGTCACCTTGGCTGAAGATCTCAAAAATCCTGCGGTGTACTCGCATCGGTCAACATCTTTTAGAGCAATGGCCAATGAGTTCTCTCGTGGGTTTTGGTCATCAACATAGCACGCTCGATGAGAGGTCAAATAAGCATGACCATTTTGGCAGTCCGCTATCTTGAACTTCCTGCTGAGCGTCAGTCAGGTGGTCAAATTGCCCAAAAGATAGCAGCACACCCTTCATAAAGGCCGACAGCATTTTGGACAAATAACAAGGTTTCATCCTGCTGGAGCGTCGGCCGTGAGCCAGAGGTGAGCTCTGGCTTTTTGAAGAACATCAATTTTCATAGACAGGGTGTTTCGCAGCATATTATCAGGCAGGGAAATTGCTCATATCTTCTTCACGAGAGACGCGCTCCGTACGGTTTTAGGACACCAGCATGTGTAGCATACTAGAACACATTTAATGCTGGCATTTCGACCCCACCGAGCAGTACCAGGGCACCGATATCGATTAGGTGGATTCCCAACCTCTGCCAAGACAGGCTAGCTTCATTTGGTTAGTCTGCTTGGCGAGACATCGACCTCTCATCCCTTCGTCCTGCCTCACCGTCATTCATGCCCATCACTGTTCAACTTTCTCGCGCCTCGTGTCTGCCTGCGGACGCCTGCGCTATCCAAGACCACAGTCTTTGAGCGTTTTCCATCAGTTTGTTGCAGTTTCTGGAGTTTCGGTTGTCACCTTTCACAATGTACTCGACCAGTGGCGTACCGCCGTGGCCGTCGAATAGTGGCTACGGCAATACTCATGTTCAACCTGCTTACATTCCCGTTCCTGCCCGTAATCCATATTCTTCGCCTCTACCGCCGCCGCCGACGTATGTCCCTCAACCTCTGCACAACGCGCCCGCCTCACAGCCTGCGCCCGTCGCGACTGAACCGCCACCATCAGCGGACGAAAAGAAAAGGATAGATTGGCCGCCAGCCGTTCGTGAATATGTCAATAGGTGTTTCGCTGCAGAGTCCCAGATTCCTGGAGTGGAGAGATCAGAAATGGAAAAACGGCTTCGAGAAGTAATCACCGAAGCTGCCAAGAATAACATGTTGTATACGTACAATTGGGAAACCATGCTTCTCCCACAGCAAATGGTTGCCGAAGATCGAAAACGTACTGCGCTTGGCCTACACGCTATTCCTCCTCTCTTTGTTCCTCCACCTCCGCCGCCACCACCAGGACCACTATCGTTTCCTCCGGGACATCTCACAAGCCCCTCTATCGCTTCCGGATCAAGAGTGCTTAAGAAGCGAAAATCTTCCGAGTTGAGCACGGATGTTGACAACAGCGCCCAGATACAACCACCCTGGAAATCGAAGAAAGGAGGATCTCTAGAAGATCGAATGTCTGCGCCGGACAAACGAGCCAAACTCGACACGGGATCAATGCAAAGTAAGTCTAATAGCAGCCTGGAGCAAAGGAAGCGTCGATTCGACGATGGACGATCTGGTTCCAACTCTCCTCGAAAGCATGGTTCCTCGCCAGCTCCAACAGAACCCCTCGGTCCGGTCGTCGGACGGTCACAAAAACTTGAGAAGAGCTATTTTCGTTTGACTTCTGCCCCTAACCCCGACGATGTGCGGCCTCTGCCGATACTCCGACAGACCTTGGATTTCCTGAAAAGCAAGTGGCGGCAAGACAACAACTACAACTACATCTGCAATCAGTTTAAATCCCTCCGTCAGGATCTAACCGTACAGCATATCAAGAATGACTTTACGACCAGTGTGTACGAGATCCATGCTCGCATCGCACTTGAAAAGGGTGATCTTGGTGAGTATAACCAGTGTCAGACTCAGCTTCGAGCGCTGTATCGACAAAACCTGGGAGGTCACCCCACGGAATTCAAAGCCTATCGCATCCTGTATTACATTTACACCTGCAATCGAACTGATATGAACGACGTGCTCTCCGAACTAACCCCAGCAGACAAACAATCGACAGCCGTGAAGCACGCCCTGGCAGTCCGATCTGCACTCGCATTAGGCAACTATCATCAGTTCTTTAAGCTCTACCTCGACCCGCCCAATATGGGAGCCTATCTGATGGACATGTTCATCGCTCGAGAACGATTGGCTGCACTTGCCTACATCAGCAAAGCGTAAGTGTGTTGGCTCGTGGTTGCTGTTCCTGCCGGCTGACGTCGTCTAGGTACAAACCCGCCGTCCGGCTTCGATTCATTACCGAAGAGCTCGCATTCGAATCCGACGAGGAAGCGGCCCAATTCGTGCTTGACCATGGGGGCAAAGAGCTGCTCGATGAAAAAGATGATTACGTGCGAATGCTAACGGGCAATCGACTTTTTGAAGATGCCAAAGCCGCCGCCTTCCGATCGGTCGATATCAAAGGCCAGATCTAAGTTTACTTTCCTTGGTTCATAAGATACCCTTGACTATTATTTTCATCTGTCTTCTGTGGTCTGTTGGACACGGCGATCTCGGCCGTTGGGTAAATGGGCGATTTTGTTTTGTGCTTGAGCGTTAGGAAACTGGCAGCGGGCTTGACCCTGTCAAATGATGGTTGGGGAGCGTGAGGCTCTCCCGACTTGAAATGATGCAAGTGGCTCAGGGCAATAGCACTGCGCCTTCGCGCCGTTAAGATGACGAAAAGGCTCCAGCGCGTGTGGGCTTGTTCTATCGGTTGGAGATGTACATAATCTAGTTTCCAGAGATAATCCTATCGGGTTCAAAGCTTCACGCCCCTGTCTCATCATGGCTTCGTGTCGCCGTTTTCTGCCAAGTGTTCATTCCGCTCTGTGTGGTCTTACAAAGCCAATTGGTCGGAACAGGAGGTCATCGGTGGACCAAGTGAGTGGTGTCACGTCGTCCTATTGCAAACCCAAAGTTCGCATGTGGTCCCGCTGAGCGACGTGATATTGAGCAACATAATTGTGATATAAACAGTTTGTTATGAAAGCTCTTACCTCCGGCTATTACTTGGGTATGAGATAGTGGCAGCAAGAGATATGGTTGCCCAGAAATTTCAAAAATAATGATAATGGAGGTGAGCGATCGTAGTCTGGCTCTTTAGCATTCAATACTTTAATGTGTCATCTACGTTCCTCCTCGACACCGATCTAATTGTTCAAGAGTAAGACACAGGTCAGGTAATAATCATGGTTTGTGGAAGGGACCGGGGAGAAACCAACTCGCAGTCAGAGAAGTGGGAAGGGGTGCGGCCCAGGGGCACCTCGGGCTCTCACAAGGGTGCCCATCCTGCCGTCATATCTGCAATTACGACCCTAAATAACCGTGTTTTTGACCCAACTGACCCAGTTGGCCTGCTTCGGGGAGATGCTCTTGCAAATAAAAGCACATCGTTGTCTTGCATCCTGATTGGTTTGATAATACAGAAACACGCGTTGCTTCGTTGATTGCCAATGCCCGGGCAGTGTTATGCGGCAATTTTGGTGTAGCTGAGGGTCGACGCGTTTGGCAACATCAAACGTGGACCTTGGAAAAATGGCCTCCTCCGTCACCATTTACGTACTTTTCAGCCGATGTTAGCCGACAGGTGAGAAGTTCCAGAGGCCTGGCGCCACCCAACAAAAAGTGGGATCCAGCGAACCATTTTGGCACTCGAAAAGAGACCAGCTCGGACAGGATAGATCGTCTGTGGATTTTGTGCCTGCTGCCTCCAGAAGGCCGGTTCTGGCCTCTGTTCATCAGAAGCAGACTATTAATATCAACTCGGCTGAAGGCAAGGCACACGGCAGTTTGTAGGCAATCAGATGTCAGCAAAATTAAAACGAGCCAATTGACCCACGGGCGCGTCATCCACAGAGACCCGAAGGCGCAAGAGGATCAGCTCGGGGCTAACCTTGGAAGGCCGACACGCGTGGTTAGGTGCACCCTCCCAGCTGGCACTTAGGCCACTTATTAGCCACGATCACCCGGACACTCTCTGTCTGGCCAACCTGGAACTACCTCTAGTACTGTTCCTGTTACTTGGTGTACCTGGCACTCGACCGGGTGTTCCATGTGAAGAGCTGTCGCGTTTTCTGTCCATCTGCACGACAGCGCGAGGATTGAATATCAGGAACCCCTTTGCAGTGCATACTCGGTCTCCTCCTCCACTTCGTTTCTGCAGATTTACCTTTTCTTCCCGGTCTTCCAGCGCCCCGCCGAGACACGTTCGACTTTGCGATTGGCGCATCTGGAGCACACCTTGTCGCAGTAACCCAACCCGTGCTGCAGGTGGGGTCTGTCCGGTTGAGTCTATGCGACTGCGACCGCGACCGAAAGCATGAAGGTAGGCATCATGAACGAGCGCATCGTGCCGTCTCCTCGAGTTGGGCCGAGCCAAATCAAGTCCAAGTCCGCTGACGCTGCCTGTGCTGTGTCTAGGCGATCCGCCGCTCGCTGAAGACCGACAAATCCCACGACACACGCTCCTCTCACCAGGCGAAGCCGTCGCTGCAGCAGAAGTCGGCCACAGCGATCATCCCACCGAAAAAGGTCATCAAGGCCCTGTACGACTACGACCCGGCGAGCCCGAACAGCGACGAGCTCGCCTTCCACAAGGGCGACTTCTTCCACGTCATCAGTCGCGAGGACGACCCGGAATGGTATGAGGCTTGCAACCCTCTCTCAGGTGCCAAAGGTCTGGTCCCCGTCGCTTTCTTTGAGGCCATAGGGAAGCAGCAAAGGCAAAGCACCCAGTCCGTGTCGAGTGCGCCTGGCCACGACTCGGGCTTTTCGGAGAAAGGCTTGACCGTGGGCTTGGGTGACCTATCAGCCAGCATTCTCGATCCTACTCCGACATCGAAATCGAAGCCGAGCATGCATTCAAGAGGGCCCAGCGCTGCCCGCGCCGGCGCCATGGTCTACGGAATGGTCCTCTACGAGTTCCACGCGGAAAGGCCGGATGAGCTGGACGCAAGAGCGGGTGAGGCAATCATCGTGGTGGCGCAATCCAACCCCGAGTGGTTCGTTGCAAAGCCCATAGGCAGGCTTGGTGGCCCAGGTCTGATCCCGGTCTCGTTTGTCGAAATCAGAGATACGCTGAGCGGGAAACCCGTGACGGATCCGTTGGCAGCAGTCAGAGCCGCCGGCGTACCGAGGGTTGAGGAATGGAAAAGAACCGCGGCAGAATACAAGAACAGCAGTATCAGCCTGGGGCAAATCAACACCCCTCAGATAGGTGGTGCACCACAGATAACGCAGGCTATGAACAATATGAGGTAGGCTCCGTCTGCATGCTCTCCCCCACGACCACTGACAGCGATGCAGTTTACAAAGCCAGCAAAGACAACCGCCACAGGTGCATCAGGCCAGGCATCAATCACACCCGCACCCACAACAGCAACAGCAACCGCAACCGCAACCGCAGCCGCAACATGACCACCTTCTTGCTCCAGTGAAAGCGAGTGTGCCACGATATTGCTTCGACAACGACATGTACTGGTACATCATCGAAGCACAGATGAGCGACGGTCGCTGGTGGGAGCTATCGCGATATTACGCTGACTTCTACGACTTCCAAATTGCCCTTCTTGAGAAGTTCCCCGACGAAGCGGGCAACCGTGGGAAGCTGAGGACTCTCCCGTTCATGCCTGGCCCTGTCGCCCATGTCACGGACGCGATATCGAACGGCAGGCGCCAGAATCTGGACGAATATATCAAGAAGATTGTCGAACAGCCACCCCACATCCGTGAAGATATCCTAGTCAAGACGCTATTTGCACCCAGGGCCGGCCAGGACTACGAGATCGACCCAGACGCGGTGGATGAAGATTACAGATTAAGTGGCCAGAGCCTTGCGCAGACGCAATCAAGGCAGAGCAGTGGTGCTGCCAGCTCACAGCAGAACAGTGCGTATGGCTTCATGCCACCGCCAGGCTCGACTCGCCACACCAGCGGCAGCCACCAATCACGACCATCCCAAAATTACACTTCGAATGGTGGTCCACCCCAGCTCCCACCTCTCCACTCCCATGGCTCAAATCTAACCACAACCTCCACCGGTACCAATAACTCTACATCTGCACAGCGACCGGCGGCCGGTGCTCTCGGTCAAACCACAAATCACATCTCCGGTCTAGCCTTGTCTGGCGCACTCAAAGTCAAGGTCGAGTTCGACGGCGAGGTCATGGTGTTCCGTCTTCAAGAAAAAGATGTTTCCTTTGACAGCGTGAAGCAGAATGTCATGAAAAAATGCAGCTCGGCAAGCCCAAATTCTCGCCTTATGATGAAATATCGGGATGACCCGACAGGGACCCTGATACCATTTGAGACCAACGAGGATCTGAAAGATGCAGTGCAGCGCAACGCCAACTTGAGGTTGGTGGTAGAACAAGTTCCAGGTTAACAGTTGATCTACCAGGAGTAGGCAATGACACAGACGCGTGAAAAATGAAATGCAAAAATGACTTACAGAATCAACTTCAGATGTTATGTGACCTAGAGGAGAAACGTCGATATGAAGTGGATAGCAAGCGATTGGGTGTTTTCTAATTCTCATCTAATGAGTTGAGCGAGCTTTCAGACCGTGTGTCTACAACGTACACAACTACGTACCTTCCTATATAAACTCGATGGGGCAACCTGATTGCATTGAATTGAAATGATTTGAACTGACACCGGAATTTCACATCGCATGTGCTTATTACACTAGGTGGCGGTAGCCTGGGTCTACCCGACCCGCGGCAACAACCTTGAGCAAAACGAGATCGGAAGTCTTGACTGCAAATGTGATGTTTCGCAAAGCGACAATCTGTAAAGATATGTATGTGTCTAGGGTGAAACAATATTGCCCAGGTACCTAGGTAAGTCGCACTTTACAAAGTACGCTGCTAGGCAGCACCTTTGTACTTTCCAAGGTGCAAGGCCAAGCTAGCACTCATGTACAAACTTTTGGCCCCTTAAAGGGTACCCAGCCTCGTCAAATTTACGAGTCTGCTAAAGTATGTCGCAACACGACTTGCGAAGCTGCCCTGCTTATCTTCTGTGTTGTCCGTTGGCGCTCAAGTGTTGGGCAGCTCTGCATGTCATCTCCTTTTGATCCCGCCTTTATACTGGCTAGCTCGGGATGTTTTCTATCAACTCTGCCATCCCGTAAACCGGAACCTTCCGTGACCTCGGATAAGCTGGTTGCACCGATATGACTTCTTTATCCGCTGTCCTTGAGGACCCAAGCACGAGTGTAGAGAGCAAAAAGCAGTCCATTGCCACGTTTCTGACAGGGAGCGACAAGATTTCTGAAGGTGAACAGGCAAAATGTCTCAAGTATCTCGCGTTGAATGGCCGCAACGAGTTACTCCAGACTCTCATCACCTTTGGTGCAGATATAAACGCAACAGAAGGAGACGACTGGACGACACTCCTAAGCATTGCAAACAGTGAACCCATACATTTTCGATGGGACGAAAAGACAGTCTCTATAATCATGAGCGCCGACCCTGATGTTGAAGCGATAGGCGGAAGGTACAAACGGAACCCTCTACACTGGGCAGCTTATCACGGACACATCATCGTTGCTAGGTCGATTCTGGACTATGTCTCGTGCAAGCTCGACGATTCCTCCGTCAGGCAATATGTTAATCAACCATCACACCGGGGGAAGACAGCGTTGCATCTAGCGGTGCAATTCAACCACATGTCAATGGTTCGACTCCTCTTGAGCAAAGGCGCAAACGTCAATGCTACTTGCACCATCAATAGGACCCCACTGCATCTCGCCTCTGAAGCAGGGAACAGTAAAGTGGTAAATGCCATTCTCGGCGCGAATCCGCCTGCACAGATCAATGCAAGAATGCTGGATGGCTCGACTGCTCTTCATCTGGCAGTCGCTGAATGCCGGGAGGGGGTTGTGAGAACGATACTTGACAAAGATGAAGCCATCACGAACCCAAGAGACCGACAAAGTTGGACCCCGCTCCTTCGAGCAATCTCGGACGAGCACTTTCCTAGGCGAATCCTGGAGTCACTCAAGCATCGTTTGTTCAAAGTCCCTTCATGCCCAGCTGCTTCTCGAGCCTGCTATTCGTTTGACGCCACTGTCGTGGATTTTTATGTAACCCCGGATGAACACTTCCTCGTCGACAGAAAGATCCCGGTTCACAAAGTGCTCTATGAAAACGACAAAACAGATGCCAGCAAATTTGCCATAACTACCAAGCTGTCCGAAGTTCGCCAGCCCAAACCACGCCCTCAACAACGCCTGGATAGCCCTCGGTTTCGATGGATACACTTTCCCACCAATAATTTGGACTGGGTCGAGTCACTTATCAACAAAGTAATCATTGAAAATGGCAGCTCTGCCAACGTTGACTTGTATAGGCAAATGCTTTCATCCTTCGATCAGCAGTACCAAAGCCTGAAGATACAATCCAGACACATGAAGCCTTCATGTAAGTTCCATCCCATGAAAAATAGCCAGTATGACGATATCGATCCGCAGCTGTCGCTTCGATTTGGCTATTTGTTCATGCCCTCTCTCCATTGGGAGAATTTCGGAACCCATCAACATCTGCACAACATTTTACGGAAGTACGAAAGCCCGCAAATTCTGAGTAATACTCTACTGGCAGAGCATACTCACAGCGGTGAATGGCGCACAGAAACAGATCATTCCGCGGACAAACTCAAAGACTTAGTTTGGGGTTACCTGAAACCATCGCCGGAGTTGCATTTCAGACGGACCTTGGATCAGTTTAGGCATCCGGCTATGGATACAAAGAAACGCGACGCAGATCAAGTGGTGTATCGCTATCAGCGTGAGAACTTAGGCATGATGGGAGAGCCTAGGTTGTTGATGGTCGACCAATTGTGGCTTTGGGTCTTCCCGGGGATCGTGATTACCTGTTTCCCTGAAACCGAAGAAGATCCAGCGAGTGTGGTGAACGAAGTAATCAACGGCATTAGGACTGCTGAATCTGCAGATGCCGAAGCAGATCTCCTTGCAGCCATCATGGACCGCTGCGTCGGCTTCTTTGAACGGCATTACCTTTCACATTCTGACCTCAGATTTTTCCATATTTTTGAGTTATCCGTGGGCAGACTCACAGAAAGCGTGGGCGACATTCTGGAAAGTTTTGAGGAAGACATTGTGAACGTCACTGGATGGCTACACAACCGAGATCCATTGAGCTCAGGCAACGTAACTAAGGGGAAGGATCTCTCGTTTTTAAATCGTTTGATTGATCTATCCAAAGAAACCCAACTCAATCTTGAGTGCATCGCACTCAATGACGAGCTGACGACCTTGACCATGGTTTTTGAGCAGCAACGAGTCGTGCTGAACCTTTTGATGCAAACATTTGCAGCGATGAATCTGCAAAGTTCAAGCCCAGCTCTGGAGAAGTTAAAAGAACTACACCAGACTCTAGACGCTGATTTCGCAGACATTGAGAGAGTGCGGGACCAAGTGCATGATGTATCGAAAATTCTCGGACACCTTTTGGAAATCAAACCTCGGCACGCGACGGCGATAGAGGCTCGATTCGCTAGGGATCAGGCCGAGGACAGTGCGCGTGAAGGACAAGTCATCATGGTCTTCACAATCGTGACAACCATTTTCCTTCCCCTCGGCTTTTTGGCGTCGTTCTTCGCCCTCGAAGTATCGGCATTTCCTCGCGATGAGGACAATATGCTGCCGATTGGGTGGGTGTCCAAGTATCTTTTCGGGATTGGTCTCGGATTTTCTGTGCCTTTGATCGTGATTGCTTTTGCCTTTGGCAACATCCAGAGGTGGGTTCGATGGCTCAAACTCCGCTTCAACAGGGACCACACAAAGCTAGGACGGGCGCGGAACGCCGAGCCTCAAATTTGGACAACTGAGCGACGAGAAGACCGCAGACCAAGCGCGATTTTGTGAATAGTAGCACTGCACCTGATATGCTGTAGCACAGAAGGTGAACCAGGATGCACACCGGAACGAGATTCGGGAAAAGGGGCTCACCTGATTAGGTGCAGTTTCAGCATCGAAATCGAATTCAGACGCTACTCAAATCTTCAGGTTGTAAATGTCCCAAAAATTTCGTGGATCTATTGACTTTTATCTAATATCGCACAAGA
The DNA here is from genome assembly GCA_017655985.1 of Incumbomyces delicatus. Lineage (NCBI taxonomy): Eukaryota > Fungi > Ascomycota > Eurotiomycetes > Chaetothyriales > Trichomeriaceae > Incumbomyces > Incumbomyces delicatus. The sequence goes on from JACJVS010000003.1 coordinate 4,443,765, forward strand.
GCGGGGAACAATGCAAAACAAATGGTGACGATGCAAGTGCTGAACCTCCTAAGCTCTGAAATTTTCTTAAACGATACATTCCGCACCTGTGGCCATAGCCTCCCTCGCTTCCAAGAAACTATAGTTTACGAGCAGTTAACTCCGTGACGTCGAACTCCTTGCTCCTCAAGAGGCCTACTCCAACAAGTGCTGTTGATCTCGTGGACTGCTTCGATCACCACAGGAACCTTCTTAAGAGTGTTGACGGGACAAAGTTCACCTGCATGCAGTAGTGGTATTCTTCATGTATCTAGCCATCGAGGTGCTATGAAATGACAGATGGGTATAAAAACGCTGCAAACACCCGACACTTGCCGATTCAGGCGTAGTTTATATTACGGTAGGCGTGATAAGCTTTACAGTGTCGTCGCTCACAACCTTGGAAGCAAGGAGGAGCCTGAGGTTTGGCACTGGATCCACTTAAGAAACGATTGGATGTGAGGCCCATCACACCTACCGTAATATTACTATATTAAATTGGCAAGCGCGTTTGCAAAGCAGTTCATAGACCCGCCAGTCATTTCACAGAAGTTAGCAATATATATACATCGACAACACCATTATTCATAAACCCTGTTCCCTGTGCCCATCAACGAGTCGAAGCGACCGGAGACTAATGTAGGCACCTACGCTAAGGTTTGTTAAAGCTTACACTATGCCTGCACCTGTCTCCTTCAATTGAGTTTTCAGAAACGTGTGCGCAATGATTGAAGATCGGCGGCTCCACGTCAGAAAAGCAGCAAAGACCATCCTAAGATTCTCCACCAACCTTTGAATTATTTTCTAGCCGAGACCGGTTTCTGTCCAAGGATGACGTAGACGGGATAATAGCTGTGCACTCCCCGTTGCCGGATTTCGTTTCGACACTCCATTAAAAGGACTTCTAGCTCAGCGACGGTGTAGCCTAATAGCTCGGTGAAGATCTTTACAGACAAGCCATGTAAGCCGTCGAGTAGATTGACCAAGCCAAATCGACCTGCCTCCTTCATCATTGGATCTTTCGGCCACGGGCCGACGGGCAATTTGAAATTCAGGCACTGCACATTGACGAATCCTGCAGAGGTCATCTGGGACTGAACCAAGTCTGGATCACACCAACCGCGCAGCCCAACCACATTCATGCCACGAGTCCATTCCTCTTCCCAGAATTTGAGGCGGCTTTCGGGGCTAATGGTGTTGTCGTCACTACGCCGATGGTAGTCAAACTCTTGACATTCAACCCACCCTCCTGGGGAAAGATTCTCAAACGCCTGCACAAAAAATTGAGGCCATGATTTCAAGCTGTTGTCGATCATGATACGTGTATGGATGAGATCGAAGCTCTTTCTAAATGTCCAAGGGTCGTCTGCATCGGCAATCTCGAACATACAGTTTGGCGGCACGTAGAGTGGTTGGATGGGAGATAAGTCAATGCCGGTAACGACAGTTCCTGGGTACTCATCTGCGACGTCCACACACCACGTGCCTGCTCCTGCGCCGACATCGAGGATTGCTGTCGGCGAAGACACTGGGGCAAAGTACAAGTGATTGTGTAGTGCGAGACGGAAGGCATGATACGTGATCTCCATGCGCTCTATTTCTGCCGAGTCGTTAGGCAGAAGATACGCGCCTCGGTGGTAGGCATGGTACGTTCTGCCATGAGCCTCTTCATAGTCGAATATGCTACTTGCGACGGAGCGTGTCGACGACTCAGTTTCCCAAAATCCGGAGTCGTCAGAGACAGAGCCAGCATCGTTGCCCTCGGCTTCGTTTGCGACTTCTAGTGCCTCTAGTGAGGAGTCGGACGTGTGTTCTGCATTAACTTTTGCCCTGACAGAATGGGATTGGTTGTCCGGGTGACGACTTTTTTCAGCGGAGGATGAGTCCATAGCGCGATGAGATCAAGTCTGGCTGTGCAACAGGATTACTGCGTTGGATGATTTATACCCCGCAACATTGCTGGGACGGGATTGAGCCCCGTGAGTTCAAGTGGGTTGCGCAAGAAAAGAACCGCAGCGCACTGGGAATATGGCGAAGCGCCAGCGCGGAGTCAGTTCTCTACCATGTTATGGTCGACTCGTAGAGTCCCAATTTCCACATGTCGGGTATCATAGACTTTTGACACATTCGAGTGTTGGAGAAGCGTTTGGCTTTCGAGGTCGTTAGAAGATTAATGATAGGCGGGATGATCCGAGAGGCGGCTCCATCTGCCGCGTAATTACCCTAGCCACCCTAGCTTGGAGAAAATCCCTGTCACGCCTCAGCCCTGCACGTGCCCTGTTAGCGTTTGGGTTTTGAGGGGAAGCCAAGCATCTACTAGGGCAAAGTCCCCTGTTTGCCGAGTGGAGCCTTGAACTATCATCATCATTAACAATGTCGTGCAGGTGACGTGTCTGATTTAGGACTTCAAACGAATTGATTACAGCCAATGATGCTTCGAGGGCTAAGCCTTTACAAAGGCTCTGTACAGCCTTGAAGATTTTTCTATACGAGCTAGTTGGTCTCAGGAAAAATTTCCAAAAGGTTGCCTCATTGACTAAAATCTAGCCTAAGCACTTTTCGTCACCCAGCAACACTCGCGGACGGCAGCTGTCAGACTTGACAGACTGCAGATAAACCCTGTCAAGCTTCACTATGCTGATATCGAAAATCGACTCAGCTCATGCCCAGTATGTGGGGTTGGTGCTTGGTGTCGGTGCAGTGCTCTACTTCATTGTCACGACAATCCTGAGCTATCGAAAGCTGCGGCACTTCAAGGGACCTCGTCTTGCCGCCTTCTCCCAGCTATGGTTTTTGTACGTCACCTTGAAAGGGGACGTCTATCTTGCGGTCGAAGATGTGCTTCGCAAATACGGTGGGTTGATGACAACCGCGTGTCGAACGAAAATGTGTGGGTATTAATGAACTGCTTTCGCCAGGCTCTCCTGCTCGCATTGGGCCCAACTTGCTCATTCACCAAGACCCTAACTTGATGCGCTTCATCCAGGCGCCGACGTCACCTTTTAGACGGGGCCATTGGTACGCTGCCGTGCAATTCGATCCCAGGATCAACAACCTTCTCTCAGAACGGGACGAGAAGCGTCATACCAAGTTGCGAGCAAAGATGCTGCCGGCTTATACGGGGAGAGAATTGCCAGACCTCGAGTCTCGGATTGACGACAGGCTACTTGAACTTATTGATCTTGTCGCAAATAAATACGTCTACGAGAAGAAGCCCTTCAATTTCGCAGACAAGGTGCAATATTTCGCGCTCGACTCACTGACTGATTTGGCGTTTGGCTCTCCTCTTGGCTTTGTCGCGAAGAATAAGGACCTGTTCGACTACAACGAGACCAGCAAGGCGTTCTTTCCCATCTTTGAGCTTTGCGCCAACTTTCCATTCGTGTGGCGCATTCTGTCGAGCAGGCTTGTGCAATTGCTGACCGGTCCCAAACCTGAAGGCCGAGTGGGCATCGGAGCCATCACCGGTGTTGTCCAGAAGATCATTGCGCAACGCTTTGAAAACCCTAACGACAAAAGCAACTACCAAAACGCCATGGTCGATGTATTCATCAAACACGGCCTGAATCAACTCGAAGCCGAATCAGAGTCGCTCCTGCAACTCCTTGCGGGCGTAGATAGCACGGCAACAACGATCCGAATGACTATTGCCTTGCTTCTGGTAAACCCGGTGGTCTTCATGAAACTCCGCGCGGAGTTGGACCAGGCCCTAGCCGAGGGCAGAGTCTCTCGCCCTGTAATCAAAATTTCAGAAGCTGTTCAACTCCCCTACCTCCAAGGCGTGGTCAAAGAAGGCCTCCGACTCTGGCAACCCCTCACCGGTATTGCGACGAAGGACTCGCCCAACGAAGGCATCACCATCGACGGCGTCTACATTCCACCCAACACTCAAGTCGGGGTAAGCTCGCACTCGATGATGCGGCGCAAGGACATATTCGGCGAGGACGCCGAGCTGTTCCGCCCCGAGCGGTGGATCGAGTCCGACCCAGCAACGATCAAGGAGTGGGAGCGCATCTGGGACCTGACCTTCTCGTACGGGCGATTCACGTGTCCTGGCAGAAACATCGGGCTGATGGAAACAACCAAATTTGTAGCCGAGTTCGTCACCCGCTTCAACCTGGGATTGGTCAACCCGGTGAACCCGATGAGGACGAAGTGCCATCAAATCCACGTGCAGAGGGACTTTATGGTGAGGGTGTGGGAGCGTGAAAGCGCTGCTGCTGCGGCTGCTTGAGCCGGGAAAACCCCGCCTGATGAAAGAGGAATCAACTATTCTCACACTTTTGAATCCCATGCATGGCCCCGACCGCCAAGATGACGTTTACCCAACACTCGGTCGCCACCCAGTTTGGTTTTTCTTCGAATTCGCAAACTTCAATTCACTCAGTGACACGCCACGCCACAGTGTGGTGCGCGCTCTACGAAAAAAACGGAAAGAAAAGACAGCAAAAATGGAGTGAGTGGGATGATGGAAGCACAAAACATGATATCCCTCAGATTGTCATGCACCTATGCATATACTCGGACGGGGAGCCCTTTGACAACCTCTGCATTCTTATTCTTATTCTTCTGTGCTTAGTCTTCAAGCGACCTAGTTTATGACAGTGGGCCCCCTTACCCTTATATACGAAGCAAGCGCATGTATGTATATATGAATTAAAGCAAGCATAAATTCACATTTCACATTTACATTCACATTCACGTTTTTCGATACACTTTTTTTCCTGCTTAATTTAGGAAATGTCACCGACCGTGTGCAGAAAAGTCGATACAGGCACTTAACTTGTACTGCCTCAAAGCTCAAGCTCAAGCTCAAGCTCAAGCTCAAGTACGAAGTAATCTCTCTGTCTGTTCTCAGTGTTCTGTAGAGAGGGCCACAGAGGAGCAGGGGAAGGCGTAAAACGCACCTGCATACCTACGTACCTACCTGGTGCCTGCCTGCCTGCCTATCTGTACAATGTATACGAAATATATTTTATGAAAGTAAAAAGAGATTCTGGTCCCCATGTACGACAAAGCACAGATTATGCGCTTTAAAAAGGTCAACGTCACAAATGATGGGCGTTGGCATCACAAGGAGTTCTCCACCTTTTTGGGACAAAGTGGCATGGAGACCACGCCGGTGTTTGATGCAGAGAGGACCAGACCGCTGAAATCACCAAGAGACGCCGTACCAGACACTAACATAATACAGAACATCATGGGGCCGTTCGCCAACGACGATACAAAGAACCTATGGTCCAATGATACGGAGGAGATCTACGGGGTGGAACCACACGAGCTGGGCTAGGTGCTGAACGCAAACAGTACTGATCTAAATTCGACAGGATTAGCATGTTAAAACCGCGCTGCACAATGGTAATATGTTTAATGTAACCTACCGGTTCCCGTAGGATCGTAACCGCGTACGTAGACTCCTAATCTGCGATACAGACGGAGATTCCATCCTCAGGGTGCAACCACCGTCGTGGGTGCGTGCCTCTACCGGCACCAACCACGGTCAACTTTAATGTGTGATGGAGGGACCCTTAATGGAGTATATAGAGGTTTAATAAAGGATATGAGGGAGGAGAATGGAGCTTGGACAACGAGGACGTTGTCTTTCGATGGAGGCGGTAGACTGTTGCGGTTGCACTATGTGCACATGCATATGTTTACCTCGGTGCAACCAAGGTAAAACACTTAGATAGACAATACAATCACCTACCATTTTTTGATATACAGAATAGAACAGTAAGCCATTTTTGGTCAGTATAAAGTAGCAACTATCAACTATCAAAAGTCCAACGTACGAAATGCCGAGCGTTGGAGGTACGGAGTAATTATTGTTTTCCAACTTTATAGCATCCTTGAGAGTCAAGATACTGTACCAAAACCTCTTAGTATCAGGGTTTAATTTTGAGATTGAATTTGCGATTGAGGTTGGATTGAATGTGGGTTGAGTTGGAGTTTTTTGGTTTTTTGGAGGAGGCCATTGGCACCACACCACACCACACCACACCACACCACAACCTTCCTTTCCTCCTTCCGTCCTTCCTCTATTTTCTTGGTTTCTTCCATGGCTTACTGAAAGTAGTACGTACTTACTTACATGGCATGGGTGGGCACTGACTAAGTGACTGACTGACTGCCTTACTGAACATTTAAAACGACTGTGTTTAGGGATTCTAATTTCCCTTCTTACAAACCGGGAGTGATTCCCCCGAGAGAGAGAGAGCGAGAAGGCGGGGTTTTCTCACTTACACAACCTGCACCCTGACGCCGAGGCTGCCCTTGGGCGGCAACGCAAGGACGGCGTCGTGGTCGAAAGCGACGTCCCTCGCAGTCGTCTCGAACAGCTCCAGGTGCGGGAATACCCGCAGCATCATGGCTGCTAGCGCGATGTATATCTCGCAGTAGGCTAGTCTGGTAAGGGTAGGGTAAGTCAGAAAACTGTCAGAAAAGCCAGAAATTGGTCAGAGCGAATTTTTGATATCTTTTCTTTTCCTACCTTTTCCCCCTTTTTTCTTTCTTTTCTGGAGTGGGAAGATGAAGATGAAGAAGACTTGTGAGGACTTGAGACTTGAGACTTGAAACTTTGAGACTTACTGCATGCCCATGCACTGCCGGCTTCCCTTGGAGAATGACAGCAGATACCGCTCTAGCCGCCTTTCTCTCTGGCCCTTCTCGTCTAGCCAGCGGCTGGGTTGGAACTCGAATCCGTTGGGGAAGATGGTCTCGTCCACGTGTAAGAGCCCTGATGACATTCCGATGGCGTAGCCTCGTGGTATGACGTGGGTGACTTCGATCGGTGTCGACGCGTTCGGAGGTGTCCATGATCCTTGGTAGAGTATGTCTTCGTCGGTGGGGATGCGTGGGAGCCGCGCCGGTACGCCAAACATCAGTCTTAGCCCTTCCATGATGACAGCGCTGAAATAAGGGAGGGCCTCGAGGACTGTCCAGCTCGGAAGATCGTTCGGGTCCGTGACTACGGTCAACAACTCGTCCCTGGCTCTTGTGCAGATATCCGGGTTACTGAGCAGATAGTACGTGATGACGCTCAACACTGACGAAGTCGTTTCCGTGCCGGCTTTGACGAGAACAACTGCCTCACCATTGAGCCTGTGAGCCTTTTTCTCGGAAGGAGGGAGGTCAGACGCCAGCAGAGTTCCAATCACGTTCGCGTGAGATTTCTCACCACCTGCGTCGGGGGCCGACATGGCCTTCTCCACGTGTCCTGGCAGCGTGACCTACCGAAAAAGGGGGTAAGTGTTGTGTCCGTCTGCGTTGGCGGGGAAAAAGACGACTGACCTTGATTGCCTCCATCAGCAATCCAGCTCCTGGCATAACACGCCGGACCACGGACCTGTGGCGATATTAGAGTTCAGATGCAACATGATCGCAAGTGAAAGGCAGGGGGTTAGGCGTACAAAGGGACTATTTCTAAGATGGCTGCACAAATAGGGAAATGTCTGAACACATGTATCAAGCTTAGCAATGATATGATGGGCCCCCTGTAATTGGGCTCCCAAGTAGGTTGACTGAGGAACCTTGTACCGTCACCAAAGAAATATTCGGTGATCATGTCTGTGGTGAAGCAGCTGTATGCTGCGGCGGCATTGAAGGGTCCGCGACCCTTGTAGGAAAGATACTTATCGCACAGTTTCTGGGCATTGCTGTGGACTAGGCCTTCGAGTTTGAGTATCTGGAACCGCGAGAAGAGCTTTATCATGGGCGCTCTGCGGCTGCGATGGAGGTCGTGGTTGGTAGTGCCGAAGGCAGCCTGTACAAATGTTTCAGAACGAACGGGGTACGGCTGTATCTATAAGACGTACGACATGGAAGCTGGACACACCCGTTATCAGTTCTCATTCTGCAGGATAGTTCTGGGGGAAGCCTTACGAAGGTGGAAAGCTTGCAAGAAAATGTTGCGACTTGTCCCGTCTGCTGATGCTGCTGGCATAAATGACATCGATCATGGCAGGATCATTGCAATGTAGTTCATCGGGATTGATCCGGATGATTGGACCTGTCGCACAGATTCTTAGATCAAAAAATGCCCACTGCAAAGGAGAATGCTGGCTTTTATACCATATTTCCGATGAAGCCTATCAATTTCATGCGTATACCGGCCGCCAAGAATGACGTCAAACCAGAACTCGTAGATGTAAGAAGCACCAGCCAGTGTTGGGCCCGGGAACCGAGAAAGGGGGTGAAGAGTTATCCGATAGACGGCATATAAGACAGTGTACAGCAACCAAAAGCCGAAGAAGTAGGCTACGTATCGGAACCATTGAGAATGCATCAAAGAAAGCGAATAACTTCCGAAGGGTGTGTTTAACATCTGCATGGCTGCCATCGAGGGAGAAGGTCGTGAGTAGAGAGATTGTCAATTGTGACTTTGGAGAAAATGGGAATGAAGTTGTTATTCATGTTGGGAGAATATCCTGTCCCCCAGACAAGCCTGCAGGGCAGTGTTAGGGTGCGGATTGTTGATATCATGTGCGATGTGCTGGCACCAGTTACGTTGAGGGTTGCGTCCAAGGCTGTGAAGTAAAGTAATTTTGTGTTTTTGACCCCCACCGTTTGTAGCAATACATTCGGAATCGGACCGCTCCATCCCCAATTCATTTAGTACGTATACAAAAGGCATCCTATATGGGCTGCATTAGTACAGATAGCGCTGGCTAGCTGCGCAACCCAACATCGCACAAGGCTGAATTGATGAAGCTGCGCAACCTTGCGTGCCACTAGGGTGGAACAGCCAAAAGCGCAACTGCTATTCGCTACCAGCGGTGCTACACCAACAGATTGAGGACGTTCGGAATTCTAGACGACGACAATAAACAACAATCATCCCAAGGTAGCGGGGTTATTTCTTCCAATTTCGTGACACGTTTGAGCCGAGTGACAGATACATTCACAGTTGATCATCCATGCCTTCGAATTGAGATAGGTTAGATGCGGCGGTGGCCAGCTGGGCAGCGCAACAAAACAACCTTACACAACATTGCGCAGTGCAACCCAAGAGTCAAGATTTTGGGTTGCTCATCGTTGCGCGATGAAGACATAGAGTGAGGGGGAACGGTAATGTGTATGATGGTGGTATCTAGCCAGGGGAGAGAAGGGAGAGATGCTATGTAATGACCGAGGGCAGGACCGTAAGGAAGGTGGGCCCAGTGGTAACAGCAGTGCCCCACCTTGATCAGCATCACCACGAGGTGGGTCTACCTAGACAAAACACAGACTAGTGCGAATATTGCTTATATAATCTGTCTTCCTCGCTTGAAGATGGAGAGCATCCAAATCCATGTCGTACCATTCACCCAATTGACGTAACGACAGTTGTCAGTACCACATTCAAGGTACCCAGGAAAACCCCATTCTTCAAGTGGGAAGGTGCAGTGCCCGAGAATCCTAGGGTTATCGTTGCTTATTCCTCTCTTTCTTGCTATTTCGGAGAGAAATCTTGTGCAAGAAGCCATGTAACCTGTTCAAGCGAGCCGCTTTGTCCGTAGCGCGAGGTAGAATCTCCCAAGCCGAGGGGGAAAGCCAGTTCAAAGATATTCCGCGGTTTCGTTCTTTAATTTGGGCTAGATGATCTGCGACAGGTCGTCCAGAGTCTTTAAGAGGACAGTCGTCGTCATGCCCTGGCAGCCATGGAACTTCTGGCCGAACTTGCCCATAAAGCCCCAAATTTGAAATATTTGGGAAGGTCGCTTTAGCTAGAAGACATAAGTGTCGGATTTGGACGAAAACACCGTGAGTATGGAAAATGTCCAGGATTATCCTATTATAGGTGTTACCCCTCACCGACTGACCTGGCATTGAGATGGTCAAGAACAAGTCAAACATTGCGTGCAAGGTAGACAAGGCCAACTGGGAGTAGCGCTCACTGACTTTGTTCGCTTGCTCTGTATTCCTCGATAATGAAAAGTGAGCGCAATGCGCAAAATGACAGAGTAAATCTAGGGACTCAGCTCTAAGAACTTTAGCCACACGAGAATGCCACCAATCTGCTGTATCGTCTGTGAAACAGAAATCACAGTGGACCATATGAAGAAGCGCTAATCTTCTTGCATTCAAAGGCCATTCGAATTGTTGAGATAGAATGCCATACTTTGCGCCGTACTCGAAACAATCAAAGTCGAAAACGTATTCGATGCAATAAAGTATGAATTCCGCCCACTGTTGCCAGTTGCTGGAGACAAGCAGCCACTTTTGAGAGGCTGGGTCTAGACCAAACAGATTGGAGGGATCGGGTGGTTGCAGCCAGGCAGCTTCAAGTTCCGCAAGGTGGGGAAAGGCATGGGCACTGTGAGCTGCACTTATAACGTTGATGGCGAGGCGACGCCATAGTAAGTCAGGATAGGCCTGTTTGACGGCAACGGGTAGCCTTTGGTCAATCCAACAAGAGCGGCTCAGATAAGTCGAGAACGACTTGTGAATCAAACTAATCGAGCTCCACCCTCTATGCTGCCGGATCGACAGGTCTCCTGGAAGTCTTCTGACCCGATCTTCGGTATGTTTGCTGACAATATCAACAGTGTTACCTAAAAGGTTTTTGAGGCTGCGTTCGGAGGTGTGAGGGTCGACGGCGGATGTTGCCTCAGATTCAGGGTGCACAGAAAGATACAGCCAGTCAACTGCTTGGTACAAAACCGTGCTATCAATGCTTTGGTGACCTAAGGGATTATTGACTAAGAGGTGTAGGGCGAGTGCAGCTCGAATTTGATGTTTTTGGCTTGATTTCTCCAAAATGCGGGCGTACAAGGGCTCCAAGTCCGGGGGCAATGCATCTAAGAGGGCGAAGAGATCGGCGCTCGACGTATTCTCGTTACAGCTCTCAATCATTTCGTCCACGACAAGTCTAGCCCAGAGGATGACACCCTCGGCCTTGTCCACTATCGCGTCTTGCAAGGGCTGCGGGAAGAGAGCATGGCTAAACATTTCGCGGGTAAGAAACTTGTTGACTTGTTGTTGAGTGTAGGCTCTAATACTTGCGTCATTGTGGTGTTGCATGACGATTGTTGGATAGTCGGATAAATGAAATTCAGCAGCAGGTTCTGGACGGCTTGCGAAGCAGATTTTCATGTCCGTCCTCGCTTGGAGACGGTCGAGCTCGTCACATAGCCGCCACGAGTCCCCCTCGTATTCGTCCAGTCCATCTATGAAGGCACAAATCTTGGAAGTAGAGGTTGAGATGACGTCGGCAAGGACATCGACGTATTCCTCGATGCGCTGGGTGGCAAGGGCTTGAAGACAATCTTCACGCAGCAGGCGGTCCCATATTGAACGATCTCTGGAGCTCAACTGGCGCAGGAATAGTTTGAGCATACCCAATGGACGATTAGCGACCTCGCTTCGGGCACGGTAATCGAAGAAGAAATGCACGATCGACCAATTGTGGCCTCCCGACTCGAGCAGGCGAAGAGTTTTGGAGTTCTCAGCAAGGTATTTCATAAGGGTCGACTTGCCCGAGGCTGGTTTCCCCTTGATCCAGAAAGGGGTGGTGCCTGATTGCAACCAAGTTGGGAAGCTGGTCTGTTCTAGCCACAGAAAGGAGTCCTTGCTAAGATCAGTAAGGCCGAGCTGTCTGCGTTTAGTGTCACGCTCTTCGAAGTCCAACAGGCGGCGGAGGGCTACGAAATGGCAGTTAGAGTCAGTTAGAGTAGTTTGGTCGAGGTGTCCACTATTCTGGGACAGCCTCCGTGTTGAGACATACTTGCTTCCCTGTCTTCCTTGCTTTGACACGCGGGGTTTTCGCCGAAGGAGAAGCGATCGCCTAGATGGGCGATTGCATTGCCAGAGACGTAGATATTGGCTGGAGGCGCGGAGGGCGGTGCAGTGGCAGGCAGCATTGCCGAAGCCAGGTCGTGATGCGCACCCTCAGTTGCAGACATCGTCATCCTAGTTTGGTACCGCTGCTCTTCGTTCGCTCGGACACGCTACCACATGGTGAACATTGGCATTCCTAAACTTCGGGGAGCATCGTGGTTGTTATAATACTCAGTCGATCCTTAGTTCCACTAATAAGGCTCGACCATAATTGTCAAATAACACCAGTGCGTTCATTAACGCGCCCCCGCACCCCGCGTCACCAGCGCGTTCTAGCTAAGTCAGCTAACGACGATTTGGGCTTAATGGGTCAGTAGGGGTAAATAGGTCACCGGCAAGAAAATCCAAAAAATCCGATTCATGTGATTTTTCGGTGACGGACCACGGCTGACCCATTTACCCCTACTGACCCATTAAGCCCAAATAAACGTTAGCTTATAACTAGTCCACCTTGCCTCGCCCTTTCCACAAAGGATATTCTCTGCCCGGCAACAGACAACTACGATATTTTTCGACAACACACGCCTAATTTTCATCCCGCAGATTAGAAAGTCAATTACTCAGCACAAATATAATCCGACAGTAATTGTATATTAGAGGTTTCGTCAATGAAAATGATAGGTATCTATATAAATATCTCTACCATTCGCGAATTAGATAGATTATTGGGACGCCCGAGCAATTAGATAAGATTTCTCTATTCATTATTTTACCTCGTCGATTAGTCGAAATCTTTCGGGGTCATCGTAACGGAGACCGGATGGTAGGTTTCCTAACTGATTTAGCTAGGATTTGAATACTAGACGCCTGCTTTCGTGTATCCTCCTTCTCGCGGCGAGGAGGCTAAGCTGCAGTGCTCCCTGCCGCTGCTCTTTGGTCTGGCTACGTATCCAATGGTAGTAAGTTGTCGAGCATTGATGGAGCCTTGTTGTTCCCTCCCTCCCCCCAGCCGAATAGCTGAGCACGTTGCCATCCGGCCCCCGGTCTATGCACTGCCCATCTCCGTACAGCCCATCCATCGAATGTAACATGTGGCCTCTGTTGGTCTTCTCGCCAATTAGGAGGCAGCGATATAACGATAGACCCGTAGCGGTGCCCACCTTTACGGCCCGCCAACTTGGCCGGCGGGTCATGCCTGATTTACACGGGCCACGTTAGTGTGATCAAATGGAGACAATTGTGAGAGACAGGAATTGGCGATTGGATGAGTGGAACACCGGGAGGGGGGATGAAACATACCATCGAGACTCATGAGCCAACGCGGTAAAAGCCCTGTCAACATCATCAACTCTAGCGACAAACTCTTCAAGCCGTTGGCCGTTGGCCGTGAAGGCTTTGTATCTTTCCTTTGCGGTATCAGCAGTCAAGCATTCGCATAGCTGAATTGCAGCCGCATGAGAGGCGGGCAAGAGATATCCCAGGTTCCTCCAAGCTGCGGCAAAACCAGGGCTAGCCTTCCTCAGTTCCCTTACATCTTCCTTTGAAGCTATCCGTGTGATATCTGGGATACTTCGTAGAAAAATTTCGCAGTAATCCGTAGGTAGCTTGATATCAATTGGACAACGATCTTCGTCGACCAAAGTCTGCGCTGTGCTCAAGAAGTCCTGGATAGAACTTAGGCGGTCAGACAAATCATGCAGGATCGGCTCGAGATCGCAGGCGATGAAGATCATATCGCTTTCACTGATTGTGTCTTTGCAAACATTTGGACCAACTTTTGGCGCCGCTGAGCGTAGAAAGTCTGCGACAATCTCATTGACATCGAGACTCTCTGTTCCCTGGGCCGGACTCGCAACGATAACGTTTTGCCTTGCATTTTCGTTGTCTTCGCTACTTCCCATATCATCCTTTTTGTCTGCCTCCTGCTTTTGCGGTCGCCTTGCCCATTCTAGCGCAGGCTGTCTTTTGAAGAAAGATTCCACGCTATCGAAAATGTCCACACCACAGACTTCCCCAAGCTCTTCAGGGCTCGGTACTGAGCTAGATTCTCTTTCGCGCACAAGCCGCTCATACTCAAAAGCTTGCGAAGTACTGTCAATATCAACTGTTTCGAGGATATCCTCAATGATCTCCAGGCCATTGTCTCCCATGGCGGCATAGTGGACAATCGTAAAGCCGCGCGTGTCTCGAGCCACCACGTCAGACCATAGAAATCGAAAGCACTTAACAGTAGGCTTGTCGTTCGATATGATGGCGTGGTGTAGGGCTGTCATATCTCGATTGTCGGTCGCCCGAGGATCCATTCCTAGTTCCAAAAACAGTCTCACGACATCAGCCCAGCCATTGGCTGCGGCATGGTGAAGAGGCGTCATCCCGGAGTCGTCTCGAGCTTCTAGTCTTTGCCCCTGAGACGAGAGCAGCTCTAATATCTCTCTGGACCCTTCGGCGGCTGCGTGATGTGAGATTCTCACTCCCGTCGAGTCGGACCAGCCAGAAACTTTGACACCTTGTTCACGGAGAAACTCGATAACCGAGAACTGGCTGTGTCGGGCGGCTTCACGCGTAGCTGCCGCTAGGAGCTGACTGTGTGTAACATCAGCATTGGCATGCTTCCAAAGGAATTTTAATGCTGCATGATTGAGAAGAACGTTTAGTACGGCATCATGCCCTCGCTCAGCGGCTAACTCGAGGCCAGTCTTTCCCAACGCCTGTGGTAATTGAGGTCTTGTGCGTGCAAAGGCGCCGGCTCCTTTGTCTATTAGATGGCGGACGATTCCGCTGTGACCTGTGGCGGAAGCTAGGTGAAGGGCTGTCCTGGAACCGTTGAGCCCATTTCCGACACTAAGGTCACCAGCAATTCCGCAAAGCTGTGCCAACTGTGTGATGCGTGGCGGCATATCTGTAACGTCCAGATGTCCAGCACGTGCAATGCTCGACAGCAGTGGTTTTGTAGAAGGCCCGTCAGGGAACAGAGCATTGGAGTTGCCTGCCAATAATTTAGACTCTCGAGTCCACGCGTTGACATCGGCTCCGTGCTGTACCAGGAGCCTGACAATCTCTTCATGCCCGCCAGCAGCAGCGTGGTGCAATGCAGTCCACCCGTCGCTACCGTATTTGTTGACATCGTCTGTACCAATACGCCCAAGAAGAGTCTTAGTCGTATCGGCTAACCCATACTGTGCCGCAAGATGCAAGCAGGTTTTGCCAAATATATTCGACTTCTGGAGGCGACCGGTATCTTGAATTGCTAGCTTGTCGATGATTGCGGGCACTTGAAAGAAACATGCCATGAAGAAAGGGTCTATGGGAACAGAAATGGCGTCCAGATAAAAGTATCCATAGTCGTCGATGTAGCTGGGCGTTGCAAGAATTTTTCCGACCACGAGCGTAAACCAACCAGCGAACAGTTGTCTATTACGGTGTCCCACAAAGAATTTCTCCAACAAATGGCAAATGGTTGGGTTTGGATCCTTTCCACGGCCTGCAAGCAATGCTCTTCGACAATGACCTGGCCAGTTCCAGATTGCGTAGCTCTCGAGGTCATGTGAGGCGTAACGCAATTGAGTCTTTTGAAAATTGATATCGGTAAGGACATATGACATGCAGGTCAAGGCAATGCCTGTATGGCCGTCCAGATCTTTCTGCCCCTCGTCTTCGAGGAACTCTCTAACCGAAACATGAGCCAAGCGGAATCGGGAAAGCTTTAGACTATGCTCGGCCAAGTTACGACAGAACCCTAGGAGGATCGGCACCGAAAGGAGGTCCTCTCGGGTACCATCGGCCCGGATCGTCAAGGCTTTGAGAAAGCCATCTGTCCGCAAGTGGCCATGTTCATATGTGAGCCAATTCAAAGCCCTGAACGTGGTACTTGTGTCTTGTTGAGACCTCTCACTAATTGTTCTGACAATCTCTTGGTAAAGCTGTCCCAGTCCCGGAGGTAATTTTCCAAGCTTGTTTCTTACTGCGGAAGGAGTATCTTCTTGACATAAAGTTTGCAGGGACAGCTGGGCCCAACGGAACCTGAGACAAGGTTAGAATCACGGATGATGGCCGGCCCGAGGTAGCTGCGGTAGCTTACATGCCACCAGACTTTTCGATTAAGCCCGCAATGATCTCTTCTCTGATTTCTGACAGAGACTGGCTATCACCCTCGTGGAACCTATCGAGTCCCGGGAGAAGCTGACAGTCTCGTATATCCCGATCCACTTGCTCTGTGATGAACCTTTCGATGTCTGCCCCGACGTCAGATGAGTCGATTTTCAACCCAGAAGAGATCCCTCTTGTGTCAAAGTCCCGGAACCGTGCTTGGATATCGATCTCTGGGCGACTGGAAATGAATATCTTTACCAAGCTTGTAGTGCTTTCCAAGATCCGTGCCAGATTCGTCAAAAGAGAATTGCGATCTAGCGACTTCTTGCTGGTAACGGTTAACGGATTCCGAGGAATTTCATCGATTCCATCAATGACAATTGTTGTGAGCGGATAACAGTCTGCCAATTCGATGATTCCGTTGATACACTCCCGCTCATTCAAGTGACCGTTCTTACCTTTCCTTTTAAACAGCTTTGTGATCGAGTCCATGACTGGCTGGTCGGAAAATGCGGAGAGTTGTTTCAAGATGCTTCTGTATATCGTTGAATGATCTGCAAGCTCGTCTGCTCGAGTGGTTCTGTCACAATAGAAGTAGGCTATCCTTTCTTCGGTACTTGCTGTAGATTGCGCTTCTATAGTATCGATGAGCAGAGATGCAAGCGTTGACTTGCCAGCGCCGACTGCAGCAGCAAAAGGTGGTCAGACATTAATCTTGTAGAGTTGGTGGGAAAGTGCTTACTAAGCCCGGACATCCACAGAAAGGACGATGAGCTCGACTTTCTCCAATTCAGAAAGGTTTCGTGCCGAAGAAGCCACCCCCCGCTACCTTCTATCCGTAAATGCTTAACCTCATCGTGGTGATCGGATGGCTGAACTTCAGAAATCCACCACAGAATGTCACCGCGGTTCTTTTCTTCCGCCAATTCAGTGAATTTTTGAATATACGCACAAGAACGGTGTATTGGCTCATCCATAGAGTCAATCTGCTTCTGTAAGGCATCGAAGCTTTTCATAATATCTGAGCCCTGTCAGCACGCTTGGGACACTTCAGAAAATGATTGTACCGGTGAGATCGGACTTACCACCATGGCCGACTAATTTTTGATAATCGTCAACTTTTACTTTCTGTGCCTCAATTGTGCCCCAAATCACTTGGAGCGGATGAGAAGGATTCAACGTGGCGAACGCATGGGCTATGAGGGAGTTAGCATCCTAAAATACAAATACAGGTCAATCATTCGTTGCTTGAGTACCTATCTTGCCCTGATCCAGATACTTCTTCACTGCTGTCTGATATCTCAAAACCACAGCGTACAGCTCGATCAGGGATTGCCGGATGCGTTGTTTCGCCTCACTCAGCTCCCCTAATTGAGCCGTGAGATACATTTGCTCTAAGATTGCATAGCGAGCAATGAGGTGAGCAATTGGTTCTGCATCTAGGACGAGCTGACGCCTGTCGGAGGCAGTTTGTGCGGCCTGATTGAATCAGCACGACCGTCAAGTTGGTCCGATTAAGGCTTAGTCTTCCCCACCTTGATGAACACGACAACGCCTGCCCAAGCAATTGTAGCGTGTTGTGTCGGATCAAAAGCGGCGGCGGCTGAGCCGATGTCTTTGAAAGCATTGGCCCAGGCGATAATCTTGTCGAACACATCTCGAACAACAATTTTCTTCCCATTTCTGCTCCTACAAGTCCATTTCTTTGCGTCACTTTCAGATCTGGCATCTTCCACAGTCTGTTGTACTGAATTAATTGAGAAGCCGTTTCCGGGCGGAAAAGCTTTGTTGAAATCCAGCCGTTCTTCCTGGCTCAGGCTGTTAAGCCCTTCTTGCCACAGATCTCGCGTGGGACTCTCGCCCATGGCGAACCCCCTCGTGTCTTCAATGTAAGAAAGAAAGCAAAATTACCTTTCGTCAACACGACATGGATTAGATGGCTTCAATACACTCCTACTAGTAATTCTGGAAAGTGGGGCAAGATTGCGGCTGACCGCGGGGTCCAGCGGGAAAGGATTAGACGTATTTACCGTTACGTGTACGTTCCAATATCGTATACGCTTTGTGATATATAACAACCTTGGAAGGAAGTGGTAATTATCTAGCTAAAAGTCAAGGTCGCGTGTAGCATCTCTAAATATAAAGGTAAAAGTAAGAGAAAGTAAAACGAAGCTACTAGAAAACATAATTTCTTACTATCTAGATAGCACCGGATTAGCTCGTTTTTATACTATAAAGTTTCGTAAAGTTCCGTAAAGTTCCGTAAAGTTCCGTAAATGACCTTTAAATACCGTAAGAACGAAGCAACAATTACTCTTAACAGTAAATACTTAATAGAAGGTACGACTAGAATCCACAATTGGAAGTCACGATCCGATCGGTATTGATGAATGTTGTAGTGAATACATGAAGATGGAATGGGAAACAAAGGTG
Source organism: Incumbomyces delicatus (assembly GCA_017655985.1). Classification (NCBI taxonomy): domain Eukaryota; kingdom Fungi; phylum Ascomycota; class Eurotiomycetes; order Chaetothyriales; family Trichomeriaceae; genus Incumbomyces; species Incumbomyces delicatus. The sequence continues at coordinate 4,462,062 of JACJVS010000003.1, forward strand.
CCGGTCAATGTAGAAAATATCTCCATAATCACGCCTTTCACCTTGCCCTATACTGTAATACCCCTGGGACCTTCCCCACAAAATCTCCAGTTCACGGAACTCTAAACCCTTTATATGAAATACAAGGCAGGAATTTGCATGAAACGAACAAGAAAATATAAAATGTAGACAAGGTGCAGACGAGGTGCCTTTTTGGAATGCTATTTGTACACACCCCCTTGACCATCACCACAAAGCGGGAATTTCCCGAGGAAGAGAATCAAAAGTCGTCGTCGTCCAGCTCGTCTCCAGCTCCCACTCCATCACCGTCCGGGAGCTGCTTCAAGGCGGCCCTGATGAGCTCCACCAATTCGTCGACGTCCGGGCGGTCAGCCGGCTCAACGGCCAGACAGCGCTTGACGACGTCTCTCACGGCATCACAGGGGAATTTCCTCTCGGCCTGGCCCTGCCCACCAGCGCTGCCGTTCGCGGCACTGTCGTCCCCTTCGACGATGGTGCCCTGCCTCTTCGGCTTGGGGGCGTTCTCGTCGGGCCACTTCCAGTCTCCGCCGAGCACGCAGATGGACAGCGAGCCGCCGGTCTCGTCGGAGCGTGCTTCAAAGGGAGATTTGCCAACCAGGCAGGCGTACATGGTGCAGCCAAGGGACCAGATGTCGACTTTGGTGTCGATGACGGAGCCCGTTTTGACGTCGAACAGCTCCGGGGCGCGGTAGGGCATGGTGGAATGTTCGGCGGCGGTGTCTTGGACGGCCAGCGCTTGGCTTCTGGAGGTGATGGGGGTAGGCGAGGGAGCGATAGAACCGAGGTCCATGAGAACGGGTTTCGGGTCACCCGAGGTGGAGGAGGCCGGGTCGTCGTCGTCCAGCATGATGTTGGCTGGTTTGATATCGCGGTGTGCGTAGGCATGGGCATCTCCTGCACTCTTGCCGGCCTGGCTGGCCGTGATCTCGCCGCCGGCATTGTCTGGCATCAGCGGCTGCTCCTGCTCGCCATCTTCATCAGCGGATCGCTGAGCGGAAGCGGTCATCGTTCTCCTGTTGTTCTTCGCTTGCCTGCGGGCCATGTCCTCATCTTCATCGGCGGCCCGGGTGCGCACAGCCTGTGCCTGTCTCCGTGCCTTGGCCGGCGCAGACTCATTTCCGCCCGGGATATGATAGTGATGCATCGCCTTCAGCCCCTTGCACACTCCCAGCATAATCTTCATCAGCCTCCGCTCACTAAACCTCGTCCGATTGACCAAGTTTGCATTGATCTCGTCCTGCAGATTCCCCCGGCGATAATAGGGTAACAAGATGTAGACGGTCTTCTGGGCGCCTCCACCTCCTGCGCCTTCGGTTCCGATGCCACTCACCCTCCCACCCTCATCCTTGACCTGGTGATCGACGGCATGTATGATAAAGTCCCCTCCGGCGACGCCTGCGAAGAGCGAGTAGGCCTCGACCTCCTTCAGGGCGAGGGCGACGCTCTCCTGGCCGAAAGGGCAGCGGATCTTTTTGAGCGCATACAGGGCCGAGGTGGCGGTGTCTTGGACGAGGTAGACGTAGGAGAAGCCGCCTTCGCCGAGGAGACGGAGCAGGCGCAGGGTGCGGGCGTTGATCTTGAGGTTGGGCGATGAGGGGAAGCAGAAGAGGCAGTTGGTGAAGTTGGAGATGAGGTCCATGATGGTGGTCGCCATGGTTGACAGACACACGGCTGGTCAGGAGGAGGGAAGGCTATCTGGGATGCGATGGGAGTGGATGGGAGTGGATGGGACTTGAGTGGAGGGGACTGTTCTGTTCTATTCGATATGTTTGGAGCGGACTAGAGCTGATTGAATGGGATGTGCTCGTGCTGGTGGTGGTACTCGCAACTGCACTGCAACTTGAACTTGAACGCTGATTTGATATGCTGACTTGAGACGCTGACTACTCGTTCCCGACCTTCTACTTCGAAGGATTAGGAGAGCGCTGTTATATATTATTATCGCAGCATGTTGGGAGGCCGGTGCAACGCGTGAACACTGTGAAAGAAAAGAAAAAGGACAGTATCAAGTCGAGGAGTTTCTGTGCCTCGTGCTGGGGAGCGTGTTTGAGCTCCAATTACAGCAGTCCTGATCGCAAAAGTTGACAGTTGACAGAGGACAGTTGGACGTTTGGAGATCAAGAACCCTGCAGCAGCACTAGTAGAACCACCTAACCATCTAACCTAGCACCCTAGGCAGGTACCTAGCGAGATGATCACTGACCTAATATTAGTACAGCGCTGGGGACGCTGCGGGGGCCGTTTGGGCTCGTTAGATACCTTCCCAGTTATCTCGACGAATGAAACAGTACTCTGGTCTGGAATTTGTGCTGCTTCTTTCATTGCTCTACAGCTAATGTAATTGGTTCTAGAAGCTTGCCAGGTCGACGCTCTACTGTGCAGATAATCCGTCCACTGCAGTCCATCTCGGAGCCCGCCCATATATCTACTGCCAACCTTGAACCTTGGAACCCATTCTATATATTCTATACAGCGAGATGATCCGACATGTCCGGCACTCGAACCGACACTCCTGTCTCTCTTGCTGGTCTTCATGATAAAGCTCCAGAGCCACTCTATTTTGACCGATAATAACACCATGCTTGCCAAACTCCGTCCCAATGCAAATGCCAATGTGAATGCGAATCAATCAATCACTTCGTTCGGCCTACGGTGAGTGCTCCAACTGAGCCATCAACCGCCTCCGTACCTCGCTGTTGGCCACACCACCCACGCCAAACGCTGGCACGATGCGGCCCATGCGAGCAAACGACGCAACGGCCCAGTTCCGGGCCACTTGCAACGCTCTCTCGCTGAAACCCAGCCTGCCCTGCCGGTTGTACAGGTCGAGTCCCAGCACGTGCAGGGGCGTGCTGCACAGCTGCATGGCCGCCGGCGTCAGGAATTGTGCCGTGTTGTTGCGTCCGGCCTCGGTGGACAGGATGCGCGAAAACCGCTCTTTGACGGGAGGCGGCAGCTCCGCCAGGCGAGGCGCGATCAGCGGGGGCAGATTGAACGAGGCAAAGATGGTGAGCGAGTCGCGACAGGCAAACAACGCATAGCTGGCCGCCGGGATCTTGGCCGCCTTGGTCGTCGACTTGCCGAAGATCCGCGCGAACTGGCTGTCTTTGTATATGCTCATGCTCATGTTGACCGCACTGGTGGCTGCAAATTTGCTGGGCCCCGACGTCACCAACCCAGCCCGCTTGTTCTGCAGCGTCGACGTCAGCGTATCGATGCTGTTTGCCGAAAAATAGGTCGACGAGTACAACGACAGGATGAGGAGGAAGGGCCGGGAGAGGAAAAAGCCATGCGGCCGCAGGAGGGCGGATTTGGCTGCACTGAACAGCGTTTCCGACAGCGGAGCCCCCGTTGCGACTTTCCGTATGATCGATCTGCCACCAGCGTCAGTATTCTGTTGTTCCCACACCTTGACCACCCTCAGCCTCAAACTCACTGGTCAATGAGGCAGATGACGGGAGCGATTAGCACAGCGGCCGTGCCAGCTGCTGCCGCATCTGCGCCCACACGCAGCCCTAACCGTTGTGTGTTCCAGCTTTTCGTCTTGGTCTTGTCGCTGCTGAGTTGGTCTTCTTGTCTCTGCGCTTTGTGCAGGCTGGCCGACGACGGCGATTGGCTCATGTTGGCCGCGGTTTGGACGATATCGGTCGACGATTTGGCTTCGTGCATGGACATCGCAAGCAGCCGAAAGGCAACAAGTGTAAAATCCCCCCAAACTAGAAAAGCCAGTGACTCCTCGAAAGAAAAGTGACTCGGGAAAGCAGCAAACAGAGATGGGTACGACAACAGAGAGTCAAAGGAAGAGAGACGATCAATCACCGGGCCGTCATACCGTAGCTCGCACCTCGCACCTCGCGCCTTGCAACTTGGAGTGTAACTTGACAGACGAAAAAGGTGATCGGTCACGGTCCATCTCTGGCCGAGGTCGCGAAAATGTCCGGTCGGCACACTCACCATGCCGTCTCGGCTTTCCTCCCTGCATGAGCCACACATTAGCCACAATAGCCCACAATAGCCCACAATAGCCACCGAAGCCACAGTATATGGCCTGCTGTGCCCTATCAATCTATGCACATTAGTAAACTCAAGAGAAGCATGGAATTTCAACATCAGTGGCCAGATCGGGTAGAGACGAGCATTTCAATTTCTGCCTGTACAGCTTGCAAACCCACCTGTCAAGACCACCGTGACCGACCGGCCTCAAAATACGCCTGATGCAGGGTGGTGAAGATTGAGGGGAAACCGAACCACTTCAGCTGTGTGTGATGTCGAGTAGATCATCATCTGCCTCCATGCTCACACCACCGACACTGTCAATCGCATTATAATTCTTTCAGCTTCTGCTTCTCTTGCTTCACTGCATGTAAGGGTGGCAGGCGCGGGCTGACCGCATCCTCACCACCCACGGCCTTGAAGCCGTTGTAAAAGAGCCATTCGACCGCCTCTTCGACCGGCTTATCGAATATGTAGGGAAGCGCCGGGACCGCGGCGAGGCCAAGCTGCCGTGCTCGTTAGTCTTCCGCAGATTGGTTTATCTAGTCCAAACTTACGCCTATGGGTGCCCAGGTCCTGAAGGTGGTGTTCTTCGCGTTCTTCAACGCTTTGCCCGAGTATCGCACGATGCTGTGGATGGTGAATGCCGGCAGACCCATGCTGGCAATACTCTGGAAGACGGCTCTCTGAACTGCCACCGCCCGCCAATCGTCAATGGCCGCGATCTTGACGGGCGACGGCGACACGCCCTGTTGGTGGTGATGTTGCTGCTCGTGAGGGTGTGGGTGTTTCTTGTCCGGCGAGGCGACGACCGTGGCCTTTAGGTGCTCGTCGCTCGCCGGGAAGAGCACTCTTTGGTTGCGCTTGTACGCCTTCCAGGCCTCGTGGCTCACGTCTCCGACGATGTATGCCCACGAGACGGCATATGCGCCTCTCACGATGTATGGATGAGCGACGGGCCGGAAGGACTCTCCAATATCGGACGTGTAGGCGACGTATCGGTGGGCGCTGAGCATGATGGTGCGCACCCGGTTGGCGTAGGCGGCATAGCGCAACGAGCTGTCCTTGGTGTCGCCGAGGCTGGGCAGGCATCACGTTAGCTGAGGCAGGGGCGATGGGGAACGGAGGATGCTCGTACTAGCCATCGTAGAGGTCGTCCAAGAAGTCATCATCTTTGTCGACGAGCTTCTGCAAGTCTCGGGGCAGCTTCTCGCGCGGCACGGGATCTGCCAACGACGCGGGCGCGCCGTCAGGGAACATCTTCTTCAGCTCATCGCCCCTTTCTTTTTCCCGTTCCTTTTCCCACGCTTGTTCTTTGGAATCTCGCGGCATGGCGAGCACAGACACAGGCACGGGTGGAATTGGCCTATGATAGCAAAGCTCTGGCTCGATAACAAATGGAAATGGAGAAGCTGGAAAGTATGCTGTGTGTGTAGGATGTTGTAGTGCTCGATTACCTACCTAGGTAGCTAATCAATGGTCCCCATACAACTTCGTATGAAGTGCAAAGCATGCAGGTGTTATCGGGTGACTCTCTAGGCCCCGAAACACCCCCCAGTCCTAAGCCATCACATCCCCGGATTCTTAGGCTACCAACCCTAGCTAGGCTGGCATGTGCTGACGCGACATTGCTGTGGCCAAAGCTTAGCTGCCCGGAGGAGCGTCTCCGGAAGCACGTGACCAAAGCGAGTCTTAGCGGGCCTAGTGTTTCACGTGCTGACTTAGCTCCTTTTCGGGTTAGTGTCCATTCCATCGCAAGCTCTTGACTTGAACTTGAGTCGGGAAGCTGTAGCGAACGTGTCGAGACAAGCGCAAATCCGACCTCGTTCGAGTTTGACAGAGATCCTGCTCCTGTCCTCCACCTCCAGTCGACACACCTGAGGACTCACCTGTCGCCATAGCTTGGAAAGCCCTCATCTGACCAACGTCCGGCCGTCAAAATGGTTGCCATGTACACAATTGCCGGAAGGCAAGTTGGATCGCACGTGGTACGCAACTTTGAGCTCCCTCGCAGCCGTTCCTCTCACATATCACATGGATCCTAATGCTGATACTGATGCTGTGCTCGCTCAGCTTTCAATCGCCACACTAGCCGTCATGTTCGGCGGCTCGGCCCTCGCCATGGGCGGCGGCAGCAAAGCCGAGGCCAAGACTCCTCCCATCAACGCAACGAGCAAAGATGAAGAGCAATTTGTCCAGTCAGTTCGACCGCCTGCCCTCGCTACACTGAATCCCACTGCTGACAACGCATCCAGAGAATTCCTACAGCAGATCGAGCAGGAAGACAAGAAGGCCAAGGCGGGCAAGTGATCGGAGCAACGTCGTTCATATCGCCAACATGGATCAGGGCGCAGGAGTCACACCATGCTTCATCCAACTTCATCCAACTGCGTGAGATGTAAATACTATAGAAAGAGACATGACCCTCCACCCTCGTTTCCCCTTTCTCTTTCACCCCTTCTCTACCACTCTTCCTACGGCCTCAGCTCAAACTCCTCTCCCTCGTCCTCGCGCGGTCTGCCCATCTTCACCATCGCATACCCGGCCCGCAAATCCATCACGATCGAGAACAATGTCTGGCTGGCCGACTTCTCGCTCGGAGACCGGTTGATGGCCCCAGGGCAGTTTTGATTGTCCTTGAGCACCTCTCGCAATTTCGACATGCTTGGTTCTGCTCCCACCTCGCCCAGCAATTCCCGGATCCGTGCCAGCCGGAACGGTGAGTCCGGCAGGATTCCTCGGTCGACTATCCCTGCCCGCGGAACCACCACGTGATTTGAATGGGTGGTGATCCCATCCTGCATCTCCAGCTCAACTTGGTCGTATGCCGTATTCTCGAAGCCGATGCTGCCGCTGCTGACATCTGCAACCGTGATGTGACACGCTGCCGCCACCCCGGCTTTATTCAATTTCGACTTGGCCTCTTGCAATGAGCTGCATTCTAGTGCCGTCCGCAGAGCGAGGTGGCACGGCAACTTGTCAAATGCCACCCCACCGCACGAAATCGCATTCAAAGTCACTCCCACCCCGGCAGAGTTCATCCCAATCTTCCCAATGAGGCCCCCTTCCGTCATCATGCTGATCGTCGGCTTCCCATCCTGCACAATCTTCAAACACACAATGTTGTTCTTCTGCTCGCCTTCCCAATCCCAGTTCTGCCCGATGAAACTGTCCCTCTCCGTCTTCCACGCAAACGCCGTACATCCGTCCGTCAACATTCCGAAACCAATCTCCGTCCGGACATTCAGCGCCAAGACCGACTCGAACGGCACTCCGGCTCCGTCAGCAACACCTCGCATCTCCTCGACATATCCCGGGTACCGTGACTCCAAGTACGGCAGGAACTGTCTCGCAACGTCTTGCGCCTGTGCCCACGATTTGCCTGTCTTGCGCTTGAAGTAGTCGTCGTAAAACTCGATACTGCCTTTGACTTGGCTTGCAGCCTGTTGGCCATGTTGCTTGCCAATCTAGTCCCTGCCATTAGCCTCTTGACTCGGTTTGTCTGTCAATTGCCCTGAACTTGCCTCGTATGGCGTGCCAGAGCAGTGGATCTGGAGCATGTCTGAGGATGTAATCACGAGCCAAGTACAAGGTACAAAGTACTACGAGCGAGTCGAGTAGCCCGTGCAATTCCACGCCTCGAATAATTAAATAGAAAGTGTTGTTGCGAAGAGTTCGAATTCTGTTGCCTCCTCATACTGAATGGTAATGCCCTCACGGAGAAGTGCGGAGAGCCCTCGGCATTCCACTTCATCGCTGCCAATTGACAATTGACCTGTAAAAAAATGTCCTGCACGTCGATCCATCCTGTGCTTTGATGGCTTTCCCTAAAAACTTGCTACCTCCAATTCTGTACTCCATGGTAGACGCTCACCATTTCTACTGCAACATCGTCCTAGCTGCTGGTTATTGTTGTGTTGATGCTCAATACGGAATGTTTGGCGAGGCCTGATATGGTCGCCGAAATCTATAATGAACACCCCCTGAAGAGCTCATGATCGTACTTCGTACCTTGTCTATCACTTTTGTAGCTATAACAGCCAAGCAATTTAAATCAAAGTCTCTGGCTTCTATCTACATAACATGGTGAAGCAACGATTCCCGTACGTGGTCGGCACCGACATCGTGAATCTGGCGCGCTGGGATCTCCGAAGTGATCCGTACAGAATTGCCAGACTAGCTTCCCGCCTATTACACGAATCCGAATTTGCACGGATGTGGTACACCCAAGCAGAAGCGTTTGACGTCCTTCGACCCCGAGCCTCCTGGCCGAGGAAGAAATACAAGCCAGACGGACGCGAGTTCAGGTGTAAGTTCTCAGAGAACATTTTCGCCTCGGAGCAGTACCTCAAAAAGCTCACCCCTCTCACGTGCAGCAGCGTCCAGAGATTCCTCGGTGGGCGCTGGGCAGCGAAAGAAGCAGCGATGAAAGCCTGGGGCGCCGACTTGCTCTCGTTCAAGGACCTCCGAATCGAGGTACAATCGTCTCATGCTCGGGACGAGGACGGCCTCAAGCGCCCTAGATCCCGCGCCATCAAGGTCGTGTGCAGGCCTTTTATTCCGGACTTTGCTGGTGCTGCGTCGGCACACAATAGTAATCAGAAGGGTGATGGAGCTCAAATTCCGCACGGCGGCCCCCGGAGTGACGACGTGTCCATGTCAAACTCGGACGACGACAAAACTGCCGATTGGCCTCCTCATTTGCTGCAGCACGAAGGACAATTGAGCATTAGCCACGATGGCGACTATGCCATTGCGACTGTGATTGCTGAACCTCTGCCACTCGAGCTGAAGAGATACTTTTGGGAAAGGTCCAATAATCTCCTCTCTGGTACGGACGTCACATCACGACAAGAGAAGTCGTCACAGGAACAAACCAATCAGGCAGAATTCGACGAGGCCGCTGAGCAGGAGCAGTAAGACACGCAGGCTATGCAGGATACTTCTTCGCACGAAACTAGAACTTCTATTTAAATTCATGCTTTCCGCCACGAAGCGGAGTGACCACAGGATCGCCAACCTCGATATCTGCACCCCCCTTGGACTTTAGAGCGTCTGACATCTTCTTGGCGAGGTGTCGGTGTGCGTACGAACAGTCGCTGCTGTGGGCACCACGATTTAGTTACCGTTTAGAAAGGTCAGCAAGAGCTAGAGGACGTGGTTGAAAAGAGCCCCATTTCAGAACTTTGTCGTGTCATCTCTGATTGGCACGGAAAAAGTAAGTTTGAGGAGGAGGGCCAAGGCCTTGCAGGGCTGGCCGGGGGAGGCAGCGGCTTGCATGGAGAGGAAAGCGCCGAGGCACAGAGACTGCAGAGCGATCATAATATGAGCCTAGAGGGCGCAGAGGCTAAGCTGCCTGGCTGAGCAGGCAGAGTAGAGTAGGTAGTAGTCATGGAACTGCAAATGCAGAAAACTTGACTTGTGACAATTAGTTTGAGGGGCCCATCTGGGCCGTATTCATGACTCATCGTTCCATTCACAACGTCGCGACCTGGAACTTGTTATCAGGAAATCTGGGCGATTAATGTATGCATCCATGCGTGCAAGCACGTGCCTCAAAAGCCGGCAGCAGTGGAACCAGCCAACCACGTACTAGTAATGCAAGTAGCCTGGAATGCCACAATGCTTGACATGCAGTGCACACGAATCTCCCGCGGCACAAAAGGGGGCTAAACATTCATCGTAGGCAACAGTTTCGGTTGCGCTTATGTACATACAGCCTAAATAAGGCCTCCCTGTCCTAGTTTCTAATACCAAAGGACCATATCCGTTATTAGTGATCTAGAACTTCCTCCGTAGAGTCATCAAATCTTGCGGTTCAAGATCAGCCCCCCCCCCCCAGAAACGATTTAGATTATTCTACCGCATCCATCTAGGAATACTGACTCGGACAGATCAAGTAGAAGTACGAAGGATTTATTTATTAGTCCCCACAGTGCACGGGGCAGTTACTGTAATCAAGGTGGTTCCGAAGTATTATTACTTACAAAAACTATGGCGTCGTCTAGTGGAACGACTCGGATGCCACCTGCATTGCGCTTAGATGACCTCCCGCTGGAGATCATCCACCGCATCCTGGAGCAGGGCCCTTGCACGACAGCGTTGGCGCTGACCGGCGTCAGCAAGAAATTCCGCTCAATCTGCACTGACCCGACCGTGTACCGCAACGTGATCAAGCATGGGAACGGAGTGGTGTTGTTGCCTCGCAGAGCCGAATTGCTATCAGTAGCTCCATGGTGGACTGCCAGCGGACTCGAAACCGACACGGACTGGCGGAGATGTGCTCGGTGGGCGCTTGCGCATCTCAACGCGCTGAAAACAAGCCCCGATCGAGCGGCCGGGCCTGAGGATTGGGATCGCTCAATGTCGCCGCTTTTCTGGTTTCCCGAGCTGGTCAGTCAACAGTGTCCGATACTTTTATTGTCGCCACCGTTGAGGCTGACCGAAATTGATGCAATTAATAGTATGTGCCCGGATGGGGATGGGGGCAGATGCTACCGACAGGACGGAGATTTGACGGCTGGACAAGTTGATCTCATTGCACGCGCTGTGTTCATTACGACGTTTGATTATGCACACCCTAAGCGTTGGGAAGGCATCTCCACCAGGACTATCCCGTTCGACATGGCCGAAATACACCAACTGCAACGGTACAGTCCGATTGCGCAGAGCGAGGCGTTCCTCCATCTCGTGCCGTACCTCGACAACCACGACCAAGGCTTGTGGGGCTGCAAGGATGTCTTGTGGAAGGCACGGATGCTGTCGACGGGACGTGGACGAGGCAGCAACGACTCCGCCGAAAGATTGCATTGGCTAAGATGCCTAACACTGTGCACGTTCATGGCAGGGACTTTGCACCAAAGGTTGAGCGCCGTAAGGAACTCCAGGACTACTCGGACCATCGCACCAGCGTCTGGGTCGAGCGTGCTGATGTTGGCACCGCCAGCAGCCACATCAGTTCCCTTTCAAGCAATTTACAAAGGCATGCCCCCACCATTTGAGGCGTGCGGAGACAGGGAAAAGAGCCCCTTCATTACCAGACACTTGAAGGTCATGACTAGCGCGGCTTTCCTTTTGGACGGCCGCTGGGTTGGCTATTATTGCTACACTCGATCACCTGGCATGCCTTATTGGGATCCGATGATGCACAGCATGCAGTTCCGCGTCACGTCGGAGACAGAGGAGCATTGCGTTATCAGTACAAGAACGCATGACGGGGTGGGCAACTTCTCGCTTGTCGGGACAATATACAAAGACACTGGATGGGTACGAATGAGCAAGCGTTATGACGGGGGAGTCACCTGGTCGTGGTCAGCAACCATGACGCCGTTCGGCATTGTGGGAGCTTGGGGAACCGAAGGCTACGGTGGTTGGGTTTGGTTGTGGAAGAAAGATTGGTCGCCGTGAAGCATGGTTCATTCTAGCCTATCCCTGCGCTGCCCCTGCTCCTGCGCTGCCTCTGCCCTGCTTGCTATCCAAGGGGCACATAAACTCAGAGAGGCTTGAAAACAGTAACACCCAAGTAGTAACTTCAAAAACTAGGCTACTGCCCTGCCCTGCCCTGCGATCCAGTCCGCATCGCGTCAAGTAATCCACCATCTCGTTCCCAATCTACCACAGAGTCAGCCACGAGCAAAACTCCGCCACCTTCCTCATAGCGCGGCCACACTTCGCGAAGACACTGGCATCCGCCGGCCAAGTATCAGAGCACACTGGACACCGCACCGCCCCTGACGACGCCACCCCCTTGTCCACGATGTGCCTCGCAGCACAGTCGAGATGGAAGCTCTGGCCACAAGCGACCTCGAGCGTGCCATTCTGCGCATACGACGGCACCGCATGAGTCAGCGTCTGAGACCCGGTATAGCCCAGCGCTTCGAAACAGATGCAGCACCTGCCGTTGGTCAGCTTCGGAAAGCAATAGCCTTCGCCGTGCGTGAGCGCCTTGGAACGCAGCGTGATGCCGTGGCTCCTGAGGAAGCACTTGCATGGCGCTGGCGCCGCCTCCGCTGACACCGCTTCTGGGCTGGGTTGCTCGTGCATCACGTTGTCGAAGGGGCAGTCGACGTGCCACTCCGGGCCGATGGTTGTCGTGGTGGTGGTGGTGGTGCTGGGGTATGCTCGAATTTCTTGCCCCTCGCCTTCGTTTTGCGGTAGGCCATCAGAAGACACGTTTGTGTTCTCGCCTGCTTGGGGTTGAGACTGTGACTGAGGCTGAGCTTGAGCTTGAGCTTGAGCTTGAGATTCAGCTTGAGACGGAGCTTGATGAGACTGAGACGGACTCTTCTCCACTCTGATGACGGTGCGTGTCGATGCTTGTCCCACTGAACTGTTCCGCCCTCTGGTATAGCTTGTATTCGCCCCTCCGCGGCCGTCTTTCATCTGCAATCCCCTAGCGTCGTCTTCCGCCTCCTCCTCCGAGGTATCGTCAAAGACTGCCGGATACTCATTTGATTCAGGCACAGCTTCATCTCTTGTCGCTTTCAGGCATACTGGAGCAGGGGTGGGCGGCCTCACCAACTGCTTTGAGGGTCCGGATCGTCGTTGTGGATCGATGAACACCACTCTAGCCAAGCTAACCCCTTGGTCGGTATTTGGCATGGTTGACTCTTCGTCGTCGTCGACACCTTTGCCCTTCGAGATCATTTCAGTCAATCCGCTGCTTTTCACCGGCTCCGTGACTGCCATTCGCTTGAGAGAATTATCTTCGAAGCCCTCCTCGAAACTTGAGCACGTCTCAAAGCCGCTACCGCTGCCGCCGCTGCCGCCGCCGCTTCGTTTAGCCTTTCCTAATGGCGGGCTCGGAGGCAGCGGAGACAGCGGAGATGGCAGAAAGGGGATTTCCTCTTCCACTGGAGACGCCGAGATGATCAGCCGCTGCTGAAGCTTTTTTCGATTTCTTGCCTTCTCTTCTTCGACAGCAGCCCTCGCCTTCGGGGTGGAGCGGGAAGATTCGCTGGCAATGCGCCGTGAGCTCGTCGTCAACCGCACCACCCTTGTCGTTCCCTTCCTCTTGGTGTTCCCCTGGACCAGAGCATCGCGCGTGCTTGGCCGCTTTGGAATTCTGAGCGTGGCCGTTCCGCTGCTGGGATTCCCTGACAGAAAATCGTGCGTGCTTGGCCGCTGTGGAATTCTGATGGCGGTCGCTCCGCTGCTGGGATTCTCCGGTAGAGCACCATCTGCTTGAGGTTCCTGGTGTTGAGCATTGTTGGAAAAAGGTCCTGCCATTTTTAGAGATTCGGATTCGGATTCGTGGTTCGGTGTTCAGAAAAACCCCCTGTGCTATGCTTGTTCAGTCACGAAGTCGTAGCGTTAGCGAGTGTTAGCGAGTGTTAGCCAGAAACAGAGCACAAGTCAGCTATTCCCTCGAGGCTCAAGGAATATAATGTTTCTGACTCTTTGGACGGACGGTTGCCACAAAAAAGCAAACAAAAAAACAAGGAAATGAACAATCGGCTTGGTGAAGACACAAAAAGATAGTGAAAGGTTGGTTTCCCCCATTGTGTGCATGGCATTGTATGGTAGCTGGTGCTGGTGATGGTGCTTTTTTTCATTTTCACTGTGTCTGTTCATTGTCACTGTCATTGTTGTTGGACGAACATAGCCCCCCGCCACCTCCCTTTCCACCTACTGAACGGTACAGTAGTGACGTTACCATCTCTCCCTGTGCCAGTACCGTTTAGCCATGGTGCCTTGTCTGCTGTCTCCCTCGTTCACTGGAGCTGTCAACTTTTTCTTTTTCTTTCGTCCCTCTTTGAGTGCTCTCTTCTCCATTTTTGCTTCGCACTGCAGCTTAGCTTTCTCAGGGTATTTTCTTCCTTACCTAGGTACTTACTAACGTGCTTGAAGGACAAAAGTTGAAAGTGCCCACCTGAGAGCTCTCTTCGTTGTTCAATATTGAATACGCAAGGCGAGCCATTGCGGAGGCTCGTCCTTGTCCCGACGCTCCTGGGAGTGCCTCAGTCTTGGCCCAGCGCATCGCCTTCTTCGGTTCGATTTCCCGCCTTTAAAGATAAAAAAATAAAGACATTCCGCTTCCAGTGAGTGACTCCGACGGAGCCGAGCGACTTTGCAAAGGCTAGGACAGCCCAGAGATGCCGAGAGAGCCAAACATGTGGGAAGAGCGGTGCAGCGGACAGTGGACGCTCGGTCCTGCGTGGAAAATTATGGCCACCCTGTCAAAACAAGAGCCAAGTTCCGGATAGTCTCCGCAAATTTTCAGCATGCAAAATAATTGTTGGCGTTATCAAGAGAGGCATTGTAAATTCTGGAAATGATGCATTATGATGACGACGACCAAGACTCGAGAAGCCCAGTCGTCGTCATATTCAATGTTCCCTTCACGAAACGATCAGTTTTGAGGCTTCGCTTTTCATTTATCACCTCAGGGCAGGGGCAGCAAGGGGGTGAATCATTTGCTATCGTTGACCGGGAGTGTGAAGTCGTCCGCCATGTACCTCCTACCTAGGCGCCTGGGCGCTTGGGTCGTCATACAACTGATTGTCACAAATATATCTGTATCTGGAAGAGAAAGCCCTGGTTCATCGGTACCTAGGTTGGTAGTGCGCCCGCAGGCATGAGGTTTGCAGTACATGTCTAATAGGATGGACCTGTCGTATCGGTTTTCCACAACTACGATCGCAAAGTTCAAACTTCGTGGCACAATTTGATCTCGAGTGTGGAGCTTATCAATCTACATTCATGTGGGACAATGGTGGAAAACGTCGGACTTGCTTCTTTCCTTATCGCAGGTACGCTGTTCGCGTACCCTGGATATCGATTGAGGAAGAATCTACAAGCGGTGTGGATCCCAAACTGATAGCAAGCTTGGCTCTGAGCTAAACCGCCGGACTCGGACCGATCAGAATCACGATGTAATTTTGCTGACAGCTACCGAGATAACACGGTGCAGCACACATGACCTAGGTGCCTAGGCGCTCCTGGTGGATACCGTGAGGGCCCCTTCTGGGGTGTGGGCGTGTTGCTCACTGGTTGCGCTCCTCACTGGCATCTTGTGTCTACACAGCTCACGCACGCTCATGACAGCTCTTGCGCGACGGCTCGCACTTCCACTGTCGGCTAGATTGACATCACCCCAGTCCTATCGCACTCGCAGAATTCGAGCCTGTTATGTCAATCAATCACATGAAAAGTTTTTCATTGCTCTCGGTTCAAGCTGAGCGTGAAAAACCCATCCCAGCAATGTAACATAATTTGTAGCGAAGCAGCTGATAACCGGTCACGCCTTGACTGGCTTTTTCCACTTTAAGAGTTTGGGCGGCCCACTACAGGTATGGGTCGTAATATTCAAAAAAGTGTGGTAAAAAGTGGGCCATTCTTTCAATTAGACATTGGCTCGATTAAATTTCCCGCATGTTCAATTGGCTGACTCAGAACCGCTTGTTACCACACTTTTTTGAATATTATGACCCCTGCCTGTAAGCCAAGATCTTTCACGATAAGCACGATTGGAAGTAGTCTGGTTCGCTACCCCGCATCGTGAGTTCACTCAAAAATAAGGCCTGGGGACTTTTTTCGGTGACACCGAGCATCCATCGAGTACACGTTCCTGGACAACGAGTATATATCCTTCGACGCTGCCACGTGGGCGCTTTGTCGTTATATATCGACGGCAAACCCCGAATCGTCGCCTCCTCCACTCGTCCAAGCGGGTATCTCGTACGAACCGCAACCATGGAGAAAACGGCAGGCTCTCGTGTGCGACACTTTATGCACAAAATCGAGTGCGAGGCCGAGGAAGGTCTTACAAACAAGCAACTCTTCCTTACCAACCACGATCTCAAGCCGGTCGAGCCGGAACGACGACTATGGAAACATCGCAACTTCGTCAACTTCTGGATTGCGGACTCGTTCAACATCAACACGTGGATGATTGCAGCCAGCTCTCTCCAAGCAGGCCTATCCTGGTGGCAGGCATGGATCTGTGTCTGGGTCGGTTATTCCATTGCTGGCTTCTTCGTCGTCCTCACCGGTCGCATTGGTGCGACCTACCATATCGGTTTCCCCGTCGTCAACAGAGCCTCCTTCGGCATCTGGGGCTCTCTGTGGCCGGTGCTAAATCGATCTGTCATGGCCTGCGTCTGGTACGGCGTCCAGGGCTGGATCGGAGGTGAATGTGTCTTCTTGATGATTGCTGCTATTTGGCCCTCGTTTGCGCATGGAGAATACATGAACAAACCTCTCGCAATGGGCGCCACCGTCAACTACATGATATCTTTTATCATCTTCTGGATCGGATCGCTGCCTTTCCTCTGGTTCCCACCCCACCAGATCAGACACTTGTTCACGGTGAAAGCGATCGTAGCTCCTGCAGGAGGTATTGCTCTCTTCGGATGGGCGCTTGGACGAGCCGGAGGTGGTGGGCCCATTATCCACCAACCTGCTGAGGCCGGTGGCTCGAAACTTGCCTGGGGCGTCATCGCCGGTATCATGTCCGCCATCAGCAATTTCGCCACCCTCATTGTCAACTCCCCCGACTTTTCCCGTTTCGCCAAAACCACCGGCGCCGCCAAATGGCCTCAAGGGATCACCATTCCAATGGGGTTTGGCCTAACCTCGTTCATTGGTATCATTGCAGGCTCGTCGTCTGCCGTCATCTTCCCAGAAGTCGGAGCCGTTTGGAACCCCTTGCAGCTGCTCCGCTACTTTGTGCAAGGAGGCCCGAACGTCACATCGGGTAGTGGCTCCGCTGGTGACCGCGCCGGCGTGTTCATCATCTCTGCGACTTTTGTCGTGGCTCAACTTGGTACCAACATCGCTGCAAACTCCATCTCTGCTGGAACCGATCTCACCGCTCTCCTTCCTCGATATTTAAACATTCGACGAGGCAGCTACATCTGCGCAATCGTAGGTATCGTGATTTGCCCCTGGCAGTTTCTGAATTCGGCCTCCAATTTCACCACCTATCTCTCGGCATACTCCGTCTTCCTATCTTCCATTGCTGGTCCAATGATCTCCGACTACTACTTTGTCCGCAGAGGGTACTTGCAAATTCGAGACCTCTACAATGCCGAGTCCGACGGCCCATACTATGGCATCTACGGCATCCAGTGGCGAGGCTGGATAGCCTACGTTTGTGGTAAGTTGACCGTGCTTCTTCGTTTTGCCTGCCACCTCGGGTACTAACAACGAATATAGGCATCATCATCAACGTCGTGGGCTTTGCTGGAGCTATCGGAACGGAAGTCCCAATGGGTGCTACCTACATCTACAGATTCAATTTCTTCTCTGGCTTCATCGTTTCGGCCGGCATTTATTACCTCCTTGCCCGATTTTTCCCAATGCCTGCACCAAATCCCACTGGAGGGTGGTTTGAGGTTGGCGACCGTGTCAGAAATCCAAGCTTGCGTTATGGTAGTCTTGGTGATATTGAGGAGGGTGAGGTTCCCGTTCGATCCGAAGGTGTTGCCGAGAACGTGGGGGCTGGTGAAAAAGGTGGAATCTGGAGGCTCAAACATTGAGTGGGTGGACCGTGTTTGGCCCACGAAGGGGTTGCTTGAGAGCCAACTTTCAGCCTGCACAATTGTCTCTTCAGGTTACGCCCCCAAAAAGAAGGACTGCATGACTTCCTGGATGCATTGGTGTACAACCAACCTCATTTAGGGCTAGCTGCATATCTTTTATCCGGAACTGCCCTTCCTAGCGTTTTTTGCATGTGTTGCTTCCCAGTAAAAGCTTTTGCTCGCCTCAGTGTTGCTAACTGATCATGCTCTTTGCCCGAACTGTCTCAGGCCATGTTAACATGTCCAAATGATGAGCAACCCCTGCTAGTAAGTCGCTGGTGTCACACTCAAACGGCCACCGTCCGACAGCACACAATTACCATTGCAATAACCACCAGCGCGGGACGCTAGGTATAGAAGAGGTCCAGCTATATCCTCTGGAAGACCTGCCCGTTCGGCAGGTATCTGGTCAGGAGGAAAAGCACCTTCAACGGTAGGCTCCTTGCTGTGAATTAAATCAGTCGTGATATCGGTTGGGAACACTGTGTCCATCAAAGTCAGCCCCGAACACCACTAGCAATGGGATGCTTCCAAGGTTGCGTGGGCTGCTATGGAGTGGAGCATTACTTACGGCCGGGGCAAAGCACGTTAGCCCGAATCTTGTACGGCACAAGATAAGTTGCTAACACCTTGAGTAACATGGTTGTTGCAGCTTTGCTTGTCCCGTATGCGAATCCCGAGGTGATCCTCCTGTTGAAACTGCCGATGCTGCTGGTAGCAATGATTTGGCTGCGCCCGCCTTGGTAGTTAGACTGCTTGTTCCCCTCATCAAGAAGCTGTAGAAAAGCAATCACTGTATAGAAGACAGCAGAGCAATTGACGCGATACGTGTTGGTGAACTCTTCAATCGGGATCTTGAACAATGTCTCCTGAATCTGGGCTATGGTTGCCCCAGGTGGAACGTTCCCAGAAGGCCCTGGAACACCCGAGTTGGCAACGAGCAAGTTGATGTAGCCGACATCGCGCTCGACAAACGCCGCGGCGGACCTGAGACTATCCTGATCTGTCACATCACACTGTATTGGCACAATGTTCTCGAGTCCCTGAGGCTGGCGGTCAGCGTGCCAATGCAAATCCTTTGATATGCTAGTATCAAGATCTATACGTACCGTTTCCT
This sequence comes from Incumbomyces delicatus, assembly GCA_017655985.1. Taxonomy (NCBI): domain Eukaryota; kingdom Fungi; phylum Ascomycota; class Eurotiomycetes; order Chaetothyriales; family Trichomeriaceae; genus Incumbomyces; species Incumbomyces delicatus. Next base: position 4,480,716 of record JACJVS010000003.1, read on the forward strand.
TTGACACCGATTCAAGGACTTCCTTGCGTCTACCCAATATATAGACTCTTCGAGCGCCGTTTTGTGCCAAAGCCTGTGCCATGATAAAACCCAGTCCTGGATTTCAGCCATTATCAGCGCCATAGTCCACTGTAATGCATACCAACACCGTGTCAAGGTAGGAAGAAACACAGCCATTGCCCTCCGAAGAGGGGCTTCTATTATCATTCACATACCGCTACCGCCACCAGTCACTACGGCAACAATCCCTTCGACATTGAATAGATCTGTTCCTTTCAATGAGTGACCCATGATGTTTTCCCCTTGTGCAGATCAATCCGGACTGGCTCAATTTTGTGAAGAAGTTCGTTCGAAGCAATAATGTATTGCAGAAAAACCATCTCAGCTCCATATTACATGCTTGCATTCGCTCCAGCGGTCAAGTCCTCAACAGTTGCGTAGGTGGGCAGGACCAACAAACGCTACCCTTTCTTCTGAGCCGTATTTGGTAAGCTGGCTGAGACAGGCAAGGTTTGACTTCCTCTACGGGGAGCCGCCGACTCGTCCTGACTGTAAGGAGCAATCATCTCCGAAGACCATCCAGATTAAGCTCAGCAACGTCACATGATCCCCTGAAGCATTTCTTCCTTTAGGGAAATTGTCCCTCTTGTAAGAGTTCCGAGCATATAAACCTGAAAAGTAATTGAAAGGGGCTCCTTTAAGGCTCTACAACATCGCAAAGTACAGTACCGTGTGCAGAAGAGTCAGATTACGGGTTTGCCGCTGGACACCGAGAAAATGATCTCCCATTCGGACTCCCAAGTATCCATCGTCGTTATCGGGGCTGGAGTAATCGGCAAGAAACATATACAAGCTGTGACAGACTCCCCAAATGCAAAACTGGCGGCTATCGTTGATCCCACGCCTGCAGGACGGGACATCGCGGAGCAATTTTCCACCGAATATTTCGAATCTATACAAGGTCTGCTATCGTCGTCAACGCACGTTGACGGCGCCATAATATGCACTCCAAACGAGACCCACGTTCCCATAGCCAAGCAGCTGGCGTCCGAGGGAATTCATTTGCTTGTGGAAAAGCCTGTCAGTTCGAATGCGGCCGAGGGAGCACCTATGCTTGCCCACTGCGCCAAGCAAAAGGTCCGTGTCTGCGTTGGCCACCACCGTCGCCAGAATCCTCGGGTCATCGCAGCCAAAAAGGCACTAGATAGTTCCCCGATAGGAACAGTGGTAGGCTGCTGTGGCATGTGGGCGACATTGAAGCCTTTGTCCTACTTTACAGGTGCGGGAAGCTGGAGAAGTGGGCCTACTGCTGGTGTGCTGCTTATCAATGTGATCCACGAGATCGACCTGCTACAATTTCTGGTTGGTCGAATCATTCGCGTCTTCGCAGAAAAGGCACCTAGTACTCGGGGGCATGTAGCTGAGGAAGGAATGGCACTGACACTGAAGTTTGAAAATGGCGCTGTCGGAACATTCCTTGCCCTCGACAATGCCTCGTCGCCTTTCACCTTTGAACAGGCCACTGGAGAATTCCCCTACCATCCTTACACCGGCCAAGATTGTTATATGATCTTTGGACGCAGAGGAACTCTGACCATACCCAGGAATGAGTTGTGGTACCCAGAAAACCTTGAAGAGGGCTGGAAGAGCCCGCTGGTCAATCAAAAGATACCCTACTCAAGCGGTGAAGCCTTCGAGCGGCTGCTTCAGAATTTTGTTGACGTTATAAAGGGAACAGCAGACCCTAGCTGCTCAGGTGAGGACGGGCTGGCAGCTGTCCGAGTCTGCGAAGCAATACGCAGGTCGATGAGTGAGAACAAGCCAGTAGATATTGAACACACCTCATACTCGAACGGGTCAGTATAGACAGGCTTTGTCTCAAGAATGCTAGCGGCCTCAGAGCGCATCAGTTAGTATCAATCGACGCGCAGTAAGCTACTACTGGCTCTACGCGGCAAGGGTGACCTTGAAGGCACTTTATACTCTTCTAGAAGTTAATCAACGTTCATACACCGTGCTGAGATCTAGAACGCTGGTTTTTTCTTCTTTTGTTCCGCTGGTTTCAAGCAGGAACGGAGTGAGAACTTCAATCTCTCAATTCTTCGTACGTAGTTCACGTTTTTCGCAAATGGTGAAGCTTCCGTAAGAGCTGGGTTTTCTCTACTAGCATTGGTTTGGGGTCAGCTTTTAGGCAAGTCGGGTTCTGTAGAACAACACTTCACCATTCGAGAATTTTTTCGGGGAGCACAGAAATTCCAAGCCCACCCGCCATTTCGGCAAGAGGCTAGATGGAGGGTGAGGAAGATCCTCACGTATGTCGTAGAGGTGCTATCCTGTTTTAAGAGAAATGTTTAATATAGATCGGTCCGTTACCCCGGTCCCCGGTCAACCCCTGACCCCCCAATACGAGATGGTGCAGCGAACTAGAGGTGAACCACAACCAGGCAGTTGACAGGGGTTACACGGGTCCTTGCTTGCATATCGAGTCCGAGATCGAAGCAGGGTTCTGTGGCAATCCCGAACCTTCGCCGCCTAGGACATTTGAGAAAATACCAACAGAGCAAATAGTTTTGCCGAAACTAACTTAATGGACAAGAACGCTTTACAATTGCGTCTGACTGAGTTATCGCGGTCTGTGGATGGGTGGCGACCAGACGGTGGAGTCATGAGGTGGACTCTGCTGTCCAAACAGGCAATCGTTCACGGGCAACCGATTAACCCCGCCCAGACTTCTCATTTGGGCTGCTAGTTAGGAAACTGCCAGGAGCCGTCTTTCCTCCTCTCCAGCACGAATTGTTAGGCAGTCTATTCATGTCTAACCACAACAGATGGACCACCTTGTCCCTTCTAGTGGTCCGCAATGCCTAGAAGTCGATCCATGGGAGGGTGTGAGAACGTAAGTTCGTTCCAAAGCACACGTGATTCCTGGGGCATCCACCCCAAAACAATTTGGTTCCTGACTCGTCCAGTGTCGGCGGCATCATGTGAAATGTGACCAGAGCAGACCATACTGCCGCGTTTGTTCGAAACATGGTCGAAAATGTGGCGGCTATGAAAGAAACATCATTTTCCACGATGACCCTCGTGAGGGTCCCGGCAAGGTTCGATGCCAGCTGTTCACCGAAGATGAGCAGCGGCGTATGAGCGAGGTGCTTCTCTCCCATGTCTCTCGTGGAGGCGCCTCGAGACATATCCAGGATATCGATTTCTTGAGCGAAAATGCAGCCACAGACCGCCACTCTCATTATGAGCTGATCCGTGGCCCGTTTAGCGCATTTCGGCTTGCTGCGCCGACCTTACCGCTGAACATCGTAGAGTTCGAAGGACCATGGGACGATAACATAGGGAACACCTTATTAGACCTAGAAACGACTATCGACATAGAAATGAGCCCTCGGGACGACAATTTACTTCCTAACGACGCTGCAACGTTCACAGACGCAGACTTCACACTACCTGCATTCTCAATCACAGATCCTATTGCGGGTTCGACAATGATCCAGTGGCCTGAGGACGAACTGACCTCAGGTCAATACGGTTGCTTGCCCCGAGATAGTCTTGATCCCACCCTATTCCTAACGCTCAGCCCGAATGATCAACAAAGCACCGTCCCTCAAGACGGACCTTTCTTGTTAACGAACTATCTTGAGTCGGTGATCAGTTCGCTGACACCTATACAAAGCAACAAGTCGCCTTGGCATGTTCTCTTCTTTGCGCATGCGAAAGATACCCTTGCAACCATGACTCTGGCGAAAGCGCCAGATCATGCCAGTCTCAGTATTTTCTATGCAATACTCTCTATTAGTGCTTTCAGCTACCGGCTCACTTCAGAGAGCCAGAGATGGCACCAGCAAGCCAACAACTACCAGCGAAAAGCTCAAGAACATCTTCAGAGAGCGTTGGTGAACGCATTCTGCGCTCCGAAAACAGTCAAGTACAAGGCCGTTGTGATGGCGCTCCTTGCGATGAGTCAAGCTTCTGTACATACCCTTCTCCTTGCGTCAGATATTCATGTTCTCCGAAACTCGCTAACTCTGAATTTCCCGTCAGGCATACGCTGGATTCGTCGACCAAGCAGAAAGATATCTCCTTGATGCCGAGAAGTTCATTCGACTACATGGTCTGACGAAACCCGCAAAGTCGCGGAAAGTACGCCTCCTTCATCACTGTTACTCTTTTCCACGAATATTCTATGAGAGCACGTGCGTTCTCGGCCTCGAATCACCTCAGCGCGAAGGCGTATTATGGGCTACGGAGGCCATCGAGGCTTTGACTCCGGAGCAAGATAGTCCCTTTTTCAAACTTGGACGGTGGAGCGAATTGAACGAGAACATGGTGGAAGTAAAGAGTAAAGAGTCGGGTGAGAATGACCTGCACCTGGAGCGGCCTGGATTGTGGGCCGCCACCCTCTACCCGGATATTTTTGGAATCCCCGAATCATTTATGGTCCTCTTGTCACAAGTAATCCGCCTCGGGAACGAAATAGTGGCTGCAGAAGAGAATAGTGCACCTGGACGGCTTAGCTGGAAAGATTTCTGGTCACGGACTCGATCACTTGAAAAGTGCATCCTACAATGGCGGAACCTCACGTTGAAGGATAAGCTGAGCTGGGATCCGCGGCTGGGCATCGAGACGGCCTCAGAAGAACGGCAAACAGTGGTTCGAAATATGCTAGAAGCATTATCCGAGGCTCTGTCCATATACTTTTACCGAAGAGTTTACAGCCTTGATCCGTCAATGTTACAGAACAAAGTCATGATTGTGAGAGACTGTCTTTTGAGATGCGATCGGCCAGGGGACACGCTCCATCACACAGCTGGGTTTTCATGGTCTGCTTTCATAGCGGCCTGTGAAGCGACAGACCCTGCTTTGCAGGTATCCTTCACTCTGTGGTTCAAAGCGCGGATCCAGCGCGTGGGGTGGCCTTGCTTTGCAACGATGCTGGAAGTTATGCAAAAGGTGTGGCGCAAGAACCAAGAGGCCGGCGGTTGTGTGACTACCTGGCCGGAAATTCTTCGAGCGGAGAATATACGCTTGTTTTATTCATGATGTATCACCAACCCAACTGCTCGGTGGTTCATTTGTGGGTTTAGGTCTACAAGTAATATCTAATTTGAGCAAACCATAGAAGGGCAGTTTCAGAATCAGGCATATTACGCAAACTAAGCTATCGTGTCATATCTCTGCATTCTTACCTCAGCCCCCCGGTGGACCGCGTGTCACTTAATTTCGGAGCACTTACGTTAGTCCTGTTCGGGACAGGTATTACAGGACTGAGCGGCTGAGCCTCATCACATGGGATGGAGTCCAATCTAGCCTAATAACCCTGTTTTTGTTTTTGAATGGCGTCCATATTACCTGACAAGGATCAAATGAAAGGGATATTAATCGAGGTACAAAATACTGTTGTAGGCACCTTCCAGTGAGTATTACAAATCGAGTACCAAGACGGTGCATGTCACAAACCCGCTGCTAGCCAATCCTTCAAGATTGGATCTCCAATGCATTCTCAAGCCAGATCAATGGTAAGAAGTCGACTGATGTTCTGAACTGTGTTTGGCGCTGGTAGCGTCAACGATCAATGGCGTTTAGTGTTGTCTTTGTCATGTTGCGCCATGCCGCTATATAGTTCAATGCATCGGTTCGTCCCTGTCGTTCTATTGTCGTTGTTAGAATAGGTTTATTTAAGCTAGACGTAGTTCTATGGAATGACTCTGGCCAACGCCTTCCGTTATGTGACGGTCGGCCGGGCTCGAACCTAGGTATCCTCGGGCTCAGGGATCCGGAAACGACGTCCTATCATCTATTCCTAATTCGTGGAGGTGGTGTGCTTCGCCCCTAACTTATAGTCCGCCCAAAACGGCGTAAGATGAAACTCGGAAAAGGATATCACGCAACGGAATGAAGTTTCGCGGCCCTTGGGTTGGGGTCTATGGACCCTGGACCAGATGTCAGATAACAAGCGTGGCGCAACGAGGCTGATAATTCAATTTATTGGTTCATCTCTGTCGTCTGTGTTATTGAAGGAAGAAGAATGCATTTGTCTAAGGGAGATATCATTATCTAGAATCATCCTGGGCTTGCGCCTTCCAACATATGACGCCAGAGAGCAGTAGTACACCAAATGACTGAACTGAACATAGAGACTGTACTAGTCACTATAGCCCACAAGAGTTAGGTCAAGCCGTTATCATAGCATGCGTAGGAAGATTCGATGTGTTTTCGAATCCAAACAACCCGGGATACCACGTCACATGCGATGGTACCTTTAACCCCAGAGCCACCGAAGGAACTTCTGGCCCTTAGTTCGTGGCTCGGGCTCGAAGTACCCATCGTCCATGTCCGTGTCGCTTCTGCCGGCGTGAAGAGGCACTTCTGTGAGTTTCTTCATTTTAGGGCGTTTGACGATATGATAACCGCCAAATGTGATCAAAAAGAGGCCAAAGGAGAAGTAGGCGAAAATGAAGTTGGGAACCGACCATCTGCCCTTGGTAAAGACCGCGAAGCCATTGAGGAAGTATATGATGATGTAGAAGAAGACCGACACGATGGAATAATAATACTGGTGTCGACGAAACCAGGGTCGCTGATCATCCGTGATGCCTTGAGCATGTTGTGCTCGCCTGAATCGAATGTATGTGAGATGGAAGATGATGTAGATAAATAGATTTCCAGAGCCGACAACGTTAGTGAACCAGGTGAAGACAGTAAGTGAGTTGTTCGAGGCTGACATAAAGGATATCAATGTGATGCACCAAACAAAAATAACACAGAAGGTAGGGATGCCGCGCCACGTCCACAGGAATATTTTCGGTGTCTTGCCATCGATGGCCAGGGCATACAAAGATCGTGTCGACGCGTAAAACAACTCGAGACCGCAAGACCAGGCTGATGTCAGCAGTAAAGCGTTGATGATGTGCGGAACGACCGGGATTTTCAAAAGTCTCGTTCCGATCACAAATGGCGACGCTCCGGCACCCGCCTTACCTGCTGTGAGATCGGGGTCATCATGAGGGACAAGAATTCCGACACAGAGTACGCCGAGGATGTAGAACACGCACAAGCGATAGATGACCCGCTTGAAGACTGATGGCATTACCCGACGAGGATTGCGAGCTTCACCCGCGCTCAGAGCGATGTAGTCTGGGCCACCGAAAGCGTACGCCGCCTGGATGAAGACAGACCAAAAGCCGAGAAAATGACCTGAAACCCAACGTTAGCGATGCGAAAATTGCGGTCCAGATAAGGCAGCGTACCCCAACTTCCCGATGCGATGTACTCATTTAGGGGACCAGGGTTCTTCCAATATCGGAATCCAAAGGCATCGTGCTGGGGGTTGCCCCCAACCATGAGGATAACTGCCAAGTGTAAGCAAGAAGGGTAATCGTAAGATTGCGACTTTTAACATACAGGTCATCATGATCAACCCTAAGATAAGTAAGATCTTGAACAGTGAGAAGTAGAATTCTCCTTCCCCGTAAATACGTATGCCGAACACGCTCAGGGCAATATATGAAGTCGTAATAATAGCCACATACACTCCTATAGATCGTGTTAATGAAGAAATATCTTGGTAGCGCATGGCAGCTTTACCATTGTTCAATGACTCCGTCCAGAAACCGAATATAGCAGCAACCGCGGCGACCTCACCAGTGGCTGCGAGCGAATTGGTAATGGTGTATAGGTAACCTAGGGAAAAGCCCCATGCATCATCCAAGAATGCGTGTGCATAGACAATGATGGACCCGTCGACTGGCAGCCAAACAACCATTTCACCAACGGCATTGAAAGTCGACCATACGAGCAGCGCGTAAACAGAGTAACCTAGGAATATGCCCAGGGGTCCTGCTCTCGCAAGCGCACTGCCAGATCCTACGAAAAGGCCAGTGCCGATGGCTCCAGAAAGCGCCATAAGCTGAATGTGACGAGGTAGCAGGTGCCGAAGGGTCTTCTTTTCGTGGAGAGTCGAAGCCATCTTGGCTTCCTCCGCGCCCTCGAAGATATTGCCATGTTCGACGGACACTGATGCTCGAAGTTCATTGAATACCTTCCCTTTAGGCTCATTGTCCACTGGAGAATCCATGATGCCTAAATTTGAAGTGGAATCAATTGTTCGACAAGTCTGCGATGCAATGATCGAGTAATCAGAGCTGAGGAGAGAGCTCTGCCAGTCTCTGGAATTAAGGACAAATTTATACCTACCTGTATTCCTCTTCGCCACTGCTCCATACCATATCTTGAGTAACATTGACCGCACAGACCAGCCATCTCGTCCTAACTGATAAGTCCGGGGTTGCAGTGCAAGGTCTAGGCCTGATATTATTCGAGGGGAGCCGAGTCAGGAATCCAAAAGCTTCCCAACCACTAGCATGAAATGGAGCCCTTTTTCGAAACTACATCGAAAACGGTTAGCGTTAGTATCGAAATTGACCACTAAACTCTGATCGGGAAAAGAAGTTCATCCCGGGAACTGTTACCAGCAGATGTATTTCTGAGAGCTAGCCTCGGCAGATCCTTGGATTGACAGATTTTGTTATCACCTCCCATATGCGAATTGGCGTGAGATCGAGATTTGTTCTCTTGAGTTATCAATTCGTGCGCCTGATCATGAAGAGGCTAGTCGTATTTAGTGGGGTTACGAAGATACGATGCGAAAGGCATTGGCTGATGCTAGTTTTCTAGCCTGAGATTGTAGAGAAATCCTGACAATGGATTTCAGATAGCGTAGACAAAGAAAACGATGCCTGGGTTACCCATTACTGGAGACTTGAGCCTGGAAATGAATATGCGCAAGAGTCAAGCCTTTGGTCACCTATCAATGTTATCAGGACAGAGAGCCGAGTCAGGTTGCAAACTTAGACTTTAGTACAATCGAAGCACAGTCGGACCAATTGCAGTCCACTATTATCATAGGCAAGATATCGGGACTAGGACTGTAATCTTCAACAAGCACATATTAAGGCTAAGTCCACCTGAAGAGAAATCTGACCTTGGATGTTAGAGAGCAGCTTGAAACATTTTCAACGCTTGGCAAGATAAATAATCGACTTGGAGCTCTCACCGCTGGTTTCCTCTTAGATGAACCAAGGCTGCCGCATATTGATCAAATCATACTATATGTGCTGGGTATCGAAGCCGGCCAGAATTACGAGCAAAGTACTCAACACCCCGTTTGGACCAGCTTAAATAGTGCCCATGATTCCTGTAAAAGAAAACATCCCTACAGAAAATTACAAGTTTGCTAAAGCGCATTTGATAATGTAAGGGTGAACGCTGAAGAGTCTGAAATGTCCAATTGCGATCTTCACAGACACATGTGTGCTGACTTTACCTCTGCTAACATTCTAGCTAGAAGCCACATTGACTCAAGCACTTCACCAAGGTGTCACAGTCAAATTCCTGATGCCGATGTGTCCCTCGACAGGACTGGGCGGATCAAGAGGTGGTAAGCATTATGCACTCGTCTCTGTTAACGGCGCCCGCTCAGACACATTCACAATTGTAAGTCACGTGAAGGGAATACGCAGAAGAGAAACAAGCATCTCCATGGCAAACTTGACAACAATGTTCTTGAATAATTCATGATGGGATGAATTGTTTCGTAAGGGTTCCCACGATGTGAAGGATATGGTACCAAAACTTGATGCCTATCGGTTCCGCCACGTATGTGCGATGTGTGCCAAGTTTCAAGGTAGTATTCCATCTTATTCAGGATGAGGTTCGATTTCGGATTTACACTTCACAGTGGGTGGAATAAGCATTGAGGGTCGAGAATGGAATATTCTTGAAGCTTTCCTTCGGAGACCCGCTAAAGGTAAGTGACGCCAAGCTTCGAAGGACCCGGAAGCGTCGATTCTCTACAGCACGTGAAAAGTTGACTCAGTACCGGATCCGACTACTTCTTTGTCTTCGGAGATGCTTTCCAGTCGGGGTGAGCTTCCAGTTTCCGCCACGTTCGGGATTATTAGGATCCACGATAGCGCGCTGACGCTCCGAAGAAGTGCCTCGTCCCTTAACCGCGGTGAGATCCTATTATTACCAAGTGCAATTGTGGCCGGGGGACATCGGCTGCGACTGATATTCTACGACGCCATGCTTCCGCCCACACAATAATCGCTCCCTGCGCGACAGCTTCAGGGACACAGTATCAACGCCGCCACCATCCATTCACACGACCACCTAACATCTCGAAAAACTTTTTGCAAGAAAATGGACTTCAAGAGGCAACCGATGTGATGGTTTGCATTTTAGGCAGCCGCTCCCGGGGACCGTGCAAGTCCGCAAAACCAGAACAGAGACGGGAGGATAGGCAAGGTGCGCTCCTACTTGTTCAATTATAGGGTAATTCGCCTGAATCGTAATAAGACTGGAGCCCCAGCTGGATACACAGAGGCTAGAAAACAAATTAACGTCTTATCCTGACATCAGTGTTGGAGACTGAAATACAAAGCAATATTTGAGCTGTTTTCCTGTGATCAAGAAAGTCCTTCCATAGAGCAACCCCTCCTTTTCCACCACATTAGCAAACATTGCGCCCTGTGATCTCAACCAGAAGTGTATAAGACAGCAAAGAGTTTTTGCGACTTGACTCTGGATATCTGATCAGAAGACACACCACATCAACCAGTTAAACAGACCCCTCAAATAGGACAAAACATGGATCAACAACCAAAAGCACTGCAAACGTCTTTCCCGAAAGAACCGCAACAAGACTCCTACGATGTCGCCATCATCGGTGGCGCGACCAGTGGCGCAGCAATCGCCTTCTTTCTTTCAGCCAATCCGGACTTTCACGGCTCGATTCTTGTTGTGGAAAGGGACCCTTCGCTTAAAGAATCAGCCACGAGAGCGAGCAACTACTGCATGAGACAGCAGTTCGCCACCGAGATTAACATTAAGATCGCGCAGTACGCAGCCGACTTTGTGAAGAACTTCAAGAAAATCGTACAATCGGATGATGCGCCGGAGCTAAAAATTAGGAATTTTGGTTATCTGTATCTAGCCAGCGACGAGGCCTTTGCCGAGACCCTCCGGGAGGATCAGCAGCTTCAGGCGTCTTGCGGAGCAGGCTCGCGAATCATTTCAACAGAAGAGGTCGCCAAGCTTTATCCTTTCTTTGGTCTGGACGATATTATCTTGGGGTGCTTGAATACTCAAGACGAGGGCGAGTTTGATGGCTGGACAATCTTCCAGCACCTTCGACGGATCGCAACGGGGAAAGGCGTTGAATATATTGACAACGAAGTGGTTGATATCACTGTCAAGGATGATGTCGTTCAAGATATTGCGTTGAAGACGGGAAAGCGGGTAAGAGTCGGAAAAGTGGTCAACGCAGCAGGGACCCGGTCAGGGTTTGTGTCCTCCATGGCCGGAATACACCTACCTCTTGAAGCAAGACAGCGCTATACGTATATCTTCCAGGGAGAACATCCCTTGGATCAAGATCTTCCTCTCACGATTGACCCTACTGGTGTTCATGTGCGACAATTTGGTGACAATGCATACCTGGTCGGTGCTCCTCCGATGGGACCAGAGGTGGGAGTAGATGTTGGGGACTTTGAGTTTCGAGGAGACGTCTGGACCGAGAAAATGAAGCCTGTCATTGAGCATCGCATGCCAACGATTGGAAAACCTACAGTCAAGGAATCCTGGGTGGGTCATTACGATTTCAATACGTTCGATCACAATGCAATCATCGGACCACATCCCACCATCAAAAACTTTTTGTTCTGCTGCGGATTCTCCGGCCACGGCAGCCAGCAAGCTCCCGCTTGCGGTCGAGCCGTTTCGGAGCTGATCACTTACGGTGAATTCAAAACACTGGACTTGTCGCCACTCTTTTACGATAGAATAGCAAAGAACGAGCCTTTGTTGGAGAGAGCAGTCATCTAGAGGCATCACATCAGACCCGGAAGCGCTTCATATGGAATCGAGATCACGAATTGGCAGAAAACAGAACCGAGGCGACCGTTCAAGCTCGTGAAGACTTCATTTCTGTCCCAGCTCCTAATCCAACTCGGCTCGTCCTTTGCTCCAAGCAGCCCCTCTTTTCAAAAAAAAAAAAATTTGGTCAGTCTTGGATGGACGACACAACAATATAGGCTAGAAGTAGGTATCCTCCACCAAATACATTGTATTTAATGTCCTCACAGTGATACGAAGACGAGTCTCCGTTGCCCTCACACCCAAACACACTCCTCTGTGTCAAGTTCCACTGTTAGCATGCTTACCTTCCGACCAGATCATAATACATCAAGATATTTCGTGGGCAAGTTTTGAACCTACAGGATCTTACGTAGACTCGCCCGTAGCAGCGTGAGTTCAGGCCTCTGAGCTTGCGCCAAGTCTGTACAAGATTGATACGACTATTCAGCAAGTAACGCAAGTGCTTGGTGTAGACACCTGCGCCGTTGTCTTGTGTGCCATGAATCTCGACTCCTCATGAGGCTGCGCCGCACACGCATTGACGTGAAGGGAAAATGCGGCAGAGAAGACGAACGAGGGCCCCTTTGCTTCTCTACAATGGAAAACAGCCGATTTGAACTCTTCTCAACCTCAATGTACGACTCTATTGCTTTGTCTATGCTCATGAATATCATGCGTGTCGAACTCGTCGACGTCTTCAAATTGGGAGGTTACATCTGGACAGTCACACCTACATTTCGCTTTTTGGCGATTGACAGGAGAAAGTTGCCGGTCACAAGGTCTGTTGTGCTGACTCCAATACACTTGTAAACGACAAGCCCCTCTTCCAGCCAATCTTTGAGTTGCTGCTGCTTCTGAGACGCATTTTCCGCCTGAAGCCGGTCCTGCAGATCGAATATCTCCCCCCATTCCACGAAACTTTCTGCCTTCAACTGACTCTGTAAGGCCTCGCCCGTATCCTCCAAGACTCTCTCACGGTCATCAACAACCACAGCGCCACCTTTCCCTCTCTGAGGATGGTAGCCCTCTGGCGAGTCCACAATATAATTGAGCAATTGTGGGTCGATTTCAATCATGTCCGGTTGCCATGAGCCAACAGCGGAAATGTAAGGACCTTTATCTGCTTTCGTCGTCTTTGTCAGATAACTGGCCGGGAAGAGGACCTTCTTTGAAAGGACTGTGCAGAAAATGGCATCAGCTTCTGCGACCAGGCTCTCTAGAGTTTGATCTCTATCTGGATCAAAGTAAGTAATCGTGGCATCGGACTTCCAGTGTTCTTTGTTTTCCTTCAATACTTGATCAATCAACGCCTCGGCAGTATCCCTTGATCGGTTGACAACAGCAATACGCTTGATCTCGGAGCCTCGCAAAGCAAGAGCTTGGCGGATGTGCCAAACAGCACATTTTCCAGCGCCGAACACCACGACGTTGTCAGTGCGGCGTCGGTTCACGTATCCTATGAGGGCAGACAGGGATGTCCTATAACCAGTGATTTCTTTCCCATCTAGGATACCAGTCGGATTCCCTTCATTGTCACACAAAGCCACGATCCCTTGGAGTGGACGCTTCTGGGGCTTTTGATCCCCGTCTTGTTGAGATTGCGAAGCTGAACTATTCTGACTTGGCCCGAAAGGAGTTACCATGATCTTAACACCGACACTTGTTGGTGAGGTAAATGGCCTGAAAAGGGTTTTGTCACCACTTGGTCGCGATGATACCGATGAGTCAACTTGATACTTGCGCTCCTCACCTACAGAGTAGTCCTGGAGCGATTTAGCCAGTTGTTTCTGCAGAGACAGTATCTCCTGTTTCGAGAGATTAATGAGGATGTCATGCACAACGGCATCGCTCAAGATGGTACAATCGCTCATCTTTCCTATTGACCTCCGGATCGTTTTGGTGATGATCACCTTGTGTCAAGAGATCGAGGTATGAGCGATGAGAAGATCTGATGTCGATATAGTATCCCACTTTATCGGGAACCGTACCCGTAACCGGAATAGCACCGCGGTTCCGGTTCCGGTTTCTCTCACACTACTGTTGTTTCGCCTTGAGCGAACTTTGTGGATGCGTTTCAAACTGATGGCCAGGAAGTAGAGCTTATAAGATTCTGTCAGTTTGCGGGACTTCGATATTTTTATTTCAAAATCTGCCATATTGATTTACACAAAAGCAAGCTCTGATGGAAAAGGCAATTTTTTCCGAATCAAGCTTGTCGCGCCCTTCGTTCGGTGACTCGGCTCTGCCTAGTAACGCAAGCTTACATGCCTAACACAAACCAGTTTATATTCAAAATTCAATGCCAAAGACGAATTAGAGTAGTTGGAGACTTGATCTCGTAGGTTCAAGCTTACTACTATATACTCTATCTACATGTACACGCTTTCTGTGGCGAGACCGGGAAACGTAGTTTCTCGTTGCATGGTGGACATATAAGCTGGTGTTTTGCATGAAAGCTTGCAGTACGGAGTACTAATCGGCAGAGCTGGGTACTACCGACGAAAGAGCGGCGCCTATACTGGAACACTACGACTACCTTATTGGAGAGTCGTAAGAAGATTGGTCATAGTGTGTACATGATAAGGTATTAATTCTTTGCCTTAGAATCATATTGAACTTGAGGCTCTTACTGCATTGTAATGGCCATGCAAAGTTGAATGGAGGAAAGGAGTGCAAGTCTATCTAGAACGCGGCGCGTAGCATTTCGTTCCCGGCGTGTCGACGATTAAAGGTAGCGTGTTTCAAAACACACAGCGCTTAATCATTTTAAGGTTATTATTAGTTGGAACTGTTTCTGTCCGAAAGTGCTCCCCTCGCGACGATGGTTGGTCTGGAACTTAGCGCCCTGTACTGTTCGTTGTTCTTCAGCCTCCTCAGCGGTTCTCGCAGAATCTGACGATTGAACAGTTTGTCTCGCGACCTTCCGCTTAGGACCGGTGACGAATCTCTGCTCGCACAGTGAAGCTTGGTACCGGATCTTGTCTTCGACCTTCTCTTCTCGCGCACCTCGCCGCGACAGCGTCAAGCGGTTACTCGTGAAGTTAGTCCATGACGAGGACGGTGCTAGTGCAGTAAATCCATTAGCTATGCGGTCGCCCAGCTTGCCGCCAATGTGATGATGGAACTGAGTGGAGCGATGAAGCTTTTCTGTTTCGTGATCAGACTGGAGCCGGGATCTTTCCTTTACTAAATCTGGCATCAAACTTGGAAGTATGCAATCCGATACAAGCCCCTCAATGATTGGCCGATACGAATCGAATGCGCTCTGAAGACTTTGCCTAGCCAATACCAGTTCTTCAAGGTATGACCGAGCTCTGGAGTCAGGTTATCTGATACTCGTTGCTATGCTGAGAGTGCTGAGTGCTACATCTAGAAGATATGTCCGGTACACGCCAAGTTAGCACCCTTTCCTGAGCCATCACCAGTGCAATGTCTAATTCAACCAGAGTTGGTGTACTTTTCTCGCAGCAAAATGTCAGCGATGGCACAGTCCGTGTCGTCTTCAAAACGTATTTCATCTTGTTGTTTATATTCATTTCAATCATTGGAGACTCTGCATGCCGACTTAGAGTCAGACTGAAGCTCCTCCGGGGCTGCACAGTCCCTCTGACAGCGACCACAGGATGGATACAAGGCCCTTCATTGACGAATGTGGCCTTTCAGCTACGCAGAATGCCAGGCGGATGGCTTGGTTTCCTAATGCTGCTTGCTACAATTTTGGATCTCGTTGGAGAGTACTCCGTCGCAAAGCTTGTCACTTCAGTACCACGCGTCTCAAGGGCACTGCACACTCAAGGCATGGTCCTCGAAGCCACGTCTAATACCTCCAGTCCGAGCATCAACTGGGAAGCATATCGATTCGCATCGCAAGCACAGGTGAACAGCTACAGAAATGCGCATGACTCAGGCATCGGAGAGCCACGCTATGGAATTTACAGAATGATTACCAACGACACGAGATTCATGGCTGACGAGGAGGATGAGATAGGTTACTGGTCCTGCGTGAGGACAATGAACCAGTCGAAAATCTACGACCAATCTTGGAGGGGCAGGAATGGAAGTGAAATCCTCGACAATCGCATCTGGAACGATCTCCACAGCCTCGGGCTTCTTTACGGCAGCGGGAGATATTCTGCATCTAGCAACGTCAGCTCCTATAGCATGCAAACGGGTTATGCCACGGGACCTTCCCGACATACCGTCATCATAACCGCAAGTAACTACACACGAGGGTCGCTCTTCGAAATCAAGGCAGCTATCGATACCAAGGACCTCGACCGCCAAGGCAGCAAACAGATGGACACATTCCACTGCCAGCTACGTGCAACCGATGCCGCACAAACCGTTGAAAAGATCGCCCGTGTCATAGACATCGACCCGACTCTGTCAAGATGGGCACCAGGGATGGTTGGCGCTCTATTTCCAGGTGTTCACGACTCCAACGCCTACGATCCCGCGACTTTAGAGTCTACCCTGCAATGGTATCTTAACAGCATGATCATGGTCGCAGGCGCAGACGAAAGTGTCAACACACCCAACACGTCCAACCTCGAAGTCGGCATCGTCCTCTCCGCAACCATCGTTCCCTATTTCGTGCTCACCATCTGCGCCGTAGTCTGGCTCCTCGCGTCTTTCCTCGTGATCTATTTGATCTACCTCTGGCTTGCAGTTCGCACGGCACGTCTGGTCTACGACCACTATTCCGTACAGGCTCAGTTGCCCAGAGTTACGGCCAAGGAAATCGACGATAACGCCCCCGTAGGCCTGCTCGACTGGATGACACATGCCGCCTACGAATCCAGGGATGTCGAGCAGATCCCGAAAAAACGTCACCTTCGGGACTGGATCCTGAGCACGACATGGCATGCTGGGCAGAGGTTGGGAATAGTGCGGGGCGATGAGCAGGAGAAAGTGAATCCAACAAAGGCGATTAGTGGGCATCCAGTGCATCATGTAATATCGCGATATCAATTTGACGACATGAAGGGACGACAATTTGCAGTGAAGGAGCAGGAAATCCCTCCCACGCAGCAGTGGATTTGAGCAGAGGGATATCCCATTCCGCGTTATACCAAATTTTGAATGCTTCACGATCGTGCCAGGGCAAACCGCATCTTTAGTCACCTTTTCTAATTCCTGTTGGCGCTGCTTCCTTTTGCCTACAAACCTTATGGTCATGCTGGCCAGCGAGTTGAATGAAGAGTGGATGAATTCCACTACCTATCCTTTTGTCACGTACCGATCTAAAGGAAAGCTCATCTTACATTCAGCAAACTGCAGACGAGATGATCAAGAAACGCCCAGATTAAGCGACTGTAGTCGGTTCAACGCACCCTGCCGTATCCCTTCGACAATATCGCCTGCTTTCATGACGGACGCAATGAGCCCGACGCCCGTGCCAGCGTAGGTCGTGATGCGGCCGTCGACGCCCCAGCCCGCATCGCCCTGCTGCATAGCTTCATCGTACAGCTTCCTGTTCTCGTCCAACGACATGCCAGCTTGATAGTCGTGAAAGCTCTGGTTCAACACGCCGCGGGCATTATACCGCTCAGGCCAGGCTATGGTCCCGCGCAGCTGATCGTAAATCTTGGTGCGGGCAGTCGAAATGCCACCGTCGCTGGCGCGTACCGCTTCGTTGCGGTAGCCGTCCGCAATCGCTGCCTCCTCGCTTGCCAGAAATCGGGTGCCGAGGCAGACTCCATCCGCGCCGAGAGCGAAGGCCGCTGCAGCGCCTCGGCCTTCCATGATACCACCTGCTGCAATGAGTGGGAAGTTTTTCAGGCCAGCTTTGTCAAGGGCATCGGACACTTCTGGCAGGAGAGAGATGATGCTCGCACCGCGTTCGAGGCCATGGCCTCCGGCGTCGCAGCCCTGAACGACAAGCGCATCTGGCTTCGCCACACGAGCAACCTCAACGGCGTCTCTGACAGAGCCTACCTGGATCCACACTTTTGTCCTACCCCCTCCAGCCTGACGGAGCTTCTCAGCCCAAACGCCGTAGTCTTCGTTCTTGTGCGCTCCGTACTGCCAGACCGCTGCGGGCTTCCATTTCTTGACCGCCGCCACCACCTTCTCGAGCTCCTCGTCGGGGTTCCAGTTGAAAAACCCGAATCCCACAGGGAGCGTCTGCGTTGCATCAACGTGAGCTTGCAGGTTGGGATGGCCTCGGATTAACTCCACGGCTTCTTCGAACCACTCGTCCAGTCTGTGGATGCTATCGGCTACACCGATGAACCCGAGCCCGCCTGCTGCTGAGACGGCTACTGCAAGTTGACCTAATGCCAGTAGGCGCATCGGCGCACCAACTACCAAAGGTGATTTTGTCCATGGGTATGCATTTTGAAGCGACTGCATCTTTGGTCTTCACCCTTTTTCTTGTTCAATAGAGCCGTTGAGGGAGCAGAAAACGAGAGGATTTCAGCCAACCATATCTAGAGGACAAGAGTCACAAGTGCCGGATGGATCCGTGTTCGAGATCCCTCATCTTTTCGCCTCGTGATCAATTGCAGACGTGTTGAAGGATACGTTTGAAGTAATGGATATTACTTCGTATTTGGCGCGAGTCGTGCGGGGAGACCATAAAGCGAGGGGGAAGTGCTGAAGCCTAAATTTAGCTTACCGTGTCAAGAAATTCCAACCAAGTATCATGTAATACACCAATCAATTCTTTGATTTTTATGCTAGTACAGATCAAGGCTTAACAGAGGTCATACACAGTGACAGCTAAGGCACAAGTCCGCGTATTGGAGAGCGTAGCTTGCCTGTCATTGTCCGGTTATCGGGCGACTTCCTGATGAGTGAATTGTGTTTAGCGAAAGTTATTCCCTCCAAAGTCCCTAGAAGAGGCTAAAAAGGGCAACGTAAGTTTGAAGCAAGTGACTGTATAGTCGTTGACTCGCGGTGGGTCGAAAGACTGGAGCTCTGAGCATGGCAGTATATCAAGTGCTGATGGGAATACACAGCGTCATGTGCTGCGTTAACAACTAGCTGGTCGACAGGAATTGCTCAACCAACGCGCACTACCAGGGAACTTCGACCAACTGCCGGCTAGGCCTGATCGTTTCCCAGCATTTTGTTTCCTTTCTCTTTCCAACTACGAGTTCAGTAACAACATTCGCGCCCTCTTCGGGATCTCGACTGCCCCTGTAGCCATTGAAAGCTGTCTTGCAGTGGCCTGGATTAGCCATTTTGAAATTCCACCCCGGAGTTCTCGGGCTCGATCGCCATCTGAAGAGTGAGAGCGTTGAGTGCTGTTTTCGAGACCGAGTATCCGACAGAAGCAGTTGGTGGTAGCTCACCATTACGCAGCCTGCTGAGCGAACCCCTCGCAGATCCAACCTGAACAACTTTGCCACCATATGAAGACATCCGAAGCGAGGGTGGGCACAAGTGAGTGAGAATCGCGACAGAGCTCACATTGACGTTGTAGATATCTTGGAATACCTGGCGAAGATCTGAGAGATCGTCCGCGGTTGGTATTGTCGCGTACCCCGCGTTGTTGACGGGAACGTCGAGGCGTCCAAAGGATGTTTGAATCATGCTGACGGCCGCGCGAATGCTATCATCTGAGGTCACATCAAGCTTGACGGGTTGAATGTTACCAATGCCCATCTCTCGAATCTGTCGTACTACTTTCTCGCCATCTTGAGGGTTGCGACATCCCATCAGGATGATTGGTGATGCGAGCAGCTCGTGCTGAGCGAGAGCTTTGACGATGGCGCTTACCCAAATTTCCAATTGAAGCAGTCCTGACACTCAACATCCTCTTCACATACTGGAACGTCATCATAAACCTCCAGTACATCCTCGATAACATACTGAATTCGGTGTTTCGTGATGCTCACATGCCATCCCTTGTCCCTGACAGTGTCATAGGTGCACATCTTGCCAGTGTGACACTGAGTTTCAAAGCTAAAACCCCAGAAGGAACAGCTTGAGAAGAACCCATTGCATGCACCCATGTAGACAGGATCAGCTGTGTGTCCAAAGTGATAAGCCATCGCGCGGTCAGCCTTTGTAGACACATTGGACGGCAATAGGCCTAGTCGTTGTGTTGGAAGACGCTCGGGTGGAGCTTCGAAACTCACAGAGGGAATATTAAGCTTATGTCCCATCAGGGACGCGAGAGATCCGCCTAAAGAATGGCCAACCACCCAAAGAGTGGCCGCTGGATACATGCCGCGCATTCGTTCCATGACATCGATGGCGGCACTGTAGTAGGAGTCATTCTGCAGAAGTGAACTAGTGACACAGGCAGAGTTGCATTGGAAATAGCCGGTAGTACAATCACAAACAGGTGCATAATGGTATGGATTCTGGGCTCCACAACAGCACCCGAACAGCATGTTGTCATTGATGCGATCTCGCCCAGAAAGCTTATCGCGAGGGTCAATGGTTGTTCCTTTGAAAGCAACAACGACCGAACTGTAGTCTTCCGTTGAAAAGACGTGGCCGCGCAGTCCTTCGCCTCGCCAGCCAAAGCGGGAAGTAAAGTTATATCCCAAACTGGTATTGAGCCAAGTTGGTTCCTTAGGGTCGAAAAGGTAGGCGTCGCTCGTCATCTTTGCAAGATTGACGATAGTCTCCTTGTCGCTGATATTCGGCGATGTCGAACCATGAGTAGAAGCCAAGATTCGTTGATGTTGTCCGTCATTGTATGCGTCACTTCTCTCCCAAAGCTCACGAGTTTGGGAACGTATGAGAAAGTCTGCGCGTCTTGGAGGGTCTGAGGTTGATGCAAACAGATCAAGAGTGTCCTTGAGCTGGAATGCTGTGGCCGAGTGACCTGGCTCGCCCAGGTCGTAGTTGAAGAAGTGGCGGTGTCTCAAGACACTTTGCGTCTCCTGCTGCATCATGTTGTTAGATGCGCCGTCTCGCGCAGTGGAGGCCAAGACGGACGGAAGGATTAGGAGGACATGGTGTACGATAGGGCTCCACATTGTGGATAAATGTTTGCCTCGACTTCACGATGTTCGAGAAAGGGGTTCACGCTTCGCTGAATGCGATGCTAATAAGCACTGGACTCTGTACTTAGAAAATAGGGATTCCGGCGATATTTAACTCTTAGTAAGACGATCCACCCAGGCAGACATCAATTGATTGTGCGTCGTGATCGCATTGACCTTGAGAGCAATCGGCTTTGTCCCGTCATGATTGAAGCAAGACGCGTAGTTCTAGCTACCATATGCAAGCCAGTGTCAGTCGAACTCTGATCCGCCAAATCGAGGAGGAGACGATGGAGGATAATTGATCCAAAGGTCCAGAGATCCAATTAGAATTAGAAGGGGGCCTACAGATGAACGATGCAGGTCTCCCTAGTCCGCCGTACAATACGCGTATTGGATTCTGGAATTAGAATTAGGTATACCACCTGGTTTTGACTCCAAACGCACCACATTTTGCGAAAAGCCAGTGGATTGATGCTTGAACATTATGTGCATTGGTCAATCATGTCTTATGAAAGCCAAGATAACAAGAAAGCTAAGGGAGAAATTCAATTATCATTCCTACGCACTTGCGTAATAGGGCCGACACACAGGCAATCCATCGTTTCAAGCAGGCACAACGCCGCTGAGGCATAGCCACTTCGAAATTGTCCACATACGCTGAGCGCTGACATCCGGCGTGTATAGCACATGACATCCATCTACCAATTCTTAATACCCTCCAACATCTCCGCCCGCCCTGGTGAGAAGATCGTACACGCGACCTGGTAGCTTATATCTTACCAGCCCAGCAAATACCATCAAATCCTTGGCCATTTGACTGAGTTGGATCTTCAGCTTGTTTATATCGTCTTCCGTAGCTCCCGGCACGCCCCAAGTTCCTTCTCGCGCAACTCTTTCTCTCTCCGCTCCGATGGCTCTTACACACCAAAGAATGACCAAGCCAGCACATCGAGCAACCAGCTGAGGTAATGCGGAGAAAGAGGTAGCCATCTGTCGGATCGCAGGGATCTCACCTCGCGTATCAAGCGGCAGTATCGACACGCTGTTAAGCTCCTCCAACGCACG
Organism: Incumbomyces delicatus; assembly: GCA_017655985.1. Classification (NCBI taxonomy): domain Eukaryota; kingdom Fungi; phylum Ascomycota; class Eurotiomycetes; order Chaetothyriales; family Trichomeriaceae; genus Incumbomyces; species Incumbomyces delicatus. The sequence goes on from JACJVS010000003.1 coordinate 4,502,654, forward strand.
GAGATATTCTGGATGAGTAGGGTGCTCGATTTTGGCTCGTGCAGACAGCATCGTCATGAGAATCCTGCTTGCTAAACGGTTTGAGCTGCTGATCCGAGAAAAGTACATGGCGTTCGAGTCGTAGAGGGCAACCATATTCTTGGCAAGCTCGAGCGGCGATGATGTGCTCTGAGTCAAAGACAATGACGAGTTTGGTTGAGAGGCTTGTGATGCAGTGTCTGATGCAGCACTGCTCGTGTTATGTCGTGGTTTGAGAGGTTGTAACGACATTGGTTCGTCTCCAAGTTCGACGGCAACGGCGTCGGCAAGGGCGCGATTGAGCACCGTCGTCACGTTGTCGTAGTCGTCGCAGAGGTGATACAAAAGTACCGCGTCAGCTGTCTGACCTCGTGAGTCGGCAACCGCCGCGGCTTGACCTGTTATGAAGCGCAAGAATTGCTCGTGGCTGTCGAGGTGAATGATGGTTTGCCGCTTCTCAATAGCGCCCTTGACGCGACTCCCATCTCCCTGGACATCGCCCAGAAGCGCTGCAAACTCTCTGGTTTCGAGGCAGAGCTCTCGAAGACACTCGTGACATGCGTTGGTGCATATCTCACCGAGTGGCTTCGGAAGGTCGGAATTCAGGCAGATCAATGCTAAATAATCGACAGCCTGGATCGGCAACGCAGTTCGGAATGCCGCTGTATAATAGGCTATGAGCGGGACAAAGTTGATCTGCGGTAATTGGGTTGTCGAAAAGGTAACTAAAAAATGGTTAGCGACCGACGGAAACCAGTAGAGGGTGACTTACGGAGCTCAGTGCCTGCCGTATTGAAGTCTGAGATTCGAAGAAGACCGTGATAGGCCAATGCTATGGCAGCATGAACGGCGCTCACCGGATTAAAACTGTGGAGGTAGTCGACGGCTTGCTCAAACATTCCCGCCAGTATCTGCATCAAGAAAAAGGTGCCATACGAGTTGGAACTCTCCATTTGGCCTTTCTGGAAATGCTTTTGACCGATTTCGGTGACAGTCTCGACAATCTGCTCAAGGCCGAAAATGTCACCGACCGAGTCATCGAGGGCGTCGGACTCTCGTGCCAGAGCGAATTGTAACCAGATCCAATCTTCGACACCCTGACCGACGGAATCCAGGGTACGCTGGGCCAAATCGCAACGGCCGACGATTTTGAGACAGGCAATTCGGTAAGGGTCGACGGTGCCCTTGGGAGCGACCTTGGTTCGTTGTTGGTATTCGCCATTGATCATTTCTTGCAACTTACGGCCCAGTCGTCGTTCCGGACTATTAGCGTAGGAAGTCAGGTAGGACACGAAGCGACGATCCAAGGATTGGAAGGCTTGGTCACGATTCACATAGTCGACGGCTTCTTGGACGTGGCCGGACCTCAACAGGTAAAAGACGATGACCCAGCAGTAGTCGTCGTTGTCTCCAATTTTGTCGAGCACGGCACCGTCAGGAACCAAGTCATGTCTTTCATTGCGGACCCGAATGTAGCCGCGGACTTTGTTGATGACCGTGGGCATGCCTCCCACTTGTGCTGATCGGGGGTTCTTTTGTACTAGATCTTCTAGCTCTTGGTGGAAGGAGCGCTCCAAGAATGTGCGGGCGCCCTTCAAGATCTGCTTTTTGAGTTTTAGAGACGTGTTGGGGCTGCCGGCAACAGCGTGGGCGTCGGCAAAATGGCGTTCTCGCAAGCCATTGTCCGACGCATTCTCGTTGGTGATTTCGGCCAGAGCGGTGTAGGCGTCGATGAGTTGTTTGGGCACGTCTCCGGAGCCGGCGGATTCGACCTCTCTGAACTCGTGAAGCACTTTGTAGTTCTCCTCGGCCAAGCGCTTCCTGTTCATGTCTTCAACCTTGTGCATGAATAGCCGCTCCTTTTCACGGAGATCTCGCATGGTCTGATTTTTGCTCAGGTTGGTGGGAACTGTAGTGGGCTGGCCTCCGAAGAAGGAAGAAGTTCCGGCTGGCGTGCTCGGGCTACCGATGAGTGATCGTTCCAAGCCAGACCTGCCAAAGATGCTGCGCCTGCTTGATTTGGATTTTCCGAGGGCCTTGGACTGTGCCAAACCTCGTAGGGTGGCAGACGGGTCGTCAGGGCTGTCGCGTGCCATCAGGCCAAAATGTTGCATGATTCTTTTCTTCTGCTCGTCAAAATCGAGGCCCAAGCTCTCCTCAATGAAGGCGTCCACATCCCGATAGACACGGTCCATGCTCTCCCGCAGCATCGCTTCTCGGCCTTTCGCCTGGATGCCTTTCAGATAGGCGCTTCCTTCTTCGGCAAAATCAATCCTTGTGGACGTGGCGAGGGAGGGACCATCAGCGTCGAGTTTCTGGAAGTCCCGGTATGCTTGGCCCGGAGTGACGCCAGAGCCGGAGAGCAGGTAGTGTGCTCGGCTGTCCCTGCCAGCGGACTGAGCAATGGTCTGGCTCTTTTGGCCGAGCTCCTGTGCGCGCCTGGCCAGGTCGCCTAGGTCCATGTTCATGCTCGAGATTTGGCCCAACTGGCCGTTCGGTCCAGCCGTGTTAAATCTGACCTTCTTTTTCTGTCTTTCCAACAAGCCATTGAAATAGGCCGACTCCTTATTCTGCGGTTGAGGTGCATTCTGTAGTATTGGATTTTGAGGGTGGGCAACATTTTGGGTGCCCAAGGCCTGAGCGCCAAAGGGCTGTGTTGATGTTTGTGGGAACAAGGTTGTGGCGGGTGCGCTCGTCGAGGATAATAGGCTCGGTTTGGTGCTGGTCTGGGCTGTAGAAGCGGTTCCAAACGGGGCAGGACCAGAGGGAGCCGATGTACTTGCAAGCGTGGGTGCGGCTGGCTTGCCGAAGGAGAATGTTAGCCCACCGTTGCCGCTGCCGCTCCCGCTGCCGCTCGTGGCTCCCGCCGCCGTTGCACTGCCAAAAGGGCCGCCCGAGGTTGTGGCAGCGGACGTGGCAGGGGCAGGTTGAGAGGCCGAAGTGCCCGATCCTAAGCCAAACATATTCGGCTTTGGTCTCGTTTCTGTGCTCGATCCAGGCTCCAAGAGCGCTTTCCGCTTGGACGAGGGATCTACCAATGATGGAACGGTGGTGTCCAGGTTCAAGCTTCCAAGGAGGCTGCTGCTGCCAGATCCAAATGGGCCTCCTGCAGAGCTTGACTGGCCAAAAAGTGACATAGCAGAAGGGCGAATGGAGGCCAGCAGACAGAGAACAGAGAAGAGGCGGTGACGAAGTGCTTTGTCCTTGAGATTCAGCAGGAGCGAACACTGGCGATGGTGACTGCCTACTGTCCACCTAGGTACTGCCTCCTGCCTGCATCGGCCACTCCATCGCGACAGCCAAGCACCAAGTTAAAAAGTCGCGGTGTTAGGCGCGTGCCACGGCTAAACATCGGCCAAAAGCGTGCAGCCTTCGCCAGCTTCGTCTCATTCGTTGCTGTTGTTCTATGATCGACCTAGATCACGATGTTGCTAGCTTGCCAGTCTGCTAGTCGCTTGGTATCAAGTACACAGTACGCCTATGCATAGTTGCCGTCCACTCGATCGCGCTGGTGCAGCAACAGCAAGATGCCCGTCTTCGGTTCCAAGCCGTTCAAGGGCTCGGGAAAGTCCAAGATGGGATGGGAGGATCGAGTCACTGATTTCTACCGCCGACAGGTCAATCGCCGACCTTTTCTCATGTTTGGCTTGCCATTTATCTCCATCATGGTTGCCGCCTCCTTCCTTTTGACACCGGCGACCGCTCTCCGCTACGAAAGGCACGATCGCAAGCACAGGCAATTGACCAAAGCGGAGGCAATGGAGCTTGGGCTCAAAGGTGGTGCAGGAGGGGATGGAAATCTGACTTACAATCCAAGAAGACGCATCGTCCAAAAGGGCCAAATGTCGGAACGAGACGAATACTACAGACTCATGGCCAAAGACTTGGACGACTGGGAGCAAAAGAGAGTGGAAAGATGGAAAGGGGAACCCGATGGGAGAATATGATGCTACTGCTGCAACTGCTGCAACTGCTGCAACTGCTGCAGCAACTGCTACTGCAACTGCTACTGCATATTCGCAATTTTATCTTGCTTCCTCCGAGGAGAGCACCGCCTCGAGGGAGTCGACGGCTGCGATGGCTGCGATGGCTGCGATGGCTGCGATGGCTGCGATGGCTGCGATGGCTGCGATGGCTGCGATGAAACCATCACGTCACCCGTCCCATACTGACAGCGAAAGATCAACACCTCGTTGGAAAGGGAAAGAGTCCCGCTCCATCTCGTTGGCTTTGGGGAACAATATCTTTCCGCAAAGGTCGACCGTCTACCTAGCTGAGCGTAACCGGCGCACGATACAGCTATTACCGAACCTATTCAGAAGGTGGTGTGCTTTGCAGACCAAGGTACGACAGCCGCGCTGTTCTCCCACATAATATGCCATTCGTCTATCCTGGAACCTGACCGATGCATGACCAACTAGACCCAAGCCGGGCATTATTATTTAGGTTTAACCACCGACCATATAGAATCTCTCTGGAAGACGGGTACTAGTCAGCACCCTGCAGTAAGAGAGCTGCAATGCAGGCCATGCTGAAGCGAGAATCTACTTTCGTCAAGCTGAGCGCAACGTCCAGTCGCTCATTTTAGTCTTTAACTGCATACACCACGTTTTGCATTTAGAGTTGAGAGCTAGAGGATCTGGCCAGGCCATCATTGTCTTGGAACAAGCGGTCGACAGGGCGTGGCAGCGCTCCTACGGTACCTTCTAGCAGCCGACTTTGGCTGCTTATCAATTTCGACAAATGCGTTATCTCCGACCGCCGAACACCTTCCCAAACTTCAAACAATACCACAAATCCCAACCAGGAGGTGTGTCATTGTATCTTTGGACCTTCCTCTGCCGGCGTTGACGAGTGCACTGACACAACACGTTGTGGGCAGCCCACATGACAAGGCGTAAATCTGCTGTCTTCCGGATCCATGCTCAGGCTTCAGGTGTCAGGGAGGCCATTGCAATCTGACCAATTCCGAAGAACGGTTCGGGAAGTTTGGCGTGGGGAGGTGCGACGCAAGCAAAAGTGGCTTTCTATGATGTCATCCGCAGCTCCAGCCGTGAACCCTGTGCACAAGTCTCAGTTTGACGCTACGCAGCGATTGGTTCAGCCGCGGATATGATCCACCCGGCGCACAAAACTTGAAGCTGCAGAGGACCGTGGACCCGCTGGGCCAGACATGTGCGGGAAAGCTCTCCTCCGATCGCTTGTCACACGACATCTTTGACCCTTTGTGCCCTTTACGGCATGGGCTGCCACTGACTGCCTGTGCCGCGCACTCGCCCTACCGGGTACATTGTCGAGCCATCGTCTACGAAGAGATGTATAGCGGAGACTGACAAAACCCCTGCATGCGAGTATATTCAGTATTAAGCAGTCAGCAGTCAGCAGTCAGCAGTCAGCTTTCAGCATTTATCAGTGTGGTCTTGCTTCTGCCATGTTTTGTTTTTGCATCATTGGGTATCTGGCTGTCTATCACAGGGCACCCACTGGGCTGGACTGATTGACTGGTAGCCTGATAGAGAACGATGCCTCCGTGGAATTATTATGGATTTACTACCGTGCATAGTTTAACAATTGTCCCAATTCTGATTCGTAGCGTCAAATGAACGAATGGGAGTAACTCGAAGGGGGAAACGTGCATGACCAGAACCCAGGGATTTGGCCCGCCTACACTCTGTTTGGCAATTACAGGCAAAAGCTTGTCGTCAGCGTGGTCAGGGTGGTCAGGGTCTCAGGCAGCCAAGATCCGCTGCAGATCTGGTTCCAGACCAGGAAGCAGTGTAAAGTACACCAGTAAAGTACACCAGTAAAGTACACCAGACTTGATTAACCCCGTCAACTAGAGATCCTTAAAAAGTCGGAAAAGGCCCAAAATATTTCGAGCACATTGGAAACCCCAAATTTAGTCAAATTCTCAGCTTCAACATTGCGCATTGCTGGCTCTCGGGGGCTGTACTCTGACGAAAGAATCCGACCGCGGGAGTGTCCTCCCTGCCAAATACCCATTCGTACCTCGCTAGACGTGCTGGGCCTAGGCCGCGCTAAGAGCAGCAACGATAATTAAAAGCGGCTAACTACGTCATTGATCCGTGCGTCTGACCATTACCGATGCTCTGTGCACTCCCGTGGCCGCGACGCGGCTTTTTTCCAACTCTATTGACTGCTTCATAGTGCTCAGCAGCCGTGGAGTGCACGGAGTACCAGCCTGTTGAAAAAGCAAACGGACGCACCGCCACTCAACCTAAGGAGGGGGGGCTTTCAGTATTACCAATACTCTGTCCTTCCTTTTAACACCTCATTCGTAATTCCTTCTTTCACGCCTCCCAGTTGGAGACTTTTAAGGAGTACCAAGTACGAAATACTCACGTTGTCGCTCATCTACAAATATTCGACCATCTCGCACAAATGACGTTCCTCCGTTCTGACCGAAGCTGGAAATCTCGACGGTAACCGCACGGCGACAAGATGACATGAAGGCATCTTGTCTATAATCAGAATTCAGAGATCAGAAATTGGAAATTGGAAATCGGATATCAGAAACCAGTGACCAAAGACCAGGGGTCGTAGTTACCAACCACCACGTTTAGAAGTTATAAATTTGCCTTGGCCCTTGGAAAAGAACGATGGCAACAGCAGCAAGCCCTTCCCCGTGGAAGGGCCATTCGCATCCTCATTCTCACTCTCACTCTCACTCTCATTCCCATTCACGTTCTCATTCCAATCAGTCCAGCGGTCGCGGCAACCGACCTCTAACCACGCCACGAGCCAATCACGCGACGACAACGTCATCGAATCAGCTAAAGTCGCCACTTCTCTCGACCGCGAAGACGCCTCAGACGAGCAAAGACGTAAAAAGCCCGAGTCCGGGTCCAAGTCCGAGCTATTTTGGCCTCGTCGTTGGTGATGACTCGATCCCTGCTGACTCTGGCCCCGGTCCGCATGCGAGACAGAACTGGAACGAGTCCTCGTCCAAGGTCGGCTCCAGACCTGCGATGAACAACGAGCGGCAGTCTGAATTCGAGCTATTCCGTCGGGAATCCGAAAAGAACATGATGTTTGCCCTGAACAGTCTGCCACAATCACAAACGAAAGGCCAGGATGTATCGTCTCACCCCCAATCTCTACGCTCTGCCGTCTCTCCCACCAACACCACTTTCAAAGATGTCAAGTATGACCTCGACCGCAAAGCCCCGAAGCTCAAGACCGCAGACAACCCCTTCTTTTTAGGCGTGCCAAAACAAGAATCGCCCGTGACCATGTCGCCTCGACATAGCCTGACCGATGCAAGGCAAGTAAGGTTATCGTTGCCTGCCCACGAAATCCAGGCCTCGCTCGGATCGGTCAAGACACAGCGCTCCGACACACTCCCTCCTCAGCCGTCGAAAGAGGTGCACGCAATGGTGTCACCACAAGAAGTCGCAAGGATATTGGAAGACTATGCAGAAAAGACGGTGATTCTCGACCTTCGCGTCTATCCCCAATACTCAGCCTCGAGAGTCAGGGGAGCTCTCAACTTGTGCATCCCCACCACCCTGCTCAAACGGCCGGCCTTTACCGTCCAGAAACTGGCAGACACCTTCACCTCGGATCAAGACAAGGCCACCTTTAGCAAGTGGAGAAGTGCGCAGTACATCATCGTGTACGATGCGACATCGACCCAGGCCAAGGAGGCCGTTACTTCCTTTCACGTACTCAAGAAATTCAATTCCGAAGGCTGGAAGGGCGCAGGGTACGTCATCAAAGGCGGCTTTGCTGCTATCCAAAAGTTGTGTCCCCGCATCGTCGACCAAGTCACCAAGTCACCTCCTTCGCGCGCGTCGCCAGCTTCGTCTTTTGTATCGTCATCTTCAGTGGCAAGTCAACCGAAGCTACCCGTCGCCGGTGGCTGTGAAATGCCTGCCACAGAGAACGCAGCCAACCCCTTCTTCGGCAATATCAGACAAAACATGGACTTGCTCGACGGCGTTGGTCAACTGCCAATCAAACGACCGACCGGCCTGCGTGATGACGAAGCAAAGAGGCTCCCCACCTGGTTGAGGCGGGCCGCCTCCATGTCGAATGAGGGCAAAGACGTCTCCAACAAATTTCTCGGAATTGAAAAGTCGGAGCAAAAACGCATGCAAAAGGCACTGTCGGGAAATGTCTCGTATGGCACGCCGGCACAAGAGAAACCTGGCGAGATACAGGTGGCGGGAATCGAGAAAGGCTCGAAGAACAGGTACAACAACATCTTCCCGTTCGAGCATTGCCGTGTTCGCTTGCAAGGAGTGCCGTCTCACGGTTGCGATTACGTCAATGCCAGTTTTGTGCAAACCACATATTCCAACCGCCGCTACATCGCCACCCAAGCACCCATTCCACAGACTTTTGATGACTTCTGGAGGGTTGTGTGGGAGCAAGATGCCCGCCTCATCGTGATGCTGACGGCCGAGGCAGAAGGAGGTCAGGTCAAAAGCCATGCCTACTGGAAATCTGGCGAATACGGGTCGGTGAAAGTGCGGCAGCTCACAGAGAAGAAAGTGTCACTGATCCAGTCCGCTCAGTCACCGAGCGTGACTAGACCCGGCATCGGCAGACGAATGACAACGTCCAGTGCCACGCCTGCCGTGGAAAAGAAGTTCAATTTCGACCCCACTGATATCAAATCGAGCACGAAGAAGCCCGACGAGGAGCCATCAGCCATCGTCCGTCATTTCACGCTTGCCCACCTTTCGCAGCCCTTCCAGCCCGTGCGAGAAATCACACAAATACAGTACACCCAATGGCCCGATTTCGGTGCACCCGCGAGCCCGACCTCGATTCTGAGCCTGATTGATCTCGTTGACAAACACCAACGAGCCGCGTCTTCCCCAACCTCGCAGACCTCGCCCAGTGAGCCTGTTTGCGACAGGCAGCGACCGATCGTCGTTCATTGCAGTGCAGGATGTGGGCGAACGGGCACGTTCTGTACCATCGATTCCGTCATCGACATGCTGAAGCGGCAACGCCGGTACAGAAAGCGATCCACGGACGACATGGACCTTGATACTCCGGATGACTGGGTCAAGCGAGACGATATCGACCTGGTTGCCCGAGCGGTGGAAGAATTTCGCGGTCAGCGTCTGAGCATGGTACAAAATCTCAGGCAATTTGTTCTTTGTTATGAAAGTATATTACAGTGGCTACATGATCAGAACTCGAGATGAATTTCCTCGATTCGTCGGTGTTGAAAAAAGTTGGGAGGGAGACGACCTGCCTCCAGCATCTTCTAATGAACGATTCGCATAGCGCAAGGAGTACGTATCGGCCAGTCACGGGTTATGGGGACATCAGAGGTATCTTTCCGTGGTCTTGCAGCTGTTGCGACACGGCCGGTAGATTTGCATACAGACTTTTGGTTCATTTTCATCTTCGTCTCTCCTTTGCCCAGCTCTCTTCTCGTGAAGTATTATTGACTCGCATAGAAAACACCACCGAAGTATTGCATGACGTGTTTAGCTCTGGAGCTGTAACCGCATGTTCCTGATTGAGGCATTGGTTAATTCCTCCATGCTGCCTAACACCAGGCAGCCAAGAGCGTCCTTTGGTCAAGTTTGCCTAACCAAAGGCGATCCTGAAAGTGCGGATTTGGCCATTTTAAACTCTGGCGTTGGTGCCTGTCATGCGGCCGTGCTTCCGTGGGCCATTGATCGTGTCTCGCAGACTGGCACCTTTATTGAGAATCCATGACTGTCTTCATACTTTATACATGCAAGCGTAGAGTCGATCACGGCCTTAGGATACAAGATCTAGTGCCGTCTCTAATATTTCGATCGCAACCTGGACTTGGAGTCTCGGACCTTGTGCAATGCACTGTTGATAAGTTGAAGCGCGCTTCGGGGTCGAAAACTGGTGCTGGTTCTAAAACATCATTGGCCACTAAAGTTAGGAATCGTTCTCCTTCACCACCGTCCCGCCGTTCAACTTTCCGGTCGACGGCTCTTAAGCTAGCAAGGAAGCTATAGCCGAAGCGAAAACCAAACTAACTGAACAGGCCAAAGAGGGCAAATCGAATGTGTTGCCTTTCACTTGACAATACCAAAAGCATTGTCTTACCTGACGATAATACCACTCCCATCCTCATCTGACTTTTGGGTCTGTACGGCCTCAGGACAAGCGCCGCGCCTATTGCTGTTCGCCCTTGGTTCTCCCGAAATATCGTCGGCCTAATCTGTTTCTGGCGAATTTGATAACGAGACAACTAACTGTTCATGCTCTATCCCCGGCGTCCGCGAGTGCGCTGTTCCTGCGATGGCTACGTCTTCGCAAGATCTAGCACGGGAAGACAATACCATCTGTCTGCCTGACGAGATAATTGGTAACGTTCTGCTGCACTGTTCGACACCGACATTTCTCCAGCTCACACGGACCTCCAAAAGCTTCTACGATGCAGCTCGACGGAACCGACGAATTTTATTGCACCATTTGAGGCAATTACCTGGAGATAAGACCTTCCTCGATGACGCATCACGGGACAATGCTTCCTTGTTTCTCCTCTTACGGCAACGGGCTGCGAACAATCTCTATGGCGTCAATTTCACAGCTAACATGATTGAGCACCTCACACCGAGCGCCAGATTGGAGCCTGGAGCATGTTCGTTGGGCGGCTTGGACGCTGACTACGTCCGGATCGCTCTTGCCTTCAAAGACAGCACAGACATCAGGCAGTACACCGGCATGTGCGCTATCAAAGAAAAGATCAGGCAACCGCCTGGTCTCAAGGTTTTGAAGATTGTGCAATGGGGCAGATTCATTTCGGCCCTGTGCTCATGGCCGGTGGAGCAGGAGATGGCCTTTTCTGATGATTCGGCGAGCGAGAGCTCAGAGTCGGAAACCGAGATATTGACAAGGCGGCCAATACCACCGTCTACTAACACGAGGCTTCAGAACTTGCACTCCAAACAAAAAGAATCGAAGATTGGCTTCAGGAAAAAGCCTCTCCAAGCCGTGCTCAGCAAACAAAACTATCGTATCTGTCATTACGACATCTACACGCTGGAGGATTCCCAGACTTTCAGTATTGATGGTCACCTCGACTACGTCCCTCGAGACTTTGCAGTCCAGAACTGCTTACAATGCGCCATACTATGGGATGTAGACAACTCCGCCGGACGGCCGACCGAGTTCGCCACCATCATCAATTACACGGCGACCGAGTCTCAATTGTTGTACCCAACCAAGTACGAGCCGAAAGTCGTCTGGCCAAGACCTGGAAAGTCAAGTCGGCGAAGTTCTGAGAGCGATGAGGATGAGAATCCAGAAACTCTGCCTGAAAGAATTGCCTTTTTCAAGGATGGTCGGCGAATCAAGATGTACGATGCCGGCGGAATTGTCCCTTATCAAGTCTGCTCGACGAAAATGACGGCGCATGATCACGCGTATACGTGCACCAACGGCCTCAACTTTGAGGACCTTTCCTTTCAAGTGGATACGCCTTTCTACGGGACCCACGCACGATATTGGGATGCCACATCACAGCATGATTTTTGCTTCCACACACACCTGTGTCTGGGAACGACTTCGATCGAGATGGAAGACGACAAAGAGAATGAACACGAAATGCGAATTCTTTGCATCATGCGTAGTCAGACGCGGTTTTATCCTGATAATTGTGACCATCGCATCAGCCTGCAGAGAATGGTGCATGTGGGGGCAGCAAACAGCACGGTGGTGGCCAGATTATGGGGCTGGGAGGAGATGCAGACTAATCTAACTGGGAAGGAGGCTGTCGCCATCAGTTCGGGAGGCACGAGGATAGCAATCGCCATGTGGAACAAGGTGCTCATCTACGCTCTCAACCCAGAGGTCTTGTGCCACGAGGTCGTGGCGGAAAGCAGCGACGACGAGGCACCGAAGGTAAGGAAGAAGAAGAAGAAGAGACCTCAGCGGCCCTGGGAGTCCGGCACGACTGAGTACTACCTGCGCAGGAAGGATAGGAATCTGTGTGACTGGAAGCTTGCAGAGCTTAGGCCGGTTGTGGTAGATTTGGACGGTGCCATTGCGCACAAGATGCATTGGTCAGCACCAAAAGCTGCGGTTGTCGAGATTGTAGATGCGCAGGGGGAAGCTAACAGTACGTCGCCGAACGCGCTTCCTACGCAGGATTCAGAAGCTACCTTGACGGGGTCAGCAACCAGTGCTTCTGACGAACCCACCAATGAATCGTCGTCTGCTGCAACGACACTGGCTGATTCACCACCGGAGATGCAGGTCGCCTCTCCTGGCGAAGCAATACACAATCCGCAGGTTGCAGGTCCCGAGCCAGCTCCAACGCCAGAAAACGAGACTGAGCAAGGTGCCGTGACAGAGATTGCGGCAAGCCAGGGTGATGGCGTGGCTACAATTGAGCAACCGGAAGCAGCCGAAGCCACGATGGAGTCTACTCAGCGGCAGGCAGCAGACGCAGAGCAACCACAGCCAGTCATCACGGCGCCAAAAGACGAGGCATCTGCAACTACGACATTGACTTCAATGGCCACCTCACCACCAAGCTTGGGCCTTCTCAACAGCCCTGCCCCAGCTACGGTCCTTGGAGCAATGCTAAACGCAAGCCCAGCCAAACCACTGTCGAGAAAGAAAGAGAAAGGGCCAGAAGTGTGCAACACAAACGACAATGTTGGTGTGCATACCTTGGACAAAGATAAGCCGCAATCTCTGCAGCCAGCGCAGTCCGTGCTGAAACCCAAACCCAGCACCGAGCTGTCTACACCGTCATCACCGGTTTTCAACAAGCATCTTCCTACGCCGAAACAGACGGTCTCGGAAGCACTGGCCACGGGAACCGCCTCCCTTCCGCCGGCTGCTGAGTTGGCAGTGGAAGACAATCCAACAACTGCGGGTCCGCAATTGGCAAGTGGATCATCTCAAGAGTCGCAAGAAGTGACGTCGCCGCCTGCCGTGGCTGACGTTGTGGCACCACCTCCGATCGACGAGGGTGGCGCAGCAATCACTGACAAGGGGCTCGAAGAGCAGGCGGAGCAGGCGGAGAACACCGGCTTTAGTAAAGCCGCAGCAAGCGCCGACGTCAAGGATGATCAGCAAAAGGAGGAGCCTAGTGAAAGAAAAGAAGCGCTAATCAAGCGATTAAAGCGGATCACGGAGGACGAGCTGGTCATTCTCACGGACCGAGGGATCCAAGTGTGGAACTTTGGACCTAAAGCCAAAGGGGTGCGAAGGAAGAAGCTTTTGGCGCTTGAGGAAAGTCTCGCTGGGAGAGTACCTACACTCAAGGGCAAACCGACAAGTGCTGCAGTTACGGTTTGAGTCAAGGAGTCGGCCGATTTGATTAGGCAAAGAAGGGCAGGAAGTCTTCGGTGGCAGACACGGGGCGTGGGGTTTCCGGCATGGGCGTTTCGGTGATAAGAGGTCTTGGGTACATGGTGGCGTGTCGGTCTTCAGACAATCAAATCAAAACGGTCGATACTCGTGTGGAGCAAACTCGCCTTGAGGGCCCGGGCAAATCGCTGCACCAGCGGGTCTCAAGCTGTGGTCGAGGGTTCTTGAGGCTATTCTGCAGCTTTCTCTCGGCTTTCTTTTTGGGGGATAGGAAGTCGAATTTCTAGCGCTGGGAAACCCTGCGGATGGGCGGTGGTTTCTGGCGTTATGGGAAGTCATGAGACTCGTACACTTGGAAACGGACTCACAGACAAGGTCCCAAGGCAAGGCTGAGTATACGAATACTCAATACTAGTACATGGAGCCCCACAGCCTCGTCACTCACAGCAAGGCTGAATGCGCCAGCCAATAAGGCTGTTTTTCAGCCTTCTAAGCCTTAATCTTCAGGCATAAATAGACGTCATCTGGAACGCGTCCTGAAAGTGCGACGCGTGAAGTCGCGAGTCGAGGAAATTCCGACAGTTGAGGGTGAGCGTGAATGCGGCCGTTAAACATCTTCCTTCAAGTCAAAGGATAGCCAACTCAAGAGCCAGCTAAACTTGACGAACATGACAGCAGTATCTCTCGAGATATCAAAGCCAAATCAGCCGTTGTCGACGGTGGAGGCACACTCAGATGGCTTTATCCGGGAAAATATATTGGTGAACAACCAAACAATATCAACCGGTACCAGTACTCCAACAACAACTGCAACTGCAACTGCAACTGCAGCGACAGGCACAGACACCGCAGCAGAGCCCTCGCCGACGCTCAACGGCACAACCCAGTCCACTCTCGAGCCGGGAGTGCCTCTGAAAGAAGTCCCTGCTCCTGCCCCCCCTCCAGCAATCCCACAAAACGCAGACCCCGCCCGCCACGAGGAGCAGCAATACCTCGACCTGATCCGCAGCATCCTCGCGCAAGGCGAATACCGACCCGACCGCACGGGCACGGGCACGCTCTCCGTCTTCGCCCCTCCCACGCTACGCTTCACACTCAGCCAGCCCGACCCACTCCACCCACACACCCACACCAACATCCTGCCTTTACTCACGACGAAACGCGTGTTCACACGGGCCGTGATCGCCGAACTGCTCTGGTTCATCGCGGGTCGCACCAACTCGAAGCTGCTGTCGGCGCAGAACGTGCACATCTGGGACGGCAACGGGTCACGGGCCTTTCTCGACGCGCTCGGCCCGCCGCAGTCGCTGCGCGAGGAGGGCGATCTCGGCCCCGTCTACGGCTTCCAGTGGCGCCACTTTGGCGCGCCGTACCGCGACTGTCATGCCGATTACGCCGGCCAGGGCGTCGACCAGATCAAAGAGATCGTGCACAAGCTCAGGCACACGCCGTATGATCGCAGGATCATCCTGAGCGCGTGGAACGTCGGCGATTTGGCCAGCATGGCCCTGCCGCCGTGTCATTTGCTCGCGCAGTTCTATGTCAGTTTCCCCGAGGCACCGAGGGGCGAGGACGCGTGGAGAGCGAGGCAGCAGGAGCAACATCTGACAAATGGCAAGACACACAGTGCTACGGAGACAAACGGCACAGAATCATCTCCTCCTGTTGCAGCAAAAGGCCACCTCTCATGCACACTCTACCAACGCAGCGCCGACACCGGCCTGGGCGTCCCCTTCAACATCGCTAGCTACGCCTTGCTGACACACATGCTCGCACATGCATGCGACCTGGTTCCAGGGACATTCAACATGGTTCTCGGCGACGCGCACGTCTACATCGACCACATCGATGCGCTGAAGGAGCAGATGCAGCGGGACCCGCGGCCGTTCCCGGGCTTGAGGATCCGGCGCGACGATCGCGGTCAAGGCAACGTCGATGGCTGGGAGTTGAGCGATTTCGAGGTCGTTGATTATCGCCCCCATGCCAGTGTTAAGATGAAGATGTCGGTTTGATTGAACTCGGAACGCGGAACGCGGAACTATGGAACTATGGGTAGGGTAGGGGAAGGAAGAAAGAAAGCTTTTGTGGGGCGGGTTGGAACACTGGAGTAGGATAGACAGAGCAAGAAAAATGGTGTATGACTATGACTATGACTATGAGGTATTTCCTAAGCTACATAAGACGCAAACAGTCGGTGTTTAGCGAACTGATCCAAGATAAAGAAAGGTATGAAGTACTCGACCGTTATCGCTAGGTGAAAAAGGGATGCTACTCGATGACGAGGTTGAGGATGAGGATGAGAATAATGATGATGATGACACAATTGAAGAACAAAATCGGGATTTCTTCTACAGCGTCACAACAAGAACTACCTGCGCGGGGCGTACATGTATTATCCTTCTATCCTCTATCCTCTTTCTTCTTTCTTCTGTCTTCTTTCTTCTTTCTTACCTACACACCACCCAAAACGCACAGCCTCCGAGAAAGTCCACAATCGCCAGGGACGAGTACGTCCAGACCATGTGCGGATCCTGGCTGACGGGTGCCAACGCGAGCCCAAGCGCCGCAGCAACACCAATGGTCAGCCAGAACAGTGCCGAGATAAAACTCCGGATGCCCTTGGGTGCTTGCGTGAAGGCAATCTCCAGACCGGTCACGATGACAAAGGCTTCGCTGAATGCGACCAAGACGTACGACGGCGCCTGGATCCACACGTGGATGCTGTTCTCCGGGCTGGTGTAGATGTAGTGTTGCAGCACGGCCGCGTACGCCATCGCAATCGAGACGAGGAGGAAGCCGGACAAGATCCGCGCGTTGGGTTTGAAGTCGATCTTGAAGCGGCGCAGGAGCGGGTAGACGATGTCTGTTGCAGAAAAACAAAATCGCATGGTTAGTGAAAATGGTCAAGAGAAAAGGAACGAACGAGAAATTTTCTCTTTAGGTAGCATGAGCCATTGAATCGTGACTTACAGTCAAGAATTGGAATGAAGATGATCAACGCAATCGGGTTGAGGTTCTGCAGGAGATCGTTCGGTGTGCCGTGGAGCGCCATGTGCCCGGCTTGCGAGATGAGGTTGTTCCAGATCTGGATCCAGCAGATGAAATAGAATGGCAGAAAGAGAAACACTCTGCATGCCTTCACTCCCCTCTGCACCTCAAGGATGTACTCATCTGTATAGGCAGACGACTGAGCGAACGAGTATTTGTCCATCTTGCCTGCGTTGCGGAGATTGGATGGTTGCGCCCTGACGAAGCCCTTCTCGCGAACGGCAATCGAGGTCACTCGGATGGCGCTGAGGATGGCCGAGCCTTGCGGCGGGACTTTGATGTACTTCTTTTGGCCTGAGATAAAGACACCTGCCGAGATTACAATCACACTGGAGTCGTCAACATTGAACAGCTGCCGAAAGTGCGCAGCGGCCGGCCGCCGAGATACGTTATCCACCCGCGAAAGACTTACATCAAAGGAATAAGGTATGCCACCCAGAATGAGACATGGGCTTCAACGTTGACCGTGATGAGCGGTGACAATGCACCAACGTTGACAACCCAGTAGAACCTAACCCATGGTCAGTCTTCTTGTGCTTGTCGAGACTCGAAACCTGTGTCTCATCGTTGTACATACCACATGAAAAGGCGCTGCAGCGTCAGCTCAGGATCAACCAACACCTCCTCGCCCGACTTCAGTGTCTTGGACACCACCTCTGAGCCGGTATACTGCTCGGCGCACATTGGAGTGACATTGGCTTTGATGCCGCCCGTGCCCAGGCCGATCAGGACCATTGCGGCAATGAGGCCTCCGAAACCCGCGCCATCGCTCACCGCAGCCGGCGTTGCCGTTGCCACCAGGATGACCAGGCCGACGATGTAGAACACGCAGGCTATGCAAATGGCCTTGAACTTGCCTACAAACTGATCCGCAACAATTGCACCAATGACAGTCGATGTATATGCCCAAAACTTGAAGAAGTTGCCCAGCGCAGTGGCGACCGCTTGCCCTTTGCCCAGTGCCCCAGGGAGACCTTCCGCATTGTGTGGTGCGTTACTATAATAATGATATTCACATTAGCTCTGTATTTCAATCCTCAAAGCTATTTGTCCCGACTCATGCTTTGCTTTGCCGAGCCGAAGACCGGACGAGAAATGCCGCTTACTTGATGTAATTTTGGATCGGGCCACTGAGTCCGAAATATGTGAATCGTTCTCCGAGCTTTGGAAATCACAATCACAAATCAGCAGATGAATCGACACCCGAAAAAGAGCTGAGCTGCCAAAAGTATCATAGGCAAAAGGTATAGGCCTAGGTAGGTAGAGGTATCGTAGGCCTTTCTTTATGGACATACCTCCACAAGTAGAATCAGCAGAGCAATTTTGGGTAGCTTATCGGGCACACGCCTCAAAGTCGATGTGATCACTGAGCCTTGACCACGCGACTTGGTCACCTCGACGTTGGACTCCTCAAAATCGACTTTCTGCTGCACCTCTTCTGCGGGTACCGACATGGTTATGGTGGGCTGTAACGTTCTCCTAAAGGATCTCGCTTGGGACGTGACGGATATATATTCGCAGTGGAAGGTTTCATTTTGAACTTGAACGTTCCTCCAGTTCCGGTTTATCTCCCCAGATTTCCCGGTATCAGTACGGGCACGGCAAGCATGATAGGCCTAGTGGAAGGTGTTCGTTGCGGGCACGGGCAACACGAGTGGGGATTTCCGATAAGCTGTTATCTCGAAGGCCGCCAATCGGGATTCGAGGTGAAGTATTCTCAAAAGGCTTGTAGGGTATGTTATTGAGTTCAGTTCACGTCACCACGCGCTGGTTCAAGACCGATAATGCAATTAATACCGTGCCGTGGAATGAAGTGACTGGCTGCACTAGCACTGACGCTGTAATCCAAGACTTCTCGTAGAGTTTCTGACAAGCCCAAGCCATGGTGGCCTAGAAAAGTCGATGATTCTCTTGTCTGATGTCCCGAGATTGGTGTATCGTTATCTCGCACTACAGTCCTGGTGTTCTGTATCTTCTGTATCTTCTTGATGCGACGAGCGGACGATGTTTGAAAGAAGTTGAAACGCGCTACTGGATTCGAGATTTGGGGGAAAGATGCCTATAGCTCATCATGGACCGGATACCTTTTCTTGATAGCATCCCTGACAGCATAAGGGTAGTAGGGTTGCTCAGGCCCGCCACCCCAATGTTTTGAAGGGAGATCTTTGCGCTCTTCCCAAATCGCGCTCGACGGCAGCTCGTTGCTAAGCTGAAGCTTGACTTCGTCGACCTTATCCATGATCCGCATGAGGTTGCCACCGAGTAGGCCGCGCACCTCTGAGTCATTCCAGCCTCTGTAAAGCATCTCCGTGACCTAGAATTAAATTGTCAAAATGGAAAAGCTCAGAGCCAGGAACAGAAGGCAGGAGGCATACCAGATGGGGATATTTGCTCGCGTCCTCCAAGCCCTCAACACTTGTGTACATGCCGTCAAAATCCGAGGCGATGCCGACTCTGTTGCGTCCAACCATGCCGGCAATGTACTCGATGTGGTCTGCAACGCGTGACAAGTTTGCACTTTCTGGAGGGCCGATAAACGGCGGGTAAAAGACTGATTGGACAAGTCCGTCGTGCTTCTCGGGCTCATCGCCGATCATTTCGATAATATCATCTGGAACATTACGAGGATGCTCCCAGAGTGCTCGGGCACCTGAATGCGTCCATACAACAGGAGCTTTCGACAATTGGATGGCTTGTCGAGCGGTTGCGTCCGAAGTATGTGACAAATCAATCATGATGCCCAACCGGTTGAGCTCGAGGACCAATTCTCGGCCAAGCTTCGAGAGCCCATTGCCATCGTGCACCGGATCTAGTGGAATCCCAGCGCCATTCGAAGATGCGAAAGCGCTGTGGCAGATGTGCGTCAAGGTCAAGTAGCGTACACCGAGTTGTGCGAATATTCTTAGAGTACCGAGAGAGTTGCCCAAAAAATGGGTGCCTTCCATCCCAATCAGCGATGCGATTTTGCCAGCTTTGAACGCTTTCATGATGTCGGTACTGGTATAGGCGTACTGCAAATGATCAGGATGTCGAGCGATCATATTCTGAATCAAATCCGCCATCTCCAGCGCATCCCGCAAGGCATTTGTGGGGCCAGTGAAGTCATTGGCGGTAGTAAAAGCCAACTTGTCATCGCATGGCGTCCATACCGTCCAGAAGGCACCTCCAAGATGGCCCTCGCGCATTCGAGGAATGTCAACATGTCCTGGAAACGCACCAGCAATTTCTGGTATTGTGTCGAGAGGCCGTCGTCCTTACCCAACTTGAGTTAGCGGACTTGTGCGAACTGCTTGGGGTTGCCACTTTGCCCTACCAAGTGATCTGATAATTTGTGGAAGGTCAACATGCGTATCTATCAGAGGCATCTGCTGCATGAGTTCCACTGCGTGATCATAATGGGAATCGTGTGAGATGGCGGCCAGGGCCGTCAAAGGCAAGACGAGCGTAAGGATTAGTGACACAAGGTTCATGATAGCTGTTTGTTGAAAGGCATGGTGGCAGCTACTTGACATCATACTGAAAGCCGTGTTTCCTAGTATCTCGAGCTTTGGCGACGCCCAGAGAGATTAGGTGAGCATCTGCGTAGCACCATGCTCGAGAGGGCATGCCTTGGGAGTTCGAGGGTTTATCAAATCGGCCCGCATGTCCTTCGTGATTGGCGGCATCCGGAAAGTGGGGTCTCTTTTTGCGGAGTGCCGTTAGCAACGTGACGTCTTGGCCTTCTATTCACTTAAAATTTGGTCTTGGACGCCTCGTCAAACATGCATTCATGGTCGTAGTAATTCACACCAATATCTTTGCGCTGAAAGCTCTCAACATCTTTCGTGGCTGGACACGGAATTTTTCGGTACGGATTGGTGCTGGTTGCAAGCCAAAGGCAAAGCTATTGATTCGCGAGGCCTTACCCCTTCAACATACCCGGCGAGCAGAAGTACCTTGAGGGCATTGTGGACGCATCATGTCACAGACATGCTATACATAGATTGATGTATGACAATACTCCCCGCGGGTCGGGGCGACCGGTCATCAACCTGTGCCGAACACGTCTTCGAAGGCCTGCTCTACGTGCAGCTCCATCTTCAAGACTTTCTTAGGTCCTCGCCAAAAGATTGAGTCAAGTCTAAGGAGACCTAATCGCAGAATAGGCAGAAAACTAGCTTTCAGGCGCAACTGCTTGCGGATTGCATCTAGATCTCGAACCCAGTCCGTCGCCTCTTCTGTGCTCCCCGACGTTAAGGCCATGGCAATGATTGTGAATCCAATGGAAGAAAACGCATATTGCGTCCACGAGGGCCAGAATATGTGGAATTCCTCTTGTTTCATATTGCGAATAAACAAAGCTGCTGCACCCGCTGTAGTCTTCATACCTGCCCTCGAGAAGTGTTCAGCCTCGGCCTTGTCAGGCTCCGAGAGGGCCATAGGAGCGTGTGCAGCCGCCGCGAATTGTCTCAGGATTGCTTTGAAGATGGTAAGCTTGATGCAATGGTGTCCAAGAGTGTACACGGTCCGAAGTGCTTGAAAGTCGTCATCTTCATTTGTGCTTTGTGGTGCAGCTTTTTGCCAATTGTGTAGTCTCTCTAAGAGTGGGCGGGCCACGCCCAACGTTTGTCGGAAGTCATTGCCGAGTTCGCTGATGGCACGTAAGGAACTGTAATCAGGTTAGCCCAAGGTCGCTGTAGGTTGGCTTCTCTTGGCAACGTACTAGAGACTGAAAAGCATATCGTTGAGTATGCAGCACAATCCTGAGTAGTGCAGTTGTTCTAACCACCAGCGTTCATCGAGCTCGGCATCGAGGTAATCTTCATTCGACAACGAAGTGACTAGCCAGTTGTCAGGATGAAGCAGTGGCGGGCGGCCCAGGCCGCATGCCAACCATTTATCGGTGGTGTATACGGCAAAGGCAAGGCGCCGACGAAGAGCAACTTGCCAAGGTGCAATATTCCAACGCTTCGGATCGAGATGAAGACCGATCGTCTGTGCGGCAGAAACGAGAGAGCCGAGAAGGGACCATTTCAGCGGCGCGTCTGAAACCACTGGATTTGGTGACGCCTGCAGGACCATCAGGAGTAAGGTCTGGACGGTAGACAGGTCCGGCGTGCTCACAGCGACTTCCAAAGCCTTTCGAACAATTGTTGTCAGGACAGAACGTGAGGGTGGATCGTAGGCCAGATCGATGGCAAGCTTGTCGTCGAATCTTACGTATGGCTGTACAACCAGATATATGGCGCCGAGCAGATGTGTTGGGCTTGTATTGGGGTCCGGCCATAGGTGGGATGAGAATATGGGATACTGTTGAGCAATATGCTTGCGGTACAGGCTGACTAGCCGTCGACCAACCTCTACCGAGGCCACGCTCGCAAGTTCCTGGCGCAGGATATCAGAGTAGTCTTGCTGTTCCTGATAGGCTGCACGTGTACTGGCTGCTAGTGATCGGGGCGAGACGAGAAAGTGTGGGGTATGCCGGTTTTCAGTCA
The DNA here is from genome assembly GCA_017655985.1 of Incumbomyces delicatus. NCBI lineage: Eukaryota > Fungi > Ascomycota > Eurotiomycetes > Chaetothyriales > Trichomeriaceae > Incumbomyces > Incumbomyces delicatus. The sequence goes on from JACJVS010000003.1 coordinate 4,524,484, forward strand.
CGGCATGAACGATGAGTTCTTTGAACCTGAACTTTCCTTGATGGTCATAGCGATAGTGCTGGAGAATGGACGAGCTCATGTCACCGGTGTCGCCCAATACCTGAAGCGAGGTGTTGTCGTCAGCATCGTGCAAGGTGAGATAGTCGGGCTCGGTGGACTGGCCAGGCGAAGATCTCAATCCATTGTCGCTACCCCATAGGTCAGCGTTCGGTGATCCAAACAAGAATTCAGGATCGAACAAACTGGGTTCCACGTGGTGAAAATCGACGTTGAAGCCACGGAGCGCGTCGCTAGTGTCAGGGATTGAAGCTGGGTAAGTGTACACAGGTGCTGACAGCTGGTGCTGGGGCTGAGGCTGAGGCATTACGCTGTGACTCAATTGATCGACATTCTCTGCAACCGACATTTGTTCAGGCGCTTCGTAATGGTTGGAGCTTGTCATTGTGACCATTTCTGGGTCGCTAGATGAAGGGGGCAATCGGCTGCCGGCTTCGAGATTGCTGTCAGGAACCACAGGCTTTCTCCTCGCTGGCGGGGCTCTCAGAAAAGTGCATTGCAATCCTTGTAGGATGCACAAGCGGCATGGAGGAGAGCCTTCAATGCGACATGCTGCTTTGCGAGTGCGACATGAATCACATGCTCGTTGACGTTTGCTCATATATTTTCGCCCGGTGTTGGTGGCAGACATGGTGTGTTCAAGGAGGCTTCATGGCGCCTGCTTCAATCTTGTCTCGGGACAAAATTGTGGCGAGGAAAGAGCACACTGGCAGGACTTGCCTTTGGGCCTGGGTTAGAATGCATCGAGTATCGAAGTACGGCCTCACGTAATATCCAATGTTTGTTTTGTTTGCATGAGCCGGCCTATTTCGGTTTAGTTGGAATCGAGCCGAGGGAGCCTTGGGAGCCCATCCCCTGCGGTGACATTTGGCGCGCCAAGGCTGGCTGCACCAATGACGTGGAAATACGTATGATGGGCCGCGTGTTTGGTGCCTCAGGCATGCTCAAGATTGCGCCCGCTTCGTCTCGAATGTTCCTCCATCTTACCAACCACAACCCACCTGAGCCAGCGTCCGAACTGGCTGACGACTGGCCTCAGCAGCCTGCTCCCTGTCCCTGCAGCCCCGACACTCTTATAGTCCCGACTCCGACTCCGACTCCGATTCTTGCTGCCCACCATGTCGACATCAGCATCGACATCCACGCCACCGGCGGAAGAAGCATCGTACAAGATGTACGCAGCAGGCGACGTCGAAGCCATCGGCGCCCATTGCGCCTTCTCCTACTGCAACCAGCTCGACTTCCTGCCCTTCAAGTGTCAGTCGTGTGGGGACAAATTCTGCCTTGACCACCGGACCGAGGACGGACACCAGTGTCCAAACAAGGGCGCCTGGGCCCAGCGCAAGCGAGAACAGCAGACGGCCTCGACCGGCACTTCTCTGCCCAGCACCGCGAAGCCATCCCTCCTCACCAGCCAGCAGTGCAGTTCTCCCGTGTGCAAGACGTTCGTCAACACCAGCCAGAACCTCGGCGTGCACTGCAGCACCTGCAACCGCACTTACTGCCTCAAGCACCGCTTCCCCGAAGACCACGACTGCAAGAACCTGACCCCGCTCGGGGCCCGGCCGGCCGACGTCGCCTATGCTGCCAACAAGGAGAAACTCCGTCTCGGATTTGGCAAACTGAAGAGCTGGGGCCGCGCAAAGCAAGAGGAGCTCAAACCCAAGCCGAAACCGACCAGCAAGGCCGCTCAGATTGCGGCCCTGAACAAACTCAAGCAGTCGGCCACGGGAGACGCCAAGGTACCGGTGGAGAAGCGGGTCTACCTGCACTGCTCGGCCACAGACAAGGTCACCAAAGACGGGAAACCCAAAGAGGCCGCCATGTGGTTCAACACCGACTGGAAGGTGGGACGCATCCTCGATCTGGTAGCCGGTCGCCTGGGCGTGGAAAACCTCAACAATTCCGCCCAGGGGACCGACAAGATCCTGCGCGTCTACCACGTCGAGAGCGGCCAGGTCTGTGACTTTGCACAACCCGTTGGCCAAATGATGGCCAGTGGGAATTCGATTGTGCTGGTACGAGGCCTGGAAGTGTAGCCAGCTTTGATCATATTTACCAAAAGTATATCCGTGGGTATGCAAGCGTCGAGCGCTTTACTTGTTGCAGGGAACCGAACTTTGGATCTCGCTGAGACTTGATCATTTAGCGATGGCGTTGGACCTACGGCTGGGACTCTATTTATGAAGCTAGATGGTTGAAAGCTCGCAACGGACACGCGAGCAAAATAGCAAATGATTTGATTCAGCAGATGCTCGAGGAGCGCTGTTATGCACTCTATGGTGCATGCAGCTAGACGGTAGAAAGCTAGCAACGGACAGTGGAGGAGAATAGCAAAACACGACAAAACTGGCTGCCTAACTTGTCGCCGCCGGTAAATGTCTTTGAAGACAAATAGCAAGATCTTCTATACCTGACTCGTACAGACATAAGAAATGTCTCGAGAACACCTACCCAGAATGTGGCGCTTGTCGTCGCCTCAATTTGGTCGGCGTTCGTGAGCCTCGCAAAGACATTGTTCAGCGTTTCCAGTCTATGGGAACTGCTGCAAGCACCGCTACCACCGCTCAAGTCGGCAATCTACCTCTGCGGATACATTCTACCCCTCAAACACCTGACTGTGCCTTGGCATTGATATGGGATGCAACATTCAGGCGCTATCCGGCAATGACCCGGCGATCCACAAACTTGAGGTCATGTCACACCTTGAAAATAGTCTTTCAGGATTGGAACAACGTCTTGAATGCTGGAAGTGTCCCGAGCCCACTTCTCCTTATCTGGCAGCCGTTGCCTCTGCGTACAGAAGTGCCGCATTAATTTACTTGTTCCAAACCAAGGAGGATCTCACAGGCTTGAATGGCCGAGTTTCCACGAATACCACTGCCCTCAGTGACCAAATGGAGATAAAAGTCGATTGTGTCTTACAAGCCGTGGCAGAAGTCCCTGCTGGGCATTATTGTGAATCTGCGCTGCTCTTCCCACTCTTCATGGCCGGCACAGAAGCTTCTCACGAGTCACAGACGGCAATAATCCGTGATCGGCTCCAGTCAACATATTCCAAACGCCGCTTCAGGAGACCCTCGTTACTTTACAATCTCTTGAACAGGTTTGGGATACACAACGCTCGAGACTCGATAGAACCTTTCCGACATGCCCTTTCTGGAGAGACGTTCTGCATGGTCAGAGCCTATCACTATTGACATGATGCAGGACTCCAAGGCCTTCACCATCGTGCTGGGGAATTGCCTCCCTGGTGCTAAAGCTCAATTTTCGATACCTTGGGTAGGGCCAGACTTCGGCAAACAAGGGATCTTTCTCGAAAGTTCTCGATGAAGGCCGTCGATCCCTGTGCAACTGATAAACCCAGTCTATTGCCTGAGGTAACCAGTTGATGTGCCGGAGACAACATCATATAGGGATGTGAACTTGCACCCCAGCGCAATTATTATGGGTCAGCTGGACGGAGTTGAAGCATTGAAAGTTGGTGTGAGAGAGAATTCTTTTACACAGCGTACACTCTATTACTCCGCCAGTGCTTGATCCGATATCGAGTCGCACCCTCAACGATAGCCCGTTTACCTAGGTATTAATAGCATTATGAAAGGGGTTAACATTTATTCGCGACCAAAGTGGATTTTGCGGAGTACTTCTACGAACCCCAAATTTCTATCATTACCGAGGACGTTAACATCTTGAAGGCGAAGGGTGCTGACTGTGGTAGATCTAAATATAGGCTAGCTATATGATGAAGAATTATAGAATTCTATATACTTTGCATATTCACCTTCCTACAGTGACCTTGGTCGAGGAATAACCCCATAAAAAGAAGGTCGCGGCCCGGACCCGCTAAATTCGGCGAGAATTTCCCTCCACAACTTGCTCCGTACCTTTAACCGGCATTGCAACTCCGTACAATGAGCTCCGTAGGTTGCCACGCTGCTAGTTAGTACTAGCTACTACGAAGGCACCAGAGTATTATGAGATAATCTCGACCTTGGGGGTACCTTCAGCTAACTCTGTACGATCCAGACTCTATCTCTCGCTCCCTCTCTCCCTCTCTCCCGGCGGCAAGCTAACGTTTTATACGGATCGGTCTCGCCTGTAGGGTACTTCGTACTTACGGGAAGTACCTCGTGCCTAACGACTCGGCTGCAGGCCGGCTACTTTGTTCGTTGGGTGTTCTCTCGTCTGTGTATGGGATATTACTCGTCCTAGTTGGTTAATGGATGTCTTATTATGAACCTGAGCTCAGTCAAGTCAAGCGGGGAAAGAAAGTGTTGTTCACCGAATCTGTGTCTCTCTCACGCACACATAGCTCCCTGGGATTGAGAATTCCACGACACACGACACTACGACGACACGGATCTGCACTGGACTACTAAACTACCCCATTACACGTTCTGGATTACGGTCGCTGAAAAGCGGTCCGTGTATCGCTTTGTTTGGGGCTTTTAAGCACTGAGCTGAACATCAGGTACTAGGAGAGCGTGTGTTTGTGTTGCAGATCGTTACAGGTTGCAACCCTTCAGCCGCCTTGCAGGGGCGCCTACCTAGGGTTGTGAGAAGAAAACAGCAACAAAAAAGTTCTGTCCAGCACATCTCATCTCGTCGGATCCAGTCGAAACGACGGGAAATTAAGATGAAGGCCAAAGATGGAGATAGAGACGAAGAGGGAGACGGACACAGAAGCAGAGACACACCTCTTCGCACGCCGGCCATCGTCGTATCCCACCCCGGCGGGCCATTCACTTACACCAGCGTGCTCCTTGACGCGCCCGCGCAAATGCAGCCGGACGAGGCCCACGTCCGCATCCACGCCACGGGCATCTGCCACACCGACGTCATCTTCTCGCGCGAGACCAGCGTGCCCGACCAGTTCCCTTGTGTGTTCGGCCACGAAGGCGCGGGCGTCGTGCAGGCTGTCGGGGACAAGGTCACGGCCGTGGCCAAGGGCGATCGCGTCATTGTCGTCTTCTCGTGCTGTGGCGAGTGCGTCTACTGCGAGGACCACATGACCGGGTACTGCGATCGCTGGTTTGGCCTGAATTTCGGCGTCGGCAGGAATGGCGAGGGCGGGAAGGCCTTCTCCTACGATGAGTCAAAAGGAAAGCGGTCGAGTGGTACCGGTGTAAAGGGCGCGAGTGCGAGTGATGGAACGAAACCAGCAAAGGGGACGCGGGTGTGCAGCCACTTCTTCGGGCAGAGCAGTCTCGCCCGAGATATATACGTCAAGCAGACCGGGCTGGTCAAGGTTCCCGACCGAGACCGCGACGTGCCGTTCGAGAGGCTGGCGCCGCTGGCGTGCGGGATCATGACAGGCGCCGGGGCCATGCTGAACGTCGTGCAGCCGGACGTGGGCATGAGCGTGTGCGTGGTGGGCACGGGCAGCGTCGGCCTGGCCGCCATCATGGCGTGCAAGCTTGCGTCACACCCGCCGAAGCGCATCATCGCCGTCGACATTGTCCCGAGCAGGCTGGAGCGCGCCCGCGAGTACGGCGCCACCCACGGCGTCAACAGCAAAGTTCACACCAACCTGATGGAGGTGCTGCTGAACATCACCGACGGGCGCGGCGTGGATGGGTCCATCGACACCACGGGCCGCGGCGACGTGATCCAGAACCTGGTGCACAGCACGGCCAGAAAGGGCAAGGTGGTGACCATTGGCACGGGCGGCACGCAGGCCGAGGTGGCGCTGAACTTGTTCGAGATGGTGCAGGGCGGCGTGAGCTATGTCGGCTGTCAGCAAGGGGATTGCTATCCGCAGGAGTTTTTGCCAAGGCTGTTGGAGGCCCATGCCCAAGGCAAGTTCCCCTACGATCGCCTGATCAAGACGTATCCGGCGAGGGACGTGGCCGGCGCGCTGCGGGACATGGAGAGCGGCCACACGATCAAGCCGGTGTTGATATGGGACTAATATTTGACATATATGGGATTTGGTTCAGGTGTCGGGTGGGTGTTTTCGGGGTTGTGGGAATAGAGGCAAAAAGCCACGTCTTTCAAGTTCGAGTATCGCAATGGTTAGAACTCCATTTCTCGCGCACCTTCTTCTTCTTCTTCTTCTTCTTCTTCTTCTTCTTCTTCTTCTCACACGCTTGTGCAGTGCTACATTCTCATGGTAAAGCTAGCAAGCTGAAATGATGATGGAATTAAGCTGTACGATATTTTTTCAACGCTAGTACCTGTGCGCGTGCAATCAAATCAGTTTTGAACCCAAGCTCAGACTACGACGGGCTTTCCGTCTCGGTCTCTCGCTTCTGCTTTTCTTACATCCTAATTTACATACCCATGGCTCTTCCCGACTTACCATGCGCAACGACCAACCGATTCTCATATCCTTCAGTTCATCAACCATCTCGTTCATTCGGCATTCTTCAGTTCGTCTACCTCTACCTCAACCCCTAACTCGCTGGTAGATGGCCGCACGCGATTCCCAGACCCTCCAAGTCAGCCCCAACATTGAATTCGAGGAAGGCCTCGAACATTTTCCACATGCCGTCCTCGTATCGGGTGCGGACCATGTTGATTCCTTGCACAGGGGGCTCCTCTTGGGTGATAGTGCGGAAGGCAAAGTCTGTACAGCTGTGGATGATCTAAGAGGGACGTTAACAAGCTAGAAGGGTAAATCAATCCGAGGAAAGGCAAACTCAAGCTCCACAAAGGGATGAAAGACGTAGAAAAGATGGTCAGGTTTCTTAGATCCGAAAGCGGACAGGTGTGCAATGAGATTGGAAAGGGGCAAGGGCGTATTTGAATTACGCAAAGCAGCGCGAGGCAATGCGAAGCAACGCGAATGGTGGGAGACGCACCACAGTTACCGTGATGGGAGGGGCGTATTGGGGAAAATCACGGGTGAAGTTGTAGGCGGACGCGATCAACAAGTCTCTGTTGTCCCATGAAAGCGCGCCGAGCTAAATGTTTGAAGATGGCGTCAGATAGGTGGCCTACAATGCTGCTGGACGTGATGTCCCTGGACTCACCGGTTTGGATATCACCCAGTTGTAAGAGTCTGATTGCAACGTATAGTCGTCGGTGAAGAATTGAGTCGCATAGGCTATGTCGTCGAAGCCTGTAGACAGGGAGAGTGCCACAGAGGCGAGTAATTCTGCATCAGCATCCGAAAGGCACAGAGAATGACCGCCGCGCCAGTGCCCATACCCGCCCCCGCCCGGAAAGGCAAGGGCGAGGCCGCTAAGGCAGGACAAGAGCTTGAGGTGGTTGGAGAACTTCATCTGGATGGTGTGAAGAGGAGTAGTAGAAAGTGCAGCAATATTGGAAGACGGTTAACCTGAGGAGCTCCATGGGTTGGGACAAAGCCAAGGTCATATTTGTACCTTCCGTTGACGGACCCCTTTAGCATAGTGGTCGGCTCGTTTCTCCGGTTCGCAAGGTTCGCAAGAGCCAACGGGGGGCGGGGGCATTCTCACTCGTCGAACAAGCAGTACAAAAGGTATGATTCAACTGTAACGTAATTGCCAGCTGGAATGCAGATCGAGAGCGGTTAGCTCAGAGCAAAGCAGCAAGGTTCCAGCTGTTTTCCTTCAGTCTCGTCTACAGACGTGAACTAGACTCGACCAGCTCGTATTAGATCGAAGTGCTTGGTGTTTGCTTGAATGTTCAGATCCGCGATGCCAGATCCAGTTGGGAATATGAGCTAATAATGGCTTGGAACCAATTGAACTGCTCTGGTACCGAGGACTACGCCCAAGTGGACGTCTTGCGAAGACGAAAAGCTGTCTGGTTTGGGTGTTAAGCGAACAAACAACCCCACTCTGAAGGAAAGTCTAATGCTTGCTGTGTCCGGTGCACAGGTGCCCCCTAGTCAAGGAACGGTCCCGTGGCAAGTGACACAGAGCGGAAAGGCTCAAAATCAATTTAGAGATCCAGAAGCATGTTGGTTGGTCATGTGGTCGTAGGCCAGAACCGTTTTGAGTGCCGAAAACTCGACTCAAACCCACGGGGAGGCCGAGGAGGTCGTGTATATCACTACACACGCAAAACCAAATTCTAGTGAGGAGGCACACCCTTTCAACACTCAAAGCTGCTAAAATCAGGTAGCGCACATCTTGCAGGTTAAGCAGCAAAATCAATGGACATGCATCGCGACCGGTAAGGCCTAAGATGGATTGAGCTCGTCCACCCCACCTGCCCCCAGTGCCTCTCCGAGTCTTTACTAGTAGCTGGTGGGGTTGTGGGCCCGTAGCCTCATGTGCCTGGTCAAGGCTGACGCAGCGCCTACAGGCACGGCAGCCTCGCAGAATCAGGTGACAAGGCTGTCAAAAAAGTGTAGAGATTGCAGAGATTCCAGGGAGAATGGCAGTTAAGAGTCCTGACCTCGCGGAGAGACCCTCACTCTTTCAAATCACTCATCGTGGCTGTCGCCTAGCAGTACTCTTTCTTGTCGTCCTCCTGCGTCCGGTCCAGCACCATGATCATCCCCATCCGCTGCTTTTCTTGCGGCAAGGTAAAGATTTCTCTCTCTTCCCTCTTGTTTCTCGCCCTCCTCCACTCGTCTGCGCGTCTTTGACTCACTCTCCGGCCAGCGCTAACTATCCAGAATAGGTCGTAGCTGATCTCTGGGAACCATACATCACTCTCCTCACCGAAAAAGTCCCCGACGGCGAAGCGCTAGACAGAGTCGGGTGCCGAAGATACTGTTGCCGACGAATGATCATGACACACGTGGACTTGATTGAGAAGCTACTGAAATACGACCCGAGCGAGCGGAGGTCGAGAGGTGTGGCGTGAGCAGCTGTGCCGGCGTTGCGATGAACAAGACCAATCCTCTAAATGGGGAGGTACGCAATTACTACGAACGAGGTACTTGGTACATGGAGACATCTTTCTAGCGTTCTTATTCACGGAGCGAGGCGTAAGCGTGGATTAGAAAGAGGATGGACTAGGATACAAACGATCTGTGATCTAGTTCGATCTGTGAGATTTGATGAGTACACGCGGTCTGGTGTGGACTGTTCGAAGCAGAGAATACGCTGCTGGGAATCGTCTCTGCGCCCTTGGTGGTTGCGTACGACCTTTAAAAGGGTGCGGAGCTTTGTGAAGATGCAGCCTCAAGGTCACTGACTGCTATCGATGGACAGACACTACGCTGCGACTACGAATGCCAAATACCCTGCAAACTACAAGGAGACTCTCATTTTCATGCTCCTTCTACCTCCGAGTTGAAGTCATGAAGGATGTGTACTGAGGGATCGGGCAAGATTGGCCAGCAGGCAGAATTGTAAAACTTCCAATACTCGGACAAGGACACAATTTGCTACACGGGTTGGCTGACTGTCCAACTATGTCCTTTGGACACATCATTATCGCACTTGTTATGACAAGAAATGAAATGAACCAGTCCAAACATGTCACAACTCGGTTCTCATTGAGTCATCGTAAAAACAATATTAAGAAAGAAGCAGCGGATCGAAGACAAGATTCGTTTGAAATTCAACAATCACATACAATTTTTGAGCTGCTGCTGTACATGCCTCATTAAACTTCTCAACCAATTACCATTCCCTTTTTTCCACGTACTGATCATGACGCGATACCATACCCCCGAGGTAAGAAAAGACTTGACCGGAGTATGGGCAGCGCACCATGACAATCTCGCACGCTGGTGTCGTCGCCTCACGTATTGTTGCAGTGACAGCTTACGCGACTTAAGAGGTTGGTGGGGGTGGGACCACGCAGTTGACGCCTGGGATGCCCAAAGACTGGATCCAGACACCGTTGTCAAACTCGACGAAGCTCTGCTGGATCTGGCTGAGGTCCTCAGTGAGCACAAAGTGGTTGATACCGATGACTGAGGCGCCGGTAACGGTGGTGGCCTGCCATCTCCAGGTGATGTCGGAGCAGCTGTGGTGGATGAAGAGGGTGTCGACGGCAAGAGGTGCAAGGTTACCCTGGCCGTTATCGAATGCGGTTCGGCTGGGGAAGGTGACTCCTCCCAACTAGAAAACGACGTGTCAGTTAGTGGTTTCAACAAGACAAGTGGAAATGGAAATGGGGGATGTCAAAACTTACAGGCTTGCCGGCCATGTAGTTGATGGAATCGGACCAGTCCTCGAAGTCCTCGGCGAGGTACGTTGCGGACATGCTGAAGTTGTAGTTGTTGCTGCCGTTGAAGTTGGTGAACTCGAGGAGGTTGGTGAAGGCGTCAACGAACTCTTGGGCCTTGGCGTCGCTCAAGCACGTGCTGGTAGGCAGGTCAGTTGGGAGAGTGCAGGATGAAGCAGTGCCGGTAGTGGTGACAGTCGTGGTGATGTTACTGCCAACTCCGGTGACGGTGCTGGTGCTGGTGACGGTCGTGGTGCTGTTGCTGCCAATTCCGCTGACGGTGCTGGTGATGGTCGTGGTGCTGGCACCGCTGCCACTAGTAACAGTCACTGTGGCGGTGCTGGTGCTGGTGACGGTCTTGGTGCTGTTACCACTACCACCTTCGGTGACGGTGACGGTCTCAGTGCTGCCACTTCCACCACTACCGGCAGTAACAGTGGTGGTGGTTGCGGTACAGGAGCCAGTGGCTCTGGGACGGACGAAGACGGTCTTGGTGGTGGTGGTGGCTGGGATGGTCACGGTAGTCTCACCAGAGACACCGAAGGCGCTGCAAGCGCTCTTGTAGCCAGCATCGTCGCAGGCAGAGGCGTAGTTGGGAACCTCGTTGGGGCAGACGGTGACGTCTCGCTTCCACCCCCCCCTGCTGTTGCCGTCGGCCTCTGGGGCTCCAGTGATGGTGGTGGTCACAGTGACGGCGGAAGGAGTGACAATGGTCTTGAAGAAGCTGGAGCAATGCTCCTTTCGAAGGCTGTCGTCGCCAAGAGCGGCCTTGCCAGTGACGGCAGCCAGGCAGGCATCATCTCTCTTCAATAATGGGTTGGCCAAAGCGGCACCGGCCATAGCCAGGGTGGCAACGGATCTGAAAAGGGAAGGCATTGTTGTTGAAGAATATTAATTTGTTTGAAACGAATGACTGTGGTCAAATGACCTGTAGCTGGTGTGGAATGAGAGGACGATTGAAAATTCAATCTGGGGTGCTGAAGCTCAGTGAATGTGATGGTTGGGATACAGACCTCACGTCCTGAGTTGGGGACTTGGCCGACTTTTGTATACAATCGGAGCCGGTCGAGAACCCAATCTCCATCGGGCTAGGAGAGCGATAAGGGGAAAGGCTTGCAACGATGCCGCGGATCGGGCTCAACCCCATCCTCGGAGTCTCTCACCAGTGGGCTCCGGTGAGATGAATTCTAGCTTTGCCACAGTACAAGCTGGAAAATCCATCGATCCTTCTTGGGCCAATTTGGACCTTGACCAGTCCCGCTGTGGCTAGGCTTGGGTGACGAGTTTGTTCAGAGCAATTTTCCCAGCGCGAGAGACAGTGATCCGGACACAAAGCTTGGTGAGAATAGCGCGTTTTCCAGGCGCGCTGTAGACTGGATCGCGATCAGGTTGGTATCCACTTCTGTGCCTGAATTGAAAGTCTCTCTCCATGTGGTGATTTCCACACTGCCAGCTGAGTCAACTCAAGCAACAACGGCTTCCCACACGATGCTCCACTGACTCACTTTGGCGTTTGCTTGTTGCATGACCTCAATGATTGGTCACAGTTCTAGACCATTTGTCGAATCTCCTGCCTTTCATGACTGGGGCAAGCGATGCTTGAGAACCAGCGTCACCTGAGCGCCTCAAAGCGCAGACGCAGGCTGAAACCGTCGACATGGTCTACATATGGAGTCGGTCTTAGTCGCCCCGCATTTAGGTCAAGCTCGAAGTCATAATGACGCCCAAGCTTTTTAGAGGTGGAGCGAGGCGTCACCAGGCTCTTCCAAATTAAGCCAAGTGTCCACCTCCTTTTTTTAACTGTCACTTTTGCGCGGCCCTCATTTGCACAATTCCGTGCGGACTACGGCGTGGTAACCCCTTGATGTCGTAGCTCTGACTTGCATTATTTACGCCCAGCCCTTTCGCAGTGTTGAAGGTTAGTACTTTGGGGTACGAGACAAACAAGTCCAATTCCTAGGCATCCATTCCAAGGAGTGAATTCTTAGGGATAGGCTTCGATGGTCCCCCAGCCAGTTTCAGGTCTGAGCATCAATTAATCGTTCCCAAATCCGCGCCGCAGATGTCTCATTTCAACAATTCGTGTATTTTCTCCCAAAGTTCAACGTAGCAGCACGCTGTTTCGCAGCCCCTGTCATCATAGGTAGAACGAGTTTTGGCAAGCCTAGCAAGGGAAATTGAATTTGAATCAAGTCTGCCCAATAATGAGGCTGCTTAAGTGCTAAACGGCAAGCAGTAGCGCCTTGTGCACGCTTGTGTCTTGCTTGGTCTCGGCATTATCTTACCTAATTTCCAGTAGCGTCAGGCTGCGTGAAAGCCCACCGACGCAGAAGAACAATCCTATACGGGCACTCCTTTGGATCAGGCCAGCTTCGTGTGCGCACCATGCAATCATAAACGTGGCAAAAAATGCGCCCGAGCTTCATTGTGCTGCCGTGGAGCGCTGCTGAACCTATCGTGCCTATCAAGGAAGCTTAAGTGGCTTGGCATGCAAAAATGCACCTTTCGTTCCTATGCGACTCGTATTCTAGGCTTGAACTTTTGACTGAACTGAAAGCTCATGTTCTATAACCCTTACAACATGACTCCGCAGCATGGCAATCTCAACGTTGTCAGTGTGGATCAGCGACCCTATCATTCAGCCTTGCAAGGTAAGTGAGGGCAAAAGATCCTTCATCAGTATCGAGTATTATTGTCTATCCCCTCGTCGTACCGCATGGTCTTGCGCGTAACTGACTTGAAACATTTCCACTCTATATAGTGCACGACTTACCCCAGCTTTACACGAAACCTTCCGCTTCAACCTTGCTAGCGGCACTCAAATTGCTAGCGAACCCCGTAACTTCGTTTGCTCCTGACAATACCGTTGATCCTCCAGGATGTGATGGAGCGCACTCAGCGGAAGTCGTCGTGGGTCCCACAGGCGTCCCGCGCTATCTAACGAGTATCATCTCGTCCTCTCTAGCTTGGCTGAACGAGGGAGACAGAGAGACCATCTGGGAGTGTGCAAGTCACCGTCTGAGCGAACTTGCAGGTCGAACAGCTGCACCCGCTCTCGACCGTTCCTTCCACATTTGCGACGGTCTCACTCTAACATTGCACGAGCCTTCTCTCACCGGAGACAATCTTGGGCTCAAAACGTGGACGTCTTCCTTGCTGCTTTCTCGCAGGCTTGCTTCGCTATCTAATCATGTCCCAGCTGGTCGACCCCGAATGCTTGAACTTGGCTCTGGCACTGGACTCGTCGGTATAGCAGCTTCGTGTGTCTGGCGGGGCCTTCTTTCAGAGGTTCTTCTCACTGACCTTCCCGAGATCGTGCCCAACTTGCAGCGAAATATCAAGCAAAATGTCCACGTGCGCGAGAAGTATTCTCCACACGTAGAACTTCCCAAGGTCGAGTGCGGAATCTTGGATTGGGCTGATGCATCGCATAACCCAGGCAATACGGAAGCAAGATTTCCTTTGATCCTTGCTGCTGACTCTATCTACAGTACCGACCACCCTCAGCTTCTTGTTGACACGATTCGTCGCTGGCTTTTGCACTCTAGTAATTCGCGATTCATACTTGAATTGCCTCTGCGCGGCGGTTACCAACAAGAGAGGGCTGATTTGCGACAGAGATTGGAAAGTTGGATGGATGTGATCGAGGAGGGACAAGAGGTCGGGTACGATGACTGGATCGGGAAGGATGGCCAACCAGCTGAAGTTGAATGCTGGTGGAGTGTTTGGCAACCTCAGCGTTGATTTTGACCACATCTTGCCAATTTTACCTCGACGCAATCCACCGGAACAAAGCCAGGATCGCGTACCAGACACATGCACAACTGACATTACATGGCAAGATTATTCCTGGAATTATCCAAGCCAGCCCGGTCCCTGCTCACCTGTCACGAATTTCGCGAGGCTCGACTCCACAGCTGACCTGGAGTTCTTTTCTACGCTTTCAGCTGTCGACGAGACTGGACCTATCAAGAAAACACTCCTTATCCCACAGAGCTCCCAACGGAGGCCACAGTCGATATGAAACCCTCTAGTACGTGGCCGCAATGTCGTCCTATTAAGGATCCGAAATGTTGGACAGACAAGTGCGTGGACGGCGCCTGGCATCTGTTGTCCCACTTTCCTGCATTCTGTCACAGAGCATCCACTGTGGCGCGGATCATGTGATTGTCCTTGCATAGCTCGGGTAGTGAAATGGGACCACGATGGGCTTCGCAACGACTCAGCAAATGGCGCCTTCGAATGAATAATGCATGGTTCAAACACTAATGACGAAAATTCGAGGCTCAACATTGTTGCTTTTGATCGATTAAAACATACACCATGTTTTTCGTTCACCCCCTGGCTGATTTCACCTTTCAAAGGCAACCTATGGCCCCTTGCCATCAATGAGTCTGAAGCGTCTTTCTTGCGATCAATGAAGTACACGATAATGTGTCGAGCTTGTATGGCAAGTCGGCTTAACTTTTCAAATTTGAGGGGGAAATCTTCCCGAGATGACGAGCAGGTTCCCGATCCAATGCCCATGACGCAGGTCGCATCCAATCTTGGAGCTTCCGAGGAAGCCACCAACCCCTCTAATCGCTTTAGTCCCAGTATTTCGCTTTTATACCTCCGAGCACATCCTTTTCTTTCATGTTACCAGGTTTATCAAAGTTACCCTTCACTCTGGCTCGTACCCAATCACCCGCCTTTATTCCGTCCTTTTTCCCATCATCTTCGCCAGTTTCAAGACCCATCCTTCTCAGCAGCGGACTGTCAAGAGTTTTCAGGGTCAGGTCGTGGCTGGGGCGGAGGAAGTACAACAGTCCGAGTCGGTCAAGATGGGCCTGGTCAGGAGGCGGAGCGACCACCCGATGGATGCTTGACTTCAAGTATCCGTTCGACCAGAATTGCAGAACGTCTGCTATGTTCACCGTGATGGAACCTGGGTATGGCTTGACATATTTCCATGCTCCTGAAGGTGTCAAAACTTGAAGAGCTGCTACTGGCTGACGGAAAAGCAGGGTTAAGCTTCCGAAGTCGGTATGCCCCTTGGAATAGATGTTCTGATATTTGGCATTTTCTTCTGGGGTCCGAGCACGGTATATCATGTAGCGTAGATGGCAATCACTGCTGTCATCGTATTGGTGGCCATGCACGAGAGCTTCTTCATCTGGTAATTCGAGCACAATTGCCACCAGGACGAGCAGTTTCTTGACCACATCCTTCGCAATGTGCCGTTGGAAGCGCTCAATTTCTGGACGTTGCTCATTCACGATATTTGGATGCGTTCTCTCCAGCGGTGGTAAAAACTTAAAAACATTGTACATTTCCACGTTATCCCGTAGCCCAGGAAATAGTTGCGCAGCGCCGAGCGGACGATAGCCGTTGTAATTCCCATGCTCAAGGTCTGCTCGATACTTCAGCTTCTCTTCCATTGGCAGGGAGAAGATCTCTTTGCCAATTGCGAACTGGCGGTTAACCTCATCTTGGCTGAGACCAAAGTTGGTGATGTAGAAGAATCCGATATTGTGGACAGCATCCTTGAGCTGATCTGCAAGTTGCTGCTTGCCGCCAGGCACATCAAATTTCGACAAGTCAAGCGTAACAAGATCTGCCCATTCCAAGTCGAAGGAGGATTCAGCAACTTGCTGATACTCCGGTAAAGGACGAGTGGGAAGGAGTGGTGCTGATTGTACAAGTGCCATCTTTTCCTTTCAGCCACTGATGGGGGATGTGTGAGCTCAGTTGCTCCAAGGAGCAAGGAGAAGAGAAAGACATATTAGTTAAATAATACCTCGGCATCCCCTCACGCGCGTTCTCCATCGGTCTTGTGCGTTGACACCAATGAAGTAAGTGAAGATGAAGATTTGGAGCAAACTTGAAGGGCAACAAGGTTCCGTTCGCGCTAGCGGATCTGACGCGAAAGTGCAACCGACGAACCGACATTGCTTTCCTCATTGTTGTTCTAGTCTGAATCATGCACCGTCCCCGTTTGCTATGGCGTGACTCCCACGATCACGACATGCCTCGGAATGTGTATGATGACGGAACCTGCTGGCATTTCGAGAGGCTTTGGCAGACTTAAGTGGGTACCGGCGCCGTCCATAAGGTTCGAGTGTATAGTCAGACCCAGGTCATTCCCGTAATTATTCAGCGGCGTTGCGGGGAGCTCAACCTAAATCAGAAGTACATCTCACTTTCCTCAGATAAACGTCAGACAGGACTTCCAGGGGACCAAGTGTACAACACTGGTGACGATGCGCACAATCGCACTGAGGGGACGTTTCATAGAGTAAAGATTATACGAAAATAGGCCGAGAGAGGGTTAATTAGCTTGTCTACGATAAGACTCGCATTATTGACACGTTCAACGGCATTGAGACACGGGTCGAGGATGTGTATATGCTTGTGCCGCATGATTACCATCCTAATCAATATATTGAACAGCCACTGTGGGGAACTGTATCAATTCATGAAATCACTCAGAAGGTCGTGGATGGAAGCTGCACACGATGATTGGCTCATGATACCTTCGTTGACTCGTCCTGCGCGGCATTTTAACATGATCGGAGACAATGAACGCGCGAATGGATCCATTATCATGCCGAGTGTAAGAACTGGGCTGAAGCTGTTGGCGATACCAAAATGCTCAGCTGGAGTCGATGGTGTTATCAACAAACTAGCACCAGTAAGAAAGCACTGGTTGAGCTCCATGCTCGTAATAGGCCAAACTGGCGCGGGGCCTTCCGATATCGCGAAGTCAAAGGGTGTAAGGCAAACCAATGCTGTGTCTAATATCTTCAAAGTCATGGACCAGCAGATCGCGAACAACCGCAGAACTTCAAACCGCAGAACCTCAAACCATCTCGACCTCGGGCGGTTTTCCTAGGCGCGTTGGAAGCGACACACTTATCACGGCCTGAACGATCCCCATCAAACATCATTACCAATTTCCAGCCTCGGTGAGAAAGAGAAGAACCCGGTGGGAAGCTTTGAGTACTCCTTTAATGCAAACCCAAAGGATGGGTCTTTATGGCAAATTTTAGGATGTACGGTGGAGCGCAGCCGGGCGTACAATGTTTTTGGTTTGGTAAGCTATATCGAAGTACAAATCTTGGCTGTTCTGTAGCACTATTGCATATGGGCGGCCATAGGGTGGAGGGATCTGGATACATCGATTGAAACACTTTCAGGTCGGCTTTATCAAGATGAGTACTTGGTGATCCGAGAGAGTTCTGTCTCTCAGCCGCGAGAGTAGCCACCTATCAGGAAATCCAGATATCCCACTTCTACATCTTCCATGTTTAGCAATGAATCCGGAAACAAATCTGCTCACGAATTTGACAAGGATGTTTGGATCAGGCTCTGTTTTGTCGTTCTGCTCCAGTCATGGCAGCTATGTAGAACTCACAGAACTGTCAGCACTGAGAGTGCGCCGGCATTGCGAACAACCGCTCAAGAGAATCCGCGACACAGATTATTACGCAAGCTCACAAGTCGGCGCGTTGCGGTATGTATGATTCGACAAATAATCAATCCTCAGGCGTGCAGTTAAGTTTTGATGGCACGCCTAAGGCTTAAAGACGGACGGCCACTGCGAATAGTTGAACTTTGTATTACCCGTCGAGACGCTTAGTTTCCGACGAGCCTAAACCGTAGACTTATCCCTTAATGCTTCGAGCACGCTTCAATTTCTCTATAAGAGGAGCAAATCGAGCATCATATTCTCAACCTCCTGCGTCCCTATTTCCGAAGTTCGAAGTACGAATTATACGCCAGCTTCACGTTAACAAACTCCCCTCCAAGAAGGAAAGAAGCAGCCCCTAGATACCATCCAATCGCCGGCCATGGCTATGTCATTGGCCTCTCCGACTGGCTGGCTTGACGAGGCCTTTGAACTTTAAGAAACTTTTGTCTACCTGCCCGGACCAGACAGATCGCATCGAAAGAAGGACTATGTGCAGGCCCAATGCAGCCATTCGTTGACGCTTCACAGCTACACAAGCTAATTTCTTGAACACATGGTACCTCAAAGTATCGGTCTTGATTGCCGACCTGCGTGGCGCTATTCAGTTTAACGCTCCCCCACAGATTACATCAGGCCTCCGAATCACGATGCAACAATAATAACAGCCGTCTGGGAACGCGGGCGGGCCTAACCCCGTCGCCGAGGAGGAAGCCGGGGTGACCGGTTGCGCAACACAACAAGCTGCTTCACAAAATTTGGAGCGGTAGTACGCTCGCTACCCGAATCCCTTCTTACGCGAGAGCCTCGTATCGCAATCATGCCTGCAACGATGATGCGATGAGGCCGGCAAGCAAACACAAATGGCAACAGTGGGTAGGTGGGCGACGTAATCGTGCTTGGCCTGCCTGAGCTTGTCGGGTCATGCTTCTCTACGGGACGTCAGCCCAGAATGATCCACTGTTTTTGTGGCACTAGATGCTTTCAACCCTTTCCAAGCTGTATGGCTCTGTCATGCACTACCGTCATTTGTTCAGGTTTGTGGTGCATCATCTCACCTGGCTCGCTGATACAATGGGCAGCGTCAAACACAATAGTTCGCCCCCTCGACGGGAGTTAGGAATTCCAATAGCATCGCAACGAGGCTTACTCGAGAGCAGCTTATGGCAGACCATGGAGATTGGCACAAATCGGCATCCTGCTGTCGCGGCAGCTAAATCATCCTTGTGATGCTTGTCTGACGGCGATCATTCTCAGCGGAACCACGCGCTACTACAAATATGCCCTCGTCTCAAGACCAAGATGTCTGAGACCTCTTGCAATCTCTTTGACCTGTTCTTGTAGCGTTTCATACAGCTATATTGGATACGCCTTGTAGCCTATCAGTCACAGCAAACATCATATCAACAAAATCATCGGAATACTCACGATGCCACACGCCACGGAGGTCACGAGCCATGGCCGGCCACAGCGACTCTATTTCTTGTCTTCGCCCAGAACAGGCACTCACCTGACCATGCGTATGCTGAGTCTTGAAAAGCAGCCAGACCTCGCCGTCTTCCCACCGACCGAGGATTCTGAGTATTTCTTTTTTGACGCCCTTCGAGTCCAACAAACCCTGGCTATGTGGCACTCTGAGGGTCATACACCAACCAACGAGGAGAAGGCAGAACTGCTGGCCATGTATCAAAAATGCGCAGCGAACACGGAAAAGTTCGTCACGGAAGCTGAAAACAAGGGCCAGTCGTTGTTTATCAAAGAGCACGTCCAGTTTTTGGCCAGACCTGTCGACCGCTCACCCGTTTTGGCCGGGGATGATCAAAGCTTCTGGAAAGTCAATGTTATGGGACACACGTCAGCGGCTCGATCGCCGCTCAACCCAACCCTGTTTCCAGATGCATTCATGCATACGCTCACGCCTGTCTTCCTCATCAGACACCCGGCCCTCTCCATCCCCTCCTTTTACAGGACCTGGCATAGCACGGGACTGGTGCAGGCAATGCCCAAACCTGTAGCCAGGGGAATGATCGAGTCCCTTGTTTCGAACAACGTCGTTCGTGACCTCTACGACTTTTACGTCCAGCACTACCAAGCAGAGCATCCGGATGAAGGGCGGTTTCCAATCATTTTGGATGCGAGTGACGTGATACGCGAGCCACGCGTGCTCGAGGACTTCTGTCAGCTGGTCGGCTATGATCCATCAATCATCCAGCGAACGTGGACTGCGTACACGGACGAGGAGGTCGAGGCTCTCCCGGACGATGTGTTCAAGAAATTCCTGGGCACCATCATGAAGAGTACTGGTGTGCTGCAGAGCAAGGCGCCGGAGAATGTGTGCATTGAGGACGAGGTGGAAAAGTGGAAGACTGAATTCGGCGAGCCTGTGGCAGAGATGTTTGAGAAATGGGTTCGCGGGGATATGGGAAGCTATGAGTATATGTGGCAGCATCGCTTGAGGCCCGGTCAGGTGCTCAAGAATTGACGAAGTTGACGAAGTTCACGAAGTTTGAACTTCGGATGATTGGGCTGAAGTGTACCGGTCGACGCGGCTCGCGGGCAGTTCATTTTGCTATTGGCTAGATATTGAACCCTTCGTTGTCCTCATCCTGCATCCATGCGATCAGAGCGGCAGCGTAGCACCTTTGAGGTGAGTAACCCAAGTAGTAATGATGGTTCTGTTGTGGTTGGTTCTCCCGCTAGCAAAGATAGTTCTTATCAGAAGATGGAGTATTGCCACGGAGAACGGGCGAATCGTGAGGTATGTGGTATCCGGTGTTCTCACCGTATCGCAATGTTCACGATGTCCTAGAGTAGCTGAAACGTCACAAGACGAAATATAAGTTGTATGGTTGTAAGGTAAATGCCTGCATCAACTGACTCGCTGCAAATGTGAAATTGCTATACGTCGTTCCGGAGGTAGAGCTTCTTCCAAGGTCGTAGTACTTGTAGGAATCGTTGGGCAAAATTGTGGCCGCAGCCATTCTATTTAGCACCACCTGGTCCAGGTTGACTCTCTTCTCGGTTGTCCAGTTTGTGCCGTACTTTTCGACTGGTGATCTTCCTAAATTGAACACGATCGTCTGGCCGAGCGTTGATGCCTAAATGGGTAACGGAGTCAAGCAGGCCAGAATCGATAGAAATGACCGGACCAACACACGTGCCTTCGGCAAACGGGCAAAGGGCTGTTCTGTTGATGTTTGAGCGGACTGATCGGCGACGTAGTCCTGGCAAGGAGACAATTGTGGCTGACTTTCATCTCCGTAGCAAGACCGAGCGTCCGTCGCGCCATTTCTCGACCTCAAATTAGCCGCAACAAAGTATGCGTCAGCCAAGTTCAGATCTTCTTCATTCCACTGCCTGAAAGGCTTCAAAATACTATCATCGAGCCAGCCGCACACACTGGTTTTGACGAGGACTTCTCCATGTGTTGTCGTAACGCGGGAGGAGAATATTCCTGCGACATAAAACGTTGCCACATGCAGAGCAGCGATCAAACCCAGAGGAATCAAACGTCGGAAAACACCGGTAGTGTGCGCCCGCCAGGCAGATGCGACTTCAATCAGACGCCATAGAACAGTGAGCTCACTTAAACTGGTTCTGAAAGGACCTGAAGCTGCCAGTGAAGACCGTCGCGATCATCCAGGGTAGAGCGAGACTGATGGAGTAGAAAGCGGGGGATACCCCAGACATGACTCCCAGCCCATCTGACGAGAATGGCAACCAACAACAGCCCGTACTTGGCTGGTAGAGTGAGTGATTCACCCAGGACCCGACCTTGGCCTACAACACGATTAGCACTGCGACAAAGGAGGATTGGTTGAGGCCAGCCGCAGAAGGCGATCCCGGCTATTAGAAAGGGAAAAGGGACAAGTGCGCGTACTCCAGTTGCATATTCGATCAGCTATACCACTCCATAGTTATAAATTGATGCCAAGTGACCTACTAGTATAGATTGTATGATAACGACCCCGCACTTTTCAGCTCACAACACGAGCTGGACGCGTTACGCCAAGAATTTACCTTCAGGGCTGCAACTCTTGTAAGGGGCACCCACAGCACCTAAGCTGCCAAAGAGACTTCCATTTCTAGGGGTGAACATGAAGTCTTGTCCCCCGATATTGAGTTTTTACCTCTCTCAAATTCTCTTCTACAAGTCTCCCAAAGCTAACTTAGCCTTCATCACCCTATCACAGCGCCCAATGGCCCTTAAGAACCAGGCCGCTAATTAAAAGTCCTATGACAGATAACGGATGCTGAGATTTATATCCTTAGGTAGGTTGACAGTTGTTAATCTGGAGCCAATTAGGAGTTCTCGCAATTTGGCTCCCAAATACTCTGTGTAATGGGGTAATTCAGCATGTATATAAATTATGTTTGCTCAGGCCTATTATCGGCATGCAAAAAGTCGGAGTTGGGCTAGGTGACAGCTAGGTGACGTCAGCAGAGATCTTTAGTAGCTTTATCATCTCATCAGCTTTATCTAGGTCACGTGCCAAGTATCAGCCAAAATATTCCCACCACCAAGGAAGCCTCGGCATACGGAGGGTGTGCTTGGCAGGCACCTGGATGTTCTTTACCACCAATCGACACGGCGTCTCAACAGCAACATCGTCGTGATCGTGCCACCCCTGTTTGTTGTGGATAGGCAGATGGAGAGGGAGAAGAGTTTGTTCTACAAGATGCAGAACGAACGCACTCCTCTCATTGCCACGGTGCGTGTGGAGCGGGTTTCACCAAGATATCGCTCTTTCCCGCATTCGACGTTTCGCCGCTTCTGCACCATCGCACTTGCCACTCTACTGGTCCTCACCCTCGTCGTCTTGCTCGTCCCGTTTGCCATCCTCCCAAGTGAATGCCGTGGTCACGGGCGCTGGGATCACCATCATCGGCGCTATGACTGCCCCGATGACGGAGAAGGATGGACGTCTGCCTTGTCGAATTTACGCACAGCTTCTACAAAGCAAAGGATGACCTATGAAGAACTGCAGGAGATCATTTTGAGCACCCCATCGGAGGACAGTGTTCGAGCTTACAGCCAATACTACACATCCGGACCGCATCTGGCCGGGAAGAACTTGTCTCAAGCTCTGTGGACACGAGATCGCTGGCAGGAGGCGGGCGTGAAGTCTGAGATTGTGGCCTACGACGTCTACATCAATTACCCATTGGGCCACCGGCTGGCTCTGCTCGACAAGCATGACGGGAAAGTCAATGTCACCTACGAGTGTAGCTTGACCGAGGACGTGCTCGCCGAAGACCCAACTACCAATCTGACCGACGGCATCCCCACTTTCCACGGATACAGTGCGAATGGCAACGTGACGGCATCGTACGTCTATGTGAACTTTGGCACCTTCCACGATTTTGAGCATCTCAGAGCGAGAAATATTAGCCTGGAGGGCAAGATCGCCCTCGCCAAGTATGGCCACGTCTTCCGGGGCCTCAAGGTCAAGCGAGCTCAAGAGATGGGTATGGTCGGAGTGGTCATATACACCGACCCGCAAGAGGATGGTGAAATGACCGAGTTGAACGGACACAAGCCCTATCCTGAAGGCCCAGCACGGAATCCGAGCAGTGTCCAGCGCGGCAGCACCCAGTTCCTGAGTATGTGGCCCCCGACCTGCATTCCGCTTATATTTTTTCCCCGTGACTAACAAGTACTCCCACAGGCTTCCTGCCCGGCGATCCCACTACGCCAGGGTATCCGTCCAAACCCGGCGTCCCTCGAACAGATGGCAACTTGTCCATGCCACGCATCCCATCTCTCCCAATTTCCTATGCCGATGTGCTGCCACTTCTGCGGGCCCTCAACGGCTACGGCCCGAACGCAAGCGAATTCGACAGCTCCTGGCACGGTGGCGGCTTGTCGCATAAGAACGTGTCGTACAACATTGGCCCATCCCCGGACCACATCCAGCTCAATCTGGTCAACGAGCAAGAATACACCACCACCCCCATCTGGAACGTGGTTGGCGTCATCAATGGCACCTTCCAAGATGAGGTCATCATACTGGGTAACCACCGTGACGCCTGGATCGCCGGCGGCGCTACCGATCCGAACTCAGCATCTGCAGCTCTCAACGAACTCATCCGCTCGTTCGGGATAGCTCTCAGTTCTGGCTGGAAGCCCCTGCGCACCATCGTGTTTGCATCCTGGGATGGCGAGGAATATGGTTTGGTAGGAAGCACAGAGGCCGTGGAAGAGTACCTTCCTTGGCTGTCTGCCTCCGCCGTCGCTTACCTGAACCTCGACGTCGGCGCTCGAGGCACCCACTTCTCCGCTTCAGCCTCGCCCATCCTCAACGACCTGCTCTACAATGTCACTGGCATCCTACCCAGCCCTAATACCACTGTGCCCGGCCAATCCGTCCTCGACACTTGGGATCGCCGGATCCGCCCCATGGGTAGCGGTAGCGACTACACCGCCTTCCAGGACATGGTTGGTATCCCCTCACTTGATATGGGCTTCAACAGCGGTCCCAGTGACCCGGTCTACCACTACCACTCTAACTATGACAGTTTCCATTGGATGGAAAAGTACGGGGACCCTACCTGGGAGTACCACACCACCATCACCAAGATCTGGGCTCTGCTCGCTGCCAAGTTGAGTGAAACTCCCGTTGTGCCCTTCTCCGCCGGCACATACGCGAAAAGGCTTCAATACTATCTCCATACCGTGCAAGAAGCTGCACAACACAGCAACATCTCTGTGCCCGATTCGTTCTCCTTTGACGCACTCAACGCCACCGCCTCCAATTTCACCGCGGTCGGTGTGAGCTTTGATGCTCACACTGCCCGTCTCTCGGCATTGCTTGGAACCCATGCGCCGTGGTGGAAATTCTGGCACAAACTCAGGCTTTGGTACCAAATCCGCCGCGCGAACCAAGCCTACAAGTTGCTCGAGCGTCAGTTTTTGTACGCCCCCGGATTGGACGGAGGGCGAAGCTGGTTCAAGCATGTGGTTTTTGCCCCTGGCAGGTGGACAGGCTATGCAGGCGTCACCTTCCCCGGCCTTGTGGAGAACTTTGAAGATGGAGACCTGGCGGGCGTGCGGCGTTGGGAAGCCATCGTGTTGGACTGTTTTGAAAGAGCAATGGCCGTGTTGCGGAGAGCGGGCGGCTAAGCATGTACAGGCAGCTCGAACAAAAACCGAATGACGATTTCCTGCACCCACCCTTTCTGATCTCAATTGTCCGGCCCCTTATTGATAGCTCCCTGCCCCAGTCTGAGACACGTGCAGAGGACTATTACTACATTACACACTGATCGTTTGATACTGAGATTGCAGGCTTGCTGCATTCTGTACAGTCCCATCATGTCTTGGTGGTGAGCTCCAGCTCTACATCTTCTGATGCTGTCTAAAGCCACCACTACGGTGCGAATTTTCGTCATTACTGCCTTGGAAAATGCAGGAAAAGAGATTACTTTAGTTTAACTACATCAAGGGTGTGAGACTTTTCTACTGTGAAGCGCTTTTGGCCGTTCAGGTCAAATTCAACTAAACGCCAGAAGTCTGTTACGACAAAGCAAGCCAACAGTCCCTAGCGGAAGTCTAATCCTACAACTATCCGAGTCGATAGCAGCACGTGTCCATCCAGAGGCAGTCATCTGCCGTGGTTTTGGATAGAAGAATAATACATGCAAGCTTACAAGTTAACGAATGCTCTCCCCCGTGGCTGATATTGGCTTTCTTGGTTGTCTAGTAATCAACTTCTCCGCTATATCGCAGTTACTTTCTTTCGACGCCGTCCACCAATTATATGTCCGGTCGCTTAGAGTAGAAGGAGCACATCTTCGGCTCATTATGTAGTGCGTGGTAGTGGTAATGGTAGCGTTATTAACTGCCCGGTCCGTGCCTTTGGTTCCACCAGCCGAGAACCAATGACAAATGCTTGCAGCGGAGGCCAAAAACTCTGTCACAGCCAACAGCTGATTTTGGTACTTGTTGGTGCTGAAGCTGAATGGGCATCTGCTGGAAACATTGCTCATGTCTGTATACTGATTTATTCCGTTTTTTGAGCCGAGATGAAAGAGACGGTCTAGGGAGTCTCCCGCTTAGGGCCGCCCCCTTCTTAGTTCTCGCATAATCCTTTTCATGAGAGTGGCTCGCATTGCGGTCCTGGTAACTTCGTACTTCGTAGTACGGATGACAGAGGCAACGCCATGCAGTGGTACACTTACCTAATCTTTGAACCGTTCGATTTCAGGTTTTTCTCGTGAAGACTCTCATTCCATGGCAATTGTTCTTGAACGGCTCTCTTTCTGAGACCTTACTTGACCATTATTTGGCTGCCATCTTAGCGATGGAGGACAAGTACGTGTTTCGTAAGGTCTCACAACGGGCCCGGCACCAAGGTACCGACAGTCTTCAAAATGTTCATTATTCTTGTGTTTTCTTTGCTTCGCTTAATTGATTCCCACGTGCGGATCGCGGCGGGGAGCTTGGATTGCCTTTCTACGCTTTTTGCTCACTGCTCATTGCTTATTACTCTGCCCACGCCGCTACGCTACCTCTCGAAAGGTAGATAACGGGCTTGACTTGTGGAGATGGACATGCATATCAGTCGCGCGACTTGTTTTCGATCGTGGGGAAGAGCGACGATTGAAGGCAGGTCAAAATGGGGAATACCGTTTGATGGCCAGATCGTTCGCATTTTTCCGGCGGCGAGGACTAAAATTCCAGTAGTAGATCGCTTTTTCCTAGAGACAGCCTTAACCTTGGATCGAAATTGCGAATGCCAGTGTGTTATTACAACGAAAAGAAAGTCGTCGTTTGTTGGTGGGCCTCCGCTAGAGGCAAAGCCTTGTTAAGGGCCTAAGCCAAATTCGATGAAGCTTGGCTGCTCGTTGTGGCTTAGGCGGATCGAGAGCCTAGTTTTGGCTTCTGCCGGGACCTGTCCATGAGTGAATGACTTTCTCGGCGCTTTCTGCGCAGTGAGCAACTATTGCGAGACAACAGCGGATCAATACATCCACAGGTCGCTGGTCTTCTTCTTGCGAGCTCTTGTTGGCTCCCCGGTCAGGCAATTGAGTCATCTTTGTAAAGCATATTGACTTGAAACCCAATGTTGTAAAGTTTATCCTGTTAATTGGCACGGGATTCACTGAACTTCAAACACCACAACATACCGACTCAGGCGCTACATCACGACTATTTTGAGAAATAAACCTAGCCAGCGTGAGCCAGATTCCGGCGATCGGAGGGTAGAATATCGCTCCTCGAAGTCAACCCGTCACCCCTCCGCGGACTAAGCCCGGCAGACGATACAGATGGATCCGCTAAGCTTACAGTCTCAAACGCAAAGTCGACGGCAATCATCCTCCACAAGTATACGTGGCCCTTCTCGCGTCTCCTTAGGAGATATTAGGCATTCAGAGGTCCCTTCAGTTGAGTTTCCGAACGATCATGAAACGTCAGATGCAATACCCTTCACTCTTAAGAAGGGCGCCATCCCATCCTTTCTCTCTAGAACGCAAAAGCGTAGTTGTCAAGTCAGATATGACACTATTTCGCAAGACCGATCCGAAAATGAGCGAAAGTTGCTTCTCTCTGCTCTTAGCCCTAAATGCAGACCTCATGCGCCTGCACCTAGGCAAGCAGGCGAACCCAAGCTTGATGAAACGCTTGAAGTGTTGAATGCCTTACTAAACGAAGATTCAACGCCGTCACAATCTCAAGGTTCCAAATTAGCTGGAAAAGAGTCAACTTCAAGTTCAACGAGCAAAAAGTCGAAAAAATGCCCTTATTGCGACCGGGTTTTCAGGACCCGAAATGATCTGGCCAGACATCTCACGACACACCCCGAACACCCGTCGTATCGACGCTCGAGACGCCGTATCCACACAAGCATGCATTTTTGCCCAACATGTGACCAGGGATTCACGCGATTTGAGGATTGGGAACTGCATATGAGTGTATCCGGACACAGACAACATACAGGCTCAGACGATGAAGTGAATGAGGATTTTGACTCTAAAGACCTTGACGTTCGACAACGGAATCGCGTAAAACTCGGCGGAGCTTTTAGCGACAAAATTGAAGATGAAGACGAGCCTCACGAGTGTTCTCCACAATAGACGAGTAAGTAAGTGTGCATGATCAATATGAAATGGCAGAGGTACAATGTCGCCACACGCGTTTGATATGGTCTTGACAGGAATGGGCCGACCCGAAAGGATGTAATTTTGCTAAATGTAATGATATCCTCCACGATTGACACACGTATCGACAGCCTAGCGCTGGAAATCACTGGCGTTTTAGAAAATTTCGTCATTCACAAGTTCTTGAATGCCTCGTCTAATGAAGTGCTGGGTTTCTGAGGCTTGATAGGTGTCACAGGCGAGGCACAATGCACTCGAAGAAGTAAGAAAGAAAGCTCAATGCTTGACGTTGTATACTGGGGCTGATGTCTAGACAATCAAAGAACGTTACATCTGCGATATACGTTATGAATGACTTGCGTCTGCGCCTTCCGGGCGTCATATGTATCACACGACAATATGAGCCTAGCGATTCGGTCGATCACCTAAAATTCACGTGGTTCGATTGCTTTTTGGATTTTCTTACGGTTGACTCATTAGGCCTAAAAACGCGTTACTAATAAGTCAACGGGCACCTAAGGGATTCAGTTCCAAGGTTATTAATCAGAATTTTTTGCTTGACAAATGCGAAGGACAAGTACTGCGTCTTCCATTATTTGCCGCGGAATGACTTACCTGACCATCAAGCATCCTTTGAAGGATTTCGTTGGATTTTGTTCCCGACGTCTACTTCTACATTTCCGCTCGTAGAGCGAGCCATATGAGTTCACGGGTCTGCATAGGCGCCAATCACAAAGCAGAGGCAATTGCTGATGCGAGTACGAGTGCTGGTGCATCGTGGGCAGAATAGCACAACAAGTCGTCTCTTTGGTTCTCGAGATCGATGAGCGAAAACCTTTGCCAAAAGCGCGGAGCATAGTCCTTAGCAGATTTTGGATGGAGCATACTCGCAAGTTAAATGGCCACACTACAGATTTCTCGTCTTCGGGCAAGAAGCGGAAAGCAGAAACCATTCTGGCACCACTTGCAAAGAGGCCTGTCACGTTGTTGAGCGCACACTTCCAGACCCGTGCACCGATCCTCAGCTACGCAGTCAAATTTGATACGCTCTCAGATGATCGCACTGTCAACGAAGCAGAGAAGCTTCTCAGTGCCTTGAAGCCTCGGGCAGCTTGTCATAGGTCTGTGCGACAGCACCCCGCATCAGTGGTTTCGGGCGATAGTTCTGTCAAATCGGAAACAATGCAGACTATGTTTCCCAAAATGGCGCCAGTGTCACAGGACTCACGTCCGGATCCGCCTGACCCCCTTATAGTCGCCACATCGCCCGATTTGTATATGATCCAGAAGATCCGATACGATCTCCGTTCTTATTGGGTGCCTGTGATCAAGAACTTCATTGACTCGCCACCGTCCAACAAAGACGACCGAGATGGGGAATATCGGCGCCTGTATGGGATGATCCATGGGGCAGTCATCGAGAAGTGCGATGCAATTGAGCCAGAAGGTCCACGCAAGAACGTGATCAGAGCTCACAGGAAGCTAGTCTATATCGAAGCATATGGCATTCTTAGGGAACTTAACAAGTTCAGGCCGCGGGACGACACAGAGCCCTACCAGCGTCTGTAATTTAGCACGAATACTTTACCTTGACTCATCGTCGAATACTTATATTACCTTTTTATTTCACATGGGACACGGGATCGAGGTCCAAAAAAGGATTTTCAAGCATTTTGTGCTCGTTCCGGCTTCAAGATGTCGTCGCGCACTTAAAAACGCGAGTTTTGTCGCAAAATAAGGTCACATTGTAATCGAGCACCAGAACATGCTCCAGGGAGGTACGCAGGGCCTTGAAGCCAATGTGCAAAGCGAGAATAGTTTATTGTTATGAGGAGAAATTTAAACCTCGTTCGATGGCTTTAACTACAGTCATGGGACGCTATTCGGATACTGTCGATTGGATCTACGGGAGGAAATAATCGATGGGGAGGCATGAGGAGCAAAAGAGATCATTTCTCGCGAACTCGAGAACCTATCTTCTAGATTCATCGTCGAACCTACACGAACTGAGCTTTAATATCAAGCACCCTTGTGGAAAACACAAAAGTCATGCTTTTCTATTCCATATGAACTCTCTTGGACAGATGGCCTCACTTTGTATTCAGATTACGGCCGGAAGTGAACGCTTCTGAACACTTTCTGATTGACAGTGCCACCTAAAATCTATGATTGACTTCAACCGTCGCCGCATAATTGGCAAGGCTGCCACAATGATTAGTCTGAGATTCTCTACCAGCTGCCGATTCTCAAGCATATGTGGTTAATCGATGTTAGCGAAAGCCCATCTTGTGAGAATGCGCTCCTGCTAACGACGAGAGAAGGAGTTGCCAAAAAGCAGTCGTGTAAGGATATCCATTTCGAACTTGTTTTGCCAGACGTTCGGGATAGAGGTCGCATTCGGATGTGACAGCGCTTCTCTGCAGACCACAGCTAAGGACTAGATATCCCTTGGGTGCGAGTCGAGAACGCCAAAATCTGGACGGTGCCCCAAACACAGAGGCCTTCGCGGTCGGGACTAAAACCCCCATGATCCGTCACTGGTGCCCACCGGGATGGGAGTCCGGGTGATGAAAACACGGACCCACGGGGAGCTCGGATATGATGAGTGCGTCAATCAACGCGTACCCGAGCATCGATTGCTCCCTGTAGGTCGGTGTACCCTCTAGCCCTGTCAATATAAGACTCAAAATCATTCACAACTCCAATCACATGCTCGAGGTGCTTGGCCTGGAACGACTCGTTGTTACGATGTGCTGCCAGCTGCCGAGCTGTTTTAATGATATTTCGAATTTGTCGGCCATTCAATTTATACCTCGCGAGTCTTCGCACTTCTCCTTGCAGCTCAGACACGTTCATATCTGCTCCAGCTTCTTGCAGTGCTCTGAAGAAGTTTTCCCAGATACGCTCGCGTTCCAACTCTTGCAAGGCCGGGTAATGAACCGCAAGTTGCATACGGGATTTGAATGCTTCGTCAAACGTCCCAACTCGGTTGGATGTAAGAACAAGGATCCCATCGTAATATTCGAGGACGCGCAGGAAGACGCTCACCAAGGCATTCCGGACCAAGTCGTTCTGAGTACGTTGTTCTAGGAAGACGTCGGCCTCGTCAAGGAGCACGACGCATCCCCACATGGTTCCAATGAAGAGCGCTGACTCTAGATATTGCTCCACACTTGAAGGGTCTGTGCCCATGTCGCCGCAAGTGATACGGTACAAAGGCTTACCCGCCAGCTCCGCCACACTCTCAGCGGTCAGAGTTTTGCCTGTACCCGGAGGGCCATGAAGCAGGAGGATCAACCCCGCGCCCTTATCTTCAATGACATCGGACGGACCAGCATTCTCTAGATGAACGGTAACAAGCGCTTGTATAAGCTCTTTCTTTCTTGGCTCTAGGACAAGTCTCTGGAAAGCTTGCTCGTTCCATTTTACTTTTTGGATCCCCGAAACTTGTAAATTACCTACGCGGAGTTAGCTCATCGAACGAAGGTTCAGAGCACGGTCACGTACGCCATTTTTTGTCATGGAATCCGAAGCCTTTTATTAAATTCGGCAGCAACAGCGCAAAGGAACCGGGTGGAGGTGTGTCGCTTTCCATCATTTCGGAGCCGAGCGCTTCTCGCTCCACACCGGCCTTTGAAGCCTGATCGGGGTGCAAAGTCTGATATGCGGACATGTCAATCATGAATTTTGGATTGCTCTTGAGATATTGGTTAGTATCCTGCTGCAGAACCAGGGTTCTGACGTACCAATGGCAGCTCGAATTTGTCCGAGGCCGACGAATCATAGCGCACAAGTCTTCTATGTCTAAGGGTCCAGAACAAATCGCCTCGACTTCGCAATTCCTCCTCGGCGCCAGATCTGTCCAGTCTCAAGGGCCAGGTCCCAAGTTCTGCGATTTGTATTGTCTTGCCTTGAGGAGGCCTTAGGACTCGAAAGGAGCGCGTGGACTTGTAAAATTCACTGTCGAAGTTCCAAGTCCAGCAGTTAAGGTTTAGTTGGTCTTCCCCAAGGTCCATAACTTGGGTGATCTCGAAAGCTCGCAATCCCCCCTCCTCTTGTCTTAAAACAATATCGTTGGGCATGAATAGCTTGCCAAGGTGTTCCTGGTTGACGAAACCTTGGTCGAAGAGCTTATCGGCAGCTTCAAAACTGTTTTTCTGTGAGTCCTCTATGTACCCCAGCAACATTTGCAAAGTCCTTTGCTGGCTTTGCGGCAGATCTGTCAAAATGTCGGAGATGTCTGGACGGTGCCTGTAAAAGAAATTGTATGGCGCCCGTAAGTTTAGTTCAGGGAAGGAATCCTCCAACGATGTTGGTATCCTTCGTGACAGTGTATCGATTGCCTGTTGCAATTCCTCTGAATATATGACAATGCTCTCGCCCACTGGTTGCCCAGCAGGAAGATCATCGGGAAGGAAGTGAAACCAAGGTCGAACATCACTGGGACCCATAGTCTTCAGCGATGATGGTATGTCGTATTTTGTGAACCTATAATGCATAGTTTCATGGTAGTCTTCGCATGAGTACTCCTTCTGCACGATAAGACAAATATCATCGTTCTGGTGCTGGTAGGCTCTGAGATCAACTATCTGCTGCTCTCCCCGTAGCAAGGATGCCCGGCTGTCATCCGCAAACAGTCTGGGAGCATCAAGATAGGTTCTGCTTTTGGGATGATCTTTATGGTAGTGCCCGTCTGCTGATTCTCCGTAGCATGTCACAACATGATGGACAACTATACGTGGAGGCTTTGACCGCACAAATGGTGGCGGTACCTCAATTGGTGCGCTCAGAATGGCGCTATTGTCGTTTCCTCTCCGCCGTTTGAACACCGGTCCATCACTCCCTAGATCACTGGTGTCAGTAGTAAAATTGTTTGTGATCAAAACTTCGTCTTCATCGCCTTCAGAATTAGTTGCGCCAGGCAGGTCACGTGGCAGGTATGAATCAAACTCATCTGGCTCGGGGCTGGATTTAGTTTTTGAACCGTTTTTCAAAGATGACATCGTGTCGCGTGCGAGCGGACAACTCAAGATGGACAAGTCGTGAATAGACTGCTTCCTTTGTGCAAATATGAATCTTACGAAAAATCCTCAATCTTGTTTGTGAGACGAGCTGAGGTGGGGTTCAGCCTGATGTGCATCGTCAACCAACTCGGTCACCTAATCGCGGCCCAGCCCCCCGCCCTGGTCTGGCAGCACTAATTGGCTATTATTACAGGGGTCTGATTCCCATCAAGGGTGCATCTCACTTGGCGAACACGCTGTTGGGCACCTGTCAGTTGGTTCGTCATTCCTGATTCGAGGCAGGCCTGATGCTCATCAACAGAAACCGATCCACCTGCTCAAGCTTGGATGCTGAGACAGCCTTTCTGTCATGTTGGCCAGACTGCTTGATGCTTCGGAACCCTGGACCAAGCTTTCTGTAGTTTTTTGGGTAGGGTGAGATTCAGTATATCGTTTCACCATGTCGCGAACTTCACCGGAGCGGATCAGTAATCCACACAATGCGACTTTTGAAGCTAAGCATGGAGAGGACTCTTATCAATTCCGGAACCGAAAATCAAGCGGATTCAAACTTCTGCCATCCGAGTATTGGCCAAGCTCTCGGCTGCAATACCTACGGTAACTCAACAGTGAATGGGAACTCGAGTGTTCACCAAGGCAACGTCTACAATGAATTCCACTATCATTATGCATGCGAAGCTCGCCATGCTTGCCAGCATAATGGAGTAGCCGATTTTCGATTCTCAGACGGAAACCAACAAACAATGCCACTCGCAGCCCTCGCCGATTCCGTCACAGCAAGATCACAGTACGAGAACGACCTCACCCTACACGAAGCACTTGCTGGTCAGCGTCAACTACGGTCGGCTTGTGTAATCGATACAACTTCCTATAATACTTACATTTCCAATGTTAATTCGTGGCTCTCAAGACCTGGATCAGTCTCATTGCAAGTTCGAGCGCGGCATGGGGCTACAGACAAAACCAAAAGCCTCACCCTGGAAGTAATCAGCTTTCTTACGGCATCTGGTCAACCGCTGTGCTGGTATCTGGCTATGAGGGATCCTGCTTCTACCGAAGCTCCGCTCACAATGATTGCGAAAAGCCTCATTGTTCAATTTGCTAAGCTATACCCAGATGTGGCTATCCAGACTACACGGTTTCCTAATTCGTTGAGACTGCAAGACAACATTTCGACCCAGGATCTAATTAATTTGCTGAAAGAAGTTGTTCGGCTTATTCCCAAATGCTTCATTGTGATCGAGGCTGACGATCAACATGAACCGAACGGCCAATATGAGGCCGTGTGTCAAGCTCTTTGGAGGGTCTTCGACACAGCAGTCGCGCACGCTGCCCAACACGGGAATGTACTTAAAGTGTACTTTGTCACGTACGGAACCACAACGTTGACCAATCCGACAGATGTTACGGCAGGATGTACTATCAGGTCCGACATACATACTAACCCAACCACGCTACAAAGAGCGAAGCTGCTGGCTGCGCAACGAAAGGGAACTTTGCAAAGGATGCTTCAGCGCCCAACACTGGTCACTCAATGAGCATGAACTACTCGCAACCCCAAAGACCATCATCATCGCACGTTCAGAAGTATGCAACAGGACCTACATGGAGCGGATGTCTTTCAATACGAATGTTGCTGAGCTCGCCGTGGTGAGCTTGTCACCAGAGCCTCGCGCTCTAGCTTAACCCACAGTCACCAGCCGATGACGCTGCCCGATGATCTAAACAATCCTTAAATTTTGTGGGAGGTTCATCTACGCTTTGCCGTTAACCGTCCAGCAGATTGTGCTGGGTTTGAGATTGTATGTTGTTGCGTTAGAAGGTTTCCAAAGTTTCTTTAGACTTCAAAACGATCACTTTCACCCGATTAGTGCCGCATTCCACGCTATGATACTAACCAGCTGGGTTCTGACACAAGACTTACATATCCAGCTTATCGCAATAGTCGAGCCTATGTCTCGTTCCTTCGAGCAACTGTGTACGGATAAGGATCTCAACAAAGGTTCACCTTTGTCGTACAATGCTGCCAGTATACAGACGGTACTGCCCCATGCAACGTGTTCGAGACGATACCCAAGAATCCCCGTCCTTGTTGGAAACACTGGGCTAGCTACTACCAATTGCAAAGATCTGAAATAAATAAATAACTTAAGATGTTTGTAGAGGTGGGGGCATGAGGGGGGCAGGGACAACGTTACCCATGGCCATCTCCATGACTGAGGTGACCTTGAAGTCGGTAGACTTTGGAGGCTCCCTTCAGCGGAGTGGCAGAATATTGTGGTCGGCGAAGGTTTTGGCGTTCGTACGATTCATTGGTCTGCAGGCAAAACTTCAGATAGTCCATGTGCTGTTAGCGTATATGTTTCATTTTGACATTCACTGTGCTAATTCAAGGACTAGATCCGTTCAGAAAGTATCTAGCAATACTGTTGACTATCTGTTCCAAAAACGGTTGGGAACATAGGACAGCATCAACAGTCCGCCCCAGTTAACCAAACAAATATTCAGAAACAAATTTTCGCCGACGGCCCTTTGATGCTTCAATGCACTTGAATGCAGCTTACAAGATTAATGAATGCCCATTCGAACTCCCCTGACGAGGTTACGCCACAGCAACCATTTGACCGCGTTGTTTCAGCACGTACCCAAAAGCTTCATCCAAGATTTGCAGTCCCAATGCTATCTCTTCGGCAGTTACTGTCACCGGCGGTGCTAACCGAAACACACCTCCCATCCCAGGTAGATTGACGATATTGCAACTAAGCCCAAGCTCCAATGCTCGGTTGGAGATTTCTTGTCCAAGGTCTGATCCTGGGGCTCTTGTGGCCACATCCGAGATGATTTCGATGCCTTGCAGCAAGCCTCGACCACGGACGTCTCCGATGCACCAGTATTTTTCTTGGAGTCGGAGGAGGCCCTCGCGTAGCTGATGACCACGCTGAGCTGCGCGTTCACATATTCCGTCTCGCTCAACAATTTCTAAGACCTTGTTTCCTACGGCAGCTGGCAGTGGATCGTTAAGGTGAGTCGTTAGCCACAGGAATCCTGACTCCTTGCAACCCTTCTCAATCTCAGCGGTGGTGCTAACGGAGCCCAGTGGAAGACCTGCACCAAGTGTCTTAGAAAGGCAAAGAATGTCCGGGATGATGTCATCTCTTTGAAAAGCAAACATCTGCCCCGTCCGACCGACACCTGTCTGCGCCTCGTCCATGATTACTAGCATCCCTCGCTTCTTGCATTCCGCCACCAACCGTTGCAAGTAGCCCTCGGGAAGATCAAGGATACCGCCAGTCGACAGGATGGGCTCCATGATAAAGGCTGCCAATGACCCAACACTTTGTCTGTCGATCATTGACCATGCAAAATCCATTTCCAACTCCCAGTCGTACGTTCCATCGGGCTTCTTGAACGGGGAACGATAGGCATAAGGCGCGGGAAAGGCAAGCTGCCCGGGCGTCATTGGACCTCCTCCCTTTCTACCGGCAGAGTACGTAGCAGCACCGGACCCCTGTGTGAGGCCATGGTAGCTGGCAGAGAACGCCACGATTTCAAATTTTCCGGTGTAGTATTTCGCAATTTTGATGGCTGCTTCGGTCGTCTCCGAGCCAGTGTTCAGGAAAAACGACTTTGCCAGAGGATCTGGAAGGAGACGAGCAAGGCGCTCTGCCAAGTCAATGACAGGACGCGTGACCATGTTGCTGAGGAGGTGGTCAAGTTCTGAGGCATATTTCTTCACAACCTCGACAATTTCAGGATGTGAGTGACCAAGGAGCGAGCTCATTTGCCCCGAGGTGAAGTCGAGAATCTGGCTACCACTTACATCGTAGAGCCTTGTGCCTTGTGCCTTCTCAACTATGACAGGTGAGAAAGGGACACCCGTGTACATGAGATGCTTGTCGGCTCTTTCCCAAAAGGCGGCTGCATCGTCCGCCGATTCCTGATGTGCGATGATCATAGTGCAAGATATTTGAACAAAGTGACTTAATTTGAAGGGGTTTCGAACTGAGAGACCGTAACGCGCAAAACCAAATATTGACAGCAAGTTGTGACATGCAGGTCGTAGATATG
The DNA here is from genome assembly GCA_017655985.1 of Incumbomyces delicatus. NCBI lineage: Eukaryota > Fungi > Ascomycota > Eurotiomycetes > Chaetothyriales > Trichomeriaceae > Incumbomyces > Incumbomyces delicatus. Next base: position 4,561,243 of record JACJVS010000003.1, read on the forward strand.
GATTTCACTTTGTGCTTGAAGATATGCTCCAAAAGTTTCCCGATCGAGGGGCTTGTTCGGAAAAGTCACATGACTTTCGCGAGCTCCCTTTCCCGATCTAGGGCAACGCTTTGCCCTAAGGCTTTGTAGCCAATGTTATTTCAATGCGACCAGGTGACGACGGTTTCGGGTATGCTTTTTGCTCTTGGGTGGGGATGGAAACCAAAGTTTGGTCAGTAGAATGGTTATAAGTCCGTGCGTCTGACGGCTGATCATCATGCAAAGCCTGCCAGACTAGATAGGCTGAACGAGCTAATTGTGATCATGGCTCGAACACTTCGTTCAGCTTAGCACAAACTTGGAGATCATATTATGCCCATAGTGAGATATCATCGTATGAAGTCTGATTTCATGAACGTCCGCAGTCAAGAAGTAAGCTGCTGGATGTATAGCTCCCTCCCATTCTTCACCATCTAACGCAAGCACTAGTGACTTGAGAGGCGTGCTGCTGGCCATGTGTAGTTACAAGTTTGGCGGAAAGGTTCAACCGTGTCACTCACAATAAAATTAATCATGACAGTCATTCCTAAATTGACGAACTTTGCGTCGCAACACTAAAGTTGAAAACCACTCTAGCGCAACATCTGTGCAACCTTCTTTAGCTATTCACCTTAGGCACTCACAACTCACGTTTCCACAGCAGGGCTCAAATCTGGCCCTGAAGTTGATACTTGAGGCGCCGTCGTTGAAAGAGATTTGACAATACAGGCCACATCAAGAAGCAGTGTTCTGGCGGCTGAGAGGCAAAAATGCAAAAGCCATTCCAACGACGCAGAGGAGGTTTCAAGCAATCCAAAACCATACCCTTTCCACCCAGTTCCTGGGTACTCTAGCAGGCCATTCGACCGCTACAAGTTCCGCTCTCCCCGACTGGATTTCCGCTTCGGCTGGGTTTCTCAGCGTTGTACGCTTGACCAGTTTCCAGAAGGCAAAGAGCCCAAAGAAGATTGGAAACCCGATGTAACAAGTCAAGAACGACTGCCAACGGAATCCTCCTGCGATGGAATCGAAGCCATTAAATAGGCATATAATGGCGAGTGTGACCAGACCGAACCACGCGAGATAGGGTTGAAAAGGTGATTTAAAATCTAAACTTGAACGGTCGACACCTTGGAGCTTCATAGCTCTGTGAAAGCGGAGATACGCCACGCAAATCGACATCCATGTGAATCTATGCGCATTGTTAGCTGACTGAAGTAGCTCATAGGACTGGGCTGAACATTACAGATTGGATATAGTTGTCAGGTTCTGAAACCACTGAAAGACTGCGCTCGATCCACTCGAGGTTGACATGAAGGAGAGGAACGATATCGATGATGTGGCGAGCACACCATACAGCGGCACACCCGACTTAGTGCACTTGAGAAACAGCTTTGGGGCTTGGCCGTTCTGCGCCAAGGCATAGAGGTATCGCGATCCGGTGTAAACGAAAGCATTGCCAGCCGAGGATGCTGATGTGATAATAACAACGTTGATGATAGAGGGCAGTGCCTGAATCTTTGCTCGGTTGATTGCTATCACCCATGGCGAGCTGGCTGCTCCAGGAGCATTGGCGTTCAGTAGGTCGGGACTGTTGCTTGGACAGACAAGGCCAACAGCGAAAGATCCAAGAACATAGAAGATGACAATTCGCCAAAATATTCGTCGAACTGCCTTCGGGATGTTGTGCCTTGGATTTTCAGATTCGCCGGCAGCGACTGCGACCATCTCGACACCCCCAAAAGAGAATGCAGCATTTGTCAACGTTGACCAGAACCCCAAAAATCGGCCAGTCGCTCCTGTGCCGATATACGCTTTCATTGCCCCAGGATCTTTCCAAAATCGAAATCCGATCCTGTTTTGTCCGGGAACTCCACCTAAATCAATGATAAGGGCAAGGAGAATCAATCCGATGATTGTCACGACCTTTATCGATGCAAAGATAAACTCCGCTTCCCCGTAGACAGAGACAGCGAATACGTTCAGGAGGAGGAGGAGGACGATAAGGATCGATATCCAAACCGAGATGTTGATGTCCCTTGCGCCCTCCCAGAATTGTATTAAGCTGCAAACGGCCGATATTTCTGCGCAGAGCGTGATCACGGCAGTGTACCAGGTGTTCCACCCTACCGCGAATCCGAGAGCGGGATCGACGTAGCGAGCGCAAAACTGAGGAATAGCTCCAGGAAGAGGTAACCAGGTGGCCATTTCTCCCAACGACATCATCATGGCAAAAATCGCAGAACTGACGAGAAGGTACCCAAGGAAGAGGGACAGTGGACCCGCAGTTGAAAGAGCTCGACCGATTCCTAGGAACAGTCCGGTCCCGATTGCACCTCCTAGAGCAATAAATTGCACGTGGCGTGACTTCAGTCCTCTGTGTACTGTGCCATACTCTTCCCCTGGTGGCTTTCCATTGCTTTGATCCTCATACGCTTTACCTAAATGTGACGCGGACTGCGAGAAAGGAGTCAGCATCGCTTCGCGACTCGCAGATCAATTCAGGTAAGTTGAGTGGAAAAGGTACCAACGAGTGCCATGATGGAGGGTAAATTCAAGTTTCCGTGGAGTAGCTGGCCTCACCGTTAATAGCTGCGTCTCACCCCGTTCCGTATCAGTACCCCGTTTCGTATCAGTAATCTCCGGCTGCCCCATCGTAAGTACTAGTTCAAGAGGATGAGACAACGATAGCGCGTTTAGTTCGAGAGTATACGGAGGATTGATGACTTGAACCAGATCCTACAATTCTCTAGGGGGTAGGTGAAATCCATATATATGTATATCATAGCCCGTCTTGCGAGATCCACATCGGACCCGGTGCTCTCTGAGAGCTGTAATAGTCCCATGAGAGGCATGGAGGCCCAGTTTTCCGAGGAACGTAAAAGTTTTCCGGCTTGACGTTGTTTAAGGGATTTGGCTGTGGGGGTCCGGCCCGGAAAAGATATACACAGTAGGGTTTCCCGCCCGGCCACTGAATCTTCTCCAAAAGCAAGTGGGACTTCCCAGGTTGCGTCTGACCTGTGGTAAAGTCTGAGTGTGGTTTGCAGGGACTGAACATTTGATGGTCATGTTCACCCCAATCGTGTCTCCTACAAATTTGTGATAAGCATTACAATGAGCACGGGCAATGCAGGTTTTCCAGTTCGCTCCTTGATTGTCAGCGAAGATCACAATGCCCATGACCCAGTGTTCGTGCGATCCTTGAAGCAGCCACTGCCACAAGACTGTTCCTTTTCAAAGATAAGATCGCAAGTCAGGCGCGATAACGGGCCTAAACCATCAACCAGACTCTCGTAATCGCTCTGACTTCTCCACCATCACGGTTTAGGTAGCTTCGACTTAGTTGCTCTAGTGAGAAGTTACATATACGTCGTTGGTGCCGGAAAAGCATGCCGACGGAAAATGTTGAAACGTTGTATGCAGCTCAGTGAGCAAATGCCATTGTTACAACCATAACACATCTCGACCATAGCAACAAGATCATTACAAAGTGTGGTGTTGATGTGAAGGAGGCTGCAGGTAGCGCAGATTGTGCGGCTGGGTTCTCGGTCGAGACACAGATGGGCAAAATCGTCGGAGTGTTTGCTCCACAATAAGCCCGAGGACCATGTCAACTTGTGCTGCATCAGTGGCGACAAGAGACACGTGAAGCGGAGTCCGTGCTCGGGAGCAATCACAAATTTGTGTATACAAAGCTTATCAACTGCTCGATGCCAGGCATGTCTCTTACGTGATTTTACAACCACTTTAGGATAGCTTGGAAATTAATAGCTTGTGCACAGTCTCAGCTCTCAGCAGACCTTTTGACACAGGTTCCTTAGCCGATGGTTGAGTAACACCGGAAGTTGTTTGCGAAATCTTTGATTGAGCTATTCGTAGAATTTCTCCCAAGTGAGAAAAGCTATTGATCCGTAGGAGGAGGGAAGCTTTGTAGAAATTTGTCAAAGTCAAGGTGTGTATAGTCGTCAAAAGTGCCAAATGCCCCGTCCGGAAGTGGGAGGTCTCTATCAAGAATGGAGGCAAGATCAAATTCAGCTTCACCTGGTTGAGACAAAGTCGAGTCGAGCTTTTCGATAATACTGGCATATTTTGTCAGGCAATCATCCGCAAGGTCCCACGAATATTCTTGTTGGTACATGCGTAGTGTATTGATCATGTCGATGACCAACTGCTGTTGTGCGTTCTGGTTCGTTGTGGCGTGACCGAGTACAGTACGCAGCAGGAACGCGGTTGCGGATGTTAAAGAGAAGGCGTGCATGGGCAGCCAAAAGTCTCCCAAGTTGTAAACACTTAGATCCTGGATCAGGTGTACAATATCTTCTGCAGCTCTCTGTGCTTGAACAAAGTTTCGAGGCCCCCGCTTCGTCTGAATGGCGCGTGTGTTTAGGCCCATCTGGAGGCGGCTTAGCAGAAACTTCACCGAAAGATATGATAGTCGCAGGTTTGCTGATCCAGGGGTAGTCAGGTCAGTTCCTCGGAATATGACTCGACGTATTTCGGCTGTTTGAGATTCTTCCCAGACATGCAGTAAATTCTCGAGTGTAGGACCAGCAACTGCGGAAAAGTTGAGTGGTGGTTCGCCGACGGCGTAGATTGATTCTAGTATACGACCCAGTATCTCCGTAAGAGTGATCAAAGCAAGAAGGACTTGTGCAGCAGCACAATGCTTAGGCGAAGCCTGGGCTTCGTGAAGCTGTTGCACACTGGGAACAGGCACATCAAACTGTCTTCGATTGATTTGTAGAGGGGTGCCGTAAGCAAGGCTTGACCTGATCTTGAGTCAGCATTGGATTGACAAGAGCAATATTCCGGCGCTCGTACCAGCGGTCCTGGATGACGATCAACCACCAAATCTTGATCCTGAACGTTCGCTCAGCCTGAGAAATGTTCCAATCAGATGGATCTCTGTGCAGGCCCAAAGCATTCGCCAGCGCAATGGTCATGCCAATCATAATTCCATTGCCGAAAATCGAAGTGCTAGGTCTTCCGCCCACATTTAAAATCATAGCCGATACAGTTGACAGTCCTGGAGAGAGAAAGAACTCTGAATTCAATGCCTCGTTTGCTTGCACCCAGACGAAACGAGCATTGGGCCGGTATCTGAGAGATAGTGAGGGAGAATTATTCCAATACGTAAGAGCATTCGCATATAGGTTGGTCAACACCGCTGGAGAGATTTTTTCTTTCATCCCATCATAGGTCTTTAGGAAATAAGACTCCGTGAACACAGGGAAGCAAAGGTTTGCGTTGTCGAAGTATCTATGAGGTTTGCGTGTTAGCAGAAATTTATGCAAGTGCGGCATATTCTCACAAGGTGATCAGATCTCCTGCATTGGGCTCAATGAGTTTATCAACGATTTCGCATTTTGCAGCAGCGTAGGACTGGCCTGCGGCGATTCCCATCGGTCGGCGATGCACATTCGCAAATGACGGTGGTATCGCTTTTGGGTATGGCGACATCGACCTGTGAGACGGACGGACGAGACGATGTCCTCGGTAATCCAGGTCAGCGCAGAGGTAGGTCTCAAGTTCATCAGCATCATCAGCCACAACAGGTCCAACGATATGTGGGCTGTCATCTTGGACATCGCTCAGCACTCCCATCCGTTCACAAGGATCGACAACAGGTAAGTCGGAGGAGCTCGTACGTTGCAAAGGTGGCACGTCAATAACAGGTTGAGATGTTCCATGCCTGTCGTCAACTAGATCTGAAACCTTCTCACGCTGAGCACCGGATACGGGCGCTGAGTAGGAAGTGGGATTCTGCTCTTCTCGTCCTGAATTTGTGGCTGCTTTCTCGCAACTATTGTTCTGTCGATCTTTGGGGGGGAATACACATTCGACACCACGGGTTTGGCAAAGCAGGCACGTGGTAGAATCTTTGTGGGTTGCACATCGCGACTTGCGTTTTCGACATTCCAGGCAGGCGGGTCGAAGATGAGATCTGTATGGTCTTCCTCCGTTACCGTCCATATGCTGTGCCTAAGAAACTTATACGTGGGAAGTGGAGGAGCAAGTTTAGAATGCGACCATACTCACAGGAGAGAGGTTGTTTCCCTTGCTGGGTTCCTCTTTCTCAGCTTGGAACTGTCAAGATCGAGAGACCGTCAGTGTGGGTCTGATTATCTTGATATCTAGATCAAATGTATCTAGATGTGGAGAGCCGCATTTTTAGCTAGATATTGATAGCGCCTTAAAATACCTAGGTATCTATATAGGTTGATTTCTAGATTACCAACGCTAGCTCAGACCGTCCACGACTTCATAATCTCTGCACCGACTAGTCAAACTCGGCACCGGAACATGCCATGTCGACGCTTCTCTCCAAGGCTGTATTTCCAGAAGAAATTGAAAACGCTCTGCCGACCGCCCAGGTGCTCCGTCAAGGCTTTGTAAAGCTGGTCTGGTCCGTCATTCCCAAAACGCCCAAGCGCATGAGGAAGAGTGCCGCAGACTACAAAATTAACATCATGCCTAATTTGCATGCTGAGCTATCACCACTTGAATTACCCGTAAGGGCTTGCATTGACGCACGGACCTATTCTCTCTTTTCGATGGCAGGTCATTGAAGCATTGCAATAGCCACAGTCTAGAGTCTACATTCTGCGAAAGCAGTTCTCGGCCATTCACTTTCTCTTCATCCTGTTCCGCATGTGCTTTCGCTTTTTCAACACCGTTCCTTAGGCACGTCAAGCAAACTTGAGTCTGCATCCAAATACATTTCACTACTACTGTCCCCCCATGAGCGGCGTGCTTGTGATTGTCGCGGTGTTCAAAGGGACGCAAGTTAACATTGGCGTTAGCCGGGTTCGGGAAAGGGAACTTGAATTGATGCTGACATTTAATGAGGGCGAGCATAGACTTTTGAAGGCCTAGCGGTGTGAGGGGTAGGGACGGACCCGTATCGGACCATGGCCCATATGGAAGAAGCTGGCTTCTGGTGTATGGGATGGTGTCTGGAGGGTGGTGAAATGACCATTCAATGATCACAGTCCGATGCGTAACCAGGGCACCAAATTATGCGTTAAGAAGGGGACCGATGTCGAGGAGTGGACTAGGTAGTTCACCGGCTCAGACTTTCAAGCATGTCGGAGTTAGTGCTCGTGGTAAAGTGAACGTTTCCGCTCGTAACCAATTCGAACAACTTGAAATCTTCTAAATCGGGCCAGAGGCTGAGCTCTAGCACTTTCGGGGGTTGCTACCGTTCTAGATTGGCATTCTCGAACCAACAAGTATAGCGGAACCTGGACTAATGCTATCGAGCGGTTGCATCGGCGGCATCGAGCTTGTCGGCCCGATCCGACTCGTCAAGAGCTCCATCGGCATCGACGAATACGATATCGCCGTCATGCTCGGATGAACCTGCTTTGCTCTTCACATCGTCTTTCTCGACTTTGACAAAGTCGTCAATGACATCGTCGGTGCCACCATCCAGCACGTGTTGAGCATCATTCGCGTCCAGAGTTGCAGGGGCGCCTTGGTCAGGAGGGCTTGATAGGTGGACTTGTCGTTCTTCCCCACCCACCTTACCCATGTCGACTGTGCCCACAAGCTCTGGACCGCGGGCGTGGGGAATGTTTTCAAGGTCGTCGTCCATGTCAATGGCATCATCGCCAATACGGCCGATATCTTCGTGGGGGACAGGCACGACTCCGGCTTCTTGTTCCATGCGGATCAGCTCGCCTTGGGTGACGGCGCCATCAGCTCGTTCAGGCACCAGGCCGGCACCGTTGTGTTCTTCGGCAACAGCAGCGATGGCTTGGGCGGCATCTGCGGTGGCGGCCATGCTTTCTTCGCCGAGTGACAGCATTTCTTCCTCGGGGGAATGATCGTGCCACGATTCAACCTTGGAGCTGCAATCCAAGCTGCTCGAGTCAGTGGCCGAGCTGATATCCGAGGCTTTGAGCCATGGGATTGGAGTCAGCAGGGCGCCGCCTAGGCTTTCGTCGGAGCCAAGCGAATCTCGATCGTAGCCGTTTCGGGTTTCATTTGACGAGTTGGGGAACAAGATGCCTCCCGTGTCAAGTCCGTTCAGTAGACCATTGCCTAAATTGGGTGGGATATCGCTCAGGGGGAAGATATCTGCACCGCTGGACACACTGATGACCCGGTCGAGCGCCCGGAGCCAGGCTGGGAGTGTTCGGTAGTGTCTTGTCGGGTACAGGACAAGCTCGCTTAAACGCTGCACCGTGTGAGGCGGCTTTTGATCGAAGGTGGTGCGTAAGGTCTTGAGGCACTGCTCCAGCAGTTGCACCACCTCGGCCGGTAGTTGCTCCTGGCTGTTTTCATCCTCATTTCCTTTGATGTCTTCAACTTGCGGTTGAGAGTCGGGCACTCGGCTGGCGGAGCTGCCGGGGAACGGTGGGACTGGTGGAAGAGTGCGTGGAGTATTGGGGGTGTTTGAGGGAAGAGTCGGTGGATTCTCGATGAAGCCGTCTGGCTCAGTCGGTCTTTGAGAAGGCAATACTGGATTGATGATTGGATAAGGTCGTGGGATCGGGAAGTTGTTGCGGGCGATTTGGTTCAGGCGGTCAAGGAGCGGAGGAAGGATTGAAGGCCAGACATCGTGGTCTATGTTGCCCGACTCGACGCAAGTCTCGAGCAGCGGCTCGTCTGACAGGAGGCCGAATTAGTTCATGTCGGAGGTACCAAAGGCAGAGAGACGCTCGAGGGATGCCAGCAGGATGCCAGCAGGATGCCAAAGAAATCCCAAGGGCCAGGAACTGAAGACTCGCCCACCTACAGACTGCCAAAGCCATGCTCATCGGCGCATCCGTTGACGCGAGCTTTGCCACCGTCACTAATACCCACACACGCAATCAACAAGCTGTTGCCCTTCCACTCCAATCTGTCTCGATTCTCGATCGTCGTCGCGAATGTTCTCTCATTATTGGTCCAACGCGGATGCGCGGCAATGTTACTTAATCCCGACCCGCTCTTCATCAATTCGAGGCTGAACATGCCTTCGGTAGCCTGGTCTTATAGGCAAGGCTGAGGCTGTTAATCGCCACCTCCGAGTCTGAGTCGCTTATTATTGAAGCCCCAGGTCTCGCCACGATCTGGCGTGGCCTGAGCCGTTCCACTTATACTGTAAAATATTTGGGCCTCGTGGGGCCTTGGCCCTAGTGCACATCTGCGGAAGTCCAGGCTTGGGCTGCACTTCCCACTGGCTGCTCCCGAAGTCCCGCTGCTCCTTCACGTGGAGGTCGAAACTAGCAACCGCCAAGGTCGCATTCACGGACACACACGGGCTGACCTTGCTCGCAAACTTCCTCACTTCTACAAGCAGAGTTGTGTTCGTTGTTTAAACGCCCAATAACGGCCACCTGAATGCTGCAGGATGATTATTCTATATGCCCTTTCAATACCCGCCGCGGCCAAAATGCCGGTCTTTCGCCGTCATCTCGATAGCCTTTGCATTATTTGTAGCATCCGTGCGATGTACGAAGTATTAGTCCCGTGTTGCAAGAGAGAATGCAGCATCGCATAAGCATGTGTCCTTCACAGTGTCTCTCTGATTGCCGACTGAAATGTGACGCAGTGCTTCTCAACGACCTGCACAGTCGAAGATAGCCCGAAGTAGCTAGTGATACTGACACGTGGGCCCCTAGCACAAGCCTGGTCGTAAAAATTTGAACATTATCACCCTGACGCAATGGGTTTTACTAGTTTGAACGACGGCCCAGCCACCTCACTCCTCACCAAGCAACAGATTTTGTGCTTGAAGGATTTGAAATCCTGCCGGCATGATGAGAGCGATACATGAGCTTTTATTCCTGCTGCATGCCCTTCTGGCTTGGAATTTGTGGACAAATGGGTTTTTGCCTCTGCAGGGTCACAACCTGCAGTAATAGTAGTCCGGGATGTAGTAGTGGGTCGCGCTATTACTAGTATCTTGGCCGGTCTGGCGGGTTCAAACAAAGGCCCGATCTCGTCCGATTTTGGGATCCAAACGAACATGCTGCGTTTTGCCGAATTTCCAGGCTGTTTCGTACAAACTTCAAACTAATTCATACGCCGTACCCTTGCGCGCACACCTCCTTGAAACCCGTGTCCTCCACGGCTGTTTGTGCCAGCTTTGACACAAGCACGGTTGGTGGTCAAATTGAAATTAAAGGCCCAGTCACTCTTGAAGATGGTCATTATGTACCCTCTTCGTATAATCACCCTACATACCTAATATTGCATTACTGAGTGACGCTGACAGACTGGCGGGCGGAAAGGCCAAGGCTAGCCAGTGGGCCCTCAGGCTACAGAGCACAGAGTAATTCGTAATAATGGCCCTCACTGTGACGACCTAGAAGCTTATTAACAGGACGTTGCGGGGTGCCCCATCCGGCTGTTGACAACTTAAATCGCACAGGTGCCGCTTGGAGCTCCGGTGTCTAACGCAAAGCAGGTCTAGTGTCTGGCTTGTCCCACAGGCTTTCAGGTTGCCACCGACCAACGCCATGCCTCGCCCTGCCCGTGAGCACTACCAGGCCCTGCCGTGCCCTTCCCTCCCGTCCCCTGCCTTACCTCGACACGTCAGTTTGTCACTTCGTCGTTGCGTTGTGCTTTGTGCAACTCGTTCGTCCCGGCACTGTGCGTCTGTTCGTGAGCTGCTCGAATATGGCGTTGAGCGGCACGCAGTATGTCACCTCGATCCCGTTCGTGACAAAGAATCTGCCGTTCGCACGCTTGTCGTTTCTGAGCTCAAATCAGCACTAGACGTCACTACTGCAGTCCTCCCAATCTGACCTACTTTTCGCATGCGGCCTCTGTCCTCACCACGCACAATCCTCTGTAGTAACTCTGGGAATGCAAGAGAGTGGTAGTAGAACTTCACTCTCGCTGCGGCCACCGCCGACGGCCTCCTGCTGCCCATCATGTCCACCCTCCTGCTTCCTCCCGCTGGAATCTCGCTCGAGCATTCACCTCCCGATACCAAATTACCTCCACAGATAGTTCGATTAAATATCTTGTTGAAAGATGCCGAAACTCTTCTAGAGCACGTTCGAGCCGGTCGAGTGGCCCATCTCAAGACTGGAAGCACACCTGAAGTCACCTTGGGAACCAAACAGGTCTCCCTGCGGCATGGATCAGACAGATTCCCACAGGAGATGTTCTCGGGGCCGCTGGATGGCAGCAAACCTGCCCACTTTTCGGGCAGGCTAACGCAGACTCTGGAAGTATCTCAACCAGCTGAAGCTACTGACGAAGCCCTGGAGAAACTCAAGAGCAACCTCAGACAAACCCAGGATGAACGCAGCCCTGCCGAGTCGAGTCTCGCTGGCAGTAAACTCTTCAAAGCTCAGCACAAGCCGTCTCATCTAAGTGGTGGATTTTTGGGGTCGAGACCATCGTCTCCGTTTTTTGCCAGTGGGATATCTCCTCATCTGGGGCCTACCTCTGCTCCTGTACTGTCAGGTCAATCAAAGGAAGAGAAGATTAGGTTGGCTGCCATCAAGATCCCGGTCATCCATCTGCTGGCCGTACAACCGCAGGACCCCACAAAATTGACCGAGAAGTTGCGAGTGAAAAGGTCAGACTTGGATCAGGTGCTGTTGAAAGTGGCCCAGAATAGTGAAGGAGGTAAGACGAAACTGAGAGACCGAGCTTTTCGAGAGCTCGATGTTTGGAAATTTCCGTATCGATCACAAAATGACCGGCAGTCCGCCATTGATCATGCCATTTCTGCCTACGACCGACAGCGGATTGACAAGTCGGATAATCTGTGGCAGATGTTGCTAGCCAAGGAGGATAGAAACAAGGGCCTCAACCTAAGTCGACTCAATTTCGACAAGCCTCTGACCAGTAGCAATCTTACCCCGCGACTGCCAGAGCGCTCAACCGACGGAGGTAGCACTGAAGGCAAAAGCATGAAGAGTACCACTTCCGATCAGTCTACCCAGAAGAACAAAGCGTCTGTGGTGAAAGCAAGCAATGCACAATCCAAGCCCAAACCCACAGCCGAGAAGATGGCCCGATCGCTGAAAAACACGGCCAAAGCAAGCTCGACTTCCAAGATTACAAAGGGCGTGAAAGCTAAAGCAAACGAGGCTACCACCAAAACAGATGTAAAGTACAAGTCGTCTGAGAAGATTGAAGATTCCGATGAGGAGGCTGCCGCAGCCCCGTCTGTTGCCGCGCCTGCCCCGGCAACAAAACGAAGTGAACCCAAACAATCCAAACCCGTGCACTCCAACAAGCCTTCAAACTTATCCACTACTGCGGTTGCAGGTGCCGGTCCTGGTGCTGCCAAACCAACCCTCCACAAACCCCGCTTGTCTGGTTCGTCTGGGTCGAGCAGCGATACCGACCGAGGTCAGCACACTCCCACTCCAATCATGGTCAAAACCCGAGGCGGTAAGGAAACCACAGCTGGCCCTAGCACGTCAACGACTTCGCAACCCTCCAAGTCGCTGGCGTCTCTTGCACCTCAAAACGCTCGACTTAGGAATGGCAGTTCGCCCTCCAAGCCCTCTCGTCTCGGCTCATCGCCACCCACGAATGCACGCGATATTGACAGCTCGAGCAACAGCAGCAAAGCCACTACTCTTTCCTCTGCACCCTCCTCGCCACCATCGACGAACGGCTCTTCACAAGGCAAGAAACGAGACTATTCGACTGCGGTCGCTGAGAAGAAGCCTGAGAAGCTTGTCAATGGAGTAAAGCGCAAAGCAGACACACCCGCAAGTGGCCCTCCTGCCAAAAGACAGCAATTGACTAATGGCAAGAATGACCGAGAACGCTTCAACAGTCTGCCCAAGCCTCTGGCCGGTCAGAGTGGCAGTCAAGCAACCTCGAAGCGGGGCAGCCCTGAATCCGACACTTCTTCGAGCACTGAGCAGACCGCAAGCAAAGAACACTTGATCATTGAAGCCAAAAAATTCCATCGATACTATGCACGATACAAAGAGTTGCATGACAGATTGAACAAGACGAAGTCGATGGAGAGGGACGATGCAGATCTTGACAACTTGTGGAAGATGCACGGACGCCTTAAAGAAATGAAAGAACAAATCTGGAAAGACTGGGGACGGCTCGAGACCGCCGGGAAGGGTTGACGGTCTTCTTTTCTGATCATTGGCCTTGGATCCACCCGACGCCTCGGCGCGAGTCGATCGATGAACGGCCATAGATGACATTTGCGACGAGACTGCGATGATTTTGATTTGGGTATACGGCACGGCATAGCACGGAATTGCATGGATGATACCCCAGAAGCCTTGATTGACATGGATTGGGTACTGTTGAACAGCTGAATTAACGGCCTGATCTAGCACAAATTGCTTAGATTGTTGCGCATGAAAGCTTTTTCATGGTGATGTGAGGCATGCAATACCAACAACAGCATTAGGCAGAGAGAACAGAGAGTTCCGAACAAAATTTCTGTACTGTCCATCATTCTGCCACTTTTTGTCAGCCTTTGAGCACTCGCAGAGACGCCTCACGGAGGCGATTGCAAGGTGTAAAGAGGGAACCCAGTGAATGTCGAGTCTGTTCTGTAGCGTCGATGGGTGAGTGCAGCCTCGTTTGTGGTTGCCAACGTTGCTAACTTCCAAGTTTGTAGTTCTCGCACTACTAACGTCCAGCCCTGATGCATAGCACGGGATATGTGCAGTCAGGCCCAAACAATCGCCCTCATTCCGGTCTGAAACATGTTGCCAGTCGCTTCCCATTATTTCTTTGACCTCCTTCCTCGAGCATCTATCCGGTATCCTGCCATTCCCCTTCTTTTTCTTCCGTCTTTGTTTTTCCGTCAGCCTCGCTGCGTTGTCACCCCGGCTGTTTTCTCTGTATTCTCTTTGTTGAGTCTTGTTTGAGTAACCAAAAGCTGAGTGAAGGTATTCATCCTTCACTGGAATCACGTGTGCCTAGCTAATTCACTTTAACCCAATAATTCTCCACAACACGTGCAGATTCATACACGAATCTGCTTTGGTGAAGGCACACATTTACAAAAGGGTTGCTGTATATCTTCCCAGTTCAGCACGACATGGTGGAAAGGCTGGACCCAGTTTGCGACAATAGTGTTTTGATATTCTTGCAACGAATTCTTCTTGAATCTCAGGATGGCACGGCGAAACACTGGTCGCTCTCACCACCACAGCGCCTCGGGAATCACGCTTCCTAGTCACCTGTCACATTGGCCGGACGTGAGAGTGGGAAGAGAGCCGTTTTCACATTCTAGAGGGTTGCCCAACACCAAAAAGATTTTCAACGACACTTCAGATGACGATCACACCTCGAGAGAATCTGGATCGACAAAGACTACGCCAGAAAGCAGCACTACCAGCAAAGACACCGAGACGCCTAAAGCTGTCGCCAGCGCCAACGAGTCGAAATCTTCAGACCAAGCGGAGGAATCTTTGAGCAGCGCAACAGAAGGAACGTCCAAGTACGATTCTGCGCCTGAAGAGCCGAAGCATGAAAGGTCTCCATGCGAGCTAGCCTCTCGTACCAAAGGTTCGATGGAGCGGAAAGAATTTAGTACACCCAGAGCCATCACCGATGCCGCTAGAGAAAAACAAGTGGCTTCAGCAGACCGTTGGTCCGAGGCTGTTGGTCGAAAGCCATGTTTAGGCTCGAACCCCAGCTCTGCAGCCACGCCAGGGTCTCGGCGAACACTTCCATCTTCTCAAATAACAACCCCTTCCATCAACAAACTGCAACAGGCCTTAGCAGCCCAGAAAGGGACCAACAAACCAACGCTACTGCATAAAGGCAATGGCCTAGGTGCAAAGTCCCTAGTAAGTGCAATTTTGCAGGTCCCCGCAATTAACGAGACCGCAAGTTTGAACGTCAAGTCCAGACTACCAACTTACACTCCAACAACACCTTCCCAGGCAGTTACCAGCGACCTGACGAAGTCAAAGGCCAACCAGAAAAGTCGATCTCGCATTCCTGCGGACGCTGTACTGGTTCCAACGCCCAAAACAGCAGAGCCCGCTTTCACACCTTCGAGAAATGACCGAGAGCGAAAAGCTGCTCTACGTCGGATCGGCGAAATCTATGGTGAAGAGTTCGCAAAGAAGAATTTGATTATCCATCCCGTAGAGACTTTCACAAGCAATGTATTTGCAGAGAGCGATATTGAAACCTCCACATCGGAGGATACCGAATCGAAGCCTAAATCAAGTAAATCAACTTCCAAGGATTCTGACCAAATCGCCAATTCCAAGAAGACAAAGAAGGGCTGGGATGTCGTGTTAGCTGAAGCACGACGTCAGGCTCAGAGGCTCGCCGAGAGAAAGGCGAACAAACCCTCGCGCCCTTCAGAGCGACACAGTGATGATGGAAGTGGGGGTTCTATCCAACAACTTGAATCGAGCGAAAATCAAGACAGGCAGAACAGGTCAGGTGCCGGGTCCCAGACTATGACAAACAGTACTAAGGGAAAAGTGAAAAAGCGCAAACGAGATACTGTCACGCTCAAGGAGCCGGAGCATGAAGGCAACTTGGAGGAAACAGGCACCAAGTCCAAGAAGCGAAAAGAAAAGCATAATTCTGATCCCAGGCAGGTCAAGAAGAAGGAGAAAAGTGATGCAATGACATTTGATCAAGATGGGGAAATGTCACATGATCCTCACGTTGAGGAGAACGGCGTCAGTAGTCCTATTGTCGATATCAACGCACCGCAATCAAATGACTTCGACAACAACCAAGCGACTCGCACATCTACATCCTCTAAACAACAACAAACTCCCAAAAAGGAACCAAAAACCAAAAACTCCACCAACTCGACTTCAAAAGTCAGCTCCTCCCTTCTCTCATCACTTCAAGCTCTCGTCCCTCAGCCCGTCCTCGACTCCACACTTTCAGATCTCAACGAATCGGAACATGCACGCGTCGCACATATCCTCAGGGCCAAACAGAGAGACGAGAGAAAGTGCATCAGAGACCACAAGAAGGCTGGTAAAGTCATCCATCCAATCTGGCAAAATGTCGACACCGAGCTAGCGATCCAAGAAGGCCTCATCGACGGTGTGAATATGAGCACGAAGGACGACCCGGCAGTGACGCTCGTGGCGGCGGCGAAGCTGATTAAGCGGCTGTCTACACAGAGCGTCACTGGGGCTGCGGAAAAGAAAGACCCTGAGGACCAAAGAGAAGGAGGAGCAAGAGAGGAAGTCCCAGGTGTTGACTTGTCTCGGCTTTTGCACGAGAGGGAGAAGGAGGTGAAGGTGCTGCAGAGTCGCATTCGGAATCTGCAGGCCCAGATTCAGAGGATCACGTCAGGTTGAGCGAATGAAGCGGGTTAAATCGCTTCAGCCTGTCGTGGTGCCTTCTGTATGTTCATTCCAGGACCGGGCACGAGCATAGTAACTTCGGCTAAGGTTTTGAGCAGCAGAGTGGGAGTGAGGCTGGCAAGCAGAGAACCACACTCAAGATCACAAGGAGACAGACATAGTTCTACGGCAGAGCGGAAGGCCAAGACCGAGAACACGAAAGTTGCTAAAACTCTCAGAATCCACATCAGCGCCTACCAAGGAAAGTTCAAAGTCGCTCTATAACGTCCAAACATCCTGTTAGATCTGCTGCTCTGACAGGAACCAATATCAAAAACGAAACGCTACAAATATATCATCCCGACGACATCATCGTCGCCTTTATCGCCTTCTTTTTCTTCGTCTGCTTCTACCGAGTCGTGGTGTGGGTAGTCGTCTTTTCTTTTCGCGCCTTCGTCTCTGGTTGCGCTGTTGGCCCCCGGATATCGTATCTGAGCACACCACTTCGCATCAACACTCGTCCTTGCATGCTGTACCATTCGCTGCGACAGAGTTGGAGCCAATCCCATCAATGTACATTTATGAAGCTAGAGTTCTTCTCCAACGCCTATCCCTAACTCGTGCCAATACATACTTCCCAAATTCAAGGCCGCAGCAGAATTCTTGTGTCATGCTGCTAACAGGATGGGGACACCAATGTGCCTGCCTGCGATGCTCTAACGCTGGTGTTCTCTGAGCCGGGAGGAATGAATGGGAGGCAGACACAATAGGTAGCAATGAAGAGTTTTTCCCATGTCAGTTGAGACGGGGATTGTCGGTTATAAAACTAACGAGATCCATTCCATACCTTTTCTGACTTGAGCGTTGTAGTTGTTCGAGCGAGCCCCGCGTCTTCCACATTGCAAATTACAATGATTTCTGGTTCTTCCGTCGTTGAAAGGGATGAGGCTAAATCGTGGCGAACAACGACATGTTACGATTTTGAGATTGCTGGTGGCGCATACATACATTCCCTTGCACGTCGGACTGGCGAGGTATGGTTGGCTGGTGGTAACACTATCTGCGAGGCAATAGTTTGATTGTGCAGTCCTGTGTTGAGCATCGCATTGTCTTGTGTTGCTGTATGAGGATAGACCGTCAAGGGCTCCAATGATTCGTCGAATGTTGTTGGAAAGGGTTGTCGCCGCATGTCATACAAAGAGTGTAGTGTAAACCACCAAAATAGCCTCGATTGCGTCTCCCTTCCTGGTGGAGATACAGAAGTGTATTCCAGCCAAGGAGAGTGTATCGGGGGACGGCAATGGCCGAGAAAAGGCCTCAGGCTGATTTATAGACACCGAAAAAAGGAAATCGTAGTCGGCTAGACCTTAGAAGCTGTCGGCGGAACTACCTGTCGGCATTCTCGCTACTTTGTTCGGCTGTTGTTGTCTCTGTGGGGTTGCATTTGCGGTATTCGACCCGCTTCCCGCTCCACCACTTCCACCACTCAATACTGTGGCCCCGCCTGAGCCTGGGATGGCGCTCATGCTCCCCGTTCGTTTCTTCTCTTTCTTCGCCCATCTTAACCCACACGCATTGCAGAGTGTCTTCGGTCCGTTTGGCCCTTTCCTCCACTCTGGCGAGTCGAGGGTTCCACAGTCCGTGCAGACGTACTCATCTGCGGATTTGACTTTCTTCGGCTTTTTGTCTTGGTAGCTGCTTCCGATACCGCCATGGCGGAGGTCAGTCTTATCAATCGGGATATCGATGCCTGCATCACCGCGGATAAGTGCCGGTGAGGTCCCGCCCGTACTGATTCCATGAGCACGCTCTCCTTCACGGTAGCGCAGACCGGTCAGCATTTCGATGCTATCCACGTGGGAGGCACCCTCGTAGCGGGCCATTTTGTCAGTGATGCTGTCGGGCCGGGCGAAAGCATTGGCCTCGTCGAGCGCTTCGCGAGTCAGGGCCATGTTTGAAATGGTTGGCTTGGCAGGAGGAGGCATGGAACCAAAGTCACTGCTCTGGCGATCGGATGTCACGCTGGGGGACTCGCCTCCGGTAGCACCGGTGGGGACAGAGCCATTTTGAGGTGTATCTATAGCGGTCGGGGTTACGCTTCCATGACCACTTGGTCGTTTGTGGTAATGCCGAGGTTGCGCAGAGGCATCATCTGCTTCTTCTTGACGCAGGACTTTGATACGAGCCTGTAATCGTTCGTTCTCAAGTTTGTGCTCGAGAAAACTATCCAGTAGAACGGCGTTCTTGGTGGGGTAGGGACGCACAATCATGAAAAACCCGGCACAAAAGCCGGCGCTGTTACGTGGCCCACCTGTGAGTTCAAGGTACGAGACATCATTCGTAAGGTGTGGGTGGCCGTGGCATTCAAAGATGCTGAATTTGGAATCTTTGTTGCGGAAGCGGAAGTACATTCTTAGGGCGTGACCGGTGGCGATGGATTCATTGAACTCACGAAGGAACAGAGAGCTATCGTCTTGGTGGATATAATCGTGGATGAGTTTCCCGATTAATTCATGAGCCTCGTAGCCTGTCAGAGATTTGACGGAAGGGCCCAGGTAAAGAAAGCGGGCATCGGGAGTAAGAATGTAGAGAAGATCTTTGATCTCCTCGACGACGCGCTGGGACCAGTTGCGTCGCTTGGTAAACTCTGTCAGTGTGCTTCCACTGCCTGGTTGTGCTCCAAAGCCCGTTGGTAATGGACCGGCACCCACGCCCGTCATGTTTAAGGGCTCGTTGGTCGACATTGAGAGATCTGACTCTGGGAGGGTACCTGTCATCGGCTCGACCGAATTGAATGGTACAGCGGACAAATCGCCTAAATCCATTTGAATATCGTCGCCATACTGTTGCATGTCAAGCTGGGTTGGGTTGATTAAGCTCGTATGGAGCATGTCAGCGTTGAAATTGGACATATCCATCATGCTTGAAGGATCTGTGTGGAAGGGGCCCATGGCTGCGCGCCCAGCCGAAGCTGTCACGTCCACCGCCTAACTCAACTTGCAGGGTCTAGCACACGATTTGCTGCCCGTCGCGCATGCACACCAAGCGTCAGGTGTGAAATGCGCAGTTCGCCGGGATGAGGATATTGGGGCTTCTGGTAGCGAATGGAACGTACCACGAAGCGGGTCGCACATCAACTAGCCCATTTGAATACCAAACAAATACGAAGCGAATCGTCCGATGCGTAATGTTATTTTCGGGGGTCCAAAGAGATCACCGATCTGGAATAAGGGTTTGAGGTTGGGTTTTGTTGGATTTGGTTTTGCGTCACGACGTCGGAAATAACTTCCCTGTCGCCGCCGAGACGCCTGCTCACACAGCCTCGCCTCCGTATTACATTCTCAAGTCACGTGAAAGGCTAAGCGAGACGCGCGACACGCGTGCCTCTAATCACCTCCACTTAGCATGCTATGTTTGGCCGACGCAACCGTTGCCTTGTGCCTGCCTGGAAGGGATCATTCATTGTGCTGTCTACGATGCAAGTGCTTGAACGGTCTGCGTGCAACATCTCTAATGAAGCTTGATTTTCCAGTGTCAACCGTCTACTATTCTTTCGTTACTACTCCCTCCGAGTTGGTCTTTACATCCACGTCGCTGGATTATCGGAGACTAGCATCACCCGTCATAGAAGGTTGCCTTGCAAGCGAGCTGGCAAGATGTCGCATATAGACAAGATGATGATCTTGGGGGTGCGGGCCTTTCCGACACAGTATGGAGAAACCATCAAATTCTCTGCCCCTCTAACCTTGGTCGCTGGCATCAATGGCTCGGGCAAGACCACCATCATTGAGTGCTTACGCTTTGCTACCACTGGTGCGCTGCCCCCAGGTGCTGGTCTGAAAGGGGCATGGATCCACGATCCAGGTCTGCAAGGCGACAGAGAAGTGCTCGCTCAAGTAAAACTCATGTTTCACGCTGCTAATGGGACACGGCTTGTGGTGACTCGAAATCTTCAGCTTTCACTCAAGAAAAACCAACGCGCACAGAAAACCAGAGAGGCATCACTGCTCTTAGACCGTCACGGCCAGAAGACAACTTTATCAACACGTGTTGCAGAGCTTGATCAACAGGTGCCTCTCTACCTCGGCGTGTCGACCTCTCTGCTGGATAATGTGTTGTTTTGTCATCAAGAAGATAGCCAATGGCCCCTAGCCGAGTCTTCCACTCTCAAGAAGAAGTTTGACGAGATCTTTGAAGCTGGAAAGTATACCAAGGCCGTGAAAGAGCTTGTTGACATTCGTAAAAAACATCGCAACGACCTAGGCCGTCAAGAAGCGCTGGCAGATGCCGCCAAGAAGGACAGAGACAGAGCTGTGAGAGTGAAAAACCAGACTTTGAAACTCCGTGAAGAGGTGGAAAAGTTACGAGTCCGTGCAGGCGATTTGCAGCAAAAGATGAACGAAGCTCAGAGACTAGCAAATGAGGCTTGGCATTCTGCGGAAGGATATGCACAGCTACTCGCTAGACTTCAGCAGCATCGCATGGATGCCAACTCCAAAGAACAGTCGTTGAGTGACCTGAGGAGGCACCTCAAAGAAACATCCGAGACTGATGAGTGGTTAGAAAGGACTCTGGCCGAATTTAACGATACGCTAGCTCGGTACAAGGAAGAACAGATGAATAAAAAGGATCAGTATTTGGACTACGAAGAAGAATTGAAAGAGCTGCAAATTCGATTGGATGCGAAACTGACCGAGCAAGGTCAGTGCCAACAGGAGCGCGTGGACTATGAGCGCCAGCTCGAGCAAAGGAAAGATCAAACCAAACGAAGTGCCGCAAAGCACCAGATTCGAGGATTTGACGACTTGAGTGACGACACTAAGGTCGAAGAATTTCTCTTCAAGGTCAAAAAATTATCTAAGGACCGCACGAGCAAGCTCGAACAGGCACGTGTTGAGGCAGATAAGCACAAAGACGAGGCCATCACTCTGATCAACCAGCTCACCGAACGGCAAATTGCTTTGAAGGACAATCGCATGTCTGCTAGTCGCCAAATCGCCGAAAACAAACGTCAAGCAGCCGCGAAGCAAGCCGATGCGGATGCTATCAGCATCAACGAAGGAAGTAAAGCAATTGTCGAGTCACGAATGGAACAAATTCAGAATCGTCTTATCAAAACCCAAGAAGATTCGAAAGCAGCCGATTATCGTAGCAAGTTGAAGCAAGCCAATCAAGAACTATCTTCACTCGAAGAGGAAATGAACATTCTGTCAAATGATCAAATTCAAGCCTCAAAGCGTGCTGGAGAGGTAGCTCAACTTTCTCATGTGAAACAGCAAGTCAAGGAAAAGGAACGTGGTCTTCAGACACTTCTGCAAGCACATGGAGCTAGATTGAGCACTCTCCTAGGGACTGAATGGGAGCTAAACACACTTGAATCGAGATACAGGGACTGTTCTATTAACACTGCGAACGATGTCTCCTCGGCA
The DNA here is from genome assembly GCA_017655985.1 of Incumbomyces delicatus. Classification (NCBI taxonomy): domain Eukaryota; kingdom Fungi; phylum Ascomycota; class Eurotiomycetes; order Chaetothyriales; family Trichomeriaceae; genus Incumbomyces; species Incumbomyces delicatus. The sequence goes on from JACJVS010000003.1 coordinate 4,582,904, forward strand.
CAGCGCGAGCGAGACGGCTTCATCCGTGAATCCGAGCAAGTTCAGTACAAACAAAACACGCTGCGTGAGGATCTCGATCATCGTAAGCGCCGTGCCCAACAACATGAGAACACTGTGAAGGCAGCAATTGACGAAGATATCGCTGAATATGACGAAGTTTTACGCTCTGCTGAACTTCGGCTCGAGACAGCTCACGAAAACATGAAAGAATATGGTGGATTGTCTGACTGGTTCCAGAAAGTACTTCAAGTAGCTGACAAAAATCATGCATGTCGATTATGTGAGAGACCCTGGAAGAGCCCCGATGACCCCAGCTTTGTACGTTTCAGAAAGAAGGTTCAAGACCTGATCAACAAGACCGCTTTAGAAAGTATCGAGGCAGAAATACAAGAAGCTGCAGAGGACCACAAACGGGTGGCAGACGCAGGCGTGAGCTACGCGACCTGGAAGCGCCTTACAAATGACGAAATTCCTGCCCTTGAACGCGATCTTGCTAAGCTAAGCAAGGACAAAGATAGGCTGATGACTGAAATTGAACACCTTGACAAAATGGTTGAGGATCGACAGTCAGCGCAGCGAGAAGTGGAAAGTGTTTCGCTTAACGTCGCATCAATTGCTAGGACCAAGCAAGAGATTGAAGAACTCAACACAAAGATTGTGGATCTCACGGGGAAACAATCTCAGCACGGAATAACCAGAACACTTGAAGATATCCAAGAAGAGATCAACAGCACGAAAGGGAAGATTCAGGTAGCCAGAACCGCTATCTCGCGTCTCACTGACGAAGAAAACACCTCTCGGTCAGAGGTATATGCGCTAGAGCTGGAACTGCGAGACTTGAAGACTGAATTGGGGAGCATCTCTCAACAGCTCGAGCGTAAATCGTCATTTCTAGACAGGGTGCGAGAATACAAAGAAGTGAACCAAAAGCAACGAGAGATCATCGACAAAATCGACGGAGACATTGAGAAGATTGGACCGGAGATCGATACAGCGAAAGCAAGGCGTGATGACATTGATCAGCGCACAGGCGACCATCTTCGAGAATTGACTCAAGAAGCACGAAGTCTCGATGAGACTGTCAGCTCACTAGAGTGGACTAATAAACAGATTCAGACCTACATTGAGAGCGGAGGCGAAGAAAAGCTTTCGCGCACCATACGTGAGATTGACCACATCCGGCAAGACACCAGCCAGGTAGAGACTGCTCGGACGCAGTTAATGAGACAGATTTCCAAAGTGGAGGATCAATTGAGAGACAGTGACAATACTCGACGTCACTATGCGGACAATCTGAGATACAGGCAGGAATCAAGGCAGCTGAAGTGGCTGCGAGACCAGATTGAGGAGCTCGAGAAGCAGGACGCGGAGCACGATCGTGACCAATTACAAGAAGAATCTCAACGAAGAACCAAGGAGTACCACAACTACTCTGGTCAACGGCAAGGAGTTGTCGGTGAAATGAAGACAAAGGACGTCCAGCTTGAAGAGTTGATATCAGAGTATAACACCGATCTCAAGGACGCAGCGCCGAGGTACAAAGAAGCCCATATCAAAGTGGAGTCGACCAAAGCCGCAATCGAGGACATTGGAAAGTACAGCACGGCGCTCGATCAGGCTGTCACCAAATATCATACGCTGAAAATGGATCAAGTCAATGCCATTATTGACGAATTGTGGAGAGACACCTACATGGGCACTGATGTTGACACCATCTTCATCAAGTCGGATCTCGAGGTGAAAGCAAATACCCGGTCGCATAACTACCGCGTAGTCATGCTCAAACGAGACGTCGAGCTTGACATGCGTGGACGATGTAGCGCCGGTCAGAAAGTATTGGCCAGTATTATAATTCGCCTTGCACTTGCCGAATGTTTCTCCAGAGATTGTGGTGTTATTGCCCTCGATGAGCCTACCACTAACCTAGATGAAAAGAACGTCGAATCCCTGGCACTATCCTTGCACAGAATCATCGAGTCACGACGACACCAGAAGAACTTCCAGCTAATAATAATCACCCATGATGAGCACTTCCTCGAGCTTATGAATTGCGCTGACTTTACTGACCATTACTGGAGAATTTCTCGAAACGAGAAAGACGATTCTGTCATCGAAAAACAGAGCATTGCTGCGGTCATGAGGAAGTAAACAGGGGTTCATGGTCTGACTGCAAGGCAACAGCAAGCTACTTGTGGCAAGACGTGATGGGGAAACAATTCAAGTTCTTACCATATTGAACACATTGTGGGCAGCCAGCGTTCTCGAGGCGTCTCATCAGTCTGTAACATGTAACATAGGCGTTGTGATCTTTAATTTTGAAATTGGCGTGGCCCATGATGTGTAGCAAGACAGCTTATTAAACATTCATTTTCAAGGTAATCAATCCACAACCAGTAGCAATAATCTCGTCCATTCGTATGTACGGCGTGGTACGGGTAGTCGATGCAACGATGAGCTGCCGTGCGGTGTAAAGATGCAAAGCCAGGCGTGCCAGGCCTATAGAAGGTAGAGCGTTAGGATCTGCCAAGGAGGTGGGCTTGAGAATCACCGAAAGCAGAATAAGGTACAGGCCGATCACTACCTTGCTCATCGATCTTGAAGCAATGTACCTGCATTTTGCCAAGTTATACTTTCGTGACATGTCGGAAGATCTTCGCGTTTGGGTGTCACAATTCGCCAAATCAAAACCTCAACAATCATATCCAGGTAACATATCTGTAAGCCCGATCGATCATCTAGGTTCAACGGGAGAATGGCAGAAAGCTTTCGGGAATTTTGGCCGTTGTCCGGTGAACGTAGCCGGTCCATTAGGCCTACAAGATATTTGTCCAGCGTGCTGCGTCGAAGTCACGAGCCAGCAATTCGCTTTGAATACCCTAGCACGTGCCTTGACATCATGAGAGACATGTACGTACAAACATTGCTATTGCGGCTAGATAGATCGGGCACCCGCTTGATAGAATAGCCTGCATAAGGACAGATAGGACAAATAGGATCAAAATCACGTTGAGAGAATATGAACACCCGCGTTGGGGCAGACTAAAAGGCAATCTCAAGCACAGCAGAATGATACTATACTCACATCAGCTTGCACAGCATTCAGATGATGCTGAGACGAGAAACCAGTACAATACGCTTGCAATCCCGACGTGGAGAGGCAAACAAACTTGCCGAACGGGAGTAGTCAACCCAGGTAAACGGGACAATGGCTTTCCAATGACGCGATGGCTGGGATCAGGGCTCCAACCGTGACGGCGTAGGCATGCCAAATTCAGCCCTTCGAGCGCGCCCATTGCATAATTTGACCCATTTTCGGCCAATCACGAGCGCATAGGCATATTGACTTCAAACCTGTTTCATGGCAGCTCCCGTTGGTCCCCCCTGGCTTTCAGAGCTCGAACTCTGTGAAAAGCCACACCCTAAGACTGCCCAACATCACATGTCCCGACAAAAAATTTGAGCTGTCAACGATGGTCTTCGCGTTGGCCATCCACGCCATCATACTTCAGTACTTCGTACATCCACAACGATTCCAAGACATGCTCTACTGTGGTACGTGGTACATTTCCCAACCAAGAGTTTTGTGAAGTTGTCCCACGTCAGACACGTGGAGTTGCTTGACTGCCTTCATGGGGATGTCTCACCCAACAGCTGAGGGCATCGGCACCATCGACAGCTTTGAACTTGCCGATATCCGCTAATGCCAGGCTGTGGACAGCTCGCAGCTCCGCCCTCGAGTGCGGCCGCCAGTTCAGCCTCCTGCCGCCTCTCTCGTGCAAGAACTTGCCACTAATAATGCGCTCCGAGTTCGGTTTCCCCACAAGTTGCCATCTCGCTAGTGATTGTTACTTTCCTATTTGGCTCCAACTCAACTTTGCTGTTGTTCGACCTCTCACATGGGTTCCTCGGTGTCCTCATTATTTTGATCTGCAATAACAGAGTACCGCTTGGAGTCCTGTCGATATCATCATAGCCAGAAGCCAACGGCCTTGTGATCGAAACGGGACATTTCACCTTGACGATGGTCTTTTCAGGTCCACCTTTGATGTCACCATGGTTGCTACTTGTTCATGTGCACATCCTCGATCATGTGTGTTGCTGCATATTGTGGTGTCACCGACGTCGTACCTGCCGTGCTTGTGCCAGCATGCGTGTAGCTCATGACCTGCTTCCCCGGATTCTTCAAAACAGTCCATGTTGTTCTCGCGAGACAAAATTTTCATGTTTCCTTCACTTTCATGGTCCCGCCATTCACAAATTCTGTTGACACGTACCCTCCCACGCCTCCTCCCACTTCCCATTTCTTCCTTCACGCAGTACCTGCGTCTCTAGTCCCTCTCACCTCATAACCCACCCAACATTGACAAATCGCCATCATGCTATTACGGCAAGCTTTATTGGCTCTGGCAATTGCCTCTTCAGCATTTGCTGCTCCCATCCTTGACAAGCGGCAAGGTCCAATCAGAGGAATGAGCTTGGGTGGTTGGTTAGTCCTCGAACCCTGGATCACACCTTCTATCTTCCAGCAATACGGTGGCTCGGTCATTGACGAATATACTCTCTGCCAGCAAGATCCTAACGCAGCCGATGTATTGAATGCGCACTGGTCGAGTTGGATTACGGAAGGTGACATCCAGAGAATCGCCACTTCTGGTAAAGGCATCAACCTCATCCGGATACCTATCGGCTACTGGGCATTCTGGAAGTATGGAGATGATCCTTACGTGCAAGGTGCAAAAGAATATCTCGCTCAGGCGCTCGATTGGGCATCGGGCGCTGGATTGCAGGTATGGATCGACCTCCACGGAGCACCACTCTCACAAAACGGCTTCGACAATTCTGGGCAGAGGACGGACTCGCCACAGTTCACGGCTGGTGACACGATCGGCTTCATGGTTGGTGTGCTCGGCCAAGTCGCTGAGGAATTTGGGAACCATCCCTCGGTCGTTGGCATTGAGTTGTTAAATGAGCCATTGATGGACAACTTACCCGGTGGACGAGGTGCAATAGAAGACTTTACAGGTCAGGCCGAGGGTGCTGTGCGAGCCTCCACCAGCACCGGCATTGCGATTTCGGATGGTTTCGCAGAGCCGAGTAGCTGGGATGGTCAGTTCCCAGATACCATCCTGGACCACCATGAATACCAAGTCTTCAGTAACGAGGATGTTGCTTTGAGCTATCAGGAACATGTCGACGAGGTTTACTCAAGAACTGCAACGTGGGCACAATCCTCGCACACTTTGGTTTGTGGTGAATGGACAGCCGCCATGACTGACTGCGCTCCTGCACTGGTAGGTCCCTTCCCTGACCACACCTAGCTTTTCATTGTGCTAACATGTTTCCAGAATGGATTCGGAATCGGGGCGAGATATGATGGCACCTACTCGAAGAACGGCGAGACCTCCTATTACGTCGGCTCTTGCGGTGGCAAGAACTTCATCGACCAGTGGGATCAAGACCTGAAAGATGCAACACGGAATTATATCCAAGCCCAAATCAACGCCTTCGAGTCGAACACCAACGGCTGGATCTTCTGGACAGCGAAGACGGAAGCCAGTGCAGAATGGGATTTCTTTCGTTTGGTTGACAATGGCGTTTGGCCTTAGACGGGGTCGGCGAAGAACCCGAACCCCAGCACGCAGGAGACAACGAACCATAAACTCGAGCCACAGAAGAGAATGACACGCAAGTTGCATCGATTCAGTTCTTTGGAGGACCAGTTGAATTTTGACGATACCCATTACGCGCTCATTTGTTGAAGCTAGTTGAGCTGAGTCTCAAAGGATGACCCTCAACGCATGGCAGAAGTTTGTTGGTTAATCTGATACCCGCGTTCGATCCATGTTAGGCAGATGCTTGCCTCGATAGTGGTCAACGAAGAACACGCATTCATCCATCCTCCCAGGGTATTCTCCTTTCAAGATCGGTTGCTCGCTCGAGTAGTTGTCAGTTGACATGGCCTGAACAGTCGGAAGATCTTGCGCTAAGTTGCTGGTGCATTTAGAACCACAATCAGACAAGAAGTGGAGTAAAATAAGTTTACAGTAATATCACACGTTTTTGCCTGCGGAGAGCCGAACGTTTCGAAGAAAACAGGATGATTGCTCCCATGCAGGTGAATATTATTCAAAGTTTCGTCTCGACCTATCTGAACCTCTCGTATTTACCTCCCTCGGTGTGAGTATATCATCAAAATTCGTATTACCCCGCTCTTAACAACATAAGGGCGGACGTCCGTAACCTTGGCCAGCATCCCGGAAAGCTCTTACGCGGAGTCCGAGGAAGGGGCGGAGAGCCTCCTAATAATGCATCCGACCTCGGGCTTACCCTCTACTTAAAGTCTCAGCCTCTTTCTCATTGTCTGTTGTGTCTACGTACTCGGGCCCTGGTCCCGGTTATTTTAAAGTGTGGCCGCTCTGCTTCATCCCCAGCTTGACCTCGTGGCAGCCAAGCTCATCGGTGCCCACCATAGCAGGCAACAGTGTTTTTTCCCAGTCCCAATGCAGCACTACCGCCCGTGCTAACACGTCATCTCTGCTGGGAAAGAGGATCTACTTTGTACCTACCTCAGTAATTCGCTAATGGAGATCGGAAGGCTGAACCCCACCTAGGTTCTCTCCGCTGCCATGAAACGCTCGGCGAGACGAGTGGCTCTGCCGCTCGTGTAGACTTTGAGCTTCCTGGATATATACATCTAACAATACCCATGGGGTTCTCCTACTTCGTACAGCCATTCAAAACATCATGGGTTCTGATACCAGCGACTCAAGTCTCTGTTGCAGTACAGATGATCAACCAATTCGCCTCGACATTGAAAGTGGCCGCAATCAGAAGGGGAGGGAGAGATATCCTCATTGGCGAAAAGAGCGTTTAATGTTCAACATCATTTTGATCACGGCCTGCCTCACAACCACACTGTGAGTCAACGTGGCGAAAAATGACCGATAACAACCTACTAAAATGAACTCTCCCACAGATGCATCGCCCAAATCGGTTATATCAGACGCCTCAAAGCGGGGCTGGTCCGCGTAGCAAATGATCCTTATGATATACGTTTCGGACAAGGCATTGACGAGGATGGTCCAGAAATATGGAATGACGATCTCCAATCATTTATCCACGGTAGGCGCCCTGTGCCTGTCCACTCGCACAACGACTACTTGCGCAGAATTCCTCTCTTCGAAGCTCTCGGCTCGGGATGCATTAGTATCGAGGCCGACATTCACTTGGGCAACAATGATCTTCTCATTGGGCATTCAACGGGCGAACTGGACAGTGGCAAGAGTTTACAATCTATGTACCTGCAACCTTTGCAACGTATGATAGCGAAACAGAATTTGAAGGCGCCGAAAGGCACCTGGCGAGGCCTTTACGATCTTGCTCCTCAGCAGACACTCGTTCTACTTGTCGACCAGAAGACTGCTGGGCACGAGACCTTTAGATATCTACATGACCAGCTGCAACTGCTTCGTGACCACGACTACCTCACCTACTGGAATGGCACAGACAGAGTTATACGACCCCTCACCGTCGTTGCTTCCGGGGAAGCCTTGTTTGAGTACATCACTGCACTGAACGCAACACACAGAGACATCTTTTGGGACGCGAAACTTGAAATACTGCCTTCCGTCGAGGATAACTTCGATGTAGTACCCATCGAGTACAAGTACAACTGCTCCAACTCATACTTTGCCTCTACTGAATTCGGGAACGCCAAGCTTGTCCAAAAAATTTATGCAAACATTCCGTCAGACTCTCCCCAATGGAGAGACTTTTCAGCTTCGCATATTGAGCAAGCTAGAGCTCGAGGTTTGATGTCGAGATATTGGGCTACCCCCTCTTCACCACCAAAACTGAGAGAGATTGTGTGGAGAGTCCTAATAGAACACCAAGTCGATATTCTGAACATGGATGACCTGGGTACAGTCAGAGCTAGGGCGCAGGGTTGGGGACAAATCAGAACGTGAAGCCATACCGGGTTTTGTGAACGCACCGGTCTATCCGCCGACATCCGTCATCCAGCGAATGACATTATGCACGACAAAAAGCTTGTGCATGCAAGCGTCAAAGGAGTGTAAGGCGGTGGTGCACCCCCCGAGAATGTTATCCTCCTCGCCGAAGGGTCTTGGGCAAGTGTATGAGTTTGTCAAGAAGTCAATCTAGTATTGGACATGGGGTCCTTTTGTTAAGGCGGCTCTGTTCCTATACGAAAACATGCTATACCTATCAGATCTTCCTCCGCGCCACTGGAAAGCATGCTGCACCGCTGAATTTATCGCTTGTGCGCGAGGTATGAATTCGCATAGTTCATGGGCTAGTGAAGGGAAAATTGGAAGGAAAAGCATCACGTTTTCTGTGCGCTTCTTTCATGTATTGAGATCCTGACTCGGCAGAGTTGCAGCTAGATTCCAAACACGATTGTTAGTACGCCTTTCGCCGGTATTGGGCAAGTTGTGAGACGAGGACCTAAATATCGGTAAGCATCGTCATGCAAGACTCCAGATCTAGAATGGGCAAAGTTCGTCAGAGACTCGTCAAGCATTTCAAGAGAAGCCAAAGCCCCCCCAGGACGTATTCGACGATCCCCACGCATGAAAAGGTCTTCAAGACGTGTAGATAGGCTTTTAGGGAAAGCGGATCAGCGGAAGTGTCGAAGTCGTGCTGTGCCTTTTCGCTTAGTTTCCCCTTTTTAGTTAAAGAGACTTGAAATCTTCCTGGCCTGCCACCCTGCATGAACGGGCCTACAGTTCTCGCGCCGTTCGACGCCATTTCTTCACTGCTGCCACATTCTTCAAAGACCACATTGGATGGTAAGACATGGACATGATGGCAAGTCGTCGTATTGCATTGAATTGATCCTTACCCTTTGCAACCTGTGGAAGAATAAACCTCGCCAATATGACGGACACAGGTTATGTAACCGAAACTCTCTTATGTTGACCAGGACATTGAGCTTACACCACTAACCACAACAGAGCATGCGCAACGTTGCAAGTTGAGCTGACTTCGATAGGTTGGTGGTATTTGGCAATCGCTGTTAATACCAAAATTACCCGTTCGTTGATGGATTCTCCACCAGAACTGGGATTCGCAGACGGCACTACAAGGTGGATTTGTTTTTTTGGAAGGGGCAAAAATATGAGAAAGGTATAATATGCGGCTCACCACATCCTTTTCCTCAAGAACTTATCTTTCAACAGCTTTCTCGGCCGTGATCTGCATTGGAAAGGTCTCGATTACTGTACACGAGATCTTTCGCTTCCAACAAACTTCCTATTGACTGCCAGTCGACGTGTCCGAGATGGCTCTCCTGTGGCTCGCCCTTGCTGTCTTCGCACTGTTCATGACTGCTTTGACATTGCAACATGTGGCTGTTTACCTTTGGGATGTCAAGCGGCTTCGGAAGTATCCTGGCCTCAACTATGGTTGTGGAATAACCAATTTGGCCTACATCTTTGAACTCTGGCGCGGCGATCCTTTCCGAAGTCGTGCACTTCTAGAGGCTCATAGAAAGCACAAGGTCATTCGACTTGGACCTGACGCTCTATCTTTCGCAGAAGTTGGTGCCATCAAGGACATATATGGCCACAACACCCTCTGTCTAAAGGGTGACTTGTATTCCTTTTTAGTCGGTTCACATCGAAACATTCTCAACTCTATCGATAAACAAGAGCACGCGGCCAAGCGCAAAAGACTAGCAGCTGCGTTTGCAACGAAGCATTTGGTGGACTGGGAGCACAAAATCGCCGATAAATGCACCAGGTTGATTGCACAATTTGACCAACGATGCATCCCTTTGCCGCCAGGACAAGAAGCAGAGTGGGGAGGTCTTGCAGAGGACCTGATTGACTTTCGGAAATGGTCTAACCTTTTTACCATCGAAGCGATCGCAGACATTGCCCTCAGTGAAACTCTAGGAGTAATCGAATCCGGCACGGATACCGTCATGGCCACGGACAACGCTGGCAATACACGAGAAGTCAGTTTCATCGACAGCCGCCACCATGCGGGCGGAAGGGCGGTAGCGCCAATTGTGTGGTCGACGAAGGGATATGCTTACCTAAAAAGGACTACAATTCTGCTCGAAGTCGTACCGCACCGAAGTTTCGAATGCCTCCTCTTTCAATGACATTATCAGAAATTTGGTATCCGAGAGACTGCAGAAGCAAAGTTCCAGTGGACGACCGGACGACCTTTTCACTTTTCTGGTCCAAGACAGGAACGCTAAGGCAACGGGTCTGGAATCGGGAGAGATTACTGCGGAGATAAACATTTTAAGTAGGTTCCCTTTCTGTTGAAAAGCCGGCGTTTCCATGCTCACAATCGATAGTGGATGCGGGTTCCGATACGACCGCGATCCAGCTAACGCACATTCTATATTACCTCCTCAAAAACCCTGATAAACTCCAAAAGTTGCGCCAAGAATTGGATGAAAATCTGGATAACAACTGCATAGTTCCATCCTATGCCTCCGTGAGGGATCTAGTGTACCTTCGGGCTTGCCTAGATGAGTCACTCCGTCTTTCACCACCTCTGTCCGCTGGGTTGCAACGTAAAACTCCCAGAGAAGGAGCATCGATCAATGGTCAGTGGATCGCAGGGGATACATTGGTATCCGTACCAGCGCTTGTTGCACATCGTGATTGCAACATTTTTCGTGAACCAGACTCCTTCTTTCCTGAGAGGTGGCTCGGTGTCGAAGGCAAGGAGCCCCAGAAGTATTTCATTCCCTTCAGCGCAGGTGCTCGCGGTTGTATTGGTAGACAATTGCCAAGCTCGAGCGGACCTGCCCTGACGTTTCAATTTCAATCGATCCCCCTGTAGACTTTACTTTGCATCGCCCTTCTCGTCCTGCACACACCCGTGCCGACACCACCATCGACATGCACTCCTCCAAAACATTCATGCTGCTTGCTGCTGCATGTGGGCTTGGCCGCGCAGCGCATCCATCACGCGCAATCGTCATGTTCTGCTACGGCGCCGACCTCACATCGAACTGCTGGTCCGAGAGGCCAGACCTGACCAACCCTCAATGCAGACCCATTGAAGACTTTGCCAAGCGTGGAGACAAGGGGAGCAGTTTTGGTGTGAGTGGTTTTGAACCCTGTTCGCAGAGGTCGTCGCTGTCTGATGCTGGTTTTTTTACGCTGTTGTTTCCGTGGCTGACAAGAAGCTGTGATCTAGATCGTCCAAGGTCAACAAGATAAGGCCATTCAATGCAGAGTGTTCGAGCACAAAGATTGCGTCGAGATGAGCGGGGAGGGGTACAGGTCGACGGCTCCCTTTGTTGCTGCGGGCGTCTTGAACTGGCAAGGGGAATTCGTCGCCCAGAGGTACATGTGCTCGTTGGTGGACTGAAAAAGATGCGTTGCTGGTTCTCATGTAGCCGCCCTCCTGGATAGGAAATTTCGCGTGCTTATCACCCAGTTGAGGCAGGGTCTGGCAGACAGGAGTCTGTGTTGGGCATTTGACAATCTCCTTTGAGATGCGTATACATGACCAGATGCTGTTGCAATGACCTTCGCTCTCTGCCCTTTTCATCAAGACTCTGCCGTCAGCTGTTCAATCCACTGCCTACACGGCTCCCCAAACTCTTTGAGCAAGCTTTCGCGGTTCCCGAGTTCGAATTTGTCCATTTCAAAGCCCGGCGCGACTGTGCATCCTACAAGCGCCCACTCGGTGCCTTCTGCTGGTTTCGCGCCGAACCAGACACCCTTTTCCACAGCGTGCTGAGGCGTCTCACCTGCGAACACATCCTTACCCAGTGGAGTTACGGTGGGACCTGCCTTGTCAAGCTGGACAACATTTAGGCGACCACCAGCATAATGATGCCAACCCTCGCAGGCATCGATGCGATGCAGGTGAGATACTTGGCCAGCTTTGAGAAGGTAGTAGATAGACGTGCTGGCGGATCGACCGTGAGATGTTGTCGCCGAATCGCGAAAGGTTTCTTTGAAATAACCACCTTCAGGGTGGGGTTGAAGCCCTAGTTGCTTGATGATTCGTTCCGCAGAACGATCTGAGGTCGTTGTTGAAGCCATCGTTTCTGAAGACGGCTTGATTCGACCTGTCATGCGTCCGTCACCCTGCAACGAGTGAAGACTTTATTTGCGGCATTTGGAGTTCAAGGTCGTTAGGGACTCCACCAAATTGAGGTTAGCCCCTCCACGCCTGGACTCTAAAAGCTTTAGGCCCGGGGTCTGGCTGAAAAGGGCTAAAGTCAGTAATTAAAGCGTACGTAGGTACTTCGAAGGCTTTTGGACACCACTCGCCAAACCTCGCCATGTTGCTCCATAACTAGGTATTTAACCAAGCTGGTAGGAGCTGGAAGTTTCACTTGAAGCGGAGGTTTTCCCTAGAAGCCAACCGAGCCTGCATGCATACAGATGAGGGAGAGTTAAGCTTTGGAGGCTTTGTCCTCAGGTTCAAGTCTCGACGTCACCTGGGACAAGAAATGGCAATTGAAATGCATTTTTGTTTACGAGATGATGCAGATTGATCTGCACGTCCCATTTTAGTGAATGGGTGTGCTTGAGAACTCATCTAACCTTCATACCTGGAAAGTAGTAAGTAGAGCTTTTGCAAAAGTGGTCTCGCACAAACACAACAACAAAGGGCCTTCCACCTTCGCTAGCAACGGGAAACTGGAACAAGCAATATCAAAACAAGGATGGCTTCGCTCCGCATTCTGCAGCCTCTAGCTCGCACGTCGACCCGAGTAGCGCTCTCTGGACCTCCAAGCCGAGCCATTCCCCGACGTTTTCTGAACAACGACACCGCTCCAACGCTTTACTCGGCCCATGCCACCGTCCGAGGAGCTCGAACGGGCCATGTGGATGGCGACGATCTCAACATCGAACTGACCATGGCCAAGGCGCTGGGTGGCAAAGGAGACAAGGGCAAGACTAATCCTGAAGAGCTGTTTGCAGCAGGGTACGGCGCGTGCTTCCAGGCTGCGATGAATGCCAGCGCCACCTCGATGGGAATCAGGATGCCCAGCAAAGTGGAGGATAGCGTGGTCAAGGCTACGGTCACGCTGGTTGGCGACATGGGCACGCTTGACCTGGGTCTTAAGGTAGCCATGCATGTCCAGGTTAAAGGGCTGCACCAAGGGGATTTTGACAAGGTGGTTGCCAAGGCGAAGGAGGTGTGTCCGTACAGTAAGGCCACAAAGGGGAATGTGACTACCACCATCACGACCGAGTTGCTATAACTTTGGATGAGATGTGAAGCTAGGCGGATGACGGGTTTAGAAATGGTAGTCACGAGGTACGATCGTGATGGCCTGGCCTCAAATTTCATCAATTCTTGTGTCTCTTGTGTCATACACGTTGCCATGTATAAGTATATATGGGCTCGCTGACGAACGTCAGCCCACACCCGGCGTGCAATGAGCCTTGAGTGTATGCAAGCGTAGAAAGACAGAGTTTTAACACGCAGGCAACGAAGCTATTCGATGACCATTCCGTCGCTTCTCGTCTTGATGACTTTGTCAAAGGTCACTTCTTCGTCCTCGTCGAGCAATTTAGCACGTAAAACGTCCACCTCCACATAAGGTTTGACCATGTCGAAGCGGATTTGCATGGGGAAAAATTCGGCCTCGTCATCGGCTTGGGCTTCGAATTCGAAGCTTCCCGAGCTGTTGGACGCGTCTATAGCGCCGATGGACCATTCCAGGGAATCGCCCGTCACCGAGTACTGAGCATCGAAGCTTGAAATGGAGGGTTCCGAGGTTTGGTAGGGCATAGTCACGGTCACATCAGACAGAACGGTGTCTGTTGAGTCGGCGTATGCATCAGCTAATTGGTATTCGACCGTCACTGTGTAGGTATCGTCGGTGGATTTGTTCGTCCATACCGTGAAATTGACCGGGAGTACATCGGCCGTTTCTGCAGGTGCCGTGGCACGCCATCTCAATACAGCCGTCGAAGCATTCGTGGGGAATTTTTTGCTCGTGTCTCGAAGTTGGATGAGCTTTTGCGAATTGAAGAGGTTTCGGTCCAGATTGGGATGTGTCTTGAACTGCGCCTTCAGAGGCCCTTCGTGGGCAAGGAGGGCAAGGTTGAGCTTGGTCAAGGCTGGGTCGGTGATCTTCAGCTGCAAGTCCCCCTTGACTTCAAAGGAGTTGAGATTGCCCTCGCGACCAAGCTTGGCAGATATGGCCTCGGTGATGGTCACCTGGATGGGATTGTGTGCGGCTTCCAAAGAAGCACGAGCCGACGGGATAGAGGCAGTTGCCGCCGCAGCCGCAGAGGTTGCCACTGGAGCGGCTTGCTCCTCCAACTCGGGCAGATCAGCCTTGACTTTGTCGTACATGTCGGTGTTCTTGCTCTTCTTGCCAAGCTGCATGCCTTTCCCCCGGGATGCGAGCGGCTTGTTGAATGTCTTGTTTTTCTCGGCTTGGTAGCTATCGTAGGTATCGGTCACGGTGGGTTGAGCGGGCGGAGTGTATGTTGGGTATTGTGGCATCTTCGGAGCAAGCCCTCTGCCGTAAGCAGCGGAGCGGGCAGCCTCCTTGCGCTGCAACTCGAGCTGCTTCGCCTTCCTCTTCCGCTCCTCCGAGGCCTCCAGCTCTTTATTTCTCGCAATGATCTCCTGGATCCTCTCTTCGTGTGACTCCATCTCCAAAAAGGTCTTGATCTGGGCCATGGTCAGATTCTCGCGGTAGCCCATGTTGACGAGCTCGTCGAATGCGCTGAGAAGTTCGAATGCATTGCGGAGAATCTCTCGTTCGTCGAGCTTCTTGCAGATGCTGTTGACAACTTGGGCAAACAAGTGCAGGCTGTCTATGTCTTGCAGAATATTGGACTGCCGGTTTGTGATGAGGACCATGTACAACTCGTCCAGCGGTTGGTACACGAAGCGCACATTGTCTTGCTCGACTGTCGTGTGCTGTGTGCCCGCGTCTGCTAACTTGGGGAAAGATGCGAGCAGGGCTTCCACTCTTGATCTGTTGATCTCCCGAAATTGCCTCGACAGGATGGCCTTGCCACCGCGGGTAATTATGGACGCTGCGAGGACCACCTGAGACAGAGAGTGAGTGTGTGGGAAGGGATTTGGGTCGGCACATCTCGTTGTCGCTGACTTACCATGGTGTATTGCTGGCTCACTGATCAGACATGCTCCCTGCTATCAAGTCGGAAGGTGGCAATGTTCTCGCACCAGAGTTGAGGTTGCACGATACACACGTACACTTGACTCCCTCGTACAAAGTACTTCGTATTTGACCGCAATGTGGCCTCTATTTGGTACCGACGCACGTTGGCCTTTAGCCCGTCCGCGGCATGGCGTTTCCCCCAAAATTATCTCGTCAGACCTTCCCCTTTGAACAGGCGTCCGCCACAGCCTTACACGGCCACACACGGCCACACAAGGCCATCCACCGCTTAGGGACTAGTGTCTTGGCAACCGCATTCATCGTGATGGTTCCTGTATCTCATGTCTGTGTGGTCCTTCTGGACCAACCCCGACCAATTCAACATCTGTGGTTTTAAAACCCATCATTGCGTGTGGAATTTCTGCGCAAGAAAGTGTTTTCGATCTCTGTGCAAAAGACTTGACCGGATACAAAGATTCTGCAACTACGGCTTCGAAAGCTGGGTTCACCTCTCTGGCCTGCGAGCAGCTGCCTGCTTTTCGCCCCCTCGGCCTGCTACCACTTTCCTTTTCTTCCTGTCCATCCTGTCCACAACCCAATCCAATCCTTCGGTTCTGTTGGCCACGAGTGCAGTCACATTTAGATCCGTAAGTGACGCGCCGACCGATGAGTTGAACACGCCGCAACATTACCAAAAACACATTCGCGACGTCGCCTAAGAGCGCGCGTTCCTCTACTCAGTCGGCCTTCCAATTTAGCCACAATGACGACCACGCAATCGATACCCAACCCTGGCTTGACTGTCGATGCCGATGAAGACCACATGGAAATAGGTACCTCCCCATATGTGCAGCTTGACGACATCGACTTTGAGCTCGATGACCAACAGGAGCACTATGTAGAAGACAACATCATGGGCGATGACGCCACCGACCACATGGATACCCTTCAACCAGACACGCCTGCGAATCAAGATGACATGATGTATGATGAAGAGCTTGACGAGGACAACTTGCATTTCGCACCTGATTTTGAGCTGGATCCGAATGAGCAAGAGCATTTCCAGCACGAATTCGTGGACAATCCCGGAAACATGGATCCAGAACCGGAGCCAGAATCAGAGTCAAAATCCACATCAGAGGCAACGCCTCAATTCCACGTCGTTCACGATGAAGCACCTGACGCTGCTGATGCCGCTGCCGACCCGAGCCACGAAGACACTCCACACGCACAACACGACCTAGAAGCCTCAAGCTACACAGAAGAGGCGCATGCTAACACAGAACCCAATGACCATCCTGCCATTTCTCCATCACAAGCAAAACAAGATGTTGGAGAGCGCGAGCAAGGCTCCAACGATACTTCTTCTGCTGATGCATCCCATACCACTAATATTGTAGACTTCGCTACCGATGCGCCGTCCGGACAGGAGAATCAAGACGGACAATACTATGGCTATGCCACTGACCTGGAGCCGGAGAACGTGCACGTAGGCGACTCTCACGAAGAGACTCAAGCGGAAGCCAACGACCACCCTTATTCCGAAGGTAGCTCTGAAAACCCGGACAGCCCAGAAGCCGTTGGGCCAAACACACCAGCCACCGTTGAAGACCATTCGACATTGCAGCAAGACTTGCCCTCTTTGTCGTCTCTACATCCCGTCATGGTCGAGTACGATGGTTCAGAATACCCGCTCTTTCCCCTGCAACAGGACGACGCCGCAAAACCAATGCTCGAAAACACCGAGCTTGCGTTGAGCCCCATCAATCTTCTACTAAAGGAGCTCCACACTCCCCTGCAAGACTACCTCGGCCACGAGGATGAGATTGTTCTTGACATTCCTACCTTGGGTTTGCACATCTGTGAGGACTCGAAATATTCTTCAGAGTTGACCCTGGGCCAAATCATCGACACTTACATGTTATTGTCTCAAAATCAGCAGCTCAGCCACATCGAACCACTCTACTGTTCCCTCAGCCATCGCGTCTGCCTTAGAACTCAGATCAATTATCTTGTGTCCTCTGCCCGAGAGGGCAAGACTTTTGCGGCCATCGTGGATGAACACGTTGGCGCCTCCGAGATCGATGACGCTGCGATTGATGAACACGATTTGGGTGATACAACACAGTACTATGACACCGCCGACCAAGTTGAGGCCGACAGCGCCAATAATTTGGATGACTCGGTCGAGATTCAAGAATCAGAGTACGATGTGGATGCAGATGCGGATAATGCTGAAGCACAGTATGAACAGACAGATGAAGAGCACGGCGATGTTGCAGATACCCATTATGATCCTCAGGAAGAATTTGACGAAGACACAACCCTCGAACAAGGTCAAGGCGAGATACCTGCTGATGACGACGGCTATGTCGGATTACAGGAGAATGCTGCCAGGGAGGACGACGCTAACAGCCTTTCATCTCACACCGTCCAGGATGAGCAACTCCAAGACCCTCTGCAAGGGCCCAACGAAGGCCTTCAACAAATGAATCACGACGTCGTGTCCGAGGTCCAGGTGGAAGATCATGAAGAGCCTGAAGAAGATCTCTTTACAGACGAGGATCCGCACATTCAGTCCAAACATTACAGTGAAGAGTCTCACAAAAATGGGGCTGAGCTTCATGGCTCAAATGATCCTCCAATCGAGGACCCTGCTGAGGACGAACTCAATCTGGACGATTTGGAAGACGAAGGCGAGCATGGTGTCGAGGAGGAGTCAACTACTCCACCAATTACTCCATCAAAATTCGTCAATGGCAAACGCAAGCTCGTTGAAGAAGATGATTTCGAGCTGGACCTTTCGCCTACGCCAAAACGAACGCGTTCATCCTAACAGGGCAATTCGGCATAACGACTATCGTGGATCTACCACCTTCTTGAACTTTCAATCCTATCCACTTAACCTACGACGGGACTGTATGTCTAATTTGATCACCAACCGGCCTTTCGACTCTCCGACCCGAGCCCTGGACCGCCTCAGCTTTCTCCTTCCGAGCTAATTTTCTTTTCCACTAACAAGTAGGTTTGATTCGCGAGTTCACTAACAATTAGTTTCGTAACTCATTCAATGTCGACACTTTACTTCTTGTAACCGATCCCACGTCGTTATCAACTAATCCTAGCATGATTAGCACCGAGATACCCTTGTACGAAAATCCTCATTTTGAAGCACTTGCTTCTCAAATTTCTCTTGAAGCTCATTTTCCTTCATTGGATATGCGCTTGTGGGCCGCTCCCACCGTTGCACATGTGCACAGCCTTCATAAATGTTTTTCGCTGGTTTGATTGCCAGGCAGGGCGGGAGGGAGGCAATCAACGTGACATAGTTTAATTGTGGCGAATGCTGCCAAAACGGCTACTGCGTTTGATTGGGCATAAGCATACCCTGCATCAGCTCTGATGATATCAAACTGGAGTTTTGCACCGCTGTCAACGGTCAAAGATCAACAAGAACCGGCGTCAGTAGAAAATTGCTGTCAACTACCAAAATTTTCGAATGAAAAGTATTGGAAAATCCTTGTTTTCTGAGTAAACATCTTCACACTACGTAGATTTCGCCGAATGCCCGTTAAGTCTAAAGCTATGCCCGGCGCAGGACCTGATCTCATTGCAAGTCGTTGGTCATTAAGCTTCCAGCCACAAAACATGCACAGAGGAAAGGCCCAACAACAGTCAGATCTCTACGTCCAGCGAAGGGTGGAGTGGTCTGCACAACGATCTTATCGGCTTTCGCAAACACATTCATCATGCCACATCTCGTCATCCCCACGCTGTGATCAGTCCAGGGGTCAAATTTTCAGCGCCTTCCTGGCAACGAAGCTGGAATCTCAACGGTAGAGATAGCAGCAACGTAAGAAGCGAAGACATGACCAGTAGAGGAGCTGCCTGTCCATGGCCGAACGATACCACCAGGCGTAGAAAATATCTACGGATCAGTGCGATCCCACCACTCGAACGTGGCGTCCGAAAGCCCCAGTTTGTGAGGCATGCGGTCAAGCTCTTCCAGCTGCTGCCCGGTCTTTGCCTCAGCGAGAATGCTCTCGTCGATGGGGATCGGGAACGCACACGTGTTCCTCCCACCGCTCTCTATGTATTTTCGCATCCGTGCGTACATGGGCTGAGCACTGTCGGCTTTGGTCGGGGATAGGGACTCGTCGATGCTCCATCCTTGTGCACTCTTAGTGTTGGAGAGCTCTCCCTCCAGCTTGATGGTCTCGAGCTTTGGCAGTGGAAGTCGGCCGAGTTGCCATAGAGCCCTGATGATTGAGCCTGTGGGTTGGCCCGAGGCGGTGACGGGCATTGGCCACGTGGACACGCGGATCGTTCGGAGTGAGGTTCTGTGGCGCTCTACAAAGGTCAGAAAGTCGTGCTCCGTCATCATGGGATGATCGAGGTCCAGAGTTGCGAGCTGACTGAACGATTGCTGTAGCATGACTTTGACGAGCTTCTGTGGAAATGATTCGAGATCCTTGAGGATTTTCGTCGAGAAGAACGGGACAAAATCTAGCGAGAGGTGGCGTAGAGCTGTGCATGCCGACATGAACACATCGTATGTTCCTTCGATATCGAGAGCGCCTACGGTCTCGCTGAAGCTGAGCTTGAAATCTCGGAGGGCCGAGAATCGTTCGCGCACGCCGGCCTCACCACCTCGGATGTTGGATACTAGAGCGGCGAAATCCTCCTCGTGGACACTATCCATGCTCAAAGATTTCGGTCGAAACGTCCTTCCGCACGGCGCAAATATCTCATAGGGCGCGAAATAATTCGGCGTCCAGCTCTGATGGGTCAAACCGCACCTGCGTTTTAGGTACTTCGAATCCAGGTCCACCCTGTCCGAGAGAGTACTCAGCCTTTCAAGATTGGGGAAACACGAGCAGCACTTCCTGAGCAG
Source organism: Incumbomyces delicatus (assembly GCA_017655985.1). Taxonomy (NCBI): domain Eukaryota; kingdom Fungi; phylum Ascomycota; class Eurotiomycetes; order Chaetothyriales; family Trichomeriaceae; genus Incumbomyces; species Incumbomyces delicatus. Next base: position 4,602,895 of record JACJVS010000003.1, read on the forward strand.
TACTTTCCAGGACAGCTCGCGATTGAAATCCGACTCGGCTTGAATCTCTTCAACAAAGGCGGCATAGCATCGACTGACTCGGAGAATATCTGCTTGTGCAGGTCGATATCCCGGCTGGCCACGCAGCATATACGTTTCAAAATCGTCATACTCTCGAGGTTTCAAAATCTGCGGTCCTGCTCCAAATTTGACCATCTTGTGGCCATAGAAGGTTCCTCGGTGGAAGACAAGTTCTCGAACAAGAATGGCGAGCCGGGGTTCTGCGGCAACATTTTGGATGCGACCCAAGCTCAAGTTGCTGGCACTGATATGTAGACTGCGAAATAGATGGACGTCGGCACGATCGCGAAAGTAGCGGTTGGATTGCCGCAAAAATTTGAGCTCATCGCGGGTCGAGTCAACAACGATGTAATGAAAAATGAGGTCTTGTATCTCGACAGGGAGGACGTCGAGTAAGACAACTTTCCCAGTGTTCTCCAAAGACAGCTGGCCAAGGTCGCTAGCAAGATCCGTCATGGCCCTCAACCGCTGCGCTCGCTCTGTTTATCAGTGACTTGGAGACCACAAGGAACCAATGATGTATTTAAACGAGAGATAAACCTTTAGGCAACATCTATTACTATTAACATTTAAAGAGTCAAATACTTTTCTGCCTGGTTTGGTACGATCTTGGATGTTGAAAGACCTGCACAAAACGCGTAATCGTGCACGCGTGTTCATGCCGTTTAACGTCTGCCGTTTCGGGCTAGGCATACCCTGTGGCCTTTTGTTGTCCATGAAGGGCGTCAGGAGCACGACACCTCGTCTAGAACAGTAATTCCAAAGCAGAGCAACTCAGCAAAAGAAATTTTCAAACGAGGACAGTCATGGCACGGACCTGCAGGCTCTTCCCACACGAATTACTTCGTACAGTAGTAGGTGATCTACACTGACGGGCAGAGAGCTACCTCTTCGAGCGCGTCCCACTTTTAAATTCTTAGCCACTAATCTAGCTCTCCTGTCCGAAAATCACCCATAAATTTAGATCTGCAAGCTGCTTGGTTCGAACCCACACTCTGCCAGGGATGTCATGATCTAAAGGATAGACGAAGAAACAGGGATGACATTTTCATTGCTAACGAGAAACCAACTTTATTCTTCATCTCGACGAACATTCGTAGCCAACGCTGTTCCGATTCATACGGCATCACTGAATCTTGAATTCAGCGAAGGCGTCTTGGTCCGTACTTTTGTTGTACAAATACATTGCATTCAATCAATTCTCATCACATTTCACCGTTGAGACCAACCAACAGCAGGGCTTAGAGCGTTGCGCCGAAGTAAGCTGATACCATTGCATCTATACGACATGTGTTGTAGGTTGGGCATATTTGTCCGTCTCAACAGCGGCCCCAGAAGGATTGGATGCATTATTCAGTGTGCCGCGGGCCTCACCCATGTCTTGCGACCCTGCGCGGCGTTGGCGGTGAACCTTGAGAGAGACAGCAACTAATGTTGTGAAAAAGAGAACCCTGCAAAAATCCCGGTGAGTCCGGAGAGTCAAGAGAGGAGAGGATAACGTTTGGCTTACCAATTGATGGCAGCGAAAGCAGTTGCTGCTCTTGTTGCGTTCACCGCGCCGTCATAGTTGCCCAACAAGTCGCTTGTGCTGTAGGATGAGGTAAAAAGGCTAGTGTAGCTACCGACATAGTCTGACACAAGAGCTTGGCCTGTAGCGACCGTTGCCAGGAGAGCAAAGGTGGTGAGCCACCAGAGCCAGGAAAGACCTTCACAGACTAGAACAATGACGTTCGGTCTATATTGGGTTTGTATGCGCTGAATGACCCATGTGGCAACAGGGATCCAGATGAGCGACCAGGCGATCTGTGGAATCGTGTTAGTGATGTAGGGTAATTGCACATCCGAAGGTCTTACCGTCCAGAAGGAGAATGGGATTGTAAAAGCAAGCTGGAAGCTGTCAGTACAGGTCTTTGTGCTGCATGAAAGCAAGTTCGGGACTCACGATTGACTGGCTAGCAGCATAAGCTGAAAGAACAAGGACTACGATGGTGAGAACAAGTTGTGCAATTCGAACCCAGAAGACCCATGGGAAAGGCTCGTAGGGCATCTGCTTTGAAAGTACTGAGTTCATGGCTTGCTGCATGTTGTTGGTTTGATCGGTTAAAACGAATGACAACGGAAGATTCTGAATTGAAGGTGGTCAATGAGGCCAGCGTTGGGTGCAGTGATCAAAACGAAGTAAAATTCTCAGGCATCGTGAAGTCGGTCGGGTAGGAAACATATAGTCCTCCTCATCATGGAGGACCCGGATTCAAGGCAGACTCATTATTCCCCCCTTTCGTGTTACATGGGACTTTTGCGATTTAAGATCATCGCTTGTCGAAACCCTGGGATTACAGTCTCAAACTGCTCGAGTCCGCCTTTCCCATTGGGTCTTGGCACGTATATTACCAGGTACCCTATACGAACTTCCCATGATCTTGCCCATGCCTGACAACCCCAGACCCGGCCGGGAGCGCGGGAAATTGGTGGAAATGTCCCTTAGGCTAAAAGTAGTGTCTTAGCCCGTTTTGGAATCCACTTTCCCGAGGATAAAACGCCTGGTTTCAGTGGCGCTACTCCCTTAATTCCAGCTTTACCTATATATATGTACACTAGCATTGGTGTGACCAATGAGAAGAAAACAAGTCAAGCAACAGGAAAGCTTCGACTTTATAATCATTGCAGCTTTTCACCTATTCCACTAATCTCTGCGCTAGCAAAAGTGGTGAGGGTCGAACGTGGCAGTCCACTTTTCCTGTGGTATTAGATGCCTGAGAGATCGCTTCTTTGCCTAGTCCTATCCCTAGTCCTCCCAGCTCGAAATTGGCATTGAGAGCCTGTCGCCAGCTGTTACGATAACACACAACTCCACTCATCTTCGGCCTCTTTCAACTCGTGCCAGGTGTGAAATTTGCAACCCAGTTGCTATTTGGCCATTCTATATATATGCGCTATCAAAGTGTGGTTCGAACGGTCAGGCATATACCATTGTATATACATACAGGGATACAACCAATTTGCCCACAAATAGCCTTTCCTACCGCCCGTTGGGACACATCTCGACCTTGGCCATGCGGCTAACGTTTTGTAGGAGGAAACCATCACCTGGCAATAATATCCACTAGCTTAGGTGAAGCTGTATAGTCAGAGTAATATGCAGAACCTCATTGGATATTCAATCAACAAACCTTTTCCTTGGGTGAGCCAAACTGAGGACTCTGTGAAGTCACTGGATGATGAAAATGATCCCGAGGTTGAACCCGACGAAATGTGATGAGGAAGAGGGGCGTATAGGGCCCAAATCACCGTGTCCCGAGCAACATGTCCAGTTGTCCTCGAGTTGTCCTCAATGGACGAGCTGCGTCGCTGCCGGAAGACGTGCGTTGAACTTGATTGAGGTTTCCGAGGCAGCACCTTGCTGCTGACGAGTTTGCACCAAGTTGAGACGAGGTGACGACGAGCTTCGTCTGGCTGACAAACGCGATATCCGAGGCAACCCACAGTCATCGACAGAGACAAGGTTGGGCGAGAGCCCATTATCGTCGTCATTGTCATGCCTTGTTGGGCAGGCCTTCCCAGCGTGCTGTAGAAAGATTCAAATCTGACTGGAGATTGCGAACCCAATTGAGCGTCACATACAGGTCGGGTTTGTCTTCCCCGTCAAGTTGCCTCTCTATTGCCCCAGGCTCCAACGCCCCAATGCATAACAGTCAGCAGACATTGCAGCTTCGCAATACACGCTAACGGCAAAGACACAATACAGTTCATAGCGCATAAAAGTCTCGGCGCAGACATAGCTTCCATTATGCTAGCTATCGGTGGGCTTTTTATTAGACCTTTAGTTTTATTACAGACGGTGGTCACGGGTAGAGTAATAAATAAAGGGTCGATATCGTAAAATCTAACGCAGAAACCATAACGTGGAGGTCTCGATCGCGCGGCCCAAAGTGAGCACGACGTGAGGAAGAGAAGGTGGACGAAGCGTGAATTGGTTTAACAACATCGGTGAGACGAAGCTGAACGAGGGGAAGTGTATCAAAAGGCGCGTCTGCCGGTAGCCGACTCGGAAATACCCGCTCACACGAGGGCGAGGGTTCTCGAGTACATCTATTACAATTAATTTAACAAGAGCACTCTGTTTTAACCTGAACTCATTACTGATCTAGTCCTGGACTAAGGTAGAGAGAATTTCACCTTTGAGCAAACCTCTTATCGAGACAGCACTAGAGGTGTACTTCTCACCGAGCACCTGAAGTAAATTTAGCTGGCCATTAGCCCTGGAAGTTGGTTTCAGGATCGAAGAACGAAGCACAAATATCTAGATATGTCGGACTCAAACGTCACGACTCTTCCTGCCGACCAAGCCGAGGAACTGAACGGCCAGACTCAATCCACTATCCCTACAGCCAGAACCATTCTCACGCAACATACTCAGGATCCGGCGCGTTACCAACCTTCCACCCTGTCCATCCACGCTGATGACTCTCTCAACATCCTTTCCGATGTCGCCCCACCCGTCCACGTAAGCACGACTTTCCGATACACTTCCGACCCGTCCTCGCTTCGGCCCTTTCGACCAGAAACCCGGCCTGATGCACCTGTCTTTCCGCACCAAGAGACGCCGAGCGAGCATAGCTATTCCCGGCTCACCACTCACTCGACCTCACGTCTTGAGGCAATCCTTTCCTCGCTCCTCCACAATCCCTGCCTCACATATTCCTCCGGGCTCTCTGCCCTTTACGCGCTGCTAGTCCACCTGTGCCCTAAACGTGTGGCGTTGGGGTGTGGCTATCATGGCTCTCAGGGCGTGGCGGCTTTATACCAGCGTCACAGCAACCTGCAGATCTTGGACATTGACTGTCCTGATAGTGATTTGCAAAAAGGGGACCTGATTCTGCTGGAGACACCCATCAACCCGAAGGGGTTGGCGCTCAGCATCGAGCAATACGCTGAAAAGGCACATTCACGCGGTGCATATCTAATGGTTGACTCGACATTCGCTCCGCCACCGCTCCAGGATCCATTCACGCTCGGCGCGGATGTGGTGATGCATAGTGGGACCAAGTACCTTGGCGGACATAGCGATATGCTCTGTGGAGTCTTGGCATTCCGCAAAGAACTCGCAGAAGCAGGCGGAGAAGGTGGGCATGAGGGCTGGATGAGCAAGTTGCTTGAAGATCGAGAGTTCCTCGGAAGTGTCATGGGAGGCTTAGAAGGCTGGTTGGGTGTTAGATCTGTTAGGACGTTGGAGCTCAGGGTGATGAGGCAGAGTGCGTCTGCAACGAGGATCGTACGAATTCTAAATGACGCTTTACATGCGGCTGGTGATGTGCAAGAGATCGATGGCCTTGGAAAGAACGAGATAGAAGTGATTAGGAAAGTCCTTCGCGAAGTTCACCACGCCAGCCTGCAGATTGAGGACCTCAAGAGTGGCTGGCTGAAGAAACAGATGCCGAACGGGTTTGGTCCAGTGTTCGCGATCAGCATGCGAAATGCACAACTGGCACGGCACCTGCCGAGCAAGTTGCATCTATTTCATCATGCAACGAGTCTCGGTGGTGTAGAAAGTCTGATAGAATGGAGGACTATGTCAGATGCGACCGTGGGTCAGGATCTGCTGAGAGTCAGTGTTGGGGTGGAAAACTATGAGGATTTGGTGAAGGATATCGCGCAAGGTTTTGCGGCATTAGTGGAGGAATTTAAGCTTTAAGACCTGAGATACAAGCAAGCAAAGGCGTGCCAACAGATTTTGTTTTCCTCTGTGACTGCTCATCATCAGCAACACCGTCCTGGTCTTCGTTTCCTATTTTTAATGATGCTACTGGTTCATTAACGTCTCTTGGTGCTGGGTATCTATGATACTATCTTCTCTTCCCACTTTCGCATTGCAGTGATTCCTTGCTGTTGAGTGAAGGTTCTCATGACTCGTGACTTTGTCTGACGCACCCGCTTCCTCGTCAAACCTTTGCGTCGCTAAATGAAACCTTGTGGTACTGTTCCTTTGTTGACACTTTCATAAAATCTCACTTTGGTCGGCGTGGGCTCCTTCGCCGTCTGTGGAGTCGCATAGGCCGAACCAGAGTGGCTACTAGGGCTTGCCTCGAACTCATGACCGGTGATATATCGAATGGTATTCCCTTGAGAAGAGTTGCCAACACGAGGGCTACCCGACAAATTTCTGGCAATAGGTTTCTTCGGGAGTTCGGAGGGGTCGTCTTCCTTTTCGGTGACAATATGAAGGGGATTTTTCTGGTTTGTTGTTGCAATTTCTTCGTGGGCCACCACAGTTTCTTGGGGCGCATCTTTCGGCCGTATGGGTTCAAGCTTTTGGATATTTCTGATGACAAATGTGGGCTGCCTCTGTGGAGGAGGAGGGTAGTAATCCTGTGGCGTTGGGCCCGTTGAAGGATGAGGGAGCTTCTCCTTCGGCTCCAGGTTTTCTTGCCGCACTTGTGGTTGGCATGGCTGTTGTATTTGATGCTGGGAAGTCGTGCTTGAAGAAGGCACTGGTGGCCTGCTAAGCTCGTTAGGAGCAACGTGTTTCGCTTCCTGGCTCGTTGCGCTGGGCTGGGATTGCGATGAAACTTGAGCTGATGCCTCCGGGCGAGGAATAAAGTCTCGACTCTGCATTTCACTCTTCCCACCACTCTCTATGAGATCGTAAGATGGTGGGGCACGCTTTGGTTTAGGGGCGATAATGACGGGTGCCTGGGAGTCTCCGATTTTATCATTCGGGCCGTTATTCTTAGGCGTGCTGAGCCCAAGTGCCATCTCAAACTCTCTGGTCAGCGCCATGTTGCTTGTCTCCAAGGGTGCCAAGGATTTAGGCAGAGGGTCATATGCTCTTTGCATAGGGCCCGTCGCACTTGGACGAGCAGGCTGGGAGTTGGCCGAGTGCGACAAGCCGGCCTGAGTAGGGGCAAAAGGTTTGGGGATCAAGTCATCGTCATGGGGCCCTCTTGGGTTCCGCGAATTGGAGCCGTCGAGCAGAAAGCCTGTTTGTACACGAGAAAGGGGCTTGGGGATGAATGCATCCGCAGGATTGTCGCTCATTCCTCGCCCAGGCATTTGCCTTCTAGCTTCGGGCTGGACGGTGGCATTTGAGTAAGGGCTCCGTCCTTGTGGGGAGGCGGATCTGGCACGAGCTTTCGCCTTCGAGATCTCTACTGGCGGGGCCTGGGCCTCATCTCCGCCTTCGCCAATTATGACGGGAGGAGCGTCGATGAAGCCAACGCTCAATCCTCTTTTCCGAGCCTTTCGATCCTTGGAAGCGAGCGAGCTTGTAGACTGGCTTCGGTTCGCGTATTCGGGTTTTAACAGCGACGCGCTTCCGCCACTGGATGAAGTGATGGTGCTCGAACCGGCCTGGCCACTGGGAGCGTCGGGATTGACGTCCTTGGCACGGGGGAAGCGAGAGGAAGCAGACACATCTATCCTGGGCACGGCTATGGGTGGGACTCGACGTGGCGATGGTTGGGACTTGGAGTCGGAAGTGGAGGGACGCGGAGACGGTGTCGAGGAGCTGTAGAGGGCCGACGAGTGGTCGGTCGAAGCACGAGCATCATGTGAGGAGGCGAATGAGGGACGTCCCGCGGCCAGGAAGTCAGTTACGTCGTCGTCGAGGGGTTGGTCTGCTTTGTGCTTCTGCTTCTGCTTCTGCTTCACCTTCTGCTGCTCCTGATCCTGGGCCGTTCTTCTTGACTGGCGTTCTTCGTGGATTTTGTGCTGAATTTTGGTTCTTGCGAGACTCAACGCACCTTTCAATCGTCCCCGTCGAGAGTTTTTGGCCTCATTGTCGTCATCCGTCGAGACGCTGCGCTGGTCTGTAATGTCGAGGTCATCTGAAGTCATATCTACCGTCCACTTGGAGGGGCTGCATGGACATACTCGTGGCTTTCCAAAGGATAAAACGAGGTGAGCAACGAGAGGGAAGAAGGGTACTCCGTAGTGGGTGACGACCAAGGTCGCTTCGCTGGAGGGCGTCAGTGCCGTGCCTCAGCGTGGCAACCAGTGAAGTGCATCTTTGTTTTGGTTTGGCAGGCACAGACGGCGGCGGATCAAGAAGTCACCCTTTGCGGTGTCGCACGCATGTGCAGCTCGCCACTTCCCGCACTTTGCTGACCTACAAGTGCTAAGTTAGTCTTGAGGCTTGCGCTCAGGCTGGTGATGCTACAGGACTCCAAACACGACACAGCGCGGCTCTTACACCTGACCCTGCATGCGTGGAACCGTGGGGCACGAACAATGCTAAGCGCCTGCTGCAGCATGCCAGCGCTTTGTGAGCAGCAGACCGTAAAATTGGCCAGCCAATGTTGGGTTCACTAATGTTCCGTAGCGAATTCCTCAAACACGGCATGCGGCAAGCAATGTCAGTGACGCATTCTGTTTGACCCACCAAAAACACCTTCCATTATTGATAATAATAGCAAGTGTTCAGACTCGGAGGATTTCAGCTGTCAGCACCATGGGGTCACGCTTATCCAGCGAGCCTAGGTAAGACACAGGGCCTAGAACACGATGGTCAAGATGCGCGACTGCCCACCTTGCGCGGGATAACAAATGCCCGAAGATCGTGTCAGGACTTCCACTCCTTGATTTGGAATCCCTTGCACCTTACCCATTAAAGCATACCTGCTTGGTATGAATAGCAGTTGCACTATGATGAAGTACGACGTATCAATTACCCGCCCTACTTCTCAATTACTTCGTGTTAAGTTCCTGACTCCAGAATAACAATGGGCCTAGTAGCCGGTGAGCCTCACAACCACATTAGCCTCAGGCACTCGAGCTAGTGTTGGGTGGAAAACGCGAAAGCCTTATAGACCTCGGTACAGAATCACAAACGCCATCTCATATATGGCACGGCAAGGTTCATCCTTTCCGCGCTCTCCCTACCTCAAGTCACTTGCTCCTTGCAGCGGTCTCGATACTCGCCTTCGTGGCCCGAACTTGAATTTTTGGTAAAATTGTAGTAATCGTCGGCTTCTTTCAGAAATTTGCAGCCGAACACGACTCACGATTCAGGCTGGCCTAGAAGGGCTTCTCGCTCGTGGCCAAGAGTTAAAATGGCCCCCTACAAACTAGAAGCCATCTATAACCTTGATAGATCTCTTCCAATAGAGGACCGTGTAAAAGCCCTCATCGATGCAATAACCCAGGTACGTTGAGCCCAAGCCAAGCACGCGCAAGAAGCAAAAGCCGGCAAGTTCAAGTGGTATAGTTGACTTACCATGGCCAGGATCCTGATTATTGTGGGTGGGACACCGACGTGTCCAAGCAAGTACGCTTTGTTGCCGCTTCGCCGGGGAGGGCGGAATTCGAGTTGACGGTCCTGCCGAGCATGTACGATCTTCTGCCCTCGTCTACGCCGCTGATCCCGTTTGTGTGCCCATTCCGCTGACAATGCGAAGGTGCAACACACAAGGACATATGCACGGCGGCTGTGCTACCACCCTCTTGGATACTTTTTCTTCGACGACATTCCTCACTTTAGAGAACTTCAACGGCAAAGGGACAGTCTCAAGGACGATTTTGATGACATTCCTGAGGTGTGTCGGACCATCTTTGCATTACTTCACTAACAGCTTCAGACCAGTCCCGGCTGGTTCGAAAGTGCGCATCGTTTGCGAGGTAAGCCGTCTGGCTAGTCGTTCTCATCGCCACCCGTTCCACCATCCAATCTCTGGATTCGACCACTATAACGCATTCTAATGAAGCGACAGGCTGTTACTACCGGCAAGAGTCTCGCTCATTGTAAGGGCCAAATCGAGAGTCTCGATGGCAAAGTTGCCGTCACCTGCATACACGATAAAGCGGTTGTCCCTCGACGACCTACAAAACTCTGAGATCACGAGCAGCAGGGAAGACAAATGCCTCGGTTCAACCACACCTCAGTCCTTGGCATGAACGTTATAGACGTTACCGGGACAGTGATCGGCAGCTTAGCCGTTCGGCTTTGGCGTGCCTTTAGTTGCCTAACATGTCCCCACTTTCAAAAGACATGACTCCTCAGCCAGTCAACTATTACAGCATCGTGCCACAACCAAAACGTCGTGACTTAGTTGAGGACCTCAATGCGATGTCGTTGGCGAACTTGCCTTTCGAAGTGCTTTCACAAGTAACCTCCTATTTGCATCCCGTCGATCTTGTCGACTTTTCTCTGACATCGAGCTTCGTACACTCGTGTTGTGTACCGAGTCTTCAACAGCACCATCATAAATCATCAGCCCTATATACTCTTCACGATAGGAACCGAATCGGTAGCTATGGGTTCTTTCGCAAGGCCGCTTTTCCGGACGAAGGAGATTACGACGTCTGGTACTACAGGGAGATCCTGTTTTCAGCATTTCACCCGACTCATTTAGATGATTTGAAACTCAGCCTCCATGATTTGGTCTCACCAGAAGAGCAGTCTCAATGCCTAGCCTTTCTGAAAGCAAAGGCCCGATCCGGTCCTTTCTTCAATACCAATGTAGCTTTCGACCTGCAGAACTCCGATGTCGTTGCGGTACTGGCCTCTCTCAACATGCCACGGCTCAAGAAGTTAGTCTTTTGTTTGAGTCCTACACACGGACACGCTTCAATCCACCCACATCCTGCCGGGAATTGGGTGCATTGTGCAGAACGCGCATTTTCGATTTTCTTATTGCTTGTCCAATTGATCCTGTACAGTGAAAGACAACCCATGTGGCCGCCAGGTCTCTGGGCTGTGCAGTCAATCAGTGTTGAATATGAGGAGCTCCATGATTGCAATCGCCTCTGGTATGGAAACGCGCCAATTTATCCACGCCTGCGATGGATTGAGATTCAATCCCTTTTCCGACTGCCCAACCTCAAAAAGCTTTCAGTAGCTCGACATCCAGCAGCTCCAGCTCTGGAAGACGGCCCCACCAGTGGATCTAATTCCTCCATTGAGGAGCTCGTTTTGATTAGAATTAGCCCGTCAGATCCTGTGGTTATTACCATGATCGCCAGCATTGCACAGCTTCGCACCCTCATTTTTGATCAACGAAGTTACAGGAACTCGATAAATCACCCGATCGAAATGTTGAAGCTGATCCATGGGTCGACGCTCGAGACACTTATACTGCCTCCGTATTTGGGTGAGATTCTACCAGTCCTACGATCGTTCATCAATCTCCGGCATGTCACGCTTAGTTATGTTGACATCATGATCTCGAGACTCTCTGCGGCTAGAAAAGACTTCAATTTGTCTTTACTTTTGCCCCCGAGCTTGCGCTTTCTCACATTTTTCGGTGGCCGCATGTTCGTTACCGGTCAGACTGAAAGCCTTGTCCCAACCCAGAATGACATCAACGATTTTCTGAACATCACTATCACATATATTGAACAGACTTCTAGATGGTCGAACGATGCTCGCGCACACTTTTCCGAGTTAACAGATATTTGCTTTGGTGATATGCGGATTTTACCAACTCCAAACACCAGAACCACAGGACGTGCGTTATCAGAACGTCTTAATGGAATCCAACAAGAAGAAACTCTTCGGCTGAATAGAACTTTACTTACGTCCAACGTTTTGTCTAAGACCTGCGAAACCTTAGGAATCACTTTGCATGTCGTAGACCTTGACGCCGGTGAAAGAGGATGCAATTACCAACACAGGCATCCTTTCTTATCACGCAAAACACCTAATCATCGAGATTTGATAAAAAGAGCTGCGAAGCTGAGTGAAGATGCAGACGACGGTGTGCGTGCAGTGCTGTCAAAATATGCGTCTAGGCTCTCGGGCTGATGGCTATGCCGTGCGTATACGGAAGACGGGCTCTAAATGGGTGGCGGGAACTCTCTGGCCCGAACGGCGACGCCGAACAAAGCGACTTGGAGCATGGCCTTCGCCAGCCAATGGCATCGATGCATAGGTTCTTGGCGGATTACTCAGTCGTGGCTAGTACCAGGTTTCTATACGCCCAAACAGGCTCAGCAAACTTTTTCGGACGAACGATCCGAAAATTGTGCCACACGAGCTCCTTCCAAAAGTAATTCACAATTTTCATTTTCGCATTCGAAGAATTTCCAGGAATAAAAGTACGAATACTCGCCGCAGAGGTATCATGGGAGTTTCCGTTATCGATTTATGTTCGATGAGTTGAACTGCGTTCCATGTTCTACATTCGGGTTGTTTAGTTCGAAAGTACGCGTCATGTTCTCATTGCTCAATCCACTTCCACGCCTCCCTCAGTATCCCGGGCCAAATGACGTTGGTACCACAGAATTTGAGATACCAATTACTGAAATTGAGCCGTTCAGCCAAGGCCCTGATGAGCGAATAACAACTATCAAATGCCGACTGTACTACCCTACCGTCAAAGATGGTACATCCAAGGAGCCCGTGTATTGGTTGCCAGAGCCTCAGAAGCAATGGAATGATGCTTATGCGTCGTTTATGGGAGCAAGCCCTGGTTGGAAGACTTTCTTGACCACCAATGCCCTTTCACTTTGGAACTACGTCAAGATTCCGGCAATCAAGAACGGGTCTCTTCCACACCCACCTTCGAAAAAATATCCCGTCTGCGTCTTTAGTCACGGGCTAGGAGGTAGTTTCAACACTTACAGCTCAATCGCAGGGTCTTTGGCCAGCTGTGGTGTGGTTTGTATAGCACCGGAGCACAGGGATGGCAGTGCCCCGGTTTCGTTCATCAAGAACCACAAGGGTGAGATAGAAACATCGATATCATATCGAAAGCATTCTCATTCTCCTACCACGCAGGTCCTGAATGACCGTAATGCTCAACTTAGAGTCAGGTTATGGGAGCTTGAGATGGTTTACTCTGTGATCACGGCAATCGGTCATGGCAAGACTTTTACAAATTATGCCGTGGCTGCGGACCGGGCACAGAACGAGGAATGGGAAAAGCTTCAGAGATCAATGATAGATATGCTTGAACTCGAACCGGGATGTGTCGCCTGGGCAGGCCACTCTTTCGGTGCAGCAACGATCACTCAATTCGTCAAATCCATTTTCCATTACCGACATCTACCTTCGGCGCCATCTACCAGCACCGAGTCCAGCGCAGAAGCTTGGGACTGGGCACCAATTTATAGATGTATGTCAGACGGCAAGCTAGTGAAGCAAATCACTGCAGAGAGTCCAATCATGTTACTAGACCTATGGACCATGCCGCTACGCGGCGAAACGACAAAGTGGCTTTTCGAGAGGCCGATGCCATGTTACTCCCGTAACGTCCAAGAAAGCCCCACAGCATTGCCTAACACAATCGCAATCATGTCTGCAGAATTCTATGGATATACCGACCTGCTTAAGCGTACGCGAGCAGTTCTGTCAGCGGAGCCACTGGAGGCATTAGAGGCACTGGAGGAGAAGAGTCTGAAAACAAGCCTTGCTTCTGTTGATACGAACAACCACATGGCTCAAGCAGAGAAGACCACCCAAGGGTTCTCGGCGCAAACATCGATTCCTGCCATGAGTGACTCGTCCGGATCGCCAACCACATCAGCTCATTCCTCACCGTCTGTTCAACCAAGCACACCAAGTTCGGGCTGGCCGTCCGCAAATATACCACATCTCTATACAATCTCGCAGACCGCACACCTCTCCCAGTCCGATTTCGGGGTCCTCTTTCCCAACCTGACCAGATACGTGATGAAAGCCATCGAGCCCGAGAAGACAGTCTTGTTGAATGTGCGCGCGATGCTGGCTGTAATGAAGGGGAGAGGGCTGGCGGTAGACGAGATCATGCCGCTTGGAGAAGGGCAACTCGACAGTCTACTGGAAGAGCAGGTGGGCAGTGAAAACCGGGAAAAGAGGTGGGTCCGCGTTCCACTCGTGGATGCTTAGGATCTTCTGGGAAATAGATTGGGAAAATAGGATGCACTCTGCTCACGCAGAATTTGCGAGGGTACACGTGATGTCGGTTCGTATAGAAAGCAGCATGGCGTTGGCGGTTGATGTACGAAGAGTAATTCGCATGTCATTTCGGCCCAGGCCAGAGCGCAAGGCCTAATCCGGATTTTTGGGCGCAATCAGGCAACGGAGTCAGTAGGAGGCAAGTCAAGATCAGGCAAAGCTATTAGGTTCTTCACTCACCAACTATCGCTAGGCTAGATGGTTAGCGACAAATCGAACCACCACGCTGCATATGCATGCTTGGATTAAGCCGCAAAGCTATCCGACCAGTCCGAATGAAAATTAGTAGCATGTTGACTTTTATTTCCCACGGGGGATTCCGAAAACCAGGCATATTTCATCACGGTATAAGCCGCGGGATCTTAGCTCTTATTCAACGTCAAGATCGTCTACATGATAGCATCAGAGCCAAACCGCTGTTGCAGCGCCATGTTTCGTCTTTCCCGCATCGGTTCCATCGTTCAAATTCACCCTCGCGGCCTCCTTGATCTCCTTCCCGTCCCAGCTCAGGATGAACACATACCCCTGCTCACTATCCGTCATGGCAATGTACTCTACTCCGTCGACCGTCGGTCCAGGCTGCACTGCATTGGCCCATCCGCCAGAGGTGGCCGTCTCGTACATGCAGAGCAAGCCACTTTGGTCGTCGTCGCGCCATTCCTTCGTGCCATCTTCGTTGTCGGGGACACGCTCTGCGCCATCGATGAGACCGTCGGAAGTCAGCTCGTAGACGGCCACGTAGCCCTTTCGGCCCTCTTTCAAACCTCGGGTGCTAGCGTAGAGGTACTTTGGTTGATTGCCGTCCGAGAACGAAGTGCGCACCTCGTCGGCCCAGAACTCGTTTACCGGGAGTCCCGGCGGTATGATTCGCACACCTTGCGTGTGGACGAGCTTGACTAGTTCATCGCCGTCGGAGTTGACGACCTCGAAGACATCGACAACGGAAGAATGCTCTTGTAGACAGTAAACGTATTTCCCATTTGGATGCGGCCATACATGTCGTGGGCCGTCATGTTTTCTCGGCGAGATTTTCTTTACCGTCAGGACCATGTGACTTTTGGTGCCTCCGACGATGGAGTACGTCCATATGCAGTTGCGTCCAATGTCAGCGATGTACAGCAGTGTCCCATCAGGCGAAAGGTCTGCACTGTGTGCACCGTGTCTCAGGCCACCAAAGTCCATTACCGAGCCGTCGTCTCGCTGGGTGGACGTGTCGACAAAGTCCATTGTCTGGACAGCCTGGATGTCGGTCTTGGGAGGAGTTCCGTTGACATCACCATTAGCATGTAACCCAGCGGTGAATGCGCCAGTTTCTGGATCAATGGCAAAAACTTCGCCTGTGGCTCCTCCTGCGGAGTAGACATGAGTTTTTGACGCGCAGACATAACCGGACCGCGCCTGGGTTGGTACCGTGTTTATAAGCTCAATATGTGTAGGGCTATGGATGGCATATGCTGCTAGGGAAGATGGTTCGGTCCACGCGGTGGCATAGAGATTGCAAATGCCAGATTTATTGGGCGGGTTGAGATGAAGCCAGGAATGTGAGCCAAGTCCGTCGTGCTGCTTCACAATTTTTAAGCTGCCAGTTTTCCCATGCTCTCCTACAGGGGGTGTAAAACGCAAAGTGAAGATATAAGGTGTGCCGAACGTGCCTGTTATCAGATCAAATGATTGGCTCGACATGGCGGCTGTCAGGTGGCTTTTGCTCTAGCCCTTTAATCTCCGACGATACGATCTTGGAATTCGTTGTAGCGTGGATTGAGTTCTATAGACACAGGGTCTTGATTTGGTCAACGTGAAGACAAGCCTATTTAGGCTCACAGTCTTGTCTATGGAATAGTAGACACGGAAACTTGAATACGCCTCGGCGGAGAGCTTGACCATCGCTTATTAGTACTCGTTCTTTTACTTTTCACCTTCATCGGAAGAATGTACAACCCCTTGATGTTTCTATACGGCGGTCATCGGCTCTGTCACCGGCAACGGCACTTCCACCAATCGGATGTGTTCTTTACCAACACTGTGCGTTTCAGTTCAATGCGCTCGTGAATGAGCCGCTCACAAAGCATCGACGGGTTTTCGCGCATCATGTATCGAGGAGCGGTTTCTCTCATCTTGAACATGTCGCTTTGTGGATCACAAGCGCAACGTAAACTCTTTGGTTCGGAAATCGTCATGCTCCGAGGCGTCCGTGGTGAGGGGGCATTTCGGAGTTACATCGCAGTCCATTTTGCTTTCTACAAGATTTGCGCTGGAACTCTTCAATCGCTTCATGTACCATTACACTTGCGCATGACTAAGACAAAGTGATCTCAATGTCTGGACTCGTTACTCTCGCCGTGACACAGCCTTACACACTCGACACCCTCTCGGAAACACTCCAGCAGCTGAAACGCACTGCCGAAAGCGCGGCCTCAAAAAGTGTTGACGTCCTTCTCTTTCCTGAAGCATATCTAGGCGGCTACCCACGAACATGCTCGTTCGGAGCCGCGATTGGCAGTCGAACTGCAGAAGGCCGAGAGCAGTTCTTGCAATACTTCAAAAGTGCAGTCGATCTTGGGGATACGCCGATTGGAGCTGAAAATGCGTGGCTGGACAGGAATCTACCTGTTGACCCAGAGACAGGTCGTAGAGGCGACGGCACAAGAGAATTTCTGGAGGACGTCGCAAAACAAACGGGGGTTTTCATTGTAGTTGGGGTGGTGGAGAGGACCGGCGGCAGTCTTTTCTGCGCCGCTGTCTACGTGTGTCCGAGAAGAGGCGTTATCGGGAAGAGAAGGAAGCTAATGCCCACTGGTAGCGAACGATTGGTGTGGAGTCAGGGCACTGCAAGCACTCTGAAAGCCGTCACGGCGACGATCAGAGGTGTCAAGCTGATCATGGGTTGTGCAATATGCTGGGAAAATATGATGCCATTGTTGCGTTACAGCCTATACAGTCAGGGTGTGAATTTGTGGCTGGCCCCGACCGCTGATGGTCGCGAAAGCTGGGGCTCGCTGATGCAGACCGTGGCAATGGAAGGCAGATGTTTCGTAATGAGCGCAAACCAGTGTCAAAAAAGGTCTCAACTACCACAGTGGATTAGTCGAGGATCACGAGCTGAAGAAATTGCATCACCACGGATGGGCGGCCCAATCGCCAGAAGGACAAGCATCCAGACACGGGACAACCACGAGATTGCGCTACCAGCGAAGTTGTACAAAGACCAACTTTCACTGAACGGTGATACCGACTTGGAACTAATGCCCGACGAGTACGTGTCGAGAGGGGGCAGCTGCATTGTCGGGCCTCTTGGAAACTTCGTTAGACCTCCTGTATGGGATGACGCTGACCAGCTTATCATCACCGAGGTCGACTTTGAAGATTGTGCCAGGGGCAAGCTCGATTTCGACGCGGCAGGGCATTATTCAAGGAATGATCAGTTCCACTTCAGTGCCAAAGGCCTGGATTTGAACCCCCCTGCCTAGGTCGGAAGGTGCATATTACGGTCAGCAGAACGAACATTTTCAACCACTTCAGATGGGAGCGGGCTACCAACCTACATTCTACCTAGACTGTACGTGTTGGAGAACAGCGAGCTACTCGACAACCTGGAATAGTCGGCCTCGAGCTCTTCTGAAGCATCAACATCAAGGGAACGCTGTCTCTGTTCGTCCTCACCCAATATCCTGCCAGTTTCATACTTGCTCAGTCACCTACACCTCGTTCAAGCGCAAGAGTCCTTGTCACTCCAGGGAACTAGGTATATAGTTGATTGTCATACTTCCTCCCCTCACCCCACGTTCTTTTCGTCTCAACCTTCCCTGTTTCCTTCACATTGATCGAACTTGAATTGCTGCATGCTGCGAAATGGCCAACAGCAACGACAAAACCAGAAAGTTCATGGGAGTAGCCAGAAGAGAATTTGGCTTGTGGTAACAAACGCCGGGGTATCAATTACGGTTATCCAGTATTCCTGCCGAGGATCCTTGAAAGTGATGTGGGGTATTACAAAATTTCGCTCGTGCCGGTCGTGAACTTTTGGTCATGATTGAATTCGTGAACAACGTCGAGAGCTTGTCGCATGCCATGAAAACCAAGGCAGCTCCGCCTATGGCATCGTGAAAATGAAATGAATAGATGAATAGAATTGGTGAAACGATAGAACGATGCAAAAGGACCAGATTGCAAAATGAGTTCAGAAGCAGTAGCACCAGGTCGGTTCGAAAGCCAAGTCGTGGGCTATCGCTGTGACTGCTGCTGAGGTTGAAAACGATATGGGATTGAAAAGTGATTCAGGCACCCTTAAGCGACGGTCGGAGTCGTCACGGGTGCTGTTGATCCATTGACCTCGGCGGTGGCCGATGGAGGAATGGTGGTGGCTGCAATCCGTTAATCATCGGTCCGTTGCGTATAGTAGACTGATACTGACCAGCACCATCGGTGGTGGTTGCAGGACAATCCTTTGAGATGTGACCGGGTTGGGCGCATTTGTAGCACGTCTTGCCGGCCGCATTCAAGGGGCCACCATTGGGGGCCGTGCAGTCGCGAGAAATGTGGCCCTAGAGTAGTGTTAACAGTGGCAAACGTCATCGTCATCGTTAGATTGGGGACGAACTAGTTTCCCGCAAGCATAGCACTTCATGGCTTGTGCCTGGCAATCTCGGGCGTAGTGATTGGGCCCTCCACACTTATAGCAGGTCGCTGCACGGTTGGTTTGCACACCGTAGTAGCCACCTCGAAAACCGCCACGACCTCGTGGAGCACCGGCAGCGTTTGGGGTCGGGCAGCTGCGCGCCAGGTGGCCAATCATGCCACAGCTGTAGCAGCGTCCACTCTGCGCACCACTGAGTCGCAGGGTCGGGCAATCAGCCTGAACGTGGCCTAGACCTTGACAATGATAACATTGCTTGGCTTGGACAGTCAGCATAGACTCTTCTCTTCGAAAATGTTGTGTGCTCACTCTCGGTTGTCCTGGGGAGCGTGCATTGATTTGATTCGTGGCCTGGTTGCTTGCAATTGTAGCACAGCCGTTCGGATGAGGTGCAGACTTCCGCATAGTGGCCCACATTGCCACATTTATAGCAGGCCCTGCGTGCGATAGACGACATCTTGCCCGGGTACTCTACTACCAATCGAGTGTCAGTTTTGTCCCAAATTTCTAGCTCGAGTTCGACGGATGTTCTGGCGAGCGGGGTTTCTCGACGCAGGGTCAAACCGACTCGGGTTGTCTAAGAGACCATTTTGAGGCACGACGTACTCTGCGACTGCTCCTGCGCTCTCAGAGTCTGGAGTGGTCAGCACCATCTCGGCAGCGCTGGCGAAGGAGGGGAACATTGCGATCGAGGACAATGGCGTGGATAGGGAACTCACGATATTCTTTGCAACCTTCACGGCCTCTTTCCCTTCACTTCCTACCTGCGACAATCCTCGCTTCAAGCGTTCCTCTCCAAAACAAATCTGGACAGATCAGACAAATTTTTATACGAGCGCAAGAAATCGAGTCCTTGACTAGCGAAGGCACTAAACCGTCTGGCTTTGCACGTGATACTCCAGACTTTGCGAGCCAGGCCAGACCGGGCACAGTGGAATAATTTTTGCCCTGAGAGATTCCATCTGTTTGGTCCCGCAGCTTACACTAACGTGCATCAGGGTGAGACCCTTGCAAACGTGCACGAACAGGAGCGCAACGGGGGCACAACTCCCGAAGACTTCTCAGTGGCAGTTGCTACCGGGCCTCGGTCGCCTGCGTTCCATTGTTCCCAAAGCCGGCGACAAACCGCAGGGTACACTCCTCTCCGTCAGCGAACTTGCTATTGTGAATCATGCAGTTTAGTCTCTGACCTGCCAAGTGTTTTCGGTGTTGAGAATGCATTTCAATCGCTATCATGGTTATGCTGGATGGACCCCAATCCGTCCGAGCATACCGTTTCTCTATGGTAGACTCAAAGCCTATCTATTCCTTACGCTTCTCAATCACGGCTGGTGCTTTGATCTCACGGCCTTTGAGGTAATCGAGACCTTCGCCGCCATAGCTGATCAGTGGGGAGACTTCGACGCCAGAGTCGTCACCCTGACTGACAACTGTTGCGCCGGCCGCTGTTACCCACTCTCTTCCTTGGTCCAAAATGTCTCGCTTGCTCGTGTCCGGATCGTCTTCCCCTGTGCCTTTGGCATTTTTCAACGGAGAAAATTCGCTCTTCCGTTCCACTTCAAGACAGGCAAACTTGTCCATGGGGATAAAGGGGAAGACGTCAAAGACAAATTGTTCGAGTTTGATGCCATTTGGCTTTTCGGGCTTGATGCTCTCTGCTGTGTCGGTGTCAAGATAGGGAATCTTCTTCTTGGCGACATGGTGTGGCAAAGTATCCATCCACTCCTCAATACTGTCCAAAAATCGGAACGAATAATAGTGGTTGACAATGTTGGCTGCCCGAAATGTGAGTAGGTCGTGTGAATCCGTCGCTTCGGCCATTTGTTTGTCAATCTCCGAATACTCTACCACATCAGGTTTGCCGTCTTTTTGCACTATGAGTCCAACTGGTTCGTTCGCTGCTCGCTTTCGCACAACTTTGGTAGCAATGTCGGCCTCCTTAGACGCGGCGAAGCCAACGAAGATGGGATCCGCGACCTTCACCAGACAGTTGTCCACACAATACGCGTGAATGTGCTCGATGCCACGTTTCCGCATATCCGATCGGACTTCTGAAGTGATGAGTGCTCGATAGATCCCACCGTTACCGTCTGGGGCGACGGCAACCTAATCTGCGTTAACAGAGATCAAAGAGCGTTTTCTTTGTACCTTACCTTGCCCTTGCTTTCCATCAAGATTTTACTCTCGTTGGAAATACAGGGAAGCACACCTTGTTCGAATATGACGATGTTTTCTGGTGAAAGACCAAAATAATTGTTGTCCTTGAAGAATTGCTCTGTTGGCTTACGGGTTGGGCCACTGGTCATAACGTACCATGGTACGGTGGGAACCGCATCCCCGCCTGCTTGTTTCTGAGCTAGTTGCTGGATCTTAACAATTCTTTCTGCTTGCATCTGGAACAGAGACTTGCGGCTGGGCAGACCAATGTCGAAGCATCCTTTCGGATCTGAACTGCCCAGCCGGGTGCCCTGCCCTCCCGCCATGAGAACAACGCCAACTTTGTTCTCTGACACTAGGGTCAAGCCGGCGGTATAATATTCATCAATCTTGCTCTTGTCTGCGTCGAGGAGAGATTCACATGCTTCGGCAGGTAGCGGGTCGATTGACGGCTGTTTGCTTTCCTCATTCTTGGGGGGGTGAAGCGCCTTCTCGGCAAGTTCATTGACTCTACTAGGATTGAAGGAGCTCAGCTGCTCAAATAGCTGGGCCTTGCCTTTAGTGTCGAGTTCGTCGTAGAATTTGAAGACGTGACCTTGGCCCCCTTGCTCATATTTCTCTCGTAAGGCGTCCACATCATCACTTGCAGGCTCTTTAGCAGGTGCTCCAGTCTCTTCACCAGAAAGATTGAGTTTCTCGAGGATGCTGTTGACTACGGAGGCCATGGTTATTGGTTGATCTAGAAGAATAAGATGCCCAAAATGCTTACGTTCGAAGCTCCAGGGAAATTTTGGCCAAAAGTTGGACTGTTTTTTAATAACGTTTGTTAATCCTAACTGCAGGGAAGATGATGCAGGGCCTGGCAAATATTCAGCGCTACTGATGGCTCCAAACAAAGGCTGCCCGCATTGCCCGCATTGCCCCCTGCCAACGCCGCGCACGCTTTCGTTCTGCTCCACCGGAATGGTCTTTCCGACCGGCACCATTGGCCCCTATCATTGGGAGCCCCGAAGATCCAACGCAGTCTTGGCAGCGTGATTTTAACGATGGCTGCGAGCGAGCAACTTGAGACAAATACTCTGGCCATGGCAATATTGACTATGCCCACCGTTTAAACCATTTCGGCTGCCTCCTTATCCCATAGAGCAGTAGCTAAGAGTATGATTAGATTGCCGAAGGGCATATAGGCTGACACATTGTCTCGTCAGATAACAGCTGCGGGAATCAGGTTCGAACAAAATCGACGAATCGAGTAAAGCAGCCCTTGGCATAGCTAATGGTGCACAAAAGACTTCATCGACGTCGTTCGTCGTGCCGTCTGTCTTCTTTGCGATAGGAACCATGGACATGGTCCTTGCGGCGTCGTTCAGTCCGACTCCGATCATAATAGTCGTCGTACCGTCGATCGTGCTTGGGTGAGCGGCTGCGTGATCGGGGTCGATTCTTGAATGTCTGATCTGACCTCCTGATCTCGTCCCTGTCTAAAACCATCCGATACCTCTTATCGGTGTTGTGTTCCGCTGTCCCTCCTCCGTTGTCATCACGATAGTGCGTTTTTTCCTGCAAGAATTCAACCCCACCAAAGCCACCACCCCTTTTGCGTCGCTTTGCATTCGTATCGTCTCGCCAAGTGTCAGACAGCTTCGACACGCTTTGTGAGAAGTCGACGTGTATTCGATGGTCGTCAATAAGAACCCCTTGCATCTTGAAATAGGCCTGTTCACAATCTTTCTGCTCCTCGAATTCGATGAAGGCGTACTGTAAGCTGTCTCCAGTGCGCTTATCTCTAATGATCTCACAGGAGAGAATTTTCCCAAAACGGCTAAAAATCAGCTCCAGATCTTCGTCATGGGTGACTGGATTTAATTTGCAGACAAATAGCACGTTCTCCGGCGGTTTGACTTCAGCAAAAGGCAGATCACCCACCATTTCCAGTGTCAACGCTTGCGCTCTTGCCTCTCGTTCTCGCCTCATTTTCTCTAGAGTTCCTTCGTCGACATCGATGTCAAGCTCTTCGTCGTCCGCTATCATGACTGTGGCTAGCTGGGCTTTAGTGGGAGCAGGGCTTTTATCAGGCTCCACTAAGCCTACAGGATCTTCAAAGGGGTCGTCCAAAACGACAGTGTGCTTGATCCGAATATCCTTGAGCGGCCTGCCTCTGCTGTCGGTGAAGGCTTCGTTGATCTTTTCAAGCGTATCAAACCCCTCCACAACCCTGCCAAAAATCAGAGCTTTACCGTTGAGGTAGTCAATATCGTCACCTAGAGTGACCACAAATTGGCTACCTATGAGCCGTTCATCCGGATCACGTTCTGAAGGCAAGGTCGCCATACTCACAATGCCTCTTTCTTCGTGTTTGAGCTTGGGTTCCATCCTTGCAGTGAATGTTTTGCGCGACGGGCCATGCAGGAGACCCCATATAGAGCTGCCACCATCACTTTCTGGAGAGTCCGGACCCAATGGGTCACCAGTTTGAAATAAAAAGCCCTTTTGGACGCTGTGGACAGGTGCAAAGTTATAATATTTGACCTTGCAGAGTTTCAAAAAGTTTTCGCAGGCTTCTGGTGCCGTTTCCGGCATCAAGTCTATCGTCAAATCGCCCAGGGAGGTCTCAATCAATACACTCATCTTGCCGAAATAATGTAGTGAACATCAGACCTGTCTTAAAGCTGAGATGCTCCCTTCGTTTTGGCACGCTACTCGCCAACGACCAGGTGCATTCCGATTTACAACTTGCCTTACTTGCATTTAATCGTGTGATATGCCGCGAGAGCCACAGCCAGACCGTATCAAATTGATGAATCAATTTCTGAGTGCTCTGGTGTTGGACCAATACGCGCTGGTTCTTCGTGACGCCAGGCCGAAATAGAAAACAGCGAGGCTAAATCTTAGCCTCGCCTCTCGCCTGGTACAGTCATAGGCCTTAGGCACGCTTTGCCAAGCCCTGTCTCCCCAGACAAGCCAGGCTAAGGCCAATTCAAGCTCCAAGCGCCATTTGGAGCCGACAATGTGATTTAATGATGTAGCCTTCTGTCTACACTCATTCTCCGTTGTTCGTCACCAACACGAAACGTTTATCTTCATCTGATGTATTTGTACATACCACTTATCATACAATCTGCACGCTATTCCTAGCAGCTGACGTCGGCCGAGATGACACTACCTCGATGATATGTTACGGGACAAACTTGAATTGACATTGTGCATCAATCCAACTCAGCCCTAGCTTCAAGAGAAGCAAGGGGTCGCACAAGCTTCGGTCACATTCACACATGAAACCCGACAATCTGCGCATCGCGAGCAAGTGTGCGTTACGGGATAGTCAGGTGACGCTGGATTAGAATCGACTCCAACAAAGGTGTGTATTCAAGTTTTACAGTACTCATTTGCACAACAGTCGCACGCGAATTCCTCCTTGGTGTACAAAAATCCCCCGAACAGATCACAGACGATTGACGAGCTTCCGTCCGCCGCTTGCAATGCTGCGAGTGCCCCAGTTGTGGTAACGGGTCAAAAGGGTTCTCCTCGTTCGGATTTTACACATTATTCCTCGACACTAGATGAACACTGGTCCTGTGATACATGCGTTGCTTTCCGTATACCTCCCGTGGGTGTCCTAAGCCTGCGAGTACGGTTTGCAATGCGACACACCTGTCTCGGCCACCAAGTCGTTTGGTCAGCTTCCCCGTTGGACCTTTGTGCCTTTGCCTACAAGTTCCATGTGTAATGCCTCTGCCTGATTTCAGACCACCCATCCTTACAGCTAGCAGCACCAAAGAAGTTGAGGACTCTGGAAGCGTTGCGGCATGTAGCAGATAATGGCATATTCTCCAGCGATGCTAATGCAGAATTCAACATGGTGTATCATTCTTTGTGCAACCAAAAGCCTTCGCCCCATCAGCTGATTTGTCAATCAAAAATCTGTTTGAAGGCCACTAATCCTTGGAACCACCCGCCAGAACTTTGCTACCTGTGTAACAGAACCCGGCCCGTGGCTTCAGACCTTCGCAAGTGCTTCTAGCGAATGTATCTCTGCAGCCACACCTTCAATGGCATGTTCTTGGTCGCAGCCTGAGCTTGCACATCCCTGCTGTTGGATTTACCACTGGTGATTGGTGTTTCATCATCCAATTTTGACGCACGAAATTCTCCGTTACTGATCCATCACGATCGCAGGTTGAAGTTCACAATCGTGAAGACTGTTGATGCAGACGGAACGGTGATGCTGTTTCACTGACACGTGACGGTGTATTCCAAATCTCTTTGTCTTGCTTCAACTGTGGTGAAGCACGTTAAATTTAATGCCTCTTAGGAGGATAGGTCGTGTTTGCAGGGAACTGTTCACAGTGTTGTGGAAATATCGATTTCGCATGTTCTGCGGATGTTTGCTGCAGAATGCTCTGCAGCAAGGTCTGCCATGTGTGAGATCGACCGAATGTTCTTCGGTCGACAGCAAACAAATGCTTGTCTGGGATTGGTCATGTCGACAATCCCCACCGACTCCCCATAGGGGCACTTCATTCGCAATGTATCCACCACTGGGGTCGTTCCTACTTGGACATAAGTCACTCTTATTCGAACCTGAAACAGGTTGCTTGCCGGCCGCCATCGAGCACGTAACTACCACGCCAGGGACGGATATTGTGGGCTGAAAATCTATTTTATAATCTGCGAGCGACTTTGCCAAAATGGTGTCGAGCCCGATGCATTGTCGAACACGAATTTGTGCGAGTCTTGGAGACTAGCCAGATGGTTCTCATGCAAAATCATGAGGTTGTTGAAGGGCTCGTGTGCGACACGGATGCCTGCCTTTGCGCAACAAAGGGAAATTTACAACCAAGTTTCAGTAGCGCCACCATCAGTATCTTTGGCGTTGGCTCACACATCAAGCCATGTCTTGAGCACAGCGACCTGTGATCAACATGACAGATTCGCAATGACGATATGGAATGAACCAGGAGCAAACGATCTCAGCGCGGTTTTCAGGCCAGGCTTTTAATTACGCATTCTCATACCCCTGTCTCTTTCTTTCCGCATCTGATACTTCTAATCGGGACGTACAGTCCATTTGCTCCACCAGGTATACGGCATCGTAGGCTAATATCAGATCTTGGTGGTGGTCGCTGGCTATATCCCGCGGCTTGATCAGAACTAATCTGCCATTGGTCATTGCTTGCCCTTTCCTGAACACTCTTGTTCGCAGAGTCCAACATGGTATGTGAGCTACCAATCTATAGCACCTTCAATGCTGACGCAAATTTCAGCTCGCCTCAGGTCGGCCTTATGATGCCTTTTACCGCGGCAGGTCCAACACAGCAATGAACACAGTATTGCATGACCAACTTCTTCCTGAATTTTTTGGAAATGACTACAGCTGCAAAAGAGACACCCCGGAGCTTGAGTCGAAGACCAGCGTTACTCATCGAAAGCGAGTCCCAGTCGCGGTGAGTCTGTTGGGAAGCTGTATTTGTTGACTTTTGCGGCTAATCCATGTGGCCAGTGTGAGCGCTGTAGAAAGCGGAAGATCAAGTGTAGTGGCGACCAAGGAGATGGCAGCGGGTGCGACAACTGCAAAAGCGCTGGATGGGAAGGTTGTCAGTTCTTAAGGGTAAGTACGAGGCTGAAGACCTCGGTCCTGTACTAACGGAGCAGGTTCGTTCTTCCATAATAGATGTTCATCCGACCATGAGCAGCACTAGGGCCTGGCACAACCAGCACCACTACCACCCTTACTCTAGAGGTCGCAACTTTCATCAAGCACCACAGAATCACCCATTCTTCCAACAACACGCATTATCATACGCAACGTGGCCCAACAACATGGAGTGCTCTGGGCTCCCAGGCCACACCGCAGCTGTACCTTGGACTTCTGCTGGTTTTGGTACCTCGTATCCCGTATATGAGACAGAGAACACAAGTCCATTTTCGACACAGCCGCCTTCATACATGCTACCTGATCCTGAGAATGGAACAAGACCAGGCGCGAATTACATTAGCTCAGCACCGAGGCAGACACAGGGTTCCCTGTGGATCGACCCCGTCCATGCTGCTTCTCTAACTCAGCATAACCCTCAGATCTCACCAAACTATCCACTGACACCGGCTGATAGCACCAAATCATATCCCCTTCTCAGTGGCATCCCTGGGCAACATCACCTGAGCAATGAGTGTGGTCTATCAGCAGACCGACTCGGCACCCCGAATTTGACGACTACCTTACCGTCGATACCGTCCTATGGGCGTGACACCCCTCCATTGAGCGCTGTTAGCCATCGATCGTCGCATACTTGGAACACAGATACTACGTCTCACGTCAGCAACACCTCCAGCCGGACAAGCTGTGGCGGTGGTCAAGAGTTGTCCACGACACAAGCGCTGACAACATGCGAAGATCAAGCTGCGATATACCCGTATCCAGCTGAAGCCACCAGCCCACATGTCAATATTCCTGCTTCCGCTTTGCCGATTGCCGCAGAGACCACTGAGCCAGAGCAAGTTCATTCGACAGACAATAGCGTGGCTCTGGGGGGACTTTCTGCTTCCGAAGTCGGAAATTTAACGCTGCACGATCGAGCCGCTAGAGATAGTCCGCGTACGGCGTCGCCAGTCCAGTCCCTCTATGGCTACAGTAACAGAGGCAGCAGAACCTTTCGACGATCACACGGTGCTCTCCCGACACGGTTGATGACAGGGGGATTTTCCTCAGGATGAATCTCGTCACCAAGTTCACCCGCAGCATTGCCCGGATGACCCAACAAGCAAATGAGATTGAACGGTACCACGAGCCTTTCGTTCCTCCCGTTAACGTTCTTCAATCTCGTTTGAAGCGCAGCACGCCACAGTCTCAGGCTGCACGATCAGACAAGTCCACTTCCGGGGCATTGGTTTTATGACTACGTACTACCCCATGAGGCAATCACTTTCTGCTCTTGAGTCAAGCTTGCTATCTGTGTCGATATTGTGGAAAACTAATGTGGTGCGTTTCAGCTACCAGATCCCAGAGTTGAGGTGGTCTGGTTTCTCTTTTTCCAATGCGACGTGTAAGACTATGAAAAGTATTTGCATGGAAGGCGCCATGACTGGTGCACGTTGCTTAGTCCTCGACGAATCGAAACGGACAATTGATGGATAATACAGGATCAATTCTGGTGTTGTGAACAGGGAAAGACTCCGCGGTAGACCACGGATAGAGAATGCGCGGGTTTGTCATGTTGGGAAGAGAAATTTGTACCAATACCAAATCGCCACAGATATTCTCCTACTGCTTTGGGTAAGACATGACATTGCTTCTGGCGATTCAAATGTGATAGACTATACCATGCACGGGTCATTCCTCCAAGTGCAACAAACTCGACGAGATGTAGACTGGCATTTTGTTGTGTCATGCTCTTGCTTGATGTCATTTCTGAAGCCTTTTGTGTGCAATAGCCGCCATTTCTGCCACGACCTCCTGTATTTGTCTACCGAGACCATAACATGACAGATGCTCCGCTGGTTCTTCGATCGTCAACCACAGGTCAGAGGACAAAAATTAGCCACAAGACATTGTGAGCCTCGCAACGTGTATTCCGGGAAACAGGAAGCACCCCTATACCAGGCCGCGCACTTTCCTCACTGCACTGTGCATCAACTCCTCTATTTCTTATCCTTCTTCGCCGCACCCTTGACTTTCTCCGTGCCTCTGAACTTCTTGCTTCTGTTCTTCCTCTGTTTTCTTTGCTGTCTGCTCGCCTTTTCGATCTTCGTAGCGTGGCCCACTCTGACCAGTCTGTACCGCGGCTCAAACTTCTTCATGGCCTCCACTGAGTCGTAGATAAGTGCAAAACCGGTCGTCTTGCCGCCACCATACTGCGTTCGTAGACCGAAGACGTTGATCTGGTCTGCGTTGGATTTGTAGACCTCGGCAAGTTTGCCTCGCAGGTCGTTCTTCGAGACGTTGGCGCGATTCGGGTGGAGAACATCACTGAACGATAGTTAGCGGACCTTCGATCGCCTGGCAAGGACACAATCAAAGGGCGAGTGCATGCTGTCGATGCTACCAAAGGTATATCGGCTGGAATTGACTTACACCACCATCTGTTTTCGCGACAGCAGTCGGTTTGTGATGAATTTGCGTGTTCGGATGGTTACCGGTTGGTCGTGGCTGAACGGTGTGGCCATGATTGCGAGTGTGCTACAGGCGCTGGCACAGGAACTGTAGGGTTGGTTGATGAAGACTCGTTGTCG
Organism: Incumbomyces delicatus; assembly: GCA_017655985.1. Classification (NCBI taxonomy): domain Eukaryota; kingdom Fungi; phylum Ascomycota; class Eurotiomycetes; order Chaetothyriales; family Trichomeriaceae; genus Incumbomyces; species Incumbomyces delicatus. The sequence continues at coordinate 4,631,841 of JACJVS010000003.1, forward strand.
CAATGGTCGGACGGTACGACTTGGCTCGAATTTTCGTAGAGTGCGGTCGACAAATCAAGTCTTGGCGATAATAGCTGCCTGGCCCAGGCATTCAATAATTCCGTGTCGAGGCTGTGGCCCAAGGAAAATGTGAAGGCCTGAGGCAAGAAACTTTGAGTTCGCTTGCAAACGTTGACAGCCTCAAAAACGTTTTTAATAGACACTTCTGGACTCCTCCTGAGCAGTTTATAGCCATGGATCCGCTGTTAGTACAATTCCATCGGCAGTATATGCAGCAGATATCAAATCTGACATATCCACCATCGAAGCTGCTCATGGAACCGGATATCCAAAACCAACTGTACAAGCACTTTTTCGACGGCGCTTGGAAAGGCCCGCCAGCCTACCAGCGAAAAGTCCTCAAACAGATCATTTCACTGATAGAGCAAGCGATGCGTGATCCGAACGAAGATGTAAGGAATGTCGCCCCATGCTGATCGCCGTTTGTATAGATGACTCTGCATCGCAATACCTCGCTCAGCACCACTTGATACTCATCGTGCTACTAACACGATCTAGGCGGTATCCGATCCGCTAATGGAGCACATGGGCTATCTTTCAACCTTACCCAAGACCGACCCATCTATGGAAGCTTTTCAAACGCAAATCATCACTTATGTCCTACCTGAGCCATTCGACGTCCCCAGACCACAGGGGATTCTGATCGAAGAAGCTCCTGATCTGCTCGCAGCGGGCGGCAATGTCGGCCTCAGAACTTGGGAGGCCAGCCTCCATCTCGCCCAATATTTATATACCAATTCCCAACTAGTCAGCCACAAGAGTGTACTCGAACTCGGCGCCGGAACCGGATTGGTCAGCATCCTCTGTGCTGGACCGCTGGGAGCGAGTTGTGTCCTAGCTACGGATGGTCTATCACACGTTGTTGACAATATTGAGGGAAATATCTACCGCAATCGCCAAAGTCTGCTTGATCTTAACAATGAGCCTTCCAAATTGATGGCGAAAGTTCTCGATTGGGGTAATCTTGACGGCTTGGAAGACACCCTCGTCGTCGGTGATGGCGTGCCAGACTACGCCTTGATCCTCGGCGCTGACATCACATACAATCCAGATATCCTGCCCATTCTAGCCCGGTTGTTGAAAGTCTTGATTATTGATATGTTCCCACAGAGTGGCCTCGAGGCCCTAATTTCGAACACGGTGAGAAATGAACGAACACTAAATCTGCTCCGACACGTCCTAGCACAACAAAAGCTTGCTGTTGAAGAAATCGACTTTAAATGTCCCGGCATCAAACAGCAGAGAGGCTTCTTTCATCAGCAAGCATTTCCCACGATCATCATGAGAATAAGTGCACCTTTAAAATGAAAGTAAACCAACGGTAACACTAGCAAAGAGTTACCGAGCTCTTAAAACCTGATTAACAAGGGATACATGCACAAGACGTTTTGGGCTACAAACCCCTTGGAGATCCGCATGCAAAGTTAGCCTAGACGGAGCACTGTGGTCAGGGAGGAGTTACGCCCTTGAGACGGGAGGCCATAGGCGACGCATTGTGGGCGCATTGTATCCAAAAAAAAAAAAAAAAAATTAGGGCAAATTACTCGGTCACAAAGGCACATCCTGACTAAGGCAGCAATGACCTATCTCGAGCAAATAGGAGGACCAACGTGACCATCATTTCCCCTACTTCGTCTTCAAACTCTACAACCTAGAAATGGACGATCTTATGTCTCCTCATGCTGACTGAACTTTCCTTTTTGTGGCAGGCGACGGACTGACTGGATCTGACAAGGGTGGCAACCGATCCAATTGCGGACCACTGATATTAATCGGTGTGCCCCACGGCTTCGAAGACCGGTATATTGGTTCCAGGACAGGTGTCAATGGTATGTCCCATGCCGAAGTGGTCGCATGGCCGAACGTCGCAGGCAAAGTTTTGATGGTTGAGGATGAAATGCTGTCCCTGCCGTTGGTGGAGTCGGTGATAGTGGACGGGTTTCTATCTAACCATGAACCTGCATTTCCACCCTCTGAGTCATCTGCTTTCGCTCTACATGGGGCGTCGTCTATTTCGCCTCTAAATCCGATTGAACACACTCCCACTGATTCACATCTATCATCACAAGCTTCAGCACGATGGGGATTTGTACTAGATTTCAATGTATTGATCTCAAGTACATCCGGGTCATTGATCGAGGTCCATTTCAGGATTCTATCTCGGAGATGTTGACGTACGTGCCGAGATTCGGCATCAGACGCGATGCCAGGCAGCTCAAGATCATTATCGCTGTCGCGTACGTTGTAGGATGTTTGATCATCTTGCTTAAACCCTGTTTCTGCTCGAATATTGTGTGTTGCTACTGCGATTTTATCCCTTGTCGAAGTAATGGTCTCACTTTCGAGGTACGCTTGATCGACTGGAAATGACTGACTCACAACCGTTTCACCCCCGTCACCACAATAGTCGCAGAAAAAGTGTTCTGAAGTTGTAGGCAGATGATCAAGACCCGTACATCTGAGGTGAAACCAGCCGATCGGGCACAGCTTCGCGCTGCAGCGGAGTATTTCAGATCCGTCGTCGGTATCTCGGCAGTAACAGAGTCTCTCGGTGCGGAAGGTGGGATCACCAGGTGACGGCTGAGGCGCAATTGATCCCGGCTGTGAGGGATACCTGTAAAGTAGATATCGTGTACCGTTCTCAGAATAGGTGGGCTGTTCCAACCCCTGCTTTCTGTATCTGTCCTTTCTTGGTTCCAATCCTGCTGGTTGTGCTATAAGTAGTGAGACATCAGGTGATGAACTACGCTCTCGCGTTTGCCCTTGCTCAGCTCTGGCCATACTTGCTGCCTTTTCGTATCTTGCTATTGTGACCAAATCTTGACCAATTTCATACAGCTTATGTGCTCGAAGGTCTTTGCCTTTGGTTGAGTTGGAAGCATATCGAAATGCTTGGTCGGCAAACCCTTTCTCATCAAGCGTGTATCTTCGAGGTAGCTTTTGAGGCTTGACATCAGGATACAGTCGATTGGCAGCTATGAGGACATCTTGATGGCCCACACCGTCAAGAAAGAATTGCCCGCTGTCCTCGTTGCATGCTAATTGGGTTTTCTCGTACACTTCTAAGGAGAATATCGCGGAAAAGCAGGCGTCGCAAAAATACTCCTCGCCAGTGGAGGAAGCGATGTAGTTGGTAGTTTTGTTAGGTGTATCGTACACCAGAGCGTAATAGCATGGATTGTTCGTACTCTGCAAACTAGTCATGCCCATACACGGATCAAAGCTGCACTTGATGTTATCGGATTTCGAGCCGATTGGATATCGATAGAGGCTAAAGCCGACTGTGGGTTTTGTCAGTGGATAAAGTTCCCAAGAAAACGCGGCCTCACCAGTCAGTCTTTTCTCAATTCGTTTCCTCGTTTGATAAGCGATTTGTCTCGAGTGCTGTTCGAGAAGCTGGAATTTCCACGTTCGGTCTTGGATAGCCGCTGGCCTATGAGAATGCTTGTCCGTGCAGGATTCCCTTGACGTGAGCTGAGATCCCTGTCGGACATTGCGCTGACTAGGGAAGCGTAAAGATGTGTCCGAACTCTTTAGAGGAAGACCGTGTAGTTGGTTGAACAGATCAGGATTATTACCCTTGACATATTGAGCAATCTCGGATTCTGGCATATCATCTTCATCGTTGAGTTGGCCCACCCAAGAGTTCGAAGAGGTGTCACAAGAGAAGTAGAACCCATATTCACACTGGTGAAGGCCCACGTTGTCAACTCTTGAAACAGTCATGGAGTGCGAGCCGTCCGTTGATAAGGAGCGTAATTCCAATGGTTGAGCATGAGCAGTCATATTTGATCTAGGGTCTGCATAGCCAAGTCTCTGGCGAATGTCCACGAGTGATAGTGAAGGGTGGACGGTCACTCGAGTAGCTGGCTTCACTTTCATACACGTACTCGCGAGAAATGCCAACAGATGGATTATAAAGATCCATGTCTGATCGGGGAAAGCATGGTTTAACATAGGCTGGCGTAGTGTTATATAATGCCAATCGGCCAGACGCCCCTGCTCGCCAGGCTCGAGAGAAGGCGCTTTTGACTCTCTTGCAGCGTGTGCGAGACGGAACAGCAAGACAGCCAAAACTTACATTGCCGGGTCGGAATGAGAACTTTCAATGGGAAACTTGATCCTCTGTCTCCCCAACATTGGTTCCACGTTGTATGTGAATGTGCGATAAGTGGTGCAGACCTCTGAGCCCAGACATTTCCACATTTTCGCTTCGATGGGAAAGAACTAGTTAGTCTGCCAGTACACATCAAGGACTGGACTGCGAACACAGCACAATAGTTGTCTACTTCATTCTCAGCTGCTCCCGTAAGCACCATGAGTTCATCCATGTGTGACAGGGGTTTTGCATCGACGAGTCTTGTATTTCGTCTGAAGCTCTGCTGTGGCTGCTGAAAATATCCTTGGGAACGCATGGAGTATGACCTTGAGAATGACTCGTGGATTTGTCGGGGGAATCTTCTGCGGGATGAGGTGAGCATCATGAGATCATCGTGGATGTTTTAAGCGAAGATCGATAGTTCGTGGTGTGGTGGTCCGCGCCGCGCCCAAAGCGACAGGATCACCAGACGCAGAAATATATCACTCACTCCAACATCCGGGGTTATCGCTTTCATTCTCTGTATTACCTCTGTATATATTGCACTCCGTGGCGCCGATCATTATCTACTTGAGAGTCGACGGACGACAACACTACGCACCCGAAATTTTCTCCTCTGGCGCCGTCGCCAGTGAGTGCTCCTATCGCTACGTCCCGCCCTGTTTCGCCTGTTGGTCACTATGTCGCCTGGACGCACACTTCCTACAATACCGCTCTGCGAAATCGAGACGCACAATACGTCCAAGTCATGCTACGTCACAATTGACCAGAAGGTTTATGATGTGACTTCTTTCCTGGATGACCACCCGGGTGGTGGCGACCTCATCTTAGAATTTGCGGGCAAAGATGTGAAAGAGATTATGAATGATACGGTCTCACATTTCCATTCTGAGGCAGCATATGAAATCCTGGACGAATGTCTCGTGGGTTTTGCTGCTGATGAAGCAGTGCTCAAGGCTGCCACCAAATCCTCTAAACCTTCCGAGGTGTTACCTCTCCCCTCGACGGAACTGGGCAACGAGCAGATTGAACAGGAGGGCGGCGCTGGTGATCTTCCACCGCGAAGAAGCGAACCGCAGCTGCCATTGTACGCAGCTACAGGCATGTCGAACGAGGCCGACCTACATAAAGAAACTGATGCCATAACCGACTATCGCACCCATAAATTCCTCGATTTGGATAAGCCTCTGATTCCGCAAGTATGGAATTCGACCTTCTCGAAGGAGTTCTATCTTGCGCAAGTACACCGCCCGCGGCACTATCGAGGGGGTGCTTCCGCACCTCTGATGCCACATCCTATCCTCGAGCCTCTCTCACTTACACCCTGGTGGGTAGTGCCGATGGTGTGGCTTCCGCCCGTCGCTTACGGTACCTTCCTCGGCCTCACACACATCGACCCTTTGCCGCTAGCAACTTTCTATTGGGCACTTGGTCTCTTCCTGTGGAGTCTGGTCGAATACATCTTGCATCGATTTCTTTTCCACATTGAAGCTGCGCTGCCAGACCGCCCGGCTTTTCTAACACTCCATTTCCTGCTGCATGGCGTGCACCATTACCTTCCTATGGACAAATATCGTCTCGTAATGCCACCTACGCTCTTCGTCGTCCTCGCGTCGCCTTTCTTCAAGCTTGCCACCACAGTCTTCTATTGGGACTGGTACGTCGCAGTAATGGTGTTTAGTGGTGGCATCTTTGGCTACATTTGCTATGATCTGACCCACTATTTCTTACATCACAAACAGCTTCCGGCATACTGGAAGAGTTTGAAGAAATATCATCTGCAGCATCATTTTGCAGATTTCGAGAACGGGTTTGGTGTCACAAGTCGCTTCTGGGATTGGGTTTTTAACACCGAACTCGAATATGTGAAGCAAGCACAGTCCATCAAGGCATCCTAAAAACGTGATAAACACAATCTGGGAACGCCAAACACGAAACAATATACTGTAACAACATGGTGCATCTTTTCGCCAAGGAAGTCCAGAAAATGGAAAAGGATTCAGTATTGAGGACGTAGAACGCTCGATGGCTAGAGAGGCGCTGGTTGTGATGATTTAGAGCCAACAAAAGATGTACAGTGGTTGAGTAAGTGAGGGAGTTAATTGCCCGACAGAACACCGAATGTTGTGCAGACGCTGGAGGTCTAGCGACAGGCAGGTATCGCGACGCTCAGGGACACAGGTTCGAGATTGCTTTTCACGGTTCTCAACATTAATACTTGTCCTAATGTCAGAAACGTTTAGGAATTTTGGTTGGGCCTTCGAGCGGCGTTCAAATGAGTTCTCATTGTAGAGAGACCGCTGTTGCTAAGGCAGAGCGAGCATTGGTAAGTTACGCAGTACGCAAACACTCTTAAAACGTATAGCATAATCCAGTCTTGATATTCGAAAGCCAATTCGGCTACTGCCAAATCCTGTGGCTGTTCTTGTGCATTCAGTACCGAACCCAGTGCTGTTCACAAAGGTTTGACGGCGCACAACAAGGTAGCCGCCAGCACCGTTGCTACATCTCTGTGCTAACACCAAGTTTGGCTATGAAGTCAGCTTCAACCCAACTATGACTTTGTTGCTTCCTCGTCGCAGAGTCCCTAAACGCTGTTGCTGTAGCTGAAAGTTAGCAGATTATCCTACTCTTTTGGTAATCTTTCCAAGTCCGTCTCGATCATGGCTGCACCAGATTGTCTTAACCCTGAGTCAAGTCATACGGGGGGTATACAACATCTGTGCGGGATATGCAAGAACCGGTTGTCTAACTATTCCAATTGATATTAGCCTTCCAAGGCGAACCTTTGGGTGGCTGTGCGATGACTCATGCCTGCCGGCCCAGCGTTGTACGTGATACGATGATTGATCAAGTGATTGTCAGTCGTCGTCTTGTGCAGCTAAGCCGCGTTTCTTGTGGCGCTTCTCTTTACCTGGCGCCCATAAGCGTCGTCTGCAATTCGCGCTTCCACATTGGCACTGGACGATCGCTGAATCCAGGATTTCATATTCTGGTATTGGTGCTTGGTCTGGATCGTAGTCGATTGTGATCTCGGTCCAGGCTGGGATGTCCTTGATTGCGAAGAATGCCACATGGTAGAGGTGTTTGGTGTCGTTTGGAAGCACGACCGGGATAGTCTTTGCATTCGGCTCGCACGAGTGGTTGATGAATCGTGTGACGGAGCCGAAATTTGCTCCATCCACCACCAGTATTGATGACTCGTCGGGCACGAAGACGTCGAGTGACATAAAATAGGATGGTGTATCTTCTTCGGCTGCGTTTTCTCTTCTTACCACTTCACTCATCGTGAGAACTTCGCCAAGGTAGACATCGATGAATTGGCCGCGAGAAATGTTCTGGAGGCTACGAACTCCGAAGCCGCAGTGTTGCGTCTCAAAGATTTGAAGAGGTATCGTGCGGCCTTTTTGTACGACACGATTATTGCAAGAAGGTGAGCAATTGCATTGATCATTGCATTCATACAAAACTCTTGTATGATTAGTCCAAGTACGAAGAAAATCGTCGCTTAAAACCACCAAGCCGTCAATTCGGCGACGGTACGGTCGGAGTCCAAGAACATCCTCATGTCTCTTATCGTCATTCTTTTCTTGTACGACAGCACATAGACAATCCATTAGGCAAGCTTCTTCTGTTGAACAACAACAGGATTTCGCAGGGAGTAGGGCTGGTCTCCGTAACAGGGCTCTCTTGCGTAGTATATAGGCATAGATAAACTGGAACTTGCCATTAAGGTAATGCTCTTGCCGTTGATTTTGGAAGCGTAAAAGTGGATCAGTCGTTAACTCGAAACGTTCACTGAGTATTCTGCGTACCACTTTGCGAGGGTGAATGAATTTAGCCTTTCTCGAACGATTTAGGCACGTTGCCGATGGTTTACCATAATCTAGCATCACTAGGTCGCGATTGACTCTTGACTTGAGCTTTCTTTGTCTATTCTTGGAGAGCATGCGTTCGTCCAATCTCGCATCGTCGAATCGAACTACCCCGGTGGCAGCTTCGACGTCGGCTGGATTTGTCCTAATGAAGTTGACATCTGCGCGAAGTCGTCTCAAAACATCCTTCCTTTTTGCCTCTGCTTGGGCAGGAGTCGGAGGGACGTTGATCACCGGGCGAACGGACGGTGGTTGTATGGGGCTGGGACGTAAATGATTCGTCTTGTGAGCAGTTTGAAGAGCTCCGCGGGAAACTTTGGAGGTTGCCAGTTCACGGATTTTACTCTCGACAAGACCATCTTGAACAGGATGTATAGGCTTAATATTTGGGAATGTGCTGTTCTTTGACCACTTAGAAAAATCTACGGGAACTTCGTGGACCGAACGGCCTGGGCTGTCCGATTTGGGCGTAGTTGCTTCATTTTCTTCATGATCCGTCTCGCTGTCAATGACGATTGGTGAGGATAGGTTGACCTGTTGAGAAGGTCGTAAAGAAAGTTTTGTTAGGCCATTGGTGAGGGTTCCAGGCTGGGAGAATAAATGCTGGTTCGCTAGGTTCGAATTGTGAGAAGGAGAAACTTTGCCTGAAACAGGTCGACTTGACACGTCAGATCCAGTAAGATCGTTATTAAATTCAAATCGTTTTCGCTTGACCGGGCGGTCCTGAAAACAATTAGTATACCTTTTTCGTCAAACACTTAATCCATACTTCTTCAGTATCAGACGTAGTCAGATCAATAAAATGAGCGACCTTAGGTGGTAATAATTAGTACAAATACCTTAAGCTGGTGCGTGAGCGTGGGCGCCTGGAAGTTGGGCCGCAAGACTCGTCCGATTTGTGGAACTCGGAATACTTGGCGTCAAAACATTAAACGCCTGGCTGTAATACTGGTACCGTGTTCCGGGTGCTGGTTTTCGACCCGGTTCTCTTTTAAATGGATTTTTGAATGCTGGTGAGAAAGTATAATTGCGTACCTGTTTTGCTGGACTTAATGGTCTCTTCGCACTTATAGTGCCTGCCATCATTTATAACATCCTATTTACCTCGCTTTAATCCAAAATTCATTCTCATTGTTGAACGTCGAAGATATGCGCGTCCTCAACTTGATGCTAAAATGTGATATAGAATCATAGGTACAGGTTAACGGGTTTGAAAGATTTTAAAGGGAAGGAAGTTATTATATATTATTCCCGCGTAAAAGGTGTCCTTGGCTCGCCAAGACCACTAATATCACCTTCGACGTCTTTTAGACCCGATTACTACGCCTGGTCTATCTAATGCTTATTTTGATGTTAGACGATCCTTACAATTGTAATTGTGAAGGTTAGAGGAGTGAAGGGGTATTCTGGGACATTGATGAATAAGTTTCAATCTTCTATCTACTTAGAGGGCGAGGGATGGCGCCTATATAACCTGTAATATAAGGCCGTCAGACCTATATAGGCCCTCGTAATTAGTAGTAGGCTGCCTAGCCGGAAATAGGCGGCCGTCGCCGCCAGCGCCATGAATAGAGTCCGCCCACATGGCGACCAATTACCACCGTATATGTGGGTATTTGGCCAAGGCGTTGGTCATCTGCTTACTAATTCACTATGAGTCACCGGGGCATGTAACTTGAAGTTGCCCCCCTTTTAGCCTGGCCTAGCTGACCTTGGCTCTCCACAATACTACCTAGGTATTTCTGATATAAATTCGGCTCTTTAGAACGTATATTTGAAAGAATCGCCCTAGATATACAATACCAGGTTATATCTGTCAGGACCCGGAGCCAAAAAGCCACGAATCTGACCAAAGCAGTGACTCAGATTCACCTGGATCGCGTATGTGTGAAGATTATCGCCGGTTGGGGGCGCCCGACGCGCGCGTGAGCTATTTGTGTGAAATCGCCAAATTTTGGTGGTAGCACTTCAAAGTTGTGCTTTTGCCGGTTTGGTGGGCGCAATCCCATTAAAAATATGTACTCTGTCTCTTGTCACCTGGCCAAGGTGCACGTCGGGACCATGACAATATCATATTTTCGTCACATTTTTGGCAAAAGATTAGCCATTAGCAATTTCTTTACCTATATGATACTCAATCTGAGTATTCGATGCAACCGACATATTTTGCGTAGTGCCACCTGTAAGGTCCAGGGGTAAATAGCCACGAATTTAACCTGGCCCAAATTTGGTTGGGTTGGCGTACGTGCTTGTTTTCGACCATGGGCGATGCTGGTGATGCTTCATCACTGGTTACCGCTACATCTGGTGATTGGATTGTGGAGGACGCATCAAATTTCCACCATCTTTTCATGTTAGCGTGTTCTATAGTTAGAAGCTGGTCTTTCGAAAGGGTCTTCCACAATATTCATGCCCACGTCCAGACCCGTTTCAGGATGCACTTAATGGTTCTCGCCTATGACGGAAAAATGGCCGATAAAGCCTAAGTGATATCTGCACTGTGACCATTCAGAGAATTTTGACCAAGTGGTCCTGTGTGAATTTGATAATAGCTAAAGGTGTATGGATTCTATCAAGAAGAAAAGTCCAAAATCGCAGACTATTATAGCCCACCGCCGGTGGGGTGGGGGTCAAAAGTCTACTGGCCTGTTATAAAGCCGCCTATTCCGTCTAACATGTCCCTGTATTAAACAATATCCATCGCTTAATTTTCTACCTAGGTATGACTGTCGACATTTTGTTCAGTGGCCAAGGGATAGGAGACATAATATTGTATGGCAAAAGGAAACCGCAGAGAAATAATTTTGGTGCAGATAAGTAACGAAATCAAATTCACAAGTTACAGCTTTAAGACAAGCCTCGATCCGTAGAACAGGTATTTTAACGTAATACAATACTCCGGCAATTGATGTCGTCCTGGCCCATATTGCACGTTTCTGATACGTGGATCCTCGTCCTTGAAAATAGTTGCAGGAACACAGGGTCCAGTTCCCAAACTCCATTGCTATGCGGTTTGTAGTGCCACATTCTTCATCAATTCATGTCCACGTCATCATCGTCTCCTCCATCTTCTGTCTCGGTGGTGCTATCACGATGACGACGACGCCCGCTCGTATTAGCACCCGGATAGCCAGCGGATATGCCAAAGCCGTCATCCAATTCTTCACCCCCAACAACGCGGCCTTCGGTATCCACAACCTCGCACAATTCCATCAATGATGTCCGGCTCAGACTTCTAAAGCCTTCAGTACGAACAATGCGTCCCCAATTCATCATACAGAAGCGCGCAGCTCGATTTTTTAGCCATTCTTCCTCTGTACGTCCAGCCCGCTCCCAAATGACAGCAGCATGTTCAATGTCAATCTCACGCGAAAGGCGATTGACACAAAGTAGTCGAAGTTTTGGCATATCGTATAGATTGGCTAGCACCAGCATTCCGGCAACATCTGCGAGATCGCGGCAAAACGCTGTATTGGGCGAAATATCGTCGGTGTATAGATAGTGGAGAAACGCACGAACGACAGAGAATGGTTCAGGAATATGAAGCTTGCCGGTCTGGAACTCAAGCATTTTGGAGGCTAGAAGGCGCTTGAAATGAGGCCAACGCGCCTGGAGAATAAATTTGTGGACGTGTATTGGTCGTGAGACGTTTCCTGCGCTGTCAGAGCCGTAAGCATTGCTGGCACTATACCGAGGACTATCCAGCGCAATTGATGAAGATGTTGCGCTGGCTATGGGAGTGCTCGAGCCCATGTCCGACTCATCATCGCCAAGCAGCGAATCGTCAATATTCGCTGTGACAATAAAATCGACCATGCTTCCCGTTTCAGGAGGTTTATCGAACATGACAGCTAGATCTTGACCAAGGCCTGCACTTGCTGAAGATGAACGTTCTGCAGCAAGGATGCGATTTTGTTCTGATGAGGGTGCGCTATCGTTTCCAAGAAGGCCGTATCTTCGAAGGTCAATCGATAGCACTTCACTGAGCTGTTGATCTCCTACGACGTTGGTGCTGGCTTCTTCTGTGGGCGAACCCAGGAGCCAGACTTTGGTTCCGTCCTCATTCATGGTGCAGTAATGCCAGCTGTAGCCAGGGCTGAACAGTTCAGGCCCGTCTACCAGTCTTTGCCAACGCATAGAGTCCAGCTCTAGGGTAGAAAGATTGCAGTCGCTCTGTCTGATTGTCGCAGCAGGTGTCACAAAGTCCAACAAAGCTCCGCTAGAGCATACGTGGAAATGCGTCCCAGATGTCTGAGTCGGTACGTAAGGGCCCGATAGGAATCTGAGGGTAGAAATGGCGCCTGGCGCTGTTGGTCCGCCTCTTCTTGAACGAATGTGTACGCTTGTTGAATTAGCTGGGTAAGACTCTGTTCGGGGGTGGTTTCCGAAAGGATCAGACCTCCCATTGTGTCCAATCGAAGACTGTCCTCCGCGACTACTGCCCGAGCCAAGTCTCGATGCTGAGCTTCCTTTCAGATCTAACCACCAGATCTCAGATGAGCGTTCCATATCCATTCCAATGCCGCCAAACACCCACAGTCGTCCTCCCCATACCCAGGCCGTGTGATCAAATCTATGCACAAACGTCCAGGTCTTCGACCAAGTCCATGTCCTGAGATCCAGATAGCAGATGTCGTCAAGGATGTAGTTAGTCTCCCCAGTCAGACCACCTATCACAAACAGCTTATCCTCGTAGACCACAGCAGCATGTCTTGCACGGCCTTTCGGCACGGTTCCGTGTACTTCGGGTTGAGTCCAGTGATGTGTTTTCAAATCTAGGATCACGACATCGGAGAGATACTCTCTGTGTTCGTTCTCGCCTCCATAGACCAAAAGTTTGTCACCTTGATAGAGTGATGCAGAATGACCCATACGAACACCTGGGATATCACCATAATTGTCTACAAGAGCCCAATTGAGCGATTTCAGATCTAGTCTTAGCACATGATTGTAGACCTCATCAGTGAATTGATCAAACCCTCCAAAAGCATAAATTTGCTCATTGCCGCAATAAGTGACTGACGCGTTGACTAGACATGCTGGCTTCTGTCCGGTGGTCTTTCGAATCATTGGCTTCTTGGCTTCCCGCTCGGCTCCGCGAGAGCCATGTTTGGCAGGTGTCGTTGGCATGAGATAGGATCCGGTCGGTGTATTTGTCCCAGATCGAGCCTGCCCTTGTCCTCCTGTTGCACCTAACCATGTAGCATTTGACGGTTGTGCAGTCGCAGCAGCCGTCGCAGCCGACATATGCGACAAGAAATGGGGCTGTGGGGTGACTGGGGAGTTCATAGTAAAAGCCGTGGACAATTCGCGCTAACCTAAAACATGCTTTCTCGAGAGTAAAGGTAAAGCGGAAGTTTGTTGGATCTGGCAGAGTAAAAGAGAATGAGCGCAAGAATGTCGAGCGAGAATTGCAGAATTGCAGTGAGAATTGAGCGTGTGCGCCAACTTCTCAAAGTGAGGCTGTTTGAAAGAAGGTTGCTGACCAGGTGAAAAAGAGAGATAGTGATGCTGGGTTTGGTTTGGGTGTTTCAAAAAAGCCCCATCAAGTTCGAATCAAGCAAAGTAAAAGAGCGATTGGGTCCACTTGACACGCTGGCGCTTACCATTCGGAAAGCGGCTCTGGGCAGTGACGATGTGGCCCCCAGGTCACCTTCAAATGACTGGTGTTTGACGGTGCACCGTTTTTAGTGACTTGCAAGGAGTAGTGCGCAAGGCTGCGAAGCCTTGTCAGTCGGGTATCGATTCTGTTGACCTGACAACTACTAGCGCTCAGCTGGTAAATAAAGGCCTTCATTTTACGAAGTCATAGTGATGTCTTTTCCTTCCTCTTCCTCGAACCAAACAGCTCTCCCACACCATCCTCGATAGTCCTCCCATCTCATAATCCTCTCAGGAGCATTGCGTACCCAATCCAATAGATCTTACTTTGCATCCGCTAGTTTTGATCGATTTTCGATTGGTAGTAAGTCGTGACTCTACAGTGGAGACTCGCTTACACAATCAACCCAACAACCTCAGAAGACATCAAAGACAATACTAACGATACCTACGGATATTTTGCTCAGGGCTCATTCGGTTGAGCGTCTTGAGTTCTCACTGAGTTGCTGGATTCCAAGCATAAGTTCTTCCTCGACAAGTTCTGGTTGCTTAATCGAACTCTATACACTAACCTTCGAAGGCTTAATTGACCTTCGACCATTCAGGATTACGATTGAAGCATTTACTTGCCCATTCAATCACTAAAAGGCAAGGCACATCCAATGGCTACTGCGACAATATCGACGCCGCTCAAGAGCCATCATGGTCTCTTCAGCACAAAAACAGCTGGCGGACGCATGCCTTTGACTCCTTCACCTCGTGCAAGAACCACCAGTGTGGCTACAAATTTCACGACGAATTCCTCTCCTCGCACCCCGTCCGGTGCCGATCGGTCGATACACAAGCGGGAAGCTTCGACTGGTTTTTCCCGGGCGGTGTCCAGATCAGTCTCAAAATTTGCATACGCACATTCTCCCAAGTCCAACATTGCCAAGGCAAAGAGATCACCTAAGCACTTGGATCTTGGTGTGTCCGACTTTACCTTAGTTGGTACCGGTCCCAGCACAACCACTCCTTCTCGAGAGAGATCACGAAAAGATGCTGCGATCCGATCAAAAGGAGGCAAGACTACAATTCGTGTAACTCATCAGGCTGGGGATAGATTCATTCCCAACCGCACCACAAGCGAGGGTCTCTCTACCGCAGGGTCCGCCAAATTCGACGAAAACTCGCGACCGAAGACCGGTAGCTCTGAAGCCTCAGTGCTGGACGGCACGTTCAGCATCTCAGCTAGAGGAGCAGACGTGGACATCACTTCAGCCTTTGAAAACATGGGACTCGATGATGAAGAAGCTGTGAAGGCGCGACCTAAATCAAATGCGTCGGCGTACGAGTCAACGCTTGCCTCTGCTTGTGGCATCTCAACCGATCAACGCATCCTTGCTTTCAAGCCTGCACCACCAGAGTCCTCAAAGCCTATCGACCTTCGAACACAATACAACAGACCACTCAAGCAAGCCAGTGCACAGTCCGCTCAGTTCCGGCGCCGCATCGCATCTGCACCAGAGCGTGTGCTTGATGCCCCAGGCCTTGTTGACGACTACTATCTCAACCTTCTTGATTGGAGCTCGCAAAATCAGGTTGCAATTGGTCTCGAGCGCAATGTTTACGTCTGGACTGCCGAGAGCGGGACGGTAAGCCAGCTTCTCGAGACCCCTGCTGACACCTACGTCAGCAGTGTGAAGTGGTCTGGAGATGGTGCATATGTTGGTGTTGGTCTTGGTTCCGGTGAGGTGCAGATATGGGATGTCGAAGAAGGGACCAAGCTTCGAAGCATGTTCGGTCATGAAACCCGCGTCGGGGTCATGGGGTGGAACAAGCATACCCTGTCAACAGGAGCTCGATCCGGTCTGGTCTTCAACCATGACGTTCGTGTGGCTAATCACAAAGTTGCCGAGTTGGTCTCCCACAGCTCTGAGGTCTGTGGACTGGAATGGAGATCAGATGGAGCACAGCTCGCTACTGGAGGCAACGACAATCTTGTCACTATCTGGGATGCCCGTTCACTTGCAGCTCCTAAATTCGCCAAGAAGAATCATCGAGCCGCCGTCAAAGCACTCAGTTGGTGTCCTTGGCAGCTCAATCTTCTTGCTACAGGGGGCGGCTCCTACGATCGCCATATCCATTTCTGGAACACCACCACAGGTGCTAGAGTCAACAGCATTGATACTGGCTCTCAGGTGACAAGCCTCAAGTTCAGTAACCACTACCGAGAGCTCGTTAGCTCAAGCGGTTTCCCGGACAACTCACTCAGCATCTGGAGCTATCCCACCTTAGTTCGAAATGTAGAGATCCCAGCGCATGAAACACGTGTCCTCCATAGCTGCTTGAGCCCTGACGGCCAAATGCTTGCGACAGCCGGTAAGTGATGGTATTCTTTTCATGACTCGGAGGCAAGGATGGCTAACCAATGCTCCTAGCGGCCGATGAAAGCTTGAAGTTTTGGAAGGTGTTTGAACGCAAAGCTGGCGCTAGTGCTTCTACTTCTCGGGAAGGTGGAATTGGCAAGGGAGGCCAGATGGCCAAGCAGATGACCATCCGATAATGCAAGTGGATTTCCCAGTTCAGTATCCCTGCATGTCCACGTTTTTGAGCATGGCGTTGGTGGTTTCCCCTAAGCATGACCATTTTTGGACATCACGGCGGCGGAGGTGTATATTACAGATGTGCCGGTTTGCGACAGCCATGTCGATGATTGCACCCGGTCTTTCATAGCCTCCTCCCTGGACGAAGTGAATGATGTTACCAATTCTGCGTGGGAAGCGAGGTGGAGCTCTCCTAGTAAAAGACGTGGCAGGATAAAACAAATATCTGCAACCAATCTTGTATCGACGCTTCCTGAAACACGCCTCGCATAAAAACTGTGTTGTATAGCAAAGATGGAAACATGCTCTAGTTTCATTCATCACGTCCCTACAAGCACTTAGCGACAAGTTGAGTCTTCGCCAAGCTGCATCAATCATCTGCCGAGACTCCCATTCTGCTGTCCCGTCTGGCACAGAAACAAATGTCGATTGGGGCAACACCGTCTCCCTAGCCATGATTGGACGCACGGGCGCCTGGAATGGTGGATTGTTTAAGTGTGGGCGCGTAGAGAGGGTGCTGTTTGCACTCAATGTGGGGAGACTCGCTAAGTTAGCGCATTTTTAAGGGTAGAGGACACGAATGAAGGCGCCCCGTGGGAGTGACTGATGCAGGCCTTCCGCATGCTGTCACCGTGCAGCAAAAGACCCAACGCAAACTACGGGATGTTCCCAAGCGGATGGTACTTTAGCGACAATCAGGCGTTCACTATCCTCGGTCGGTCCGTGGGAATAGCGTGCTTGTCAGCCGCTGTGGAGCTGGAAGTTCTGTTGCGGGCGTCGTCGCTCGCCGGATTATTGGACCAGTCAGAGGAGCCAGACTCCTGGATCTGGCGCAGTGCGCTGGTGCAAAGCATCTCCCAAGCACCCAGAGGTGCTGTTGCGACCTTTTGATCACATTCTCGTGTTGTTTCTCAAAAATATACTATTACTGCTTTGAATGCTCATCGGCCTACGACGATCCTGGCATCTCCTCTCTACCCCTTCCCCGTTCATATTTTTGTACTGTACGATCTCCCGCCTGAGCTTTGGCCACCGGTCGATACCACTTTGAGCCGCAACAACACTAACGAACAGTGTTCAACTTATCATCCAGTCAGGATTGCTAAGCGCCCACGCTTCTAGGATTCGCGACATCTGCATTCCCGGTCGAGTGTATGCATCAGCGTCCGCACTAAGTCGACCACGAGTTGTTAAACCCACCATCTGGGTTGTCAAGGTTTACCAAGGAGGACAGCGTCGTGCCAATCCTCCCCTTGAAGCGCCGCAAGCCGAGAAGAGCAGGCCACATCATACACGACCTCCTCTTGTCCGGAATAATATCTTTGGCATCCACAACATAACCACGGGCACAGGACACGTGCATACGCGCTCTCCTTGAGCATCCTAACAGTATCTTTCTGCGGCACTACCACGATCGACTGGCAGGCTAGCAAAGCTACTTCTCGATAGACAGTCAAGAGCGCAACTGTTGCTATTCATGTCGTCCTGACACATGGTCTGCTCGCGGCATGTTCGACTCGCTGATAGAAGACTGCTGTAGCTGCTAGAAATAGCTCCTCAACAACAGGCGTGTCGAAGGATGGCAGCTGTCAAGGCTCCATACAATGCTCAAGGCTTATTCAGTCGAGCCTTTTCACCTGTGCCTGACTCTCCTTGGCCCAATTCCGCCATGACTCCCAGTGTCAGTGCCGCGCATGGTAATATGTATGTCCAGCCCACTGCTCCATGCTCTATGCTCTATGCAAACTGACCAAGCCAGACATCAGCTAAAGCGCTCTAGTGAGAGCTACTTGTCGGCTCTGCCTGTCTTCGAAGACGCCAACACGCCCTCGGACATCACAGCTCCCTCGCCTTCTACCTCCGACACCGGCACTGTCTTCACCGACCTCGATGGCGAGGAGGGGCCAAGAAGTGCTCAGCCTGAGGAAGAAGAGCCCAGAGCATTAGAGGTGGAATCTCCCAACCTCAGCTCCGTCAAGAGCCAGGCTAGCAACTTGAAGGTTTAATGCCCCCAGCTTGACAAAAGAAAACGACTCACACTGTGCTAGATCGACACCGCGACCCTTCATTCGCCTCCTCGAGGGGAGGAGGACGAGCCACCTCAGTCGGTCATCCACATCCCTTCTGGGTTTGGACGTTTTCACGGGCCAGCCGCCGGCAGGACCTCCTCACGTCTCTCGCAAAGTCATGTGTTTCAGCACAGGCGGCGCTCTCTCAGTCAGTCTAGTACAGCTTCTGCGCGTTCATCCCGCACAGAGCCTGCCTCATCTATACTCACAGCCGCACAACTATCACCAACCGAAAGGCCAACGACTGCTTCATCCACGGTTGCAGAGTCCACAACCACGGAATCAACCGCCCCCTCCGAGTCGACCCTGAGACCCGAAGCCGAGACTCCCTCAGCAGATGCTGACGCTGAAGTGAGTTCTGTCGACGTCCAAGCACATTTTCTCGCTGACGATGATTTTAGCTGCATCACGTTCCGATGGCTGGCTCGCCACTCCACTCACTGACACTCTCATCTAAAGATTGGGCCAGTACCCCAAGGGCACAGACTCGCCACGAATTGTCATTCAGTCGGCCTGGCTCGAGTTTGGCCAGTAAGCGAGAGAGCAATAATGCTGCTTGCAGCGTCACTAACCGCTCCTCAGGCATACGAGAAGGGGACGACGACGAACAATCGGAACATAACTTCACTACTGAGGCATCCGCCGATGAACTTGCCCCAAAGAAGCGAAGCGGCTTTCGCAGAAGCGACAACGAAATCCAGGCGCTGGAAGAGGCACTCTCTGAGTGTTGGACCCTTTGCAATACACTGCAAGGCCTGAGCAATCGTCATAGGGATCGGATGTTTATGAACAGCCAGGCCTCCGGAAGCGATATGCACGAAAAAGCCTGGAAGACTTGCTGGAAGCTATGCCAAAACCTTTATGACTCTAGAGACGTCAAAGCCATAGTCGGCACCAAAAACACGTTGAACCTGTGCCGAGAATTCTGTCAATCATTGTTCGAGGTGCGGATTCGCAACAATGAAGCTGCCGATTCTGTATTGCGAGTAAGCTTCGAGCTCAACAACCACCTTTTCAATACCCATGACAGAACCCTTCCAGAAGCCTTTCGTGAACGAACCCTGGACTTCTACATCACCCTGTGCCATCGTTTGATGAAGCAGAAGTCGAAATTGGCCGAGGAATCAGATGCTCTGTTACGAGCTTGCTGGAATCTAGCAGAAATGCTGTTCAGCTTACGGCAAAATAGAAGGGAAGATCGGAAGCCAGACCAAGATCTGCTCAGTTCTGCAATGCAAGCTTGTTGGGATTTGTGTGATCTTTTCAGAGAAGGTTGGACCCAGGTACGACCCGATCGAGGCACGCCGAGAGCCAGCCAGACGACTTTCTCTCAGGCTTTCCAACTGGCCAAGCGTGCCGGATATATCGACGATATGAACAGTCTCAAGATTACACCAGAAACGCCAACCACGATTTTTGACGATACGGCCACAATATCACCAGAAGAGGCACCAGTGCCGACCATATCAGTAATGGACCACGGCGTACCACAGTCGGCGAAATCGACAGCATCAGCCCCACCAGCACTACCTCGACCAAACACAACCCAAAGGATGTCCAGGTCGGCTATTACGAGGCACAACCAAAGCAGGTGGGGAAGTATCAATGAGGTGTTGTCAGAGGATGAGGGACCAAGCCGTCCAACAAGCGCAATGTCACAAGACTCGCGAGCATCAACTCAATTGTCGATGAACTCCTCACTTGCATCATCACAACACACCATTCGAACACCCGCAGAAGATCCAGGGCTGACCCTGCTAAAAGCATTGTTTGTTCGAGCGGCCGTACAGACAGGCAGGGGCTTTTCCCCTGATCCACGAAATGCTACTGGGCGTGATGCAACCTACACATCCCTACCCTTGTTTGCGAGATCTTTACCGGAGAACGCATTTGGAGCCCAGGTCTGGCAAAGAAACCTACTCACATGTTACAAAGAAACTGTGGCGCAGGATCCAACTTTCAAGAACCTGGGAACGACGGCAGCAACTATCGGGCTTGGCCCTGATCCTGAAAAGGGGAAGGAGGATATTGCTGTAGTCGTCAAGGGCATGGTCGATAACCAACCTGCATGGGCTTGGGTGAGGGATCTCTTCCGATATGGCTTTGGTGCATATATTGATGACGTACTCATAAAAGCCAAAGAAGCACCCCCGGCACCAGTAGAGGCAAGAATACGAACGAATCTCCCGAATGGCAATGGTCGCAGTAAGTCGAATGCCTCAACCAGTAATCCGTTGGTGAATGGAAATGGAAATGAAGGACGAAAAATCTCGCCACCACGAAGATGAAGCACCTCTAGCACGTCGGCCGGAACTCAACGAGATCTCATGAGCACCCAAAGTCAACTGCTATCCACAGGCTATTGCGATTGATGCAGCGCGCGCGTTGTCTTGAACTTTTCGGCACTGTGAACATAGACCACGAGAGCTGCATCATTTTATCCGCAAAAGCGCAGGGGGTTTGGAAAGAGGGGTTTGCGGTACGCCTATTAATTAGGCGTGTGGTAAGAAGCCGAAGGCATTAATGTTGGGGACCAGAGAATTCGCTCAAAGCATTGTACAAACCAAGGAGCAAATCAGCAATGTTGGCACGTGCTTCTAGCAACTTGCGTACTTGCTTGATTTGGTCAGTTTTTACACCAGCCTGAGTTAGAAGAGCGTTCGAGAAGACTTGCGTGCTCCAGAGGCAGAGGCAGAGATACTTCTGGTACGGAGTACATAGTTGTTTGGGCGAGGCCAGTCCAGTGCGGAACCGCCCATAGCCCCATGAATCAATTTGGAAGGCTTTTCCTTCATCCTGATTGGTTGTCACCACATTGGAAAGATGGGTCGCGCGGTACGCAAAGGCAATCTAACTTGTTGCATGTCGGACAAAAAAAGCACATTATGTTTTATCAAGGGTGATCCTTGGCAAGCCTACCTCAAAACGGGCTGCAAGTGGCCAAAACGCTTTCGACAACGCAGTGATGGTCCTGCACGTAATCGCCCATCACGGGGTAAGGTCACAGTGGTACAGGCATAGCCCTATCAGGCGAAGAGACTGGGTATTCGAAACAAGGCCGTAAGAACATCAGTCTCGTATTATACCTGGGGATCATGCATAGATATGGCCTTTGCTCCCAACTCGTAAGCTACTGCAAGAAGCTGTTCAAATTCTGCATGAGTTCTAAATGCACATGCACAACCAAACCAAGCCGGTTCGTCCGATTGTGCAGCAGTTTGTCCATGTACTACATAAGCCAGGCAGCTCTTAAATTACGAGCAACAAGTTTGCTGGGATAGCGGAAATGCGAACTGTACCGGAATCGAGTGTCAAAACCCTGAGACATATCCGTAGACATCGGAGAATTGAGATTCAAACCTTCGAGCCGCTCCTCGCGCTAGAGCTCATGAATGTAGGATTTCGAGGATGGGCACGGATGGGCTAGTGCACCTCGTGTTCGAGACGGGTCGAAATCAAGAGGCGACCTGGCAGCCCTGGAGAGCACGGCGCGTACCTAATTACGCAATACCACGTTTGGAAGCTCCATGCCAAAACTAACCCTACATCGAGGGCGTCGTGCCTGCATGTTTTCATGTTTTAGTTGGGCAGTTTAAAGGCAAGTGAGGATCCAATGAACCAGTTTTGTCTTGGCGCGGTAGCTTCTTACTACTCGTTTATTCGAGAATAGTGGCAAATCAATGCAGTGATTTGACCGGCCGAATCTCATCTCGCCACCATCGATCGAGGCCATGCGAGCCATCCGTCCCAATGGCTTCCCAAATGAATGCTGATTGCGTCAATCAGGAAAGATCCTGCGTCTCCAATGGCCCAAAAATTCCTACGATAGTGAAGTGCAACGGCATAGTGAGACAAGATGATGAGAGCCTCGGGTCGTCGCGCGGAAAGCAGGTCCACATATTCCTTGGGCACTGTGACAAGCCAGGCAAATACCATGTTACCAGAGGATTTCGACTGGAATTCAGATAACTCCGATTGTCCCGGGAAAATATTGCCCAGCTCTTCGATGGTCTCTTTGTATGTTGTCTGAGATGCAGCACTGATATCGGCATTCCTAATGAGCTTTTGTAATTCTTGAAATTGATAGTGGCGATCGATCGAGCTTTGGCGCCGATCGTGAGCGGTTTGCAGAATGGGCTTCATTTCAGAAGCGAGTAAAAAAGGCCACCAGTTTGATATTACGGAGCGGACTCCTCGCAGAAGATTGACACAGCGAAGAAAAGAATCTAAAGTGTGACTGAAACCTCCTTCACGAAAAGTAAACGTGTCGCAAAAGGTGTGAATGCCGACCAGGGTTGACACAAGAAAGGCAGGCAATATGTTAGACTCGTCAAGCTTTTCAAGAACGGCATTGAAATCAGCCAGAGCCTCTGACTGTAATCTGGTAGCATGCTCATGGTAAGTTGTCCTGTCTTGCGGTCGGACAATGGCAAGGTTCAGGGCTGTGGTGGCTAGGATCTGCCGCATCAAGAAAGGAAAACGAATACCATATTTCACGCAGATTTCAGCATAGGTGTCTGGCGCTGCCCCATTGACAGTGAAACCTTTGTGCAAGCTGGTCGACCAGTAGTACAAGAGTTCCAAATGCAGCATATTCAAATCTTCTTTACTGTGCTGCTCTGAGGAAGCGGACTCGAATACACTGTTAGGGCTTGCTGGCGAGGCCTTCGAAAGGCCGCTAGTAGATCTAGAAGGATGATCGGTCACAAAGTGCTGTTCTTCTTCATATGGGCATGCCAATTGGCCTGTCAGACAATTTGTGCATCTGGGCCTGTTCTCATCGCACTGAGGATTTTAGCAACAGTGACCACGTGGAGCCTAATAAACAGCGACGATTACAACCTACTTTCATATGGCGTCTTTTGCAGTTTGAGCAACCATGTCGCGATTTCTTGTGACTTCTTCTGTGCATGATAGTTGCTTCGGGATTCGGAACCTTGAGTAGCCAAGGGACGAGGCCTCTGATAGTAGGAAAGATGAAGTCCTCTGTATGTGCATCAACAATCAATACCCCTTACGAAGTAGAGCAGACATTTGCAGCCACAAGGTCAAAGCCCCATGCTGTCGCAATATGCTTTTTGTCACAGAGCTCAACGTGCAAATGCATTATTGCTCACGCCAGCCTGCCTTAGAAAAGATGACGTGGATGACTAATGATGCCTTAAGGTCAATAATTCATTACCTAAAGGTGCCTATGCTCATTACAGTCCCCAGGCCTTAGGCATACAATGGATCCGTGGAAGTGCCCGGTACCAAGTATTATTATGACATAGGTCTTTTGGCGTTCTCGGGGGATTTCCGCAAGCGGTGTCAGGGGCCAAAAGGCTCCGAACTTGCTGTGGATCGCAAACCAATGAGCGACCGGTCGCATGCAGCCTCAGCAACGAGAGAAACAAAACCGTCAACAAAGATGCCAATTCGTCTTATCTCTGCATCCCCATGTGTTGCTAATCGCGGCCACGATGGCCGAAGAAAGCGACAAGCGGATTAATCTCACTTCGTCTCGATTTCGAGACTTTTGTGTGCGAAACCCCGGTCCGGCCCACTGTTCAATTTCCCAACTGGATCCAATGCGCCCTGACCGCACCCTAGATGACAACAACATACCTGCACCTATACGCTCCAATGGAAATGGGGGCATGTCGCCTGGGAGCATGAAGTGCTGTTGCGGGAAACCCGATTGTGCTTATCTTGAGCACAACCATACCGCTCTCGGTGGTCTAGAGAGGGACCTCGAGACGGCAGCGAGACTTGGCCAGGTACGTTCGGCCACAACTTTGTTGTCTACACCACCACTTTTCCTTGAGCGGGATTTGGAAACGGGTCAAGCGTCGGAGCGGCTGATGTCGGATCGCTCTTTGTTATGATGCCGTCACTACACTCGAACATGGACGCCGGCGATGTAGAATGCTCCTGCGATTGTGCTGGTGGCAGGCATCAGCACCGTCGAAGTATCTACAGCGCGTCGTGCCTGCCTCTCGTCATGGCCGACCATATACAAGGCCCTCCGCACAAGCACAAAAGATCAGACAGCGGACTAACATTTGCATTGCAGGCTCTGCTCGATCGGCACGAAGCTTACGTCAAAGAATCTCAGGCCGAACAAGCGCGTCTGACCGCCCACATCAACGATCTCGAAAATGAAAGAATAGCTGTTCAAGATGCAAATCACAAGGCAGTGGTTGAAAATAGGGAGCTTTTACAGAAGCTGGAGCAGTTGAATAATGACTTTGGCGAGAGCGGGAAACGGGTTGACGAGCTGGAAGATCTGCTGCAAAACTGCGAGCAGGAAATAAGGCGACTTAATGGCTTGACACGAAAGACTCAAGAGCTGGAACTGAAAGTGCTCGACATGGAACACGAAAGGGCTGAGCTAACCAAAGACTTCGAAGAAAGCAAGAACGAAACACGCAGCATCATGGCTAGGTGGAAAGAGAGCGAGCGCAAAGTACGACAACTTGAGCAAGAGGTCCAAAGGATCGAATGGGCCGCGAGAGTTGACCAGGACAACCACGACGAGATTGTCGCTCGCCTAGAGAGAGATCGAGCTTTGGAAAGAGAATTGAATCTGTCCGAGGGCAGACTGAAGGCTACTGCTGCCGTCCATTCCATAAATCAAGGTGAAAACCAGAAGCACGTTGTCAGCAGTTTTGTGAGAGATATCCTGCAGGACAATGCCAATCTCCAGGCTGGTATTACGGAACTTCGAGAACTTCTTCAGTCAAGCAACGACGAGGTCCAAAACCTGCGAGAACAAGTCTTATTACACCAGCCGCTCGAAGAAGACGGCTCCTCTGTCCCCCAGAGAACGGTGTCTTTGAGTGATGAATTAGGCCTCGGCCAGCCTCCAAACCCCAAGCAAGTCCAACGAGAGGTCCATGTGCACCACCACTACCACGCCAAACTTGGTGCAAAGAAGGAAAAAACACCGCTTCGCAAGACTCCTCGGAGGAGAGCTCTGATGCCTGGCACAATGCCTTTGTCCAGTCCGGCCTCATCTGGTACATCAACACCACTCGTCGGACCACAACGTCACTCCTCGAACCCATCTGTACCTGTCAGCATTCAGCCCTTGCGCAAGACGGATAACCGCTGGTCCATGCAATCAAGTGCCACAGCATCAACATGTGTATCGAGCATGGCAAGCTCTCCACGATCGTACTACGACAGAAACAGCTCTATATTTGATCGGATCGAACATGGAGACGACAGCTCAAGGCCGACAAGCCCAGACTCTTTTACAACATCCTCTCCCATGCCGTTCAGACGAAAAGACAGGCTGGAAGACGCTGCGCTAAGTGTTTTCGAAGAAGAACCAAGTCAAGAGGAGGACGTTTCTCAGTTGGAGCCCCCAGAAACAACGACATCACCGATCGGCGAAAGAAATTTCACATTTCAGAACGAATTCAACCACGATGAACCTACCTTGCCAGACATGGATTTGACACCCAAGCCCAGTATGAATCTCCTCGATGAGACGCACCAAAACTCTGATCCAGAAAACGTGTCAGATTCCCATCCTCCCAGATCGCTCTTACCACTGGACAATTCCACACAGCACATTATCGTGCCAGAATCAAAAATGCCCGACCCCATGCCTGTGTTGGAAATAATTGATCAGCCAATAATAAATAAAATGCATGAAGCTAACGGCTCACCAACCACTGAGACTCGTCCATCGTTGCGCCGCGCTAATTCGCACGAGTCTCTTTTCTCACTCTCCGGAATGGACATCCACCTGGCTCAATCTTCCTCTCGCTCTACACTCGCTCTGCTCCAGGGGCATGGCGCAAACAAGCACCATTTCCCATCCGTTCCAACCACATTACGTCAAGCACCAACATCAATATCACAGCCTCTTGCCACGGTCACAGAATATACCGCGCATTCACAGACAGCCTTAGAGACTAGTATGAGTCCAAGCATGCTTGCTTTGACAGATATACACTCGCACACCCGTCGAGCTGTTGCAGGAAAACCACATCCGCAGAATAAAGGCCTAATCGGCTCGATGGGTGGTTGGGTCTCAAGCAGATGGGGCAGAGCGCCTAACAGTACAAAACCAATTCCTGACCTGGCAGCGCCCAGGTCTTTCGTCAACAGAATCACCCCTCGACGTTCCGAGAGTGATTCAGTGTCACCCTCTCAAGTGGCAAAGTCTGGTGGAAATAGCGTCGCATCTGCAATTGAAGCTGAGCCAAGAAAAGCGGCTACAATACGTAGTGTTAGCGCATCTGCGCTTGATGCTGTGTCGTCCCAAAAGCATATCGGATCCTGTTCACCCGCTTTGTCATCCACGTCGAACTTTATTGGTCGTGCACCAGGTATCAATCAATCCGGTGTAATTCCTGGGTTTGCAGCGACAATCGCTGCCAAACGAACACCAGTTGTCGTCCGTCCGATGAAGGTGGATTTAGGTGGATTGAAGGAGAGTCTTGCGGAAAGATAGCCTCAGCTGCCTGGCTCAATCTAAGTCGCGTTTTGGAGGCATACTGATCAACGAGGTTTGGAAGCAATGACAATAATGCTCGATGATGACGATACCCACGATCACTAGCTCGTTTCAGCGAAGGGGCTATAATGGTAGATTGTATGAACATGTATGAATATATGATACCCTACTGGACTAGGCTATGGTGGTCAAGGTCTACGAGACCAGGCTCGAGCTCTACTGATAAACACTAAACCATATGCGACTGGAAGTGTTTATACAAGGGTAAGACGCAAGACGTTCAACCCCGGCTTCAGCCACAACATAATACTGTCTCCTCCTCGTCGTCCTCTTGCAAATCCTTCGTGAGCCTGATGTGAAAGCACGAACCTACCAATTAAGGTCAAGGATCTTTCTAGATACGTTTCATCCGCGTCTAACACGAGTACAGCAGTCTCGCTCAAGCAAGGTTACGAGTGGGTCGAGGATGCAAGAAATCACCCAGTCGCCCAATGATAGGCTGTGTATACTGTGATCATTTCCCTCGTGATATGCTGCTCAACGCTGTATTAAATCAAGATTATCTGGTGGGTAGTCCAACCTGACGCGATTGAGGATAGAGCGAACAGAACGAACAGCTATGATATATCACTACCCGAGCTAGTTGTCTGGACGGGTCGTTGGACGCTTAAGGGTTACAAGGCGTCCCCGATAGAGCTTTCGAAGAAACCCGAAAACTTCACTTTCGTCCTTCAATTCTTCCAAATCCTCTGTACCAGAGAATCGATACGCTAGGAGAAGAGAGGGAGGGACTGCTTCCCGCAAAGATGGAGGACGCAGAACTTCTAGCCAAGCGTCTGCGGAAACTTGAAGACCTCATGATCTGGACCACTCAGGCCGCCCATCCGGCTCTCGACAAATTCAAACATGAGACGATGGAGATTTTTCCCGGCTCTAGCCCAAACCAGAGGCCTAGATGTCCAATTCCGATTCGCAGGAAGATTCTGAGGACGCCATGTATCGGCACGACATGACCGAGAATATCAAAGAGTTCATGGCCAAGGAGAGGAGTCGCGCAAAAAATGTTCAGGGGTGGGCTAAAACACCATCCAGAGCCCTATGCTTCATGGGTCAGATACCGAATTTGCGGAGTGTATAGCAGAGTACTAGGGCAGGTATCCATTTTTCTGACCACAGTATCGAAAGATGCCAATTGCGCAAGAGCTCAGAGAAACGCTCAAGTAGTTGTGGAGAAGGCATGTCTTTTAGATCCATGTATTTGATAAATCGAGTGCAGAAAAAGGTAAAGGCAAAAGGTGAGGTCGTTACATGCTCGTGAGAGTTTCCATCAATGGTGCGATTGAATTAAAGCCATTCCAGCTGCATCCGTGTGCTGATAGTTCACTGACCTCTAGAAGCTCGGTCAACATTCTATCTGCTGCCCTACGTGAATCTGCTAGTACGTGAAATTGGCTGGATAGATATTACCATAAGAGCAAAAACGTATCGTTAAGTTACCATCTGTATTCTCACTCCCCATTGCAGAGCCAACTTTTCAAAGGAGAGAAGCAGTTGTTGCCATTGTGGGCGTTGCCATCAGGCCTACTTCATGACCTACTAAGCATCTTGTGTTTCTTACTATCCTTCGATTGTATTCCTGCATCGCACATACCCGTTTTCCCGCCTCCAATGTGAACATAGAGTCCATATAACCATATATCGTCATGCTACGTTGATTGACCTTGCGGATACGATATGAAGCTGAAGTGGCACTCGACTGATGACCAAAGAATCCCGCGCGGCGAGGAACGAGTACCGATAACGCATCTCCGAACGCATAGGCGTGGACATTCAATGGTGTTTGATTGCAACTTGTACCAAAGGACAACACTGTTCGTTGTTGAATGTAGCGTCATCGATGTGAGTCTCCATCAGACTCGTCGAGAATGGCGGGCAAACGAATTCCGTATCTGCAATCGACGGATCCGTGACCACACTCCTCCAAACAAAGACATCTGGCCCTACGTGTTCACAATGTTTCGTTTGAACTATGACTCGCAGAAAATGTTGACGGACAAGCTCAGATGGATACAAATTAGCAGGAATGAAGGCGATATTGAGCCGACAACAAGACTTCACTCTGTACGTCTGACTCGATTCCCAGCATAGGTTGAACCAAAGTTGAGTGCCGTGATTAAGAGTTAAAGATCCTGACAGCGACAACTGTTGGTGAGTCTCACTATGGCTCGAGTAAGGAACCGCCCTCCACGTCAGCCTCCGACGCCTGACAGCATACGAAAGATTTTGAAGCACATGGATAGCATTCGCAAGCTTTTGGAGGCTCGAAAAGAGAACAATGACCTGCTTCCAGACCAAGAAGCCAAAGAATCCGACGTTGCAGAGTTGGCTGGCTTGGCTGGAGATATAGCTGACGACATGCTGAAGGAAGTGACGTATCTTGCTGCAATAGACGATCTTTCCGTCTCAAGCGATGAAGAGGCTCGGGTTGCAATGGCGAGACACATCGTCGATTACGCAGGCATTTTGAAAGAGCGTGCCGATTTGATGGAAGAGATGTTGTCAGGAGATCTGACATTCACGGTGACTGAAATTCTGGATATCACGACCTTGCGGCTTCCTCGCCAAGAAGCTGCACTAGCTCAAGTTGTGCTTGGTGGTCCTCCACAAACCCGTCCAGATGAGCGTGTCTGGTTCGACCTCTTGTCTGTTGAGGTAGTTAGAAGACTCGAAGAGTTGTGGAAGGCGCTTGAGGGCAGGCTGAAGCTCTTCATGACCTGGGTTGAAGACAGAAAACCGGAAGATTCTGAATCAGACTAGCGCGGCGTGTATCCTCAGGATTGAGCAGGGATAATCGGAGATATTTCAACTCGGAAGTTTCGAAAGCTGGGAGGAGCCTCTGAATGCCGATTGTCATTGGAATCTCGAGATAGCAATGACTAAAGCGTTTTGGTTGACATCTAGGGGTTCACGCTGCTGAAAATTCGACAAAGTTAAGCTTGCTGCTCCATTTTTGGGTGGTAAAGGGTGGGCTCCGATTATTGCCAGGCTGAGGTCCATATTTTGTAGCCCGCCAGCGTCGCCGACCGAGCCTCGTCTGGACAGCCTCAATTGGGTTACAACCCAGAATATTCTCGACTCGATTTACGCCCGAGACGACAATGAAATCGTATCATTAAAGTCATAGCCGAGAGTAGCACAGGACCGCAGGTTTAATATGGCTTTCGTTATTACTTAGATTCCGCAGAACTGGTTGATTAAGCTGATCCTGCGGTGAGGGTCTCGGCGAGTGCCCTTGAGCGCAGGTGTCTGCAGACTTGGGGTCTATGCAGTAGGCGTGTCCGTGCCTTATTTATGTTAGAGATTGCATGACTAATGGTTTGACGAAGTCATACTCGGCGCGTTACATAACGAATGTTTACCTAGATATTCTTAGGTCTTTGGGGAAATGGTGTTTCAAGGTCTGCCTAGGTAACAGAACTGGACCGGCTGAATAAACTAGATTTGGATTGCTCTTGACATCGTGGAGGCTTCTCCTAAACCCGTGACCCCGATACAAATCATATACCCTTGAAAATCCCCTAAATGGCTGAGGAGATCGGTTACAAGATGCTACGAATTCGCACAGTCATGAAAATGTTTCCAAGGATTCTCTTAGACCAACTGCCTTGTACCTGGAGGCCTGACAATTACACCTGAGATTACGGCGGAATGAATGAGCAGTAGAGTTGTCCAGACCTACTGCGTCATTAGTCCTTTGAGCCGTCTAACGAAATCTAAGCCCTAGTCAAAAGGCTGCTAGGTTAAGGAAATGACAAGCTCACCATATGAAACTCGATAGTTTCTTGGTTATGCCTACACACTGACATATTATGTCTTTTACGAGATCTAATTCATATATACTCATTCTCTTGTCGCTTCGTAGGGGACCACACTCAAATGCTTCCACCGTTCGTACAGCATTCATCGAATATAGCTTCCGGTGCTACCATCCTCTCCACTTTTCTGTCGGCTCCAACTCCACGACGATTGACCCCAAGCGCTGGAGAGCCGTCTTGGTAAAATGCCCCAACCACTCTCCGGTCGCTCGAGATGGACGCCATGTACCGGACTGGAAGGTCCAAATTGGGCTGGTGAGGACGGCTCGTAAGCCCGATCGAGATTGTGTGTGCGTCGATTATTGAATGTTGAAATTCGAGGGATAGAAAAGTTTCGTGATTGAAGACTCGATAGCGGAGGCTTGTTCGATTGTGCCTGCTGTTCGGAGTCAGAGCAGTCTGACGCTGAATTTGAGGTTGTGTCTATATTGGCATGTCCAGCAACAGCTGTAAATTTCGTCGGTGTTTGAAATGGATTTGTGAAATCCCGGATCAGGTACTGCGGTGTAGTGGCGGGAGAATCGTCGTCCATGAGTGGATGTACGCGGTTAGTTGGATCGGCTTGTCTTCCTGGATGTCTTCCGGTATCTGACCCAGCTTCTCCTCTGATTGTGTTCGTAGTTGCGTAAACTGAATGTGCAGTTGTGGACTCTGCAAGTGGAAGATTGCTCTCAGAAGCCCACCCAGACCTCTTTAAACGGCTGAATTCTGTGTGCCCGAGGTTGGCTGTCTTCTCCTTGGGTTCTGAGGGACTGCCGCTACTCGGTGATATGCTGAAGGAGCTGCACGTGGCGCCTCGTTTGTGTGCATTCCCGTGGGGATGCCGATTATCAGTCGTCGCGCTCAACCTAGTTTGCTGCCTTTTGACTGCACCGACGATTACACCTGTGCCTTTCTCGACTTCGTAGCTGTCACACTTTAATTCGTTGATGGAGATTTTGTGCCCTGGTGGCGCGAGTGGTATTCCGTTCCTCGAAATACCCCAGGTAGACGAATTCCTGACTTCATCAATCGTTTTCAGCATTTCCAAGTCTGAGTTAGCGATCCACATGTCTTGCTTCCCATTTACGCCGGAGTAGCGCAGATTACGTTGACGGATATAGCCGATAATGTCCTCGACGAAGATGCCGACGATGATGATGGTCGTGCAGAGAGCAACGGTCAATATCAGGGCGAAGAAGTTGAAGTTGCGGTAGGAACGGGAATGGATGATCTGATTCTGACAGAGCCAATAGTTGGCGGCTTGGATAGAATCAACATCACCGCCAGAAGCGGTTTCATCACGAGTGACATTAATATAGGCAGTATTGGCTGCAAATTGGCCGGTCGAGAAATCCAGAGAGATCTGTTGCAAGTATGCGAGAAGTAAATCCATCCAATACTTTGCTTCTATTTGCCATTGATCAGCAGGAAGCGCCAAACCTGCAGTTTGGGAAACAAGCTGCCGTGCTCTCAATGGGGGAGATGCAGCTTTGGTGAGGGAGTCAATCACATAGTAGAATGAGGAACCCATAGCAGCGTTCAAGATCCTATTGGCTGTGGCAAGCTGCCGCTTTGTGAAGGACACATTGCTTGATGCAGAACCCAAGAGACTCTGGACCTGGCCCCTAGAAAGTAACGGAGTGCACTGATTGTCTTTGGGCTTTTCAATAGAGTCTGAGTTACAAATCTGCCACCGTTGCGTACATCCCATCGTTGTCAAAGGAAGCTCTCGCGTATACGATGTCCGGTTGATTCCGACGCAAAATGAGTTGGTGTCATTTATCTCAAGGGTTGCCGAGAACCACGGGTCATCAACACGACCTTCGTATACGTCATTAAAGAATAAGAAGAGTAGGGAGTTATCAGAGTCAGTAGCCCGCAGCTCTGGGATCGAGTCGAAAGTCGCAGTATACGCCGCTAAACTTCCATTTGGGCCAGTGTAAGCTGAGCCCATAGAATATGCAGGTGCCATCATGCGCTGCTCGCATTCCATATACTGTCTGCTCTGCGAAAACGTTGCGTTCCTCGAATTGGTTCTACTCGGCCCGTAGAAGGCATCGGCTGCTTCATGTGCAGGTAATATTGAGGTTGCTGATATGTTTTGCCAGCCCGTTGCATACGCTTTGTCGTTCAGTGGTGAACACTGAGCTACGTGGCGGAATGCGATCCGATCTTTCGACTTGGAATTGAACCCTAAATCCGCGCTGGACGACAGATATCCCGTGTCGAAAGAAATACTTCCATTTATGCCCGGGTGGCAGACGCCTGCATCGAAAGGACAACTTGCAGGGGTAATGCTGGAAGTCCAATTCAGCTTTCCTGTAGGCAGAGAATCGCAGCCTTCGACTGATGATTGGCAAATATCAACGTGCTGCTGAATGGAGACATATCTGGCATTGTGATAGTTGTTGTATTCCATCGCTAGTTGGAGATATTCATGCTTCTGGCTGTAGAGTTGGTGTACATAAGTTTCGTTGAAAGTTCCACACCATGGACTCCTAGAAAGAACCTCATCACTCGCTTCGAGAAGCCAAGAGGAGAACAAGCCAAACAGGATGACAAGCACAAAATGGACTGTCGTCCATAGAACAAGCGGCAAGGATCCTTTAATGACATTCACGTTTTTCTGATGGCGCCATGCTATGGCTATCCGTATCAGCCGCCAAAAGGTGTTGAGATCAGTGGCAGTATTTCTGAGAATCACCTGCTGCTGATGGTATATCAAGCTGCGATCTTTCGACGTAGCCCGCACTTGGTGTAGGGCAAACTGGAACAATCGCCACAATTGCGAACCGGCGATCGAGATAAGGACAGCAATGGCTGGCGACAAGATCGAGGCATTGAATTGGTTAATCGTCAGTGTTAGACCTAAGGTGGAAGACTTTGTTCTGCTCCAATTGATCCACACGCCTTCGTAGATGTAGTCGGCAGCGCTGTGTGCCAGAGACATAACTACGGAGCGTGTTGTCCGCCAGCCAGTATGCGATAAACAGCGGTTAAGAACGACGGATGACCATGATAGACATCGGCTTTCGACCTTAATCAGGCAGACTTTTGAGTATACGAACTCGAAAGGCGCTGACTATTGCCATTCCGCTCAAGCATCTGGGCTGAACACTAAGAGGACAAACCACATTTAGTTCGTGTTGCCTGTTTGAGACTCACTAGGATGTAGACAATCCATGATTTGCGACCACAGCCTGCGTATGCTGTCATCCCTGACCGTACCACAGAGGGCAAGGTCTGTCGATGGACATTGATTTCAGAATCGGCGGTGTCTGCCTGTTAAGCTAAAAGCTAAGCACTTCTGCATCATGCTTTTAGCCCACGCATGCAGCTAGTACATCCATGTTGGCGGGATAAAGCAGTATTAAATGCTGATTGGCAGGAAAATGCAGGTGGCTCGGCCCCTCGGTTACGCAAGCCTTTCACATGCCTTTGCAATCTTGGTCCTTTTGCATATCGTGCTTAGCTTTCTTTGTCTTAACAAAGTCATCGAAGCTGTGAGGCTGTGATTAAGGTTGGTGTGAATTCTCTTGCCGGCGATGGCAGCGACAATGAAAATAATCGCTACATGGATCTAAGAGGCAGGACGGTTGTGCACATGATCGTACCTGGATCAACTGATGGAAGAGTTAAGCTGAAAGTCATAAAATCTGACCCTGCATCGATGCCTGGCGCAGCCATTGTACATGTTGCGATTAGTGGGATTATGGTAAATAGCTGCGATTTGGTTTTCCTTTTTCTTATCAATCATCGATATGACATGCATACCGGGCACGAACTTTCGGCATATCCAGCCAGTGGGACCCTGTCCAGTCAAAGCTTGGGAAGTTTGGTAAGAAAGAACCTGGACATATGTAACTCAGAAGACGGAAATCCTGAATATCAAATTATCGGCCTTTCCGAACGCACCACTAGTATACAAGGCTGGTGTACGTGGTGGACCCACTGCGCCTCTCTAGTTCTTGTAGAAAGCTGAACTGGTGGACTTCTTACTGTGCATCCGACAAGGTCTCAAGAAAGTCCATCGTTTTCGACGTGGCGCCTTGATCGCTAAAAAATTAATCATGAGTCTTTAAACGTCTTTTCAGAATAATAGCTTTTGGAGGCAGATACGCTCAGCAATCCCCACGCTATCATACGCTACGCTTGCGAGTTGTGGAATACTCACTAGTACATGGTCAGCCAGAGCCTGATTGAGCATTCCAGACGGTGGGTAGGTCCTCGACAAATATATAAAACTTCTTAAATTTCCCTGGACCCGAAGGATGCTCATATTCATCAATCTGGTCTTCTCATCGATCAACTAACCAAGTCTACCGCCAGCACGACGCCTTCGCATACAAGCACAATCAAGATCAGCCATGACGAGTGGTCCTACAGCTCCTCCAGCAACAGAAGAATTCTTCGAAGGTGATCTTATTTCAGCCGTTTCACTTCCCCTTTGCTGAGAAAACCGTTAGAAACCCCTTTTCCAAAGAACGCCGGACTATGGGTTAGCCCGGACGCAATCCAAGGTGAATGCCGGCATCTCCGGGTTTCGTGGTTCGAACTCCAATGCTAACGGAATGAAGTAATCCCTGATCGACTTGACGTAAAGCGCCAAGATTTCCAAGACTTCAACCCCACACCATTCCAGATCTGGGGATTTGAGGCGTCCGTATTGGCGACGCAATTGTTCTTGCTCAAGACTCTGGTAGAGAAAATGGAAAAGTCGGTGCCTGCTTCGAAAAATAAGTGGCAATCAAAGATTGACGCTCTGAGCCAAGCTCTTGAGCCGATACCTGGCATGGCGAAGGATCTCTGTGTAGCTGTGGGACCAGCCCGAGGGGATGACGCTCAAAGTACGAAGGAAGTACCGAGGTAGTGGATGCATAGATCGAGTATCACACCTCTGCAATGCTTAAATGTTTTGTGTCTGCGAAAGCAATCAATAACATAACCTGAGAAAATTCCATCTATCCACCCTCACGACCATATCGGGAGAGTGAAAGGCCCTAGGCCTTTTATACATATCAGATCGTGATTTACCTTTGCCCTCCTTATCCAGTGTTCTCTGTCAGGCGTAGACCACTAGGTCATTTTAGATACGAGTCATTATCCTCGGCCAAAGTCACCATCACTGCAATACCCAAGAACCCATAGACTTCCACACTCTCGAATGGGGTGCGTCTCTAAGATGCTGGCATGGCTTGGACATCCCGTGAGGATGTATTCCCTACGCAGTGTTCGCTGGTGGACATGGCAAGAGTAGCTCGAGCGCAACTTTTTGAGAAAGGGCGCTGCACCACGACCACAGCCAACGGCAACGCGTGTTTCGTCACTTCCTACGAGCTCACCTTCATCTCAGAGGGGTGCTTTGAGTTGCCTGTGGCACGTCCCACCCCCATCTCAGTTATATTGATTATTATCTTGCTTCCAATGACTGCAACGACTTTAAGACCGTCTGGACCGTACAATTTCACTACAACTGCCTAGCGGCATATGATCTATTTTCTGTGGTCGTAACGCGACGACACTACCTTGTCGTTCTGGATATCGCGCCATGCCTCTTGCCCTGCTACCCTGTATCAAATCGGATTGTACATTGACATTGAAACACATCTGCCATGAATCCACAAGACAGCGCCTGACTAGTCTTCTCTAACCAATTCATGCGTCCCTCGCAGCAGGTATGTCATTTACGCCAAACAGATATCCGAGCTCTCGTACACCAAGTCGTCCCACACTACTGGCGGCATTCTCGTCTAACGCACTTTCCACAAGTCGTCGTTTCTTCTCTTGAAGCTGTAGAATGCGGTCTTCGACTGTGAAAACATGATCGGGGTTTGCCGCATGGTCAACTCCTTCCTCACCTATCAGCACGCGGTGCACCGTGACTTCTCGGCGTTGGCCAATGCGGTGGCACCTGTCAGCAGCTTGATATTCCACGAAAGGATTCCAGAACGGGTCCAAAATCAGGACATGATTGGCGACAGTGAGATTCAGTCCTGCATTCCCAGCCTTAAGAGATACCAAGATGACTCTACAATCCGGGTCATCGGTGAAGCGGAGGACGGCTTGGTTTCGGTCCTTCGCCGTCATCGAGCCGTCATATCGAGTATAATTCGACAAATTCTCCTCCTGTGATAGTGGGACCTCAACGAGGTCGAGGAAGGAGGTGAAGCTGCTGAATACGATCGTTTTTTCATCCTCACTACGACCTTGAATCTCATATAAGAGCTCAAGTACTTTGTCAATTTTGGCACAGGGTTCATAGAGCTTGGCCAGTTGTTTGAGGTACTTCCTCTTAGCAGCTCGTGATTTTAAACCCTCCTTGCGAAGCTCCGCTAGCGACTTGTGCTCTTTAGCCTTCTTCTTCCCCTTCGATTTGCTCTTAGAAGATTTCGGATCACGGGCTTTTGGTTTTGGTTTTTGCACTGGCTTGCTAGGCGTCTTGATCTTGCGTGTTTCATCTTCACTATTAAGGCCGTCGCTTGGTTCAGGAGTCGCGTTATCGCTGACCACGAAGTCCTTCAACTCTTCACTGTCCTCCAGACTATCAGTAGAGTCAATATCAGAATCAGCATCAGAGTTGTCGTCAAATGATTCCTCTACGATGAAAAGGCTTGATCTTTCCCTCTCTTCATAGACTTCCTTGAAGCTGGCAAGGTCCGTAATTTTCTTCGAGTCAATCCGGGCTCGGCAGTGCGGGCATTTGACATTTTCGGCGTTTTCGGCGTGTACATTGTCAACTATCCTACTGAAGCAATCATGACACAAAGAATGTCCACAAGGATTGAAGATAATGGGATTGTCGACAGCGTCAATGCAGATAGGACACTCCATATCGTCGAGGCCCATGATTCTGGCAACGACGTCGGTCGGTAAATCCTTTGCATTGGCAACAAGGTCTGTACCTTCGATGCCACTGTCCATAACAAAGTCAGCAGAATTTGTGACCAACTGCGGAGAGCAGCAACATTGACGAAGGCGTAGTAGCAGTACTAGTGCTTTGGAATAGTTCTGTCCAACGCTTCCAGATTTTACAAATCTGTTGAACTGAATCTGAGTATTCTTCTCCAAGGCTTGATAAAATTGCAACTGGTCTTTATTGAATATTGCTCGGTCTTCAATAGTGCGTTTTTCAGGCAGCTGCAAGATAGGCTTGCCGTCAACCTCAGATTTCTTAGTCCGCCTGAGGAGAATAGCCTTGAGTAATGCATGCAGTTTCTCCATCGCATGTGTCTGTGTACCCTCTTGACGCGACTTGAGAGGTTGTCCAATATCTTTATTGAACTTATTGATGTCATTGTATGGCCGAACACGGCAGAATTTGATCAATGAATAAATCTCCTCCAAATTGTTCTGCATAGGCGTACCAGAAAGACACCATCTGAAGTCTGCGTGAATTTGGCAAGCGGCTATCGCGGTTTGTGTTTTTCTGTTCTTGATGTGTTGAGCTTCGTCGAGAATCACGCGGTGAAACTGCGAATTGTGGCTGAGAATTGCGCACTCGTCTTTTCTATCCATCATTGCGTCAGGTTTCCGCTTCAACTTTTCACTCCATCGTAATTTGCGCTTGAGCTCGGAGGCTAAAGTGCCATAGCTGGTTAGGATAACATCAAAATGCTTGACCTGAGCCCACGAACGATGGGCGGTCTGCGCATGCAGGATTGTGACGGTGAGTGCTGAGCGATGGTGGACCATCGATCGTATTTCTCGTTCCCATTGATTCATCAACGCAACTGGGGTTACAACCAGTGTTGGTTTGTTCGAGTGGTCTGGTGGCGGCCGAGACAATATGAGCGAGATGGCCTGGACGGTCTTTCCAAGACCCATGTCATCTGCAAGAATACCACCTTTGTTTGAGCCTTCCTCCATTTTCTTCATCCAAGCGAGACCCTTAACTTGATGTGGCATGAGCCTGACTTTCAATGCCTTGGGTTGAGAGTCGCCGGCCTCTGATGATGTGATATCTTCATCGGGACGAATGTTATGAAGAAGTTGTTTAATCTCCTCCTGCGTTTTTCGCGGATCGGCTGTCTCCCAGCCACGAGGCAGCACCGGATCATCCATGTCGTCGAAGAGTGTTGTGAGATCAAATGGCTGAAGTTGTGTTCCTAGCATGTTGCTCAACTGGGAAAGGGGGTTGAGGAAGGGGTCCGAAGATAGTCCATTTAATGATGAGTTAGTCTGCGGCGATTGAGACGAGTTACCATAGACTGAGGTCCCAGGCAAGTTAGTGTAGACAGAGTTGTTGTTTGGGAACGTGCCAGGCATAATTTGGGTTTGGCCGAACATAGGTGGAAGTGTCCGGCGATGTGGGATGGCAGATGCAAAACGCTGGCTGAACTCGGCAGGGCTGAGCAATGTTAAATCATCACTGCTGTCGCCACCGTCAATGGAAGTCGGGGAGTCAGCTGCCGCATGGCCATATTCCTTCCGGTCTCGCTGTTCGCCCTCGCTATCACGGGTAGCAGGCAGCGAAGGCATACTAAATGAGCCATTGGGTCGAAATGTCGCTTGCGTATGCTGTGGTAGAGCGAATACAGGCTTCTTTTCGAGAGTCTGGCACGAGGAATCGGAAGTCTTGCGCCACTCCTCTTGGAGTTGCCTTGCAAGCTTTTCGTCCTCGTCCTCCTGACGTTTCTTTGTTTCTTGTTGTTTCAACCAATTTCGGTGGCTGCGGAGGTCACCTTTCCAACCGTCATCAAGCAGGTTCTCTAGCTCAGGGTCATCGAAATAATCCGAGCCAATACTATCGGCATAAGATAACGTGGGTGAGTCCGCAGGGGTAGATTTCCGGGATTTGATTTTGGGGAAATCTACTGTATCATCATCGTCACCGAGTTCACCTCTTTCTCTTTTCCTAGATGGCAGAGTCATACAACTTGTCGACCGCTGACCTTTGGTGGATTCGAAGGATGGCTTCACGTCAGTCATGGATGAAGTTCCTGGTCCAAATTGCGTGCCACTGTGTCGAGACAAACCTCCACCCATAGCGTCAATCTGTGCGTTCAACTCTGCGATCCTCGTCTTGTGATATTCCGTATCGATTTCCACATCCTCGGCGGCTCCTCCTTCAAGACTGCAAAGTAAGGCTCGGTGAAGGTCAAGATCATCCTGCAGTCCCCGCAAGGTTTGTGAAGATTCCGCCATTGTGGCGTTATGCCGTTTGTGGCTCTCACAACGATGTAAATGTTTTCGAAAAGAGAACGAGACGCAGATTCAGTCAGTGTTGAGAAGCTGCGGCATTTTGCGCTAGGTGTCGAGAGGTAGGCGACAGTGGAACGACCTCTTTCAGGGATAAGATAATCTACGGCTTTGAGGCAATCTTGAAGTGCTCTCACAGTTCATAGATGCTAGAAGTTTCGCAATGATAGGCTGCTGTGCTTGAGAGGCTTGGCGGGTAGATGAAGAAGTGCCCAGACGTCAATCCACAGCAGCAGACAGACGCCACCATGAAACACAGACAATGCAAAGGTGCAATACCGAACCGGGTAGGTGTTCGAGCCCCGTGAGAATTGAAATTGAGTCTGTCCTATGCCCTCATTCGTCAGCCTTCGATTTGGCTATCTCTCAGGCTTGTGCCTGTTTGCAAGCCTGAGATCGTGCCAAAAACAACGCGAAAAGCGGCTAGCGGTGGGAACACGCGTCATTGCGCGCTTCAATGTCTTCTCTGTTGCGGCGGGTCCATCGGACGGGAAAAGTTAAATCCGAAATACGAGGTACGAGGCAGGCTTTACCCATCACGTGTAGAACCTGCGCGCCTCCCGGTTCGGAGGAGAATTTCGTAGGGGTGTCTAGCAGCTCTGTCGGATCTTATTTCTCTCGTAGCCAAGAAAGTACGAATTCATTCGACAACCCATATTATCCCTTTGGAGGTTCTTCGTTGAGATCTGATATTACAAGGGTCTGCACAGAATAAATCCTCCCAACACGGTCTCTAACGGATTGGAAGTGACTCCCACTATCCTTTGGCCTTCCAACTGGACATTGCCAACCATCATACAATATGTCAGGTCTAGATGTTGAAGCTCTTCTTGATTCAACTGCCGCCGGCACCCCAAACGCTTCTAAACACGACGACGACGATCGCCTTCAGCATGACCGCTCCGAACGCCGGGATCGCGACCGCTATCGAGACATCTCACGGGATCGAGACAGAGATCGAAAGCGTCGCGACAGAAGTCGTGACCATCGCCGAGACCGAGAGGATGAGTTGAAGAGTCCTCGCAGTGATAGGGGCAGCCAGAACGGTAGTCACCGAAGCAGACGCCGGAGCCGATCCAGAGACGATGATCGACGAGCCAGGCGTGATCGTGCTGATTATCGCTCTAGTGGAGATTACTACCGGAGGGACAGACGCTCACGTTCCCCAGACGATAGGTATTATCGACCTCGCGAAGGCCGATCAAAGCGAGAGGAGGGCGGTGTCCAGTCAAGAGATCGGGATCG
Organism: Incumbomyces delicatus; assembly: GCA_017655985.1. Taxonomy (NCBI): domain Eukaryota; kingdom Fungi; phylum Ascomycota; class Eurotiomycetes; order Chaetothyriales; family Trichomeriaceae; genus Incumbomyces; species Incumbomyces delicatus. Next base: position 4,672,882 of record JACJVS010000003.1, read on the forward strand.
AAGACGCTCCAAGAGCCAGGATCGAAAAACTAAAACTCCGGAACCCCAGTTAACTGAAGACGAGCGAGACCGGAGGACTGTCTTCGTCCAACAACTAGCTGCACGACTTCGCACTAAGGAACTCGTTCAATTTTTCGAGAAAGTCGGTCCGGTCAAAGAAGCTCAAATTGTCAAAGACCGGGTTAGCGGTCGTTCCAAAGGTGTTGGCTATGTTGAGTTCAAGGACGAAGCTTCCGTTCCTCTTGCTATTCAGCTGACGGGACAGAGACTCCTCGGCATTCCGATTATCGCCCAGCTTACTGAAGCAGAAAAGAACCGTCAAGCTCGAAATTCCACCGCCACGAATGGCAACCAGAACTCCGTCCCCTTCCACCGTCTTTATGTAGGCAACATCCATTTCAGCATTACTGAACAAGATTTGCAGAATGTCTTCGAACCTTTTGGAGAGCTGGAGTTTGTTCAGCTTCAGAAGGAAGAACAAGGCCGTAGCAGAGGATACGGCTTCGTCCAGTTCAGGGATCCCGACCAGGCTCGTGAAGCGCTCGAGAAAATGAATGGTTTCGAGCTTGCAGGACGTCCGATCCGGGTCGGCCTCGGTAACGATAAATTCACGCCTGAATCAACAGCTAATCTTCTGCAGCGGTTTCAAGGTCAAGACCGATCAAATTTTCAAGGTTCGGCATTCTCTGGTTCTGGGGGAAGAGGAGCTCATGCTGGCGGCTCCGGTGGCACTTTTGATAGGGCTGGCGGTAGAGATGATCAAAAAGGCGCAGGCGGTGCCAGTGCCTTGGACGATACGGATGTAGCAGGTGTCAACTTCAATAATTACAGCCGAGACGCGTTGATGCGAAAATTAGCTAGGACTGACGATCCTGAACCAGATCCTCGACAAGTTGCCCCAAAAAAGGAGACAAAGACGATGCCTGTGAATGTCAGCCAGGCAAGCCGCTGTGTTTTGTTACGAAATATGTTTGATCCAGGCGAGTGAGTGGGAAAGAGGATCTTCTCCGCAACCCTCAGCTAACGACCTTTTTTAGGGAAATAGGTGATTCGTGGGTCAAGGAGCTCGAAGATGATGTTCGACAAGAATGTGAAGACAAATACGGCCACGTCGTTCACATATCACTCGATCCCAATACCCAAGGCGACATCTACCTTAAATTCGACAAAGTTTCTGGAGGCGAAAATGCTATTCGAGGTCTCAACGGACGGTTTTTCGGTGGTAGGCAGATCACCGCGCAGCCAGTTGTTGACGCAGTCTACAGCAGTCTTTTCTCTAGGACCAAAGCTTTGTGATCATACATGCGACTTTCGTGTAGTCCTTTGCATGGCCTCAACTCCTCACCACTATCTCGAATTCTGGATCAAGCCACGAGATCCGAGACGACTGCTGACGGATCTTGTGACCCCGAGTCCGCAACCGTCCTGGCGCCGTCTCAGGAGGCGACATCAGAATATACTTGAGTATCCAAATCTCACGCAGAATTCGCTGTTGACTACTTCTTAGATGCCTGAAGCAAATTTGAATAGTCGAGGTTCGTGCATCGGTCTCTTGGACCATTATGTTGCATAAATCATCGATTTCGACCTGTTGTCACAAATGCCACTCTTTTCTCAATTACACTCTGCAAGATCTCGTTCTCTTTTCCAAGGATCAGCCTCCTTTAAACGCTGAAGAAACTCCCTGCACCAAAGTACGCTGCATTAAAAGTGTTGTTTGTTTCTTGTCACCTACCCCTTTTCTTCCTTCGCGCTAATCTTTTCCCGAGATAACTGTTGACTCATGACTTCCAAACCGCTCCGCCGCTCGCGCATCTGCTGCATCCACCCGCGCCCGTGTTCTAAATGCCTGTGGTGAACAATAGTCGCTGTCGGCTGGAGACAGTACAGAGACTTCATCGATTGCATCACTACACGTTCATCGACACCTCCACTCAGATGTACTCTCGCATGTCTTGGCTGATATTTTCAGGCACTTGTCTCGCTGCCACCATCTCTAGCTGTAGCGATGAAGTCCAGCTGTGGAAAATAGGGCAGAGAGGAGTGAGCCAGTACGGACTGGTCAGCGCTTATTTTCACGTTGGTGAAAGGGGGGCCTTGGAGGGAAGCCCAGAAATGTAACGGATTGAAACATATGGTGACACCCACCTCACCAAGCCCTTCAGGAACGACGATGACATTGATACTGACCACGCCATACTCACCATCCGTGCGCAAATTGCTCCTAAGCTGATGAATGGGTTGAACCTTCCCAAGCCGTCATAGCTAACACATACCTAATAGTCCAACAGCTCGATCTTGTCCTACAGCACCACGTTTTCGCGCGCATACAATATGTCAGCAATTAGGTTGTCAAGGAACCAAGACCGCCTTCAGCTTCATAATCCACATTCATTATTAAACATTATCCCGGCAGACCCATCATCCTCTCGAAGGGCAGCCTCTCCCCATCCGTTTACTCGTACACCACAGATTATTAAACATTATGCATTATTACGCTCTCCACCCAAACGCCTAATGCCAGACACCAAACCAACAAGATAACCTTGAATATTCCTACAGTATTCTTGAATCCGTCCCTCCCACCCGTGGACCCTATTCACACAAAAAAACACAACACCCGCTATGCCCACAATAATCGAACAATACTCTTACACCCGCCCCTCCCACCCTACTCAAACACAAACACCCAACACCATATGCCCACAATAATCGAACAATACTCTCGCACCCGCCCCTCCCACCCTACTCAAACACAAACACCCAACACCATATGCCCACAATAATCGAACAATACTCTCGCACCCGCCCGTTCCCGCCCTGCTCAAACACGAACACAAACACTATATGCCCACAATAATCATACAATACTCTTACAACCCTCCCGCCCACCCTCTCAAAAACAAACGCCGGACGCCACCCCAGGAAAGACATTATTCGTACATTACTTATAACCCGCCCACCCGCCCTATACAATAAACACAAACTTAAACAACGGAACTCGTACAGTACATCGACAGCCCCCCCCACCCGTGATACTCGTACCGTACTCAAAAAAGACCGGCGCCGGCGCCGGGTTAACCCACCCGTCCACCCTCCGATGTCAGGCATCGGCATATTTGTCCTCTAGTACTCGTCTGGTAGTTTGCGGTCAGTTCGTGCGGTCTTGCGCAAACTGAAATGTCTTGGTAATTCAGCTGATGAAGAAGCTGATGTGCGCAAAGGTATTTTTATGGAAGGACCGGTATATTTTGGAACTTGAACTGCTGAACTGTGCTTCCGTGTGAAGTTGAGAGTTGAGAGAAAGAGCAAGTTGTGCTGGAGTAGACCACCTCAATTAATTATCTGTTATGTAAACGCCAGTGCCATCGTATTTGAGGGAAGTTCCAGAGGAATCAACATGGTTTTAGGGTGGGAATTCGAGCTTGAAGCGTAACGACCACGTCTGATCGTTGGTGGAAGACATGCTTTCGAACATCAGGTAAGCAGGCTGGGTGGTAGAGCTCGGGAGAAAACAGCATAGTTCCTGCATTGATGCTTTGTCGAGGCTAGGCATTATTTATCTTTGAATAGGGGCTTGGTGGTCGATTTTAACGAGGTTCCAACGAAGAAATTTGGAAGACATGGTCCCAAGTCGGTTGTTGGCCTGAATTACTAACCTCTATAACTTGAGTTATTAGGTCCTTGCCTGTCGTTGGTTTTTGATCTACACTTACCTGCAGGGTTGGAAACGATGTCAGGCGGAGGACGTTTGGGATTGTCAACTCCATTTCAAGGTGAAGCTCTGTACGGACACCGAGGCCTGAATTGATCCAGAACGATGACATGATTCTCTGATAGCAGAAGGATATCAGGCGGCAATGGGTGTAGTTAAGCTTTGAAGCAGCGTACGTGACTGAAGGCCAATATCTGCAATTCGTTGAAGCTGCCACAGTGGTTCAGGGGAATTTTGAAGACTGGAAGGCTCAGAAACTTTGTCAGCATTCAGACTTCTTGACCAACGCAAAGAAAAGACAATGGATTCGAACGAGATGAATCTGTGGAAAGCAGGTACCGCCGCCAGGCAAAGAAAACAGGGTTTCTGGACGGCCTCTTTCCTCGCTGAAAATCTCGATTTTTCAAAGAGTTCAGGGCAAGGCTCAACTCACCTCGCTGCTAAGAGAAGCTGTTGTTAGGTTGTAGGTTTGTAGCTTGTGGCAGGCGACTGGGTTGTGGTTTGCAGGTTTCGACTTTTGTAGGGTCTCTCCTGCGCCATCAGGCAACAAGCTGGAGGTTGGGTGTCAATCTTGGGTCGACAGGTCAAGAAGATGGAACTAGTGCTTTGTTGAGGTAGGGGTACTGCCCCAAGCACCTCAGCTTTGACGCGAAAGAAAAGAATTTGCACGGCTCTTTGATGTATCCCAACATGACGGGAAGGTGCAGATAACAAAAAGGGAGGAAGAAAAAGTTTGCAAAGAAGGGTATTTAAGCAGCTGCCAGTGGTGGAGGTCCACTTGATGTTTGTGCAAGGCTGGAGGTAATGGTCCTGCTCCAACTGTGCACACGTGGTCCGAATGAGTGAAGTCTCTGGCGGCGCTCATCTTCAACGGGAGCTAGGCCTACCGACGATGGTGCCATGCACCTCGACAGCATGATCAATGTCTTGTGTTCCCAAATATCGGTACGTCGTGCAGAGTTGCCTAGGGACGGCCCCATACATATATTCATCTAGACAGGTAAGCATTCCCCATTCCGATCCTCGCTTGGTTGCCCCTTTTGCTTGTTATTTCAATAGGAGCTCTATGAGCAATCGACAGTGTCGATTGGCTCCGTGCCGCATCTCTCGACGACGACGGACCTTTGCAAGAAAGCTTGAAGGCTTACCCGACCTACCGGCGAAGAGCCACTTCCCTTTTCAGCTTTGTCTCGGTCACCGTCCAGGACTTGCACCAGTATGACATCGGCAGGTGTGGGCATCGCAACGCGACGAGAAGAGACAGTGCAAGGCCTCAGTTAACATACCCTATGTTGTTGCAAGGTCTGGTAGTAGTGTTGTATCAGCCTGCTGCGACTCGATCTGTTCGCAACAACTCCGGCTAGCCCGAGATGAACAAATTTTTGCCCGTCTTTGAGCTCACAGCTCCATCGCAGTCGTATTCTGTGCTCACGATAGCGTTGCCTCACCCCGCCCAACGAGCTCTATCCATAAGCAAAGTGTCTTGGCCTAGGTGGGGAATGATCTCTGGTCGAAGTCATCATTGAACAACTCTTGCAGGAATCAAACGAGGCCCACCGTACAACGAGCCACGCCTCCTGAAATAACGAAGCAGGAGCCATCTATTGACCTGCTGACTCGAGCTCATGGAATCATCATCAATTTCGACCGCCGCATTTGGCCAAATGCTGTCTTCAAAGAAAGAGTATAGGGTGTTTGATGTATTTCGAGCCGCCAGAGGGGCCTTAGGGGGTTTCAAGGACAGACATGGAACAAGCAATAACTCCAGAAGTATCAAACAGTGTCCTCTATCATCCTCAACGACAATCAGCAAGATTGCAGACTGCAAGCATTCCTGAATCGTCGCAAGTCGAGGGTGCATCCTTCTTTGGAGTTGGCATTAAACCTCATCGCGCGAATGCCCAACAACAGCAATCAATCGCATTCGTGCTTCAAGAGAGGACTCTGATGGCTATCCATTCAGCATCGAGCTTGTGAGCTAGACCATTGGGTCATTACGCACAGGTGTACCTGTCCGTGCTTATACCAAGCCATTGATGGACAAACGATCGGAATCAGCGTCCCAAAGTTTGATTTTCATAAAGTGGGCGAGCCTTAGGCCAGACAACTCTCAGCACCGGAGTTTGTTGCATGGCAGTGCAAAGCAAAGCAAAGCTGTCTGCCCAAAAATAGGTCCGAGAATGGGTATGTCCACACGCTTCACCGCTTTCCCATTGTGTAACCAAGCCACATGTTTCGAAACTGACTGGGGCCTTTCTGTTGGTGCAGAGAAAGGACACGATCCCTTTTCCGCTACCGACTCGATAACACAGTCTTGTAGCGAAAGCCTCCCTTGCCAAGGGATAGCAGTACAGGGGCAATATGCTGTTGTGCGAGCCGGCCCGGAGGCAAGTTGAACCTGTTGGATCGGAAGACTTCTTTCTTCGCTCTACCTTGGCCAAGGCCTGAAGAAGCATTTGAGGCCGTTTTAGTTGTCCAAGCGTTGCCTCCTCATTCCTGACCAGCGATGGCGCTGGCCAATTTCGTACTCCATCTGCTTGGCGGGACGGGCATCAGTGCGACTCAAGCTACAACCACCTTGGGGAGGGCGGCTGCCTGGAAAAGAAACAACAATTTCGAGAAAGCCCATCTGAAGGGACGAAGCCTGTGGTTTTCCTAAGGGCCTGGGTTTGTAAGTGTGTCAAAGGCCTTCAAATGGCCTATGCGTTGCTTCAAAGCCTTCAAGTCTTGGAATGAGGAACTCCTCGCACGGATGTTCCCATGCCACCAACTCACAGCTTCGACCTTAATTATTTGGTTCTCACATCAAGAGTGTACCTGCGTATCGGTCTGTGCCGACCTGTTTGCCTGACTATACTTTGAGGGTCGTTGTCCTGCAGAGTCACGACGCGAAGGTTGCAGCGCAGGTGGTTTGACCAATATCCCTCTGATCAAACGATTTGAAGATGCCGGTACGACAAGTCGGGGTACGGACCTCGAAGTTCAGGAGCTTTTCGTCCTCGGTGTGGCCATGTCTATTGTCTAATTGATACCTTTCCATCTCTTCTAAACGGAGAAGCTTTCGTCTGTGCGGTCAAGCCGAACCACACCAGGTCTCTGTTTTTCTTCCGTGGTCTTGTTAGGTCTCACTTGGCTCGAAACTTCTACGCAGGCGGTTAGTAAGTGGCTAGATGGTAGCTTACGGATTATGTCTTCATTGACCACATCTGTGGCATCCCTGTGCCGCTTGAATGAGTACCTGAAGGTGGAAGTTCCTCGCGCCGATGGTGTTGTTTTCGTCGGTGACAGCTGTTTGGTCATGATGAAACTACGGCACAACGGCTCGAGCCCATGCACGATGCGTTTAGTCCTCTATGGCAAGAGAACGATAAAACTAAAGTGCAAGAGGAGATGATGCTTTTCATACGACAAGAATTGATTGATATGGTCGAGGTGGATGAAGGGGTTTGAGTCAGGAAAGATATCATGCAACCACTACAAGGCCAAACGATTGTGCAGCACTCCAGCTACCTACCTCCACCCTAAATTACCAACCACATTTCAGAACCGACATTATTGTTCACAAGCCTTTTCACCCCTTTCTCGTGACGCTTGACGAGAATCCCTGACAACTTTGGCTGCGTCCACTTCCTACCACCCCCTTTTCCTCCCAATTTCTCCATTTCCCCTGTGTCAAATATCCATTCACGAGCCCAAGGGTCCGAGTGTACTGACGTTGCCTTTTGGCTGGCCTGCAGACCTGCAGGACCGACCTAACCAAGAGCACCCAGCCCAGAGCTAGACTCTGAAGGGCGGCTCTACCCAGGATTATCCCTCAAAGTCAGAAAGGCAAGCCCTTTACCTTCGGCCGATGAGTCAGTACTGATATCATTCAGGTCTTACTCAAATGAAGAGGCTATTGAAGACCTCGACCAAGAGATACGGCTTACCCCAGTACCACGAGAATTCAAGATGCTCGGGGCCCGACTTTTTCGCGCCTATCGCCAACAGGTAGCTCCTTCGCAACCATAAACCTAGACCGACAGATTGAAGAGCTCAACCTCTGCATTGGGTCTCTCAAGCAGTCGCTGAAGGAGATCGGACACCAGATGACACGAGCAAACATGCAACTAAGGACCGGCATTATTTTATCGTTAGGCAAGCCTACACTATCTTCTTGAATCAGGATGCACCTCTCCCGCCGAAAGGTTGCCAGCATACTCCTACTAGGACATTGTCTTCACACCAGACTCCAGGAGTTGCAATGTATGCCGTGCTGTATGGTCTAGTTCGATTCAAACACATCAAGGACGGAGTGAGCATCTTTTTTAGTGAGCTAGCCATTATTGTCTGCCTCAAATTCCAACTTGAGGTCAACAACCCGTTTTCCTCCTCGATCGAGATCCATGAGTAGGAGAAGTGCATCGGCTGTTTCTAGCTTGTTTCGATTCTATCCACCGGCTTTGACATAAATATACAACATTAGCAGCAATTTTTGGTAAGTTCGCTCCGCCAACCCCATTGCTACCGGCGGATCAGGACTGCACCAATTTTTGCTACCCAAAGCTATCACCAGAATTCGGCAGCATGCCGCAAAAACTCTTGTCCAACCAAATCATGTGTTGGTTTGTTGTTGTTATCATGGTTGCACAATAAACCTGTGTGGACGCTGGACCCCTTTTCTAGGTTCGATGTCAACATCGACAAATCTATTTAAGCACATTCATGATGGAAGCCGCTCCACATTGCACAACACCTCCAGTGCCTACAATGCTCAAGATCAAAACAGATAAAATTTTCAAGGAGCTCAGACAAAAGCCCCGGTTACGATACATTGCTTGGTAACAAGATCTCCCATAGGAACAGACACTTTGGATTTTCATCCTATCATTGATTTTCAGGAGAAATACCGAAGCGGCATGCTGCTATGGTCAAACTTATGTGACGAGCATAGAACATTCCGAGTTGGCATTCAATGATTATGCGGAATACCGAATGTTGTTTTCACGGCTCCATGAAACTTTCGACCCGCTACCATAGCTAACATCAATAGCGAGTGCTGCGTAGATGGTGGAAAGATAATTGCTCGAAACGGGACTATCAATTCCTTTAGTACAGAGAATCGAGCTTTCTTTAGGGCCGGAGCTTTTTCTCAACATCCATTGAAGAATGCGAGAGAACCCTTAGATAAAACGCGCGCTTCTCAACCGTAGGGGGTGGAAAGACTCCGGAAACTTCAACTTAAAGAAGGCAATGTCCCGTTTAGTCCTTTCCCACATAGTAACCAGATTGATTCTACACCAATACTGAATATTGACAAAATCAAAACAGCAAAGGCTTATGCAGAGAATTTGACGTGGATCATACGTTCGATCACGTCCATGCATACCTCATGAGATTCACATAGGCCAAGCTTGGACCACGTTTTGGATTGGAATGGAATGAATGCACCTCAAGAAACTCGAAATTCCTAGAAGACTAGGTGAAATGTGTCCTATGAGTCGTGGCGCATGCCTGACTTACATGTATAAATGTACATACAAATTCTCTAACATACATACAGATTTCAAATACAAGCTCAGGCTACCTAGATACACGCGAGATACCTCCAATACCAAACAGTTGCACTCTCTCTGTGTCCAAAAGCATTAATTCAGCGTTTTCCATGCGCAAGAAAATTGATGGAAGATACATAGCTTCCCGTTGGAATGGGGAGTTGCTTGTACCCGGTCATTTCGTGGATCATTTGAAAACTGGAACGTCGAATGGTCTTGACAGTCGTGCCCCTGCAGTCCCTGAGCCTCGTCCATTATGATTCCCTCCTCGTTTTTCACTCCCTCGGTGGCGTGAATGATGAATGGAGCTGACACTACTATCCGGACGTATGGCATAACCACCAAGCTGCTCCGCTCGTAAGGTGCTGGTGCTCATGGCCGAGACCCGGCTGTTCCGAGAGACGGACACGTCTGTGTACTGCGATATGCAACTGCCGCTCGGTTTGGGGTAGCAGTGCAGCACGGGTGATGACGGTGATAATGGTGGATTTCCACCGGACCTATGCCGGCCAGTGGCATGCTCTTTGGGAACGGCCTGATTTTTCCGCGGCGCAAGTGCTGTTGATTTCTTCTCCTGCCTGTGTACGACAGCGGCTGTGTTGCTTTGTCTAGTGCGCTCCGGGACAAACGCTGCCGGCTCGCCCTTCCGGGGTCTAGCATGTCGAAGCTCGACCCTTGAGCCGGTTGCCTGCACTGGCCATAACGTCTCTCTTGGCTCCACACAGAACGGGTTGCTAGCGGAAAGTAGCGATGTGGGTGGTTCTTGGGATCCGTGCATAGGCGTTTTGCTAGCTTGCATGTCGGCAAACCCAACACTTCGGTCTCGCAGGGCGCGGTCGTTGTTTCTAATCGTGTCGAGCGAGTACCTGCTCTCCACGTACAGTCTGTCCGGTGTTGGAAGATATGGATGACTGCTGTCTTTTGGTCGTGGTGCTATGGTGGCAGATGTGTGCTTGTAGACAGGGTATTCCGGGACGTCTTCGGTCCCGTCAATCCTGAAGAGCATGGCAGATGCATGTTGTGTGGCGCGAAGAGCTGCGTAGGTGTCGATAATATCGTTCTCAGCGTCATAGAGTTTGTTTTCTACTCTTTTCTCGTCGAGTGCTTTAACGTATTCTTTGTACCTGCGGGAATTGGAATGGTGCGACTCTAGCAGGCGGCGTTGGGCTCTTCGCCGACGATGTTGTTCAAGTTCGACCTCTTTACGCTTCTCGTACAGCTCTTCGGCTAAGCCCGTGTTCCACTTTGCCTGTAGATTCTGGTTGCCTTCGTGTTCTGAAGGACCATAGTGAGATTGCCAAAGGTCAATCCATGGCTCAATCAATCTGAGTAAGCGGAGCCGACGAGGATGTTTGGTCTGTGATTCCAGAGTTAGGCGGCTTTTCACCAGGCATCGAAGAGCCCAGAGTGTATTGATGTGTTCTCCAATTCGCGCTAGCATGCATGCTTCGCAACCATCCACTTGGTAGGTGGAATCAATCATTGATATAGTATTTTCAAAGCCATAGCGAACAAAGTCACCAAATGCACTTTCCAGCTCTGCTGGCTTCAGCCACATCATGTGTAGGCGAGTTAAAGGCTTGACAACGTTATCCCATGCATATGCGCCAATGTGGTCTCGCGTGCTTTCACGGAGTGTTTCCAGTCGAGCTCCAACCTCAAGGCTCAGGTATTTGAACCATTGATGCACAAAATCCGCGTTAAGGACTTGGTGCATGTCACAGAGGTGAGTGTATTCCAATTGCTTGGGTAGAAGTAGCTTCTGAGTGATCGTCGATGGTTTTGCCAGAGGAAACTTGAGCTTGGGTATTAATGGTCCAATACGATTCATGTAGCACTGTCGAGCGAATTCATCATGACAGCCTTCCCCAAGGTCTCCCTGGAACCGAAGAATACTGCAGAAAATGTTCAGTTGGCCTTCTGGAACGAGTTTGCGATTCGTGAGGGCTGACTTGCAGTTGATCGATTCTGTTTTGGAAGAGGTCATTTTTTTCGAGTCGTTAAGTGTGGTCTGAATGTTGCTTGTAGATTTTGGGTTCGAATGTTGCTTCAGGGTTGTCCAGTCAAAGTTCGTCCTTTGAATTTGGAAGCTTCAGGAAGAGGGATATAAATTGGAGTGCTTTCGATGCAACACAAAGGGCAGTTTTGATACTTGTCCATTGTACGCTTTGTGCCTAGGACATAGACACCTAAACAAAGTGCTTTCTGACTCGATGACAATGTGTGATGACGCTGGCATTGTCTCCTGGCCGCGTTTTGTCCATGCGACCGTATTTGGCTTTGAAGTTTAGCATTTGTTGATAGGGGCCGGGCTGCTGCTACCTCAAACTCGTTCCGGTGATCGTATATACTACGACTTGTTGATGCAAAAAATTAAGCATCTAGATGCTGAGCCATTTGAATGAAACGAAAATGAATTATAGCTTTGAATCTTTGTCGGAGCTCTTGTCCATCACGGCTTCTGCTTCTTTTCGATCTATCACTTCCACGTCCCGCGGTCCTTCTTTGCTAAATCGTACCAGCACAAATCGGCTAGTATCACCACTTAGTCCGCTGTTCTTGAGTTCTGGACCTTGTTTGTCAAGTGCCAGTACTCTCCTACCGTCAACCCAACTTCTTGGGCCGGGAATAGGCGAGATAATCTTTTCAGTCCAAGGAATAGGGCTTCTGTCTTTGGTCATGAACTGCTTCAGCGCATCTCTGCGCTTCATGCGCTCCTGCTCTGGGATGTCCCGACTCTCAGCTGGATCATCCAGCTTATCCAAAAAGGCTGAAATGAGATGCAGCAGGATGTACTGGGGAGGGAAGAGTATGATTTCCCCATTGTTAGCTTGCCTTACCCATTCAGCAGGTTTCTTCCATTCAGGGGAAATGGTCTCAATTTGATCAGCGGTTGCCAGGAGATGCCGTCTTCTTTCAGTGACAGGTACGAAATAAACATACATCTGTGTGGTAAAACGCTTGGGGACATTGACAGGAGTGATCCAGTGAGTGAATGGGATCAGGGATTCGGTATCTAAGACTGCCGTTATTGACTGTTGCTTGAGCCATTCCTGCAACGACAGTTTACCACCATGGACGTCATTACGCCCTGCCAATCGGATGTGGGGTTCAAGTGAGAGTAGAGGTTGATTCTGAGCGGTCGACTCGCGGGCCAAAAGCACGCCTGATTCCTCGAAAAGCTCACGGATAGCTCCAGTGCGGTAAGCTATGCTGTCAATATGTCGCGCTGGGTCGGAATCATTGTCTGGCAATGGCCCATCAGACGGTTCAAGGTTTCCTCCGGGAAAGACATGAGCTGAAGGGAAGGCAGACGAGGTCTTGGTTCGATGTAAGAGCAACACCTTGTTGGACGGGGAGATGACAATTGTGCTTGCTGAAGGGGATGGCCTTGGAAACGCTTTGGAGCCATCGGAGGTAATGGTGATTGGCTTGTTTTCCGTACTCCACGGAATACTTGGCTTGGCGGACATGGGGAGCCGTGAAAATACTGGTAAAATTCTCCGGGTTTGACAGAGAGCCGAACTTGCTTGTATGCCACAAAATGTCGTGGACATGAGGCAGCGGTCAATAAAGGTCAAGTATCTTGGTAGTAGCTGAAGCCAGACAAGTCGTGTTGCGGTTCGTAATATGCAGGACCGCCTGACACTGGTTTGCGTAGAATTGCGTAAATATCGGGCAATGAGGAAATCCTCGAGTTGGTGCCGAATCTCGGTCGGGAACCGAGGCAAAATACTTCGTACGGCTTTGCAGTGGGTCTGTGATTTAGCCGCGAACCAAACCAATCATGGCAAATTAGACACAAAGTTGGAAGGAGTCTCGCAATCGGCTTTTTGGATGCAGGCACAAATGCAAAAGCAATTGCAGTTCAGTCATCTCAATACGATTCCAATTCTATCATAGAAATTCCTCTAACGCCTCGCTAAAGCTAAAGATGGATGGACCAGGCTGAGATCACAGCCACGATAGAGTCCACAAGGCGGGCAGATTCGGCCACCGTTCCTGCCATTCAGCTAGAATGTCAGGCACCTGTTCATCGAAGCTGGCACGAGCGTTACCAGACCCAGCAGTCCAGCCATTGACTCCGTGGCTCGAACGGGCCTGATTTGCAGCGTCATTGAGAGCATTGGCAAGTTCGAGGATGGCCCTTCCGCCCACGAGGGCTTCTTCGTGGTTGTCCCTGATGTCGATGTTGAAGACGTGGACTGGTCTGTTCAAAGGTGCGCCTCGATCAAGGAGGTTGTCCACGACCGCGTCCCAACACCTCTCCTCACAGGTAAATATGACATCAACAACACCACCTTCTGCTCCGTGGGCACCTTTGTCGCCTCTGTTGATAGCATCCAGCCTTGCTTTTCCCACAACCCAGTCGTGAAACCTCTCGGGGCCCCATTTGATGTTTCTGTTTCGATCCAACATGTTCAAAATCCCGTTGTTCCTGTAGAGTTTTGCGTCTTGAGCCTGCAGTTCGGTATACATCTTGTCGTAAGAGGTGGTGTTGAAATTGTAGACCTGGGGCTGAGAAATGGTAGGCCCGGGCAGCCGGACATATGAGCCAGTACCGAAGGAGAGGACTGGATACTGCTTATCTGATGTAGATAGCCGGAGGTGTGCCTCCATGCTTCGGTTGTTGTTGGATGCACACACGGTACAAAACTTCAACGTGAAGGACTGGTCGGCGAGGGAAGTCGGCGGGACTGGAGTGGTGGCGGCGGATCGAGCTTCTGCGGTGCCATCGAGACTCGACGGAGTGACAAGTTGGGTCGTACTGGATAAGGTAGCTGCCTCTGAGGACGGTTGGACAGCCGGGGGAGGCGGTTGTTGCTGCAGTGGTGTAGCAGTCTGCGCCTGTATGCGCGCTCTGCGAGGGTCGACCGACATACCGATGTCAACTACGACTCTGCATCCGGCTCACCACGGTACGGAGGTCAAGTCAACTTTGTCGCACGAGCTTCATCGACTGATCCCTGAACTTGCGAAGGTCGAATCTAGCCAGCACCACGTCAGCAACGAGCTTCAGGGATCCGGTAAATCCAGGTGGACGGATGGTCGATCAGACAAATAAGTGCGTATAAATGTCTTGTCCGCATTATCAAGCATACAAAGTATATGATAGATTGGACAGCTCCAATAAATGAGTTCATCCCTTTACAACAGAAGCCCAGATGGCGCATGTTGGAGGCCACACTTACGTTTCGAGGGATACTATCCTTGAATATGCATCACGAGCGATGGCGCAACCTAGTACGTCCGGGGTCGATGGACAGCCATGGACGCCCTTCTCGACAAATCGCCCTGACGGGTGTAGTAATAATGAGCTGCGTACCGAGTCTTATTTCGTAACGATAATGATACTATATAGGTACCTAGGTACCTTAGTCCATTTATCCGACGTGTAGAGCTGGTGTGGAACGAAATTGCTCTTGGCACCAAAGTTTCAGGCGGGTTCGTGGGCTCGGAGCGGATGGGAATTGCAGAGCGGGTGCAAGGTCAGCTTAGCGCCCACCTGAAACGCCGACGGGCGTTCAGCGACCCACTGCGCTCTGTGCTGGTTCGGCCTATTTGGCGTCTCTTTGCTTGCCTTAAACGCTGCCCAGGGTCACACTCACTGGGGTCAAAGTCAATAGCAGCACTTGCAGCGGTGCAGTCCGCGCCTGCTTCTGCTTCTTCATCTGCCGCTCTGCTAGCTAGAAAGTCGCTGCTTCAACTAGACTTTGTTGTGCTTTGCTATATGTATTCTGTACTGTGCTTGCCGTCATGCTCAAAGTTGCCACGAACGTGCACGACCGACTTCATTGTCAACTGCTGGACTGATGGTTTCATGAGCTTCTATATTTAGACCGCCCTCTCGACCACCAATTCTGAATTAATCTGGCCTGTAGTCTGTCTGGTCATCCTGTGCTTGCCCTGGTTCTACATCCCGACTCGTTTCGCATCAACACCAAAATTAACATTCTCCCTCTTCCATTCAGTTCTCATCTTTGCGCCGATCCGGTCCGAGAGCCGCTTGATATCACCTCTTCACAAGGAAACATCCTAGCGACCTCCGGCACCGACGACGCTGCGGGGCAAACGTCTCCCATTGGCGACGAACACACAGCAGACAGAGGTCTGACCGGTCATCAGCTTGCGCATGGTGCTTGATGACTAGTTCAATAGATGCCTATTGACGACATGGCCGCCGTTACCGCCTCACCTCCAACGGAATCTCCTCAGCCGGCTGCAAAGTCCAAGTCTCCGGCTCTGCCTCCACTGGTGACCGCTGCGGCGCCCCGACGCGCAGGTTCCAATAGACCGACATCATTGGCGCAGAGACGAATATCGAGCTATTCCACGAGATCTAAGTCGAACGCGCCCGAGTCAAGACCGACATCACAAGTCTTTCCGGCTTTCCATTCCAGTTTGTCCTACACCTTTGTCAGAGACTTTGCTTATTTACCAACCCACCCCTTACACTATGGCCCTCAGCCCGAACCGTCCGGTGTCGCCACACCTGCAAGCGAGCGGTCGAGACGGTTATCTGACCCGGCTTTGGGCGGATGGGAGGACTCAAGAAGCCAGTGGTCGGCAACGCCTCCTTGGCTGGCCGATAGCAACTACAACTCCAACAGAGACCAATTGCCGGCCATGACTTTCAGTGATGGTGGCCCACCCTACAGTGAGGATGAAGATTTGAGGTCGCCCGTTGTCACCAGCAAAATCCGACACAAGAAAAATAGATCAAACACGGGCGAGCGAGGACGTTCGCCAGGTGCAGCAGGCTTCGATCGAGGCACTGTCCTCGACGCTAATGGAGATCAAATCGAGGAATACCATCCTGTCGACACGGATGATCTCGATGGGCCAGGTGGGGAAATTGAGACCTACCCCAGGAGACGAGAACCTTATCACAGAGATTCAAATTTTGCAAAGCCTTTGCAGCGTTACCGTTCACCCTACGACTATCGAGATCCAGTGTCTGAGGAAGATCGATCCGAAGGAGATGATGATGGTGACGATGGCACGAGATATAGCAGGGACTACTCCTTCACGATCGCGAGCCCGGATGAAGAGATGCACGGCAGAGCCGTTGCACTCTTCGACTTCGTTCCCGAGCATGAAAACGAATTAGCTTTGCGAGAGGGTCAAATAATCTTGGTTTCCTACCGTCATGGTCAAGGTTGGCTGGTTGCGGAAGATCCTCAGAGCAATGAGAGCGGACTTGTTCCGGAAGAGTTCGTACGCCTGCTGCGAGACATAGAAGGAGGAGAAAATGGTCTCAACTCGATGATGCTTGACGAGGGCGGAATGGCCCCGCTGAGCCCTGTTTCGATGGACGTTGCGACAGCACAACGGGAAATAGATGAAAGTGGCGGCCATACCCCACGCCCAAGCAATGGGACCCTTTGGACCGACAAGCATCCTGCAGTGCAATCGAACTTTAGCACAAGCTCTAGAGATTTCAGCCCTTTGAAAAAAGAGGGCCCTGGTTTCGCTTCGGAAAAAGAAGAGTCAAAATAGACCTTGGCTGGCAGACGTCAATCACAGTGGGTAATCGAAGAGATGATATGATGACACGGGTATGACGATTTGCATACGACAGGTACCGAAGCGGTAGCAAGCATTTGGGCTTTGGATTTCTATGTCTTGCGTTTGAGCATGAAAGCGTTGGATAGCGTTGTTAAACTTCTACCTCGTCCAGAGAAACCGCATCAGCAGGATCGAAATGTTCAATGGGTTGCAGGGTGTGCTCCTTTGCGTTGCACACATATTCAGGCAGGGGCGGGTATGCATGGCAATAGAACGCGTCCGTTCCACACGACTCGGAGCTGGCGGGGGGAAATGCTAATCGACATTCACCTTCTCCGTCTTCGTCAGGTTCAAACTATCAATCTGCTTTTCGTCCCTTGTCAGGTCCGGATCACGGCTTCGGTAGCCAGATGCTCTTTGGTAAAGGTCGAGTAGAACAAAGACATGGAGTTGAGACCAGTGTAGCGGATATTGCGTTAGGTTAGAAGCTAGCCCAAGAGCAAGAGCTCTCAGCGAAAGCGAGTTTAAACGTGACCGACCGCACTCGCAATCAATGATGGCGACTCCCTTTGGATCGACGCGTATCCGCTCTCATCTTCTCCGCTGCTGGCTCTACAGACTTGTCTGTCTCATGGCCACTTCTGTCAGTCTAGGACATCGATTGAACTTCGTCCCTTCAGCCCGTTCTAGTCGCCGATCTCTACCTGCTCATCCTCCTACTGTCTCTAGATCTTACCCTTCTGTTCCTTTCAGATCGCCTACTGCTTCTCCTGCTCAGTCTCCCATCCTCCCCGGAGGCATCCCACTTCTCACTTTCCTTCAACTGCTGCGCCCCGTCCCATCCCACGCCTCCCGTGAGCACCCGCTCACTCCAAATCCCTGCCTTGGCGGGCTTCCCTGGCCACTTCCCTCGTCTCGCTCGCCGTTTCCGTGTGAAATAGACTAATGCGATGTAAAAGCCATGGATGTGCGAGGGAATGACCGCCAGGAGGAAGAGGACGCTGTTCAACAGCGTATCGGGAGAGGTGAATCCTGTCAGAAGCGCGACGGCGAGCGGTGGAAATATGATGTTCAGCGAGGTTATTATGAGGCGCTTGAACAGCGGGATGCGCATTTTTGTTGGATTTTTTTTTTGTCTGGGGTTAGTTGATGGGCTTGTTATGAGAAGATAGCTGGGTATTTAGAGCAGTAAAGATAGCAGTTAGTGAGTACTCTTCGCTGGGAAGTACTCCGTACACTATTTTGAGCTGGTAGAGCTTGGGGGAAAAGCTTGTGAGATATCAGAGCATCATATACATATTAGTAGCCAGTTGTGAGAGCGAAAACGTTGATGCACAGCCAATAGGATAGAATTCGAGGGGTGACTTATCGGGAAAATCATCGACATCAATAATGAACTACGCGCTGTTCCCTTTGGCGCTTGCTTGTTTCCCGGAACCTGCATAACATCAGTTAGGATCCTAGCAAGCAAAAAGGGTCAATGCTCGATGCTCGGCTTGAGCCTTCGAGCTGTGTGGGACGCAATCAGGATTTCGAGGACAAAACGAGTGGATGAAGAGAAGTCCACATTCGTCATTAAGCATCATAAGTTTGAGGATCGGCATGCTTTTGTGGTGGCAGAAGCGTGGCTGGACATTGATAACTTTCACGCGGAGAGCTTGGCAATAATAGTTAACAAAGACCGAAGTTTTATAGCTCGCCGTGAGTTTATTACCCAGCCCGGAAGTTCATTGCAGCTGTTGCTACCGAACAGAGCTTAATGGTAATTTCGTCATTGCTAGTATTCCGTACTTCGTGACTAAGGTGGGTAGACAGCTCGGCAGACCTCTCTGGTGCACTATATCGTCCAAAGAGAATTCAAACCCCGAAGTGCACTGCTTATTTGCTTTGGGGAATTGAGGGATCGTTCTCTGAGCGAACGCCATCCTTCGAGGTGCCTCAAATCGCGGAGCTCGAACAGCTTAATCATCCTGCGACATTACCTACTCAATCGCGATGGTTAGATGGCACTAATGGTATCACAAGTGAAATAATCATAGTCTGAGCCCGAGCTGTCCTTCAACATTTATTTTCCTCGGCGGCCAAGAGAAACAGACTCACATTGAACCAGGCACATTCTTCACCCATCTGGATTGCTATCATATGTGGCATGTGGCTAAACTCTGTGAGCGAAAGACAATACCAGCTGACCTTTTTGTTCTGAAGCTCTTTCATCTTTCGAGTGTATTTGTGGGGGACCTTAGGCAGGTAGGTGTCAAGCACGGCTCAAATCGTTTGTTCGTGGATGGGTGACCCACGATTGTCGGGGGTCATTAGAGGATGCATCGAGACACCAAGATGCAATGGGTGCAGGAACATAGTCCAGACACGTTCAGCATAGCGTCCAGGAAGAGGAGCGTCAACACAACATGCTAAATACTCCTTGTCCTCACAGATAACAACGACCAATCTCTCTTCCAAATCCAAAGCCAGCCACCGTAGTCTTCGTCACCCCAAGATCAAATGATATCGAAAGGGGTCATCTCTGCGGACCATTCCCAGCTAATACCATTGTCGTAATTTTTCGTCATGGGAACCCATCCACTGCTCTTGTGTACTCTACCTGTCAGGCTGAAGCCGCCCCACAGATCCTCCCCACGGGCACACAGCGTGCAGTGGCCGGTGTCATCGGCGGTTACTTCGAAGTTGATGTTATGCATCATCGGCTCCCAAGCAATCTGACCCTCGACCGCGGAGTAGCAGTAATATCCAGCCCACTCTCCCTGTGTGAGGAATTCAGCGCTTGTCATGATTGGGAGGTGTGCTTTAACGAACGGGTGCGAATGTATAGCTAGGGTATCGTCCGAAGCAGGATGCCTGGATGAGAACGGCGGCGAAATATTACCATAAAGGGCGTCAAAGGGAATTGACAAGGTGCTCGGAGGGAAAAGGTTTGGTTCAGCAAGACTTGCTTGTGGAAAATTCGGTTGTTTCAAAGCAGTTTTCAGGGAATTTTGTAGCACAGCAGCCATGACAATGGTAAGCGTAAGGCAAGCTATGTCATAGTCTGTGCGAGATGGGTCGTGACTTGGGCTCAAAATGGTGGAATGGGCGTGTTGACGTTTGAGCAAAAGACTGCGTGGTTGCCATACATTGTATTGAAGGCCCGGCACGAAACGTTGTAGTGCGGACGTATAACTCGATGAGTGATATAACACAGTTGTTTTCGAATCGGGATCCATGCCACATGTCCGCATATGGTCGGTGAAGAGCAAGCACTGACAAGAGCTGAAGAAAGCTGCTCTCGTCACGATGTCAGCATTCGCAAGGTCACCATTACCACCACCATCATCAAAGCCACGGGTTTTGATGCGTGCAAATTGCGAGATCAGTTGTTCATGTCGTTGACTTATAAGTTCTGGAAGCCATGACAACATTGTAATGGCATTGGCACGCGTGACAGACTTTCGCAATGCCTGTCGTGCTTTCAAATCTGCTAGAGCCCATTTTGCGACTACATGCCAATCTCGCTCGAATTGGTTGAACCATGACTGATCGTGAGAGTCCCAAGACCCTGGACACCCATTCTCGTGAACGACGATTTGGTAGTAGATGATAGGGTCTGTGCAAATGTCGCGGAATCTCCTATTAACACAAGACAATGCTAATGCATTAGTACATGGGCCGGACACAACTATGCGGCGGAGGATCTCAACAGAGAGCTTGTCGAGCTGGTGCAACATTGGGACAGCCAGCTTTCACTGGCGGCCCGACTTTCTCTGCAGTCGAGGGCCTGCAAGGTCGCCAACTCCAGCAGCAGAATGAGATGTAGCTGATCACTTGCTTCGACTGGCCAGAGGCTTGACTTATGGAAGTAAAGACGGGGCCCAAATATCTGTGCAAGGGTCACGGAATCATCGGAAGCATGTTAAGTGTTTCGCGCACGGGCCAAGATGTCTGTGCAAGGTTCACGGTATCATCGGAAGCATGACACGCATGCTAAGGGTTTCGCGCATAACTTCGGATCCTGCCGCAGCAACTCGCACAAGGCAAAAAGGTTGGACGAGAGGAGTGTGTGCCGAAGCCATGATGGGTGTTCGACAGATGTAGAAGGGTAAAATATGTCAGCATAAATTAGGCAAGCAATGGACATCGAGAGATGTCGAGGGGAACTTGAAAGGCGAAGGAGCGAACGACGTGTTGAGAAGGCTCGGGATTAGCTATCACCACTGACGAGGAGAACAGCGCTACCTAGTTGGCGCCTGATATCTTCGTTGTCGACATCGTGGGTATCTTCTACCTCTCCCCACAAGCCGGTCTGCCATCTAACCTCTAGCGTGGAGGCGAGTGCGGCTTCTTCGATACCAAATTTTCGGTCTAGCGTGCGTTGCACGTCTCGGAATTCCTCGCTCCATTCGATGAGCAGTCGGGTTCCTATGAGCAAACTCTTGCTTGCAAGCACTGCTCTCTCCAGAGCGGCTAGCTCGAACGGTGGCAGACCCATAACCCAGCCACGGATGATGCTGGTGGTTACATCGGTCTGCTGGGTCGGCATGATGCTGTTCTCTTCGAGCACGGGCTTGATCTCGACACCCGGCCAGACCGTAGTGGTTATGTAGCTGATGATCTGTTCGGCAGTCTCTTTCTGCATATCCCTCAGGCTCTTTCCCTTTTGGCCCGGTAAGCGTTCCATGTCCAATGATGTCTCGGTGGAGCTGGGTGACCAGCACAGGAGGGTGTCGGTTTCGAGGTATCCCATCATGGTCTTCACAATCTCTTGACGAATTGCCGTGTCACCGCGAGCTTCGGCTTCAGCAATGTCTTGAGCTCGGCTCACAATACTCGTCATCGGAATGTTGTGCGTCTTCAAGGCCTGCTGAGCACTCGTGAGGAGATCCCACTCGATGGCGATAGCATACGCCAGCTGAGGCTTGGACTTGGGAATTGTGAGAATGTGCTTGTTGGGCGTCCGCACCGGGCGTTCATCGAGTAGGATGTGGAAGCCATCATCGACTTCTTTCACGTGGACATCTCTCCAGAACCGCTTTCGTAAGGGAGATGATTTGCCTCCCTGTTGCTGTGTTCTGATATCCTTAGCTTGTTGGATCTGTGCGGCTTTCTTGCGCATCTGATCCACCCTCGCTCCATGCTGTGATGGTGATGGCTCAGGAGGATTCGGCGGCGGTCCTGCCGCCGTAATGGGAAGAGGCGTCGCTGCGAGGAGCGATGTTTGGGATAGCCAACAACGGGGGAGGAGCACGGCTCCCTGTACGGGCCTGGCTATCTGCGCTCGACGCGCACTGGCATACAGACTTCTCAACCCTGGCTTCGACATGTTGATATAGCCAATTTTATGGTGCAGATTGTTGATAGCAACAGGCCGAAAGCAGACCGGAAGTAGCGACAGGTCCAAGTGCTCCCTAATATTAACTCCGTATCTAATCTCCGGATCCAGCTGGGTAGCGGCGTGTGCAACCTGAACGTCGAGTTTCAAATTTTTGGGGCTGTCCAGAGGCAGCCCTCGTCTCAATCATGTCCAAGGCGCGAAACTCGACGGTCATCGCCGACTTTGTAGCTTTGCCGGTGACCATTCAGGGCACATCGTTGGGCAGAGACGTGAAGCATTACATCTATATCAAGACCTACGAGCCCAAACGTCCCGATGAAGAATCTCCACGAGCGCTGTTCCTCCTCAATATTCCCGTGACAAGCAACGAAGCACAGATACGGCACCTCTTGAACACACAAATAGGCGGTGCTCATGTGGAAAGGGTCTTTTTCTCTAGGCAAGATGGCGTACCCGCTTCATCATCTTCTGCTGGTCTGATCGCGACGACGAAGTCGGCTTCAAATCAGCCACGGACAGCACTAGGGAAGCGCAAGCGAGCACAGGCGACGTCAGAAGATATCGCAGCAAAGCTGTCTGAATATCGGTTGCCACCCACGTATCCATCACAGTTGCACCCAACGGGCTCAACAGCCATTGCTGTCTTCCTCGACCATGTCTCCCGCGATCTCACATTACGTGCCTGCCACAGAGTTGCCAAATCTCTTGCTTTAGCCAGGTCCAAGCCGCTAACGTGGTCGGCCAATCTTGAAACCTCAAAGCAACCACCGCTAGGCATCGCCCGTTGCTTAGCACATCGT
This sequence comes from Incumbomyces delicatus, assembly GCA_017655985.1. Classification (NCBI taxonomy): domain Eukaryota; kingdom Fungi; phylum Ascomycota; class Eurotiomycetes; order Chaetothyriales; family Trichomeriaceae; genus Incumbomyces; species Incumbomyces delicatus. The sequence continues at coordinate 4,695,766 of JACJVS010000003.1, forward strand.
GCGCTCACCTACCCGGATCGCATAGACCTGCTTACATTGGTCGACAACTATATGACTACGTATGCAGAACTCGAGGACGCCCGCAGCCGTGAAAACGCGAAAAAGAGGGCCGAGCCCGACGAAGAAGGTTTCATCACCGTGACCAAAGGCTCGAAAGGTGCAATCAAGGCCGACGAGGCGGAAGCGCTCAAGACTAAGATACAGAAGGGGAAAGGGAATGCAGTTGACGACTTTTACAGGTTTCAGAGGACAGAGCAACGGAAAATGGAACAGGGGAAGTTGTTGCGGCAGTTTGAGGAAGACCGCAAACGCGTTCATGAGATGACTGGCAAGAGAGGCCGGCTGAGGCCTGAGCGATAGGATCGATCGAGACACAGGTGAACGAAATAGAATACAAAGCATGCTCATGTGGAAATTCGTGGAATATGACCTGACTGTTGGAACAGCTCTCCACAGTCACACTCCGAAGCAAGCGATCAAGAAGCATCCAGATCACAAAGCAAGTTGATCATGCAGGAGTGAGGTGGATGTCACCCATGTATGTCTGCTGCACCTGATCGAGAGGTGGCATCGTTTCGAAGCCTTCCTTTCTCCACCGTCATCCACGTGGCAGGTAGGTACAGTATGTATTCCCTCCTGGAAATGTCGCACTCTGGCATGGCTGGGAGTTCCACAACTACAAGATTGTGGCGCTGCTCCGGCCTGGGGACTTTGTTGGAGGAGTCTGTGTATCCGGAAGCACGAGCACGACAGCACGACAGCACGAGGCTTTTCGGCGAACCAAATCCCAGCCGTTGACGAATCAGAAAGATCGATGGGCGAACGTTTAAATCTTCCAATTTGCCCCGGGAGATGAATGTGGATTTGGTATGCTTCCATGATGAGCACGAGACAAGGGCTTAACCTGCGTGCCTTCTTGCTATATTCCACAAGCATAACCGAGCCATCCATGCATGTCAGGATAACACCAGGCGTGCGTGCGCCCAGGTCCGAAATTTGGCCTAATCCTGAGATGCTTGCTTGGATTTGGGATGTTGAGCTGGAGCACTTCCGGAACCACTAGCTCCAACCGCAGTCCATGTCCTATACGAAGTACTGCAGATTCGATAGAGTTAACACGTCTCGCACCTATTATTACCCACGAACTTTCTTGTTCATGTGGCGATCAGACCCCCAACAGCCTCTCGAATGTGGAATGGCGAGTGGTGCCTTTCCCACTATTTCCGTTCCGATGGGTGGTTGGCTGTCATGCAGTCTCGGCTCGGAGGACCGAGAAGCCCTTCATAGCTTGGCAGCAGCTTGAGGTCGCTAAACTTTCCAGGTGGATGGACCTAGCGTCCCCAATGGCACTGCAACTTGAAGGATCCGTAGTAGCGTATCCACCCCTCCTTGAGCGGTGCAGGAAAGCAATTCAGGTAAACTGAAGCATGCGGCATAGGTACGCACATAAGACACATGCGGACAATCGCATTATTTGGTTGCGAAGCAGTTTTGAGCACTGCGTTGGGCGTGTTTTCCGGTTGCGGCGAACAATATACAAAGTATTTGGTACGAAGTATAAGGAGCCGGGCTTACCGCTTTGCACGCCACTTTCAGGTCCGGCTGTCGCGCCACATGGCGAGGCAACCCACAGCGATTATGTTGGAGTACACGGGCAAAAGACCGTCAGCTTGCCGGACACCCACGGTTGTGTCATGCCGCATAATTTAGAGGTCGAGTCGTGCACAGGTGGATCGTTACCTGCCCTCAATGGTTTTATGCCAGAAAACGGGCAATCGCTTTGGCACAAGACCTGAGGCAAAGATTCCACAGTGCGTCAAATGTGAACTTTCACAACACGAGCTAACGATCACGTCGCCGGGACTTGCCTTGGATCTTTTAAGCCCCTCTTCCTCGCTTGTCGTGTTGACTTGAATAATCTCAAAGTTTGAGGTTGTTGTGATAGCTAGGCGTGAAGCCGGCGTCTGCCTGAGACGTCGGGTGAGGAAATGCAGCCGCCATGAGCCAGAGTCAAGGGCGATCTCGTCCCTAAGCGAATCTCTAAGACGGGCTGGGATATGGGTCCGACTTAGCCTGCGCTTATCCATCAAGCCCTCTGATTCGTCCTTGTTTAGTCGGTTTGCCTACGGAGTACAACTCTGTGTTACGAAGACCCAAACACACCCGTTGAGCCCGCGCGGGCTTGACCCATGGATCTGGGTACGGGCGGTCACCCGAAGACACAAGTCAAAAGCAAAGAGCGCACTACCTAGGTATATACGGAGTAGACACGAAGCCTACCAGGGAGCAAGGTTGGGCCGTGAGTAGTACCAAGTTCTTCGTATCAACTTTGTACCTATAGTTATCCCTGGTAGGTGCCTAAGTCGGTGGTGACCAATATGACGACACTGGCTCGACTAGATGACTCTCGCTGTATCCCGAGGAGCTGTGGTTAGAAATTGCGGAGCCGCTGATGGTCCCTGAGTTCAATGTTCGCAAAGTAACGATGTTACGCCGAAGCATGATCGTTGGAGAACCACTTTTGTCGCGGCTCAACTGAATGGCGCTAGCGGTAGCCGCTAAAACGTTAACTGTCTTCCAAGTCGCACCAAGCACTTTGCCCGCCGGGATCCTCTGACCGTTTCTTGCAGCTACGAAGCACCGGCTCTTCTTTGTCATTAATAACTACCCTAGTAGGGAGTAATATGTAGTCCAGACAGCAAGATGCTGGCTCAAACACTCGTAGTTTGCCATCTCTCATCCTCACCGAATCTTGTATTTCACATGTAGGCATACTACGAAGGATTTCGTACAAATCCCTAACCACTCACGCATTCACTTAAACTGTGAAGCATTCTGTCATTCCCGAAATCCCGGGAATCGAGAAATACGAACGGCCGTAGCGAGAGTTCCCAGTTGCACGTCACAAGTCCCGACCGCCACTTTCATTTCACTCCGCGCCCGGCTGGAGCTGCTCGATCACGCCCTTCCAACACTAAACACTACCACCACTACCACCACTACCATCACCACATTCTATGTTGGATACTCGCAACACTCCACCACCCCTTCTTCATTCTACCTCCCCGAGTGATCAAGCTTCATCAACTTCTCGAGACACCACACCGACCACGCCGATTGTCGTCGCCGCGTCGCTCCAAAAGCAGTTTGGTGGCGACCGGAGCCGTGAAGTCGGCTTGTGGTTCCAGCGACATCCTCGTGCTCCCAAACCGACGACCAGTCTCTGCTTCGATTCGTCACTGGTCGATCCCGACTTTGACGAAAGCACTTTCCCCCTGTTTGGCTCATCGCCAGGGGACCATTCTATGGCCATAGCCGCTCCACCCAATGTCAATCTTCACGCTCGGCAGTCGTCGACTTCACCTCGTGGAAATCAGCCTTCAGACTTGACTGCGGCTCTGAAAAGATCGGGAAGTAGCGAGCAGGCGTCGATGAACGCTCTTGCCATGGAAACGCAGAGACCCACTCTCAGCGTGCCTGAATCATCAGAAATGTCGCGTGTCGACAACGGCGCCAGGCCAATCTCAATGAATGGCAGACCAATGGACAGGCGACGCGAAAGCCTGGCGCAGAGTTTAGGTATGGGCATGAGCTGGGGAGGAGCGTCTGTCGGCAGCTGGATCAGGGACGAGTACGCCCCCACCACTGGCGAAGCCTTGCGTGAACTAACGAGATGCAGCTTGATCATGTCAGGCACTTCGCCTTTTGCCTTTCACCAGTCGCCGAGCTATCACTCGTCGTCCTACCTCCCCAAGCTGGAGGCCGACTTCATGCGAGACTTCGTTTGCTGCGGCACCATGTGGAAAGATCTGCACGCCCTGCTGACCCATTATGAAGAGACCCATGCACAACAAGATCCGATAGCCGACCAGACTGCTACCCAGCCCACCATGCCAGACCAGAGAGCCGCCCTGGCGTCGAATACCAGGGCGCAGATCCAACACGAAGCGCAGCGGCGAGCCGCACAAAACGAACCACGCGAAAGTGCCGTGCAACCGAGCGCCACGAGTACAACCTACCACACCACGCTGCAAACAATTCCTGACATGGACGCTGTCGACGACATGGAAATGGATGACATTGACGGCACGGATGAAACAACCCCTCCCTCAAACCTGTTCGCTTCCCTTTCGGACCAAAACTCCCCCTCGACCAAATACGCCGCAACCACCCGCGCGCAGGTTCCGCAACTGAACACGAATATGATGCAAAGCCACCAGACGTACAGAAACTCGACACCCAGTACACCTACGCTGAATCGCAACTCGGCCGCCTTTCAAGGAGCCAATATCTCGTCAACCCTCAATCCAAACCCCATGCAACAGTTTCAAGATCTGCACAATCCCTACAGAGAGACCCCGGATTCTTCGGCTCCAGGAACCCCAGGCGAACTTGATGAAGCCGTCATGGCTGGCATAGATGATATGTCGATGCAAGGAAACGGTGTGTTCAACAACATGGACGGGTTTGGAAACAATCTTGGCTTCGGGATGAGTAACGACATGATCGACCTGTGCATAGACGAGCCTGCCAAACGACTGTTTCAGACGAACAACTCCAACCCCACCCAGCAAGCGATACATCAGCGTCTTGGTTCCGGGCAATATGGACCCAATAGTGACATCGCCAGGCGCATTCGTGAGCAACAAGTAGCAGCAGGCTTGCCGGACACCATGAACAACTTGCTCCCTCATGAGGAACCTAAACCTTTCCGATGTCCGGTCATCGGCTGTGGTAAGTTCATAACAAGCGCGGAAAGTGTTTTACACATTGCTAATTCCCTTCACAGACAAGTCGTACAGGAATGCGAACGGTCTCAAGTACCACAAAACACATGGCCACCAGAATCAAAGACTGCAAGAAAACGGTGATGGGACTTTTTCAATTCTGGACCCCGACAACAATCAACCCTATCCAGGCACCGTGGGTATGGAAAAGGAGAAACCCTACAAGTGCGAGGTCTGCCATAAGCGATACAAGAATCTAAACGGACTGAAATACCACAAAACTCATTCGCCACCGTGCAACCCGGAGTTACAGCAGCAGAGATTGCAACAGCAACAGCAACAGCTTCAGCAAGCACAACGAAACTCCATGACTTCCCCAATACAGAATTCCAGCCACTCCACATCAAACATGCTTTCAAGCCAGAACCCTGGCATGGGCCTGAGCAACCTGAATCTCGGATTGATGGGTAGTGATTCGACGATATCATGACGACCTGGCATACACGGAAACCAAAATCAGCAAAAGTTTCTTTTTGTCTTGAGATACCCCTGGGGGCAAGATTGGTCACTACACTCTTTGACACCTACATTGGCTGGCGTTGTTCCATGGCACACACATAGACGAATTTGCACGACTGTACAACTAGTATGCGGACAAGTAAGAGAATGAGAACAACGACCAGCGCTCCAACACCGATCCGATTTCAGCATACCATGTCTTCAGAAAGAGATGTAATGTCCGGCAAGACTCAAAATTTTTTGGATAGACATTAGAGATTTCTCTCGCGGCTTGGATTCGGGCGTTAATAACTTAGGCTCCGGGGTGAGGAGAATGCAAAAATACACGGAGCGAAGGTACGAAGTAATCGAACTACAAGTGACCAATTGCTTTTGCAAATGGACTATCAATATGCAAGATTTACACTTGGAAAAGAAGAGCCTTCAGGCTCGTCTCTGATTTCCCACATACCCCATCCATTCCTACTTAGAAGGGGCGTTTGAGACCTGTATGGTCTGCTTCAAGCGGCCTCTGCCGCGTGTGCGTATAAGTGTGCTGTCTCTGCATGTCCAAGGACCGCGACACTTCTTGATGCAATTTGGGCAACCACATATTCCCTGTACATCCCAGTATTCGGAGTCATCTTCTTCCTTTGGATATCTTGAAATTGGCTCGAAGACATTTTGCAAGATGCGATCATCACGTGACTAGTATTTACTTTTCAGATTTTTTTTGCCGGTTTCCTTCGTGCCGACGATTTTACGTTAGCCGTGAGGTCCATGTCTGAGCTTAATTGCAGTCGATGTTGACAATATCCTCGTAGCAATGGATGGATTCGTCGAATTAGGTGAGAGTAGTTCAAGAGAGCACCCTCCCCTGTCGGGTAATGAGCCCGATCGCCTCATCTCGGAACACTCAATTGATATCACAGCAGAACGTTCCTCTGCCAAGCGTAAATTAGAAGAGAGCAAGAACAGTCATCCTGGGCATCAAGACAAGCGTCGAAAAGGGACCGCTCCCATCAAGGAAGCATATTTGATTGTGGACCAACCTGCGGACTCGGTTGATGAAACGCCAGGAAAAGTGGCTAATGATGACGATGCTGCTGAGGCATTTCACCACAAGGAACGAAGTTCAACGGACGACAAGAACCAACGCAAGAAACAAAAGGGTCAGAACAAGAATCGAAGTCTCAAAACTTCTTCAGACAAGTTAGGGCTGTGCTCAACTCGAAGCCATGCACCGGAATTTTCGCCACGGGACTGTCCCTTTGGTGATAAATGCAAGTTTGAACATGATCTCCGGAAGTACTTGAAAGAAGGTAAGAAGGATGATCTCGTCACGTTCGGCGGCATCTGTCCAGCGTGGAAATCAAGAGGAAAGTGCAGAGTCGGCTGGAGTTGTCGTTTTGTAAATTCGCATTCGAGGGAGATCGAGCACCCAGATGGTCGGAAAGAGCTTGTGCTTTTAGAAAACTCAGAGCCAGCCGTTCAGATTCGAGATGAGTCTGCGGTTGAAGACTCCGGAATAGATGTCGTCAATAACATCGACGTAAAAGATCGACAACAGCTTACCAGAAGACAATTCCCCACTCCACGATCAGATCTTTACGTACCATACCTCGATGTCACTCAAAAGAAGCCTGAAGAACAAGGAAAGCTCAGAAACAACCAAAGAAATGGTCGGGCCAACTCCTCGTCCCCGGAACCTGATGTGGCAGATAAGCAAGACAGCCGTTCTAACTACATCGATCCACCACTCCTCCCCTCTGAAAAGCGCCGACTGTATTTCGGACCGGATACACCAGTCTTAGCGCCGCTTACGACTCAGGGTAATCTGCCGTTCCGTCGTCTCTGCACCAGTTTAGGCGCCTCCTTCACCTACTCTGAAATGGCAATGTCACTTCCACTACTCTCAGGCCAGCGCTCGGAATGGGCGCTTCTCAAAGCCCACGAATCAGAAATCAAAGCACCGAGTTTCATCTCCAATGATAAGGTCTCCTCACTCAAAGCCTCAAGGCCAAACATTGTGTACGACTACCACCACTCCTCGGACCTCAAGTTCGGTGCCCAAATCTCGGCTAACAAGCCTTGGCTGGCCATCAAAACCGCAGAGGTCCTCTCTACTCTGCTCCCCAACGGTTTACGCGTGCTTGATCTGAACTGCGGGTGTCCCATTGATCTCGTTTACAAAGAAGGCGCCGGCTCAGCTCTAATGGACAGTCCGAACAAACTCGACAAGATGCTCCGAGGTATGAACACAGTTAGTGGTGCCATCCCAGTCTCATGCAAAATCCGGATGGGCACCAAGACCGGCGTGCCCACCGCGCAGAAACTCGTCGAGCGACTAGTCTTAGGTGCGAAGCGCAACAACAACAATTGGAGCACCGACACGGAGCGGGATACACCGTGCGGCATCGCAGCAATCACCCTCCACGGCCGAAGCCGGCAACAGCGTTACACACGCGAAGCAGACTGGGAGTACATTTCCTCTACGGCTAGCCTGATCAAATCACTCAACGCCCGCACCGACACACTCTCCGACACCATCCGCGAGGCCGATCCACGAGATCTCCCGCCCGGATCAGCATCCGCACAATCATCTCCATCAACGCCATACGGGGTCTCCTTCGTAGGCAACGGCGACATCCTCAGCCACGAGGACTACTACACCCACCTCGCACACTCCCCGCTCTCAGCCTGCATGATCGCCCGTGGGGCGCTCATCAAGCCGTGGATCTTCGAGGAGATCGCGCTGAACCAGTACCTCGACAAATCCGCCACCGAGCGGCTCTCGTACATCGAGACCTTTGTACGCCATGCCCTCAACGCATGGGGCACCGATACCCACGGCATCTCCACCACCCGCCGCTTTCTACTAGAGTACCTCTCCTTTGCACACCGCTACGTCCCCATCGGGTTGCTCGAGCATCTGCCGCCGAAGATCAACGAGCGGCCGCCGCGGTACCGTGGGCGGAATGAGTTAGAGACGCTGCTAGCGAGTGAAAGCTATAAAGACTGGATCAAGATCAGCGAGATGTTTCTCGGGAAGCTCAGTGACACGGAGGGGAAGGGCGAGAGCGAGTATGAGTGGATCCCGAAGCACAAGAGTAATGCTTGGGACGGCGATGCACAGGGCTGAGCCTTGAGACAGATCCGTAGAGCCGCTCATTCGAGGTTGGTTCAATTATAGAACAACACATTTTCCCTCCGTGGATAGAGGACCAAGCAAAGCAACCGTGGATGAGCACTGGGACGAGAAATAGTTGGTGCCATTTGTTCGTGAAGAAGGCCTGTCCGGAAAGGAGCATGTGGGAACAGGACAAAATCGAGACTCTATTCTTGATGCGCTCTGAAATCCGCCCTTCCCTAAACATGCAAACTCACGGGCGCAGGCTTCCATGCCACGGAGGTTGTAATGTAGATACCCGAATCCGCTCGCAGCTCATGGGTTAACCGTTTTCCTTTGCCTCGCCGATCTAGAGGACATTCTAACGCCAGTAGCTTAAATGAGATGCGGCCTGTAATTGTGCTGTGAGTGCTTACTAACGACACCACAGCCGGCCTACACCGATCTAGACAAAAGCGGCTTCTCGAGGAATCGCGCCGAGAGCATCCCTGTTCTGGTCCGTCCTAGTTACCTTTCTTGGTGCCACTTCCGGGGTTCAACTGGTTGTATTTGGCCGCCAGGCTATCGTATTCTCGCTGAAAGCCTTCAGCTTGTTTCTTGAGGTTGTCCTTGTCGCTCTTTTCCTTCTCAAGGTCCTTCTTCAGCTTTCCGATCTCATCAGCTCGATATCGTGGACTCAGCTTCTCACCCTCCTTGCCTCCAGCACCGGGTGCACCTTCATATTGCATGAGCTTCTCTTCGAGCCTGAGCGTGTCGAGAATCATGATATACATGCGGTTGAGGATGAGGGAGAGGAATAAGGTGAAGCCGGTGAGGTACATGTTCCGCTGGGAATAGAATTTCCTCGCTTGGACCTCCATGCGGTCGCTTCCGATTGCAGCTGCTCTGCTACATGCAAGGTTAGATCGCAGGAAAGACGCTGCAGGGTTGGAATAACTTACGCAGCACTTGTCTCCTTACCAAAAGCTGCCATTTCTATTTGAACTCTGTAGACACGGTTGACACTGTCCAAGAACAAAATGGTAATGAATATGAAACATATCTGTCGTTGGTGAGCATAGGCTATGTTTGCTAGACGATCGACACACCTTCAAGCCGTACTGCAACTTTGCTATTATAGGGCTTTCTGAGATGAAGTTGAACAACTTGCGCTTAATAGTGTGAGGAAGAGGGATGATGAGAGTGACGAACAAAGCCATCTCCACTACTAGGAGCGCAAAGACGAGAGAGTAGTAGAGGGTCATCGTGATAACGTGCAGGGCGTGGACCTGTGCAGAAGGAGACGTTGAATTAATATCAAGTTGGTCTTGTAGCCCGTGATGCTGTGGCAGGAGGGACAAACGGAGAAAATTGAAGAGTAAGTAACGTGTGTGTGCTGGCTGGGAAGTGGGCATGTGGACAGAGCGCGGACGGTGGAGGCTTCGACCGGCGTCGTTGCCTTGAAAAAGTTGGGGTTGTTTGTGTGATATCAGTCCAGCTACGTCATGGCTACGTGTGGCTTCATGTGTGGCTTAGCTTGGCGACCGATGTTTTGTGTTTGCAACAAACTAAGGAACAAAGTGACATTCTGCAACTCGTACAGCATAAGTGGAAATGTTATATATCATTGCTTCGTGTCATCGTCTCAGCAGCACACACCGCATGTAGTAGCACTCATAAACCCATTGTCCATTTTGCCATGAATGCTAGCTTGGTGAGCTACCCGATCTAATTCACTCGCCTTTTCGAGGTTTCCATACCTGCCAGTCAATTTTCCAGAACAGCCGTATCTTCTATTAATACAGAGCGGCAAGAAGGCATTAAATCAAGATCCAGTTGTCTGATAATGCTACCATTCGAACTCGCCCTGACCTTTGTGGAAAACGAATCTAGACATCTTAGTATTCAGGAGCATCATCGTCATCCTGGGAACTTACTCGGATCCATCGACCTTCAAGACCCCATCCTTCAAGGTGCACTTCCACTTATTTTTTACACGCTGTACTTTGTCGTAGGTACAAAGCATCACGTTGGTGACATTGTCCTCATCGGCATTGGCCTCATCTAGCTCATCGGGATCGTCGAGATCAGAATTGATGGCATCATCGTCATCTTCATCCCCAGCGGCATCCCCCTGTGACTTTGCGAGTGATGATTGCGCCAAAGGCGATTGTCTACCTTGTCTCTGAAGATTTGCAGTTCGATGTGATTCTAGCGGCTGTAGCAGACCGCCGCCTTCATTTGCTTTTTGAGAGGCAAGGACAGACTCTCTTATCAGTCGGTCGCCAGTCTCCCGCTGTCTGGCGGTAAGAGTCCGGCGAGAAGCAGTCTCGGCCTCGTATGCTCCCTGGACGTCGGCAGCGCCGTCAAATTGGCTTGTTTTGATCGGACCTGAGGAGTTATAGGCTGGATGATGGAAGTCCTGCTGACCAGCGGCTTCTTGCTTGAATTCCTGTTTGAACTCCTGTTTGACGTACGGTTGCTGCTGCTGGGCTTGCAGATTCCCCATAGGCGGCAAACGCTGTTGGTTTTGTAATTGTGCGATTTGAGTCGCCGCCTGTGAGCCGTATCTCTGCTGTAGGTGCATTGCAGCCCGTTGATCAGCATTCAAGGACTGGGCTTGGGGATATGCTTGACCTGCATAGTTAGCTTGCAGCTGTGGCTGATTCGCATATTGGGCATTCTCCTGCTTGATATGAGGTGCTGTGGTTGAGTTCGATGACGGCGGTGTGAGAGTTGTACCATTACTGGGGAGTGTGGAAGGTACTGCCTTTGCATTGCCTTGCGCTGGGGTTGACTCGACTTTTAGCACCGGCTCTGGTTTAGGATCCCACGGAAATGTTGCTATGTGCTCGTTGCTCAGGCGCTTTTGCCAACCCTGCAATGGCCTTCGTCAGCGAAATGGGACAGTGGGACAGGCCGACCAATAGGGAGAGTTAGGGGCCGACGCTAGGGTCCAATGTGTAACATGGCGCAGGGCTAGGCGTCAGCATTGCGTATAAGAGCATGACTCAAAGCCCACCCACGCCCGTGCTTCTCAAGAACTCCCGACTCCCAACCCCCAATTTGGCTGTCACTTCCCACCTGGTTTGCTCACAGGCGCATTGATCAAAACTTGGGCTTCAGCATCCCGCTCTCCCTCCCTGCGGTGCAATTATGATCTTTTGCAGAATTGAAGGTAGGCAATGCAGGTCGTTGTTGACAAGGGAATGGAAAGAAACACCTCGAATCCACTTACCTGCTTCAATAGTTCCAATACTCCCAGGTCGACGCCGCCCTCCTCGAAGTCCTGGCGAGACGCTTCGCATACTTCCTTGATGACCTTGGCATACACATCTGGCTATGAGAACTGTTAGTAGTCTTATCTCGATGTGTATTCACTACGAAGAGGGCCGCGGTTGGCTTGGATCATGCTTTCGGCTGGTCCACAACTTCTCTTGTCACATACCACTGAGCTCTTAGACATTGTACGATGGCCCTTTGTATGTGTCTCGAGAGGTACCAGACGGGATGCGGCCTAGTAGATGAGGAAGGGGGTATAGGACGAAGCCAAGTTAGGGCAGAGGCTGAGATAACCTCAGCACTGCAGGCAGAGATGGAATGCGACAATGGGCCTTAAAGTTCGTTTCTGGTGGTTTGGCAATCACGTTGTTATCCGCTGCGCTCTCTCACGATGACAAAGGGTTTTCGCGATCGTAGTATCCAACAACAGTGCCCGCTTAAGTCATTCGTTGTGGCAGGTTGAGTGAGTGAGGGTGGTAAATAGAAGTGTAACAACCTTTGAGGAAGAGAACATTTGACCCTAGAATGACGCTAAAAATTGCTTGGCTTTAGTGACCGTTTTAGGCTTGGGGGTACCCGAAGTTTCAGCCGAAAGTCACCTACGCAGTTACCAATTCCTTTTCCATCTTCCCATACCTACAGTGACAGGGCAACCTACCTACCCAGGTATGTATGTACTTCGTACTTCGTAGTATTGCGGGGACCAAGGGTAACCTCTGGGATGTGAATTTTTGATAGGAACGACCTTAGTCCACCCTCGGATCATTAGCTAGACTCCTTTTACGATAAGTAAAAGCTCTTTCGCTACAAAATAGAAATCAGAACTTCAGGCAACCACTTGGCACGTACTGGTTATCCCTAGGTAGCTAACTGGCACCACTTCCCACAAACACTCTCAAGCTTGACTACCATATTCACGAAGGAAACTGCCAGGATTATCTTACCTTCCCAGACCACTGCCCCATCACTAACGTGGTTCTTGTTCTGCCTGTGCTTCTGGCTCACACAAAATATGGCCTCTGTACCAGCGTTAGTGGTGATTGACATGCAGCATGACTTCTGCTCACCCGTACGCAAACTTTCACCCGCATCTTCTTAACTAATGCACCATTAGAATGGATCGTTGTCTGTCGCGGGAGCTCTGGACACGTTACCGCTCATCAATCAACTGCTAGACAGCAATGCCTTCAAGGTCAAGATCGCGACGAAAGACTGGCATCCTGAATCTCACATCTCCTTTGCGAGCAATCACCCAGAGCCCAACAATAAGCCGTTCGAGTCATTCGCAGAGGTGAGTAATCTTGTCGCTGGCAAACCTCATGATAAAATGCAACAACGCCTATGGCCAGTCCATTGCGTTCAAAACACTGAAGGTGCTGAATTGCTGCCAGAGCTGCATCTAGAAAAATTCGATTTGGTCATCGAAAAGGGTTCTGACGAAAGTGTCGAGATGTACTCTGCGTTCTCGGATTCTTTCGGAAATTTGACTGCTGGTCAGGGCGGTGTTAATCACGATTTAGCACAGGTGCTTCACGCGCGGGGGGTTACAGATGTGTATTGTGTCGGCATCGCGGGCGATTATTGTGTCAATTTTACAGCGCTCGACTCGGCGAAGGCCGGCTTCAAAACCTATGTGATCGAAGAGGGGCAAAGATGCGTCGACCCAGCTTCATGGTCGGATATACAGGACGGCTTCAAAACAGGCAGTGTTGAGGTTGTGAGTCAGAGCAGTGAACAAGTGCAGCGGTTTTTGCTACACTGATGTCAAGCACGATGTATTTGCTGCTAAGTCATTCCTGGATACAGTCGCATTCTTTCGCCTGCCAAATACTGCCAGCAGAGCAAAAGGTGACCATCGCAACAAAAGCCTGCAGGCCACCGTCGTACGCAAGTGGTTGACTGTTGGGGAAATTGGTGCCTGGTTGGCTCAAAACAATTCACGTGGGACTTCAAAAACTGCTACCAGAACTCCGGTTTTGCCATGTGTAGGTCCTTCTACACAACGTAGCAATTCGTACTGCTACTTAGCGGTGCAACTACTCTTCGGTTCACAATCAATAGATATATTAATCTAATCTAGCTATGCCTAAGAATGCGCACGACGAATTTCAGACCAGCAAGATGCCACCTTCAGGATGTACACTGTCGCGCACCCAAACACCTCCAGCTCTCCATCAACGATACTGGAATGCCAACCTCCCGAAGTCGAAGTGGACAGAAGATTGCCCTGAATTCTTAATAGGTCAGGGGCAGAAGAATATTGGTATTTTGACAGGAAGTGAGGCTGACTACCACTACGCAACGTGGTCAGAATGCAAGGAGCTTATCTGTACGCCCCACTGTCTAGCTCGTTCGTTCCTCTGTGGTTTTGGTGAGACTGACACGACCTTGAGCTTCAGCCGTCAATCGCATTGATATGTTTCAAAGGCCACCTCTGGAACTCCGGCGCTATCTCCATTACATGTTCAATTTGAAGCGGAAATACGGATCGGTGTTGAGCTTCGTGCAGCGGGAACGGCTTCATTGGGAATCGATCTCACCGTCGGGAGAACCACTATTCACAAACCCTGCAGACTTCAAGATTCTTTACAATGACTGGCCGTACGGAATTGAACGTGACATCAATCACCTCGTCGTGTGGACCAAGTTTCTCCTGGACGATGATCCGGAGACTGGATTCTTAACCAAGGAACATCATGACTTGATTGAAGGTTTCGTGCAAAAAACATTTTGCACTCGAGATGGTATTAGCCGTGACAAAGTCATATGGTTTAAAAACTGGAAATCATTGAAAACGGTACATGCTCTCGAACATTTCCACGTGATGTTGTATCAAGCTCCAGACGACTTGTTGCAGAGACTCACGAACGGCGACAAGCCAATGTCAGCCATTTTGGGCGACTTCGAATGAGCTGATTTGGATGAAATGAATATTTTCCCAAGCTTCGCCCCGAATTACGAACATGGGAACGCAAGAGCTAGAGCAAATTACCTTGATAGAGTGAACATGAGCGATATAGAAGTTTAGAAATGACGAATTATGAATTCGGAGTGAATCATTCCGGTATTGCCGGATCAAATTGAGCAAATGGTCCGGTGTTGTGACCTGGACGATGAATCAGGTGGACAAGGCAACCTTCCAAATGATCAAGGTATCACCTTGGTGATAATGAAAGTGCGCAAGTACTTGGGTACCTAGCTAGGTTTTCAGCAGCTTGAACCTTGGGAACGGAAACCCACTTCGCAATTAGGGCTCCCAACTAACAGTTTTGAGGCCCTTAGGCTTGGTAAGGTGGTAGGTGCTTCGTAACTGAACGCACGCTCACAACGGGATCAATTTTGGATGACGTCGACTTCAATACACCCCACGGCGCGCATTGGCAACTGGGTTTCCATCAACGCCAGGGCCTGCCAAAGCCTGCCTTGCCTGGCTACTCTTGTTGTTGGTTGCGTGTTTGTCCTTGGTTCTCGTGAAACTGCAGTACAATTGAATGCGAATGGCGGGTCCTTGATTGAGTCTCAAATACTTTGTTCTCTACTGGGCTATTGTGATTTTCACGATATTTTTTTTGCTGTGTCATCCCCTACCCCACTGGTGCGGTTCTATCGTAAATACACACGCATCTCAACCCGGTAAGGTGGCCAACTTCCCTCTGCCACCGTGATCCTACAAGTTGCGGTTTATGGTCGCCGTCAAACAAGCCTGAGCCATGAAGCACCACTCCATAGCCGGTCACCTGCGGAATCGCAGCGAGTCTATCAAAAGTAATCCATTTCGACCCCGTTTCGGCCAAGCAATTGTTGACAACGTGAAAAGGTCGGTCTTCGACAGAAGAACCTCGAGAAGAAGATGACACCACTGTAGTCGAACCCGAGCAGAACAATGGTAGGCAAGACTTGGACAGGGCGCGAGTCTGGCTGACAACAGCAAGTGCTCTCACATATCATCTCTCAGCTGCGCCCGGGAGCGGACCTGTCTCGGATCACTCTCCCGACATTCATCTTGGAAGAGAGATCCATGCTGGAACGGATAACAAAGTATGTGTCGTATCGGACGTGGTGGCCTACGCTAATTTCGCCAGCTTCATGGCCCATCCCGAAACGCTGCTACCGATGCCCGACATCGAGGACCCACTGGAAAGGTTTTTGGCTGTGGTGAAGTTTTACTTGAGTGGGTGGCACATCAAACCGCCGTACGTCCTACAGCATCGAGAACAGGCTACAAACTGACATGGTCCAGGGGTGTCAAAAAGCCGCTCAATCCCATCCTTGGGGAGACGTTCACCTGCTGGTGGGACTACCCGGATAAGACTCGTGGTTACTATATTGCAGAACAGACGTCGCATCACCCTCCAAAGTCTTCCTACTTCTTCATGGCCCCTGAGCATCACATCAGAGTCGACGGTACCCTCAAACCACGCAGTAAATTCCTTGGTAACTCGGCCGCCAGCATGATGGAGGGCATTTCGTACCTGCGCTTCACCAATCGAGGAAAGAGCAGGGGTGGGGAGAAATAGTACGTGTGGCCAGCACCCCTTATGAACAAGCCCTGTTGACTTTGGTAGTACCCTCACCCAGCCAAATATGTACGCTCGTGGAATTCTGTTTGGGAAAATGAAATATGAACTGGGCGACCACTCCTATGTACGGTGCCCCGAGAACAATCTTTCCGCTGATATCGACTTCAAGGTGAAGGGCTGGGTATCTGGTGGGTACAATGCTATCGGTGGCTACATAAAGAATGACAAGACCGGTGAAAATTACTACGAACTGTCGGGACTGTGGACTGGGGAAATGTTTGCAAAAGATCTCAAGACCGGAAAGAAGATTCTGCTTTTCGATGCGAGCCACGCCAAACATTCGGCACCAAAGGCCCGCCCTATCCAAGAGCAAGCGGAGCGAGAATCGCAGAAACTGTGGCAGGAGGTCTGCAAGGCTGTGCATGTTGCAGACCATAACCTCGCCACAGTCGAAAAGGCAAAGATCGAGGACAGGCAGAGACAGGAGGCATATGAAAGGCAGGAACAGGGCGTTGAATGGCGCCCCAAGCTCTTCCGCGCAGTAGACGCGAAGGCCGGCGGCAGGGACGAGGGAGAAGATGATCTAGAATGGATCATCGACGCTGATATGTGAGTGCTTGGCGAACTTTGGCCCTCTCCCGTGTTATCCTAACATGATGGCAGTGACGTCGAGGCAGCGCCTAAGAACATTGTACAGCATATCCTTTCCATAACACCCATACTCCCGGGGCAGAAGATGTCCAAAGAAGCACAAACCCAAGAGCAGTCGACCTTAGCAATTTCAAGTCCGCAGCGGTCCCGAACACCAAATTTGATCGACCTTGACTCTCGTCCATCGAGTGTAACGCCGTCTGCACCAGTGCCAACCAAAAATGATCCTATTGCTGGTAATATCCTTCATCCGACCTCAGATCCTAAACAACAAGCACCCATACATGGATCACCTTCAATGACTGCCACCGAATTTGATCATCCAAAAACTGGCAATCTAATGGACGATGACCATGGACAATTAAATAGCCAGATGGCTCGGATGAGCATCCATCAGCCGCTGACACCATCTGGCCTGAGCAGACCGATAAAACGGAAGGATACACAGACGAGTGAACAGGATGTGTTTGTAGATGCTGAATGATAGAAACAGGTGGCAGAAATTCAACCCATTTCAGGCCTAGCCTTGCGTTCCAAACAACTTGTGCAGGGATCTGGGTGATTTTGGCTACAAAGAGCAAGCGCTACTCTGGAAGTCGCAAGGTAAACGAGGGCAAGGGCCGAAGGATTCTGTTTCTGTTTCTGGTGCTGCCGCAAAATGCAGGCGCAACAATCATGCGAGCACAGCCCTGGAGACCTTCTCTATCAATTTTCGGTCTCGACCAGGCAAGCTCCTGTGATGAATTTGCTGCAACCAAAGCACGAGAATCTTCAAAAATGAAATCCATCCAGTTGCTGAACTCGTCGGATATCCTGCACACAACAATAAACCTTGCCACGACGCTACTTATTTAATACCTCGTCTCCGTGGTCCCAACAAAAATATCGATGACCGGGGTAGAAGATTGACAGACTGCCCAAACAACTCGAAGCCCATCACTCCCAGGCATAGATTTGGTAGCTTACCATTGCACAGGCGGAAATTCTCCACGGTGGGCTCTCGAACTGACACGTTACGGACATCAGCAAGGTTTTGCCCGCCTACTTGTTGAGAGTATCGAACCGTTAAGCTTGGGAATTAACACACGGTTCGACATTGCCCCCACAGTATCCTCGAGCATGATTTATCAGTGTCTATTTCTGCTTCTACAGGGGGTTCTTGATGACAACACGGCCTGCTCGGATATTAATTTTCATATGACTGGACGAAACGCGAAATGGAACTGATGCATCGTTTAGTACTAACATGAAACCCACAGTCATTACAAGAACAGCAGCAACCCATGTCTAGAACTACTTGGCGGTACATGGACAGGGAGAGGATAGCTTCGATAAGACCTAAAACATACGAAGAACTTCTTGTCAAGCCAACAATTCGTCGGCGATTATTTTGAGGACCTCAACCCGGCGAACAAGGCTAAGAAGCAGAAAGACGTTAAGATTGGAAGAAGCGTTGCAGCACGCCAACGACTCCAGTTATATAGAGCTAAGATTTGGAGCATGCCCCGAGAACACATGCATGCGGAGATCGCTGTGAGGAAATAGAGCCTTGACGCTAGAAATCTCCTTGCTCGAGGGCATCAGCAATAGCGACTGGTTGCTGTCGAGGAGGTATTAGAATATCGAACGGGACAGTGGCTACATTGAGCTGCGTCAAGCAGATGAGCGCCGTACGAAACCAAAACACGGATTCTAGGGCGATGTGTGGTAGTTCGAGCGGGTTGTTGACCAAATTTCCTCTTACCCCGCCATTCCACAGCTCAAGACACTTTTATATACTCGTATCGGCCTCGGTACATTCCTTTCTAAGGCTAGAATTCACCATCCTCACCCAAATACAAAAGCTTGACCGTACATTGTTTGGGATTCTTTTGAGTACTTCCAATTATCCTTTACCTCCTTTCAGTCTAAGTATTTAACATGTATACAAAACATCCCACGTACTGAAACGCCGCTTCCATTAATATGGCGCGTATCTTCATCACCGGGTCCGCAGACGGGCTCGGCTCCCTTTCCGCCAAAGCGCTCATCAAAAGAGGTCACAAAGTGACGCTCCACGCCCGCAACGCGCAACGCGCCCAAGACGCCACCTCTGCGTGTCCCGGCGCTGAAGGCGTCCTCGTGGCAGACCTCTCAAGCACTGAAGCCACCAAGGCTCTCGCCGCCGAGCTCAACGACAAGGGCCCCTGGGATGCGATCATCCACAACGCCGGCGTGATGCGAATCCCATCTGGCTCAAAGGGCCCCGAGGGCTTGGGGACTTTGTTCACCACCAATACCCTTGCCCCGTACATCCTCAGCTGCCTCGTGAAGCCACCGGCCCAACGGCTGGTCTTCGTGTCTTCCAGTATGCACCATGGCGGCGATCCCAGCTTTAAGAACCTCACGTCCTGCGGCTACAGCGACAGCAAGCTTTACGATACGATGATCGCGTTCGCGTTCGCTCGTCGGTTTCCCAACGCTGAGGTGAGTTCGGTGGATCCCGGGTGGGTTCAGACGAAGATGGGTGGCGCTGGGGCGAGCGATGATATCAATGCTAGCGTGAGTAATTACGTGGCATTGGCGGAGGGGGTAGGCAAGACCGGCGAGTATTGGTATCATGAGAAACCGGGCCGATGTCTGCAGGAGGCAAGGGATGAGAAACGGCAGGAAGCGTTGCTGACAGAGCTGGAGAGGCTTTCTGGGGTCAGTCCGCCATCACAGGCTTAATTGAAGTCAGAGCTGCGTTGTTGATCTAGCGTGATGGTCTCGCGAAGAGCCTGAGCCGTGAGCCTGCTAAAAGGGGCAAGAACAAGCACGGGGGTTTCGGGCATATAAGAGTTCGTACTTTGAGCCTTTCGCCATCCCCAGCTTCATCGCGAGGCAGAAACGTTAGAAGGCCACGTTTACTCAAGGTGCTAGGGCTAAGACTAAGGTAATTATCTTGGTTCAGATTCAGTTGGCCGCATCGCAGAGAATCCTCCCAAACTAACATGAGCAGCGTTCTTGTTAATGTAACTCGCATCACCGTGACGCGCGGCAGAGACACGTTTCCCAACTTCCTCCCAATTTAAACGGGCTTGCAAAAGAAACTTTGCGCACCATCAGTAAACCCTTTCGACTCCCAGTATTCACCTAGCATGCTGTGTGATTCATCGTTTCCGTTCATCACCCTATCCACATGTGCTCCCGCACAGTTTGGTTTGGCGTAGAGGGTGCACATGGCGCCATTGTCAATTCCCACTGCGTACGCGCCATTTGCTTGGATGAGATTTTTGTCCACGTTGATGCAAGCTGATGGGCTTGGCAGCATGGCCCAATTACATTTTTCGACGAAGCCGGCGAAGGCGCAATAGTACACTCCTGTGGCAAGGTTGGTCAGCTCAAGGAAGGAGGGGAAGAGAGAGGGGCAAACACACCAGGAATTACGCCTCCTATGCGCTTCTCGGGTGCATGGTCAAAGCTGCGTCGGGTGTCCTTGTTCACAGAAGGCGCGGCAGTAGTCAGCGCTGATGCAAGCGCTACCACATATAACAAGCTAGATTTCATGGTTGATTGGAGTTAGTTAGCTATCGAGGGATGAAAGATGGGTGGAATTCTCATGGCACATCGGACGTGCGTTGCGGCTTGTCTTATCATCATCAATCAGACCTCCCGCTTCTGGAAGTTCATTGTCTGCTGGCCATGTGATCAAAACAATGCAAAGAGCGACAATGAAATTAGACGTGCCTCCGGGAATGGGAAAGGCAGAGTTAGAGTACTGTCAATGCATTCTTTGTTAAGTTATCCGTGGAGTTTCCGCTCTAGGGTTCCTTTGAGCACAGGAAGCATCTGGGAAGGAGGTCAAATGTCAAATCCAATATTTGGGCAGTTCAGCCGTTTCACCATGGTTGTTCCATTAAAATAACGGTCATGGACGGCGCTGGAAAAGAAGCATCTTGTGTGGTCCGTTTGGCATAATGTTGGAAGTCGCCGTCGGCCGAAGTGGGCCGAACCGTGCCAAGAGAGATGGAGTTCATGGACAACGCCGGCTTCTGTGTAGAAAGCTATCCAAGGACGAGTACTACCAGTCTTGGATTGGAATTCGCGGAAAGATTCGAACTGTTCAGTCCAAGCATTTTGTCGAAGTTGAAGTTTAACGATAAAATGTCTGCGCCAGTTCAATTACTGCTCTGCGGCAAGAACCCGGGACACCTGCAAGCATGCATCGACGTTGCCAAGCCTGAATTTAATAGTAATCCTGCCCACACAACCTATGACTCTTCCGAGCTGACGAAGAACAAGTCATCAGAACCGTGTCAAGTGTCGAGGATGCCAAACCAGTAGTCGCTGAACTTTTGCGAGGTTCGGGTGGGCGCCAGATTTCAGCAATCATCATGGGTGGAGGTTTCACCAATGATGATATGGATGAGCTGCGAGGCAGTGCAGACGAGGTCCCGTGGATACGTCCTGAACAGACAAAACCTAACTACTCGGGCCCCAAACCCACAGGGCCTCCCACACTTGGGGAAGTAAGCTCAAGGGTCCGAAAATGTCTAGATGCGCACGCCGAAGACCTACGGCAAGGCAGGGGTGCCGGTGAGATATGGTACTTCTAGAAAGCAACGTGTATACAGCCTAGACATGCAGATCCCCTGCAGCGAACTGGTCAGCAGCACTAGCTAACTCAACAGGGGGCACATAATCAGGATCGCGCTCCCGTTGCTGGTTCCACAGCCGGGTAGTTCGCTTAGATAGCCTCTGGTCTTCGAGCTCCTGTCCATCCTTTTGTTTCTTGACCTTGAGTCGTAGCCTGCCTTGACTGCCTCGGCCGTTGAAGTCGAGCATCCACTCGATCGGAAGTCTGCCTTTAACAGCGCCGTCGGCAGTATCTTCGGCGTCCGAACTTACCCACGACCAGCCTGCCTTGAGTACGCAGTAGGCAGTGATTACGAACACACCCCAACCAAGTCGGCGTATTGAATACGGCGGGCGAGCTAGTATAACGTGGCTTGGCCTGAAAGTGGGATGGAGGAAGACCTGAAGAGGGTGGGATTAAGCTTCAGACTGGAGGACATGATGGAATACAGCACTACTTACGTGGACTTCTTCCAGAATGTCGGTTTTCGAAATATTCAGAAACCATCTCCATGAATGCACATTGGCCGATCCACCTTCTTCGCGACGTGTTAATTGATGTTCATTACCAATCGTAATCTCGACGGGCTCAACCAAATTGCCATCGTCGCCTTGCCGCTCAGCCGCCGAGTCCCGCAACCTTGTGGCATAGACTACAGGGTACTTGGTGCTCAAATGCGCAGTTTTGGCCTGGTCGATAAGCCCAATGGAAGGTGTGCGACACATAGGGCATTTAGCCTCGACCGCACGTGGGGGCAATATCGCTGTGTCCCCAACATCAAGGCCCAGCTCGATCCGATTGACGTTCAGAGAAACGTCAGCCCACGTAGAAAAGCAATCTTCGCAGAAGGTATGTCCGCAGTGCGTTGTGACGGGTTGCAAGAGGAGCAGGTTGCAGATACTACAAAGGTCATCTTCATCTACCATCTCAGCCGGACGGTGCTCTGGGGATGGTCTGCTATGGCTCTGATGGTCAGTGGCTATCTCTTGAGGATGCGTTCCTCGTCGTCGCCGCCGCGAAGGCATCGTCACCTTGTCTTTGAAGCCGTCTGCGAGTGCCTAGTGCAGGACTTCCTATTCTGGTTTAGACGATCGAGTGAGGGACACTACTACTTCCTGGTCATCCCTGTCGCTCAAATAATACATCTGGCACCAAGGCATCCCTATTACTCAGCAAGAATTAGGTCAAGTTTAACATTACAGCGACGTGCATTCCCTTCACATCATGGGGTACATGCCAGTCCCAGCGAAGGCCCGTGCCATGACGGCCTGACTGCACTCCGTAGATTGGCGAAGTCATCGTGATCATCATTCCTGGCTGAAGGGGTCCTGTCACAAAAAGAATGTTTGCCTGACGACAACCGGGAGTTCCAAATCTCATGCATCAGAAATGAGGTGCGGGCTGATGCTACGGAAGCGCCTACATCGAATGAGGGACATCGCCACGAACGGATAATTCTACTCTGCCATGCCGGAAATATTCAACGATGCTGAAATGCTAGCATGCCAATATAAGAGACGTCCTTGATCTGATGGCGCAGCGATATGAGACGATTGATCACTTGTCGAATCGCGGGACCCCTGTCAAAAAAAAGTTGCGGTTTGTTATCCGCAGCAAATACTAGATCAATTGTCGTCGTTCTTCCGAGGTTGTAGGTATATGACCCAAAATCCAGATGGTGGCGTTCGAAGCACGAAGTTGCACACGTGATATTGGCTGCATAGTGCTTGCCGGTGCGCCGCTCGTGCTTTGAGGTTGCAAAGCTTTGTGGAGACTTTATCTAAGATGTCAAGTCGTTAAAGACCACCAGGCTCACAAATTCTGTGTGTAGGCTTTCGACTCGCTCAGTGACTCCCAAACGCTCGGTGGGTTTTGGGCTGAATTCGAACGCATCTCAGCGTGGCTCTCAAAAGCTTGGTCTTTCTTTGCGCGTGAAAAAGGGTGCGCAATAGAACAAGTAGCACGGAAAACGAGAACAAATGGAAATTTCACTTGTCCATTGAGATAAACAGGTGTGCTAGCGGTTCCGTTTTGGAAACGAGCTTGGTTTGCAGCATTGCTTCGCATGCCACCTTGTGACGGGCCTTGCACGCTCCCAGATTATGCACATGCCCTCACGATTCTGAAGTGTTCCCAGGCACTGACTGAATGCTTTTGGGCGGATGCACCACCATGTCCGAGTAGGCTTAAGCTCTTTGTTTCTCTCGAGCCGCTAGCTAAAGCGGGAGCAGGTTCCATATCCCACGCTCAACGTTGCGGCTCAAATCCAAGTCGAGTTGGGGATGCTGCGGCTGCTGATTGCGGTCTGTCAGTGTTGAAGGCTCTTATGAAAATCGTTTTGTCAACTTCGCGATCACTGTCGGAACAAGAATATTAGCACAATCATTTGTCAAAGGCCTTTTCTCCTTCGTTGCACGTCTATCTTGCCGTTGTCGAGCCGCGTAGTTGGAGACCTCTTGCCGGCAGGTGACTTACAATGAAGTGCCACCACACTGAAAATGAAGCCCAAACTCAGGAACAAGATGACCATGGGATCAACTTTCAGACCAGGGCTTTCATCCGTGTATAACCTGAGCATCGTCCCTGAACTTCCACCGGCACCAGCAGCTCTTGTAGAGGCAGGCCTCTGGTTCTTCACGGTTTCTTTGTGGCCTGCTGCGGCGCGACGACGAATGGCAGATCGCGGGCCGCCTGGAGGAGAACTGGCGCGGAGTAAGGAGGACGAGGATCTGCCAGCGGCTCCTGGTGGAGAGGAGGTGTCTTGGTCGGATGTAGGCGGGGAAGATGCGTCAGCCTGGCCCAAAGATTAGTTGCTACTGCCATTGCTCAAAATGCACCTAGACATTCAAGAGCTCGCTGTCGTTTCCAGCTCGGGCTCAGAGAATTTGCGTACCATGGCGACGTTGTTGACAGAATGAGAACGCTTTTGTGGGAAGGGGCGTTGAAAAAGTCTTTCTGCAGAATCGCGCAAATCTTTCTGCTGAATTTGAAAGAGAACTTCCGGAGCTCTAGAGGACTGAAACGGTGGTTGGAAATTGTGACGGTGGAATTGAACACCGTATCATCGTTTCGCGCCAGTCCCCGGAATTCCTATGGCCATGCCAAGCCCGAGCAGCAATTATGGGGAGCCCCTTTTTGGTCAAAGTACTTTGCACCATGTTGGAGAATTTACAGCGAGCCTTGGAGCGTGAGACTTTGAGAGCTTCTGTCTGCAAAATTTGTCATATATTCTTCGTATGGGATAATAAATCTGTTTATTAATGCGAAGTGGCAACTACGAGCACCTTCAGATAGGAGTTCAGCATCGAGCGAAGGTTCTTACCCAATGCAGGCCATATCACAAAGACACACAAAGCGTAGAGGTTCTTGGCGTTGTTGACGCGCGGCCTATACATGGGAGTTTTAGAGGAAAAATTTAGAAAGGAAGAAGGGCTGAGAGGTAACATTGTATTGCAAAGTACATTGGAAGTTGGGTTCAAATGCACAATTTGTTCTGCTAAGGGCATTTTCGTGGCATGTCATCCAGCTGGTGCAACTACAACGACCAGACAGACCCTGGTATACTTGCGAGTGAATCGCAAACGCCTAGGTTTTGGCTTCATCCAACGCTGCATCTGACCATCAACAGGAGGCAAATACCAAAGGATTTGGGAGGCGGAAATCTGAGCACGCAATCGCATGTCAGTATCGGTCCCTTTGTGGGCAAAAGATCTGCCGAAGGCGATCCGTACCCCTGATACAAAGCGTTGGAAGGCATTCTTCAATGTGGCCCAAGATCAGCCGGGGAGAGCCTTGTCCTTGATTTCGATCAGCATGGCTATTTGGTTCAAGACCAACCAGGCAGGTGACATGTCCAGAGAACATAAGCTAAAGTCCAAACATGAATTCGTGCGGCTTGTTTAAGCCAGGTACTGTAGCAGGAGTAGACTTCAAACATTACGCTGAGCAGGGTATTGATAAAAACTTTGGCTAAAGTAAATGACATCAAGCTCCTGTCCGCAACCGAAATCCGCTGATGACTGGTAATGTATGCTGGATGAATATCTTCATTGGGGTTTGCCATGCATGACGAACGAGTCAGACGCCTCAGACATACACCACCGCAAAAGTCAGGGTGTTTTGGTTCTGGGGTCGGGCGTGTTATTTCTCCAGGGCCACGGCACCTGCCATAACACTGATACCAGGATGACTAGCCCAAACCACCCAGTGAATGCCAAGGCAATCCAGCCGACAACGGGGCTGTAGGCCACGACAACCAGGCAGAGGAAAATAAAAGCTCCAATGGTCAGGCCTCCGAGGAGACCGCTGACCAAGACGGCATAGAATTGTACTTCGAATTGGCTGTGCCTGCCATGTTCACCGTCCCAATCTCTTGTCCAGTGTGCTTTGAAGAAGGTCAACAACGTGCTCCCGAGACTGGCAAAAGCCAAGTCTAGGAGGAACAAGAGCCAACTGACAGCCAGGAAGGTGGCGACATGTCCTTGGTCGTAGTAAGCATTCGGATTCGAAAGCTCAGTGTTGTTGGTGAGGATGAAGGAGAAAGTGACAGAGGTCCCGAGAGTGCTGATCGCGATGATTGTCTGGAAGAGGCCGTTGAAGAAGGTGACGACGCTCTTCCCTGAATGCTTGGTCATTGGCCTGATCTTATATAGATCGTGTCCACCTTCTGATCGCACTCCGGTGTCTGTTTTCACCACTTGTCGTTTTGTGAGATCCGAACAACTCCGTCCAGTGTCTCCCGCAACTCTCTCGTCTGCTGATGAGGTCGTACCCTCACGACTGGGCGCGCTGTTGGTGGTTGTTTTGCTCGCAGACATATCCGTCGCCTAATGCTTCGACACTCTCAGGGGCACGCGGTGAAGTCAGTGGAAAAACTGAGGCATCGACGGTATTGAAAGCACGATGGAACTCGTCTCTGAGAAGCCAAAGTACGCAGTACTTCAGGCCTTCAATTCTATTTGCACAACACTGGCAGTGGCGATCAGCCATGGTCGTGATCAAGGCCAAATGTGTGGTGGCAGCCTGCCTAAGCCACGCGACAGGGCCGCACGGGAAGCTGCGTCGTGCAAATGATCATAACGTCGCAGCTGCCTTTTTGTAGGCGGCACTAGATTTGTGGCCATCTGACAATCTGCCGGCTCAGCTCCATCGTGTGCCTGCAAATTATTCGGCGCGTGGAACGTCAAGGTATGCTACATTATTGTCGTAGCCGTGTATTGTGTACCTAGGTTCTTGAGGGTGCATGAGATGGACCTTGTGAGTCCTTCCCGTGACGTGCGATCAGGCGCTGCTTAACTAACCCCCGTCCCACCCTCAGCTGCAGCGCCTCATTGCTGGCAACGGGTCCGCCCCCAAACAACACCACCCACCCACCGATCAGGAACGTCTCAGTGCCTGCCAGAGGTTATGTAATGCATTGCAGGTCTGCTGCTGGCCATCAATTATGTGATCGAGAACACTAATGATTTGAAGGTGGTCTGGCGGAGTGCTTCGTCTCTCTCCGAAGACGACACCGCCGCAAGTCACGTTGCTAACGTTCTTCGCCGGCTGAACACCATCCTAGAAGAGGAATCGAGAAAAGCAGTACCATATTCATGCCTAATTCATACGACGAAAACTCAAATCTACATCATCGTCGCGAAGTTAGCCTTGTCTTCGACGAGCCACGAGGTGATTGGCCATGCCGCTCATTTCTTTCACTTTCTCATCAATGGGGACGTCGATGGAGTTCTTGATAGCAAGCTCTTTGCAAGGTCGCTGATTGACTTTGTGAGAAGGACTACAGCACCCACGACCAAGGTCGTTGATGAGCCGGGTGAATCTGCTCTCATCGAGCTTCTCTTTGAGGTCTGCACCAAGATTCGCCTCAATCCCGACATCCTCCCGGCCTGGTTTTATCCGGAACGTGTTCCAGGATCATCTTCGTCTGCTGTCGAAGCCAGACGCAATCAGTTCCCTCTTTTTTACCTCCTCGTCGACTATGTGCATTATGATGGTCCAGTTGGAGACTTTGCACGGACTGCATTGTTGTACCTAACAGAAACCTCGGCCAAGTCCAAGCCACTCGAAAAGTGGATGATGGAGAGCGATCTTTCCCACCAGATGGCAAGTGGACTGAGCGCTCTTTATGGCCGGCTTAGTAGGCAAGCACCAGTCATCGACAAGACCGTCCTGCCCATCTTGGCATTTTCCGACGCGTTTGACGACAGCGATGGGCGAGGCGAACTTGAGGAAGATGCAAGTAAAGACATGCGAGCTTTCCTAGCATACTTGGCCTTCTGGCAAGACACATTGTCACATTGTGAATCGATTGAAGTTCGAGACACACTACTTGACTCGTTCCAGGTTTTATTTGTGGAACAGCTCCTGTATCCTTCCCTCCTTGAATCCTCGGACGTTGCGGGCGGATCCACAGCAGCGGTCGTCCTTCACTTGTGTCGCCTCCTTGATGCACTGGATCATCCTCAGCTACTAAATCGCTTGTTGAACTACCTCTTTGCGACCAAATCGCAGCCGGGCCCCGCTAAGAGTCAACGAGCCGAGACCAGAATGTCCATGAGCAGGCGCCGCAGTATGGAGCAGTTGGCCACACTGGCGTCACTGGCTGACAACCCATCACCGGGTTTATTCAACCTGTCCGACTTGATGGTGTTCAGTTTACGCTCGAGCAATTCACAGACCGTCTGTTCCAGCTTAAAATTACTTACGGTCCTCCTTCAACGGCACCATCCTCCTGTCAAAAACCACTTGTTTTCTCTTGAGTCGCTTCATCCTGGTTCGCGTCAGAACCTCAATGCGCTAAATAACACCATGATGACCCTATTCGGTTATGCAAGCGCCATTTCGGATGCCCGTACAATGGATGAGTCCTACCAAGCCGCGTTGAAAGATGCTCAATCATCCATGGCATGTCACAGTTGTTTATTGGGCGAAAGCTCGTTCCCACGCGCGGAACCGAGTGCCATGGCAATATCGTCCAACTGCAAAGTACTCGAGCAGTTGGTGAACTTGATCGGATCGTGGTTTGCGAACGACACTATTGTCAACCTCGAGCTGACCGGCGCATTGACAAGTCTTGCTTCGTGCGAGCAAGTCTTGATGCGTACCTGGCTAATGTCTGACTCAACTGAAGAAATTGGCATTCTATCGGTAATCAGTCGTCTCATCGCACAGGTTAAGGAGTGGCGATCTCGTATCGTTGAGTGGGACACATTTTATGCCATACAGAAGGTCGAGCTATGCAGCGAGGACGAAGCAATACATCTGAGGCAGCAGGAGGGGTTAGCTGTTGTGAGCACCACACTGCTTTCAGACACGACAAGATCGAAATCACAGTCCACGCCATCTAGGGATATCACTGTGAAGGCCAAGGGAACGGAGATTGGGTCGGTTGACGATAGCACTGATAACTCTAATTTTGACCACGGCTCCTCACGACAGGCATCCGGGGGGAGTGGACTTCAAGTGGACAAGACTTCTGAGTTAAGAGCGCGGCGTTCGTCGGCAGGAAGCCTCAGCGCGACATTGCTTGAAACTAAGATTGAGGTTTACCCGACGCGACCGTTGCCTCTAACGCGAGGCACAACTCATGAAGAGACGGACAAGGACGGGAGCAAGATCGAACATCTGAGAAACTCAGGTCGGGACGATGGTGCTGTCGCAGTTGAGGAAGAAAACGTCGATGTTGGTTACACGCATACAGCGACCTTACAACATGTTTTGACCCAGGCGATCATCTTGCAGGAATTTATTCTAGAGCTGGCAGCAGCTTTACAGGTTCGGTCTACTTTGTTTGACGAAGTCGACCTGTCGTAGGCAGATTGAGTCGGAATCTCATAATAGTCCGGGGTAGCAACAAGCCGCTTCGGCTGCGTGTGAACTTTAGTAGTGTAGCACTAATACGAAGTCCTTTACCTCGAGCATAGACAAAGTGTACATGGTTGATGCGAACTATTCACAACTACAAGACCTACTTCACGCTGCGATACTTCATCTTCCAATCAAACTTTGATTTGCATTTCGCTTCGTGTCGTAAGGCACGTAAGGATACCGGTACCCAAGCGGGTGATAGGCGGAGATGTGCAGAGATCGCCATGATCAACCCTGCAAAGGCCAAACACATGCCTGCCGCACGTGCACCCGCCGGTCTGGGGCGTGCCTGCTACAACATCACTGAATAATCTTGTGACCTGGTAACTTCAAATTGTCCCCAGAAGAGCATCATCGGACGTCAGGGATCCTGCTTGAAGAACGCTGCGGCAAAGCTGACTGTGTTTCACGTTCCTTGCGCTTGGATTTGAAGGACGGTGCATTACTTTACCCTCGCTCATCCGGCTAAAAGATGGAGACCAATGGCGAAATCCATGTGAATGGAACCAACGGAAATCGCGACCCGCCACAAGATGACAGTACCCAAGGCGACGGCCACACACCGACGAGTCTTCGCAGCTCATCCGGTTGGGACGGTAAACTACGAGTGCAGCCACGCTCTGCCGTTCTTGCAAACCCCGAGGCACTCAGTGACCCCGAATACTCAGACCCCGATGCTCCTCCGGCCGAGCAGATCCCAGCCGATGACGACCTTCTCGACGATGAAGACCCCGATACCGAAGATATTGACCTTGTGCACTGCCGGATAGCCTTGTTACCCCTGCTACGCCTGGAACGCTTTAGCAGACTCAAGCGTCTCTGTCTACGTCAGAATGCCATTCAGAATATCGAGCTGCCCGGGTCCTTGGGCCAGACTCTAGAAGAGCTAGATCTCTATGACAATCTGATTAAACACCTCGAGCTTGGCCAGCTAGACCACCTGGCCCACCTGCGCACTCTCGATCTCTCCTTCAACAAGATCAAACATATCAAAAACCTCTCCGCTCTGCGCGCCCTCACTGAGGTCTATTTTGTTCAAAACCGCATCTCAAAGATCGAGAATCTCGATGCTCTTGCAAACTTGACCATGATCGAGCTGGCCGCAAACCGTATTCGAGAAATTGAGGGGCTGGACCAATTGACACAGCTACGAGAGTTGTGGCTGGGTAAGAACAAAATCGCTGAGATTAGGAACGTAGGCCACTTGCAAAATCTACGCCTGCTAGATGTCAAATCGAACAGGCTCAGCTCCATCTCTGGCCTTGAAACCCTGTCTGGGCTTGAAGAATTGTATGTCTCCCACAACGCCATCACGGAGATTACACCCTCCTCGCTTCAAAATAATCACAAGCTGCGCGTCCTCGATATCTCCAACAACCGGATAACCCGTCTTCAAAACATAACCCATCTGCATGAACTCGAAGAATTTTGGGCAAGTGCCAACGGGATCAGTGACTTCCGGGAGGTGGAGCGAGAGTTGGCTGATAAACAAAAGTTGGAAACGGTCTATTTTGAAGCGAATCCATTGCAGCTGAACGGGCCGGCTGTGTACAGGAATAAGGTACGATTGGCATTGCCACAGGTCAAGCAGATCGATGCAACGTTTGTCAGGTTGTGAGCTTGATGTCAAGGTGAATCCAAATACAGTACCCATACACAGCGCTGGATGCCCCGAGAAGCAACTTGGCGTCGGCAATCCTATCGAATATGTCTACACTTGTGGATCGTTGATCACCCTGAGAGTAAGGCACGCCCCCGGGCGGGCCCGACAGTAACCAACGTGAGAGACAGGCACAGAGGTTGGCCACGCCATATACCAATGGCTATCGGCTTGGGGAGAAAAGGAGGAAATTGCTGGACACGGCGATATACAATTGCACAGCGTGCCACAGTCTAAGCGTGTAGCCGGCCAAGGGCGGCCAGCTGCACTTTCCGGATTTGGAGGCAGGGAACCGTAACCCAGTTCGACCCGACGATACGTGAGTGCAGTGGTTCGGATTGCAAGACTTGGATTCTACTTGTCTGGTACAATGGCACATGGCATGTTGGTCAGCCATTGGCCAAAACTCTCAACTCATTTACACCATGCTCCAGGAACACCGCACCCAACGGTGGGCCGGGGGTGGACCAACACAGCTACAGGCACCGAAAACCGATCAGTAGGCGTATCAATGACGATGAATCATGTCTATATACTAATGAATCCAATCAAACAATGAGGCTTGCTATCTCACGAGTACCATTGAGTGGCGTCGCCGGTCATGTCGTATCACGGCATGAATATAATCGAATTGCTGTGCTCCCGTGCCCTGCCCTTGTTCGCCTAGCCAAAACGCATGCGCAGCCCATCCAGTCCGTCATCTGAGTCGTGATTCATCCCATCATATCGGCATCCCACCAATGTATTCTGTCACAGCGCGTGCTGCCCCATTCCTGCCCCCTGCTGCTGCTGCCAGCTCCTCGCGGGGAATTGCCTTCCAAAAACTCCCCACAGTCCCCCTCGTCTAGGTGTGTGATAAAGTCTCAAAAGGGGCCACAGTTCGTCCTCTCTGTCGTCATCCTCCACTCGACTGCCTCCGGCTCATAACCCAACCGCTCCGATCCCGGCTACCGCGTTACGTTAGTTTGTGAACCGGACACTCGGCTCGTCGTGCAAACCACTCGACAATACACTCTTCATGGAACTTGCACCAGCACTCCAATCTAACCAGCCGGTCTCCTACGTCATACTCCACCATACAAATACTGCATTCCTGCAGCTGCCCATCGGCCGTGTTCGACCCACAATCTTTCTCGGTGGCGGTGAAGCGGAGCATCTGAGCGACATGAGGTAGTCGTGACGGAGACGGTGCTGGTACCGGTGGGGATGCTACGACGGGCGGAGGTGCAGATGTGGACGACGACATGGTCGAGGTCGAGATGGGCAAGGTAGGACCCGAATTCCCGAAACGGGCCATCTGTGGAGGAGGCGGGTTGAGAGTCGACGCTGTTGGTGGCGGTGGTGGCGGTTGTGGCGATGGGCGATTTGCTGGGCTCGGTGCTGAGCTGTCATGTTGAGCTATGCATTCCATGATATGGTTTTCACGGTCGGTCTCGTCGCCAGCCGGGCCTTTGGGTGGGAGCATACCACGACACACGGGGCACATGTCTTCCTCACGTATTCGAGGCCGTGGCGGGCGTGCTGCTGATGGTCGTGCGAGGCTTGATGGATGCGACTCGGGATGGTGTCCCGGGCGGGGTGGTAAGCTGGACTGGAAGCTGGGCCGGGGCGGCAACCCATAGGGTCGGCTCAAGGAGTCGAACATGGACTGATTTCTGGGTCTGTTGGCGAAGGGTGGAAGAGGAGGCAGAGGTGCTTGGCGAGAGTCGAGTGAGTGATAGCGTGCGTGGAATGGGCTTATCGCCGGGTGGTAGCGTTCGTGTGAGGAACTCTGGTTTTGGTCAATTGTGGTCAGTTTGATTGTGTGGGAGTGGACGTACCATGATTGGATGCCTGGAGGCGGAGGTGTACAGGTGAAGCGGCGATCCCGAGGCTTCGCTGTCCTGGTTGGTGTCAATGTGCACACGGGTGCCGGGGTGCGGTAGACGGTCCAAATCGATCCGGTCAGCAGTCTCTGACCGCGGCGAATAGTGGTGAAGTTGTGGGAACGATGTCGTTTGTGGAGGTGCCGAGTGCCGAGTGTCACCCAAGCCTGCGAAGGCGAGACCTGGCGGCGCTTCCCGCAAGACGGCCTGGAGTTCCGGCTGGGGATCTGGTACGCACGGATTGCACAACCTGACCTTTTCACCGCCGCCAAGCCCGGTCAGATTGGGCCTCCTCAAAGGACTTTCGGAGCCGGTGTAACGATCGTCGTGGTCGTCGTGGTCGTCGTGGTCGTCGTCGTTTTCGTAGTTGTCGTGGTCGTCGTGGTCGTGGTCGTGGTCGTTGTCGTCGTCTTCATCAGCTCGAGTAAGATCGATTGTGTGGATATTGGAGGAAATCAGCGAACCCTCTTCGGCGCGGGGCGGATGGACTATATATTGTCTCGGAATGGTGATTCGATGTGGTGAGCAGTCGTTACACACCACTCGACCACATTTCCGACAGTGATGACGTCTGAAGAGGAAGCCGAAAGGGCGGTGACAAATTGGACACTCTGACGCCTCCGAATCTGGCTGCCACGGCGGGATTACGTAGCCACTTGAACTATTAGAGGCTGTCCGATAAGGCCTTGCAGGCGCAGGTACCGGAGGTTGCGGAAGGGTGGCCTGTGGTGGGGACGAGTTTGTCAGATCAACCACGTCTCGCTGCGCTTGATCATCACCCGCCTGGACGGTTCGTTGAGGGGTTCGTCTTGGAGCCGTCGGACAATAGCGGTTCTCACGATTAGTAAAGCCGCCTGTTGTTGTCCTGCGTCTCCCCGGATCATGGGAAGAGGCAGTCAGCCGTCTCTTGCGATCCATAGCCATGATGCTCTGTCGGCGGGCTTCGGAGGACATCTCCGCTAGCGGTAGCGGCGGCATGTCTTCCGGTGCCAAGGACGATCGGTGGTGCGAAGCCCGGTCGGAGTGGCTTCGACGTGGTAGGGCATGCTGGGCATGCTGGCTGAAGGGAGCCGGGTCGTGCGAGCCTGTTTGCCTGAGGAGAGGAGGACCATCTCCCGGCAGGCTGCTGTTCGAACTCATCGACTCGTTTGCAGGTGAGGAGGTGCAACACGGCGAAACCGGTGGTCAGGCCTACTTCATGCACTAATCAGTAGCAATGATGTCGGTGTCGAGGATTTAGAGATAGGGAAGAGCGAAAGAAATCGCCAGCCCTCACTCGCTCCTGCCCGTGGTGACACAATGCGACATGTGACGAGGCTGGATCCTCGATCGACAAGGATGCACTGCGGTGCAATCGTGTGGCAACCTCGGACGATGAACGTGAATGGCGCATGTGTTGAGCGAACGTCAATAGCTTGCTTAGTTCCTCTTGCCACGTGTTAGCCAGAGCGTCAAAGCGGTCTCACCACCAGCAACCGTGGTCGGACGCCCAGGTGAAATATCCTCCTCTATAGCCAACAACTTGAATTCTGATCGCGTGCCTGTACAGTAATTGACTTCAAGCTTTAGGGCTCCCGCAAGCCACACTGGAAACCAGCAGGTACGAATTATATAATATTACAAAGTATAAATAATCCCTATTAACGCTAGGCCATGTAGCGCCTGCCAGTTGCGTGCACCTCGTGTCTTATCGATTGGCCCCGCCCGATGACGACTTGTGGCGCCTGAGGCAGCCCCCTGGAATACGATAAGCAATCCCCGGCCCTTGGACTTGGTGCTGTGCCTAGGCCATGTAACTTCAATTACCGCTTTCGTGAGCTAGGCTACACACCCTCTCGACCTTGTATGTTTCCTGTCCCTCAACTCTATCTTTATGCACCTGACTACGCTGTATATACATACAAACATACTATGGCTCGCCCGCATGTTCGGACAAGGTCTGCGCCCATCTATAATTTGAATTGAAACTTTGGATGTGTTCTGAGCAACTCGGCATACTTCTTGAGAAGCCAGATGCAAGGCACGAACCCTAGAGCAACAAAGGCTAACAAGCTGTTTCCCCACCCATAGCCAAGAGTGTTGTACAATCGACGTCCTGCAAGAGGTAGTATCGCGCCTCCCAAGGATCTTAACACTGTGTTAGCACCCATTGCACTTGCTGCGTAGGCGGTGTACGCATCAATCTGGAACAAGTCTGTTAGCCTCTTTGCCGAAACCACCACAACGTCGTGAGTTTCCACTCACCAAATATGTGCCTATGGGCATAAAAGTGCATATCATGCCAATCCCTAACAAACACGTCCCCATGATAGGCACAATCCAGTGTACACGGTATTCGGCCGTCCACCCGTACAGCAGCAATCCTACTGGAGCAGCGAGACTGGTGTGCAGAAGGAACGGCAGCCTCATTTCTGGCGTCATGATACCGCCATTCGCAGCAGCACGTTTCTTCAACCGCTTATCAGACGTCAATGCAAAAAATATCAGTCCAATCACCTGGCCCAACCCCAGACCAAGGAATGTGAGCCCGACGTTGCCATGTCCGATACCATATTGCCCCTCAAACACGACCGTCAAGGTGCTGAACAAGATGTACAAATAACCGTACACCACTGCGATGTACAGCGACAAGAGGAAGACGATGGGTGACCTGAGCAACATCTTCGTGGGCCGAACAATGTTGAGCAGTAGAAGCTGACCGGCACTCCGGCCAGAAAGTTCCGACGGTGCTCGGATTTTCTGATTACCGGTTTCTTTTCGAAGTTTCTTCGCTTTTCGCTCCAGCAGCACCGGTGGGTATGTTTCGGGTAGGAACATCACAGTGACTAGAAACATGATGGCTGTCCAAATAGAGAGGAAGTAGAAGTTCCAGCGCCATCCAGCATATTCACTGACGTACCCGCCAACCAGGGGGCCGAGAGTAGGCCCGAAAAGTATGGGAAGGGTCCAAGCAGACATGACGAAACCGCGTTCTTCTTGTCGGAAACAATCCGCAATTGTGCCGGAACCAATCGTAATCGGGCAGGAGCCTGCCAGACCGGCAAGGAAGCGCATGACAATGAGCATGGGGAGGCCGGTTGATACTCCACAACAAAGCGTCCAGACCAAGAGGAAGAATGTGCAGACATGATACACAGGCACTCTTCCGTAAAGTTCGCTCAACGGTGCAATCACCAGAGGACCACACGCGTATCCAAGCACGTATATGCTCACCACAAATGATGCAAGATCGACATTGGTCGATTGAAACTCTTCCATCATCAGAGGTACGCCGGGAGCGAACATGGACGAGCCAAAAGGTGTCAAGAGCGTCAGCAGCGCGATGAGCATCATGTTCGCCCATCTCTTCTTTTTGGGCCAATTCACGGGCTTCTCAGGGTCATCGTGTCCGTTCCAGTCTACTATGTTGGCTTCTTCACCTGATGCGTGGGAAACAGCAGCAACTTCTGCTGGGATTGCTCCTTTCTCCAAATCCGAGTCATGGCTCTCAGTCGTGTCACTCTTTTCGACCGTCGACGCCCCCTTTCCTGACGGTAGAAGTGGCAGCGGCGGCACGGCGTTCTCTGTTGAGCCGACGCGCGAGAGAGTCTCGAATATAGCTCTGTTTGCCCGATCATCTGCCATTATGGATTGGAGACCTGCAGGCCTAAAGTTGCGTCAGTATCTTTGTTTGATCTTGAGACGAGTCTCTTCGGTTAAGGGATATGCGGAACGTTGGCACGTTTTGTAGTTTTAATGTCGCCTTGAACATATGACATGTTGGGACACATATGGGACACATACTAGGATTGTGCATATATTAAGTTGGTATGGTCTACTTTGGTCCCAATTCGTTCAGAAGGACAACGTTCACGCCACGGCGTGGCATACCAAGCTCGAACGGTCAAGAGAGCACAGGGCGAACGACCAGAGTTGTCAGCATCCAGAGTGCAAAGGGTTGCGAATGAGAAGTCCATCTCACAGCTACAAAAAGAAGAGTCAAATCATCTACGTAGACATAACGGTACTTGGGGATTCGGAGGGCGTATGTCCACCCGTACGTAGTCAATTGGTCATTGTGAGATTTTACGCCATGTCGGTGGGGAAGTTACAGTACAAAGAGATCTCCATATCCTCCTCGTGGGTTAGATGTGCGGACAACGGCTATTCGGCACCGGAAATACTGGAGATGATCTTAAGCAGGCGAGGTGAGCATGGATTGTGGTCCTGCGCAGGACAGCGAAGCTACACCTGTTCATAAACACCGAACATGATTCTTGATTCTTGATTCTTGATTTGATTTTGCTTCTCAGGTGTTCGTGCTGAAGATCTGGTCATCACGACCTTGTCACTATTGGGTGGCGCATAATAATCTGAAAGAGATGCCGACCACGAGCGCGATTTTGTACGAAGTACACCAAGTTTTAGCGGAGGCCGCTTAGCCGCTACGTCTCCCCTTTGAGACAGCAAAAGACGGTTTCATCCGTCCACCTCCGCTAAAATTTTGTCACTGCCAACCCAGGTAACGGCTTTTAATAATGCTTGTTGGTTGTCGCCATTGCTTATCGGCATTAGAGGCCGTCAGCTACCTACCTAGGTACCTAGGTATTCCTCATTGGTAATCGCTATACGGCATCGGCAGCCTTCCTCAGCTTGGAGGTCCTTCAACCTTCGAAGCCGAGGGAAGGCGTGTTCCAGTGACTTAATCGTATTGACAGCGCTATACCGGGAAGGAATCAGCTAGACTGCATTAGCAACCTCAAACATGTTGTCAAAGGTGTCCAATAATTAAATACTTTACCTAGGTACCTAGGTAGTCAGCGGCGACTGGTGAACTCTTCGACACGACTATATCCCATGTCACGGCTGCCTCGTCTAGTGCCTCCACTCCATAGACCCGGCCATTCCTTTCTAGTTGTCGTATCGGTTGTGACATAATTTTAGGCTGGCGTAATGATGCGCGGGGGGAGGTGCACCTATGTAAGCTTCAGGAGGCGGGAATCTCGGTTTAGCTAAATGATGCGTACCTAATACTTCGTCGTTGGCAGGGTGCTTGGTTCCCGGGCATTTGGGTTTTTACTGCTATCCCACTTTAAAAGCAGTGGTCTTCACATCATGCAACAATGTCCCTCCAAAGCTAGCGTTGTGGCGATCTCGATTAGAAATCAATGTCCAGGTAATCACCACACCAACTACCGCAAAGCCTGGGCCGATCAATGATGCCGCTTGCATAACCTTTTGCTCATCGTCAAATGAACTCTGGATTGCTGTAAACCCCTGTATGCCCATGGTCGCGCCTGATTTACCCACGACTGTAGCAAATTCTAGAAAATATCTACCTAATGGTGTTGGACATGACTCGGCACCGCACAGAAATTTCACCACGCCGGGACACCATTCCTCCCAAGCTGTTGAAGATGCCGTAAAGCACAATGAAGAACGGAAAGACGAATTGAATCGAGTTGAGAGTGCCACTGATGATCAAGCCCATGATTCCTCAAAGGAAGAAGCCGAGCGTCCAGGTCTTCTTGGGCCCAAAAAGGTCCATGAGCCCCTTCGCGGGGCAAAACAAGACAGCCAGGAAAGTAGAAGCAATTCACGACTGTGCTAGACCGATATTCTCCTTCAGGATGTTATTGGAGTTCAGTTGACCAATGATGGAGGAGGAAAAGGTGCCAAATTGGGTAAGTTACACAATGCATTTCGTTAGAGTTGATATTCGCTAGTGGCAGGAATTTATGCAAACTCACAAGTCGCACATAAGCTAAGACATTGAAGCAGTAATCACTGAACCCAGTAACGCTTGAGAACGAGAAGGACTATCTTGTTGATGGTATACTTGCGGTGCTGTGTAGGCTACACCACCCAAATCCAAAAGAAAAATAAGACGCATGCCAAGGGTCTCGCCCATCAGGTTTGCATTGGAAAGTCTCATCGTGATGGCCTTCGATATGGGCATCCTTGTAGAGATCTGAAAAGAGCGGCTCCATGCACCTACGGCACTCGCGTCAGTGTTGTCACTTTCGTTGTCGCAAGAGCACTTCTAACACACTCGATGATCTAAGCGTTTTAGCCACAGCCGAAAAGTGCAAGGCCTGAGACAAGAACGGTCACCACTTGTGAAATTCGGATGATCTTCGAAACAATAATCTCCGATACGACAGGGCCATCTTCGATATCGCTGCCAGGAGTGCGCCTTTCTCAGGGTCGCTGTAACCGATAACGTCATTGTCATCCACCATGTTGGCTTCCAGATTGTCGCCAACTTTTTGAATGCTCATCGGCTCGCCGGCTCGCCGGCAACACAGACATTTTATGCTTCTCAGCAGCAGTGCCACTCTTCTGTGCCCTTGAAAATAGTGTGTTCAGGTCCTCAAAATGATTGCCATATACGAAAACCAGGACTACCGACTTCGGTGCAACCGTGAGCCCACCTGAGTGTGGTAAAAGTTTGGTCTTTGATGCAGAATTTTACTTCTGCAGAAGCAATACAGGGGCAATCTAATCTCGAAACGTGAAGTCCGAACATGTTCTGTGGCGGACAGCAGTCATTGGGCTGGCTTAAACAATAATGTGATTTGACTGCATATTGCCCTGGTGTACGGCCCGAGCCTTTACTTAAAGCTCCTGTCAGTGGTTGATGACCTTCGAGCACGTGGCGGAAGTTAAAGGATTGCTCGGAACCTTGGAAATTTTCTGCAAGCCAAATTTTAACCTTAAAAATTAGGTAGGCTATATAGCTTTCTTAGAAGTGTATAACTCTCGATTAATACTTCGGCGTATCTGCTCTCGAATCGAACAAGAGACTTCAATCCCAGCTTGAGCACATCAATCTCGACGAAATAGGCAGTCGAAAGACGGGAGGACAGACGTCCTGATAACGAGCGCAAAGGACATCACATCATAATGTCAATTGATTAAACAACCAGTGAGTTGAGAACCGATATGCCATCTTCGCGTTGCCCTTGCGGCAGGTGAAAAGGCCAATCTCCAAGAATGTGGCCGGGAAGTGCATTCTTATTGAGCCATGAGGCCAGGCAACCCTGGAATGAGGTGCCGGGTCTTGAACATTATCGACCGGAAATGAAGAGATCTGAGTTAATCGTATAGAGATATTCTCAATCCTTCAATTAATTTAAATACTCCTATATCAGCATATCTGCGATGGCTGATAATGTAAGAGAATTGGGAATGAGAGAGCAAACGAGAACCCACAGCTGAGCGCACAGTGAAATTGTACTGCAATGGCCGTGAGGGCACGAACGAGTTCTTTGCGTGGCTCAAAGGACCACCATATTTCGTGGCACCTCAGGTGCCACTGCTGGCAATCTTCGTTTCGGTTTTGACCTCGACTTCTTAGTTCGCATCTATGTCTGCATCGTGACCCATGGTAGAAACCTGACGAAGGTCGGAGGATACCGTCCCTCTATGTACGGAGTAGCTGGGTGAGGAAATCCAGGGTACCGTCTCTCTGGTGCTCGAAGCGCTTTGCTCGGTAGGACATTCAAAAGCCACGCCGTCATTCCAAGGAGGTGAAACAAATTCCTTGCTGTTTCTATAATAGGACTCTCCCTGGTTCTAGCGATGGTGCGCCAAGAACAAGAAAATTAGGAATAGGGGCTACCGCGGGAAGTGAGCAGGGGAGCCTAAGCCATCTTGGCATCGCGTCAACAAACCTCTTAAAGCAGAGGTTAATGTGGCAATCACATCGAGCATCCCTGTTCAGCATGCGGAGCTAGCGCTCATGGTTCCATGTGATTCTCT
Source organism: Incumbomyces delicatus (assembly GCA_017655985.1). Classification (NCBI taxonomy): domain Eukaryota; kingdom Fungi; phylum Ascomycota; class Eurotiomycetes; order Chaetothyriales; family Trichomeriaceae; genus Incumbomyces; species Incumbomyces delicatus. Next base: position 4,736,287 of record JACJVS010000003.1, read on the forward strand.
GTGACCAAAGCGCTTTCCGACTTCATCTGTGCCACTCACAATATCGTCCAATCCTAATACACTTCTTGGCTTTGTTTCGAGCTGCCATGCGTGATCTGGCAGAATGAGCCACTTGCGCACGATCAAGCAGCTGATTTCTGACCTTGGGATTTTAGAGACTGAGAAGGACTCGTTTCGAGAAGATGTCTTCACATTCCTGGAAGAATGTACAGGCTCTCTCGAAGCAACTTTAGGGCTATCTACGATCGACATCAAAACATTCACTAGGCGATTCATTGATTCTGAGAAAGGCACGGTCTATTTCGCCCGTCGTGGGCCGTCAAACGAATGGCGCCACGGCAAAAGCCGAGCAGATGTTACAGCTGCGCTCCCAGATATTGTGAGACAATGGATTCGCAATAAGAGGGACCACATCCAGAAGATGAAAGTTGGAAATAATATCCGACACAACACACTCGCCAAAGTGTTCGAACCATGGAGACCCTCAACTGACTTTGGTTCATCATCATCCGCGATTGGTGTCAAGCCAGAGCCTACGACGGGAGAGCGCCACAAGCCGCGAGAGACGATTGAGATCTTCGATGACGAAGAACCTTTGCGACATGCGCAGGATGACCCCCGTGGGAGTGGATCTGATATTTCGAGTCTACCAGATTTGGCAGAATTCTTCCGCGAGCGACGCAGAAAGCCTGCGTCTCTGCTAAAGAGAACGCCTCTGTGGTCCGCCAGTCCAGAACCAACACCAGTTCCAGATCCTGCAAACATCGCAAACCAGGATGCTCTTGCTGTCGCAACAGAGATGCCTCGCACCCCTGCTCATATAACAAGTTCGGGACTACGCAGCCCACCTGTGACTAGCCCGAAACGTACCTACGAGGAGTCTACGACGAATGAAAGCAATCCAGAAAAGACTGCTTCGATCGAAAGTCACGCCGCCAAAAAAGCCTGTATTGATATGCAGGATGCAATGGAGCAACGAAGTTTATCGGCACAGGGCACACCCTCAAGGCCTCAATCGACAGTGCCTAGTTCTCCGCAAGAGGCTGCAGCACCAGACGGTCGTGTTCCATTACTCACACCTACCTCTGCGAAACCCGAAGTGCATTGGGAAACGGAAGCACTTTCAAACAGAAGCGATTGCTTGCAAGCAGCACTTAGCTTTACGGCAGCACATCAACAGCAATTTCGGTTTACCGCCGAAGCGCTGAGTACTATCCCGGCGACCATTCTTGACTATTTGAGGAAGTGTGAACGATCCAGTCTCAGCAAAGCAAGCAACAGCGCGTTAGGGCCAGAAGCCAGGAAACGGTACCAAGAGAAGTGCAAATTGATCCGCGATCTGACGGCTGATCTTGAATCGAGGATACTGAGTTTGTCAACGCCGGATGCCAAAACGGAAGAGGAAACACAGAATAGCCAAGAATCAGACCCATCCCAGCCTATGGTCAGTTCTTATGTACTCTGGGATTGTCACTGAAAATAGCGCTGGCACAATGATTTTCTGCCTGTGGAGTGGGCCTAGGCAGAAGATATCAGCTCTGCCTTGTCCTATCTTAGGCCCTGGTGTTATGGGTAACCGCTGGTCTGGCTATCAATTCCCAAGTCTTCAAATCAGTGGATCCCAATGATAGCTTCGCCCAACGGAAAGGTGCGACTTGCCGAAGCATAGAAAAGGAAGCGCTGGCCATTTCGTGGCCACAGACCAACCCCACACCATTGATATGATTCATATGCTCACTCGTCCCTATTATACACCAGACCGCATCAGTCCTGGTTTCGAAGTAAGAGGCCGTCATTCATCGCAAAGGTGCAAATTCAACGTCTCGTCTTTGGTTACAAAACATGGTCAACATGTTCGGGCAATGCCTCCGTGCAACTCAATCGATTCGGCTCGGAAACAGAAACCTCGCCTGTTAATTCCTCCAAGCTTTCAACCTCTGTTGGCCATGGCACAGTCCTGCTTTGAAGCAACATGGCACTGCCCTACGTATACGCCTGGCATTCTGCCTCAGAGCCTCAAAGCCACTATGTCAAAGGTCTCTACAAATTACCGCCTCTGTCAGTCTCTGAGGGACTGCGCCACAGAAAGCATCTCGCTCGCTTCCTTCAAATACCGGACCTGTTCTGCGTAAACGAAACAATCTCACCATGAACGCCAGCTCCGCAATGGGGAATTCTCTCGCTAATCTTATGGATTCGATGGGCATCCTCAAAGAACAACACAAATCCTTGCGAGACACAGTGCTAAGGTTTCTTGATTCCGAGCCTGGATCATTTGAGACAACGGCCCAGCTTAACCCTGAAAGCGTTGACAAGTATCTCGAAACGTTCCTTGATAGTCCACAGGGTCGTTACTTCTTCGCGCAAGAGCAGGGTCAAAATCGATCAACCTTGAACTGGTTACACATTGCGACAAGAGAAGAAGTGATGAATATCTTCCCTAAACTTGCCATGAGATGGATCCGAGGAAGGAGAGGAGAGCAACGCAAAACAAAGAATGCCCAGAAGGAAGCCACAGAACAACGGTCAGCATCTGAACCTGGTAAGAAGCAGAAGTAGCAAGATGACCCGAACGTAATCTGACTTGTCTCGCAGATACTGATAGACTTTTTACCACTGCTTCAACTCCGCCTGCGAGGGCTGTGCATGACATCACCTTGGAGCCTAACTCTGATGGGGTCAGGCTCGGTTTGTCGCAAGCCAAAGGTTCGCCGAATCTACGAGGCTTTGCCAGTCCCGTTCAGCCCTTCAGTGGCGAATACATCAATAATGCAGAGTCTTCCGGACCGAAACGCAAGCTCTCGCAAGAAGAAATTTCAAATGACCTGGATGCGGAGGAGACCGACAAGGCTACGGATACTGAGACCGTCCGGGAATCCGTCAATACCAACCTCAATCCTCCTATAGAATCGCGGCTTTACAAACGACCTAGGCTTGCCGGCCCATTCAGCCCCCAACCTCCCTCTCCACGACAATCCGCCCGCTCTAAAGGGAGTCTCGGGAAGAAAAGAGCAACCGAAATGACAAAGCCAACTCAAACAGCCGAACAACATCCAAATTTGAATACTATCCCACCCGCTCATCGCGCTACATCTATTGAGTTGTTTCCGGGTCAGGACACCGCTTCGCTCTCTACCCGTCAGCCTGAAGGCCGTGTGCACGTTGCACCGATCTCCGCAAGGGGAGGCAATTTTTGGCCCAGTCTGTTTCTACACCTGGTCCAACAGAGTCAGCGTCGCACGCTGGCAATGGCCAAGGCTGAGAAGCTCCAGGTGAAAGACGAACGTGTTTTCGAGCTGGTATCACGCTCCTTCAACGACCTCTTTGCAAAAGTGGAGCAGCTGGTCAAGGTGATCGAACCTGAAAGCGAGCAGGTGGAGGATACCGACTGATGGCAAGCATTCACAGGATGAGAGTTTCATTCCTGGCCTGGCAATTTCTTGTAAGGGTCTTACTAGCGCTCTTTCGGTTTGTCACCGGGGAATGAATGGTTCAACGAGGTTGCTATGTTGAGCGCAAGAATAGGATGTTCAGCGTGGGATGGTGTTTTAATCAGTGTCTAGGTCAGTAGCGCACAGCCCGCTTACGAGAAAGTCTCTACTGGATACGAGTCTTGCCGTGCTGCAACTTTGTTTTTCAGTATTGCACAATAGTTGTGACATTGAAAATTTGGGAGCTGAACCCAGAAGCGACCGAGACCAAGCTTCTTTTGTCCAAATCAATGCTCCTTTATCTTTAACCTCTTCACACCTACCGTCTCAAGCCTATTGTAAGGCCCATCCTGACTCGGCAGGCCAGCATGCCCTGGACGCCTGCCTTCTCTCCCGGACACTTGCTCTCTCCCCATGAAGAACTCGATCGTGCCACACTTGACCATAACATTATCATACTCAAGCAAATATCTCTCCGACATCTACCTACCTAGGTATTCACACTCAACCTTGTACATAGTAGCTACTTTCATTCTCCATGTGTAACTATCCGCAGTGCAATGCAAGACACAGCAGCTGAGCAGCGCTAGTACGTGCAGAAAAGTGGAGCTCTAAGGTGGGTCAAACTAATTTCCGACATTATATACATACCCACATGATACCTCGTCGTTGTCAACGATGAGATAAGCGATTGTATAGTGCGGCAACGTATAGAAGTTCACGTGGCCCTGTTATTTGCCAGCTGCGCAGCTGGCGGTCACTGAGTGGTGAGTAGTGCTGTTCTCTGTGAAACATGCGCTCCCATGCAAATTGACCAGTTGAGTGACGAGAGAGGACTAATCCAATATCTATCAAATCAGCCAGCGGTTCAGAAGTCCCATATCGCTATGACCGCGGACACCGTCCGAGAAAGTACGACGATGAAGACAAGAACGGCTAGCCGTCCACATACCGAGAATCTACCGACGTAAAACCCGGGTGCTGACTAACATCATAGCTTGTGAGCGTCATGTTGTCAGTACCTTCACAGTGTGATGTGCTCAGATTACTAGACTCAATGATGACGCTTTCAATTGAAAGCGTTCTGCCTATATTACAAGAAACCCGGTCGATCTTGACCGATTTGACGTACCCACCCAGCGATCCGCTTCTCGCTGCCCATGGCAGAGCACAAACATGTCTCCTGCACGATTTGAATAGCTCCTCCTCTTTAAACGTTGACGTTGCCGAGGCAATGAGTGAGACTTGCACCGATTTGCCGATCGTCTTAGCTCATTGATGCAACCACAGGACAGTGAATGCGCGGTAGAAGGCCGAATATCAAGTGAAATACTACGCCGATCTTACATGAACTTTGAAGCGGATTCCTCTGTGACCAAATCGAAAAGTACTGATGCCACGAACCTGAATGAACCGGATGGAAAACAATGCAGCTCGAAGAACCCCAGTTCTACGCAGGAAACATGTAAAGGTGCGTTCGGGTCCCGGTCTATTCTCGCGTATTTAACCACTGGCTAGACACGGACAGGCTGCCTCCGATGCAAAGCGCGACGAGTAAGATGTGACGAAGGCAAACCTCAATGTCATCGGTGTATCCAAATTAAGGTCCCTTGTCCTGGGTATGCTACCCCCAAAGCACAACTGTTTGGATTGACGGGAGAACAATGCTTCCAGTCAGACTTTGAGAAGGCTTGCTTTGATTCCTTCGTCACTAGGGGTATTAAGGATCTGCTTGCGTTTCGGCCCCTGGCTGGAAGGTTCTGGACGCTGATGGTACGTCAACTTGGCCAGATTCACCCCCCAATCCGTCATGTCACAATCAGTATTGGAGTGCTTGAAGAGCCTTTCATTCGGACTGATATTGCACTTGCTCTAGACGGCTCCCTTCAAAATCTTCGAGCAATCTCTATTCAACACTTCAATGACGCAATCAGAAGCTTCATTAGCTTGAGCAACACGATGAGCATTGAAGCAACGCTAAGTTGCTGCATCCTTTTCCAAGTCTTAAGCATTAAGTTGGAGAAATGCCTGCTGGAACAGTTCATCTGAAGGCCGCCAACATGTTGTTAAGAGAGCATTACGCTCGAGTTAAGCGAGGTGATGTGCTATTCAATCCTGTCGTCTCCGTTGATCTCGAACCCATTTTGGAGAAACACACGATTGACGCATCCACTTTCCTCAAAGGCTTTCGACGACAACACGATTGCTATCCCTACAATTCTAACCGACATTTCCTATCGAGTGTGTCGAAGTCACTAGTGACTGTTGGTTCGGCTTATGAGTGCCTTGGGGTGGTCCTGGACTATGCGATTGCTTACCACTTACAAGCATATAACGACCCGTCAGTACTTTACCATTTGCGATCGGCTTTGCAACACTTTCAGAATCTTGTGGAGCGAAATGATGCTTGGGGAAACCCCGAACCTACAGATCACGTCGACCAAGCACCTTTCGGTCACCGCCAGACATATTTCACGGTTCATATACTGGCGGCTCAGGTGTTTGCTTCTACAATACGTGGCTACGAATGGGACTTTGATCACTGCACAGAACATTTCTCGGACATTGTCACTGCATGCAACTTCCTTCTCCGTGTGGACGAAAAGAAAATATGGGGCATTACTCTTGGGATGATATCCCCACTGTTCCTGGTTGCAACGAAATGCCGCCTGAAATCAATCCGGCGAAAAGCACTCGAACTATTGCATAACACTTACCGCGTCGAGCATGCATGGTCAAGTTGTATGGCCACTACCATCGCCAGATATGTGATAGGTCAGGAGGATGCGATGGATGACGAGACTTACCTTCAGGCTCCAGCGTCTGGTGCCCGCATACTACTAGACAGCTTTGAATTGTCGCCGGAGAATGAAACCGCTGAACTAACATACCAGCTTCGTGGTTGTAACGGCCACATGCTTGGGAAACGTCGCTCAGTCTTACCCTGCAAGCCGGTATTCTGGCCTGATGGGGCAGTAAGTGGTGAGAAGCTTCCTGACCGAATCCTTTGGGCTGCAGGATACAGCGGTACCACTCTATTCGCTCCTCGAATCACATGTCATTGTACGGTCCGGAATATTAAGTCTTCGCCCTAGCGGACAAGTGCCTACGATTTAGTTAGCCACCCTGCTGTCACCTACATTTCACAAGCCAACTCCCATAGTAGCGCTGGCTATACTCGATTGTCTTGGCATCTAAAAACCTACATAACCCATTTGGACGCACAGCCTACTTCAAAAAACAATGGAGTATGTATGATTAGCTCATTCGTCCCTCTGATGGAAGGCTTGCTTGGAAGAGTGGACTGTGTTATGGTTCCCTGCCTAGGTACTGCCTTGTCATATTTGGCAACAAATGCAGGGCTACTTTGTGCACAATCGAACGTACCATTTTTGGTCAAACCTCTCTTCTCACTACAAGGGCTGGCCTACAACGCGTAATACCAGACGAAGCCTTGATGAACCACATGATTCCACATTCTGCAGATCTGAATGATCCATGAACGAGTCACGCACTCAAAATGTGACTCGAATATGCCGTTCCCAACCATTTTCCCAGGGAGCAACATCAAAAGTAAAATGTTTAATGATCTTATTGATTATGTGGAAAGACATATGACAACTCCCAGTTTCACTAAGAAGTTCGACTAGGAACGATAACAAGCGTTTCAGACTTTCAAAGTTTCTACCTCTGCAAAAGCTGCAGCAATCACAGAATGAATGCTTTTCACATTCCTAGAGCCGATACCCCTGCAAGACGCTCATATTGTTGAGCATTATTCAAACTAAAGCAGTCTGGAAAACTCTCCCAATTGATACCGCAGCGTCAATAGCAAATCTCAAGCAGCGGTCTTGGCATATCCATGAAACTCGCCAGCCTCCTGCAAAAGGACAGGAAACTCGTCTTCTTCCAGAGATTCAAACAAAGTCTTCTCCTTGGGTTTCCACCCCATATCTCTCAGTCTATTCGCTCGATTTCTTGAATTGGATCCAACCACAATCTCGGTGGCGTCAGGCCCAAAGAGATCGCTGTAGGCGGCATCTGGAATCTTCCTGGGCTCAGAAGACTGCAATTTTCCTGCTGCTAGCAGCACTCGTCCAATATGTGCTGCGATCTCCTTCCACGCAAATTCTCGACCATTTTTGCAAAAGATATATGGATTTTTCAAAACATCTGCTGAGTCGGCCTTCTCTAGCCAGTGCAGCAGCACAAGATAAGCCCTTGCGAGATCGAAAACGTGTACCTCACCCCAGACTGATTCTCCATTTCCAATATGACCAGCATACCCATATTTGATGGCAAACCGTGTCAAAGTTGGAACTTGAATGGACAACTTCCCGTACTTTGGATTGTAACCATAGATCACTGGTGGAATCATTAAGACGATCTTCGCTTGATCTCCGAGCTTCTTGCGGGCCTTCAAGATTGTCAGGTCTATGGATCGATGTGGCTGCGTGTCTGGCAGAGCGTCGACGCCCTCCGGATTGTCATCTTCAAAAATTTGATCGGATTTGAACATGCCTTTGGAGTCATCCGCAAGGACTGCAGCACCACTGTTATGAATGTATATTGTCTCATGGCCGGCTTGAGCTCGTTTCTCGATGCCAGCAACCACCGCTTCAACAAATGGAAGATGATCCGCTGTTGCCGTGTGGATAACTATATCGCTGAGTGATACTTGGTCTGATATAACAATAGCATTGTCGAGATCACCGATACGAACCTTTGCACCAATCTGCTCAAATTCCTGGGCGGCTTCTTTGCGCCTGACAAGGACAGTGACAGCATAAGACTCTACCAGAAGTCGGTCAAGGATCTCGCGGCCAATGAAGCCAGGACCGATGAGAAAAATGTGTTGGCATCTTGAGAGTTTGGTGCGGTGTTGGGACTGTAGGTGGTGGGCTGAATCGTACCTGCTCTTTCGTAATATTCAACACTTTTATACCTCAGTGAGGTCGAAAATGGCTTTCAGCTATGGGCCGGTTTCCTTCAAAGGCGCTAGCACTTCACTGCGAATCACAAGCAAGACAGCTGGTGCGCAGGTTTGGCATCGTATATTCATTGGTCTTGAAACCATTTTCGGCTCGACTATTGGCAACAGAGTCAGGTATGCATCTCGTAACTTAGCGGCGGCCCCACTTTTTCCACCTTTACGTGCTCTTAGGTAAGCCTGCATCGAACCCCTTCTCGAGGTGTGCTCTGTTCTATTTGTTGCGGTCTGCGATGTTACTTTCAAAAGCCTTGACCAGCTCACGAAGGAGATTGACGTATGAATCGAATGCCATCCCATCGGTTGAATGCATGACTTTGATAAGTATAAACCCAATCGTACCGTAGGCTCTAAGTAGTTCTGCCGACTGAAGATCACTTTTGACTGGTTATCGAGTGGAAATAAAAACCGGGAGTCTCTCGAGGCCGCCTTTACCTGTCCTTACGACGACGAACAACCAAATCGAGATGTTTCTCATCTTCAATCACGGTATTTTCCCATTCTCGGCGCTTTGCCGCCCATTGAAAGATCGTGTGCACGTTAACCTGCAGGCAATTTCGAACAAGCACGGCTCCATTCCTCGAGCGTGCAAGCCCTCAGCAGCTATGAGAACTCTTTCCAATGACCTTGACTTGTTTTGTAAGGGTGGCTTCGTCGTAAGATTCGTGTGGGAATACTTCATTGCTATGGTAGATCACATTGCGTCGACTTCATTGCAGAGTGCTTACCTACTTCTTTATAGCGATGAGTGGTGTAGGATGAGCAGGGGCTGGGATCACGGTCAGACACTGTACAATAGATGCAGCTCCCCAGACCTCACGAGTCATGCTGCTTGTTGCATGAGTCGCTAAGTACTTGCGGGGGTCCGATTTCTATAAGTCTTTTGCTACTTGTACAACAATCTTACCTCTCGCCCGTCCTGTCTTCAGCTTGGCAAATGCCTTCGGGACATCTTCAAAGGCAAATTTGTCGTCAATGACAGCCTTCACCTTCCCTGCCGCCATCCACTTCGCAATCTGTGTTAGCTGTGACACGTCTGGTTGCGCTAGCATTCCTTGAACTTCCCTCCTCCCTCCTCCCAGCCAGCCGGGCCAAAGCTTCATTTGCGTGGACTGGGCAATGTACTTGAGAGTCTGGCTTCCCGCCACCATGATGTATTTCGCGTTTGGTGTGGAATAGGTATGAGCTTTCCAGAAGAGATTGGTGTCTGACATAACGTTGTCGACGATGAGGTCGAAGTTCTGTCCCGCAAGGGACTGAGGGATATTCTGTTTGGTATAGTCGATGACTTCGTCCGCACCTAGGCTTTTGCAAAGCTCGATGTTGCGTCCACTGCAGGAGGCAGCAACTTCGTAACCCATTGCTTTGGCAATCTGGATCCCGAAGACGCCTGTGCCGCCACTTCCACCGTTGATAAACACTTTGTGCGGGTTGTGGGAGACAATGCTCTGCCAGGCAGTCAAGCCCGCGACGCCGATGGTGCTAGCCTGTTCGAAGGATACGCCTTCTGGGAGTGCAACGGTAGCTTCGACGGGTGTGACAGCGTACTCGGCAAGACAGCCGCCCGCAGTGGGTGTGGAGGATCCGCACCCGAAGACTTTGTCACCACGCTTCAGAGGGCTATTCTCTGCCGGTTCAACGACCGTTCCGGCGAAGTCGATACCTGGTGTCGCCGGGTTGGGCACCATGAAACGGCGGATCAGCGGCACTTCAGCAGGTTTGTAGTCTACAGGATTCAGGGAGACGTAATGAATCTTGATGAGGTGCTGATTTGATTTAGGCTTCGGTACTGTTACGGCTTGAGCTAGACGGAGGCTTTTGTCGATACCACCAGTGATTTTGGCGTACTGCCAGGCATTCATGGTCTTTGGGGTGTCCATTATCGAGGTGTCAGCTCTTTGATGAAATAGATGTTGGTATTACAGCTCTGCGTCGGGGATGAAAAGAAGCAAGCTGGCAGTTTTCTACCGGAGGCTACTATGCAGTCTACATACTCTCGCAGACTTGTATTTAAGCCGGAGTTCCAAATGACGCGCAGAATTGCGTGATGACATATGTTTCCTCCATCAAACAAATTAGCCCGACCGCGATTTAGCAGAAATATTTGGTCGTTGTACAAGTCGGCGTCGTCGTACAAGAAATATTAGGACCTAGGCTACCGAGAGGCTGCTGACGCTTGGCTGCAGTGGCCTTGCTGACTCTTGGCCTTGCTGACGCTTGGCTGCACTGCTGCAGTGGCCATGCTGACCCTTGGCTGGCCTTACTGACCCTCGGCCAGCCCTACCGTTAGCTGCGTTAGCGACGATTCGTACAGTCTAGAACGTTCTATTAACACCTACTACAGGTATAGGTCGTAATATTTTAAAAAGTGTGGTAAAAAGTGGGCTGTTCTTTTAATCAAACATTGGCTCGCTTAAATTTCCCGCATGTTCAATTAGCTGGTTGAGAACTACTTTTTTACCACACTTTTTTAAATATTACGACCCCTACCTGTAACCACCGACAGGTCATTTAATTGATAAAGGCTATCGCACGGTCTACTAGCGTCGATCGAACCGTACGAACTCTCTTTACCAAGTTAGGTAAGGTCTTAGAACGCTAGTAGTTCGACCTTAGGGTCGCGTAGTGTGAATTAAAGAAACTATATTACAAGATTAATAATATAAAGGCGAAACTGTAAGAGTGCCTTATATATAACGCCGATACGGATACGGATTATCTTCGCTCCGCGAAAAGGGCTACGGAGACGCTTAGCGTAACTGTAAAACTCTACGTAGCTCTCGTAGACACCTTTTAGCTCTTTAGTGTTAATTTAAGAATTAATAGATAGTATTGTATTTACGCTCTTACCGTAACCCTTACAGTTTTAATACTCTCTACGAAAAGAAGAGAGCCTATTTACTTTACTATAGCTTCTAGAAATAAGCAACGCGCTATTACCGTCGTTAACGACTCTACGACCTCTATAGAAGAGACCGCGAAGGCGAATAGTTAATAATTCGTATCTTAGTTAACTACTAAGCTCTCGACGCGTTCTTTAAGGGTCGTAGAGAGTACGAAAGACCGCGGAGATATCGCGAAGGCTAAAACGCTCTTATCGAACGTAGGCTCGCTATAGGAGTAGCTAGCGTCGTTAACTACTAAAGAAGTACTATACGCTATCCTTAGTCGCGTTATCGAACTTAAGTAGTACCTCGTACTCGATAAACGTTAAACTCGACTCGAAACGAAGACTGCTAAGCGTAAATTAACGAACGACGAGCGAGTTATAACTCGTCTAAGCGAACTTCGCGTAGAAACCTCTCTCGCCTTTAGCGTAGAAAGTAAGAGACGTAGAGACTCTACTAGTATCGCGTTTACTCTTAGCGGTATAGCGGTAGTTATAGATAAACGAAGATCGCGAATTATAATATTCTAACTTTTAACGAATTAGTAGGCTCTCGTAGAAGAATTCTAAATAAGAGAGAAGTTATAAGAGTATCTACGTAAGTTCGAGATTAACTATATAAAACTAAACGCAACGCGCGAAGAATAAGTCGCTATCGCGATAGTAATCCTCTAGTAGAGCGAGTAAATTAGACTTAATTACTAACTACGTATAGAGGTTAGAGGTGTACAGCGGTGCAGATATGAGTAAAGGGAGTGATAATGGTCAGAGATAATTGTAATGCTTATGCTTACTTAGATTACTATCTAGAGAAGAGAGATGAGGATCGGTAATATAGGTCTGCGCTCCGTCGTAGACCGCTGATCCTCGAATAGCTGATCTTCGATCAGCTGAGACAACAATTGTGTCTGTGACCAATCACCACCGGAGATGCGGGTAAATGGCCAAGGTGTTGAGTCATTCTTGCTGAGATTGCAGTGGGTTTTAACCATTGTCATAGCAATGTTTCCACTCACTTGGTCATGACGCGGTTAACATGACAATCGGCGGATCCTTGGTCCTACCAAGGCCCGACCGACATCCTTACATGCCACTAGCGCGTCACCAGCGCACTCCCGCGCCGCCAGCGCTCTCCGCGTCACCAGCGTGCCCTAGCTGATCCACCTTGCCATTCTATACTACGAAAGCGCTAGACCGACTTTTTATTTAAGCGAATAATATAATATCTTAAGGCTCGTTTAAATAATCTAGTCTTACTTCGTTTAGCCGTATAGAAAGAGATAATCTTCTATAGAAAGAAAGAGAACGAGTCGTATAATTAGTATCGCTAAAGACTATAAAGTCTAGAGAAGATAGTAGACGAGAAACGAAACGACTCGTAAAAGATTCGCTTTTATTAGCTATACTTTAAGCTAGATAGAGCGATAAAGCTAGAGATTCGTAAGTAACTCGCTTTTCCGTAGACTATTAACGAACTATAAGCTCGAATCGCGTAACTCGAACTAGTAATAAACGCGCTCTTTAAGCAGAAAAAGCCGTTATAGAAAGCCGTAGATAAGAATACTAAAGATAGATTATTTACTTTTAGCTATTCTCTCGATAATCCCTCTTCGTAGAAGGCGTCGCGAGATAAAAAGACGTCGCGATTTCTTTCTACGTAGAATAAGAGAAAACCTTATAAAGAGTAGTACGAACTAATTCGCTACTTCTCGTATAATAAAGTTAGCTATAAGACGATAGACTACTTCGAGAAGAGAATATCTACGTCGAGAACGATCGCGGCTTATAAAGTCTTTACGAAGAAACTAATAAAGTCTATAATACTAAGAGTACGTCGAATTCTCGTATAAAGAGACTATAAGACTCTAAAAGTACCGCTTACGCGAACGACGATCTTATTTAAGATACTAGTAGATAAGCGAAAGGTTAAAGCGTTACTTAATAGTAGTACGAAGATAAACTTAATATTTTACGAGTTCGCGAAGAGATATAAGTTCTTTAACGTTTATGGAATGGCAAGGTGGAATACGCTAATAACGCGGTACCGCGCTGGCGGCGCGAGAGTGCGCTGGTGACGCGCTGGTGGCATATAAGGAAGACGGTCGGGCCTCGGTGAGACCGAGGATCTACCGATTATCATATTAACCGAGATATTCCCAGATAGTTAGGAACTTTGCCACGACAACGGTTAAAACCCACTGCAATCTTAGTAAGAATGACCAACACCTTAGATAATTACCCGCATCAACGGTAGTAATTAGTTATAGACCCAGTTACTGTCTTAGTTAATTTTAGATTAATCATTCGACAGCCAGCGGTCTACGACGGGACTTAGACCTATATTACCGGCCTTCTTCTCTTTCTCTTAATAGTAATCTAAGTATTATAATTATCTTATTCTATTATCTTATTCTATTTACTTATAACTACACCGCTGTACTACTTATACCTTTATAGATTATAAGCTCGAGTTCGCGCTAACTAAAGGCCCTTATTCGCGCTAACTAAAGGCCCTTATTCGCGCTAACTAAAGGCCCTTATTCGCGCTAACTAAAGGCCCTTATTCGCGCTAACTAAAGGCCCTTATTCGCGCTAACTAAAGGCCCTTATTCGCGCTAATTAGAGGCCCTTATTCCAGTAAATTAGAGGCCCTTATTCCAGTGAATTAGAGGCCCTTATTTTAGTTAATCGAAGTGAGTTTTACCTCTTAGAAATATCTAACGTATTTAGCTTTCCTTTATAAGCTATATCGTCATCTGTAACTTATAATTATATTATAATAGAATTAAATAACGGCCCTCGATTCGCTAAGCTAAAGGGGTCAGCGAATTAAGACATCTAGGCACTTCGGGCTAAGTCTTATCTCTGCGAGAAGGGATATACTTAGGCTCTTAGCCCTCCGAAAGGGGCGCTAGCAACCCCGAAAGATATAGGCGCGGAGCGCCTAAGTCAGCTTTCTCCGGAGAAACGATAAGCCTATACTGACGAATAGAATAACTACTAGCGCTAGACCGTCTACAAGACGGAATACGACTAATTAGCGGCTAAGGGGGCCGCTATTCTACGTCTACTACTAAAGGATAGACCCTTACTTTAGACGCGCTATATTAACGGCGCGAGACCCCTTTAGTAGACGCTTAAAGACCTCTATAAACCTAAGGAGTTTATTAGCGAGTTCCTTATTAGTAAGCAGCTATTCTTTACTACTCTTACTAACTATAATAATAATATAAAGACCTACTTAACCCGAATTAAGCGTTTAACGAATAAGCTAAAGGCTCGAAATTTAGCTCTGCTAGACAAAGTAATTGCGGTATATGCTCTTAACAATTTAATAAACGACTATAAATTAACAGTAGCTATTATTAGCTAGTTATTTCGAGGCTAGTTAGAGAGAGCTATTAATCTAATAGCCCTATTTAACTAGCTAGTAGACGAGTTAAGACGCCTAAAGGCTAGGGGCTTCGAGGGCCCTCGAGACCACGAAATAGCTATGCTAGCGGAGTATAATAGCTAGAATAGAGGCTAAAATAGAGGATAGAGAGGCTAGAACGCTTAAAATAAACGACCGACTAAGAACTGTTTTTATTACGGGAAAAAAGAGTATTTAAAGAAAGAATACTAAATACTTTACTCTTATCTTAAGCTAAAAAAGACTAAACTAATATTAGCTAATTCCGAGACTGTTCTAAATAACGCTATTAAGTAAGATAATATATTTATAGCTAAGAAAGATAAAGAATTAGCCTTATTTAGTAACGAGCTCGATAAAGGTACTTAGTATCTAGACTCTATCGCTACTAGCTATATCTCGAGCTATATAGAGCTATTCTAACGTCTAGAGCCTTACGATATACCCCTAAGATAAGGGAACGACCGAGTATTACGAGTAAAATAAAGAGAATAAGTTAAAATAACTCTCTAGCCTATTAATCGTTTAGTAATATTAAAACGGGTACTATACGTTTCGAAGTTTAATATTAACTTAATATTGTAAGGTTAGCTAGTAGAACGCGGTATTATCGTTATCGCGAACCGAGACGGATACTAGCTACTCTATAGAGGTTAGCTAGTAGCCTAGAGGCTTTATAAGAGTAAGATAACCCTTATAAAGGTAAAATACTCTAAAGATAGCCCCTAAGACGAAGAACTAATAGCTCTAGTCTTAAAGAAGAACTAGAAGTCGAATAGGCCCTTAAAGAAGAGCGCTATTTATATATAGCACTAAAGAATAAGCTATATAGAAAAAAATATCTTAAAACTACTATCGAAAGCAGTAAAAGGAGTTACTTCTTTTACTAAAGGAGCTCTAAAGCTAGTCGAATATAAAGTCTATATTTAGATAAAGAAGACGGCTAAAATTAATCGTATCTTACTAAAACGAGCGAAAGGCTATATCGATAAGGTCTATAGCGATATCTATAGGCCTATAGCTCCTTAGACCTTTAATAAAGATAGGTATTTTACCTTCTTTATTAACGATAAGACTCGTTACGCTAAAATAGCTGTACTATTAGATAAAGGGAACGTCTTTAAGGCCTATAAGGCCTATAAGATACGAGAAGAGACCTAGTCTAAATATCGACTAAAGGAATTATACTCTAATAATACTAAAAAGTATAAGTCGGATTAAATTCTTAAACTTTATCGCGAAAATAGAATAATTACTAGCTATTTAGCACTATATACGCCCGTATAAAACGGCGTTACTAAGATCTTTAATCGTACGATTCTTAATAAAGTTCGAGTAATACTTTTAGAGGTAAAATTATCTAAAGTATACTAGAGAGAGACGGTAAAGACCGCCGAATATCTATATAATAGAACCCCTTACTCTACTAACGGCGAAAAGACCTTATACGAACTTCGAAACGGCGAACCGTCTAATATTAAAAATATTAGAATATAGAGATTATTAGCTTATAGACGGCTTCTAGAGAGCGCTATAACTAAGCTAGATCTAAGAGTAAAGCCTTATATACTGGTTAGATACGAAAGTAATTAGTATAAGCTCGTCGATCCTCTCTTACGCTATACTATATAGGTAAGAGACGCCTATATTATAGAAGAAAAGTTCTATAATATAGAGAAAGATAAGGACTAGCTAATCGACGAAGAAGAGCTACTACTTTCTAAAGACGACGACGACTAGCTAGTAGCTAAATACGACCTTTATTAAGATAAGAAAAAGGCCGATCTCGAGATAACGAACTAGCCAGCTAATAGGTCTTATAAGGACGAAGATACGCCTTATAATAATTTTATTAGCCAGCTAGAATAGTACTTAGCCCTTAACGATAACACCGAGATAGCTATTCTAGCTATTACTCAGTACAAGGACGCTATTAATAGGCCTAATTTAGCGCTATAGAAAGCAGCTATAGATAAGAAAATAGGCGAACTTAGACGCTAAAATACCTAGTCTCTAGCGCCTTTACCCCCTAGAAGACGAGCTATTCTAGAACGCTAGGTTTTAGCAATTAAAGACGGACTAGAACGCCTTTATAAGGCTTAATAAGTAGCTAAAGGTTTTTAGTAACGCCCCGATAAAGACTTTACCGAAATATACGCTAACACCGTTAATCTAGTAGTCTATAAGCTTATTTTAGCCTACGCCGCTCTCTATAACTAAAATATTCACTAGTAGAACGTTAAATCAGTATACCCGAACGCTAGTATTAAGGAAGAAGTCTTTATTTAGTAACTAATCGGTTTTAAGGACTACTTCGAGGGTAGTAAGCTAATCTATAAGCTGAATAAGGCCCTATACGGCCTAAAACAGTTAGCTCGAGAATAAGAATAGTTTTTAAAGAGGCTATTAGCTAAAATCGGCCTTACTCCGCTTAAAATAGACTAATCGGTCTATATTAGCACTAAAGGGACGCCTATTATCCTAATTATCTACGTAGACGATATACTGGCTTTATTACCTTTACTTTAAAAAATTTAAGACGTTTATAACGCTATTAACGCGTCTATAAACTTAAAAGATCTCGGCGAAGTAAAGACGTTTCTAGGTATTTAAATTAAGCGCGATAGACGTTAGAAGACGCTAAAGCTTTATTAAGAGGACTACTTAGCTAAGATCTTAGCTAAATACCGCCTAAAACTTATCGAAAATAGTAAATTAGACGCTATTCCGATCCTCGTTAACTCTAAAATAGAGCTATACGACGAAAAGTAAAGTAAATAACTAATTAACTAGTACTAATAAGAGATAGAAGCTATTCTCTATTTAGTAACGAAGATAAGACTAGATATAGTCTACGCTATAGGCCTACTATCTCGATATATAGCGAATCTAGGCCCGGAACACTTTAGAGTACTGAATAAGCTATAGACTTATTTAGCCTCTAAATTAGCGTTAATCGGCCTCTTTTACTACTCTAAGCCTACTCTAACGGGGTATAGCGACTTAGATTAAGAGGGGGACCTCGAAAATAGACGCTCGACGACTAGCTATATCTTTCTCTTTAGAAACGGTCTCGTCGCCTAGAATTTACGTCTATAGCGCATCGTAATACTTAGTAGCTGCGAGACGGAATATATAGCTTTAAAAGAGGTAGTTAAGAAGTAAACTTATCTTTAGAATATAGAAAAATACCTTACTCTAGATCTATTTAAAAGCTTTTATTACCCGAAACGCTTACTAACGAATAGCTAATTAACTATTAATTTAGCTACTAATTCGAGATACTACTAAAGAACTAAATACATCGACATTTAGTATTACTTTATACGGTAAAATATACTAAAAAAGACTACTTAATTAGTCTATATTAAAATAAGCGATTAATTAGCTAACTAGCTTACTAAATTAATGCTAGTACTAAGATAAACGGAATTTATAAAGAAGATAGGCTTAAGATAAGCCTAGAAAGGGCTATTAGCCCGAGAAGAGAGCCTTCTATAAGATAAGATTACTTATTTAGATAGCTTATTTATACTTTAGTTCTTTAGCTATTATAGCTATTACCACCGTATAGCGAGTACGAGAGTATATAGAATAGTAAGGTAAAATACGCTAATAACGCGGTATCGCGCTAGCGACGCGAGAGTACGCTAGTAACGCGCTAATAGTATATAAGAAAGACGATCGAGCCTCGATAAGACCGAGGATCTACCGATTATTATGTTAATCGAGATATTTCTAGATGATTAGAAACTTTACTACGATAACGGTTAAAATCTACTATAATCTTAGTAAGAATAACTAATACCTTAGATAATTACTCGTATTAACGGTAGTAATTAGTTATAGATCTAGTTACTGTCTTAGTTAATTTTAGATTAATTATTCGACAGCTAGCGGTCTACGACGGGACTTAGACCTATATTACCGGCCTTCTTCTCTCTCTCTTAATAGTAATCTAAGCATTACAATTATCTTATTTTATTATCTTATTCTATTCACTTATAACTACACCGCTGTACTACTTATACCTTTATAACGTTAACTCGTCGTTAATTCTCGTAGTCTTAAACGGCGTCGCGATAGATATCTTTCGTAGTTACTATTTAAATTATAGTATTTCTAATTTAAATATTAAATTTTAAATTTCGAGAGTCTCGTTTATATCTATAGATTTCGAAATTAACTAAGTAGAAATTATTCTAGATATATCTTTCTTATACTAGTAGAATTTCGCGATTAATTAGTAAAAAAGTAAGTTCGTCTAGAATTCTAAGTATATTATACTAGAGAATATAAAGACCTTCTTTATAGAGAATAACGATATTACGTATATCGCGTACGTACGTACTATATTTAACCTTAAAGAAGTATAGTAGAACGATAAGAGAGAATTAGAGCTTCGCGAAATTTAAAAGCTTTTATCTTATAAGTATTTTAATTTAGTAGATATATTTTATTTTAGTAGAGCGAGCTCGCTACTCTCTTATCGAGAGAAGAACTATACGATTAATCTAGTAAAAAAAGACGTATCTCTATAAGAACTTCTCTATTCGCTCTTCGAAAAAGAGCTATAAGTATTACGATAATATTTATAAGAGAATCTCGTAAATAGCTTTATTTATCCTTTTAAGTTATCGACGAGAGCGTCGATCCTCTTCGTCTTAAAGATAGATAGAGAACTACGACTCTACGTAGACTATAGAGAGTTAAATCGAGTAATAAAGAGAAACGTTTATCTACTACTTTTAATAAACGAGATTCTAGATCGTTTAAATAGCGCGAAGATCTTTACGAAGATTAATATTCGTAACGCCTACTACCGACTTTAAATTAAGAAAGATAATAAGTAAAAGACGGTCTTTTATACGCGATATAGTCTATTTAAGTATCTCGTTATATCCTTATAAAGGTATAAGTAGTGTAGCGGTGTAGTTATAAGTAAATAGAATAAGATAATAGAATAAGATAATTATAATGCTTAGATTACTATCGAGAGAGAGAGAAGAAGGCCGGTAATATAGGTCTAAGTCCCGTCGTAGATCGCTGACTATCGAATAATTAATCTAAAATCAACTAAGACAGTAACTGAGTCTATAACTAATTACTACCGTTAATACGGATAATTATCTAAGATATTAATTATTCTTACTAAGATTATAGTAGATTTTAACCGTTGTCGTAGTAAAGTTTCTAACTATCTAGAAATATCTCGATTAACATAATAATCGGTAGATCCTCGATCTTACCGAGGCCCGACCGTCTTTCTTATATACTACTAGCGCGTTACTAGCGTACTCTCGCGCCGCTAGTACGGTATCGCGTTATTAGCGTATTCTATCTTACTATTCTATATACTCTCGTACCCGCTATACGGTGATAATAGCTATAATAGCTAAAGAACTAAAGTATAAATAAGCTATCTAAATAAGTAATCTTATCTTATAGAAGACTTCTTTTTCGGGCTAATAGCCCTTTCTAGGCTTATCTTAAGTCTATCTTCTTTATAAATTCCGTTTATCTTAGTACTAGCATTAGTTTAGTAAGCTAGTTAGCTAATTAATCGCTTATTTTAATATAGACTAATTAAGTGGTCTTTTCCAGTATATTTTACCGTATAAAGTAATACTGAATATCGATATATTTAGTTCTTTAGTAGTATCTCGAATTAGTAGCTAAATTAATAGCTAATTAGCTATTCGTTAGTAAGCGTTTCGGATAGTAGAAGCTTTTAAATAGATCTAGAGTAAGGTATTTTCCTATATTCTAAAGGTAAGTTTACTTCTTAACTGCCTCTTTTAAAGCTATATATTCCGCCTCGTAGCTACTAAGTACTACGGTGCGCTATAGACGTAAATTCTAGACGACGAAACCGTTTCTAAAGAGAAAGATATAGCTAGTCGTCGAGCGTTTATTTTTAAGGTCCCTCTCTTAATCTAAGTCGCTATACCCCGTTAGAGTAGGCTTAGAGTAGTAAAAGAGGCCGATTAACGCTGATTTAAAGGCTAAATAAGTCTATAGCTTATTCAGTACTCTAAAGTATTCCGGGCCTAGATTCGCTATATATCGAGATAGTAGGTCTATAGCGTAGACTATATCTAATCTTATCTTCGTTACTAAATAGAGAATAGCTCCTATCTCTTATTAGTACTAGTTAATTAGTTATTTACTTTACTTTTCGTTATATAGCTCTACCTTAGAGCTAACGAGGACCGGAATAGCGTCTAATTTACTATTTTCGATAAGTTTTAGACGGTATTTAGCTAAGATCTTAGCTAAGTAGTCCTCTTAATAAAGCTTTAGCGTCTTCTAACGTCTATCGCGCTTAATCTAAATATCTAGAAACGTCTTTACTTCGCCGAGATCTTTTAAGTTTATAAACGCGTTAATGGCGTTATAAACGTCTTAAATTTTTTAAAGTAAAGATAATAAAGTCAGTATATCGTCTACGTAGGTAATTAGAATAATAAACGTCCCTTTAGTGCTAATATAGACCGATTAGTCTATTTTAAGCGAGGTAAGGCCGATTTTAGCTAATAGCCCCTTTAAAAACTATTTCTATTCTCGAGCTAACTGTTTTAGGCCGTATAGGGCCTTATTTAGCTTATAGACTAGCTTACCACTCTCGGAGTAGTTCTTAAAACCGATTAGTTGCTAAATAAAGACTTCTTTCTTAATACTGGCGTTCGGATATACTGATTTAACGTTCTACTAGTGAATATTCTAGTTATAGAGAGCGACGTAGGCTAAAATAAGCCTATAGACCACTAGATTAACGGTGTTAGCGTATATTTCGGTAAAGTCTTTATCGAGGCGTTACTAAAAATCTTTAGCTACTTACCGAGCCTTATAAAGGCGTTCTAGTCCGTCTTTAATTACTAAAACCTAGCGTTCTAGAATAGCTCGTCTTTTAGAGGGTAAAGGCGCTAGAGACTAGGTATTTTAGCGTCTAAGTTCGTCTATTTCCTTGTCTATAGCTGCTTTTTATAGCGCTAAATCAGGCCCATTAATGGCGTCCTTATACTAAGTAATAGCTAGAATAGCTATCTCGATATCGTCGTTAAGAGCTAAGTACTGTTCTAGCTAGCTAATAAAGTTATTATAAGGCGTATCTTCGTTCTTATAAGACCTATTAGCTGGCTAGTCCGTTATCTCGAGATCGGCCTTTTCCTTATCTTAATAGAGGTCGTATTTAGCTACTAGCTAATCGTCGTCGTCTTTAGGAAGTAGTAGCTCTTCTTCGTCGATTAGCTAGTCCTTATCTTTCTCTATATTATAGAACTTTTCTTCTATAATATAGACGTCTCTTACTCATATAGTATAGCGTAAGAGAGAGTCGACGAGCTTATACTAATTACTTTCGTATTTAACCAGTATATAAGGCTTTACTCTTAGATCTAGCTTAGTTATAGCGCTCTCTAGGAGCCGTCTATAAGCTAATAACTTCTATACCCTAATATTTCTAATATTAGACGATTCGTCGTTTCGAAGTTCGTATAAAGTCTTTTCGTCGTTAGCGAAGTAAGGGGTTCTATTATATAGATATTCAACGGCCTTTACCGTCTCTTCTTAGTATACTTTAGATAATTTTATCTCTAAAAGCATTACTCGAACTTTATTAAGAATCGTACGATTAAAGATCTTAGTAACGCCGTTTTATACGAGCGTATATAGTGCTAAATAGCTAGTAATTATCCTATTTTCGCGATAAAGTTTAAGAATTTAATTCGACTTATACTCCTTAGCATTATTAGAGTATAATTCCTTTAGTCGACGTTTAAACTAGGTCTCTTCTCGTATCTTATAGGCCTTATAGGCCTTAAAGACGTCCCCTTTACCTAATAGTATAGCTATTTTAGCGTAACGGATCTTATCGTTAATAAAGAAGATAAAATACCTATCTTTATTAAAGGTCTAAGGAGCTATAGGCCTATAGATATCGCTATAGACCTTATCGATATAGCCTTTCGCTCGTTTTAGTAAGATACGATTAATTTTAGCCGTCTTCTTTACCTAAATATAGACTTTATATTCGACTAGCTTTAGAGCTCCTTT
Organism: Incumbomyces delicatus; assembly: GCA_017655985.1. NCBI lineage: Eukaryota > Fungi > Ascomycota > Eurotiomycetes > Chaetothyriales > Trichomeriaceae > Incumbomyces > Incumbomyces delicatus. The sequence goes on from JACJVS010000003.1 coordinate 4,759,062, forward strand.
AGTAAAAGGAGTAACCTCTTTTACTGCTTTCGATAGTAGTTTTAAGATATTTTTTTCTATATAGTCTATTCTTTAGTGCTATATATAAATAGCGCTCTCCTTTAAGGACCTATTCGACCCCTAGTTCTCCTTTAAGACTAGAGCTATTAGTTCTTCGTCTTAGAGGCTATCTTTAGGATATTTTACCTTTATAAGGGTTATCTTACCCTTATAAAGCCTCTAGGCTACTAGCTAATCTTTATAGAGTAGCTAGTATCCGTTTCGGTTCGCGATAACGATAATATCGCGTTCTACTAGCTAGCCTTACGATATTAAGTTAATATTAAACTCCGAAACGTATAGTATCCGTTTTAATATTACTAGACGACCGGTAGGCTAGAGAGTTATTTTAACTTATTCTCTCTATTTTACTCGTAATACTCGGCCGTCCTCTTATCTTAGGGGTATATCGTAAGGCTCTAGACGTTAGAATAGCTCTCTATAGCCCGAGATATAGCTAGTAGCGACGAAGTCTAGATACTAAGTATCTTTATCGAGCCCGTTACTAAATAAAGCTAATTCTTTATCTTTCTTAGCTATAAATATATTGTCTTGCTTAATAGCGTTGTTTAGGATAGTCTCGAAATTAGCTAATATTAATTTAGTCTTTTTTAGCTTAAGATAAGAATAAAGTATCTAGTATTCTTTCTTTAAATACCCTTTTTTCCCGTAATAGAAATAGTTCTTAGTCGATCGTTTATTTTAAGCGTTCTAGCCTCTCTATCCTCTGTTTTAGCCTCTATTCTAGCTATTATACCCCGCTAATATAGCTATTTCGTGATCTTAAGGGCCCTCGAAGCCCCTAGCCTTTAGGCGTCTTAACTCGTTTACTAGCTAGTTAAATAGAGCTATTAGATTAATAGCTTCTCCTAACTAACCTCGGAATAACTAGCTGATAATGACCACTGTTAATTTATAGTCGTTTATTAAATTGTTAAGAGCATATACCGTAATTACTTTATCTAGTAGAGCTAAATTTCGGGCCTTTAGCTTATCCGTTAAACGCTTAATTCGGGTTAAGTAGATCTCTATATTATTACTATAGTTAGTAAGGGTAGTAGAGAATAGCTACTTACTAATAAAAAACTCGCTAGTAAACCTCTTAGGTTTATAGAGGTCTTTAAGCGTCTACTAGAGGGGTTTCGCGTCGTTAATATAGCGCGTCTAAAGTAAGGGCCTATCCTCTAGTAGTAAACGTAGAATAGCGGCCCCCTTAGTCGCTAATTAGTCGTATTCCGTCTTATAGGCGATTCAGCGCTAGTAGTTGTTTTATTCGTTAGTATAGACTTATCGTTTCTTCGAAGAAAGCTGACTTAGGCGCTTCGCGCCTATATCTTCCGGGGTTACTAACGCCCCTTTCGAAGGACTAAGGGCCTAAGTATATCCCTTCTCGCAGAGGTAAGACTTAGCCCGAAGTGCTTAGATGTCCTAATTCGCTGACCCCTTTAGCTTAGCGAATCGAGAGTCGTTATTTAATTCTATTATAATATAATTATAAGTTGCAGATGACGATATAGCTTATAAAGAGAAGCTAAATACGTTAGATATTTCTAAGGGGTAAAACTTACTTCGATTAACTGAAATAAGGGCCTCTAATTTACTGGAATAAGGGCCTCTAATTTACTGAAATAAGGGCCTCTAATTAGCGCGAATAAGGGCCTTTAGTTAGCGCGAATAAGGGCCTTTAGTTAGCGCGAATAAGGGCCTTTAGTTAGCGCGAATAAGGGCCTTTAGTTAGCGCGAATAAGGGCCTTTAGTTAGCGCGAACCCGAGCTTATAATCTATAAAGGTATAAGTAGTACAGCGGTGTAGTTATAAGTAAATAGAATAAGATAATAAAATAAGATAATTATAATGCTTAGATTACTATCGAGAGAGAGAGAAGAAGGCCGGTAATATAGGTCTAAGTCCCGTCGTAGACCGCTAGCTGTCGAATGATTAATCTAAAATCAACTGAGACAGCAACTGGGTCTGTGACTAATTACCACCGTTAATACGGGTAATTATCTAAGGTGTTAGTCATTCTTGCTAAGATTACAGTAGGTTTTAACCGTTGTCGTAGCAAAGTTCCCAACTATCTAAGAATATCTCGGTTAACATGATAATCGGTGGATCCTCGATCTTACCGAGGCCCGACCGTCTTCCTTACATGCCACCAGCGCGTCACCAGCGCACTCTCGCGCCGCCAGCGCGGTATCGCGTTATTAGCGTATTCTACCTTGCCATTTCACATTACTAAAATTAGCTATAGACTTAGAGTAGAAGTAGTATCTAGTAGAATAGATAATTAACTCGCGAATCGAGAGCGAGAAGTGATAGTATCGAGTAAGATAGAAAGAATATTTAGTAGAGAACGATTAGTAGTTATCGACGAATAAATTAAATAATTACGCTCGCCTAGTACGAGAGTACTATAAAAAGAATTTAAAGAAGATCGACGAGTCTAGATTAAGTTATAAAGTAGCGAAGAGACGAGCTATCTAGTTAAAATTATAGAACGTAGTATTTAATTTAATTCGATTTCTCTACTAGCTACTATTTCTCTACTAACTACTTCGCGAACTATTACTTTTCTATTAAGAGCTCGACGAACTACTACTTTCTTACTAACTTTCTCGCGAATTATTACTTCTAAGAGATATTCTATTACTCGACGACTACTAAGACTAACTACTTAACGTACTGCTTCGAGAGCCGAGTTTCGAACTTAGCGACGATCGCGTAAGAGATAAATCGCTACTAGATAGAGAGATATTACTACTAGTACTACGAGAAGAGATCGAAGTCGACGAAGAGATAAAGCTAAAGTCGCGAGACTAGCTAGAATCTACGTCTAAAATATTTATAATCGATAAAAAAATCTATTAAAGAATATATAAGAAACGCGAACGATCTTAAGCTTACTCGTTAAGCGTTATAAAAATATTATTATAGAACTGTATTATAGTTTATTAACTAGTATTAAGAGACTTACTAGAATAATTACGTAGAAAGTTAAGATATTTCTAAACTATTTACTAAGCTTATCGAGTAAACTAACTAAATAAACGATACTCTATCTCTAATATATCGCTACGTACTCGCGAGATCGAAGTAGTACTAATAGAGCTTAGAGTAGAAGAGATCGAAGAAGTCTAGCTACGAGCCGCTAATATAAACAGCGTACGAGGACTAGAGATCGAAGTTAGAGATAGTACGCTACTCGACGATAAACGAAGTATAGAAATATTAATCGAGATCTAAGTACGAAAAGTTCGCGAAGAGATAGTAGTCGTTATATTATTCTATAGACTATTAGCGAGATAACGAACGAGTCGTAAATAAGACTTATATTTTAATAGTAACTAAAAGCTATATTATAAATACCTTAAGCTAGATAAATAATATAGCTTAGACGAGCGTTTATTTCTATAGAGTAAAGAATATACTTAGAATAAGTCGAATACTCTTTTATAAAGAGTTAGCGAGAGAGATAGAACTTAAAATAAGCTACTTACCGCTAGTATAATAATAATAATAACGAGAATATCGCTAAGTTATAATAGCGAAATACAATATCGTCTAACGACTCTAATTACGATAAAATAGAGTATACTAACTCTAACTCGTACTCTACGAGAGATGCCGTCGAAGAGTTAATCGACGAAGCGAGATCTCTCGCGAAGAGAAATAGCGAAGCCGATCTTAACTCGAACTAAAGTAAAAGATATAAAAGATAATACTATTAAGATTATAGAATATATCCGTAATAGTCGTAGTAAGTATTATAGCTCGAAGACTAGAGCTAAAGACAGTCGCTATAGTCGAACTATCGTATAGAAAGTACTAATTAAATTACTACGTAGCTATACTAATTAAAGTATTATTAATAAAGTTATCTCGTATAGTAAAGAACTATAAGTATAGTTCGCTCTAGTAAATACGAGCGAGAGAATTCTAGTTAAACGCTATTATAACGAGATAGAAAACAACTATAGAAGAAATAGTAGTAAATAAATAACTATAGAAGAAATAGTAGTAAATAAATAACTATAGAAGAAATAGTAGTAAATAAAGAACTGTAGAGATAAATATAGATAAGACGAAAGATAGAAATACTTATAGAAAATCTACGCTACGAGAAAGATAAAATAGATAGATAAATAAGTATTATCTAAACGTAATCGCGAGAAAGCTATAATAGCGAAAAGGGTTTCGTAAGGGAAGTAAGAACTAAACTAAAGTATAAACTAAAACGAAGATAAACGAAGATCTTATATCTTACTTACTATAAGTAAGCTAAACTTGTTCGCGACGAGTAGATATAATTCTATAACTTCGTCGTAAAGTAAAGAACGGTTCTACTAAACGTAAGCGATATATAAATATTCTACGACGGTATTACTCGTACGCAGCAGGTATAGGCCTAGATAAATACAATAAATATGTATTATAAAAAGCAGAACGAAGTCTACGAGAACGCTAGATCTACGAGAAGAGAGGTATTATAAGAGTGCCTTATATATAACGTCGATACGGATACGGATTATCTTCGCTTCGCGAAAAGGGCTGCGAAGACGCTTAGCGCAACTGTAAAACTCTACGCAGCTCTCGTAGACACCTTTTAGCTCTTTAGTGTCAATTCAAGAATCAATAGATAGTATTGTATTTACGCTCTCACCGCAACCCTTACAGAAACATAAAGGGAAATAAGCCGTCAATCTAAATATTGCGTTTATTAGACAAGAAGACGTACTAATTAACTTAACAGGCCCCCCGTGCCTTTAGAACAACCTGTACCACCCGCGAATATAGATGAACCTCTCGGAACGCCTAAAATAGACGTACGCACAGCTGAATTAGCGTTTTAGAGTATCGCAGCGCAATTACGATCAATTCAGTATAGCTACGAAGTAGTTACGATATAATAATAACACCAAGTTTTGGTGGGGTGACCGGGTAGACCGGGTCCGTCCTTAGCATGAATTTGTCTAGCGTGTCGTGGAATTTGCTTAAAACGGCCTAGTACCACCTATCTCAGGTCTTAGTACATGCGTAAGTTTCAAAATTCGATTCAGATGTGATCCAGGCGTTCCACAGAGGTAAGCGGCATCTATCGAGTTGGGATCCGACCGTCACTGATTGATCATTGGGATGAGCTGATGATGCGAAGATGCAAGGTTATCTTTTTGCGCTTCGCAGGTATTTGGCCAACGCCAATTCACACGTCGCAAGGGCAGAAGACAGTGGTAGTGATGTTCCTGTCCCGTTACAAGAAACATAATACAACAGTCAACCCGCGCCATCGCTACGGTTGCCAGTCACTGTTCGTGTCACAAAGTGTTATGTCTCCAGGGCTACAGATACAGTCATAATGCATGACGACCCTTGCTCTGCCAGCCGTTGAGCTTCAAGGTCGAAGCCCGATCACCTCCTTACGGCCCTCTTTCGATCTGCCTAGCCTCTGTTGGCCATAATGACATGATGAAATGATCCTCGCTAGTGTAGCCTCGAATCCCAACGCCGAACACTGTTCATGCCGATCATGGCATCTCAAATGAAAGTTGCGTACCCATCTTCATCTCTGTCCGGATCTACCACAACCAGACCACGAGACATTCGTTTCATGCAGCTACGTTCTATTCGCCAGAGTCCACTGCTCTGTTACTTGCTAGTACCCGACAAGACTCACATGACTATCCCCACCTCCAGCCACCGCAAGGAGCATTTTATGTGGATGATAGGCAGTGGCTACGATCGCATTGCGTTTGTAAACCCCGACCATAGCTCCTGCTGCAGCACTTGCCACTCCTCCCGCCTTGCTCCAGACGCCGCTGCTGAGAGGCTCAAAGATTCCAAGTGAGTCACCGTTGGTGTTGAATGATCGTACCTCGTGTTTGTCGGTGCCAACTGCGAACACTGGCGCATGCTCGTGTAATGACAGTGAACGCAACGTTGGAATTCGACTGTTCGTGCTCGTCTCGTAATATCCCCCATCGGGATGTTGGCTATTCCTGTGGTATGTCCCAGCTGAGCCACCAGTGGCATTGATAGTCATAATCGCATCGTCCATTCGAAGGTCCCAAAGTTTGACCTCCCCATTTCGTGCCCCGGACATCAATTCTCTGACCCCACCCCGCTGCATGTGAATGTTCGTGATCCACTGTTGATGCTCACGCCATGCCTTGACCATCGAAGTCCTAGGGTTGAGTCTTTGATCAAACACTCTCACAACGCCATCACCAAACCCAGCAATGAAGATCTGCCCGGCAAGCTGGTCAGATGTCAAACTGGTCACGCAGCTACTGGATCGAGCAGGGATGTCTCCGACGCAAAGCTCAGTGGCAGCATTCCAGACTTTGATCACGCGCACATCGCCCGCAACAAGAGCTTTGCCTTGTCCTTGTTGCCAGTCAAAGACCATGCCCGCGTTCTTGTTGCTCGGCACGAGCTCGCTGAGTGCTCGGAATGCGGTAACGCAGGTGATATCCTTGTAATCAGCATAGTTCCGATAGACTTTTAAGACACCATCGCTGGATCCAACAAGAAGCAGAGGCTGATCATCTTCGTTCATGAACTTTGTGTCGCTGATGCGCGAACCTTCCGGGTTGCCATTGCTGAAGCGACTGAGCTGTTCATTACGCTGGAAATCCCATATCGAGACGGTATCTTTGTCGTCGGCGACAGCTAGGTGCGCATCGAACTGGTGGAAGGTCATTTTGGTCGGTTGAGTGCCATTGTTCAGGAATGCCTCAAGTCTGGTCCATTTCGAGGAAGCGGCCGTCGACTTTAATGGTTGATTTTCCGCAATGATTTTTTCGTTCCTGGTCCTGCGCCAAAGGCGTTGGTTGTAATCCGCACTACCAGGCTCGTCTGGGTCATTTGGTCGCATCTGTGGTTCACGAAAGTACTCGGTTGACCACTGCAACAATGTACTCTCGAAAGGCAAAGATGGACGTCCTTGTTGCTCTGCCCTCTGGAGCGAGAAACCTGCACATGGCGGTAAGGGAGCTTGATGGTAATGACCAGCCTGGGGTTGACTGGTATCTGGTGGTCGGGACCACTCCGCTGGCAATCGACCTCGGGGCGTGTTGGTAGGAAATTGTTTTGATTTTGTAATTGTGTTCTTATCGTGGTCATTCGCTGCCGGTGGTGTTGCAGCGACCAGATTGCGAAGCGAGCTAGCCGTACGTTTGATACTGAAAGAGAAATAGCCGTCCTGTTTCGGCAGCTGAGCTGGAGGTGTGCTCGGTCTGCTCGACGCTGCTGATTTGACTGACTCCAGAGAGGGAACTTTCTTGATTGAGTTAGGAGCCTTCTTGGACGACTTTAACAAGCGGCTGACAATATGGAAGGCAAAATCTGCCAAGGGCGAAGACATCATAGCGTCATGAATGAAATCCACGATGGTGGACGCCATCCAAGCGACCTCCTGATGAGGATCTACGGAAAGCATGAGCACATGCGTCCACGCTGAGCCGTAGATGGAGTTTGCAGAATATGAACCGCCAGGTCCGCTGGTATCGAAGCCGTTGGCTTTGCCACGAGCGTCAGGATGCCTGTCACTCTCCTCAAGCAACTGTTCGTATGCCGCGATTATGAACTTATTCTCGTACCTATGGACAAAGGCGGACCAGAAAATAGTCAGCTCTTTGCGCACTAAAGCACTCCCATCGTTCGTCAAAAGTAGCATTTCTTGGGCGATACCCTCTTCAATCTGTTCAATTTGATCGGTCAAATCTGGGATTCCCAAAAAGCTGGTCAGGGCGTGTAGCATGCTTGCTCTCACTTCTGGGACGGGATCGAGCACAAGATCGGTCAGCCTCAAGTGGGCGCCGATCCTGATGCCAGCCCATTTCGCCTCACCGTAATCACGCCACAACATGCTGAGACACAGACATGACCACTGCCGAAGGAGAGGGTTTTCAGGTTCTGCCATATTGGTGATACAGGAGTTCATCAACTCGCCGGTCAAGCACACCGTCTGCCCATGAGAATAGTTCTTGCAAAATGTGGCGATGATGAAGGCGCACATAGCGCGATGCTCGCTGGCATTGCCAACTGGAATGTCGCTGCTTGGACTCATGATGCTGATGAAATATTGTACTCCATTGTCCTTCATCAGGTCACTTTGCACGGTGTAATCCACTGCCATTATCCTGGCCCAAATGAAGACCATCACAGGCTTCAACTCGATGGAGGCGGCCTGCAGCAACTTCACGACGTAAGGGAAGATTCCAATGCTGAGTGCAAGATGAACGGCCCACGGGCCTAAGTCTAGGAACTTGCTAAGCAAGATCAAGGCTCTTAGGCGATGTACTTGACTGAGAAGGACCTGGAGGACGATGGGCAGCTGATCCGGGGCATGGTCTTCGGTCGGCCCGGAATTGAGGTAGACTTCAAAGGCGGTGAGTTGCTGTGCGAAGAAGTCCGAGTGCTGATACTCGTACTGAATTTCACCTCGCTCGTGTCTGATTAGCATGGGCATTTGGCGAATAACCATTTCCAGAGCCAAGTCCCAGCTCTGCCACAAGGGATGGTGATGCGTCTCTGGCAGCTGTGGCGAGGAGATGGGATGACAGTGATTTGCCTTCATGATCCGCTCCGCAAGGAGGAAATTCCTGAATAGTGCAGCGACCATGAGATCTTGGCGGAACAGCTTTTTGAAGAGATGTCGTGGGAGTATGTTCCATGCAATGGTGTCGGTAATGGCGGTGAAGATCCAATTAAGCTCCCCTAGAGGGCTTCGTCTATCCTGTAGGCGACCGGGGACGGGGATTTTGGCGTCGTCGATGGCGATGGGGCACTCGAGGGGATTTTGCAGGACGAACCACCTCAACGCGATGTCAATGGGTGTGGTGAGACAGCAGGTGAAGAGGTCGGCGGGAAGGTCTGGGTTTGTCGGTAGCATCTCGTTTCTCTCGCAAGCGGCCAGCTGGATGCAGTCGCCGTAGTTCTGGATCGGGGCATTGGGGTCTCGCTCCCTGGCCTCTTCATTGTCTTTTTGATGTTTGGCAATCATGGCATCAAAATTGTGCAGGATATTTCCGGCGTGTGAAACGTCGTAGACGTACAGGCTTGGGCCAGCCAACCAGCTTTGGAGGTCGTATATGCCCACGGGAATGTACTGGGTGTAGTTCTTGTTGAAGACCCAGAGTTCGCCTGAAGATGTGGGCAGCGGCACACCGTGACCGTTGTAGTGGAACAGAACTCGTTCGTCTTTCGCATTCTTCCTAAGCGACACGCAGAAGCGTTTGGTCTCCTCAATACTCGGGTCGAGATACTGCTTGTAGCGAGTCCTCAGGCTCAGGCTCTCGTACTGCTCTTGCAGCCGCTTGCCGATCTGTTCCATGACTTTGCTGCCACCCAAGTTGGCGGTGGGATCGGTCCAGGCTTCGAGCTTGGCCGTCGGGCTGGTCTTGATAACGTCGGGAGGATCGACACCGATATTGAGGCAAATGGCCAGTGCCGCACTAACGGTCTTCATGCGGTCTTTCATGCGCCAGTCTTTGGAAGGGAAGTGGGAAGCTTCGTCTGGGACTGAACCGCAGTTCTCGTGCCTCTTGTCGGTGAAGTACATGTAGAAATTGGCCTGCAGATTGGCCAGAAACTCGGACGAGGCATAACTCTCGTGATCCCAGCCATGTCGAAAGTGCAGCAGCGATTGAGGACTGTCGTCTGGGGCAGCACGCGCGCCCTTGCGATCCTGGGGCCCGATGTCACTTTTGGTTCGAGGCGGGCCGGGTGGTCTTCGCGGGCCGGAGCTGTCTCTTTCCGCGGCGTAGACGAGCGGCCGGTCAACGTCGCCCGACACAGGCGAGAAGTACTTGAAGCGCTCGCCAGTCAAGTGGTCGGTCAGGGTCACGTCTTGCCGACTGCGTTCTTGCAGGGGCGGGTTCTTCTGCCTGCTTGTATGGAAATAGTCGTCATCGGTGTAGGTGCCGTGGGGGATATAGCCATTGGCCTGGACGGCGGTCGACGTGCTCGACTCGTGGTGTTTACCAGCGTCGCCATTCACCATGCCATTGCGTGTCATTGTGTCGCCCTCATCTGCTTTGGCGGCAGTCACATCGCGCGCATATATCCAACCTTGAGCACTACTGAGCTGAGGAGGGTTCGGTGGATGCGTTACTACCTAGGTATTTCGCAATTGGTGTAAAGGTTCGACGACACTTGCACGTCTCGTTCTCTGTCTCGTTCAACTTTCACAACCCTCGGGAAAGGTCACAATGTCGAGTCGGTGTTTAAGATCAAGAAGGCCGAAGCACGATCATCAGGATGCTCATAACGCTGGGTCCCGTCGTGGCCGCCAACGCATCATGTGAGTGATTGCTCGTTTGTGGTTAGAGGATGAGTCTGGTGCGACCGTTTACTGACGACAGACTGCGCTCGACCCAGGTGGAGGCTTCAAGTTCGGTGCAGTGTGCGGTTCCAGGCCCCACTCGCACCCGCACCCGGAAACTACTACTCCGTAATACCTACCTACTTCGTACCTAGGTACCTAGGTAGGTACTGCTACTACTTCGTACTAGGCCTGGGCACGAAGTACTGCGTAGGTACTCCTGGAACTAATGGTTTAGTTATGAGCTCAGGCTTGTGCGCCTCCAGAATGGCCGTGCTTGGGCCACTACGCTTTTAGCATTAAATAATAATGGGACCTGTGAAGCCGAGGCGAAAGCCAATCAGAGCACAGGCATTACTTCGTACTTCGGGCTTAGGCTTCAATACGCCGTCGGGAAAATTCTTAGCGTCTGGAGCAAATGGTGGACGAAACGGCCTACGAAAACAACCGATGCAAATGCATTCATTATATCTTAGGCTCACACATTACTGATTTGGAGGACTGCGGCCTGCGGAGCGCTCCATAGCACTATGCCATAATTCCACCCACTATCGACATCTTGTTCATCCACATACATCATTTCCTGTTACGAGCGCCAAAGCACTTGGGCTACTGACCAAAACAGGACGATGCCACGGACAAACCCCGACAAGGTCCAACTCATGTCCAATTCACTTCACCCCCTATCCGTCTCATGTACCGCTGGTCGCTGCCCTCGCCGCGGCTGTCGCGTCAGAATGAGCAGCGGACGATGGAGCCTGATCTGTGGTCGGGGTGTGGTCGTCCTCTTCGTTCCTCCACCTGGCCATACTGTCACTGAGTTCCCCTCCCTCACCGCTGTTCGGCTCGTGCGTCTCTCTAGTCGGTGTCCTCTCGAAATCGAACCTGTCGCTTAGTCGATAATTGCGACTCTGACTCTCCCACTGCGCTTTCAGCGTCTCAAGTTCGGATGCAAGGTTGTCAAGCGCCAACGACCCTCGCGCGTCGTCACGATCTCCAGCTTGCGAAGAGCTATCCGTTGCCGTGGATGGACTCGCAGCCCGGTTGTGGTTGCTCAATGATGAGCCAGTTCCAGTGAAACCGTTCGTGGCGGGCGGCATCGGTTGCAGCTGTGACTGTCGACGATAGTTGCTCACCGAGCTTCCCACCTGATCTAGCAGCATCGTGACTCGGTGCTCAGCATCAAGCGCGCGTGTCTCGAGCATGCCATTCTCTGACTTGAGTTCGGCAAGCTCTTTCTCCCTTCGCTCAATCGACTGCGAAAGCTCGTCATGGCTGGCCTTTTGCGTATCTCTTTCCGCCTGAGCTTTCTCCAGGTCTGCCTTGACCGACGCCATGTTGCTTTCCAATGTCTGTATCTGTGCAGCCATCTGCTGCTTCATCTCACTGATGGCGCTCTGCATTGCGTCGCGCTCGTTTGCCCATTCCGTCGTGTCGGTGTTGTCGCTGCTCGCCGACCTCTTGCCGTCTCTAGAAGCCTCGAGCTCAGAAGATAGTCGTTGGTTAGCCGTCTTGTATTTCGTCAATTCTTCCTTCATCCTCCTGAGCATCCGCTCCGTCCCTTTGACGTACGTCAACAAAGACTGGTAATCGTTCTCGAGCTGCTCTAAACGCTCACGATAGGCTTTGTCGGCTTCTTGCTCCCGAGTCTCAAACATGGTCTTCATTTCGTCATGTGCTCGTTGAGTAACCTGCAACTGTTGCTCCAATTCTCGGGCTCGTGCCGTGTCTGGAGTTCCATCGCGCGAGCCGCTGTCAAAACCTGGAGACCGCCGAGGTACTGAAACATCTATACCCCTTTCTCCCAGCAAGGCCTTTAGCGCTCCATGCTGCACAGCAAGAGCGTTGACGTTGCGCTGATGAATTTCGACTTGATTGTGCAAATCACGATTTTCTGTCTCGTGAGATCTTAGGTCACGAAGAGCGGCTTGGAGTTGTCGACGTATGCCCAGACCTTCTCGACTTGACTGCTCTTGGTAGGCTTCGAGACCGGCAATGCGTTCTTCAGCGCTTCGGAGCTTCTGGGCTGCCACTTCCGCCGCATCCTCGTTCGCCTTTGCAAGCTTGTTCGCTTCTTCCGCTGCTTCCTGGAGAGCGGAAATCCGGTCCTCGTTGCCGCCATCGCGAGGGCGAGGGACAGCTGAATCGGGTCTCGATATCTGTGCAAGACCTACCATGAGGGCCTCGCGATGCGTGCTAGCCTCCTTTGCATTTGTCTCGGCGAGTTCCTCGGCGTCCCGGAGCCGCCTCGCTGTACTTTCAAGCTCCTGTGTCTGATCTTCGTGGTCTGACCTAATCTGGGCCAGTTTTCGCTCGAGTGTCTCCCGACTTTGTCGCTCATCCTCCAATTGTCGTTCATACATGGTTGCTTTCGATGAGGACGCCGCAACAGCAGCTTCGAGCGATGCAAGTGACGATATATGTCCAGACACCTGGCCAGAGACATCATTATGCTTCTGCTGCAGCTCCTTGTGATCGACTTCAAGTATACGAAACTTTTGCTCGAGATCGGCTCGGCGACCAGCTTCGGCTCGTGCAAAGCTCTGGGCGTCGTGCAGCTCTGCCCGGACAGCTTCAATCTCGCCTGGATTTCTGCTGTTGCTAAGTTCATCAAACCTGCGTTGTGCTTCTTCGGCAGCCTCTTCGGCAGTCTCCCGTGACCGCTTCTCCGCTTCTAGCTCTTGCGTGATGGTCTCGAGTCTAGCTTTGTGCTCGTTGGCAGCTGCTAAGGAAAGTGCTAGCCTTCGGCTGATATCGGTCGACCTCTCAGCGTCGTCGCCATCTCTGGACGAATCAAGTTGTGGCGTGCTCCTCTGGCTACCTCCATGCGCTGCAAGTTTTGCTCGAGCATATGCCGCTTCCGTCACTGCAGCATCTCGTTGGTGTTCGACCTCGGCAATCTTTGCTGCCGTCATTTTCGACTGTTGCTCCATATTTTGCTGCATTTTGATTAATTCATTACGCATTGTCATGAATGCTTCAATCAGTGGCCGATCGTCATCGGCAAAGTTCATAGTTGCCCTTTCGTCCACGGTAGGGCTGGATGAAGCAGTGTAGCCTGATTTCCTAGCGAGAGCGAGTTCAGATGCGTACCAAGCGTTCTTACTCTTCACGAATTCGAGTTCTTTCATTAGTGCTTCCTGATGAGGTGTAATGTTTGGCGAATGCGGTTCATCGGCAAAACTCTTTGAATGCCGATGCTCCCCATAAGAACGGCCTGATAAGGAGCGAGTCACGCTACCATCTTCGAAGCCATCAAGGGACGCATGAGCTCGCTGTGATCTGTGTGATCTCTGACGGGCGACCGCAGCGCCCACAAGTGGTGCAGCCTCACCAGCCTCCATCGCTTTCGCTTTGGAAACGGATTGAGGAGTTCTCCTCCCTTGGGAACCCGGGCTCTGATCTCTGTTTGTTCGAGCTCCTTCTCTTGAATCAGTTCTCGGAGGCAGACCTTGTTGAGCCATCTGAGAGTCTGTCGGCGCTTGTCTTCCTGGACCAGGGGGAGTCTGTCGATGACCTTGATCACCCATGGCCTGATATGGCTTGCCTTGAGGGCCGGCATGTGGCGGTGTAACACCATTTGGCCGTGTATGTGGAGGCTGGTTCTGACCAGGAGCGCCCGTCGAACCTGGGCCTATACCGGGGCCAATCGACGCCCGTGCGCCTCGCTGATTTTGTGGATCAGGTCGTTGGACTGGGCCACCATTCATGCCCTCCCTCGGAGAGTCTCCCCTTGGGTTACTGCCATCTCTTGACATTGAGCGAGCCGCTAGGGCACCCATATTCCGTGCGTTGTCGCCTTGCGGTTGTGGGTTCGTTGTCTTCTCCGGCCTGGCGTGGCCTGCTGGGGGGTCGTTTGGATATCGGATTTTAGCCGTATCCAGAATGTACACCATGCTCAGTTCTGCGGAGTCGCGAGGCGCTTGACTTGGTTCTCCGGCGAGAACGACAATCTGTTTACCAAATGCGGTCATGCTATGACCGGATCGTGGTGACGGCGATGGACCCATGTTTTGAAAGGTATACCATCTCCTCAAGGAGATGCGGAATGCAGCTAGATCGCCTAGGTCATCACCATGTTCTGTTCTGCCACCAAAAATGTACATGACGTCGTTGACGAGGGCAGCAGAGTGTCCTTCTCGAGGTGTGGGGATATAACCGATGCAATCTTGCTGAGCCCATTTGTTCGCCTTCGGGTCGTATGTCCAAACGTCGTTGAACCACTGTTGACCATCTGTCCCACCAAATCTAGGTATTCGTCAGCAAGTTTGAGAAGAATGTCGGATGGTCAAAATCTTACAAGAACAGCATATCATTGTGGCTGATCATAGTATGGTTGGTTCTTGCGGGTGGGGTGTGCGAACTTGGTTGGCCGTTTGTGTCAGCTATCAGAAACTCCCACTGATTCGAGGGGTTCTGCAGCGCATTCAGGTCAAAGGCAATCAAATCATTGTAAAATGAACCTTCGACTTGGCCGCCAAATATGTATATTTTCGAGCCGAGAATATTGAGAGTGTGGCCATAGCGACCAGCAGGTCGACGGCCAGGAGGAGAAGCGCGTGACCACTGTCTTGATGCTGCACTGCCGTCAGAGTAGTTTCACGTACCAGTCGGGCTGCACTTACTCGTATTTAGCAGATACAGTGTGTCGTCCAGGACGTCATTATCCTCCTGTTGAGTGTCGCCGCCAAAGACAATGAAGGCATTCCCAACCAACAGGCTGGCGTGGCCCACACGTGGACCAGGACCCTCGGAAACTGTGGCGATGGGATAGCAAGAAAGCTGACCTGTCCCAGCCTCGACCAACCACAGATCCCCACGCACCGTTTCGCCACCTATCAATCCTCCCATGAGATAGATGTCGCCTTCTTTCGAGGCTATGGAGTTGACAGCGGCGCCGTATCGTGGGAATGGATTGGCCTGGGCGTTTTGGAAGGCCAGTTGCTTCTGGCTCCACGGGTAGAGGGACGTCGCATCTGGTGGGGGTCTCATGCCTTGTTGCGGCGGACGAGGCTGCCGGAGGTTCGTTAGATCCTGCACAAAACCCATCATTGTCACTACTTACGCCTGATTCTGATGCTGATCTGTCTCTTTTTGCAAACGGTGCCTGTGGTGCATTCTGAGGCAGTTGCGAACCTGAAGGGCTGGGGCCCTGGTCGTGTGAGGAATTGAACGAACCGTTCGCACCCATGGTCGGCGGCGGGGATTGCGCTTTACGGTCGGCCGCCGGGGCTGTTGGTGGAGGCTTTGTGCTGGTGCCATCCGACGTTGTCGGTCTTGCCTGAGACGGACCTGCTCCAACTGGAGGTGAGGATTGTGACGGCGCATTCTGTCTCGACTTTGACGATTTGAAGAGGAAACTCATCTTGATTTACTGCGAGCGCAAGGGCAGATACTGAAACTTTGGTCGAGGATTGTCGGTTGTGATGTTCATGTCACTGCAGCGCATACCCGTGGCGGATCGGTAAACCAGGCTCTGTCGGAGATATTGAGCTGACAGGCGAATTCCTTGAATTGCTTGTGGTTCATAGCATGCACGACCACTGGTGCTTACGATGCGCTGGGTAGCGAAAAGGTGAAAGACTCGAAGAACGTTGAACGCGACGGAGCGGAGAAAGTGCAGGCAGGCACCGTGGCAGGGAGTTGGCGGCTGAGGCGAAATTATGCAGGAACAACTTGAAGATGAGATCGGCAACACGTCGGCTGCTCCACGTCTCCTGCTTGATACGCGATGGCCCAATGTTCTGAATATCAAGGGCTGGGCCAGAAGGTATTGAAGTCGACAGTATGAGAGATTGATCACGCGAGTCGAAGGTGAGGTGCGTGCGCTCGCGAGATTCTTCACAATGAGAGCTTAAAGGGGATTTTGGGGGATGTTACGGACAGTGCACACCCTCTTTTTGGCTGCCACTATCGCTTGCCGCGTCTCTAACCAGAACAACTCTAGCTTATTTCCCTTCCCACCTGTGACACCCTAAACTCCATCGTTCGGCGTTTCAGGTCGTCACGATTAGCCCCCTTCCAAGGTTTGATCATAGACTGGTCTAACGCTTTAGGTTGGCATTCGACCGCTTTTTTTTTTGTCAGACCGAGTGTTCTATGCATGAAAAGGATCCTCGAGGGGATCATCTATCGCATCACTCCAGGTTCAAGCTACAGGTATGCGAGGAAAATTGCCACAGGAAATTGCTACCCCAGCCTGATTCTCTGACCATCCAGATCACGTACTCCTGCGTACTACTGACCGCAGCCAAGAAGTTCGGAACTTTTTTATCTGTACTAAACAAGTTATTGCGCCACGTGTGGCGGTGTTTTCAACGGTTGCGTTGTATTATTATTACGCTTAGGAAGACTACGGAACCTTGGAACTCACTGACGCTACTGCAGCCTTGGGCTTTTCTACACTGCTGGTTCCTGTTTTTTCCGGGTCTCTGGGGGCTCAATTTTGGCAAGTCTACCAGCCTGAATACATTCTGCGCTCCGGCATTCAACTCGTATTTATTCAAATTGGATTTAAGCTGATAGAGCGCACGTATCTGACACCCGTACTTCGTGTCTCTCAGCGGCAAGATCTAGTCATGTATTGGAGATGATCCAGTACTTTGTTGAAATGCTTGCTATCAACCCTTCCATCGGTGATATGCCTTCCCATCATTCCAAGTTTATTGGAGGTAACGCATTGTGTGTCATCTTGCTAGGCCACGACATCTTGGTGCCAGCTAGCCGATCAATGCCAATCTCGCTCGGAAACGGTCAGGGCCCGGCGTCGATCCAGCGGAAAGGGAGAGCAATCAGAGGGCAACTAACGAAGTTTGGATCATGGACATTAGCTATTACTTCGTACTCAGCTAATAAGGCAGGCATGGCAGAGAGCACTTAGTAATGTAGGCCAAATGTTGTAGTCTTCAAACCCCAACTTTATGAATAAGACCACCTTTCTCGTTGGTTTCCACAGGTTTGAATCCAATGATATGGGGTTCGGGACAAACACGGAACAGAGATACGTTGACCCATTGACGGCACAGTAAAAGAGTGGCTGACGCAACGGAACTTTATTCTAGCCTGTTTTGTCAACACCGGCCAAGTGTGGCGGCAGCCACTTCGTACGAGGAAGTCGGTATTCTCGCCATGTTATCTGGCCTTTTGCGCTTTGAACCTGTTCATGAATCAGCTGTCGCCAAGAGCGCCTTGCAAGAAGCGACATTTTGGTCCGGATGGTCGCCATCCAAAGCACTTCGGGTGCGTCCACGGGTGTATCTACCACTCCGCCTATCGTTTGAGTCATTATTGAGCACAATGGTTGAGACATTCATCCTGTAGGAATGGGGAGCGCAAGGTCCGTCTATCAACGTTCGTGCTGCAAAATAATAGTATGTGCATACGTGGTGCGTACCTACCTAGGCAGGTAACTTTTGGCTGAAAAGGGGAGGGGCTGAATGCTCCCCAGACCAAATGCGGAAACCTGTAGATTTTTATTTTGTCAAGTCTGCTCTGGACTCAAGCCAAATCAGGGACAAGCCTGACAAGCCCGAGCTTCTCTACAACCATGAACAGTAGCCTTGCACGCCTTGGAGAGCTCCGAAAAGCCTCCACCTGTGGAACGTTCACAACTTGAACGTTGCGAGGAACATGTCAACAGTCTAGTAGCAACACAATCCAAAATGTTTGAAGGAGTTTCGTTCTTTATGTCCTCCTCTGCAATGCTGCTTGGCAGGTATTTCTAAATAGTCTCGGATCAACAATGTCGGCCATACACACGAATTCATCTTGACGACCAGCCTCCACACAGTTTCACAATTCGCTCCAGAATGGTCAGGTCGCACTTGACGGCGTTCGTCTCGTTAAGTGTCTTTCTCCTCTGCTTGTTATATTGGTTGCAATGGACACGATCGGACGACGGTTGCACCAACACATCCTCTATACCCGATCACGACGACCTCATGCTGACAGGTGGTTCGAGAGGCTCAAAAGTGAGGTTTGCCTCCTCTAATTCGGCGGGATGGTTCGACATGCTGGCCTTGTATGAGGAAAGAAAGTAGATAGCGAGGGATCACAAGAATCCCTCGGAAGTTGACCTAGCCGATCTTGAAGCACAATACGCCAGACATCTACGAATGAGCCCCAGTGCTTCACCAGCGATCTGAATTTGTTCGGCTCATGTCTCGAGAGAGGGAAGATTACCCCAAGACCCGCCTCCCAGCAAAATGGCCGTTCACGACGGACAGAGTGAAAGAGGTTCGTTTGGCGTTTTGAGGAATCGTGTATGGTGATCCATTCGCAAGGTCGCACCGTTGATGTCCCGACTACCTTCGCAAGAATCCACGTTTCAAGAATGGCCACAAGGTGGGATGGGATAAAGTTCTTTGTGGTCCAGGGAGCAACTACATTGTTACTCGTGAGCATTGAGCTGTCGCTGCTGCCTTTACAGTCCGTGAATGCTACAGAGAGTTTGAGCAAAGAATATCAAGAATTGGCCATGGTATTTGTCAAGTTGCTGAACTGACCTGTGACTGGCTTTTCACGTCGCCTGCTATCAATGGTCGTTGACCTTGCGTGGCAGACCGAGGTTTTAGACCTGAACCACGTGTTGTGGCAATTGCATGTAGACAGCCAAAATGTCCATATCCTGTTTGAATAGTCAAAAATCCTGTTCTCCCACGTACCGTTCCCTTGTAATTTCGCCATGGCAATGCATAATAATCGTGCTGTTGCTCGTTAAAGTACAGTTCCTTTTGGGAGTGTTTTCTATTGCCCGCATTCAACTCATCTATTGATAGCTTTATGATCCGGCTGATCGTGGTATACCTTCACCTGGCCTTCTTTGGGGCTTACGCTGCTGCCGTTCGCCTGGTTCATTTCTTCGGGATCCTCGATAAGATCGCTTAGCCCAAATGCATTATGCTCAACGTCGTAATTATGCATCAAGCCTTCACTCTCCCGACTCGAGTGCCTGATTCCACCAGGACTGAAGGTAAGGCTACTGCTTCGGCGATGTGGATCGAAACTCCTTCTTGCTTGCATACTCCTCCGTGTCTGGATGACTGTTATTCCATCAGTCGGGATCCCATCAATTTCCGTGTCTTTGCCTGTTATGAGTCTGTGGCCATCGGGGTCGGCTCGGGATAGGTTGAGAAGATATACGCCAGTGAAGATGACGAGAAAACCACAGAGGAGTGAGATGGTATTGACCGCGTCGGTGGTGTTAAAGCCCTTGAAGAGAATGAAGGAAGCGCAGAGCGTGGCTGTTGTGAAAGTAACGTAGTAGAGCGGGTTAACGATCGAGGTTGGGAACTGCGAGAGGGCCTTGTTCAAGTAATTCATCTGTGCGAGGATACAGATGCCGCTGACGATCATGAAAGCGTAGGTTGAGGGGTGAGTAAATTGGTTGTTGCCACTGAATGTGAGCTTGAGAGCAATGCCAAAGGCCTTGATAGACATGACAGAGATCGAGCCGGTAGTCGAGCAGACGGAGATATAGACGAGGGGATTTTTCTTGCCGTATAGAGGGGCAACTTTGTAAATCATAACCACGGAAATGAAGACGGCGGCGGCGCAGTAAATGAGGAAGCCTGCGGAAAGTCAGCTCCAGAGTTGCCGTGGCGATTATGGTAGCAGGACCTACCCGGTTGAATGGCATAGCCCAGAATCTCATCCACGGTCTCAACGGCTTCATCGGGCGGCGCATGCAGCACAATGACAATCGCACCGAGCAGACATGTCGCGCAACCCAGCTTGCCCAGCACGCCTAACTGTTCATCGAGAAAGTATGCACCCAGCACGGCGCCGATCAGCACCGACAATGCGCCCAAGGGGGTCACCAGAATAGCCGGGGCAAAGGCGTAGGCTGCGAAATTCGCCAATTCTCCCAACACCAACGAGATGATTCCTGCCCACCATAATGGTGTTTTCAAGTATGCAAACCCATCTCCTTCGAAGCCGTGCTTGTCAGCAGCGTCGTTGAGTCCCTTCTTCGTGATGATGAAAGAAGCGCCGATACCGAGGGTCGAGAGCACGGCCAACGTCAGTCCTATATATTTATCCTGAATCTCTGGCATTTTGGGTCTGCGCAGGGTTGGGGAGATGCGCCCTCCTCGATGTCGCTGGAAGGCCGCACAATATGGCTATTGACCAGACGCGGGCTTGGAAAAGACTTCGTCAGACGAGAGGCGGGACTGCCGCTGTCGGCAGACTGATTTGTTATCGACACCGTCGGCCGGCTAGCTCGGAGTTGGTTGTCGGCTCTAGCGTGACAAGTCAACGATAGTGCCTGGTCTTGATGAACGAGTGACTGGAATGATAGGCAAGTACTATGTAGCGTAGCGGAACCGTGGGTTTGCTTGTGGTCGTCGTCAATTGATCAAGATTCGAAACGTGAAAAGCTGTACGTGAAACAGACCTCGACTCAGGGATGCAAATGGTGAAAACTCGGAGGCAAATTGGAGCCGTCAGCAATCGCCCTTCAGCCGCACGACGGATCAACATGCAGATGTTGCAAGGATCAGAGACCGCGATGGGCCCTGCCCGCACACCTGCGGGACCACGCAAGCCCCTAAACCTCTCACGGCCTCTCTGAATTGACTCTTTGTTCCCCTGGGCAAGACCCACAAACAAGGGCACTAACCCTTTGCGATAACGACGGAAAAACTCGATTCAGGTTACCTGAAAACACACCTCTTCTATTTCGTTCAATGCCAAGTTTCGATTTCCTACCGTTTCTTTCCCTCTAGGATTGCGCCTGTTCGATTACTAGAGAGAGATCAGGTAGGCACCTCTAGGGAGCTCGGTTCAAGGAATTGGATGTTAAGCCTGTACCTACCTAGGAGGGACGACGCCGTCTTTATGCTTGACGTGCTATGTGTGATGCTCCGTACTCCAAAGATGTCATTCTGCCCCAAATCGGCTAATCGTTGGCTTGACGGATTGATTAGGGACCCAGATCAATCAAAGCACCTACCTACCTAGGGTACCTACCCTCTCTTAACTGTAGGTACCTACCTAAGGTAAGTATCCCACACAGCGGCTTCGCAGCGGTTGGATAATTCCGTCTATAATCGGTCCGAAGCAGCGTTCCCTTCAAATCCTAGGATTGAGTCACTATCCTAATTTATGACTCGTTCAAGAACTCCGGGAGTCATCTACACATACCTACCCGGGTGGGAGGTTTAATTCACTTTGAAACAATACCCGGACTTCGCACACACCTCCTCTCTCATTAACTTGAGTACCTCCCGTGCGTACAGCCTCTTTTCGGGCCGTTACTGCACGCCTACAACTCACCAAAATTACTCTTAACCACGATGACCCCAACAAGCCCTATTCTCGTCCTGCCGGGCTCCCTTACCGTTGCTCCATGGCGCACTGGTGACGCTTCTATCCTCGCCCATATCGCCAACAACCGGAAGATTTGGCTGAACCTCACCGACCGCTTTCCTCACCCCTACACCTTAGACGATGCTAATGTGTGGATAAAGCACTGTGTTGATCCCGACAACTTCATGAGTGTGGAGAACCCTCCTGATGTGGCTTGGCCAGAACGGGCTAGTGGTAAAAACGGGGCTGGTTCTAGAAAGCTGGAATCGAGGGACGACATATCCATTCCCCTGAACTATGCGGTCCGTCACAATGATCTACTTATAGGCACTGTCGGCCTCGAATACGACCAAAAATACCCTACGTGTATCGCTGTTGGTTACTGGCTCGCAGAAGAGTACTGGGGTCGCGGGATTGGTACAGTCATCGCAACTGCTTTCACCGAGTGGACGTTTGATTCCTTCCCATGGATCATGAGGATCGAGGCGTCCGCATATAGCTGGAACGAGGGGAGTCAGAAGGTGTTGAGAAAGGCAGGGTTCGAGTATGAAGGGCGGCAGAAGTGGAAAGTGAAAAAAGGAGAGGAGTTTTGTGACTTGGTATTGTTCGCGAGGATCAGAACAGGATTTAATTCACAGCCTGAACCAGCTTGAACGGATACGAGGTCTAAAAGAGTGACTAGGACCACGGCTAGCTACGCTGGATCTTACGGGTTGCACATATCACGAGATACCAATCTATTGCGCTACACAAACGTTGGCCGGATTTCAAGTAGAATAAGGCAGATGCACATGTTCTTCAAGTACTCTTACTGCTCAAATTTAGGTTTTGACCGTGAAGAACGGTGCGGCGACCTCCGGTCTGGAAATGGTCAACAGCAAGTGCAGAACACAGCTCTCGTAGAAAACATTCCCTCCAGTGCAGACCATTGATGGAGGAGCGCCATACCATTGAGAACTCTCCCAAACGGAGTTCGGTCCATTTTCGTTGGTGAGGTAAAGTAGCATAAAGAACGAATAATTTTGGCAAGTAAAGTAGAATAGTAATCGATATCTTTGCTAGGTACCTAGGTACTCCCAGTACCTCGTAAGATACGTAAATGCCATTCAAAGGGGAAAACGCTCGAGGACGTTACGGAGCCGTTTAGCACCTATTGGTCAGCGCAGTATCCGGAGCGAGTGGGCTGAAGTGTTCGCCCACGTTGGCAGGAGGCAGGGCTAAACGACCGAAATAGTTGATAATGGCAATTGGGTCAAGTGGATGAATGAAGCAGGTTTCGACCATGTTCAGACAAAAGTCCATCAAGTCACCTATGGGCACATGGCCGTTAGACTCGAGTTTGAAGGACATCGGGGCGTAGAACAGGGCGGCTTTCGAGCGGAGCATGGAAGGCTATGCCCTTCACCTCTTGATTAGGTACATGGGATGGGAGGAAGCCGGGGTGCGGGCGTGGCTGAGCAAGGTACGATAGGCGCTGGGGAATAAGAGTTATCATGGGTACACTACCTAGTGAGAGCCTCCACCCCACGCACTGAGTCTAGTTTTAAGACGTTAATAACACCGGGAAGGGGAGCGTCCAGAAGCTCAAGACTTAGCAAGCTGAATCGCCGGCCAGAGGAGGTAGCGAAATCATAGTACGGTTTCTGTCAAACGGACTCGAAGCCTCCTCAGGATCGCGGCAGATCCATTGTCCAGAATGCTTGCTCCGACTTGGGGTGGAGCCAATAGAAAAAACCTCGAGTCCTTCTCTCCAGTCATCCCACTCGGTCTTGACTTCCCGATCCCTTAGGCCCTTGAAACAGACCTTCCCTTTGCGCCTGTACGTCTCCACCCAAACGGACTCAGTACCCGCCTGCTCTGATCTCCCTACGGGTGCGGGCTGCCTGGCTCGCTTCTTGGTCACGCCCTTCGTTTTTGAGAGCTAGAAGGAGAGTTGTGCGATGGCCTGGAGCGTTTGCGGCTATGATCATGGCCGAAACTCGCTGCAGTGCTGTCATCTGCCTCCAGAATATCGGCATTGTTGAACTCTGGGAATGCACCATAGGCGCCGTCGGTAGGGCTTAGTGCCTGATACTCCTCACAATCCACGAATAATTCAGGACTTGAAGCCTGTAGCGGGACCTCAGTTCTACCTATGAGGGCATCTTGGTCGGTGGATCCCCTTGTCGCGTTAGGCAATCTCGCATTTGCCGCCTGGATGAAGCCGTCTCGATGCTCGAGGGCTTCGTCTCCCGCACCGTGGAAGCCGTGTCTGGGCGTCACCCCACGAGAGGTCAGTGATAACGTGGATAATCAGTTGGAGTTGTCAAATGCACCAGGGATCTTGCGAGCTTTTCCACTCGGTCCGTCGGGCTCTAGCTGTGCTCGCTCCAGTGGTGGTCCGGCAAGATCATTAGCTCTGCCCGCGCGAGATCCAGCGCGGCGCTTTACGATGCCACCTCGGTGCGTGCGAATTGGTTGCGTGGGACCGGGCGGTGCCAGTGGAGTGCGTCGTGGGTCGCGGGGTGGATATACGACCAAAGGGCGGCCAGCTTTTTCCTGCCGCAGGTGAGCTTTGCCGCCATTATTCTCGGTTCGCGGGGAATTGCCTGGCCTTGCGGACGGCGACGGGCTTGTCTGGGGATCCTTCTCGGCCATAGGCTTGATGGGAGGTATTTTCAACAGGGGAGTCGTCAATCCCTTCCCCTCGAAGAAGTTGGCAAGCATCTGTGCAGCCGATGCCCGGTCGTCTGGATGCCGCCTCACCATGGGCTCGAGGAATGATTTTGGGCCCATTGCTTCCAGTGCACTCAGAACGACGCCGTAGTCGAGTGTACGGGGTGGAAATCCTTCAAACCTAGAGTCTACGGCAGCGATGGTCGCGAAGAGAGAGAACACGTCCATTTTAGGGCTCTGCGGGGCGTAGACCTTGCTCACTTGGGGCCAGAGTTCCGGGGCCTGGTAATAACCCGTACCACAGAACGTCGTGGCTAGCGACC
The DNA here is from genome assembly GCA_017655985.1 of Incumbomyces delicatus. Classification (NCBI taxonomy): domain Eukaryota; kingdom Fungi; phylum Ascomycota; class Eurotiomycetes; order Chaetothyriales; family Trichomeriaceae; genus Incumbomyces; species Incumbomyces delicatus. Next base: position 4,783,710 of record JACJVS010000003.1, read on the forward strand.
GGTGATGGGCGAGCCCAAAATCGGCCAGCTGAAAATGGTAAACCCCTTCTCGCAAGGTGTAGTAAAGAATATTGTCAGGCTTCAAGTCTCGGTGGATCAGGCTCGAGCTCGCTAGATAGTCGAGGGCGCTGAGTATCTGTTCCAGCACGTCGAGGCAGAACTGCTTATAATCGGGCATCTGCTTCGTCTTGACGAGCGTGGTCAGAGTGCCTTCCCGTTCCGGCATAAAGATCTCCGGACGGAGAGTGTGGAAGTGTTGGTGGCCTAGATATTCAATGACATGGTCCTGTGTACGCCGTTAGCGAGAATAAGTAAAACAGGGGGTGTCATAGAAGGTATTGCTGACATGGTGTAACCGCTCCATGATTTGATTTCCCTGTGGAGTAATGCTCGTGCTGCATCAACGTCGACGTATTCTTCGAGCTTGACCACTTTGATAGCGAATCGATTGCCCGAGATCTCGTCGACCGCTTGATAGACTTTGCCGAACGAACCTCTGCCTATCTCTCTACGCAGATGCGGTATATCCTTGAAAAGGCTGTTTTTGGCCGTATCTAACCTCGTCACGTACCACGATAGAGCCTCCGAATGATCGCCTTCAGCCGGTCGGTCACGCGATCGGACATTCTGTAACAATTGCAATGATGTCTGGTAGCCTTGAACAACAAGGATTTTGAATGTCTCCTCGCTGCCCTCTAGCCAGAGTAAATCAAAATTGTAAGAAGCAATGGAGATATTGTAGTCCTGCGTGTAGAGTGTAACACCGTCACCGGTGATGTGTTGTCGCATGGCATCATCTGAGGCTTCCCCCTGTACGAGACTCTGCTTGGTGGGGCCCTCCTGTGTGGTCTTACTCCCGTCTTTCTGCTCGAGCGCAGAAAACGTGACCGATGAAAGCCGTTTCGATCGGACAGAGAGAATTACAAGGTCTGTGGCAGGGTTGATCTCAAAGGCGACGTGAACCGCAGACATCGGCTTCCCTGGGCTACTGTGGCGCAGAATCAGATCGGCATCCCGGCCGAGCCTGGTGATGACATGGCCTCGACGCATGGACGAGAGACATGATAGCCAACTTCAAGGCCGAGAGGTCCTACCCTAGATCTCGACACAAAGCGTTTATGGTCCGGGTGAAGAAGGGCGTCATGGGCGACCTGATTAGTTGGTACGAGATGGAAGAGCGTTTCTGGATGGGGACTTTGGGCCATGGCGAGAAGAGATGAAAATCTTCATCTTATTACATCTTGAAGAATTGCACGCACCGTGGAGGGTGTCGCCAGGCATCTGTCACAATTGCCAGAGCCAATGAACTATTTTGCTGGCGATGGCAGCGCGAGGCTGGTTGACCAGTTGGTCCCCAGCGAGAGGCGAAGATTTACCCCAGGTTTCGGGTTGGCCCGTTATGTCTACCCCAGTCGTAGGCAACCGCGTCCGCCAAGCTGCACGCGCTGAATAGGCGATACGCCGCCATCGTGTCCGACGACCGCAACCAAAATAACCTGCTTCTCATCATGATTATTCCCACAATGGTCTCTTGTCCTTTTCATCGACCGCTCTAGTCAACATGCAACATGCCTCCCGTTTTTGATCGTGTTCATCTTCACCAGGCTGTTAACACCCAAGCCGTCGCCATCCTCGAGGCAATCGCGGCAAACGATAATTTGCGTTCCCTCAGGCGCTTTGAGCGCGATGATCCTCCGCCCTACGTGTCGTCGACCGAGTCAGAAGAGCTCGATGATGCGGACCTCGTCCCACCACCGCATGACCGCCCTATGCCGGAAGAGCTGAAAGCTCTCATGGAACATCCCATCAGTCAGGACGAACTCGGAACCATTTCAGATTTCATGCACAAGATCCCACGTCCCGACGACTTCTATTACACGGAGGCGAAGCGCGAGTACCGCCGGGTCGACATGGATCGGCGTGGCCCACGGCCCGAAATGTTTAGAGGATTGAATGGCGCTCGGCGACATGGGGTGATGGTCCGTCATCTTGTCAAGCGGCGTTGGGAGAAACTGGGTGTCTGGAATTCTAAGTGGGGGTTTGCTGGGCGCAAGGTAAAGCCCGGTGACGATTTCCGTAAGTGGACATGGTGGTGGCAACCCGAGTCGGCAGCAGACGACCCTCGCCGTGCGCACCGGTATCGGCGTGAGCTGGTTGCGCGTGCCCTACGACTCCGCCAGAACCTGCGATGGGGTGAGCCTGCCCCCGTTATACCGAGATCTCACCTCGGCCCAGATGCGACTGCCGCTGAGGCTGAGTCATTCCTCATCTCCAGGCCATGGTTTGTATTTCGGATCGAAGTGGCTGAAGAAGGCACGAGGCACAGACGCCTCTCACAAGACGATCGAAGACGCTACCCACACTACGGCCGGAACCAAGTCATCAAGTGGTGGAAGGAACGCGGGGACTGGAGAGATGAGTTCAACAGGACCAGCATTGTCACGTCTTGGAAGTGGCGGCACGAGTCTCCCTCCCCAGACCCCGAAGATCTTGCTTCTATGGACAATATGAAGGACAGCCCGCTTGATGCGGCGGCGGAGATGGAGTTCACTCCTTCCGAGGTCGATGAACTGGAGACCATTGAGCTCCCGAGATCCGAACAGCCTAAGGGTTTCTGGGTCATAGAAAAAGGAGATCCGTCGACAAAATTCTTTCCTGGACAGATGGTCGACCAACAGGCAGAGATTGAGGAAAGGGAGAAAAAGAGGGCCGAGGAGCTGAAGAAGTTACAAGCTGAGGGTAGGGAACCACCAATGGACCCTGGCGTCAAATTTTTTTATCGATAAATTCTTCCCAAACGGAGCACCAATTCGTCTTTTCGGCTCGCCGCCACCAGAAGAGCGCGAGGCATCCAGAGAGCTCCAAGAAAACACATCCGAACCACAAGAAGATGTTGTGTGGTCTCCATCGCAGAAACAACGACGCTTGCGTCAGCGTCAACCGCCGGACGGGGTAGACAACTTCCAAGATCAGAATCAACCCCTCCCGCCACGACCCCGACGTAGTGCGAGGATTGCCGCCATGAAACGCCCTGTGGAATCTCTTCCATCGCAAACGGGGCCGAATAAGAGACCTTGGCGAGTAGCACCGAAAGCTGCAGTACCTGCCCCCGCGCCTCCCTCCGCAGCAACGCCTGCCTCAGGGACCTAGAGCACGAAATCAAGACCCAACCTCGCACAAAAACCGCCAAAGGAGATGGTGGAGACTCGCCCGAGGAAAGCAAGGGGGCGTCCGAGGAAGGGGAACGGATCGAGCATGCGTTCCGCCGTGGGGAAGAAATCTGCGAGGACAACCACCAAGGCTGGGATCAAATACCCTAGGGCTCTGCGAACGGGCACACCGGATGTACCAAAGCGACGAGGGAGGCCAAAGAAGGACAGATGATATGAAGCGGCTCTCAACTGTCACGTGAGTGCCCGGATACGAGATCGGGGCGATTTCGACCGGGTACCTCGGTGCCTCGTCTGAAGACACCTGGCCATAAACGCGAGAACGCGACCGCGGACGTTTCCGAGTGCGACGATGAACGGAAGTTGAAGTCGAAAGCGAGCTCCGATGGATAGCGAACTCGAATCTATCTACTCTATCTGCTCAACTGGAAGAGGAATGAGGAGAAATGTTATCGGGCATCCCGCCTGCTATGCGAGTGTTCCGTAGAGTAGAGGTACTATACTAATTTGTAGGCTAATTCTTGACGTATGGCCGTCTTCCTTATTCTAAATCTCTGCCTCAACTTCATCCATATTCACACCAATCCGCAAAGATGACCAAGATGGAGAATAGGTCATTAGGAGACATCCACTCAAGGCCTGGTATCCAACACCAGCCAGATTCAAGAACAATAAGCAACGGCTCATTAGCCTTCCCTACTCGAAACCCAGTTGCTTCAATGTATCCTTTAATATGTTTATTACCTGCGTCTTCGTGGTTTCTAAAAGTTGCTGTAGTATTGAGAATGCTTTTGACAAATATTTCATTCTCGTTCTTCTTGTCTTCACAGCGTTTTGCTCATTGGCAATCTACGCCAAAGCGGTGCTCCACATGGACCAATGGGCGAGGCCGATAAAGCTGAACTAAATGTGTGGGAACCCACAAACTTGTTTTGTGATCGCATGTGCCTGCCAATCTTCCACTGAGATTGGACATTCCTACTTCTATCTGCCCTCCTAACTTCGGCCAACCCACTACAATATTTAGTATTGCTTTGCCACGCTTTGCTCAACAATGCTCCCAAACTGCTTGTATGTTGTTCAGCCACCCGAGGAACAAGCGTTAGTTAGTTGGATCCAAACATGGCTACAGTTGAAAGAAATGCCGAAGACGCCCCGGGAGCAACATCATCTGAAAAAGGTATGTATTTCAATGCCACCGTTCTAGTCGCTAGCTCGAAGCACAGTCCGAGAATAGCGGCAAAGACTAGACCCGTTAATCTTGTCTCAACCATCCAACCCGTCAATAGCTTGCCTTGCTGATTATTTGTGAGCTCAGAGGTCAGAATATTGTCCGCCGAGCCTGAAGATATAGAGCCTCGCTCCGGTTATGTCGAAGAAAACTCACCAACGCTAGTTGCTGAGACTTCTCGTTCGCATCGAGCAAGTATCTCAAGGAGGAAGATGACGGGTCGTAGTGATCGACCTGGCTTCAAGCAAGCCGCTTCGTCGTCGTCGTTGGTCTCAAGGCAAATTTCCGTCCTGAATCCTGAGGGTGCTGAGCTGCAGGCGAAGTCCGCACAGGATGAGTGTGAAGTTCAAATGCTTCTTGAACAAGTGGTTCAATGGTTGCAGCAAGAACGAAGTAAGCGTTCTCATGTCCAGACCGAGAGCCCAGATCACGACTCTACCAGTGGACATGATGGCCACTCCGACGCAGACCTGTCCCTGGACAAGCTAGAGCACATACTCGCCCAGTTCGCAAGTAGCTCTACATGTAGGTCTCAACATTCTCATCGCAGAATACTGGGAGGTGTGAACAGACACGCCTCGGTCGCGAGGACTTTGATGAAAGGTCAGCGGAGCACACAGCCTTCGGATCCAGATGCTGGAGAAGCGGTCGCTGTGGTACCGCATGTCGAAGCCTCGCTGGATAACACCAAAACGTTGTCCTACGCCGGTGGCGCCCCGGATACATCCACTGGCGAGTCTCAGAAGACCAAGGAACAGAAATGCTGGGAGATCTTCAAGCAAGACATTGTTCGCCTCACCCATACTCTTGGGCTGCGGGGTTGGCGCAGACTACCTATTGACTATGCCAATGCCATCCATGTCGAACGCCTGAGTGGTGCGCTGACAAATGCGGTCTACGTCGTGAAGCCTCCAAAGGACTACACTTTAATGCAGCGCATGGACGACCAAGGAAACATCATACCCGTAAAGAAAATACCCAAGCATTTACTCCTTCGAATCTACGGCCCACAGGTCGAGCACCTGATCGATCGTGAAAAAGAATTGTCGATTCTGCGGCGTCTGGCTGCGAAGAATATTGGTCCTACTCTCCTAGGGTATTTCGACAATGGACGATTCGAGGAATACTTGCACGCAAAGACACTAACACCACAGGACCTGCGAGACCCGTCAACTTCCAAACAAATTGCCAAGCGAATGAAAGAGTTGCACGACGGCATTGACTTGCTGGAGTCGGAAAGGTCGGGAGGGCCTTTTGTTTTTGCGAATTGGGACAAATGGGTCGATCGGGTTGAGCAGGTGATCACTTTTCTTGACCAGCAGGTATCCGATGAGGCCAAAGGTAAGCCTGCCAATCCCAGGTACACACGACATGGACTGGTATGTGGTGTCCCATGGAAGTATTTTCGTGAAGCGTATGATAAGTATCGCGCCAAACTCGTCGAAGAGAGTGGTGGCGATTCCGGCATCAGAAAGCGGCTGGTTTTTGCCCACAGCGACACCCAGTACGGTAACCTCATGAAGCTTAAACCAGACGACAAGTCTCCACTCATTCAGCCTGTAAATCAACACAAGCAGCTGGTCGTCATTGATTTTGAGTATTCAAACGCGAATACGCGTGGCCTGGAGTTCGCCAATCACTTCACTGAATGGTGCTACGATTATCACGACCCTGAGCGATCGTATAGATGTCACACAAGCAGATATCCCACGCCAGAAGAGCAGAATCGCTTTATAAGGGCATATGTGATGCACCGTCCCCAATTTGGTTCAGCAGAGTCCTCGACTCCCAACCTCGAACCCCAAAAAAAGACCAGCGTACCGGATTTCATGTTAGATGCGCGTGCATCTGGAACCGGCCCTAATAATAACGACTACGACGACGACGAGAAGTGCAGAGAGAATGCACAGAACCAAGAGATTGAAGATTTGCTGCGGGAGACGAGAAATTGGCGAGTGGCAAATTCGGCACAATGGACTGCATGGGGTATTGTACAAGCCCAGATCCCGGAACTGGATGAGCCTAGAAAGAAGTCCATCAAGGACACGGTGATTGATAAATTCAAATCCGTTGTGAAAGCCAAATCCGATCCTCTGGATGAAGATGTCAAGGAAATACAAGAGGATTCCAAGCACGACCGGCCCGAAGGCCGTCAGCAAGAAGAGGAGCATCGTGAAGGGGACGGCCAGCAGGAACAGGAAGAAGATTTTGACTATCTGGCCTACGCACAAGACCGAGCAATGTTTTTCTGGGGCGATTGTGTCCAAATGGGCATCGTGCAGGAACGTGATCTACCCGAATCCTTGCGTTCACACGTCAAATATGTCAAGTACTAAGAGTGAATGCGCTATCAATAGTGCAGTGAAGGCGACAAACGAAGGTGACATGCGCGAGTTATATTATCTACCGTTGAAGATAAGGCTGACACAAAACTCTCGAGAATGAAAACGCGTCCTCGTTGTCATGTCCTCTCCCTTTCGATCCCTCTTTGCTAATTCACTACCCTCCATTGCCTCAGCATGCCGCAAACTGAGCAGAAATGGTCTCTCAGCAATGACGCTTTTTGTGGCCTGCGATCTGCGATAAGGTCAATCTCACCCGAATCCCCGGCACCTGGACGCCGTCCAAAGGATCAGAACCATCATTCTTTCACAGCACAGACCACGACTCCGAGTGTCCTGCGGAGGCCGCAGTCATTGACCCTGCCTTTTGAAAACCGTGATCGTGAATCGCATCTCATATTGGAAGAAGAGTTCGACCGCATTGTGATGGAAGCTGAACTTGAGAACCATCTGCCACAGCCCCATCCCGACCTCAACCTCAATGTCATAGGTGCAAATCCTCGTCGATCAATCTCAACAGCTCGATATACTAGAAAGTCCATGATATCTGCAAGGCCACGACCAGTGTCGACAGATTTTGGAAGAATGATTCAGCACGAGCACCACAACGCCATCAGCCAAGCCTCTTCACGAGTTCTGGTAAAGGAACCAACCCTAACTGCACTTCCTAGATTGCCAACAAAGCTTGAATTTCCTTGTCAGTTGATCATTGTGTTCGTTGCGCCTGCTGGCTGACAGATCTCCCAGTGCAACGTGATCAACCAGGCTCGAACCGACCTGAAGCACCCGAATCGAGAAAGCAAGATAGAAGAGGATCCATTTTGCAAACAAGGAAGATCGAAAATTGCCCGGACGCTCATGCACAACTAAAAGCACATAAACGGCACCCCGCTAGCGGCGACATGCTTCAAGCCTTGAAGAAGCGCTTCAAAGGCGTTACCAAGGAAGTTGCATGTCAGGAGACTGAGGCCGATGGAGTGGCAAAACGCCAACCATTGCATCAACCTTCGATAACTTGGGGTGAAGTTGCCTCTTCGGTCTCTCCATCGCCGTATCCCAATCGCGAGCGACAATGCGAGGAAGAACTTAAAAGAACAGAGCATAATCTACGCGCACACGCCGAAATAGCAGATAACCAGCAATGGAGGTCCAGTTCAGAGAACTTCAAAAAGTCACTTCTGAAACGTACCTGGTCGAGAGCCAGGCACCATGCGAGCAAGGCTTCCATATCTAGTCCTCTTAATGGATCTACCAACTTTCTGAAGCCCGAGAATTCGACTCTTTGCAACTCAAAAGACTCCAGTATTCACAGCGACCAGCTGTCAACAAATCGCTCCGATCGGCCTGGCTCATCATCCACGCAAACCACACCAAGCGCAAGCACAGGCATCTACCGACGTCACGCTTCTATTGACCCGTCTCCTCTCAAGCCCGCAGTCGGAGATAAATTCGAATTTATCTCCGGACCCACGCCGAAGAGGAAAGTGCTCACTCGGCTGGGGGCACCACCGAGTCGCCTGGAGTTGAACACCACAGTCGCAAGGCAGCAGAGCCGGATTGTCGATTTGACCCTGCAGAATGATGTCCTCGTGAATCAGGTTGAGATTTTGAGGGACCAAGTCGAGGGCCTGAGATTGGTCGGTGGTAGTGGCAGTAGTAGTGGGGTTGTAGAAGAGGCAGGAAGGCGTGCCAATACCATTGGTTGCGACGTTGTCGATGACGATGTTAGTAGACCGGATGCTGTTAGCGAGGGCACACCGCAGCAGCATGCTAGCAGCAGTGCGTGTGATGATGGCCAACTTGTCAAAATTGAGCAGCAGGCAAATGAAGGCGGGATGAAGGATGATGGTTTGTGTGTGGGTCGGACGAGAATCCGCGCCTGGAACTCGCAAAACGATTCAAATGGATGGCATCATAACACAGGTGTCCCACAGGACGATTATAGCGATGAAGAAGAAAATGAGAGGGACGTCCATGGCAAGAGGAAGACTTGGATGACTTGTGACTCTTAAGACCAGGTGGTCGAGTTAGTGCTGGATTTCCATTTGTTTGTGATACTCCGTTCGAGGCTGTTACGTATGCAATCCCCATAATTTGGGAGGGATCTTGGTTGGTTGGCCGGCGGTCCATGCTGAGAAATATGGAAAAAGTTGGGTTAAAGATTGTACATTGCATCTTCACGTTAAAGACACTCCCATGACCAATTGAGTAGAGAGCATTATAGCAAGTACATCTTGGCTCAAACATCTTACGTCCACAAGCTCCTCATCCAAAGGAACAATCCGAGCGCCCTCGCCATTCCCCAATACATCCACCCTCTCCATCCCTTCGCATGCGCAACGGCAATATTCCTCCTGGAGTCTTCGAGAATAGCCTGACACCTGGGTAACATGCTTCTCTCGAACTCTTTCACTGCCGTCGCCAGACTAGTGTTCCCGACCATAGCTTTCGCCAGATCCCAACTGTCGATCAGGGCCATGTTTGCACCGTTGCCAGCATAGGGGCACACCGCATGGTTTGCATCACCAAGAAAGATTACGTTTCCGTGCACGCCGAGGTCATGCGTAAAAGGGGGCCGATCAAGACAGTTGATTATGAGCAGCGTGCTGGGATCGGTGTTGTCAATTAGTTTGCGGAGGTTTGGTCCGCAGAATTTGCCAAGCTGTCGTGCTTCCTCGAGGACCGCTGCTATCGTTTGCTCAGATACCGGATGCACGAGTTTCTCACGCTGGGTTTTCGATTCGTAGGAGACACTCCAGAGGGCCGATGTTTCGTCGACAGGAGAGAAAAAGGTTCCGATTCCCTGCCAGTTCAGACACATGCCCCAGTTGTGGCGGAGTAACTCAGGGATGTCTGCGCTGGAAGAGAATTTGGCGGTGCCACCGATAATAATCGTTCCCACAAAGTCAAGGCCCATTGAAGGGGACAGATCCGGCCGAACGAGGGTACGAAGTTTACTGCGAGAGCCGGAAGCATCTAGGAGAATGTCGCAGTTCTGAGTGCTGCCATCAGAAAGGATGACACGAAGGCTGCGTGAGTCGCTGGTCTCCTCACATTGGAGCGAGCGTAACGTCGTGTCCCATTTGATGGTAACTTGGGGGAGTTCCCTGGCTGCGGTGACGAGAACTTGCTGCAAAGCATTCCGCTTGATCCGCATGCCGCTTATCTGACGTTTGCTGTGGTTTGGAAATGATCTAGCACCGACTCTCACAACTTGCTTCCAGCCTTGCTCGCCATTATTGCCCAAAGGCTCCCAAAGGCACATCCCTCCTCGCTCGGGGTCATTGTGAGTGAGAACAGCTACATCTATCGCCTTCTCGTATAGGCTCAGATCATCCAGAACTTGGACGCCTCCGCCACGGTCGCCATCGACACGGATAGACATGGTGTACCCCTCGCGGCCATAACCGAGACGATTACTTTCGGAGTCACGCTCGAAGATTGTGATCTTGGGAATGGCGCTTCGCGGAACGTGAACTGGCCACAGGCGGTGGATGGCGAGTGGGAAGGACAGACCCGAGATGCCGGCACCTGCGATTATGATGTGTTTGTTTGATAAGTATGAGAGATCGTCCTGAATATGTAGTCCTTCCTGTGGTTTGCACTCGACCATTCTGTGGGTGTCTCTGGTGAAGCGGGCTGCTGTCCTACTTGTCCTAGTCGGTAAATACGGAGACAATGGGTCTACGCGTTGGGGGTTGAGCACTGTAAAAGGATGGGGCGTACAGAATACTCTCTTACCGTGGATTGTGGCACAGAATATAGGAGATGTATCGAGAGTCTTTTCTTCAGCGACCAGACACCACGGTGCTTCAAAATTCTTCAACGAAAACAGAAGGATTTCAAAGATTTCAATTTCAAAGATTTCGAGCTGGTCATTGAGCTTTTGCTCCTCCTCAGCGACCTATGTTGATGCAAGAATGCGAAGCCAGGCAGCCACTATTCGAGAAGCGTAGACAGGTCGAGCCCTGGCCCACTGGCAGAGCGGCGTCGAATTCAGTCAGTGCTGTGAAGCTATCATTTAAGAAATGACGGATGCCTTGCGCTCATTGTAGTCTCCCGGCATCGTGTGAGGGGGTATTGAGTTGTTGCCGACCAAGGCATTGCAATCAGAGGCTACAGAGGTCCTATACCCACCAAACTTGCCCGAAACAGGTATCGCTTGCCTTTTCGGGGACCATAGCCACGGTGACCCGGCGCCGAGTGTTTTCAGATATCCTTCCTTTGTGTTATTGTAAAGGTATGATGTCTATACTTGGCAACGGGAAACGATCCAAGCATGTCACCCGACCTTCTATGCGCCTGCCTGATTCTACCTCAGCCATCGTGTCCACAGGCGAGGATATATCGTCGATCCGGTCAGCACCCACGTCTTTCGGAGGCTCTGAGCTTGTTCCCTGGGCGAGTCGAGATTGTGTAATCGACTGAGAGCACAAGGCACTAATAGAAATGTAGCTGTGATTAGGACGACTATTCTACATGAAGCTGCTACGTAGACCGAATAACGGCAGCACCTTCAGCGCGATGGGAGCAGTTCATACGATCGGCGTCGGTCTGGCGGTGCTGATTGGAACCACCTTCACCTACACCGTCTAAAAATGCTGGTTCTGAAAAGGTGTCTTTTCTCCCGAGAAACGCTTGGGTGGACTTTAATGATTGAAACGGGTCGTAGACACCGCGGTCTGGGCAACTGCACATGAGAAAATCACACTGACCGCGAGAGAATGGTGGAAGACGATCGGTGATGAAGGGAGGAGATACATTAATTTTGAGCCTGTTCACTCACAAGATGCCGCACTCTGCTCATCTCAAAAACGCCGTGCGCATGCTGAATGCCCAAGCCGGAGGAGGTCTCAAGCCGAAAAACCCAAGTCAACCAAGAATCCACCGTTTGATGACGATTGTTGGTGATTAGCTCGGTGGTTGGGAGAACAACCACTCTAGTGCTCCATTAACATCTCCGCCGCTCCTGGACAAGGCTTGAATGTTCTGGTCAAAGTTGTAGAAGCCCATCTCATTGAGCTGGCGTAGCTGGACCGCATATCTCTCCTCAGCTGGCCTATTGTCTGGTGGCTGCCCAAAAAGACTGGGAAGACCGGTACTTCCAGCTCCGGGCGCACCGCCTCCAAACATCATTTGCATGGCGTTCTGAAGCATCTCAGGATTGTTCATCATTTGCTGGACCATGGGGTTATTTTGCATCTGGGCCAGGAACGGGTTGGTGGTAAATGGATTAGGTTGTTGGGGCTGATCGTGCGTGTCTGCAGGTGCGTCTCTGTTACCTCCTGTCTGGGTCCCTGGCTGATCCCGCGCTTGTTGTGCCATTGCGGGATTGAACAGGGCTGCAAATGGATTCGTGGCTGCCGAGGGATTTGTGTTTGTGGCGGAAGGAGTACCGGACCGATCTTGATTCGCTGGCGGTGGAGGCATGAACAGAAATGGATTCATTCCCCCACCACCAAACAGGCCGGTGAAAGGATCCTGCTGCTGGCCTGGTTGGGGCAGGTTCTGATTCTGGTTTTGTTGTTGGGTTTGATGCTGGGTATCGGTGGTGTTGGTAGCACCAGGCATTGGAAAGGCTCCTTGGGTGGCACCACCAAGACCAGCAAAGGGATCGTTGCCCATCAAGCGTTGCATTTCCATCATGTGTCGCATGGTATCGGGATTTGTGAGCATCCTCCTGAACTCACTGGACTGAAGAATCTGTCTCGCCTGAGGACCCATTGCTCTTAGCTGAGGATTTGAGTTGATCATCATGTCGATCATTTGAGGATTGGATAGTGCTTCGTTCATCATCTGAGCGAAGTTGGGGTCTTGCAGGCGTCTCATCAACTCTTCTGGGGTCGGAGGGTTGGCCACTTCTTGCAGACTTGGTAGACCGGCAAAGCCGGCGTAGCGAGCGCCGGTCAGACCCGCCAGCGGATCGTTGCCCGTGCCCGAGGCAAAGTTCTGAGGGATATTGGTGGCGGGGGGCGGGGTGGCTGCATTGCCGGCAGTCGACGTAGTTTGGCTGGCAGGATTCTGTCGCTGGTTGCTGGCTGCGCTACGGACAAGATGCATCGTATTGCCCTCCTTCACATTGTGTGTAGATAGCGTCTCATGGTCTTTCAGTACTTTGCCGCTGTATATTAGCCGTTGCGAAGACGCTGGAACATTCGCCATCTCAGGTTCTGCCAATTTGATCTTGAGATCTGCCACCGTCGTGCTTAGAGGCAGTGTCACCGTGACCTTGGGCCCGCTAGAGGCTTTGACATGGAAGGTGACCGAGGCATCCTCTGGGTCGGTTTTGGTGCTGGCCATGGCGGATAAGATTCGGGATGAATGCGCAGGCCCAAGGAAGCAACGATCCAACGTTGGGACGAGCCTGGCGTTATCGATGCGAACGTGACGATGTCGCGAGAGGGAGTGTATGCGACCCTGAAGTCTATCTGCGAGAACGACGGTTCTAGTGATTGTGATGGTGATTGTGATCCGACTCGTCCTCGTGGGAGGGGCGGGCCTCTTGTGTAAAATATATGAAGACTCTGGCCCCGAAGTGGATACCTAAGTAGGGACCCGTCACTACTTCCAACCTTGGAAGGTTATCTACACCTAAGAAGAAGGGCGTCTGGGCATTTGGGCGAGGTAGAGCCGGGTGGCCGCGATCCTTCGTGCCTACCTGTACGAAGCACTTCGTACTTGCTCTGCCGATTGGGTAGCGCGTGGTAGCTCACGTGGTAGCTCTAACGCGAAACCTCAGCCTTGCAAGCTTGGCAAAGCCTTGCGGGACGGTATTTTGCATTTTACCAGTCTCCACGTTCTTCCAAGTTGAGGTCAATTGTGACGGGGTTTCCTTGAGCAACCTCCTGGCAGCAAAGCTTTCTTCGGCAGCTCGAACCCTCTTGACGACGTAATGCCACCGTCACAGTGAAAAGGCATTGGTGACCTGTCGCACCGGGCACATCACCCGCCAGCTCGACACCATGGCGACGACGAGCTCGATGTTCATGTACAGTCTGACGCTGCAGCCGCCATCAGATATCACGACAGCAGTGTTGGGTCAGTTTGCCGGTACAAAAGAACAGCAACTTGTCACGGCGTCTGGGTCGAAGCTTACCATTCACAGGCCGGATCCCGCCCAAGGAAAGATCTCGCCCCTCTTCACCCAAGACTGCTTCGGTATCATACGAGCCCTCGTAGCCTTTCGTCTGGCCGGCAGTAGCAAGGACTATCTGATCGTCGGCTCCGACTCGGGCCGGATCACGATATTGGAATACTCCAAAGACCAGAATCGTTTCAGCCGCGTCCACCTCGAGACCTTTGGCAAATCGGGCGTTCGACGAGTCGTTCCCGGCCAGTACTTGGCGGTCGACCCCAAAGGGAGGGCCTGCTTGATCGCGTCGGTCGAAAAGAACAAGATTGTCTACGTCCTCAACCGGAATGCCCAGGCCGCCCTCACCATCTCCTCGCCCCTTGAAGCCCACAAACCTGGCGTCCTGGTCTTCGACCTCATCGCGCTCGACAACGGCTACGACAATCCCATTTTCGCTGCCCTAGAAGTCGATTACTCCGAGGCCGACCAGGACCCGAGCGGCCAAGCCTTTGAAGATGCGGAAAAGCAATTGGTATATTACGAGCTCGATCTGGGCCTGAACCATGTCGTCCGAAAATGGTCTGAAACAGTCGACAGGTCTGCAACCAAGCTATTCCAAGTCCCTGGTGGCTCCGACGGGCCCAGCGGGGTCTTGGTCTGCGGTGTAGATAATATAACCTACCGGCACCATAACCAAGACGCCCACAGGGTCCCAATCCCCAGGCGACGAGGCGTCCTTGAGAATCCCGATCGAAAGAGAACCGTCGTTGCTGGCATCATGCATAAGATTAGGAACCAGTTCTTCCTGCTTCTGCAAACAGGTGACGGCGACCTGTTCAAGGCCACCGTCGAAATGTTGGAAGACGAGAACGGCCAACCGACGGGAGAAGTCAAGGCGTTGAAGATCAAATACTTTGATACCGTGCCGCTGGCAAACAGCCTACACATCCTAAAATCCGGCTTTCTTTTCGTCGCTGCCGAACGCGGCAATCACCATTTCTACCAATTCGAGAAATTGGGTGATGACGACGACGAGACCGAGTTCTCTAGCGAACACTACCCTTCGGATCCTCTCGAGCCCTACCGTCCAGCCTATTTCCACCCTCGACCCCTGCTGAACTTGACCCTGGTGCAGAACATTGAGTCGATGAACGCCATCATGGATGCAAAGGTCGCCAATCTACTCGAGGAAGACGGCGCGCCGCAAATCTACACTATATGTGGTGCAGGACCTCGGAGCAGCTTCAAGACACTGAAACATGGCCTGTCCGTCGCAGAGCTTGTCGAATCTGAGCTTCCTGACAAACCACAGGCCGTATGGACGACAAAATTGACCAGTCAGGATCAGTATCATGCGTACATTGTCCTCTCTTTCACCTCAGGCACGTTGGTGCTGAGCATTGGCGAGACTGTGGAAGAGGTCACCGACACAGGCTTCCTGTCCACCGCACCAACACTGGCCGTGCAGCAGCTCGGAGAAGATGCCCTGATCCAAATTCATCCAAAAGGCATTCGACACATCCGAGCGGATAAGCGTGTCAACGAGTGGCCTGCCCCACAGCATCGCTCTATCGTCGCCGCCGCCACTAATGAGACACAGATTGCCGTGGCGTTGAGTTCAGGCGAGATTGTATATTTCGAGATGGACACCGACGGCTCTTTGAATGAATATGATGAGCGGAGGGAGATGACTGGCACTGTCACCTGCCTGGGTCTTGGGGACGTGCCGGAAGGCCGTGTCCGTAGCTCTTTCCTGGCTGTTGGTTGTGACGATTCTACGGTCAGGATACTCAGCCTCGACCCTGATTCTACTCTCGAAAACAAATCGGTGCAAGCACTGACCTCGGCCCCATCCTCGTTGTCTATCATGCCAATGGCAGATGCAACCACTGGAGGTACAACCTTGTACCTACATATTGGCCTCTACTCGGGAGTCTACCTGCGAACCGTGCTTGACGAAATTACGGGCGAACTATCCGACGTCCGCACAAGATTCTTGGGCCTGAAGCCGGCCAAATTGTTTCGTGTTAGTGTTGGCGGACAGAACTGCATCTTGGCCGCCAGCACGCGTGCTTGGCTGGGCTACAACGACCCTCAGACGAGCGGCTTTATGCTTACACCGCTCGACTACCCCGAGTTGCGATATGCTTGGGTGTTCAGCAGTGAACAGTGCCCGGAGGGAATCGTCGCCATACAAGAGCAAAACCTCAGGTACGTTGTGGTCGTTCGTCCAGCGCTTTGATCTTCATGATGACACAAAACTATGCTTTGCCGAGAATCTTGTATTGCTGCAGATCATACGTTATGTTTCCAATTGTTCCTGCTGAGACCCTCAATTTTCTGCCCTAGTCGTACGTTGAATTTGGGCCCAATGTTGGCTAACCCTATGGACAGGATTTTCTCCGTCGAAGATTTATCACGCAACCTGCTTCAAGAAAGCATACCTTTGCCCTTGACGCCACGAAAATTCATCAGGCATCCAGAGTACAACCTGTTCTACGTTATTGAATCTGACAACAACACCTTGGCCCCGATAACGCGCAATAAATTGATCAATGAGACACCCGCATTGAATGGAGATGCCGCCGTTCTGCCGTCAGACGTGTTCGGAAATCCTCATGGGACAGAACACTGGGCATCCAGCATCCAGATCGTTGACCCCATCGCTTCTAAGTCGATTGTCTTCAGCCTCGATCTCGAGGACAACGAATGTGCAACGAGCATTGCGGCCGCGCCATTTTCCGGGCAGGACGATGAAACTTTTTTGATTGTCGGGACTGCAAAAGATCTCAAGGTGAGTCCACGGGCGTACACAGCAGGGTTTTTGCATGTGTACAGATTTCACGAAGAGGGTCGCGAACTAGAGTTCATCCACAAAACCAGGATTGACCACCCCCCTACAGCGCTGCTGCCTTTCCAAGGCCGTTTGTTAGCCGGTGTCGGTTCCGATCTTCGCATATATGACCTTGGGATGAAACAAATGCTCCGCAAGTGTCAAGTACAGGCGGCGCCCAATCTTGTTACTGGCCTACAAACACAAGGCAACCGCATTATTGTCAATGATGTTCAGGAAAGTGTATCATATGTTGTGTACAAGTTCCAAGACAACAAACTCATCCCATTTGCTGATGACACAATTGCTCGATGGACGACAGCTGCTACAATGGCTGACTATGAGACCGTTGCTGCTGGTGATAAATTTGGCAATCTGTGGCTCGTCCGATGTCCACAAAAAGCATCGGAAGAAGCAGACGAGGACAACTCTGGCGCCCATCTGCTGCATGAAAAGGGTCACCTCAACGGTGCACCAAGTCGGCTAAACCTCATGACTCACTTCTTCACCGGCGACATCCCAACAAGCATCCAGAAGACCAATTTGGTTACAGGAGGCAGAGATATTGTACTCTGGACTGGCTTTCAGGGCACTTTAGGCATCCTGGTGCCTTTTGTCAGCCGCGAAGATGTGGATTTCTTTCAGGAACTTGAGAAGCAGCTGGCAACTGAGCACAATCAGCCGCTTCTGGGTCGTGATCATCTGGCATATCGCTCCTATTATGCTCCCTCGAAAGGCACTATTGACGGTGACCTATGTGAAACATACTTGTTATTACCCCATGAGAAGAAGGAGTTGATAGCTGGACAGTTGGACCGGGCAGTCCGGGAAGTTGAGAGGAAGATTTCTGATGTGCGTACGCGAGTAGCGTACTAGAGCGATCCGATAATGATGCTTGAATCAAGAAGTACGAAGTAAACGCAGCCCCAAAGGATTATTATTGGGCACTTCACTTATGCACCGATGTGAATACGTCTCTGGCCTCGCTCGATCTATCGCCACTTTCGATTGATCTGGAGCTGGATGCAGCAATCTTCGGAACTCCTGCATGAGACAAGAACAAATCTACACTTGTCGATATTTGAGTACGAGCGCAGCAAACCCAACATATGCTGCTCATCGTAATTGATTCGACAGGATAAATACGTCGGGTCGTGAGCGTGCTTCGTTCAAAGCCCTACCAAGGTCCAGACCAGCTTGCATTCACTAAGTTTACATCAGGGTTCAGGCGCATAGATAGCCTTGGTGACACCTCATCAGGACCCCCCGTTTTAGTCAGCAGGCACGTCAAATGAACATGTGCACTCCAACCTTTTTTCGAATCTTGGCAGGCTCGCGGGGGCCAAGAAACTCTAATAGGGGTCTAGATCCCTTTGCCTACAGATGTCTTCGTATGGTTACCAAGGTTTCATTGGAAAAGGATGGTTCAACGAAGCTGTTCACTGTTTCTGAGTTGCGTATCAAGATTGAACTCTTGGTTCCTTCTCATGCTGAAAGCCCATGACATGACCTTGGATGCCTGCTCAACCCGACAGCTCTTTAATGTGTTTCAAATATCTGCTTATTGACTGCTAAGATCGACGGTAGCTGCCGGCTGCAATAATCTGTATTGGAACGGCTCTCAGCCCCGCATGAAGTTCGTAAGAAAGCCTTAGAAATATTATAAAATAAGGGCCTTTCTATATCCCAAAGCGATCCAGCAAATCACACCGTCGGAACCGCTTGCATGCCAAGACTGTCTGCCCCAATCCCGTCTGTATGTTAGCAGAGGCCATTCCTGAAAAGAGCGGACTACCTCAGCCCCAAAGCAGCTTCGCCCACTCAATTTTCATCCTCATTCAAGGTTTGAGAGCTGAAATACAAGCTCTATTGAGTATAGCCCTAACCATGTGCCAATATTTTTCAAGCACTGTGGGTCATCCTATTTGGGACCTCGACCGCTCTGAATTATGGCCATGTTGGTAGAGCTGGTTGAAATCTGGACCTCGTAGCCCGCTTGTTGTTACTCTCACACTATACTCTTTTCGCGCTATGCCAGGCCGTTGTCCTGAACGGCTGCGTCTCAGCTCATGCACACGCCCCAAAGTTTCACGAATCACCTTTGATTTGTTTACTCTTCCGCGACCATCTCCTTCCATTCAGCTCACGGTCCCACAAAGCGAGCTAATACGAAGTATGGAAGTCAACATCGGACTGAATGACCAGCTCGAGGCTTTTTTGAAGGCACCGGACCCCCGCGCAGGAATTTATCTCATCTCTCTCTATTCTTTCTGTGCTCAGAGGAATCAAGCCATCTCCACAGCTTCCTGATTTTATCAATTGTCTTCCTGAGACGACTTTCACAACAGGAGATATGACTTTTGATCTGGTCAAAATCCTCTCGAGGACATCGACATCAGGCGAGCAGGCAGCAACTAGCAGGAGCGTTAGGAAGGACCATCATTCTGCAGATAGCCATGCGGAACACCACAAGCATGCGCCGCTACCGTTCATCGCTTCGCCCATCGATCCTGAAGCGCTTAAATGGGTATCGAGGAAGAAACGCCAAGGGGGCAATGTTCAGAGAACAACAACAGTAGCGCAATACGAGGCAGAACAAACAGAGTCGCAACTTGCGCACAGGATCTTTCGAAAGCAACACGAGGCGAGCACACTGGAGCTTTTTTTCGATCTGTTTTTCGTGGCCAATTTGGCCGTGTTCACAACCAAATCTGCACACGTCGACTTACAATGTAAGTAGGCACCTGCCTAGTCGTCTCAGCACCCACTTCGTTGTTTCTAATCTAGTTTGTCCAGCACTCTCAAACTACATCGGGTTCTTTGCGATTTTGTGGACGACTTGGTTTCACACGTCGATATACGATGTCCGCTTTTATGTCGACAGCATTTTCACTCGCCTTTGCAAATTCATGTCTTTTGGAATCATGGTCTCCTTTGTTGGCTTGACCTCGATGTATGAAGCAATCCTTGAGGACGGCGAGACTCGATCCTTCCGCGGAATCGCACTCTTGCTGTTCGCTTCTCGGATTCTCTGGATAATGCAATATGGGATAGTCATCTACTTTGTTCGCGTTTTCGACAGGACACTCATCCCGATGATTCTTACGATGCTAGTGTACACCCTTGCCGGATTCGGTATTCTTGCGACCTTTCTCGAGCACCGGAAGAACGCTGTAATCACTGGAGCACAGGGGGCTGCCCACGTTAGAATCTGGTATGCTGTCCTCTGTGTGGAGGCGGTCGCCATTATCATTATCAGCTGCATCTGGCGCATACTTTCGTTCAAACACACCCACCTGGTCGAGCGTGTTGGACTGCTCTCGTTAATTATCATGGGCGAGGGAATCATAGGTCTCGTCAAGTCCACCTCGTATGCTATCCAAGGCACTTCAGTCAGTCTGTACCAAGAGACTGGAATTGTCACCGCCGCAGTCCTCATCATTTATCTCATCTACATACTGTACTTCGATAATATCGACCACCATCGGTTTGGCACCATTCGACAGCAAATTTGGACTTTGTTCCACTTTCCGGCTCACGTTGCGATTCTACTGACTGTGGAAGGCAGCTCGGCATTTATATTATGGAATGCATGTCGCGGTGCAATTTCATGGATCGTTGAAGACACATTGCCCAGCATCAAAGACCCCAAGGGCAAGTTTAACGACCAAGCCAGCTGGCTAGCACAAGTCAACAAGACGTATGCCGAGACCAAGAAACGGTATCACTACAAAAAGCTAACGGAGTACTACAAAAGCTTTGATTCGGATCTGGCCAAACTTGAAAAATTGGACTCGGCATTTGGTTCCGATGCGTGGTCGAATGAAGTCAGGCCTATCCTTGAGAAGATGCGCACTTCCTACGAATACTTCATCTATCAGAATTTTGGTGCTGAAGGACCCTATGCGAAGCTGAAGAAAGAGACGGAATATGAAAAGAAGGTGCAGCTCTACGAAGATGGATTCAAGTTTACCATGCTTTACTATTACATCGCCGCTGGTGCCTTGCTGTTACTCTTTGCATTCCTGTACTGGTTTGGTCGCACCCGCAAGACCAAAACCGAGTGGGCCAGCATTGGAATTCGTATTTTCGGCGGCATGTGTCTGCCACTGATGGTTATCAGTCCACTGACTGAAAAGAAAAGCTCTGGAGACGGGAGCTTCCGTTTTGAGTTTTCGTACTTTCTAATTCCGATTGTTGGGCTAGCATACCTTCTGGTTGTCATTGTCGACAACGTTGTCAAGGCCATTTCGAACAAGCACTACACCATAGTCGAATCACGGAGGTTGAGCCGGATGACATCCTACGACAGCAAACTGCCCACTGAGGAGGAGCAGGAGCTCACCGACGAAGACTCGAGCTACGAGATGCATAGGAAGAGCAATAGTGTGGGTGGACCAACCGAGCCTGTACATGGTTCGCCGCATCTTGTTCAGAGCCATGATGATTATGCTAGCCTCATCAAAAATGCACAGAAATCCCCCACTGTCTCGTTCAGCAACGCTCCAAGAGCAATCCCGGGATACGCGGAAGTCGGGCAGGAAGAGGAAGCGCCAGAATATATGCATGGTGATGACCAAGAACATTTCAGAACACAGAGTATGAGGAGGCATTAGTACTGCTTCGGGCAGTGGTCAACTTGGTCGTATAATCGATCAAGCCATGGGGCGTTGAGAATCAAAGTTCTTGCTGTTTGCGGCGATAGGAACCGTGTTTGCCGGTCGAGCGAGGCGTTTGGCGGTTAACTACCTAGGTAGTGGCCCGTGGGGAGAAGTGTGCTAAGGAAGTTGTTGCGGGGTGCACTGCATGCTTCAATAATGTTATTATGACGTTCATGTCCATCTGTTTCAGAATTCTCTGAGATGAGTGCGCGTTTCCACCTGGATCTCGTACGCTAACCACTCGTGACAGCGTGTAATTAGGCAAGTTCAATTCGAAGGAGCGGAGTGGGAAACCCGGCTATTGAGTCCGCATTTTCCATTTGCCGACCTTGCCGAGCCACGTCAAACTCTCTGCACAAAGACAAAACAACTCTGTTTTGATTTTTTCCATCGCCCCTCCAAAACACTGTGCTGAAATCGACAAAGATGAAACTCCTCTACCCAACATCATTGTTACTTGATGTCTCAAGTCTGCAAAGCTCCGCTGCCACGCTCCATCCTTATGATGTCAAGGCTCCCATCCCTGAGGACCTGGTTGATGCTGAGATGATGGTAACGTGGACCAACAGTCCCGATAACCTGTCCGACGCTGCTCAACGTATGAAGAATTTGAAATGGATCCAATCCCTCGCTGCCGGACCTAACGACATCCTTAACGCTGGTTTTGACAAATCAATCACCGTCACTACAGGGTCGGGGTTACATGACTTCACAGTTGCAGAGCATGCACTTGCGTTGCTGCTTTGTGCCGCGAGAAAGCTGTATGAGATTCGAGACTACCAGAAACAGAGCAAGTGGCCTGGTCATCTGGGTGGTGCGCAACCAGATCGACCGAAGGGCACGTTCACTAGTCTACGAGGTGCAAATGTGACGATTTGGGGCTTTGGAAACATTGCCAAGGCTCTTGTGCCGAATCTTTTAGCGCTGGGGGCAAATGTAAGAGGTATCGCACGGAGTCAGGGTGTTCGAAATGGCGTGGAGGTTTACGCTGAGGACTCTCTGAGTAAGATCCTACCTGAAACTGATGCATTGGTCATGATTTTGCCTGGATCCGAGAGCACTAATAATGTGTTGAATGCCGATACTCTGAAATTACTGCCAAACCACGCCTGGGTTGTTAATGTCGGGAGAGGGACGAGTATTGACGAGGATGCACTTGTGGCAGCACTGGAAAAGGGAGAGCTTGGGGGTGCCGCCCTGGATGTGTTTGTGAAGGAGCCATTACCCTCGGACTCGAAGCTGTGGACTGCGCCTAACTGCATCATCAGTCCGCACGCTGCCGGAGGACGACCACAGGAAAGTGAGAAATTGATTGGTGACAATATGAGAAAGTTCCTCGCTGGACAAAAGATGAGGAATGTGATCTGAGAAAGTAGAACGTGGGTAGTTCGATAATCAAGCACAAAGACTTCCGGCTCAAGTTCAGAACGTATCGTCTTCTGCCCATCTGCCGTTGATGGTATCTAATAGTCAAAGCCCCACAACCGAGGACAAGGTGTTTAAATTTGAGCCCCTCATTTGCCTCTCACCTCTCTGTCGTAGTGGCTAAGACTATCCTCCTGCGCCACTGTGGCTGCT
Source organism: Incumbomyces delicatus (assembly GCA_017655985.1). Classification (NCBI taxonomy): domain Eukaryota; kingdom Fungi; phylum Ascomycota; class Eurotiomycetes; order Chaetothyriales; family Trichomeriaceae; genus Incumbomyces; species Incumbomyces delicatus. Next base: position 4,806,597 of record JACJVS010000003.1, read on the forward strand.
GACCTTACCTTGCTTTTGTCTTGGCCAATAATCAACACATCGTCTTCTCCAATAAATTCTCAACAACATTGACAAAGCATTACCTAGCTCTTAATGACCTTGTGCACCTACGAGATTGCCTTGCAACTAGCTAAGGTACGTAGCAAAATCAATTGGGCCATTTTCGAAGCAGTGATGATTACTGGTTTGAAAATGGGTATTGTAGCCCGTTCGAGGTCCAGACCAAATATTGCCTACTCTCTCCACGTCCAGAGATGCAAAAGGAATATTCCTAGAGCCTCAGCACCCGTTCTTGCCCCGCATGAATACCGCACCATTTCTTACTGCCAGGTTTTGATGTGGAGAATCCCAAATGAGGCCAACTCTGCCTCATGAATTGGCGCACTTCGATATGGCAGTCAACGACCCCACAGGCTTCCAGTGGTTGAGTAAACACCCGTAAGGTTTAGCTAAGCCCTCCGTAAGAATCAGAGAACTTGGCAGAAAAGACGTCTTACCCATCCCACCAGCGCAATGCTGACGGTGCAAAAGGAGGGAGCCTGTGAGACAGACAAATGTTTTGACGAGGAGAACCTGCGTCAATATTCTACAGTTTGAGAAATACGCCGCTTTGCTGTGTTTTACTTTCAACAGCGGTCTACGGAAACCTGAACACAAAATTGGGCTAAAGGGGAACCAATTGAATCTGCAAACCAGTGTTACTGAGAGACAGTTAGAACAGTCTTTCGGCGACCCCTACTTCTGTTTTGACATTGGCTGGTGGCCAGTACGTGATCCCATCTGGACAATGCCTCACAAGCACACCATGCTATCACGCCTTCCACAAACGACCAAGGATTACTGGAGCTTAGGATGTGTGAAACCTGTTCTTTTATTCTAAGGATACTGAGTTGAGCATCCCGACAAGCATCATCACCCTATTAATGGTGTCATGGACCTGGGAGGCAAACCTTCGGCTAGTGTAGTTGTAGCCGCTGACTGCAAGCAACACCATGCTACCCAGAGCTCATCGGTCTCTGTGTCGGAGTTAAAATGTTTCGGTCCCCACGAAACGACAAAATCACCATATCTGCTAATCATCCAGGTTGTGGCTTTACTCGTTTGCCATGTTCGACTCAAGAACCTCCCATACTTTGGCCCACAGTTCTTCCGCGAATGCTTGTATATTCTCGAAAGTTTGTAGAAGACGGAGTGAGTGATACTGAGAAAGACTGGCCGGGTTTCGTCCGGCAGGTGGATAATGAACATCTCTACATTTTCCGGTTCGGCTTTGGAAATGGTCATGCAATGATCGCATCACGCTCTTGCCTGGCGCCCTTGGATCCTGATCCCCAAACTCCAATGATTGCAGAACCCCCTGCGCAAGGACCTGGGTGTCAATGAAAATTTGACGAATATCCGATGCGAGTTGCGCACACTCACAAGAGGCGAGGTCGGCAACGATGTCGATGTTGATCTCGGCATTGGGGTCCCTGGGTGGCCATGGTGGGAAGAGGTCCTTCTTTGGAAGAAGGATGCAATCCACAAGATATGATATTGAGATATCATCTTCATCGTTAATATCCCGCAAGTCGTCCAGCAAATTGCTGTTTTCTTCACCCGAGAGAAAATCACTATAACGTTTTCGCAGAGCAACAACAAGGTCATTTTGGTATCTAGACCTCAAGTTCAAGTCGACAGCAGCTTTTAATTCTTCTTTCCGTGCGAGATATACAGGGTCGACATTTTCAGGGATACCTGACATATTTGGTTAAGTGGGATTCAATTGATCGCGGGAAATCTTTTGCGTGGCAATTCGATATGAAGCTTGAACTATTGTCGCTTCCGTATGGCTGAAATTAGACTGCAGATCACTCAAAGGGATCAAGACCTTCTTATAGCAAGCGTCTCTTTCCAACATTAATTTCGGCGTGTCTGTTCATGCTGTTAGTCAAATTGGCAAACCGAAAAGTTGAGTCCACGGCCATCAAGTGTTGAGAACGCGTCCTCAAACGAGTGAGGACTTAGCGATATGGTTGTGATTAAGTTCGAGACACCTAGGAAACGAATGAATAGCATAGAACAGCGTAGACCAACAATGAGAATGTCGACGGGAAAGGGCTACATAATCCTAAACGAATTTGATCGCACAACTTTCTGACACGTTTTGCGATTCCAGTTTCAAGAGGATTACAAATGTACCTGAGTGTTTCGCGACAATTTTTCGGACAGATGCTTAGCAGGTCGATTACGATCGAAATGCTAAGCGTACGGTATCTAGGTACGATATAAATCTTCTTGGGACTTAATATACCTATTCCATGCTACATAGCCAATGTAGCATCACAAAGTTACGATTCTCAAAATCACAGCGCTGCGCAATAGTACGATCTGACCCAGAGTATGAGAGGAATATTTGAATGGCCTCTAGACACCTCCACAAAGCCGGCAAAATTTAGGTATTCAAACCTAGGGATGGCTGAATCAGCGAGTGTCTTCTGGAGTTCTCTCCTAGACTGAGGATTTGTCTTCTCCCTGAGACAGTTTACGGGCGTGTTAGTATATTTATGCTGGATGAGCAATTTTTTAGTAGTGTAGCGATGGACTTTTCGACTTGTGATAAAAACGTTCACTCAAGAAGGCTCTTGGCTGTATCGTGGAGGATGGATGCTCAACCCAACTTCTACAACGATGCTGCATTGGGATTCTCTGACTACTGTCCAGACCAATCTTTCTGTTGGTCCTTTTATGTACATGAATTAAAAATGTTTCTGCGTTTCTTCAAGAGGCTGATCGGAACATCTGCTTCTGAGAATAGTGCTTGCTGCCAGGTGAGACCAAGAGGTTCCCATGTGTAGCCATATTATCTTATGCTTACGAGAACGAATGGCTGTTGGGTCATGATCTAAATAATTAGGAAGGCGGATGCTTCGCTTCAGCTATTCTAATTCTCAAACCCTTTGAGTCAGGAAAAAGGGGGTCTGTTCGCTCAATAGGAAGCATCGAAATGAATTGAAATTTTGTTAAAGTATTCATGGCAAATTGATAGAAGACTGAGGTTTCTCGGGTTCAGCTCGGTTCGCCATATGAGTCCCAAGGGCCAATGAAGTGATGCACCAAGTAAAAAGGACGACATGTGATTTATCAAGCTTGAACTGGTGACCAGTCGACCAGTCAAATGCTTTAAACTAATGAACCACGCCTCCTGTCTCCGACGTTGTCACAGATCATATCGATTCCCGAAGCCGGATTGGCAGAATTGGTGAGCTATTACCGAAGGGTTTTGGAATAGCAACTTTAGTGAACAAGTTGTCACAAAATGAGCCCCTCAGCTCACCTTATCCTTGTCATTCCTAACCCCGAAAGTTCGAGATAGCGGTGTGTTGTCTTATCCAAGGTCCCAGATCTGCCTCGGATCCGTGAATTCCTGGACAACGGTCCATAGCTGAGCCCATATGTCCTCCACCAAACCCTTGATCAGTTCAAGTTCTTCGAAGATATAGTACCACTTGACTAACCCGGGAGTGTTGAGCTGAGTTTCGAGCATCTCATTATGTCCGATCCGAATATATCCTGTGTGATCACGGTTAGCTTGTACAATATTTCGCATGCAGCTATGAAAATCTGGCGAATTGGTTCGGTTCCTCAAAGCGTCTTCAAGCATCTCGATCAGCCTTTTCAACAAATCCAGAAATAAATACATTTCAGTGGACATGGCAATGCATTCCTTGACTGCTTTCATTACCAGCGTTGGCATCTCGTTGGCGGCGTCGTGCATATGTAGTTGAGCCTCTGCATTAAGTAGAGACATCATTTGATTAATGCTCCGAGGAGCTGTCTGAAAGATATCTGCGATCCATCGTTTCATCCGTGGTCTCGTCCACGGGGGTTCTTTCAGTGTCCATTCGTCTGGCTGCTGCTCTAGCGGGTTTGTGAAAGTTTTTTCGAGATGTATCCGAGCCGCTTCGAGCTGCTCAACCACTATCGGCTTTGGAAAGAGTTTTGTGACTTCCTTAGCCCGTTTAGATCCTTGATTCTTCCATTCTCTCGACCTTGCTTCAACTTCTGCTTCGGATTCTTCGCCTCCGCTGGCATTCTCGGTGACCAAGTTCGCCATGTTACTGAGTTGAATTGAGCGTGGTGGTAGATCGTGCCGCGTGGTTGTACCAACGTTGTTGGTACCTTCTGGGGAAAAGGCTTTTGAGGTTCTTTGACAGCGTAGGAACAATATATCTGACGCTTCAACACACGCAACAACAGTTCCAGAGCAAGCCACGCAGTCGATCAAGCCGAAGGTAAAGGAACTTACCTCTGGAACGGCAAGCTTAGATGGGACTGGCGACGTTGGTTGGGATAGCCACGACACACAAACAAGAACGCTCCGACTTGTTTGATTTTGCCGTGACGTGAATAGAGTTGCATAAGTCATTACTCCCAAAACAACAGAGGGATTGAGATGGTTCTGACTCACCTTCCGAAGCCCAGGGCGCTATATCGTTGGTCTGAGATGACTTGCCACTGTTGAGTATCAATGTGTGAGCCGCAGCCGTTTTCCAAGTGTTGCGCATGCGTTTCGTTGCATATCAACAAGAGGGTAGAATTCCATTTGTGTTTGCTCTCGCTGACGCTCGTAAATTTCCCGGCTGCGTACATAGAAATCTGTAGAGGATCTTTGAGTTGGAACAGCTTGGGCAGCGCGTAGACTAATTGGTGCCCTGAAGTTCAATGCCATGATGATAGATGGATGGCAATAGGCGTGGTTCAAGTTTGACATTGACTTCATCAGGTATGCCAGAAGACTTGCCACTCTATTGATTGTTTCGGAACATTTTCGAGGTACAGTCAACTAATAACACTGATATTCTGTCACTTCATCAAGTCTGGTGCACTGGTACTTGATATTCTGTCCCTCTACTACGTCTTAAGTCTTGGCACTTTCAAGACGGCAAAATGTTGGAGTGACGCACGGATTGAAGTGCGCAAGTTATTGTATCGTTCTATCCCGCCCTTGGCCAGAATAGGAAAAAAATATTCTCTGACCGTATCGCTTAGCATCCATCACTGTGCCTCACAACAGACTATTGTCAGCGCAAGAGAAAGACCCTTGAATGCTGGTGTCAGGATCAGCGAAGATTGCCAGCATATTAGCAATGCTTGCATAGGTGCCTGCTGTGTTCATAAAGAGGACGATACACAAGATGAAGACGTTGAATGCAGCCAACGTCAGTTTCTTCCAGCCCCGCCTCCATCCACCGTCCCAATTTAGATGGAACCAAAACAGCACTGGAAATCCCCATGTGAACCAAGATAGCAGAAGAGAAGCCGAAATATTGAGCAGAGAGTCAAAAATTGGGATGGCGCCTGCAATGACCCATACGACGATCCAAAAGGCTGAGACTACTGATAACCAGATGGCCCATGTGGTGAATTTGTTTGCCTCTTGGACCTGAATGGTCGACCTACGCCGGGAACGGTTGAGGTCCATCTGGGTCGACTTTCTGCGGGCAGATCCGAGACCAAATACATGCAAATGCCGCTTGATTGCAACATCGATGTATCTTGTTGCAGTCATACCAAAGACCAGTCCAGTACCCAGCAGAGAGACAAAAATGACCCCGTAGGCTACCTTTGCAGACGTGGCTGGTGCTGAGCCGATAGCAGGACTTCGAACGTCTTGGCCTGCAAAGCGATAGCATACAATGGCAACGACAACGTACATGGTGGTGCTAAAACACTTCTCGATGGTGACGGCCCGTGGAAAATCGCGTGAGGGGTTTTCCATCTCTGCCAGGACGGTTGGGAAGGCTTGGTTGCCAGCAAAGGCGAAGCCAACGTTGAGAAAAGCGGACGACGCCTGGGTGAATGACGGGCTGCCGATTGCGTTGAGCTTGACGCCACCAGGTTGTTTCCACGGGCCAGCGACACCAAGAGAGATCATGGCAATCATGACGGCAGTAACTATGGACACGGTACAGGGCCAACCGCAAATAGCCACGAACTTCATGGTTCGGGGGATGCAGATGAGCCACATTGCGAGGGCGGTGATGGCGGTGAAGCCGATGGTGCACATGGCATGGTCCGAGATTGTGTTCAAACCGATCGAAATCGTGATGACCGCAGAAGCGCAGATGAGTGCCATGTTGATGAGGAACCCGGTTGCGAAGATGTACTCGACCCATGGACCGCCAAGAACTCTGCCATAATCGACAATGTTCAAGATGTAGGGGAATCTGCGGTAGTACTGGATGAGGATGTAGGCTGAGTACAGACTCAACATGCCCATGCATATGATGGATATAACTCCTGGAACTATGCCCAGCGTATTGAGCGCTGAGGGCAAACTCAGGATGCCGATGCCGATTTCGTTGGTTATGAAGATAACAACGGCCTGCCAGGTGCTGAGCTTTTTGCCGCTCGTCGATATGCTGGCGTGCTGTACAGAGAAGAATGACTTAAGATGGCCTTGGTCGGAGTCATCCTTTGATTCCTTGACTGCCTTCTCCATGTCAGGCTGGGCTTCGCGCAATTGTCGATCGAAGCTTATGCTTGGAAGGGCTTCCTGGCTGGAATTGACAGGCATCATGAATCGTTGCTGTGTGGCTTTCTAATCAAGGTAAGAAGAGCAATTGTAGGCCCAAAGAAGGGCGCAGCATTGCTGTTTTGTATCGGGTCACGAAGCAGACAACCCCGCCACGCGTTCTCCAAGACCCACCCTCAAGGTCGTAGAGTCGCAAACAGATCAAATCGCTGACGGTTCGGACTTTGGGAGGACGTCCCTAGCCCGTGGGACCCCAGAACATCATGTTATCTCTGTAGATGCAAGGGTATTGCACAGAACCTACGGTGCAGAAGTGCATTTGCCAATGGATCGGCAACCTCTGGTTCGGATTCGGCCGGCCAAGATGATAAGGTGAGGGTGGGTGGAACGTTTGGTAGGCATAGAGGAGATGTGGCATAGGTTAGCCCAGAAGGTGAAGGTGATGGTCCGCGATCCTGACGTATGCCGATGGGAGGGATCCATCGGCGCGGGGCATGCCCAGCATTGGCGGGAGATTGGAGGTATGTAACACGCGGCGCGGACTGCTTCCAAGGTAGTCTTGATCATGTCTACTAGTCGTTGACCTTGGGGACTTCGGTCCGGAAGCCAGTACAACGTAGCTCACCCTGGGGCGGGCGAAATTACTTCGTACGAAGTGCTTCGCGGTAGAGCCAGCCGACGAATAGGGAGTGGTGGCCCGGGCATCCTGATGGCTTTGTCTCGGCATGCTTGGCACGTAAGCCTTTGATGCTGGCGTCGGCAAACTCAACCTGGTTACCCACCGCATCCAGTGCGCTGCTAGGTAATAGACTTGTGGGTAGCACTACGTATGTCGCTACTAGAGCTTGACTAGGGGCAAGAAATTGTTAAGGAAGTTGGAGCACGATAGGATAGAAGACGAGTGAAGGGTACGCCAAAGCGACTTCGCCTAGAAAGGAAGTCAGACGCGGTGAACAGGGGTTTGAGGAACAGGGACTTCTTAAGAACATAAGATGGGAATACAGAATATTATGTGCTGCAGGGCAGCAGCCAGCAGGGTTGTTCTAAAAGAGTCGATTGAGCTCCGACTCTGCACAGGGTCATTGCTCCCAAGCTGCATGGTCCATCCCATGAACGCCAACCAATCCGTCACGGTAAGAATTGCTATGAATAAAGGCTGACAGAATTTCGGCCACGGGCTTCAGTCATGGTTGCTTGTTGTCCACACTTCCGTCTGCCACTCCAATCACGGCTCTCTATGCCTGGATGAGTTCTACCAGAAATATGATTTTGTTGCCTTGGACGTAGTCGAGATAGGCATTCAACTCGTCGTCGCCGTCGACGGGAATGCCGCTACCATTGGATGTATTGGCCATGCCTTCGACCTTGGCAATGGCTGCGTCTGGCCACCTGGTTAGAACGGCATGGCGAAGTTCCTCAAAGGTGCGTGCGGTCAGGGTGGTCAGAAACATTCTGTCTTTGGCATGACGCTGGGACAGGACGTGGGGCTTGATGTAGACGGCGATCGGAGGTAGGACCGGTAGGACGGGCTCGGGGGGTTGGAGGAGGGAGGGATCAATCTGCATGTCGAGCTCAAAGTTTCCAGCTGGCACGGCGGGGAGTGGCGGCGCGAGTGGAGTTTTGAGGGTTGCATTGCTTGGCCCTGCTTTGTCGTCTCGTTTCTGAGCGTCCCGCAGGCGCTTCATGACGTCCCGGCAGAGCACCTCCAGGGCTTTTTTCTTCCGTGCCAGCATGTCCGGGTCCTGATCTTCGCTCAGAATGTCTTGCAACAGAGGTGTAGACTGCACCCATTGCTCTTTCAATTCGTTCCAGTGCTCGGGGCCCGTCTCCAGCTTGCTGGTGAAATGGTCGGTCTGCAGGATGTTGTAGAAGGAGTTTCGGATTTGCCGGCTCTGCTCCGGATTGATGGTGAGGATGTTCTTGGCGTCGACGATGGTCATGCGGGTCTCGACGGTCCTCATTCTCTTGGTGACGTCGGTGCAGATGACATCCAAGGCCAGGTCCTTGGCCGGTTTGTTCATCGGGTCGGCAAAGACGGCGGCCAGGTGGGCGTTCTCCTGGATCAGGCGGTCTTTGGCAGCGGTCCATTTGTCGGTGCCGGCCAGGGTCTTTTTGATGATGCGCATGTCTTCACAGATGCGTTGAAAGTGGGCGCGTGCATCTTTGTAGGATGCACTGTCCATGGCCAGGAAGTCCATGCTCTCGCCGAGCGTCGTCTCGGAGGGGAATCGTGGAGGGCCGGGCGGGTCGGCGGGAATGCCAGCGTAGTCACGAGTGCGCCGTCGCCTCTTCTTCGCCGCCCACCGCTCGTCGCTCTCGGCCTGCATCTTGTCGTGGCGCTCCTTGCGCTTGCGGAGGACGTCTTCCGGGAGCTCGTCGAAGGGCAGAGCGGCATCGTCTTTGGCGACGTCGTCGGGCAAGTTGGCCGCTGCGAGCAATTCTTGTTGAAAGGTATCGTCCTCGGGCGTGAGTTTCTGGCCGTTGGGGATGCGCAACAACCAGCGGTTCTTTGCTCGCACTCGCATCAGCTCCCGCTCCTTGATCTGAAAACCCTCTTCGTTCAGAGTGCGGACCATGTCTCGTTGGCTGTAGTTCTGCTCCCAAAGCTCTTTGACTCTGGTGACCAGATCGACATTTCGATGGGCGGGATTCTGCTTGGAGGGGAAGTTCCAGCGCTTAAATTGGGTCTGGAAGGCGCGTTTGGAGGGGGCAAACTGGTGAACATCCTTCATGTGTTGCATAATCTCTTCCAGCGACTGGGAAAGCGAATTGTCAGCAAGAGATGTCAGTCTGTGGGTGGTTGTGGGTCGTCTCGATGCAGCCACAACGCAACGGGACTCTGCCAGGGCTGGACTTGCCTTGCGCTCCGAGATGTAGAGGCGGTAGCACTCATCTTTGAAGCTGTCCCACTCGTACACCTGGCCATGTCAGTTGTGATTTGCAAGAGGATGGAGAGACGATTCACCATGCTGAAGGCGAGAGCGTAATGCCTCACCGAGTACGGTGAAAGACGCGTTCCAAGTGTGAAGCCGGGAGGAACGGTGAGGTGGAAAGAACTCGACATCCGAATTCGCCAGCCAGCGGCCAGCCGTAGTTTGGGGTAGCTGCAACCTTGCCGGCCGGAAAGTGGGACGGTGTGGCTCCGGGTCGGCATAACAATAATCCGTCACTTTTGTGCAACTGAACAGGCAGGACAAAGTAGATACACAGTACTTAACCATACCTATGACTCTCGTGCCCTTCAGATGTCCACTCCAAAGGAACTCAATCAATCGTTGAGCGTCGACTACCGTCTCGCAAGTTGTGTGCAACTTTTCACACAAATCGATCCACTTGGAACATCTGCAGTGGTCCCGCCTGCCTTTGCCCATCTTCTTTCGTCCAACATTCCTCCGCCAGAGTGCCGAACTGCCCTCCTGCATCATCCTGCACTCGACACATTTCGTCTCCCTGCTGTGCCTGCTTTCCCCTAGGCCTTGGGGCTCGCCTATCAGAGGTCATATCTTCGACTTCCTCTTCTCCTTCAAAGCTCCCCCATCCTGTTCGGATGGCTCGTTGTGTGACTTCTCGGCCTTTAGTGAGACCGGATCGCCCATCTGCGAGGCATTGGTATCCTGTGCGGCAATTGTGTCTTTGCCCGCCTTTGCTGCACCTTGTTCGCTCTCCGTCGGGTTCCGATCGCTCGTTTCAGCCTTCAAAGACACGGGATCGCCCACTTGACTCGGATTGCCAGATTGGAGCTGCTGCTCTGCTTTCTCCTTGAGGGTCTTGCCCATGACCATGCCGTTTGCAGAAAGAAGAGACCGTGGTGCGACACACTCCTTGTACAAATTGGACGCACTGCTCGCAAGATGGACGTATCTGTGAAAGGCGACTGTTGCCCGTTCTTGATGCTCACTTGTCCATGGCCCCGTGTGTTGACGTAGCTCAGAGCGACTCTGACGTCTTCGATTTAATAAATCAGCCATATCGCGAGTGCTGTGGAGTCTGCCCGCCTGTAAACAGCCGACATCGTAGGTCTAAAAGAAGCAAAACTTCTGAATACCGTGCGCTGTTGGACAAGCACAGAAACCATTTTCCTTGCTACATGTACCCAAGTCTCTGGACGTTGAAGTGGCCTTCTCCGAAATGAGCCGCCAGAAAAGGGCGTGAAAAAAGAAAGACAAAGTCAACCCCGCATGTCGCGGCTCCGCGCTCATTGAGGTCAAATTTCCTGGCTGAAGATATGGCTGAAGAATAAGTTCAATTTGTCTTGAACAAGGCACACTTACAAAGACCAAACATTGCTGGACACCACCTTCCACGACAGCAACATGTCATTCGAGTCAATACCAATCCTCGATCTTTCCCTTGCTCGAGATCCTGCCACAAAACCGAGGTTTTTGAAAGATCTTAAGCATGCTCTGCTAGAAGTAGGCTTTCTCTACATTAAGAATGTCCCGGATCTGGATCATGACCTCATCCAAAGGGTCATTACCCTGGGCAAGGCTTTCTTCGCCCTTCCCGATGAGAAGAAACTCGAGTGCGAAATGAAGCGAGCCAAGTCGTTCCTCGGCTACAACAAACTCGGCATGGAGATCACCAAGTTCGAAATTGACTGGAGAGAGCAAATTGACCTGTCAACACCGCACCCTGTCCCTGGTCCTGATGAACCCTTGTACCGAAATCTGCTCGCTCCGAACCTGTGGCCCAATCCTGTCGCACTGCCAGGCTTTCGAGAGACCTACGAGGACTACATGACTAAAATGGGCACCATGTCCATGTGGTTCACGAGCTTGATTGCAGAGGCTATCGGCCTACCAGCCGATTCTTTCGACAGGTTTTTTGATGGAGAAGCACAGCAGCACAAACTGAAAATCGTCAAATACCCGGATCTTGAAGAACTGGGTGTCGACGGCGAGGCACAAGGCGTCGGTCCACACAAGGACAGTATGTTGACAAGCTACCTGCTGCAAGCTTCCCAACATCGTGGCCTACAGGTCCAGAATGGTGACGGCCAGTGGATTGACTGTCCGCCACTCGACGGAACCTTTGTTGTCGCTATTGGCCAGGGCATGGAAGCCTTGACCCAGGGCGTCTGCCAAAGCACCACCCATCGTGTCCAAAGCCCACCAAGAGGTTCTGGTGCAAGGTTTAGTATCCCGTTCTTTCAGGGTGTCAGCTACGATGCCACTTTCGAGAGTATGGATGTGCCAGATTCGGTCAAGAAGCTCCGAGAAGACATCCTGGCCCGAAGGGGCGGACGCCTCGACGACATTGAATTTACTTTTGTCAAAGGCATGTGGAGTCGATTGGGAGAAGCCACATTGATGAATAGAGTCAAGTCGCATCCCGACGTTAGCGAAGTCTGGGTACGCCCTAATCTGCCAAGGTTAAGCTGTAACTGCGCTAACGGTGTCATGCAGTATCCCGATCTGCTCCAAAAGATTCGAGCTCAACAAGCCGCTGCAACCGCCGCGTGATCGGCAAAGATCTCTCTGCATTTACAAACGATGGTGCTGGAAGCCTTGGTCGCAACTTACACCACCGTCCACCACGTTGTACATATCGAAAAGTGATCCATGTCTGAATGCGGCAATAATACCACAGCTATCAAGGGATCGCTGCCCCTCCACCAATGCGTACACAAGGCTTAGGTTCCCCGCAATTCCAAGGCTAACATGTCTTCCTCCACCTTTCACGATCTGCACGTGCTTGTAGTTAAGAAAAGGTCAACTGGGTTATGGGGCTTCACTCTTCCACATATTTGCATGGTTCTAGCTTTCCGCTGAAGGTCGCTGAGAGGACCGCAACTTGACTAGGGGGTAGCGGCAAGATGAGGAACTACAGGGCACTTGGCTAGTTCTGCTGCCTTTTACGCATGGCTCGATATCAACCTACAACCCTATGCACCAACCGGGTTTTGTGGTCGTGTCCATCGATTGTCAGCCCCTTTTGCGTCTCAGCCGTGTGACTATGGTCTTTGGCCTCCCGTTCGATGCACTCAAGGACTATGCACTAATAGAGAGCAGACCAAGCAACGAAATCCAGTTTGCTGTCCTCCCGTGACCTTGTAAGCACCAATGGCGCGTTGCCCGGAGCAACACGGCTACATCTTGCTTTGATCTGTGACATTTGGTGCTCTCAACGCCTGAGCCAGCAGCAAATGGCCCTTGATCCTCAACTTTTTGTCTGTCCTTTATATTCAAGCTCTCGAGTGGTTTTGCAACACCTTGGAATGGGAAATAAACTGGGGTTGAACCTGGCTGACATATGCCACTGGTTGTGGTACAACCAGGTGTGCAAACACATCATCCACCACCTTCATTTCGATGATGAGACTTGATGCGCATGTTCAGATGCGAGGATTACATCGACACTATTCACGTTATACCCATTGCCGACAAACACCACCAACCCCGCCACAAGGGAGACTCATACGAACATGAAGAATGGTTTGTTATCCTTGTCTCGTGTAAGCAGGATCCAGCAGATGGATGAAGGAGGTCGTCACGATGACCGCAGCACAGAAGAATCACGCGAACAGGTAGACACAAGCTGGCATCTGCAACCTTGGAACTCTGATTACGACGACGGGAAAGAACGTAGTTGCTGAAGATACGCCAGGATGACAAGGATGGCAGGAATTGGCGCATCCAGGTTCCCAGTATATTTTCAAGGGAGAATGTCAGAACGCACGCCGCATCTCACGGATCGGCTATATTGAGATTAACATCGCTGGTATTTAAGCTGGGGGATTCGAAGTCGGTGTCTGAACTTGCTGACATGTTGTGTAGATGAGGCTGCGTGAGCGGGGTGCAACGCAACCAACTATGAGGAGTGCACTCAAGTTCTAAGGCGGTATTAAAATTTAGCCACGGAGTCAAGCTTTTGCGTCCAGCTAGCTCGGGTTTGAAAAAGAACCTCGAGGACCTTAAAAAGCGATGGACTTGATCAGTTATTGCTCCTGATTTGAAGGCCATACTACTTAAAATACCTCGGTACGGTGATAAGGTGAAAGCGTTAACCCGACAAATTGACGATCTAGAGACGTGATGGAAACATTAACCGGTGACTGTTGATTGTTGCTTTAGGAGTTACCACCTCACAATTCCTTCTATGAAAGGACTGTTAATGTTGCGGATCCAACCAGTGAGATGTGGTTGTTTCAGGATTTCATAACCCTATCCAAGTCCTCATGGATGAGATCGGGACTACAGTACTCGCGGACTGGATCTTTGGCATTGGGGGAATCATCAACTTTGGATGGGTTGACGGACGATTCCTGCGACCTCGGGTGAATTGCGACGCAATGCCTGCTTTTATTGACCTATTTGGTGTTAAGCCAAGGCACCAGCTAGGCTACTTTTGGGACGGCTTTAGTAGACTCAATATTGCACTCTTTGGAGAGGATGTAACGATAACCCAACGCAATACCTACCTACAGCTAGCAGATAATATAATATGGTCTAAGGACTGTCAACTACAACCATCACCTGCGCAGTCTTATGATTGAACTTGGAAGCTGTAGATTTTGCTAATGGAATCTTCATATGTGAAGTGTGCCAAGGGTGCTGATAATGGCAATCACATCCAGCGATATGTGAGCTTCTTGGACAAGCAAAAGCAAACAAAAAGTAGGACGCTCAAGACATTATGATGCAGCAAAAACGTTCCTTTGTACACTTCAAACCATGCTGGAAATTCTTGCCACGCTTATGAGCCTGTACTGTACTTTCTCCAGTCTCGGGCGCCATAGACTCTGCCTATCGACGTTACTCTGGTCGCTTGAGTGCTGGATTGTGATTTGTCGTCTTCTGCAATCAGTGTTGAGGTTGTGGATGCTCTTGGCGACTGCTCATTCTCCAGCTTTTGATGTTTATCGTGAAGTTGATGCAGGCTTTTGACGGCTTTGGAAAGCTTGGGTCTTACATGTGGACTTTCGCAGGAATTGTCAACATGACCATCTAGCTTTTTTGAGGTGCTGCGTCGGAGAATGCAAGGAAGTGAAAGACCCATTTTTGGCTCCGGCTCACGTACAGTATGATTTAAGCAACTAGATAGTTGAAGGATCTGTTACAATGGGCTAGCAGTGTTCTCTCCTGGTATATTTATGGCCTGGAAGTGCGCAGGCGTCACGCATATATTTACAGTGGAGCAATACCTAGCAGGCCACAATATTGCAAGGGGGGTTTCAGCCATTAGTTTAGACTAACTGACAGTTGTCGTCAGCACAACATGTAGAGACGATTGAGCTATGTCGCAAACAGGCAGAAGCTGCGGGGACTGGATGCGAACATCGTTAAAACGACGACTTTGTGCAAAAATGATGATCGTCAAGCAACTCCACCGACTCGCACTGTGCTTTGTACCGCGTCACTACCATGCGGTCTTTCAATCTTCCTCCTCCTGTCCTGCAGCAAAACCCAATAACATCCTGGCCTAGGGTTCACTCTAACTCTAGATGTGTCGAAGAGGCTTCCTTGCAAATTTAGTCGCTGAGCATGGGTGTTCAATATAGAATGTGATTGGTGCGACGCAAGCTGCTATCAGCCAACCAGCATCGCAGAAATTTCGAAGCATTCTTAAGCTTCGCCAAGCTCCAATCCGTTCCCAAGCATATCCACGATAAGCATTGATCTTCAGATTGGTCGATGAGTGCTCATCGCTTGCATCAAGCTTCCATTGCCCCCTGTCCATCTTACCAAACCGTCGTGAACCTCGTTTCTGTGATAAGCAGACGTGATCTCAAGAAAGCCACGTTCTTCAACTGTCGCCATGGCGCCGACCTGTTTCCATCTTGCGGTCCTCCGATAAGGTACTAGTAACTTTGATTCGTCCCAGCGGGTTGCATGGCAAGAATGGTGTCACACCCCAGACCTTTTGACAGATAAGATGTCCTCCAAATTTGTCAAGAATATTAAATGCGGGTTTCACCGGGGTCAGCAAGCTCAACCCTGGTCGAAACCCCAAGAGAAGTGGCTATCTGCGGCTGTAATAATTTCAATTCAAATATTAGGTAGGAGAGGCCAGCTAATCTGGTAGTCTCGTCCATTGCTCATCCGCAAATCAATTTCTCTTTATTGCCAATGGTGTACCAACGTAGATGGCAGGCGGATGAGCTCGTCGCTCCTGACTGGCTCAACAATGGCGACAATGCGTGGCAATTGACGGCAGCGACTCTAGTTGGCTTGCAGTCAGTACCTGGGCTGATGATCCTGTATGCTGGAATGGGTATGACCCCTGACCTTATATCGCGGCCTGAGCTGACATTTGGCAAGTGAAGAAAAAGTGGGCCGTCAACTCTGCCTTTATGGTCCTGTACGCTTTCGCGATGGTGCTGGTCTGTTGGGTGATCTTCGCGTACAGAGCCGCGTTTGGTAAACAAATGTTGCCGTTCGTCGGCGTACCTGGTCCTGCCGTTGAAATGGATTACGAATTGAAGCAGGCAGTACTTCCAGAAGCCGGTCTGTCGGCGGCATATCCTATGAGCACAATGGTTTATTTCCAGTTCGTCTTCGCAGCAATCACTCTTGTGCTGATTGCTGGGGCTGGCCTTGCCAGAATGAATTTCTTTGCCTGGGCAATCTTCGTGCCGTTGTGGCTAACGTTGAGCTACACCGTCGGCGCCTTTTCGATCTGGGGAGGTGGCTTCCTCTACGATCTGGGTGTGCTTGACTACTCGGGGGGTTATGTCATTCATGTCTCCTCCGGAACCGCAGGTTTCATAATGGCATACTGGGTAGGACCCAGACATCCTCGCGATCGGAACGACTTTCATCCTAACAATCTGATTGCTGCTTTGACTGGAGTTGGACTTTTGTGGCTTGGCTGGTGTGTTCGCTCCCCATGGCTGGTGAACCAAAGTGCTAACCCTTTTCAGGAATGGATTCAATGGTGGTGATCCGTACACCGCATCTCCTGACGCAGGCGCTGCTGTCCTGAACACAAACGTGTGTACCGCAATGAGCATGCTCTCCTGGATGTCGTTGGATGTGGTCTTCTTCAAGAAACCCTCGGTGATCGGCGCTATACAGGGTATCATTACTGGTCTTGTCGCAATCACGCCGGCTGCTGGATTTGTTGCGGGTTGGGGCGCAATCATCATCGGAGTGTGCTCAGGTTCGATTCCTTGGATGTCAATGAATATTCTTGGCAAGCAGAAGTGGTTTTTGGAGTTCTCTGACGATGTAGTCGGGGATTTTCACACCCACTTGGTTGGAGGTGTCGTCGGTGGCTTCCTCACAGGACTCTTTGCAACGAGCGAAGGAACAGCAGCGTTCGCATTGGCACCGACTGGAGGTGCTATCGATGGAAACGGTCGGCAAGTCTGGGTACAAATCGTTGGGTTTCTTTTCGTCATTGGATGGAATGTTTTCTGGACAAGCGCGATCTGCCTGTTCATAAAATATGTTCTCCGGATCCCACTGCGTTATTCAGAGGAGCAACTCTTGGTCGGTGACCAGGAAGTCCATGGGGAACTACCCTATGCCTTTTTCCACGAAGGGAAACATGACTTTGATGCTGGGTACCGCAGTCCTTTCGACCGTGAAGGCGTGAATGAAGGTGTCGATCCAGAAGTCGGGGAAGTAAGAGCTCAAACGGACGCAGCCAGTAGCGATGACAGTAGCAAGCGGACCAAGCAGGCATAACTCATTGGTACTAGGAACAGGGGAATTGTACGATCCAAGTGCTTTACTAGTCGTACACTTGGTTTATCGAGGCGAATTCTAAACGAATATTATTGGCCATAACATCCATGAATGTGTATTTTATCATATAGACTCTTTCCAGATTTCTAATTATATGATTCAGTGGTACATTACTCACATCCACTTAGTGGCAGTAGACAACATCAGTTTTTCTCGTAGTAGATAGCTTTACATTTTGCTGGTAGGCACCCAGCTTGTCATAGACGCAAATGTCTCAGCGAGTACGAAAGACAACTATTGTGCAAGTCGGTGAGACCATTCAAAATCTGATGGTTAAGAAAGCGGTTTGCCTGGAGGCAAGCTTCTTCCTAAACTAGATCGTCGGGCTGTATATCGCTGTTCCAGTACATACCATAGTCGCCGCTGATATTCCAGGATTGTAACCGAGGCAGCTTTTCAGCTATTGCAGACCACGGAATATTCGGATCGGACTCGGACAATGGCGAAGTGTAGCTGATTTTGGTATGATTACGCCACTAGTCTAGATAGGGAGATTTGTCGGCAGAGAATTCTTGAAAAACCTCGTGGCATGGATCCATCACTCTCACGGCGTTGGGAAACACTGTTCTTGACGACGAGTTCGCATGACAGACATGCGCAGAGATCTATCAGAGCCTGGAGTTCGTGAAAGTCGGTCAGAAGGCTGGAGCCAAGCCCGTGAAGCCATACTTCCATGATTATTCTATACTAGAACCGATAATCTTACACACGAGCTCTTCTCGTTTCCCCTCTCAATATTGCCAGCCTCTCAATTTTCCTGCTCGGAGCGTTGGCTTGGTATTTGTTCTTTCTATGGTGACCCCTTAAGAGTATATTTATGGGCAGCGCAAAAAGCAGCTCTTTCGAGCGAGCGATGTTTTGCCTGCAACAGTGCAAGACTTGAAGCCACCGAAAGTAGAACATTCGCCAATTTTGCCGACAAAGTATGTACGGACCTTTGATATGGATTTTGATTGTACTTGATCATGCAAGATATCTATTCCTTCCGCTTCGTGACTGCAACAGGGCCATTGTATTCGTATCTTCCTTGATACCAGTACCAACATCCGGCAACTGCTAAGACACCGCCGAAGATCAAAATTGACCAGTTCATGTCCTTCGGGGTGACTTCTGCCGTCATAGGAAAGAAGACGAATATAAACAGGGGTATCAAGAAACACACCGCTGCAATATTAATTGCGAGTCCAAAGCGCCCTAAACTCCAGCGTCGTGGGGGTAATGGAACCCCTGTAACGCGTCGCCAGACGATGCAGCTAATAACTGTCATGTACGACGCGAGCAGGGGCGATATTGCGAATGCGTTAATCGCATAGAGGGCGGTGGTGCTACCAATGTTGATGCAGGCCATTAGGCATGCGATGATGAAGCTGACGAGGACAGATCGTATCGGTAGATTGTAACGCGGTGGGACGACAGAGAGCCATGCAGATCCGGGGAGACCGCGGTCTCTAGCAAAAGACCAGAGCTGACGAGAAGATGTAGCGACTTCGTTAATACAACATGCAAATTGCATAATCAGGATAATGGTAAGCATGCAGTTAACACCAGTACGGCTTCGGGTAGCGTTGTAAAACAGCTGGATAAAAGGCCAGCCAGTGGTCGTTGCGAGGAGCGATTCGACATCACCCATAGTGAAAATGATAGTCACTACGGTGCCTAACGCCATAACCGAGTTAATACCTGTCGACCATATAAGAGCTCTAGGTAAGGTATATGATGCATCGTGGACTTCCTCGGCCATATGCATCGAGCAATCATACCCTATTAACGAGGTAAGTGGACTGGTCAAGCCCACCATTGCTGAAAGACCGATGCTCGACCATCCACCAAAGTTTTGAAACTCGAATAAAGCGATATTAATAGGCGTTCGTGGTGCGGTGACCCAGAGCGTTATCACGATGGCGATGAAGCCGGCCACATGTATGACCATTACACAGCCTTCAATCATCGGAAGCTTAGAGGCAAGATAGGTGTTGAACAGAAATGCGATAGTGATGACTCCAACCGTTAGTAGCGTGCCATGCCAACGCTGCCAAACATAGCCTTCGGAATTAAAAGCGATCAAGCCTTGAATAAGCGTGCCTGCTCCGAAGGTCACCGCAGACAGAAACGCCTGCCAGCCCAAAACCGAAAGCCAGCCGACGGCATACGAGAGTCCTTTCTGGATTTGGGGAGGCGCAAATTCTGACGCCCAATGGTACTGACCACCCGCGGTAGGTGCCCTATCTCATGTAAGCAGTGAGCAGGACAGCGCAAGTCGAAACGTACATTGAGGCGACCTCGGCAAGACTCGCATAGACTAGAAACATGCCCGCGATCACGGCAATCTCGCCCCAGAAGAAAAGAGGAGCTCCACCATTAACGAGAACGAACGTGAATGTCCTGAATACAGAATAAGCATCCATTTAAAAGTACCACGGGTTTGCCGTACACGAATAAGACCTCCCAGGTTAAAACAGCTGTACTTGCAAAGCCAACCATCGTGTAGAATTTGAAGTTTCTCTGTACTGAGGGTGAGTACTTCCACAGAAGATTGTGCCACTCTCATAGATCAAAACATACCCGTAGAACCTGCTTCTTGCCAAGAAGGTACATGTCTTGGCGGTCTGACTCGGTACCTCTGAACCGCTGAGGTATCGAGGTATCGACGTTCTGGTCGACCCCAAGATCATCTTCGCTCGAACCCCGTAAGCCATCCGCAGTGGCTTCGGCCACAGAGTATTGGTCTTTTGACATTGTATGAACCAGATTGAGTTATGGTAGTCCCAAGAGGATGTCCTGAGGGGCAGAAGTAATGCTGATTGTGTTTGAATGATAAGTTCTGAACCATTCGACACCCGTGAGGAAGAAGAGTGAGAAAATTTTTGTCACTCCAACACGTCCTATGTGTAGCCAAGATTCTTTCAGGTTCAAGGATGCAGACTTGTTCTGTCGGACAGTCCAAGTCTTAGTTCATCTTCAACAAAACATGGCGCCTTGGCGTCGTAAGGTACGGCGTAGCGAGCCTGCAAGCCAAGCACCCATGGGTTAGATTTCAGGGAGGATAAGCACGTGGATAAGTTATCCTCTGTACGTACAATAGTCGGAAGGTCGCGATTACAGGTAGGGGTCGTAATATTCCAAAAAGTGTGGTAAAAATTGGTTCTCAGCCAGCCAATTGAACATGCAAGAAATTTAATCGAGCCAATGTTTGATTGAAAGAACAGCCCACTTTTTACCACACTTTTTGGAATATTACAACCCCTACCTGCAGGTACCTGCTCGTTTATAACATCACGAAGCTGCCCGTTTTCCCCGACACTCAAATGCAGATCTTTGCCAGACTGGGGCCGGGGACTGAGATTCCCAGACGCAGTGGCGTTCGCGCTAGGGCGGAAGTACATCCTCGTGCGGACCGCACAAGGCTCATCCCTCGCTATACAATCCACATGCCAATGACTCGTTTGGTCGACGTAAAATCATCTCATCGTTTCGAAGCCTCCTGCGGCGTTTGAAGATGTGCTTATCTTCGTGATCTGCAGGAGACGCTGTCCAGCAGAGGCTGGCAGTAGGGATTGTTGCTTGACCGTCCACCAGGATACAGCAAGCTACATGCATAATTAAAAACCCGATACTTTCTCTAAAGCTCTAAGACTTAGCTTCGTCGTCTAAACATCAACTGAAGAAACAACGCTCGTCCTATAACTTATCTAGCATAAACCAGGGATGTCAGCATCAACGAAAGATACCAGTCAGTTTTCGATTCCCGAGGGCTATGGTGCGCCATTTGCGATTCTTACTCCTACGGACCACAGAGTCTGGATCATAATCCCAACAGCAGTAGGATTTTGTTGTGCGCTACTATGTGGATTTTTAAGAGTCTTTGTGCGGGTGATCACAAAGTCGAGAGCTGGTATCGACGATATCACTATTGCTGCAGCCACTGTAGGTGTATATCGAATAAGAGGCGCTCATACTGAATCTTAGCTTAGGTAGTAGCAGGATTTCAGTCTGGACTCATTCTTGGGGCTACCCATAAAGGATTGGGCACGTCAATAGAGCTGGTTCAGATGCAAGATCGCAGCAGTGTTGAAAAGGTGAGTAGAGCTGATCCTGTCCGGAGCGATACTAAAAGCCAAGTAATAGCAGTACTATGGAGGTATACTGCTTTTCGTGATAGCTATTGGCTTGTCGAAAATATCAGTTATCTTCTTCCTGGTTCGAATTACATCGTCACAGATACACAAGCGAATATTTTATACAGCAGTCGCGTGTGTTGCAGCATGGACGGTTGGATCGCTGTTCTCAGTCGCCTTACATTGCAAAGTCAGTAAGCCGTGGGCCATCCTAGGTTCTGGTAAGAGCTGCGACGATTCCGCGGTAGGTTCGCTACACTGGAGTCTTCTATCTGCTGATTGTGCTTTGTAGCTTTTGGGTTTGCAGGTAACCAGTGCATTCGACATAGCGATTGAAATTGGGCTCGTTGCTTTGTCGGTGTTGCTGGTTTGGTCCTTACAGACAGGCTTAAAAAGAAAGGTTGGCGTTATAGCTGCCTTCGCTCCGAGACTTTTGTAAGTACCCGGGTTAGACCACTTTAAGGATCTTTGCTTACCGAGTTCGATAGGTTACTGGTGCCCATCGTATTTCGTCTACAGACCTTTAATTCAACGGATCGCAGCACGAATTTCACGTTTGCGGAGGACATCTTTATCGTCTGGACACAAACTCAACTCAGCTATGCTCTCATTTCCGCTACACTCCCGGCACTTCAACCGTACGCTCGAAGTCTCAATACAGGCTTTGGTGGTCTCGGAGAAGAGAAGAGGACATACGGCTATGGTTATAAGAGCTCCAACCCACATTCTGCGCGAGAAGCCTTGCAGTTGTCCAGCTTAACTTCGCGCAAGCTAAACACGAAAGACGCAATTACAGATGATCTACCTCAAAACGTACATGCCGCACAGTCAGACCATTACACATGTAACATCGAAACCTCAAAGTCGGATCTGCCGAGGGCCGATAAGAAGAGGAGAAAAGAGTTGCAAAGCAGGACTCTTACCGAGATTGAATCAACAACCAGTGGTACCAGCAAAAGGTTAGGAGATGCGAGGAGTTTGGAGAGTAACGATAGTGAGCAGATGATAATACGGAAGGAAATATCGTTCTCGGTGTCGAAGTGTCTTTAGCCATTTACCACCAGGGGTATCCTTCTCCGGTTGAAAGCACATTCAGCACTGTGTGGCGTGGACCGAGAGTTAAGCGTGTTGATACTCCGCTCCTAGAACAGTTTCTTGAACATGTACAAGATCTCGATAATGTTGTACGTCAGTGGTTGAGCGACCGAGCCCACGACCGCTTCAGGCCGAGTCTGCTTATCGATTCGCCGGCAGCATGAGATTTTCATTCCACCTCAATCAGAGAACAGAAGACTTCCAGCTGTTGAGCGATAACATGGCTGCTAGACTTCTTAGTGAAAACCTTGAGGAATGCTATCCCTTGCGAAATTGCTGGATATTTGATTGCCACACACTTCTACATCAGGGTCGCGAGAATGATCAATGCATGACATAATAAGTGCTAGCTACGATGCCGCCATGGGCTTCCACTGACCAGGGAGTACTGGATGATCCCGAGGTACTCTCTGATATTCCTTCTAATTTTAGTACCGTCAGTATAACATTTCTCCCGAAACCGCCATCAACCAATAACTGTTCCAATGAACCCACACCCGAAGACGGATTTATCCATCGAGACAAGCATCTATACAGTTCTCGAAACCGATGTCGCCGTGCCGACGAAGACTCACCGGTAGGCAGAACCGATGGATTCATCAACTTTAGTCTCCTTTCAAGCAGGCGATCCATATTTCGCGAGAGGTTATCCAGCATTGGCCAGAATTTCAGGCTGAACCAGTACAACCCTCTGGAGGGAGGAGCAGGAGAGAAGATTGACTGACCATAGGAGTAACGCAACCCTTTTCGCGTTCTCGTGGTGGGTGCCCCTACCGGGTTGATGTGCCGTGGATGTGACTGTTTCGGGATTGCGGTCAGGACTTTACGTCAGCGTGATGACCATGTATGCTACCTGGTGTTAGAAGTGGGGGGCGAGGCGAGATTCTTACTACAACGTTCTTCATTCATTCGTTAGATCGCATTACTGGTTGCAGTCGAGTGCGAGCCTGTCCAACCACAACAACGCTGACCAGGAGATTGCGGCGCACTACGTTTAAGCTAGCGACGTTGGCGGTGGTCTACCCACTGCCGAGCTTGTCCTCGAGCCGGTGGACCTGCCCAAGGGTGTGACCGAGCTAGCGATTAAAGGCAATGAATTAAGGTGGAGCCCAGGCCTTCCTCAATTTCCCGAGGTGGAAGAAAGAGACCACGCAAACGAGATCAGGCAACAACGGTTTTTGTTAAGCATTTATTTCTGTTGGGGCAAGGGACCAGCTCGCACATTGTGGGTGGGTTAGGTGGCCGGCCTGGCGCAACGCACGGTTCAGACAGAGAGAAGTTACTGTGCAATGAGACTCCTCCTCGCTACAACAACTGTGAGCGCCGTCAGATAATTTGTGACTTCGAGGCTCTTGCGAAAGACCGCCGTATCTCTAGGAGCAGTAAGTCTGCATCAGGGAGTGATCGAGCATCGCACACACCTCTACAATCCGAGAACAGTGATGTCAATGCCCCGAACCTCCTCACGACCAAGAAGACCACGGATCTCGATGTTGAAGATCTCTCACTTGATCGAAAGGCAGATTGGGCTCAGCGGCATCCAGACAAGCGAAGAGCAATTAATTCAGCATGAATATTATAGGCGACGAAGAGATCGGGGCACTCAAAATGGCAACAGCAAGCATAGTACGCAAAGACGCTGGAACACCATTGACAATCGAGCTACCCTCTCAGCCATCACAGGCTGCTTTCGCCTGCCTTTTTTTAGACCATGCCATTGACATTACAGAGTCGATATACCGAATTCAGAACGGGGTGAAATTGTTCCAAACCTTGACATATCCCTTCTCTCGGAGCTCGGTAACGGCAATGCAATACCAGGGAACGACGAATCACTAGTGATGCATCAGGCTCTAGCCCTTATGGAAATTCTTAAAGCAACCTACAGAAGGGAAGTTAGCTACATTGACGATACCAAGAAAATGTTGTTCGATTGCAGGAAGAAAAACATACAGGAACCCCTGTTGTGTGGTTATGCTCTTCCAAACTAAGTATGATATTGATTTACCAAGATTCGAAGCCCTGGCCAATGAAATCGAAACAAGCGATAATATTAGACTGTATAGATCAGAGTTCAACTGGGACCGCCGGAAGCTCGGGGACTTACTCGTCCTGGACCGTTTAGCACAAGAAACAAAGAACCCCCGGTTTAAATATCGCCCTATAACGTGCTATAACCAAGGCGGAGAAGACACTCCCCTCGACACATTTGGATTCTCCCTGGCTTTCCCAATTATCTCCCTCATCCGAGCATACAATCTTGGTTCTTGTCTTTCCCACCTCCCACCATTCGGAAATACCTCTTTCCGCAGTCTGTTGATCCAAGGGATCAATGGCTGGTAGTATGGCGTGAAATTATCGGTGATCGTCTTGATGAAAATCGACTCATCCGCTATAGTGCCTAACTTCTGCTTCGCTAACTCCTTCGTGGCCATGTAGTTCTAGCTCTCGAACTTAGTTGGCCCGATTTCTTTGCCCTGCGCATCGTAGTAGATACAGATCCAAAAGAGCACCCAGAAAAATGATTCGAGGTCGTGCATATAGGAATGTTGCTCGCCCCAAAGCGCACCGATGGCCATAAAGGCTCTCGTGCCAGTCTTTCCTTTGCTCCCGTGGAAGCACCCCGATCCGTTTTAATAGCAAGGTCGAGGTCAATCAAAAACGAAAACCAGCGGGAAGGGTCCTTTTTATCTTCGTTGATCATGAGATTGTTGATCGAGATGTCTCGGTGGAGGATGCCCGCCTTGTGCAAGGATTCATGCCCTTCAATACAGCCCTGTAGCGCAGCAAGGAGAGCCGATCGAGAGCTTGCCTCATAGATGGGCTTTCCATAGTCCTCAAGAATGACACGTCGGTGCAGCCGATTCGACAATTCGTGGCCGGCAGCCTTGGCGAGAGAGTCCGAAGTCTTGCGCCGCTTGTAAGAGGGAAGAGGGGTGCTAATTTGACTGGATGATCGCTTGTTGCCCGAAGCGCTCTTGCTGTTGCTGGTGCGACCTCCCCGCGAAGCTGCAGACGTATTTGCACTCTGTGGCGGAGGCGGCGTAAAGCGGCCCGGCCATTGTTTGGTCCCTGGGATGATATCTAGTCCTCTGCGAACGTTATTTCGAATGTCGTCATCTGCGCCCTGAATTTGAACAGTCTCGTGATAGTAGTGTCGGGCTACGTTCACGACGTCTCGACTCGTTGGCTCGCGTAACATGGCGCCCTCCTCGTCGCGTTCGGGGTGTTGCCAAGAGTCTTTGACGACGAGTAGCTTCTGCGGGTGTCCTTCGCGATGGGCTTTCCAGCAAGTTGTGGCCCGGCCAACAAGGCAGCGTGTGCGTAGCATCACCTCGTCTAGGATGAGGCGCTCTCGAGAACCATCCCGCTCGATCTCGATATATCGCTTGCCATCTGCCGACTTAATTGTCGGGTCGAAGCCGAGCTCGGTCTCGTTCATCCAGAGAAACCCGAGGACCGTAGATACAAATTGCTTCCCGTCTTCATTGATATTGAACTTTTCGGACGCAATCCCCCCAAGCCGATCAAAGACCCATATTCTCATCCACGACCCACAGAGAGTGAAGGCCAAGACGAAACGACGAGTATCTTGGGCGGAAAGAACCTCTCTTGCATACCTAGCCAGATCAGGCCATGCCTTCGATGCTGTGTCTTGGGACCGATTGCTCTTCAGCTCGCCCGGAACGAGAACATGGGACCAGCGATATCTAAAGTCCTTGTCCGCCTCAGGGTCGTATGCGAAGTTGTCGTTGACAAAGCTGATATCGACCCTGCGCTTTCCTGTGGAACCCGGAAGCGGTGTGTTCGGCTGCGCGAGCAGCTTTCGTCGAGACGTCGGGGCCGAATTGCAATTTTGCGCCAATGCTTCTAACTTGGGGAGGTGGCAAAACCAGTCTAATACATCTGTCTCCCTTGCGCCTACTGGCCAACCGCTCCACCCGAGGGGGCCAAATAGAGGAGCGCTGCCCTCCATGCACTTTTCGAAGACAGTCTCAGATGCTGCCTCAAGTCCCATCACTCCTTCCAGGACTTTTTCCCCGAGGTAGTGAACGCCGACATTGAACGGACCAAGTTCCCTCTTAAGGACTGGGTCGATGTTTGGGCGACGTTCGAACGTGTTCACCAAGCTGCTTGTTTTGTGCGACCATGGTGTTGTTTGGAGGAAGAGGCTTTCGGTCGGGGGGGCGGGGTGGATTCGGTGACAGCATGATCAACTTGATCCCAGATTTTGGCATCATCTAGGTGATCAATGACAGCTGCTTTGAGAAGTGGTTTGATGCGGTCGAGGTCGAAGTTGTCAGAGGCAATGGCTTGGTTAAGTCGAAGAAGGGTTTTTCGAAGAGGGCCGTGGCCTAATCCCGAAGGCAAAAGGCGGGCGACAGGGATGACTTGAAGTGCAGACACTAGATTTAGTGCAAGATCTTGCACATCTGTATACTTGTTAGAGGAAGTTGTAGATTTTACAAGACTGGATTGCTCTACATAACTTCTTGGTCAAGTTGTCCAAATGCCTCTGGAGAGGGTAAGATTGTCTTGTCTATGCAAATCTGATTGAACAAATCTCGAAAGGCATCAAGGCCCTTTCCAATAGGATGATCCCTGATAATCTCTGACCGTGATTGATCTATCATAACCCCTAAGGAGGTGCTGTCGAGGTGGAAGTCTGGGTGAAAGGAATAACGCGTTCTACGACATTGCGGAGATCCCCCGCGCGTACATATCGCCTTGATTATGCCTTCCTACGATTATCAGCAAAACCTCGATCTCGTCGTTCAGAATTTGGACGCGGCGAGCGCGTCTATACTACCTACAACAGCCAAGGAGTCAAGAATATCAGCTAAAAGCAGTGTCAAGAGCAGATTATAAAGCCGTTACCCTATTACATATCGCGTTACGGCTAACCCGTAACAGTTAGGTAGCTAAGTCTCGACGATAGTAGATCTTATATTTTTCTGCTATTACGCCGTATTTTGTGATGGTGGCTGTAAAAGAAGACGATGATGGTGGCTGTCCCCGTTTATAATGCATAAAGGGTTCGCCAACTGCGAATGTAGCAGCCATCTTATCTTAGCACCCGATCGAACATTCGACCTATCATCTCGTCGTCGCTTATGTCCAAACAACTGAGATCGCTCAAAGTCAACAACCAACACCCGTTGTATTTCCTCGTTCCACAGCATATTCTGGACGCTGATGTCTCGATGATCGACACCAAGTTGCTCAATTTGCCGCATTACTTCCTGCTTCTGCGCTTCTAAAAGACCGGGCTCGATTGGCGGCGCGATTTCGTAAAGCGAGATACCCCCCCACGACAGTAATAGTATGTGAATAATCTTCACGTCGACATCGTAGAAGTAGGGTTGGTGCAGATGAATGCTGCCTAGGCATATTGGCACAGTAGCGCCCTGCACAGGCCGTAGCCGTTGGTACACTTCACCTTCATGGTGTAGGTCGGTAACATGGCGTTCGATCGTGCCTTTAGCCACAAAAGTATATCCGTGGGATACGAGCGTAACTTTGAACAGAACACCCCGAGAGCCTTGGAGGCCTAAAGGGTCGCAGAAGTTATCCACGTCAGCGTTCAATTGGCGGCGAACATGCTCGGGGAAAGAAGTGGTGTTTAACGTGTGCGACAAGGAGGGCGAGACTTTCCGATGATCTGCATAGTTCGGACAGGTCGAGTCGAGGTTCCTGCCACTCCTGATGCCTGCCAGACACTTCATGGTGCAGTAATTTCGGCTGCGGTGGCCAGAATGCGATCCTTGCCTCGAAGTGTGGTCTCCGGAAGTGCCATCTGTCGACGCACGTTTCCTCTTGGTTGGAGGCCGGCTGGGTGTTTTCGGACCCCCGACAGCTCCTTCATCGGGATCGCCAGCTGAACTGTCAGAGGTGAATGAATCTGCGGCGGGTACATCATCGCCAGGTATGGTTTTGCGGCTTCGGGAAAGATATGGAGACCGTGGGTCAACAGGATATCCCGGAGACGAATACAAGGATCCTTCCGGGGACTCTTTACGTTCTTCGGCGGGAATTTGACGCAGTATTTTTTCAAAGTCTTCATCCCAGACATGCAGCGTCTCAGTAACTGCACGCCGCCATTTTTGGGGTTGAGCTTCAGAATGCAAGGCCATGATGCTTAAGCCGAGGAGACGGCCGATAGCGGTGAAAGGATAGCGGAAGCCATGTTCATCTTCATCTTCTTGTGCCACATCGAGTCTGGGTTCGGTTAAGTAGTAGTACACCGTCTTGGGTTCCTCGGGCCGTACGCGCAGGTACACCTCGGCGAGACCAGTGGCAATGCTGCTGTACTCAAGTCCATTATCGATCATGTATTCATACGTTTGCGTAACAGCTGCGGCCGTCAATCGGTCGGCATGGTACTTCAGCTTCTCTTTTGGGTCGGTGGGTATCGTTGCACGCTGTACAACTTCGTCTCGGACATTCATGGGACGCAGGCCGGCACGGAGGTACTCTGTGGTCAACTTATGCGGTGCTTTGTACTCGCGGATCAGCAAAAGCTTGGGTTGTTCCCCGCCACCGCGACGAAAAAGACACGCTCGATCGACTTTCGACGACCTTGAAGGAGTTTCGTCTTGTCTGCCGCTCTCGCTCAATGCGTTGAGATGTGTATGGTATTCGATGCTAGCACAGTTGGCGATGAGCGATTGTGCTCTTTCCATAGATGCCAACTGCTGGATGACCTGCACCACCATCTCTTCCACCGCAGTTCGATCATAGTATGCCACGGCGTCCTCGTTGGCGAGAGCTCTCTGGCAGAGATTTCTTCCTAGCTCTTCAAGTACGAGACGAGGAGTAAAGACAGAGGTAGTCGCTTCCTGGGACAGAAGCCGATAAGCCTCGTCAAAGGATTGCTGTTGGAGACGAGGGAATTCGACCCATGGCTTGAGCTGGTCTGGGTGCTTTTTCCCTTTGGGGTTCGTGATGGAACCTTGAGTGACCAGAGCTGGGTTGGTTTCGACGCGTAAAGGCTCGGTCAGGTGCTTATGGCAAAGCTGTAAAAATTCAGCAAAGGATGTCCTTCTTGTGAGCCGTTCTGCCGCTTCTGCGCGTGTCTTTTCTTCCTCGAGGTTTTGCTGTGAATCCGCGAGCTCACGTCTCAGCCGTTGGATCTCTTCGAGTTCTGCCATCTCGGAAAAGAATACTTCGTATGTGAGACGAAAGTCTTCATCTGAGTATGATTAGCAGATTCAGGCGTCATTCTTGAGGATGGCCAAAAGGTGACCAAGCAGGACAACCTCAGAAAGAAGCAGATGGAGGCACACTAGCCACTTCTTATCAGCTACAGCATAATCTCTTCGAGCCACTCTCGAGAACTGCGAAAGCTGTAGGTGCTTGTAGATGAAAACGATGATGCTTTGATAACAGCCACTTCTATCAGCGCGTTTTGCTTTATCAGTCCAACTGAATATAAGAGGGGAGTTAAGCTTTTAACTTTAAAGCTTAGATTGAGATAAGGTCGAATTGGTCTTCTAACTCTATTCTGGTCTGTGCGGGTGACCGATACACATACTAATAGGCGCTAAGAGTTATCGGCGCGGTTAAGGGTACACCGGTTGTTATGAGGCTGTCTGCCCCTCGTGCCAGTAATGGTATAAGGGAACCTTAAGAGGTTTCCTAACTATATTATTCGGCCGATGACATGTTATTCCACGCAAAAACTAGCGTGCTTAGCGGGTGAACGTTAGTCTCTCCTAAGAGCGACTAACGCTATTAGCCACATTAAAATTATTCTAGCCACAGTATATATATGCTCTAGCTATATTACTCTTTACCCGAACTAATTATATTTCTGCGCTAGTCTCGGGAATATATCGATCTCGATCGATATATTATCCTAACTTGCCTTCGCTTATTCTAAGGCTGTAAGCTCCTGTTACGAAGTAACTATATAAACGACCACTTCTGATTACGAGAATATTAGGACCGTGTTATGAGGCTGTATGCCCCTCGTTTCAGCAATGGTACAAGGGAACCCTAAAGGTTGCCTTAACTGTCTATTAGGATAAGATGTTTCTGAGTTAAGGTATAAGTAGTACGCAGATAAGGGTGCTGGTATAACTTAGATTGACTATAGAGACTATAAAAGTATATAGAGAATTCGTGTTCTTATATACCTAAATAGAGCTTTTCTAAAGAGGTAGTTTCCCTCGTTACGTCGTACTGTTAGAATAATAAAATGCTTATTATTCTACTATTCTACTATTCTACTATTTCGTACTTTCCTATTCTAGTGATTATATATAGCTTCCCTATATGTATAAGCTTTCCTCGTATAACCTTCCGTCTTTATATCCCTAAAGTGGCCACCTATATAGTCGCTTTATAATACTTTTCCCTCTTATCTATTTTACGTTCTCGCAACATTATTTACGAGATTAGTATTCCCCTTATTCTCTCTTTTCTAAGTATTTCTATGGCTTACTATAAAATCAGTTATTAAGAAACGTAAAAGATCCACTAAGGTTAAATCTTTACGTACCGAGCGCTTTTAATAATTGTTCTTCGCTCTTCGTTCCGAAGATAATATTGCTATAGTGGCCTGTACGCAGTGTATATATTATAGTGTAGTATGCTATTACGATAGAGCGCAGTCAGTAAAGTGCGTAGAGTACGTGCTATATTAGCGTGACTACGACGGTATATTCTCCCTTAAAGAATTCCGAAAAGTGGGGAAGCTGCGTAAAGAAGAGTAGCGTAAGCGACGTAAAAAGTTAAAGTAATTAGCTCTTCGGCGCTACGCGCTCCTCGAGGCTCGTAAGGCCCTTCGAGAGGCGTACAAGACTCTTAATAATGTAAAAGCTGAATTTACCGATATCAAGATAAAGATAAACTAATTAGACGAGTTTATTACTTACTATAAGAAGATCTTTTTACGTATACTATAACGTAAAATATAAGCACTAGGCGTATTCGATTCCCTTTATCTAGAGTAAGAGATTGCTCTAGGTAATTCTAATTTTATATAGTAAGACGTCCCTCTAAGTTAATAGGCCCTGTTCGATAATATACTTACGAACGATAGTTTATAATAAAGTTCTCTTAAACTTAGCGAGTACTTCCTTTAAAATATTCTTCTCTAGTTTCTAGGAGTTATCGCTATCGTCGTATTCTAATTATTTAATTAGATAAAAGGTCCTTCTCTTTTTCTATTTTATCCCTAGAATTCTCTCTACGTCGTACTTCTTAGTCTTTAGTAGTTCCGTCTATTAGGTTCTATTCACCGTTTAACGTTCTAGTGCTCTTTTTAGTATAGAAACGTAGAATACGGGATAAATTCTTATTTCTTTTAGTAATTAAAGCTAATACGTGACTGGTCCTAGCTTCTTTTTAATTCTAAAGGGTCCTATCTTCTTAAAGTTCAGCTTATCGCTTAGTCGTTTTATCTTAATATTCCGTCGTAATAAATACGCTATACCTCCCTCTCTAAAGTCTAGTTTCTTAGATCTTTTTTAATTTATATACTTAGCTATTCTCTTCGCGATAAACTGTAGTTTCTTAGATATATATTAATATAACTAACGTAAATCGGATATAGTAACTATTACTTATTCTGATTTTAGTCTTATACTTAGTAGGTCCTCGTTTACCCTAAAGTAGAACTCGTAGTTCGCGTAGAAAAACGATATTCTCGTAACGACCTTAGAATTATTATATATAATCTATACTATAGATAGTAGTTCTACCTAGTTATTTTATTTAAAGTTAATATAACTTCTAAGATATTATTTTAGTATCTAATTTATTCTTTCCGTCTACCTATCGGTCTATAGATAAAAAGTAGTGCTAAGCTTACTTTTAGTTCCTAGCTAATCTATAATTAACTACTAAAATCTCGATCTAAACAATTTATCTCTATTTAATACTAATTTTAATAGTATTTCGTATACTGTAAAGACGTATCTTATAAAGATATACGCAATTTCTAATGCTATTATCTTTATTCTAGTTAGTATAAAGTATGCGTATTTCGTTAATCGATCGATAATTATATAGATTATATCGTACTTTTACTCCGTTGCTAAGTTCTTTAACTCTAGTAAGAGTTCGATAAAGTCTATTATAACTTCTTTCTAGGCTTCTAACGATAATATTAATGCTTATAGCTTCCTATAAGGCCTACGTCTAGAAGCCTTAGTTCTAGTATATATATCGTAATTATTAACGTAATCGCGAACGTTCTATTATATTCCTTTTTATTTCTAGTTTCGAAAAATTAATTCCGTGGTTTTCGCGATTCTAAAGTGTTCAGTAGCTCGATTATTATAATAGCTGCGAATTACTTTTATCTTCTATTCTTTAGTTAGCTAGTCTAGTTCTATTCTAGCTATATTAATCTATTTCGAATAAACTAAATATTCTCTACGTCTCTAAAGTAATATGCTTTATTCGATCTCCTTAGCGTCCTTCCTATAATCTAGTCTTCGGCTAAGAGTATTAGCCCTTGCGTTTTCTTTACCTTTAACGTATACAATATAGAACTTAATAGATACTATTACTTCTACCTATCGAACCTATCTTCTATTTAACTTTTTAGTCGTAGTCTAATAGGTAAGATTTAGGTGATTAGAGTAAACAGTAGTCTTATACTTTAATCCTTCTAAGTATACGTTTTATTCTTTAAATAAGTCTATAATAGCTAAAAGTTCTATATCGTAGATCTCGTAGTTCTTCTTCGGTACGATTATCTTTCTAGAATAATAGGCTACGGGTCGTAGCTTATTATCTTAATCCGGTTAGCTAAGTACGCCGACGATAGCGTATCTCGAAGTATTAGTCTTAATAGTGATTCTCTTTTCTAGGTTAAAGCTTATTAGTATAGGTATATAAGTAAATAAATTCTTAAGTTTCTTAAATATAGTCTTTACTTTCTCTTTTATTACGAATATAATCCCCTTCTTAGTAAGTACTATAAGTAGCGATACTACCCTTAAATAGTCCTTAATAAAACGTCGATAGTAATTTACTAAATCTAAAAAACTCTATAGTTCTTTAAGGTTCGTTAGTTAAGACTATTCTACAATAGATCTAATCTTCGTAGAGTCTAGTCTAATACTATAGCTCTCTACGATCGATCCTAAGAAAGGTACTTCGTTCTTAAAAAACTCGTATTTATTAAGGCGTAGCCGTAACTCTCTTTCTTATAGTCGTTTTATTACCCACCTTACGTCCTTTACGTATTGTTCTCTTATCTTCGAGAAGATAAGTATATCGTCTAGATATACGATTATAAATAGATCTAATCCTTTAGATAAAGTATTATTAATGAGTATCTAATATAACGCTAGCGCGTTCGTAAGTCTAAACGGTATAATATAGTACTTATATAACCTATAGCGTATACTAAACGCTGTTTTTTCTTTCTCGTTCTCTCTTATCCGAATAAGGTTATAAGCTCTCCGTAAGTCTAGTATAGTAAACTATTTAGCCCCCTATAGCCGATCTTATAGTTTCGAAATAAGTAGCAGTAAATAACCGTTCTTTTTAGTTATTTTATTAAGTTATCGATAGTTAATATATAATCTTAACGTTCTATTCTTCTTTAGTATAAAGAGAATAGGAAACCTCTACGGTAAGATAGATTTTCTAATAAACCCCTTTTTTAAATTCTTATTAAGGTACTTCTAAAGTTCTTGCTTCTAATATCGCGAAATCGAGTAGATTCGCGTCTTAATGAATTTTAATTCGGGTTCTAGAGATATCTTATAATCCTATATCTAATATTTAGGCAGTGCCTCTATTATAAGATCGTTCTCGAAAAGTCTCTCGAATTCTTAATACTCTATTAGAATTCCGCTTTTATTCTTAACTTCTTTACTTATCTAATTAAGTTGCTTTATAGTAAACGTTCTATAGGTTAGTCTTATCTATACAGTACTCTAAAACTGTTCGATTACGTTTAGAGGTCTCTATATAAGTTATCGTTTTAATATATTTACTAGATAACTAGTCTAGGCTAGCTAGTTTAGTTCTAGAAAGCACTTAAACCTTAGTCCCTTAACGATATTTATATTAAGGAACTGTATTTCCCCTTAATATCTTATTCGTATTAATCTAAGTTCCTTATTAACCTCGGTATATCCTTAATTACTTATTTTAATTAAGTATAATTCTTGTTTAAGCCTTCTTTCGTTTTACTGTATTCGATATATAAACGTCTTCGAGACTAGGCTAGTATTTACTTTCGTATTAAGTAATACTCTAGCTCGGTATTTATTAATATATATATATATTATTAAGAGCTTCTAGATCGCTCTCTTCGATTCTATAGATTTCTTTCCCTTCTTCGCCTCTTTAGCCGTCGGCTTATAGGCATTAGCGCACGTTCTAATAGTACGGTTAGCGCTTCGATATCGCCCTCTATAAGTATTAGCTCGAGGCTTAGAGCGAGTTCCTCTAGCCCTAGCTCTATTTCCGTAATCGACGTTAATAGCGTTAATTCTTTCTATAGAGTAAATCCTTCGTTCTATAGAAGAGTATTTCTTAGGTTTAGTACTACGGCCCTCTTAGCTCGCGTTGTCTTCTCGTATAACGATAGTTTCTAAGGTATCGTCTTTTAGTATAACGATAGGCTAAGTTCTCTATAGCCCTCTAGTTATTCCTTCGTCGTTAGAATAACGGCTTTATAGTTTTTTAAAGATTCCCGTTCGAAGTCTTCGTTAGAGGTGTCTATCTCTAATTCCGCTACGAAGATACTGTTCGAGCGTATTATAGCGATTAGTAGTATTAGAAAATATCGTCGTATAACTATATCTCGTACCCTATTATAGCAGCTTTAGTAATAATAAAGTCTAGGCTTATAGGATTTTTTAGTATATACCCTTAAAATAATCTTCGTAGTCTCCTATTAGTTTACTTCTAAAGGATTATAGTAGCGATATAAATACTGCGCGTTCTATTCCGTATAGTTATTCTTACGATAGTAATTTATATACTATCGCCTTATTTAGATGATAACCTTATATAAGGTTATAAAGATAATTTCTATATATAAGTTTAGTCGCTTTTCTGCCCCTAATAGAGTTCTTACGTATCGTCTAGATATACCCTCTACCCGACTATATTTAGATAGTATAAAGTATATTCTAGATAAGGCCTCGTCGAATTCTGTATCGATATATATCGACTATCCCTTAGATAGTATAATCTAATCGTAGATTCGATAAATTAAAAGATTATAAATACACTTAGATGCTTTATAGGGGAATCGTATCTCTCTAAAGCAGTTCTAGCAGTACTACTTATTAGTTCGTATCGTAATTCGACTCGTCTTCGACTATAATTTAATACTAGTTTAGTTATTATTCTATCGATATAGGGATCGAGAGGTACTCGAAGTATCTACTAGTCCGAGTAGCTTCTCTTTAGTATTCTCGATTATCCCTGTACCGACCTATTATTGTATTCTAGTAATAGTCTCTTTCTAGGTCTCGGTCTCGTTCGAGGTAGACGATTCTTACTTATAAAGGGGTACTCTAAGAGTTTCTATAAGGTGCCCTATTCCGTTTATAATCTTATTAAGTCGTAGTAACGATACGAAATAGTACGTCGCGTTAGCCCTAATAATAGCTTTCTAATCCTAAAGCATTATTTATCGGATTATATGCGCTCTCGTATAAGTTTATTCTCTTATCTCGTTATTCTTCGAGTGTTTAGGAATAACGACTTATATAGGTTAGGGTTATCGCTTTAGAATATTATTATAGATAATCGCTTCTACCATCCCTCTTTCCTTATATCTGACCTGCCTCTAGTAATATGTCTTTATAACGGTGAAGAATCGGTTATTCTTAACGATTCTCGAATTACGCGTACGCGTAGGCTCCTTTCTTATTATATTAGCCTGTTTCTTACTTTTATTCGACTTAGGTTTCTTTAAAAATCAGCCGCTTCCTTACTTATCATTTCTATATATCTAATACTCGTCGTTATAGTATACCGTCTAGAATAGTTAATAGTGCGTCGGGTCCTTTTTCCGAATATCTACTAATTCCTCTAGTATTTTTTCGGTAGTATTTACTTATTTAGCGGCGTTCCTACACTCTTTAGCGTAGTGCCTCTGTTTTTCGTATCGAAAGCACGCTTCGTCCTTAAGCCTTACTTTCTTAGACGTAGGTCTACGACTTGTTCCTGTAAATTTTACTTCTCGTTCTCTCCCTCTACCCCGCGTAGGCTTAGATCTCGGTATTCTACTAGTATTATACCCTCTACGCTGGGTCTTCGGGTCCTTATAAGCCGTATTTACCTGCTAATCTATCGTATTAGGATATCGCGCCTGCCTCGAGGTATTAGTCTAGTACCGATATCGATTAGATACGAACGAAAACCTTTTCTTACTCTTTTCTATTTTACGTTCCTAATATCGAGTATCGATATCAGTTGCTACCTATATTAATTTCTCGTAATCTTATACTTCGATTTTATCGACTAATTTATCTTTAATAAAGTCCTTAAGGCCCTAATAGTAGCGTAATATAAGAGCGGTATTATCCTATTTAAGACGGCTTAATAATTATTAAAACTTCGCAGTATAGTTTATAACTAAATCGGTCTATCGAAG
This sequence comes from Incumbomyces delicatus, assembly GCA_017655985.1. Taxonomy (NCBI): domain Eukaryota; kingdom Fungi; phylum Ascomycota; class Eurotiomycetes; order Chaetothyriales; family Trichomeriaceae; genus Incumbomyces; species Incumbomyces delicatus. The sequence continues at coordinate 4,843,596 of JACJVS010000003.1, forward strand.
CTTATAAATCTATCGTTCTACCTTTTTAACTTTATTAAGTCCTCCGTACAACTTTTTTAACTTATCTAGAAACTTATTAATAGATAAGAACAACTCGATAGTTCTTAGCTTCTACTCGTCCTTATTATTTTCTAGAAAGTCATTTAAGTAGGGTTTAAACCACTCCGCGAGTCCCTTACGCAATAGATTATCGGCCTATAAAACCTAATCTTATAGTTTTATAATTCGCCTATATCTTAAATAAGTCTTAACTTAGTTCGTAAATTATATAAACTTCTTAGTGTTCTCTTTAAATACGTCGGGTTCTCTAATCTTAAGTCGCGTTTTATCCTTCTTAACGCCTAATAAAATATCCGGCTTCTTGCTCTTTATAGCGACCGTAGATAGTCCTACTTCCGCGTTAGTCTACTTACCTAGTATATTTAGCTATATCTAGTATCGGTTTATCTTAGAATTTAGTTTAGCGAGTAGTAGTAAGATAAGACTAATTCGTACTAGCTACTTAGCTGCTTAATTAATAGCGAGGATATCTTATAGAACTCTATCTTCACTAATATCGCTTTTCGAGGTAACGGAGGATAAGGTAAACTCGAAGTCCGAATCTGCACTTATAGACTATCGTAATAGTAAGTAGGTAGTTAAAATATTATAAGGCTGTATACCTCTCGTTCTAGTAATGGTATAAGGGAACTCTAAAGGTTGCCTTAACTATCTATTAGAATAAGATATCTCTAAGTTAAGGTATAAGTAGTACGTAGATAAGGGTACTAGTATAACTTAGATTAACTATAGAGACTATAAAAGTATATAGGGAATTCGTATTCTTATATACCTAAATAGAGCTTTTCTAAAGAGATAGTTTCCCTCGTTACGTCGTACTGTTAAAATAATAGAATACTCACTATTCTACTATTTTACTATTCTACTATTCCGTACTTTCCTATTCTGGTGATTACATATGGCTTTCCTATATACATAAGCTTTCCTCGTATAACCTTCCGTCTCCGTATCCCTAAAGTAGCCACCCACATGGTCGCTTCGTAACAGACCGATGCTGGCTAGTAGCCAGAGGTGGAAGCTAGTGCGAAGAGCAGGCTATTAACATGTATATCGCATTGGTCTAACTACTATTATAATATCGATTCAACACTTAAAGAGCTTAAGTGTTGAGAATGCGGTACGAGCTCTTCTAGCATGCGTAGCGCAGTCTTGGCATTTATGACAGTTTGCCCTCCCCTCTAAAAGATAAGTCGACCGCGACTTATAGTCAGGCATTACTTAATGCAGTATTTAAGCATGCGCTATACCGTATATGCCATAAATCTGTATGAACAACTATACTTTTTCTATTAACAATTAGAGAGTATACGTCGAGTATATCCTAATAAGTATTCTTTCGTGTATTAATGATTAATATATATATAAATCGCGGGGGGCCTAACTTAGAATCGCTAGCGTGATTATTAATATATAATAATCAATACACGCTGCCTATTTTAGAAGGTATTAGCGAAAACTGTAGTCGGACGCGAATAATTTTCAGCTATAGTGTATGCTAGTACGAGCTATCGGCCGGCGCAGTATAACAGCGCGGCACGTAAGGAATACGCTCAGCCGTGCGCATCCTAGTATCTTACCTTAGACATTTACGCGAGGCTCGTACTTACCGCGTACTACGATAAGATTATATAACAACGTTACTTAACTAAGACTAGTCTCTTAGATCTTCCTATTACGGCTAGCGTTAATTTTAGCGTTATAGCGCTAAGTCTTCGAGTATATCTTCGTGCTTACTTAAATATATTCTAACTATATTATTCGGCCGATAATATATTATTCTACGTAAAAACTAGCGTGCTTAACGAGTGAACGTTAGTCTCTCCTAAGAGCGACTAACGCTATTAGCTACATTAAAATTATTCTAGTCACAGTGTATATATACTCTAGCCACATTACTCTTTACCCGAACTAATTATATTCCTGCGCTAGTCTCGAGAATATATCGGTCTCGATCGATACAGTATCTTAACTTATCTTCGTTCTAGTAAAACTTCGCTCTACACGTTACAGTACTCTAGTAGAACTTCGCTCTCCACGACGCAGTAACCTAGTAGAACTTCGCTCTCTATAACGCAGTAACCTAGCAGAACTTCGCTCTCTATATCGCCGTATACTAGTAGAACTTCGCTCTACACGTCGCCGCCCTAATAGCTACGCGCTAGTAGAACTTCGCTCTTTACGACGCAGTAACCTAATAAGTATTCTTCCGTATATTAATAATTAATACACATATAAATAGCGGGGGGCCTAACTTAGGATCGCTAGCGTGATTATTAATATATAATAATCAATACACGCTGCCTATTTTAGAAGGTATTAGCGAAAACTGCAGTCGGACGCGAATAATTTTTAGCTACAGTGTATGCTAGTACGAGCTATCGGCCGGCGCAGTATAATAGCGCGGCACGTAAGGAATACGCCTAGCCGTACGTATCCTAGTATCTTGCCTTAGATATTTACGCGAGGCTCGTACTTACCGCGTACTACGATAAGGTTATATAATAACGTTACTTAACTGAGACTAGTCTCTTAAACCTTCCTATTACGACTAGCGTTAATTTTAGCGTTATAGCGCTAAGCCTTCGAGTATATCTTCGCGCCTAATAAGTATTCTTCCGTATATTAATAATTAATATATATATAAATCGCGGGGAGCCTAACTTAGAATCGCTAGCGTGATTATTAATATATAATAATCAATACACGCTGCCTATTTTAGAAGGTATTAGCGAAAACTGTAGTCGGACGCGAATAATTTTCAGCTACAGTATATACTAGTACGAGCCACCGGCCGACGCAGTACAACAGCGCGGCACGTAAGGAATACGCCTAGCCGTACGCATCCTAGTATCTTGCCTTAGGCATTTACGCGAGGCTCGCACTTACCGCGTACTACGATAAGGTCATATAACAACGTTACTTAACTAGGACTAGTCTCTTAGACCTTCCTATTACGGCTAGCGTTAATTTTAGCGTAGCAGCGCTAAGCCTTCGAGTATATCTTCGCGTCTACTTAAATATATTCTTTAGATCGTTCCTTCCTAACTTTACTATTATAGTTCTTTTAATTAAGTCGGTCTTCCTTAGAATCTTAAATTCTAGATTAGCCCACGTAGGATAATCCTTTTAATCGTAAGTTATAGTATATATATACAGTTAAGTATAATCGGCCTAGCTAGGCCGATTCTCGTATAAATATTAAAGCTCGCGACACTCCTATTAGACCTACAATACTATAATTAGAAGTAATAGCCAGCTAGGCCTATATATACTAATTCTTAGCTCTTAGCTAATAAATAAGAATGCGTACGAGTTGCCTATAGAGCTATAGCGGCGAAAGACAGTTACTATAGGGTAAAGTACTTAATATCGCTGTATATAGACCTCTCTCGGGTTACTGTAGCCCTACTCCCGCTCGAGAGAATACTTATATTAGCAGATTATCGCGGTGCCGAGTAGAGAATATACTACGCCTCGAAAGTCTTTTATTTTACGCCGATTCGAGGATACTAAGGATTTACCCATCTATACTAATTCTAATATTCGCTTAGCCGAAAGACTAAATAACTAACCCTTACGTCTAGAGTTTACCGGAAAAAGGTTACAATGACGAAACGAATCGATTTAGGAGCGATAGAAGATAATAGCCGAGCGCAGCGTTCGCCTATAGAAGATCTAGAATTCGACCTTTTAAGTCGTTAGAGTAAAGCTTCTTCGACTGCTAATACATTAAAGAATAGTTATCTAGCGGTCTCTATAACCGAATCTTAGCCTTAAGCCTAGTAAGCCGAGCGGTAAAACGTCTTCTAGAAAAAGACGATTACAACCCCTTAGCAAGCCCTAATTACCGAGTAAGCTACGACTTCTTTACTAGAACTAACTTCGTCTAATAAGCTAGAAGTACTAAGTAACAACTACCTTACCGTATATAGAAATAGTCTTTAGCTTAAGACGAGAGATTTACTTAAGAGTCGAACGTTATAAGCCGAAGGGTTAACGGAGGCTCTAAACGCTATAGGCGTAAAGAAGAGTAATCGCGTATTTCTTAGATTATAAGACGATGAATCGAAGACAGTATATAAGAGCTCGAGTCGACTAGCGTAAATTTATAATATCGATAACTAGCTTATTCGAGATATAAGAGCGCGGATTTACATACGTAGAACTATTTAGTTAACTAACGTAGCTCTAGATCACCTTAGGGATTGTATATATTAACGTTAAGCTTCTAGACCGTAACTAGAAGCATACGGCTAGCTCTACTAGTAAGTATAGCGACTAATCGATTAGTAGAAAGAGAGGATTAAAAGTAACTTAGCGGCTAATCGACCACACCTATATTAATAGACTGAAAACTAGTTTTAACGTCGAGATCGATCGAGTTAAACCTTAAAAGCGTCTATTCGTAAGCATAACTAATATAGAGTTCGTTAAGGCTGTTACGGCTACTGCTAAGAAGCTAAATATCGCCGCGGAAAGTCTAGAATAGAATATTTAAGATAGAAACGCACGCTATAGATTTACCTATTTCGATATTAATTAAGTGCTAGTACTTAACCTAGCGAAGCTAATAGAGAGCTTTATTAAGGGTAGATACTACTGCCGACTCGAGGCTAATTAATATTAAGTTATTGCTCTACAGTAATACGTTCGAGAAAAGATAGCCGATATTTAGCTATCGAAGGATACGCTTATCTCCTAATAAGTATTCTTCCGTATATTAATAATTAATATACATATAAATAGCGGGGGGCCTAACTTAGGATCGCTAGCGTGATTATTAATATATGATAATCAATATACGCTGCCTATTTTAGAAGGTATTAGCGAAAACTGCAGTCGGACGCGAATAATTTTTAGCTACAGTGTATACTAGTACGAGCCACCGGCCGGCGCAGTACAATAGCGCGGTACGTAAGGAATACGCCTAGCCGTACGCATCCTAGCATCTTGTCTTAGGCATTTACGCGAGACTCGTACTTATCGCGTACCACGATAAGGTTATATAACAACGTTGTCTAACTAAGACTAGTCTCTTAGACCTTCCTATTACGGCTAGCGTTAATTATAGCGTTGTAGCGCTAAGCCTTCGAGTATATCTTCGCGCCTACTTAGATATATTCTTTAGATCGTTCCTTCCTAACTTTGCTATTATAGTTCTTTTAATTAAGTCGATCTTCTTTAGAATCTTAAATTCTAGATTAGCCTACGTAGAATAATCCTTTTAATCGTAAGTTATAGTATATATATACAGTTAAGTATGATCGGCCTAGCTAAGCCGATCCTCGTATAAATATTAAAGCTCGCAACACTTCTATTGAACCTATAATACTATAATTAAAAGCAATAGCTAGCTAGGCCTATATATACTGATCCTTAGCTCTTAGCTAATAGATAAGAATGCGTACGGGTTGCCTATAGAGCTATAGCGGCGAAAGACAGTTACTATAGGGTAAAGTACTTAATATCGCTGTATATAGACCTCTCTCGGGTCACTATAGCCCTACTCTCGCTCGAGAGAATGCTTATATTAGCAGATTATCGCGGTGCCGAGTAGAGAATATACTACGCCCCGAAAGTCTTTTATTTTACGTCGATTCGAGAATACTAAGAATTTACTCATCTATACTAATTCTAATATTCGCTTAGCCGAAAGACTAAATAACTAACTCTTGCGTCTAGGGTTTACCGGAAAAAGGTTATAATGACGAAACGAATCGATTTAGAGGCGATAGAAGATAATAGCCGAGCGTAGCGTTCGTCTATAGAAGACCTAGAATTCGACCTCTTAAGTCGTTAGAGTGAAGCTTCTTCGACTACTAATACATTAAAGAACAGTTATCTAGCGATCTCTACAACCGAATCTTAGCCTTAAGCCTAGTAAGCCGAGCGATAAGACGTCTTCTAGAAAAAGACGATTATAACTTCTTAGTAAGCCCTAATTACCGAGTAAGCCACGACTTCTCTATTAGAACTAACTTCGTCTAATAAGCTAGAAGTACTAAGTAATAACTATCTTACCGTATATAGGGATAGTCTTTAGCTTAAAACGAGAGATTTACTTAAGAGTCGAACGTTATAAGCCGAAGGGTTAACGGAGGCTCTAAACGCTATAGACGTAAAGGAGAGTAATCGCGTATTTCTTAGATTATAAGACGATGAATCGGAGGCAGTATATAAGGGCTCGAGTCGATTAGCGTAAATTTATAATGTCGATAACTAGCTTATTCGAGATATAAGGGCGCGGATTTACATACGTAGAACCATCTAGTTAACTAACGTAGCTCTAGGTCACCTTAGGGGTTATATATATCGACGTTAGGCTTCTAGACCGTGACTAGGAGTATACGGCTAGCTCTACTAGTAAGTATAGCGACTAACCGATTAGTAGAAAGAGAGGGTTAAAAGTAACTTAGCGGCTAATCGACTATACCTATATTAATAGACTGAAAACTAGTTTTAACGTCGGAATCGATCGAGTTAGATCTTAAAAGCGTCTATTCGTGAGTATAACTAATATAGAGTTCGTTAAGACTGTTACGGCTACTGCTAAGAAGCTAAATATCGCCGCGGAAAGTCTAGAATAGAATATTCGAGATAAGGACGTACGCTATGAATCTACCTATTTCGATATTAATTAAGTGCTAGTACTTAACCTAGCGAAGCTAATAGAGGGCTTTATTAAGGGTAGGTACTACTGTCGGCTCGAGGCTAGTTAATATCGAGTTATTGCTCTACAGTAATACGTTCGGGAAAAGATAGTCGATATTTAGCTATCGAAGGATGCGCTTATCTTCTAGAACGAAGGGAAGAGAAAGTTAGCTAAGTAGATACGTTATCGGATACTCCTATCTAGGTATATCTTAGACTAATACGTTCGTAGACCTACTTCTAGACGGTTACTATCGTCGACTAAGAACTATTAGAGTAATCTTAGTATCGCTAGACGCTAGCTAATATTCGACGAAACCTTAACGAGCCTTATATTAAGGACTTTAAAGGGGTAGTGTTCTATAATATAATAAATCTGTTTTTAAGCTATACCGAAGCAGAATAGAAAGAGAAAATCGCGAACTTTAATAAGTAGTATCGCACTATAGTGAAGATAGACGCTAAGATTACTAAACGTCTTAAGCGAATCTTTAGGATAATAGCTTTTTAATAGACTATACTAAGACTTATACGAAGTACCTAGAGCCGCGAACTCTATACTTAATAGCGTTTCGAGTAACTTATAGTACCGCGTCTCTTATAGGTTTATTTACGATTACGGACTAGTAGATTAATCTTTAATCGGTTAATAGATAGTCGATAAAGTCGTTACGGACATATACGCAGCTATTAAAAAGTTAATCGAACTAAGTATAATAGCGCCGTTAGAGTTAGATAAAGTTAGTAAAGTTAATAACTAGAAAGCTATATAGAAAGTAAGTATAATCGAACTTAACGCTATCGCGGAGTATATCGGATCTAAGGGACTTATAAACGAGAAATAGTTATAACTGTTCTTCTCTTTCGCTAAGAACTCTTACGACGCTATTAAGGTACTGCCTATCTCGCAGTTTTAAATCTACGTCGCGATCTTAAAGTCGATCTAGAATATTTCTACGTATACGCATCTACTAATCGGAATATAGAAATAAGTTAGTAGAACGGACAGTCGAATTACGAGACGATCGTAAATAGCGTTGTCCTTTCTTCTTAATATTCCTCTTCTAAGGCTAGTATAAGTATGTCTATCAGAATCTTCTAAATAAAGAGTTAAAGCTTAGGCTTAGATTACAACCGTGTGCGCTACGCGAAAACGAGGTATTTATCTTAACTAGAAAGTAGTAGAGTAGGCTATATAAGTCTAATATCTCTCGTCTAGCTTAAGTTATTTATCTATATTAGTTCTATACTGTACTCGAGCAGTACGCTGAAATCTCCTCTATCGGAGATAATAGCACGAGAAAGGCAGTAGACGATAGTTTTGACTTAGGCGTAATCTTTCGAAGCCACTTTACTAGGTTCCGTAAAGGCGCTATCGACGATTAAGTCTCGAACGACGAGGAGCTAATAGACATTAACGAAGTAGTCGACGACGACCAGTTAATTCGTAAGGCTATCGCGGACGAAGCTACTAGAATTACTAAACTTCGTTAGAAAACGTTATAACTGATTAGAACCGCTTAAAAGACTTTTAAGAAGTATCTAGAGATACTCTTTCTAATAGTAACCGACTCGGGGTTTAGGATTAAAGAGTTTATTAACGTATAGCTCTATTTATTCTTAGAGTAGTAATATCGATAACTAATTTTCTCTAGGCCTGCGACCTCGAATATAAATATCTCGGCAGTATTAAGTAGAACGCCGGCGTTTTAAAGCGATTCTATAGATAGATCCTTAGTTATAAGACCCTGACTACGACCTTTACTAATGCCTTTTTTCGCTACCTTAGAACTGAATACTTAGCTAGAATCGATAAAGTCTTAGACTCGACGAACATCTAGATTATTACTAAAGACGCTGTTCACTCCTTCTTTATAAGATAGGATAGGCACAGCTAAGCGTATCTATACTAATCGACTAACTAGAATTTAAGACTGTCCGCTTCTATTAACGCTTAAGACTTAGCTATCGCCGCTATAAAGAGCTTCGAACTATTTAAGAAGTTAGATAAGCTAGACCGCGATCGCGTAGAGCTAATACTAGTATCTTAGCTCGATATCTACTATAATTTAGCGCTATTAGAGGTGTATACTACTCGATTAGATAACTTTCTTATACACGCGCGTAAAGTTATAGGTATTAATTACCTTTAACTAAGTAATATCGACGACGTAAATCCGGCGATCTAGAAAAAGTAAATCGATATTAGCGACGTAAGTATTTAGAATATATCTAGATATACGTATTCGTTTACTAATATTAATTAGTTCGAATAACTTAAGGACCTAATAAGCATCTACTAATAGAGTTTAGAACGCCTACGAGGTTACTAGTATACTACGGATCTTTCGAAGAACTTCGAACGACTCGTTGATATAAGCTTTTCTAAGCGAGCTAGTATTCTTCTCTATAATAAATATATTTAGCGCGACTACCGTAATTATCTAATAAAAGATAAACCTTATATGGCCGACCTTTTACTCTACTCTATAGAATTCGAGTATTAAGATGCTATAGCAGCGTAGGCCGATAAGTATACTAAGCTAGACGTTAAAGAGTTTTTCTCTAGCGTACGTAAATTCTTTTCGAACATTTTAGCAGAAAAGACGAAGGTTAAGAAGAAGAACGACGTAGCTAAGGCTAGTCGCTTAAGTAAAGGAAAAGCTACCTCGGACGCTAAGTCTATAGAGAAGGTCGACGTCGTAGAGAACGAGTCGAATATCGAAGTAGTATCTACTACAGTATCTAAAACAGCAACTGTAACTATAACGTTCTCTAATAAGATAGCGTCGTTAAAGTCTAAGATAAAGGAGGATAAGCGTAGAGCGTCGATTAACCACGAAGCTACCGTATAGAGTGAAGATCGCGATAATAGTATAAAGAGTAAAGAGCTTCGTAATAGTATAGAGACCCTATAAGATTATCGTTTATATAGTAAGGAGCGTAGTAATGGTCTATCGACTATATAAGATGATAGTTAGGGCGGTAAGAAGCGCAATAATAGTCTATCGACCCCGTAAGATGATCATTTAGGCAGTAACGACTAGGATTCTCTAGTATATAAACGTCGTAAGATTAACCCTAGGGGACGTTAAGATAAGCCTAGCCGAGTATATCCCGTATAGGACCCTAAAGATTAAAGTATATATTACACTTTCTTCGATCTACTTAAGCGGCTTCTAAACCCGGCTATATAGGCTAGCGTAGATCTCGACGGCGAACTAGGCGTAGGTTATAGACTACTTAATTACCTTCTTCGCTAACACCTAGGTATTGGTAATTTAAACGCGTAGACTCGAGAAGTAGCGAAGGGCCTAAGCGGTATCGAGTTAGGTAACTATACTAAACAAGTACGGTAGTAGCGACTAGCGTATATTCGAGACTTTCTTACTAATTACGACCTAATAAGATTTTAGGATCTACGAAAATATATATAACTACTATAGACCCTATAGTATAAGAATTCTAAGGAAGAGAGAAAGCAGCGAAAGAGTATAATAGCGATAGCGACTAAGAGCATACCTAAAGCTCGTAAATAGGGAAATAAGCGAGAATATTAAAAGTAAGCGGAGGACGTAGAATACGTACTAATAGGCGTAGCCCGAAGAATTAATAACTAGATCTACGGTATTTAGTATTTAGTATTAGCTTAGTTAGTAATACGAGGCTGCTATAAGGCTAGTATAGAGCTAATTACTAATCTCGATATTAGATTACGTAGATCTGCTAAGGCTCGCCTATAGAAATATATCGCGGCGTTCGCGTCGTTTATATTATTCTCTACTCTCGCTATCTCTCTATGGTTTAGGCTAATTTCGATAAGTCCTTAGGCCTAATAATCTTAGAGTCTAGATACGTTCACGTAGAACGATCTAGTCGATAGTAAGTTATAGTATATTCGTATCTCGTCTAGATTAGCCTATCTAGATATATCCTCTTCGCCTAAAATTTAAGATTAAATTATACTATATATTCTAATGCGTTATACGTTTTACGTATCTTAGCGCCCTCTAGATATATTTCTATCTAGAGAGAAATACTAATGCTATACTGCTAGTTCAGTAAGTAATTCTGCCCGTGCGAGGATCTACTAACGAATCGTAGTATAGAGATCGAGAGTCGTAGATGCCTAAGCTAATAGCTTCTAACTCCTATATCCTAGCGCGAACGCTCTATTCTATCGAACCTATAAGGTTAGCGTTCTCCTCTCGGTATACCGTACTGCGCCTAGCTAGATAAGATCTTTAGCTAATAAAGATTCGCTAACGCGTACTTATCCTATAACTCTTCTTCGTAAATCGCGTACTAACGTATAGTGCTAGTATCTTCTACTCGAATTAGAGAGTCGAAAGATACTTCTAGCGTTTACGATTTTACCTCTTTATCAGACTCCGACGCCGGAGACGAGCCGAACGAGAATTAAGTACTGAGTAAGCGGCTTATTAGTCTAGAATAAGATAGTACGATTATTAAGTTACTAGATACCGTAAAGAATCGTCGAGCGCAGTAGTACTAGTTATAGTAGAAAAGAAAGAGTAAATATATTAAAGAAACCGATTCGACCTTTAAGGGCCTTAGTAGCGAGAACGATAGCGATAAAGACGAAGAGGGTTCGCTCGAGCCTTCGGCTAGCATCCCTAGTACGCATTAACTTATTCGGTAGGTAAGATTAGGATCTATCTAGATAAGTCTATTCTAGTAATACGGATATAGGTTATTCTCGAAGTTACGATTATTAACGTTCGCTATCTTAACCTTAAATAGGCTAAGGCGATAGACGAGAACAGTATATCGTAGCGCCTAATTAACCACGTATATATTACTGTACTAAAGATATTATTCGGATTTAGAATTAATAGACTTAGTGACGCTAAGCGACTATACGTTAGTATAGAATCTAATAACTTCCGTATTGCCTACGAGGTTAGCGCGGCTTAGGTTAAAAAGGACGTGGTTGCTTTTACTAGAACTATAATAAGTTCTATCGACTCTAGGGTACTAGGATATACTAGTCTAGAATATATGCCTACACTTAATCTTGTAACCGCTAAGGGAGGATTAGTAAAGATAATCGTAGATTGCCGTATAGAGGCTAGCTAGTATCGAGTTTTAGCCCTTCGCGAGTTTATTTAGAAGAAGATGCCTACCGTTAAAGTCGGGTCGGAGGACTTAACTAGTTCTAATAACGAGAAGCGCCGACTAGTATAAGAGGTATATAATAAGATCTGCCTACGTAGCTATATCTTAGACTTACGCCGCCTAGATCTACGTATAGACCGTTATTATTCTCGATCGCGCTAAGCTATATTAGCCTATAAATCGACGGACTCTCGCTATCGTTTAACGCAATCCTAAGGATCCTTCTACTAAAGACGACGATAGTATAGTCTTTTATACTGTTATTTCGCACCTTTAGTCTCTATCTTCTAGGGAGTAAGTCGCAGCTTTCGCTAACTTTTTCGAATAGTGTCGAGCTAATTTACTTATTACGCTTAGTTACGCTAAACGTATTCGGCGTATCCTTAAGGCTATAGGCTATCGCTACGTTATTTAACGTTTAGTTAGTAGTAATTAGGGACGCGAGCTTTTCTTATACCGTCTCTTCGAGTAGCTTACCGCTAGTCGAATCGCTAAAGTCAGTTAGAGGCTACTCTATAGATGACCTTCGTCCCTAACAGTATATAGGTTATTAAGGATATCTTAGATACGGCTTTTATCTATATCGATAAGCTAGTTAAACCTTCTATTATAAGCCGTATACGTAGTAAGGTTTTAAACGAGTACGAGAACTCCGTATATAAGGTTAATCTCGTCGAACTTAAGGCTATCTACTAATACTTAGAAGACGACGATCTTAATCTAGATATATAGTAATAGCTCTTCTTTTCGTTATCGAATAACTCGACTATATTTTCGAGTCTACGCGATCTAGACTACAGTTAATACGTAGCTAAACCGTCGTAGGTTAAGAATCTGCTTAGCCGTGCGTATTTATTACTAACGGCGAGGTAGGAACAGTATACTAAACGCTAAGGCTAGATATCGAGGTAAACGGGTCTATAGACGGCCCTACTTTCTAGCGTTTCTCTCCCCGCGTTACTACGACCACGTCTATTACGAAGAAATTCGCAACGCTTCTAAGCTTAAAAGGTCCCTAATACCGCTTCGTCTAGATAATAACTTAGTCTTTATCTCGACCTATAAGTAGTTTACTACCTTCTACGACGATATTCTACTACGGATAACTGCGGTTTTAATCTTATATTAGTTCTATATAGCTCCTAAGCAGTATAAGCTTATAGCCGAGGTAGGCGACTATAAACCTGCTAGCGTATAGACGGCTAATTTTAATATATTAACTACGTTCCGCAGCCACTATACGGAGTTTAAATATCGGCGAGAGCGTAGTAGGGAGATACTATTAGACGATCTAGTATTATCCGATATTAGCGATGCTAATATAGATCTCTATACGATTTACTAAGCTAAACGGCGGACTAGCGCTAAGCAGCGTAATATTAATAACGAATAGACTCGGGTTATCTAGGCCGTAGATACCGCGTTTAGCGATTATCTTAAGGTCCTATATATATTATACTGTAATAGGAAGGTTAAGCTTCGCGAATTTACTAAGATACGGTATTTACCTATATAGACGGATCTATACTAACTACTTTTAGAACTGCTCTATTCCGAATACAGTCTTTTATACTGTTAATAAGGGTAATAAGGCTATTTACGACTTCTATAAGTAGATTCTAGCTTACTATTTTCTCGTCGCGACGTTCATTAACGCTTTCTTCGCCTATCTAGGCACCGCGTATTTAGTAGGTATTGCTCGAGTAATATCTTTAGACTCGATAATCGCCATCTTCGAGTAAGGCTCAAGACGCTCGTTCTTTATACGTAGCGGCGTTTTTAACTCTTAAGAGGGGATACTAACGATAATATATTAGGACTTAGGCGTAAAGCCTAGTTTTAGAGTTAATAAGTCGGTGTACGCAGCGGTCTATGAGTTTACTTCTTTCTCCGATCTACTAAAACGAGAATAGACTGAACTAGGAGAGCAGCTAGCTCCTTAGCTTAATATATACCTTAATTTTATATATCTTGGCCGTATAGGATCTTAGATATACTCCTTTCTCTAGTATATCTATATAATCATCGGTAAGGTAGACCTTAGTAATAGTAGCTCTCCGGCTGTAAAATTCGTCGATTAGAAGTAATCGGAGTTATAGAGAAACTTAATACCTATTTAGAGCGTAAGTCGTTAGGATATACTTAGATATACTAATCTATTACTGATATTACTGTAGTCTAGTTAGTTTAGATAAGTCGTAGTCGAGGGTACTACGGTAATAAAGTATCTATATCTCTATTACGACGTTAATAGTTTCGACGATTTAAACTTTATAAGGTTTACCGATATATCTACGAACTAACGATAACTGCTATTATCTTATAATAGCTACGTCGAGAACTTCGACCTCCGTAAGCTAACTAGCGAAGGCTTTAAGCTCTTCGATCCTAAGCTTCGGAAGGTCGAGTTTATAAACAGTACGAAGATCATCGATTAGATTATAAAGCAAGTTATCTCTTACCTTCTATACGATATTAAGAAGGTAAAATAGCACTTCTCTAGAATCTCTAGAAAGAAGCGCCTAAGGAGTAAGTCTCTATCGCAGTCGGCTATAAAGCGTGCTAGGGTCTTCGGGGTTAGGCCTTAAGTCTTAAAAGATTAAGGAGTTAGGGTGCGTAGGCGGCTTCGGGCTAAGGTTCTAAACCATCCTTAGGCTATTACCTCTAGAGCAGAGCAGTTTAAGGCGTCTAGTACTAAGATAGTTAATATAGACGCGCCCTTCGACGAAGTTAGGACTGTGCTTAGTAGTACTGTAGAACAGCCCTTAGACGAAGCTAGAATCGTGCTTAGCAGTACTATAGAGCAGCTCTTAGACGAAGCTAGAACGGTATTTAATAGTGCTATAAAGCAGTCCTTAGACGAAGCTAGAACGGTGTTTAGCAGTACTATAGAGCAGCCCTTAGACGAAGCTAGAACGGTATATAGCGATATTAAAGAGCTATCGGCCGAGGATACGTACAGCTGCGCCGATCCGCTCTTCGTTCTCGCTAATAATACCGACCATATTAGAAGCCGGACGAGTCGGAATACTAATAAGAGAGTAGACGATCTAGGTTTCTAAGAGCTACGCTTACTACCCTTTATTAATACGTATAGGTACGAGTACTCTAAATCTAAGGGGTAGGCTATTACTAAGAATAACTATTCTAGCTTCTCGGTATTACTAGTAGATAATGCTTAGGTTAAGGACGAAAACGACGAGTTTCTACTAGAGATCCGTATAGCACTCGAGAATATATTTAATACTAAGTATTATTACCGAAGTTGCTATCTTAACGCTATATTAGTTTCCGAGAAATAGAGTACGGAGTGCCTTTATTAAAGGGCGGTAAGAGGTATGCTTATATCCGTATAAGCCTTTATAATTAGATATAACCTTTATCGATTTTAGATACCGTAGATTTACGTCGACTTACCGATCGAGTTACAATACTCTCTATACAGAGAATCGGAGGCTGTAGCTATAGAAGCAGCGAAGGTAAGGCGTAAAGGTAGAACCTCTACTCTAAGATCTACGCTTTATAGCCTCTCTTCTCCGACTAATACGCCTAATACACCCCCCGAAGAGAAAGGTAGTATTAGGGTTAACGAGGCTATCGTTATATCCTCCGATAGCTTAATAATCTTATTAAACTCGTTAGATAAGAATAGAGATAGCCGTATAGATCTTTCTAGAAACGCCGATCGCGGTTCTATTTAAGAGATTAGCTCGGAAGACGTAGATTCTTCTAAGTACGACGATATAATTTCTTTACGTATCTTTCCTTTAGGTCCTACTAAGCTAGAGGCTCTAAAGAATGCTTAGACCTAAATTAAGAACGTATAGAGCGCGTTGTCGATAGAGACGCGTAGAGCTATCGCAGTCGCAATAGACATTACGCGCCTTAATTTTCACCTTACCGAGCTTATAGTATAGCTAGACCCTAAAGTATATATATAGTTTCTTAGAAAAGAGTGTAAGGGGCGTATTATCCGTATATTAAGTTTTCTTTAGAGGTAGGACTTAAGGTAGTTCTAGAATCCGATTAAGTACGTAGATCTACCCCTCGAGTTATATCTTCCTCTCGATTGTAAACCTCGCGGAGTTAAGAGGTACTATATATCGAAGTAAAGAGCAGTCTTTATGAATAGTTTAGTCTAGATCTTAGAGTTAGGCTATAGAAACTGAGATTGCGCCTAGAGGCTAGATAGAAACAGTTAAGCATATCTAACTTAGTAAGCCTTAGGCGATATACTCTATTCGAGAATAGAGAGCTAATAAAATATCGAAAAACACTAGTAACGAACTCTATCGTCGGTCTCGAGAGAAATAATTAGATTTATTATTCGCGCCGCCTAACACGCGCGTATACCGTAAAGCTTATATTCGGTACCTAGCTAATTTATCTACTGATCTTTAGTTCGATAGTACGACTATAGAGCGCTCGTTAGCGCACTTAAGGACCGACCTTATCGATTTAGACAGTAAAATAAAGCCTATACCGCCGATAGTACTAAATTACGGAATTTATAGACATTACCCGATTCGTAGCTAGAGTAAATATCCTATAGGTTATCGTATTTAAAGTATGCGACGTAGGGCTTTAACTAGCTACCTTTAATATAGTTTCTCGTAATTGCTTCTTTCTTTACTCTCGTAAAACCACCTCGCTTAGGATATATATATATATACAGATCGTGCTATTACTAAGAGGCGTTCTCTTTATCGATATTTAAGACTATATAGATTATATAGCGATCTCTTAGTATTCGAAGATCTAATTAGTATCGATCTCTTCTTCGTACGGTATCGCGAACGTGCTCTCGAAGTCGATTCGCTCCGTTATACTAAATCTTAGTCTTTTCCTCGTTAGAGCTAGTATAATCGGATACTTTATCTACGTTAGCTTATACTTACGATAGCAGATCCTACTAGAGAGTAGGGTCTTAAGCGATAGTAGAATCGAACGCTTCTTACTATTTATAATATATATATAAAAGACGTGTAGAGTAACGCTAACAGTAGTAGGTAGAGTTGACTCTATCGAGAAATCGACTTATCACTACGAAGAGATAACGGTTTTAACCGAGATAGAGCTGTATTGTAAGCTCGAAAAGTCGTGATTAAGTAGATCTTAGCGGCGTAGTAGAAACCTAATATCTAGAAAGTAAGACGCGGCTATATCCTATTATTCCGTTACGGCTTAATCGTTTAACCTTCTGCGTAAAGTCTATTATATTACTAGATAAGAAGACTTCTATATAAATTATCTCGCGAACGGAGAGAAAGTTAATACCGAGGCTAAATATACTAGTCGCGATAATCGTCTTACTTCTTTCTATACGCTATTAGTCTATCGCTTATTGCTTCTCTTCGGCGTTATTAGAGTCGGAATAGTATTTCGTACATTAAAGTCGCTCGCTTAGTTAATCCGCCTCGACTCGAGTAGTGGTATAGACGATAAAGCGTACCTAGAAGTCCTCCTTATATATCTTTAGAAGCTTCGCTACTCTTTAAGAGGTAAAAGTCACTAAGTTCTTCTTACTACTACGGTGAATTCGTAGTATAATATTCTTTCGAAAGATTCGAGAGCGAATAATACGAGGGTTTCTAAGTAGTATACGCGACTCGAACTTCGCTTGTATTAGTAGTAGAAGAGTATCGATAAGAAAGACGACTTAATAGGCTAATATTCGAAGCGTTCGAATTAGACCTAATTTTAGGCGATATATAGGCGCTATTAGGTAAAGGTAAGCTTTATCGAATACTATACGATCTAATCCTCGATTAGCGTTAACTTAGCCTAGAAAGGTACGAAATGGTGAGCGTATAGCCTAATTAGCCGATATAAAGAGCAATAGCGTATTAGTATATTTTTACGTGTTTTCTATTATATTCTAGACCGAAAACCGTATCTTAGCCTCTCGACAGCGGTAAACGAGGTCTATCTTTAGCGCAATTAGCGGTACAACGATAACTGTTATCGCGGTACCTAAGAGACTCGACGAAAGTAGAAAACTTAAGCTCTTTCTCTCGCTAGTAGCGAGAATACCTACGACCTCGCTATAGCTACTTACGATTACCTCGATTAACTCTTCTTAGCGAGGACTGCGAAAGGCGATACTGAGCTGTTTAGGGAAAATACGGCGAAGCGCACTATAGACCTACTCTATACCCTACCGAACTCGATATCGCGCGGGTTTATTACGAACCGTAAGCCGCTTTTAAAGTAAAGGATTAATAATCGGATCTATACTTAAAGATACTCGGCGACGGCGTCCTAATATAGAGACCGTCGTCCGTTAACCGTATAAGGAATACTATAGACGACTAGCTCGAAAGTACTTCTATAGGCCTACGTTCGTTAAGCCGCGCTAGAAATTAGTAGTACTATCGTAGATTCTATTATTAGTGTATACGCTATAAGCGGTCTAAAAGTAAAAGACATTCGGTATTATCTCTCTCTAGCTATCTAGTATCGATCGTCTATTATCGTCTTCGTTATCGTTAGGATTAGTATATATATACCTATCCTCTTCGTTCGCCGTAACGATAGATCCGCTAAATTTCTTTATAGTAATAGCTACCGCGATTTAACGCTATAGCTGTAAACTTATATCGACCCTAATAGTAAGTTAACTAGTCTACGTAAGTATACGGCTAAAGGTTTTAGAACTCTAGATATTCTCGTCGTTATACTATAAGTACTCGCTTATCTTTACCGAAATACTAACGGTATCGTAGAATACTTCGCGCAGAGGCAGAACTAGTACTAAATATTATATTAGTAGTTGCGTAATCTCGAGTAGTAGAAAGCGTATCGAGAATGTTAAAGTATATATTCGATTTAACGTTTTATAGTAGTTAAGTAAAAACAATATATAGCTATCGTATAGAAAAAGGTTGCGAATACTAATAGTCTTATTCTGCTATCGTAGACTAATAAACTTCTTAGATCGGCCCGACTAGCTAGATCCTTTATAGATAAGAACCGCTAGGTAGGATAAAAAGCGCTAAATAGACTCCTCGTATTCGCGTATAAACCTAGAGTCGATATACTCGCTAAACTGGTCATTTATATCGGCGGTCTTAACCACCTATATATAAATATCGCGTTTACTCGAGAGAAAGTCGATTAGCCACTCCTTATATTCTATTAAGGCTAATGTATTTCGAGTATCGATAAGAAAGGAGTTACCGGTCTCTCGAGCGTCTTAGTTGTCCTCGAGATTAGCTAATCGGAAAGTAGGAACGTCCTTAGTACCTATATAGAGATTACGATATAATATCGTCGACGCTTAGTTAAGATAAAATAAAATCTTAGTACCGATATCCGATATACGATACTTAATATCTCGATAAACGAGTGTCTTATTGTCTATATACTATCGAATCTAAGCCGTATAGACGATCTACTAAGCAATCCTCTTCGTATAAAGACGAAGCCGCAGTAGATCGCTTATAGGGGTCTTCTCAGTATTATCTAGCCACCGTAAGCATAGCGTAGTTAGAGTACGAGATATATCCTCGAATCCCTCTTTCTTAATAAGCCGATGCGATTCTAGTAGGGTGACCAACTAATAGTCGTAGATAATCTTACTAAGAAAACTAGTACTCTTATTCTTAGTATATTAGCGTCTCCTAGAAGGATCGTACGTCAGTATAGCGTAGAATAATAGAATAGCACTATAAAAGCTAGCCTCGAGAGTATAGTACTAAACTAGTATAACGTATAGACCTAAGATATTTCGGTCTAGTATCTTCTCGAGACGCTCTTATACGACGCTACGAGTCTAATCTTTATTATCTTCGTTAGCACTACTGAATATGGTAGAAGGGACTTTCGAAATTAGAGTATCGACTACGGTAGATAGTCGCTAAAAAGCAACCTCTTACTCGAGAGTAAGCTAAAATATCGATTAACTAAAAAAGTCCTTCTTAACAATACGATAGAAGTAGTAGACTAGCTTTATAAAGACTAAGTAATACGTTTAAAGACTTTACTCTTTCTAAAGGACCCTAAACAGCCTCTAGCTTACTAGACCCGACTAAAATAAATTAAGTCGCTTAGCGTCGACGTAGTAGAGTTACGGTATAATTCTATACGCCTTACGGTATACTCGCTTAATACTTCTACTAATATAGTACAGTTACGGGTAGTCTTTAACGGAACGTAGAACAGTTAGGACCGCCTTAAGAAGAGAGTAGTCGATACCTTCTACGTACTCCTGAAACCGGCTTACTCGCTGCTACGGTAATAACTTAGCGGTATATTTAACTTACTGCGGACGTTAATATCTCGAGCCTTCCGCGAGCGTCTTTCGAAGTGTAGAATATAGGATATTCTTTATTTAAGTATTAGCGGAGACTAGTTGCGGCGAGCGAGAGATTGCTAGTAGACTAAGTTAATATAATTAAAGAGTTAGATTAATTTAAGATTCTAGATTAACTATTTAGTACCGATCCGATTTAGTAAACTATTTTTAAAGCGATACTAGAGATATCGTATTCTAATCTCGTACTCGATAACGGCTAACAATACTATGCCGTTCGCTATAGTGGCGCTCGGCTATTTACTTACTCTAAGTTACGAAGGTATTTTAATAAACGTTATACCGCTAATCTAAATAAACCTCTAGCTCTAAAATCGGTATACTATAGTATACGAGGTCCTATACCGTCGCTAGCTAACGAGTCTATAGCTTTAGCTATCCCTATACTGCCTTCTTAGAACTGCTCTTTACGCGGTATTAATATATAAGATAGGTAATAATATTAGTAGGGAGGTAGGCAGTTCTATATTCGGTATAAATAATAACGCCGTATTTAATCTTAGAACGAAGATAAGATAGTAGACTAGAAGGTATAGTTCGGTAGCGAAGGGCTAGTAAGTAATAAGGGCAACGTCTAGATAGGATAACCGTATAGGCTACAGTAAGCGAGGCCTACTTTAAGGAATACGCCTAGCTAAGTATATCCTAACGAATTTAGTTATTTCGATTAATATATTCTTGTATACGCTCTATTCCCTAAGAGGACCTAGTGTTAATCTACTAAGCACGACCCCTCGGGTAATCTATAATCTATTATTTAAAATCTAATTTCGAATATGCTTACGTATTTCTATCTAGAGTCGAGTTCTAGATACGTTAATTCTAGTTCTCTATACTAGGCTTCCTTATTAAGCCGCTTAGTGCTAAGACTCGAGATTGAAATATATTAATTGCCTTAGTACTAGATTCGTCGTTTATATTATATATACGAGTCTTAAAGGGTACTAAGTATCTTACTTTAGGTTAGTATCTTCCTTATTATCGCTGATCTAATCACTTTTTCGCTTTAAGTTTCGAGCGCCGCTAATAGTTTTCTAGTCGGTAGGTATTATGTCGTTTAAGAAAACGCTACTAGCCGAAGGATCTTTTCTCGTAGAGGTAAACTCTCTTGCCTCTGCTCGCTGTAGTAGGATTATGCCTATAGCTCTAGCAGTATTCTCCTCTTGCGTATACCGTATCGCGAAGTACCTAGTTGTATATACCGGGTCGTATAGGAGTTAATCTAGTATATACTTCTATATCTATCTTAAGACTGCCTTCTGCTTCGGAAATATAGCTATAGTATAGAATAGCGTAACTATACTTCTACTATTATCCGTATACGCATTATTAGCTAGTTTACTAGAACTATCGTAAGGTAGCCGCTTAGCTATATTAGCGAAGCCCTCGAGCGCTAAGTCCTAGGGTCTTATATTAGTAAGGTACGCTTAACTAGGCCTATTCTATCTTACGAAGAAGGAAGTAACTTCGCTTTACGGAATACTTAGGACGACGCTAGGGCTTATTACGCGTGCAATTCCCGCTAAGTAGTCTTTACCGAGGTGCTAGAAAAAAACTTTAAATGTCTAGCGTAAGAATTTATGCCTAAGTACCTGCTAATAGAAGTCGCTAAGCACCTTATCGCTAACGTTTAGTAGGGTAAAGTAGTCGTCTCGTATTAAGCAGGCCTAGAGGGTATTAGTAATAAGACTAGAGCCTACGGAATACGATACTATACCTTAAGGATTTCGTCGAGCCTAGTCTAGATCTAGATTACTAGAATAAGCATTGCCTTAACGTACTTAGATATTCGCTTCTCTATAACCGCTATATAATCGGCGAAGTTCTTAAAATAAACTAGCCTCTTATCCTCTAAGATAATCTCTATATTATTATAATCTCTAAGACCTAGGGAGTTATTGCGTTCTGCGATAGATTAGTCTCTCGATCTACTAGCGTCGGAGAGTATAAAGTAACGGAAAAAGCCTCTACTTATATTCGGTATTTCGTTATTATATTGACTATTACGGGCCGGACAGATAAGATAGTATTTATCTAGCGCGGCGTAGAACTAATAGAACCGAACGATAGCTGCGAGAGAGAGTAGAACGAATTTATAGAGACGGGTAAACTATCTCTCGGTAAGTATAAAGATATTATATAGGCCACGGTTATATAGTTGCTTTACGATCTTAAGCGATAACGTATATTGTAAATTAAAGTTATATACGCGCTTATACTATATATCGAAGAGGAATCGAAGAAAGTATAGTCGGCGATACTCGCGACTAGAATAATCGTACGTAATATCTTCGCGCGACCGTATCTTATTTCTATACTCTAGTTAGTAGATACGTATAAGTGGGCTAATACTATATATACTCTAAGTTTACTACGTATAGGGTATACTTTAGGAGAGACAACGCTTTAATTGCCGTCGAGTCGTCGTCGAGAGAGGAAAAGAATAGTTGCGCTTATTTATTAGTGTTAAGACCTTTAGGGCCGAAGTACTCGCGGATAGTCTCGAGTTCGAAAATATTTACTATAAGATAGGATTTAGAGTCTAGTAGACTATCGTATTATATAGTCTAAGTGGTAAATATATACGTCGAATCGAGAAGTATCTAAATAGCTCGACGGGCATTCTTAAAGATCTTAAAAACAACCTATAGACTCGTTAGAGCTAAGTCTGGTAATACTAAGTTTATAAGTAACCTTTTTAATACTAAGAGATATAAGTAGCTCTAGTCGATTCTAAGTAAAGAGCGCTCTGCTCTAATTGCTTACGATAAGCCTGCGTATCGGTGCGAGATAGTACTTATTCTAAAATATTAGCTTTAAGCGCTCTGCCGCGTAACCGTCTATTTTAAACTAGCGGCTAACCTAGTTCTTATACTCCGCTAAGGTCTCCGAGGCCTTAGTGCTCTCGATAGATTCGATATCGAAACGTTGTAATACGGTAGTATAGAAAGTTAACTCTTAACGATCCTTTGCGTAGGGATTATTCGGATTATATCGGATAATATACAACGCGCGTAGATTTTCTTTTTACTCTAGCGTATACCGATCGAGAATCGTTACGGTCTAGTAGTATATCTAGAAGAGAAGTAGATTAGGGATTATTCTACGTAAACGTATCTAAATACTTACCTCTAACGCTAGCTGTACTTCGGCCTCGTCGCTCGAGAATAGAGCGTCGATAGAAACGTCTACTCCTAGTCTAGACTCCCGTATATATTCTATAAGGGCGAGGATTCGATATTTACTAGCCTTAAGATAATAGCGAGACCTAAGGGCATTCTTATTAGATAAATCGAGCGTATCTAAAGCTAATCTAGATACGTCGCGTAGTGTAGGATAAGACGTCTTAGCGCCTACTCGAATATAGTTCCCTAACTCTAAAAACTAAAACCTATACGTTATAGCAGTATCGAGAATAATATCTTCGAGGTCGATTTAATATATACTTATAAATAGTCGCTTTCTCTAGCTTACTCTGTCGATACCTACTAAAAAGGAAGCCTTAAGGCGCTCGATATACTAAGATAGAACCTCTTCTCTATTAATATAACGTATTCTCTTACCTCTAATATCTCGTAAAGGAGTGATTACAGAAGGCTATTAGGTCTAGCTCTAAATAATATGCCGAACGTCGATATATACAGTCCCTAGAGTGATCTTAAGCTTAGTTAATAGGATCTTTCTACTCGTACGAATCCGCGCTTTACCTTCCGAATATCGTTTTAACTGTTATAGTCGTTAATATTAGAGGCGTGCTTCTGCTTTCTCTCTATTCTTTAGAATTTTACGGTACTACTTGCTAAGCCTAGTTCTACGGGCCGGTCTATCGTTCTAGTTTAGAACGTGCGACTTGAACTACTAACTCTAGATTAATTAGGTTAGTAAACTATCCCCTTATTATGGATTACGGCGGGTGATATACTATTAGGTAAAGCCTAATATACGCGCAACTACTTTCTAGACTTAGTCTCTAGGTATACTGAATAAGTATAGGTGGGCATATCTAGCTTTCTTTAGGAAGTTGGTTATATGGTAGGCCAGTGTATTAACTATAACCTATCTAAGATTAGCTAAGGGGAGGTCTCGCTACGAAGACGCTTTACGATTATATAAGCTACGACTTACGGTTCAGTAAGATATTCCTATATAGGCGTATCTAGAAGTTAAGATATATAGAAGTAGAGTTGACTAGTAGAACTAAGATAGTAGAGATATCTAAGAACGTAGAAGGTTTATTTACTCGAGCGTCTAGAATTTATAGACGATGTCTTAGCGTATATACGTGGGCTTAGCACTAGTTCTAACTAATTAAGGTTAGCGTAGTCACGTAATAGCCTACTGCTAAGGATACTAGTCAGTATCTAGATTGGCCTATACGTTCTAATCCTTAAGGTTGACCTTAGGTTGTCGGTAGTATATTTAATTACTGTCGTAAGCACTTATCGCTCTTCTACTCGCGTTATATTTAATCTAGCGCTTTAGGGTTTCTACAATCTATATATTCTCTAAGAGATAGGGAGAATATAGTGATTAACTACTTCGTAGTGTCTTATAGTAAATACTAAGACCCTCTAAGCTATAAAACCTTAGAGATCCTATCTACCTTTACTAAAACGAGGGATTATTCTTAGAGTTTTTTATATTATATATTATTGCTGTCGATGATCGAGTGTATACGCAGCTATACTATATTCGAATTAATACTAGTATATAGATATATAGGCAGATTATGATTTCTATTTCTAAACTTAGATCTTAGCCTAACCTATTACTTAGAAGAGAGTTAAGGGCTAGCCTAATTATAAATATAAACTAAGGCTTTAGAATCTTAGGGCTTACCGCTTTTCGTAAGTAAATTAGCGACTATACTATCTATAGATTACTACTATATTACTAATATTAGTGTTTAATATCGATATCGAAATTTAAGATTTTAAAGGGTAATCTTAGTAGTTGCGAACTAAGTATAGAGGGATACTCGAATAGAAGTATACTATATAAAGCTTAGAAGTAATAGGATCTTAAATATTCGTCTAACCCTTAGAGAGGGTATATAACGCTTAGAACATCGTAGATAAAGAATTAGAAGCCTGGAGTTTAAGGGTTTGACTTAGGGTTAAGGGTAACCCGTATAACCCGGGTAACCGGGTTGTAGCGCTTTAGGGCGCGAGGAGCTAAGGGCGGATAGGCACACGTGAGCCCATCCGCGTAACCCGATCGCCGGTGAAGCGAGGGGTGTTTAAGCATTTTGCAGGGTTAAGTAACCCGTAGAACCGGGCCGCGACGGGTTAGGGTTAGGGTTAGGGTTAGGGTTAGGGTTAGGGTTAGGGTTAGGGTTAGGGTTAGGGTTAGGGTTAGGGTTAGGGTTAG